>CM073513.1:26791428-28077142 GCA_037074495.1 Acacia confusa | reverse complement strand
ACGTGTGTGTGTAGTGTGTGTCATCAGCCACTCCTTTCTTTCTCTTTCTTTATGATATTATTATCCTTTCTCTGCCTTGGATTCTTTCTGCTTTACCCACCATTATTTGCTTACCATGAGTGATATTCTATATGCAAAAAATTCACTCTCTCCTTTTCTTCTGCCTTTTTTAATCTCTCTTGTAATTATGATTATAAGCCAAGCATTTTTTTTAATGATCCCCTGTTTTTGGGGTAGACTATCTATGAACATTGAGTTACTCAAGTTTGTCTTCTTGTCTTGTAATTGTAAATATGATGAAAGGATACTGTAGCTTTATAATATGAATGGCTTCATTTTGGGAAGGCATGTTTGGCAGTTGTTATCAAAAGTCTTGGACTTTAATTTCATATTTAACACCCCCAATGGCTTATTCGGATTCTCTGGATGCATGACCACAGCTAAAAGATGCTCCCTCCACTTAAAATTCACGCAAACCCTTTCTCTCAACACGTGTCAAACTCATTCTCAAGGGGGATGGAATATTCGTGCATTTCAGTGTCATGCCAATAAAGATCGATGCTTAGATTCTGATAAAACTTACTCATATTTCATTCCTATTTATCTCTAACAAGTCTCAGTCTCTAATTCCCCTGCTCTTCTCCAGAACCACTCTCTCTGCCTCTGCCTCTCTGCTCTCTCACTGCTTTCTGTGTCAGTCAAGCTTCATTTTCTATTGTGTCATGGCGCCTGCACGTGCCATGCTCGTGCTAACCATGTCCTTGGCTCTGGTAGCATTCTCTACAGGCCAAGCCCCTTCCTCTGCTCCCAAGGCCTCGCCGCCGTCTAGCACCAAGTCCCCAAAGGTGGCTCCTGCGCCTGCAACCTCCCCTGTTTCATCACCACCACCATCATCACCAAGCTCCCTCAGCCCAAGCCCAAGCCCAGGACCATCTAGCAGCACCACCTCTTCACCACCTTCACCCACAGCTCCTTCTCCTGAGTCCTCATCGCCGTCATCAATGCCGGCGGTTGCACCGGGGTCTGCTTCATCGCCTTCCATTTCACAGACCCCTGTGGCCTCCTCCCCTGGCAGCGTTGCCTCTGTTCTTGGAACCAGCTTCTCGATGATAGCTCTTATGCTTGGAGGGGCTCTAGTGCTGCTTGCTTGAATAAATCACTAAAGATTGTTTTTTAAGTTTTGGATTCCATGATGCAGATTGATGATGAGCCATGTATTCGTGTAGCCTTTGAGTTTCCCTTTCGTTGTTTATGTTCCTTCATCATGATGATGATACTTGGGTTCACCATTTTTAGTGATTTGTTTCTCATTAGGTGCTTTCATTTGAATATCATATCCTTTTGTCACATTGTAGCTGAATAAGATGGGTTGTGGCCATTCTGACCTCTGATTTTCTTCAAATTTCTGTATGCTTTGTCTCTAATTTTTTGTTAGTTGATGCTAAATGTTCCAATGTTCATATGGCTCACCAACCTTAAACACCAACAGTACGTACTTTTCCTTAATCATTTTCAAACCAAGTTCCTACAACACAATTAGCTGTTGTAAAAACTACACAAGTCCCAAGTTTCATTCAATTTTTTTGTTGTTAGTAGCCAGCTTAGTGTAGTAATTATTTTACTCGGCTTACTTTTCTGAGAGCTTTTGTTTATGAAGGCAGAATATAAAAAGAGATGAATGGGGTTGGTAAGCTCATGGAAAACAGAGAGAGAGAGAGAGAGAGAGAGAGAGAGAGGTTAGGTGTGGTAGCAGTGGGTGAAGAAGAAAGAGTTAAAATAGAAATGGGACGACTGGTAGTGGAAGACGAATAGGAAGTGGATGCCATTTGTGGGGCTTCATCACATGCTGTGGAGAGTGTTGTTCACATGCCTTTTGTTTTATTTTAATCTGCCACGAGCCCACAACCTTTATAGTCCTATTTTCATCTTAATTATAAGATATAGTTGACATTTTTTAGAAGGATTAAGAAAGCTAAATAAGTTATTTAATCATTTCATATGTTGTGTATTCTTAGATTATATATTAATTTATTAGTCAAATTAATTAGTTTAAAGAAAAAAATAAAAATCAAAACACTTTAAAGTAATTTAATTAACTTCCTTAATCTCTTTAAAAAAGTCAACTATGTCTTATAATTAGGTTAAAAGTGAGTTTATATTAGTATTGCATAATGTGCACTCAAAATATTTTTTTCAGCATCATTTAGAATTAATATACTAATTTTTTTATACATCCAATAACATAAAGTATTTTTTTAGTATTTCCTATTATTTTAAAATATTTTTTTATGTAATTTTATTTCTAAAGTATTTCTCAATAGCAATGAATACTCTTAATTTAGTATATTAAGTGCTACTTGAAAAATATTTTAGAACGTGGAATCTATAAAAAAAATATTAGTTTAGAATATTAAATACTATTGAAAATCGTAATTCAAAGTAATTTATGGTACTTATTAACCCTATGGTGTATATAGAGTTAAAATTAAAAGCATATACATCTTTTGATATTTAATGATGAAAAAGTCAGTATCTTTCTTTTGAAAGGCAACATGTGTTTGCCTTTTGTTTCAGTAACTTTTTAACGTGGCTTTGATCGAAATGAGCTCTGTGCCTTTGTGTTTCTGTGTGTCTGTACAAGTGTAGCATTTATGTTGGTTTATTTCTGAAAAAGCAATTTAAAGAGAGGTTGCATCTGAATATAGAGTTTTTCCAGTATGATCTACGTACTTAATTATTTTTATATAATGGAAGAAAAGGATCCCGAATTTGTGGATTGTTATTCAATAATAATGAACGCATGAGCTCAGAATTTATTCTTTTTTTCTTTATCAAAATAAATAATCCACAAGAGAATGTGGAACAACACTGATTGATAATATCAAGATTCCAATTCCTTAGCTTTACTAGAAATATGCTAAACTTGTCAGCTTAATCGCAAAGAAGTAAATTCCTACCCCATTTTTGCTTTTCTTTTCATTGGTCATATCTGTTTTTTAGGCTAAAAATAGTTTTGTTGATTTCTTTTGGGAAAATGCCCATGGAGGCCCAAATAAGTAAGAAAATCTCAAAAAAAAAAAACTCAAACTAAACTCTTTGATCAGAAAAGGCCCTAGGGCCCTAATGGGTATTAAGTTGTAAAGTCAAATATCAATAATACCACTGTATTAAAAAAATAAAAAAGAAGTCTGATAAAGCCAAAATCAGTGGCTGTTTTTGGTTTGCTTGAAACATATTACACGAGGAACAGAGCAGAAATTAGAAGCGAATGTAGACGTGAGGGAGAGAATGCAAGGCAGTGAGGAACACACGGATTTGCTCAAGTCAGTGAGGCAAAGAACATATATATTCCTAATCATCCACTACGTTGATGTATTTGTTGCTCCAGAAGGTTTTTTTCAGTTAGAATGTTGGTGGGCTGAAAGGTTGGAGCTTGGCCAAATTTATGTTATTATTGAGTAGAAAATAAGTAAGAAACACTAAGAATTTGATCAAGATATCATTATCACAATTCTAGTTAATCTTTAATCACTGAAGGGTAGTGTGGAAAAAAGGATGCTCTGTTTTTTGGCATGAAAACAGAGGGGAAAGTGTGTTTTTTAGTGGGATGAAGCTACATTTGGTTAAAAAACGTTGAAAATGGGATAGTTACAGTTAACACCTATTGTTTTTTTTGTTAACGCCTACTGTTTTAGTTGTTAATTTGACTGATATTGTTGTTAATACGACCTGAATGTTAAAACGTGATAGGTTGCTCTATTTTTTAGCATGGAAATAAAGGGAGGTCTGGTTGTTAGGGGGGATGACTGAATGTGAAAACGGTGAAATTAGATTGTTATCAATACCTACAATTTAAGTTGTTAATGTGATTGTTAAAGTTGTTAGTGGGTACTGATATTGTTGTTAGTGGTTACCGATATTGTTGTTAGTGTCTACTGATATTGTTGTCACTGGGTATTGTTATTGTTGTTAGTGTCTACTGATATTGTTGTCACTGGGTACTGATATTATTGTCACTGGGTACTATTATTGTTGTTAGTGGCTACTGATATTGTTGTTAGTGTCTACTGATATTGTTGTCAGTGGGTATTGATATTGTTGTTAGTGTCTACTGATATTGTTGTCAGTGGGTACTGATATTGTTGTTAGTGTCTACTGATATTGTTGCTATTGGCTACTAATATTTTTGTTAGTGTCTACTGATATTGTTGTCACTGGGTACTGTTATTGTGGTTAGTGTCTACTGATATTGTTGTCATTGGGTACTGATATTGTTGTCATTGGGTACTGATATTGTTGTTAGTGTCTACTGATATTGTTGTCAGTGGGTACTGATATTGTTGTCGCTTGGTACTGATATTGTTGTCATTGAGTACTGTTATTGTTGTTAATGGCTACTGATATTGTTGTTAGTGTCTACTGATATTGTTGTCAGTGGGTAATTGTTGTTAGTGGGTATTGATATTGTTGTTAGTGTCTACCGATATTGTTGTCAGTGGCTACTGATATTGTTGTCAGTATCTACTGATATTGTTGTCATTGGGTACTGATATTGTTGTTGCTGGGTACTGTTATTGTTGTTAGTGACTACTGATATTATTGTTAGTGTTTACTGATATTGTTGTCAATGACCCATTAATTGTTGTTAAGGGGTACTGTTATAGTTGTTAGTGGGTATTGATATTGTAGTTATTGGCCCCTGTTATTGTTGTTTGTGGGGATTGATAGTCCTACTATAAAGGACTGATATAACTAATACCAATGACTGAAAAAATACCCTGAATAAATGGCCCTTGTTATTGTTGTTAATGGCCCTTGTTTTGCAGTTGGCATTCCGTGAAGAAATATCAAAAGATAACCAACAACATTGCAAAACATAAGAAAAAATTTGCTCTTGTCATTCAACAAAAATTGTGAAGTTAGCATCAGTTGACAATTTATACAAGAACAAATGTTGAATGTCATTGTTATGAATACAAAGTTGTCATAAATACATATTTGTCATCAGCTACAATGTTTCCTAACAAGTATTCCCCCTAATGTGTCTTTTTCTGCTTGTGGTAGTCATCAATCAAAGACAACACTTTTATTGATGGCTGTTGTGAGGATGGGTGACCAACCACTATAAGACGCCCACCTTCAATTCCCGAATTTCATCATCAGTAAAGAATGGCATTGTGTACCCGTCATCACCATGCACTGAACCATCTCACGTCTGTAACCATGAAAGCACATGAAACCCACAAGAGTCCCTGAAATAAAATAGACAGATTCTAGTAAAATCAGCCATCAAATAAAATAGACAGGTTCTAGTCAATCCTCAAATCAAAATTCATCAGATCAAGCCTCAGCCTAGCATGCTTAAATTCGAAATCAAAATCACAGAATCGTCACATTGCAATTTTCACTATGACAACAATAGCAATTCAAAATCAAGCAGCCTATGTAGGTCAATAAAAACTCATTTTTTTTCTTTCCAGCTCAGAGACTACCAAAATAAGCAGGAAGGAAGTGCTACACTAATCTTCATATTAAAACACATCAGTTATATGAAAGGTAATCAGAAATTATTATATATTCAAGTATCATACAGCCAGACACAATCAAAGTATATATGCATTTCAATAATTCTCAAGAACAAGAGTCATCTTATCTGCTATATGATTAACTCATACAAGAATTTGATCCAGATTCCCATAAACATCATTAACAACTAGATTCTCCAGCAAATTGTGTCACAATCTTTTTTATCTCAAGAATGCCAGAACCATTGAATGCTTTTCTCATTAACTTGTAATGCAGTGGTCAGCTCCTTATTAAAAAATGTCACTTGCATTCTTAAGAATAAAAATAAATGAAAATATGGATCATGGGCTTGATCTTTTTTGTGAGAAAGCAACACCATGCAACTTCTGTACAAGAAGTAGAGGGTCTACTTTAATATTGGAATAGTTAATAAAGAAACATATATGTGAGAAAAAAGCACAGTCTGGCTAGGTAAATCATTATACAAAATTACATAGAAAACGCCAAGATGTTGCAAATACTAACAAAACCAAGATTCAATATTGTTTCCTGGAATATTTTATTAGAAATATGAAAATTGCACCATCACCTTTCCCAATTTAGGTGTCAAAAAGTCGTCTTTTCTTCCTAGTCTCCACTTCTATATTAAGGAGATATGGCTCCACACAGAATTAAGCTAGCTTTTGGACTTCTAATTTACTGTCATTCATATTAATTCTATGAAATCTACAATTTGAAGTTCAGTGTTAACTTTCAGTCCTCTATACTTGTTTCCAAGAATATAAATAAAAGGTTTAAAGATTAATTACCGGTCTCATTGTGATTTTGGTCGCAAGTGATGGGCCCAACATTGCTGCATACCTGATCAATGATTATTAATAAAGTGAAAATTTTCTACATGCAAGAACTCCAATGTTTGGCATATAATGTTAAAAAAGGATGACATCATCATCAAGATTTTAGTGCTTGACAAAAACAATTGAGATGTTGCACCAAACAATTGGAGGGACATATGCATAAACTCTTAATATGAATAAAGTTTGAGGCTTGTAAAACATCATCAGCCTTTTCTTCCAAAATATTATCGTTGGTTGTTCAATGCACAGGTTAAACAGTTAAAGATAGAGCACAATAAAATCAGGATAAAGTTTCAGACATTACATTTTTGTTTGCATTTCATATCCTTGGAACCCCAAGAAGCATCAGCCCTTGTCACCTTGATACTCAAGAGTACCAATATTAAATGGCATTATATCTATTAGGAGACAATGTGATCGGAGTTGGACCAGAAAACAAAACAATATGGAAAGGAGAACACATCATACAAAGATATGGGATTTGATCAAACAACACCACAAATCCATAAATTGACAACTACTGGTGCAATCCATTTCCCACTAATGGGAATGATCCTTTCTAATGGAATAATCCATTTCCCACCAAAGATAGTTGTGCTCTTTCTAAAATAAAGAGCATAATCAGCACTAACATTTTATTACTATGGTTCATATCAAGGAATTCAATTCTTCTAGTTCTTTTATCTAGTTCAGCACAATCAGGATTAGCATTTTATTACTATATATGATTCATATTAAGGCACATAAGTGGAAAGACCGAACAGCTAGCCTTAACAGCAAATTGAAAGGATAGATTTGCAACTAATTCCCTTTAAAACCAAAAGAAATAAAAAACATCTTGTGGCCCTTAAAAGCACTGATTTGGAAAGATATTTTGATTAAATACCATGTGAAAACCCCAATCAAGTTAGCTATGCTTCTCAAACATGGGATCCCACAAGAGAAGAGAATTAAAAGCAAAACTTAGGATGGACAATGATACTAAGATGTTAGATTTGTTCAAATAGAACTAAGGTTAGCATGAACCAAGATCTGAATTTGAGTGACAATGAACTAAGCAAACTTTTCTGGCTTCCATTTAGGAATGGAAGTTGTTTTAGTTTTCACCTCATACATAGCATTTAATAACATACAAACACACAAACCATTTTTAATATCATGAAGTTTGAATTGTTTCCATACAGAGAGTTTAAATGTTTACATAACAATCCACTATGCAATTTAAAAAGCTCATATCCAAGAAAATTCAAAACAATCAATCAATCATTCCTCAAAAGATAACCAATGACAATCCTAAGAATCATAATATCAATCAAGATTCAAGCACTGCTAAGCCTGATTACATATTTCATAAAAATAAGAATCAGTATTGTGTTCAAGCAAAGAATGAACCACAACTTTAGAATGTTATTCAAATTGCAATTCAGTAGCATATATAGCTTTTGGTTGACTACACAATTCTTGGAGCTGCTGACTGAAAAGATATTTATATATACAACTCGAACTTGCATGTTCAGATTAGCTTGTTGGAAGGCCTAATTTTAATCATTTAGTATATGCTAGCTTAGGAAGTTCGTTGAAATAAATATTAACCGGATTTCTTAGATTACAGGTTCAACTGGCTACATCAAACACATTATGAACTGTTGAAATTTCACATTTGGGGCCACATATATATGCCAGTCTTTGGGGAAAACAACAATAGAGTCTTTGGGGTCTGTTCTGTTATTGCACTTGAAATGCTGATTTTGGACTGGCGTAATATTATACACGAGTGAGAAGATCAGAAGGTCTCAATGATCATTTTCCATCAGAGATTGAAATTCAATAGATATTCATGAAGAATAAGAATTCATACAGCAGCATCGACAAGTTTCACAAGAAATCAAAAGAGATCAAGAAGAATAGTAGCTTACATATAAGCACAACATACATCAAAATAAAACAGAAAATGACGCAAGAAAATAAGTTTCAATCACATTGTTTGTATAAAAAAAAAACAGTTTCAATCACGTGTTTAAATGAGAGACGAAATGCGATTGCGAGTTGAGGCAAAATGTGAGACTCTCACCGTGAATCAAACTCTCACGACGTTGGGTTTCGAACTGAACCTCAATAGCAAGGAACCACGAACAATGCCGCTCACGATGACAGCTTCCGGTAACACCTCCCAGCCCTGCTCACTCTTTGCAACCCTAATCTGAGACTGAGGCAGAGAAAGTGCGAAAGAGGGAGTGAGAGATGGAAGAGAGGATTCACTAAAGGGCTCCGGCGCGAAAGAGGGAGTGAGAGATGGAAGATAGGACTCAGAGCTCCGGCGGAATCGTTTTGCAGCAAATGAAATTAAAAAAATTCCACCGAGTATAATGAACAAAGACGGGAAGCAAGTTAAGGGTAACAATGTAATTTGGTTTTGAACTTAAAACCTATAAAGGCCCTAGGGCCTTTTTTGACAAGGTAATGTTCTCTGGGCCTTATTTGAGATTATTTTGTTATTTTGGGCCCTGAGGGGCATTTTCCCATTTCTTTTTATGTCAACTAGTTATGCTGAATTATAAGGAATTGAATTGTTCTTTTTTTTTTTCATTGTGCCTTTATTGCAATGCTGAAATCCTTCAAATTATTGTTCAACAATACAAATTAATTTACATTTTTAAAAATTATAAATCGAAACCATCAAAATCAACTCAATAGTTCACAATTGTTGTAGTTGATATCTTACACCAAATCAATTTCTTTTGCATTTTACGAGGTCTTTTAACTCAAATGACACTAAACACTTTTTTAAAATGTAAGACTTGAGTTTGAACCTTCTATAAAAGATATAATAAAATATAATGGGTGTGTAGGTTATGAAATTTTTTTTCAGTGTGTTTGGGTACACGATGGCTGTAGCGTTGAAGGGGAAGAAAAACGCAATGGAAGAAAGAAAAAGCTCAACAGGCAGCAACAACGTGTTTAGATGACGTTTAGGTAAGCATTTAGCGTGTTGGGCTTATAAAAAAAAGCTTGTTTTTCGGTGACGCTCTTGGACAGAGGGTTGGACGCATTGGGTGCTAGAGCGTTAAGATTTCAACGCCTTGACTTGCTTCGGGCATAAGAGATGTGTGGCAGTGATCCTCCTTAGAGTTCGCCAATAAAGCCTTTAAGAAGCAAACCCAATTGCCCTGTTAAACATCAAGCTATATGCCAACTCTTTCACCGGCCAGTGTTTAGGTGTCGTTTGGGTAAGCGTTTAGCGTGTTGGGCTTGTAAAAAAATTAAAGCTTGTTTTCTGGCGACGCTCTAAGACAGAGCATTGGACACATAGGGGGCGAAACATTGAGATTTTGACGCCTTGATTTGCTTGGGTGTGTGGCAGCAATCGTCCTTAGAGTCCGCCAGCAAACCCCTAAAGAAACAAACCTAATCGCTCTGTTAAACTTCAAATTGTACGTCAAATCTTTCACCAGCCAGTCCTCGAACAACGAACTGTTAAGTATCTCCTTCACCACGTCCAGGTTGCAAGTGACCATCACCCGAGTTTCGCTCAGGCTGAAGGTCATGAGCCTCTTGGCTCCCAGAGCTTTGTGGCGGCGGCTGCGATACAGTGGTAGGCATGATAAGGCTCAAGCAGGAACAATAGCGGAGCCAAGAATTTCAAAGACAGGGGCGAAATAAAAAATAATACATCATAAATCGCAAATAGTGTATCACAAATTGCATACCACACTCCATATCATAAATCACAATTTTTCTAATCAAACCCTAACTTTAGTTTCCTCAAATCAATACCTAAAAAAAATCATAGAGAAGATGAGACTCTCCTTAAAGATACATACTAAAATGCGAGAGACAGTTAGGTTGTATACTTGTGTTGATGGACAAACATGAGCTTCAAAGAGTCAAAACCTTTAGGTGAAACAAGTGATTGAGGATTTGCACAAACGTGAGAGACAAATAGGGCGTATGATGATTTCCTAATTTTAATAGATTAGAGACATATTTTGACATATATAGGAAGTCATCAATACTAGATTAAGAAAATTTTCTTAAGATTTTAAAAGATATCAATCTAGGTGCATCATTGTGGGATTTCAACTTAAAATATAAGTTGTTAATTAATTTTAGGAAATAAAAGAATAATGAATAAATAAGAATAGGAGGTTTTTAAAAGAAAAAAAATAAAGTTGTTATTTTTATCAATTAGTAGTAGTATTATTATTATTACGGGTTTAATGTTTTTGCCTATAAGGCATAACCATTTTTTTTTACTGCACTCACATATAAGTGAGTGAGACCCATTTATTTTTTCTTTTTCTTCTTTTAATAATGGGCCCCAGTCACTTATATGTGAGTGCGACAGAAAAAATATTTATGCCTCAGAGGCAGAAACATTAAACCCTTATTATTCTTATGTAATTCTTTTACTGTTTTAAAATTGATCATTCTACAGTGGTGTCAAAAGTATTATATTGTCAAAATATTATCATTCTACATTTATTGTTTTAGAATGATCAATTGTAAAGCAATGACAGAGAGTTTCCTCACCCAAAAAAAAAACAATTAATTTCATAAGGAGCTCATGAGCATGACTTTTCTGGTCTAGGTTTCGAAACTGCATACAATAATTTGCAGTTCACTTACAAGACACCAGGACATCTTTGGATTAAATAAAAATGGGGCCCACAAATTCATAACAGGAGGACATAAGACTCTCCCTGTCTATTTTTTTTTTTTGGTAAAATGGGAGGCCTAAGCCTTTATATATTAGATAAGACTAAAAAGGGGATCAAGTCTCATACAATCGTTTGATAGCACCACCCTCAGATTTACAAGGCAATCATACAAGAAAGAAGATTTAGATAACCCTTCCTTAGCCAATGCGTCCGCCAAAGTATTCGCAATCCTTGGCACATGCTGAATAACCACCTCCTCTCACTGTCTATTTTATTTTTACTTGAAACTTGTCTGTGTGAATTTTTCTTTTCTTTAACAAAAAAAATATTTGTTAAAAAAAAATTGGGGTGAGGGGGACTGGGGCCCACCCTAGCCCCCCTCCCTCCGCCCTTGTGCGGGAAGACTTTTTGCGCCATGGATTTTTTTATGAAGAATTGGCTTTGGATTTGGTGGTGGAGTAATAGTTGCCCCAAGCAGGAGCATCAGGCTAAAACCAGTGAAAGAGGGAGCCGGAGAACCAGAGGAAACAAGTGATGAAGAAGAAGGACCAGCAAAGAGCCACAAGTGATCAAATGTGAGTTTATGAACTTTCCAGTGACAAGTACGACGAGTTTCCATCTCAATTTACTTTTTAAATAATAATTTAAACACATCTCCATTTTTTAAAAAAGTCACTTATCTTACTATCAACCCAAAAATGAATCACATTTATAATCTGACTATAAAAGTTAGATAAAAAACAAGTCATTATTCTCATCGCTAAAAGCAATCCGAAAACCTCCTCCTCCCTTCGCATTCTCTTTCCTCCTCCTCTTTTCTCTTTCTAACAATTAGATCAATATTTGAATGATTTAAATTTGATCTTTTATAAAAAGGACCATTCTTATATCAATTACATCAAGTTTTCCAATCACGTATAACCATTTGTCCTAATTTTTTCATATGTATTTATAGTTGAATTATTATAAATCAAATATAAGATCCATGTGATTGAAAAACTTGACGAAATGAAAATAAGGAACTTGGTCTAAGAATTTTCTTTTATAAAATTATTATCAAAAGGTTCCATTATAGAAAGAAAAATAATTAATCAAATACAAATGACTAAATTTTGATATGAATAATTTAATACTACAATAAAGAAAATAAAAATAATATTTTATATAAAGTTAAATTTAAACCATTCAAATGTTGATGTCAAAGACAGTGGAAGAGGAGTTCCAAACCAATATTAGGCATGGGTAAGGTAAGATAGGGCATGACCCTTACTTGATGTCCAACTTGAAAAATAAATGGGTACATTTTGCAGCTCGCTGCCCAACAAAAGCCTGAGTAATTTTGGGCTGGACAAGATGGGCTGGACAAGATGGGCTTCATAAGTTAAGTGTTGACATTATGCTCACAAAATCATATATAAAAGAAGTTTCAGGTTAGACTTGATGAACAACATTTAAAAGAGCAAATATATTACGGAGAGAAAATGGAAAAACACCAATATACTTTTATCAAAAGAGCTTTGAGCACCATTAGTTACATAACTGTTTCCCTACTCATCTTTTGAATGAGTAGGGAGAACTCTTCCAATCTGGGTCTTCCAAATTGAATATAGACGGTCTAGATTTAATTTTTTTTTTGAACGGGTGATTTTTAAATTGAAAAAATTATTTTTTTAAAAAAATACTAGTTCAGAGATTATTTTTATTTTAAATTTCTTACCCATTAACATAATATGTTTTGAAAAATTAAAAAGTAAAAAAAAAAAATTAAATGTGTTTTGTCTATTAATATCGAATGCCTTGCCTAAACTACATAATTTATGTAAAAGAAAATGTAGTGCGGTGGATATTTGTCTGTTATGCCATAAACATGTCGAGACTCTTGAACATGTGTTTTGTATGTGTGAAGGGGATAAGGTCACATGGTTTGGAAGTAATTTCTCATTTAGACCTAGTGAACTTAAAAATACCAGCATGTTGCAGTGAGTAAGTTTGTGTCTGTGTGGGCCAGACTTTGATTCCTGGCAAAAGGCTCTACATGTAATGAAAAGTTAGAAATGTTCAGTGGAAACAGGTAATGTTAGGTTTTAATTAAATAGACTTGAGCTTGTGATATAGGTTTAAAGTCTAAGCCTAGTCCTATATGCAATACAAGCTTTTTTTTAGGTTTAGATATGAGTCTTCAAAAGACCTAGTCATTTTATAAGCTTACTTGTAAAGTAGGCCTTTGAATATGCTTAAAAGTCTATAATGTGATTAAAATAAAATTTAATTATTATAATTTAATAGATCTAAATTAAAATTAATTTTAAAAGCTATTATTTGAGTTTTAAATTATAGAGAACCAACCCACTATGATAATTTAATAATTGTATTTTTAAATTAAAAAAATGATAAAAATATAAATATAACATAAGCACATATTATTATATAAATGAAATTATATTTTAAAATTTGTAAACAAACTAGACCTGAAGAATTATAGGCTAAGCCTTCATCAAATAGGCCTAGCTTGTTTATATGTTCAGGCCTCTAAATAGGATTTAGCCTCATCTTTTTGCTAAACAGGTCAAGATAAACCACACCCTAACCAGGTCAAGCCATAGGTTGCTTGATAGGGCTGAACATATTTCCAACCCTAGAAATTACTATATTTTTGAAAATGTAAAATCTGATCCTGTTTTTAATCTTGCTCAAGCTAGGAAAAATCTTGAGAAATATCGGGAAGCTCGTGGTGATGAACAAGATAATGAGCATGAATCAAGTTCCGGAAATGTGCAACGAGCTTGGAGGCGGCCAGAAGGTAATGTTCTCAAAATCAATACTGATTGTGCTTTTTCAACAATGGAAGATAAGGCTTCCTTAGCCTTTGTAGTTCAGGATTCTAATTGCTGGGTGCTTGATGGGGCTTCTAGAATTATAGATGTTGCATCAGGCTTCATGGCCGAAGCTTTGGCTGTTCTTGATGCAATTAAATATGCCCATGATAACCTGCTTGCTGATGTATGCTTTGAGTCAGATAACCAATTGTTAGTTAAGTGTATTAACAATGACTCTTATCCAAATGATTGGAGGTGTATAAATATCCTTGATAATATCCAAGAATCAAGGAAACTCATTCAAAACCAGTCTTGTAATTGGATTCCCAGGAAAGTGAATTTAGAGGCCGACTGGATTTCTAAAGCTTCACACGGAGGATTATGCCTGAATGATTGGGTCTTCCATCCCCTGGAGCAGCTAAGGATATTGCTAGGCAATGACTTACAACCATTTTTGAGAGAACCTCATTGACAGATCTTCATTTGTATTGCTTTTGGTTTTGACTAGATGTGTTGTTTATTTCCGTATTTGTGATCAGCTTTAGTTTAGATGTGATATGTACTAGACTTTGTATTGTTGAGGGAAGGTTCTCTTACTAGGAAAAAAAGGGAGAGATATTCCTCCTTAGATTAAAACAAATAAAAGAATATGTTCATGGTATTGCTGCAATACATTTTCCTGTTTGACACCTAATTTTATATTTATTCATGTGATTTCACAGCAAAAACTTATCATGACATGCAAGCAAAGAAGTTAGGATCAAAGTAAATAATATTAGGGTTTTTTTTTTTTAAATGAAAAAGCCTTAAACCCTTGTGCCAGTCGCTGGAGCTTCAGTGACCTTGCTAGCGACCGGCCATTGAAGCTCTGGCGATCTAATATATATTTTTTGAATTTCTCAAACAAAATTTGTTAATATAGATACTTGAGTTGTTAATAACAATGCTGAAGTTGAAAACGATAGTCTAATGCTTTTTTTTTTTTCCTTAAATTTCTCAGGTGAAAGTCCTCAATATGAATACTTCAGTTGTTAAAAACGATACTAAAGTTGTAATTCAATAAATACCTTGTTTATAACTTTATTATCGCTATTAACAACTCAAATATCAATATTATCACCTTATGCCTGAGAAATTCAAACTTAAAAAAAATATCAGGCCGCTAGAGCTCCACAGCTACCCCCTGCAGTCACCGGTGCCAGAGCTCCTCTAGCAAATGGCCAAGGGGTTGAGGGGGTTTTTTTTAATAAGAAAATTTAGGTTAATTAGGTAATTTCTCAAATTTTGCAACATTTCAAAATTTCAAATCAGTCCCTTTAAAATTATTGAAATTCAACATATTTATTTGTCTTTTACTAACTTTGATGGTTTTTTTTGGGGTCTTTTTCCCTATGATTTCCCTTCAAGTACACAAAAGTTCAAATAAGTAGAGTGTAGAGTGCTCATAAAAGTTAAGGCAGCAGAGAGCACTTCTATTGATTAAGAGATTTAAACTTATGACCTTAAAATGTTAAAATGTTATGAGCCAAACCTATCAATTAAACTAATCCTTGTAGCTTATGTATGAAATTCTTGTTCAATAAAAGATTAAATTAAAAGCCCTTTGAACAAGCGGCATTTTTCTTTCCTTAATCATTAAGAGAATGTTTGAATTAGCTTTTGGAGAATAGTTTTTGAAGAAAAAAATAATAAAAATGATTTTAGATAATTGATTATGTAAACCAAAGTGATTTTGATAAAATGATAGTGTTTAAATATTGTTATCAGAATCATTTTTTTAATGTTCAAATTACCAAAAAAAGACATTAGCTTTTATGATAATTGCATACAAAAGACAACTTTTCTTTTTTTTGTTTACAAAAGGAGCTAATCCATGGGATTAGGATGTACAGGGGAAAACTCTCATTCGTCCCACACCATTGGCATCCTCATGAAGAATATCCAGCAGGTTATTAGGGGCCACCTCAAGAAGATGAAGCCCTACCTCCAAACCTAACGCATGCGTCGCCAAGAAGTCTACACAGTGGTTTCCCTCTCAATATACATGGGTGATATCAAGCTTCCAGTTGCGAGCTACCAAGCATTTTATTCTCCTGATCATGCTCATATAGGCATTAGGGCTACCTTCATGCTTTCTTATTAGATTTAATGCAGCCATGCAGTCGATCTGAACCAGAACCTCCTTATACCCCATAGACCATGCAAGTTCTAAGCCATCCAAAAGAGCCCATAGTTCTGCCTGGAGGGACGTGCAGACTCCTATGTTCCGACAACACCCTGCCAACCATCGTCCCTTATGATCTCGGAGTAGACTTCCAGCCCTTGCTTGCATCGAGCCTCCTTTCTTTGCTCCATCACAGTTAAGAGTGACTGCTGGTTGTGGTGGCCTGATCCACCAAATATCTCTTGCCTAGTTAAGCATTGCACTACTCGATATTACCTCAAATGGAACCAGTGCTTGAATCGTAAATTCTGAGAGTAGGATAAGCTCCTTCACGAGGTTCATTGGCAAGATATTAGACTGCTGAAATATTGCCGTGTTCCGTGATTCCCACAGCTTCTAACACGCTAGACCAAATGTGCAAGCCCATTGCGGTCTTCCATCTTTACTTGGTTCAACCTTAGACAAATACTGCTGCAACCATGTCTGAAAGTCTAACTGCGAGTAATGTTTGGATTGTGTATCTAAAGTTAATAAGGACCAGACCTCCTTTGCACACGTGCATTCTCTTAGTACATAGCTCACATCCTCATTCATCTCACCACATTTGGAGCATGAGTCATTATTTGTCATATGTTTTCTTTTCCTCTCGGCGTTGGTAAGGAGGCTGGATTTTGCTGCAAGCCATAGGAATGTCTTTACTTTGCCATCTCCTTATCACCCCCCATAATGGGTTTGGATCTTCAGCTTCTGCTTCACGTAATAAGTCATAGGCCGATGATACGGAAAAGCGTATGTTTGATGAGTGGTCCTAGAAACAGCTAGCCTCACTATCTCCTACTGTCGAGGCCATACAACTAGAGATAAGGGAGAGGACCTTAGGAGGGAGATCATTGTTGAATCGTTCCCAATTCCATTGCCCATCTGTCAATGTAAAATGAGCCACTGGTAGGCATTCCTCTTCAGCACCTATGTCCCGAAACGCCGGGAACTTTAGAGGCCCTACCTCTGGTACCCAGTTATTTGACCAAAATCGCATATGAGTGCCATTTCCTGGATCCCAACGTATACCACATTCTACTTCGTCCCATATATTCCTCAGATTCCTCCATAGATAGGAACAGTTTAAGTTACGCATGTGAGGGCCTTTGAACTTATCCCACCCATATTTTCCCCTTAAAACTTTGACCCATAGTAGATCAGGCCGAGAGCGCAAAGCAAAACCAATTTTCATGAGGAATGCCTTGTTTTGAGTTTCTAAATGTTTGAGGCCACATCCACCAAACTTGGATGGTTTGCATATCTCTTCCCATTTGACTAGTGCTGGTTTCCTACTTATTAGCTCCATACTTCCCCATACAAAGTTTCTAATATGGCGCTCAAGACGGTTGCACAACCCCATTGGTAATTTTGTTGTTTGTATGGCATACCCAGGAATAGTTGATAATTTATGTGACCAGCAAGAGATAACGTCTTCGCCACCCAGCCCAAGAGTTTATTCCGGATTTTTTCTTCTAGATACTCATAAGTCCCTGTGCGCACACGTTTATGGAATAGAGGAACTTCCAGATACATCCCCAGGTCTTCCATTCTTTTGTACCCCATCTCCTCACAAATACCTTTCTGGACACTTGAAGAAACATTAGTGGAAAAATATATGGCAGTTTTAGAGCTACTTACTTTGTGGCCAGACAACATTTTTTTGTAGCAAAACTTACAAAATTTAACTAAGATATTTATATACATAATTTTTTTTCTAGCACAAACTTGTATCCATATCATCTAACAATAAAATAATCTACCACAAAACATTATTTATGGTAGGGATACAATTAGGCTTTGTTTGTTACGGGGAAGATTTGAGGAAGGAAATGAAAGAAAAGGAAGATTAGGAGGGAACTTTAAAAGTTGAACTGTTTGGTATACCAGAGAATGAAACGTAAGTTGAGGGAAAATAAAATGTTTGGTAGAAAGAATTGAGTGTTGGTTAAGTAGGAAGATGGGGTGAAATTCTCACAATGCCCCTTGAAGAAGAAAAAGGGAAAAAACAATATTAGAACTGATTTTCAACAGTTTTCGTGCGACATAAATGAGCCCTAATCAAATTGTATGAACGTTGAGATGCAAAATTGCATGAATTCGATTTTTAAATGCCATTATCTTACTAACTAAAGTTTATAGTTTGAACGTAAGTACATAGTTTGAACACTAGAATATGGTACTATCACTGATACAGTCTAAATCAGTTGGAGCCATGCAGCTGAATCGGTTTCAGAACATTGAACCATTTCATTTAGGGAACACGGATTGTACTATAACTAATACAAAAGACATAAATAGGAAAGAAGAAGATATTTGTTCATTTCCATTACTTATATTTTTATATGCCAGTGAGTACATTTCAATTTGTTTTAACTAAAATTGATTTTGATAGAACTAACCTCAATAGTAGTTTCTTCGACCTGGGTTCAACTTCTCCTTCGACTCTAACAGCAGTAACAGTTCTAAGCTTCTTCACTAAAAGCATCTTCTAGCTCGCGTCTTCCAACCCGCGCCTTCGTCTTGTTTTTATAAAAAGAGCTAAAGTTTTGTCCAGGGTTTTTTTTTTTGTTTGAAAATTTCATCCTTCTAGGAACTTTTCAACATTCCCTTCTGTTTTGGAAGAAACCAATTCTTGTATGTAGGGCTGAGCATAAAACCCATAACCCATGAGCCTGCCCATAACCTAGTGTAATTGGGTCACTTTGAACCCGCCCAAAAAGATTCATAATGGGGCGGGTTCAAACCCGCCTATTTAAGATTTAAATGGTCGGGCTATGGGCATACCTATGGGCTGCCCATACCCGCCCATTAGTGTAATTTTTTTTATTAACTACTGATAAATCCCAATTTTATATATTTTATCCCACCTTATTTCATTTATTTTGGGGATTATTTTAGGCTAATTTGGAATTATTAGATAATATTTAGATTGTTAGCCTATTTTAGGAAATAATATAAATATAAATTAATTATAAGATATTGGGCTTAAATTATTAATATTCTGATTAAATAATATCTCTTGATATATGATAGATTGTGATTTTATAATATCCTATAAGTGCAGAATTTTTCAGGGAAGCTAAAAAGAAACCCAATGGTAGAACTTATTGGGCTTCTCAGATTTTATTGGGCTCAAGTTAATACCCTAAAAAGCCCTATCTTCCTCCCTTTAAGAAACCTAGCCGCTAGGTTTAAGGGGCACGCAGAGACATCACGCCGCAAGAGATCAACACGGTGGAAGAGATTGAAGACGCAGAGACACAGGGATATTTGCGTGGAGGTTCTCAGTCAACAATATCCATTAATTGATCCTATTCCTCTCACGCACAGAGATTTCTTAGTCTCCAATATCCACAATTCACTCATAGACCCACATAATTGCACTGTAGCAAACATTTGGCATCATTCAATTATCATTGATCTCCTACGGGCCCCACATCCAATTCCTCCCACTCACGCACAACACCGCCAATCCTGGAAAACCATTTAATCTCCATCTACATTATTCGTGTCACCATGAACGTCACTTTTAACAGGAAGCTTGAAGGAGGAAATTCTATGGAAGCTTAAATTCTTTGGGAGGCAACTTGGGAGGAGCATGGAGGAGGCTAAAGCCTAGGGCTTACACTTGAAGACTATAAGGGAGTGTTGTTCTTTTTATCTTTTTAATTCAAATTTGAGATTATTTAGTTTTAAATAATTCCGAGTTGTGTTAATTGAGAACAATCTAGTTTTAGATTGTAAACTTATTTCTTTTGGATTAGACTGGTAATTCGAAGTTTTATGCTTATTGTTGGACTCTTGTTTGCAACCTTTGGATTGTCAATTAAATTAGTAATTGAGTTTTCGTTATTAATTTAATTGTTAATTTGGTTTATCATCTTAATTGTTTAATTAGGTTGATAAATTATCTGGTTGTTCAATTAGATAATTGTAAACAAGATTTCCAAGATTATTTTGTGTTTGGTTTTTAACGGGTTTAATTAGCCACCGCTTATTCCATTATGAGTTTTCTAGTGGAATAGGTGTTATTGAGCTAGAGGGTTTCCCATGTTCGATTGGGTAATTAAATTCATTAATCTCCTTTTGGTCTAATTAATTGATTTAGGCTAAGAAAGTTGACTCCATGCAATTCCTAAGTTGTCCCCTTCATCTTCATCACTGAATTAAATCTTATTATTTTATTTGCTTTTAATCAATCTTTTTAGTAGGATTTTAATTATTTTCTCATAAGAAAACCCCCCAAAAATTGCATTCAAATTCATACAAATTAGTCTCATTTTCATATAGGTTTTAGAGTCAATTGCATTAGTCCATTTAGTTAGTTAATTGCATATAGGTAGTAGTATTTTGCATTCTAGTTTAGGTCCGTTTACATTCTACTGCATCTTTTATCACTTGAAAATTAGTCCTAAAGAAAACCCACAGCTTGCTCCTTGGGAGAATGACCTAGGTTGACCCTGAACTGCATAATTAGTTAGGACCTAGTTTAATTGATCACTTTAACGACAAAAGTACCATCGATCAATTTTGGCGCCGTTGCCGGGGAGCAACGGTTAGACTTTAGGTTTGAGTTTTCAGGTGACTTCGTAGGTAGTTATTTATTGCATGACTCGGTCCTCTTCGGAAAGATTGTTAGCCTTAGATCCTGAGATTGAGAGGACATTTCATCAACAAAGAAGAACTAGAGCTAGTACTCTTATAGGCAATAGTTCCTTTGTTAATCCTATTTTTGAATCCTCTGATCCTGAGGTTAATATGGACGGTAATAATATTGTTGTTAATGCTAATGAGAATGTAAATGCAAATGCAAATGCTCATAATGTTGATCCTGCTATGACCATTAAAGAATTGGTTTCTCCTGATTTGCATTTTCAAAATTGGTGCATAAATTATCCTGATATGAATGTGAATTTCGAATTGAAACCTGGATTGATACACTTACTTCCAAAATTTAATGGTGTTTCAGGGGAGGAAGCATACAACCATTTGAAGATGTTTCACATGGTCTGCACTGCTATGAAACCAGTCGACGTGACTGAAGATCAAATTAAGATGCGTGCCTTCCCATTCTCTTTGGAAGGATCTGCTAAAAGCTGGTTGCTTCGATTACCTCCTGGATTCATCACTTCATGGAATCAACTGAAGAAACTATTCTTAGAAAGGTATTTCCCAGCCTCTCGCACTTCATCTATCAGGAAAGACATAAGTGGATGTCGACAAATGGTTGGGGAATCCTTATATGAATATTTGGAGCGTTTTAAAACATTGTGTTCCAGCTGTCCCCATCATCAAATCCCGGACACACTATTGATCCAATACTTCCATGAAGGGCTCTTACATCTAGAAAGAGATTTGTTAGACTCAGCTGCTGGTGGTTCTCTTCTTCACTTGACTATTGAAGATGCTTGGGAATTGACTGAAAGGAAAGCTGAGAATAGCCAACAATTTGGCTCTAGACAACAAGTAAAAGTTAATGAGGTAGGATTATTCTCTGAGTCTCGCCTGGAGAGCAAAATTGATAGGCTTGCATCTGCTGTGGAAAAAATGACTATGTTCAATATGCAAAATTCTTCTAATATGGTCAATCCTATGGGACCATCTACTACTTTTACTTCACAGCCCAACTCTTCTGCTCTAATAGGGCCACTATGTTCTATTTGCTCTCTAGCTACTCATGCTACTGACTCTTGCCCTTACCTGAATGATGGAGCTGAATCTTGCAATGCAATATATCCTTCTAAACCTATGACTCAAGGTGGCCAAAAATATGATCCTTACTCCAATACATATAATCCTGGATGGCGTGACCATCCAAATCTTCGATATGGAAATGGCCAACCTCAACAAGCACAGTTTAATCAAGGTGGAAATTCTAGTAGCAAGATGTTTCAACAAGTTAGACAATCAATGCCAGTCCAAGATGAAGGTTCAAGGTTAGAAAGCAAGATGGATGCTATGATGAAGATCCTAATACAACAGCAGCAACAACAGCAACAGCAACAACAACAAATTCAAAGCCTTCAAACTCATATTGGTCAATTATCTAATATACAGAGTAATGAGCAAAGTCAAGGTTCAGGAAGGCTTCCATCTCAGGTGGTGACCAATCCAAATGCTGGAACTCAGCAGAATCCCAATATAGGTGGAGTTAATGCTATATCTCTCCGACGTGGAAAGATAATCCCCTCTGCAGATCCTGTTACCATCAAAGACAAGGAAGTTGCTGATGACTCTCCTTCTACTTCCACATCACAGGATCAACCCACCTTATCAGAAACACAAGTGGTGCCCACGGAAAAACAAGAGGAGGATGATAAAGTAAAGCAAGTGGTAACACAAGCCCTCCCTTTTCCTACTGTGGTTGCTAAAGCTGAAAGGAGAAAGAAGGAAATTGAGGTGTCTAATGAAATCTATGATATATTCAAGAAGGTGGTGATCAATGTTCCACTAGTTGACTTAGTCACACAAGTACCTAAATATGCAAAATTCTTGAAGGAATTGTGTACTACAAAGAGAAAGTTTAAGCACGAAGGCAAGGTTGACTTAGGGGCAGTTGTCTCTTCTCTTTATCAAATGCCAATGCCAGTGAAGTGCAAGGATCCTGGTAGTTTTCTCATACCTTGCACTATTGGTGACATTGAATTCTCAGATGCCTTAGCAGATTTGGGAGCAGCTATCAATGTTATGCCAAAATCAGTCTTTGATCAACTCAATGGTGTAGAGCTTAAGCCCACAAATCTTGTTGCATCCCTTGCTGACAGACGTTGCACAGTCCCAGAAGGCGTCTTAGAGGACATCTTAGTTAAGGTAAAAGATTTCATATTCCCTGCAGACTTTTATGTTCTTGATATGGATGATGGTCGGTTTAGACAGAAAGGACACTCATCTCTAATTTTAGGTAGGCCTTTTCTTAAAACTGCTAAAGCTATGATAGATGTTCATGCTGGTAGCCTTACTCTAGAATTTGCTGGTGAAACTATTAGATTTAATGTACTTGAATCTATGAAACATCCCCTTGATGATTGTGCAGAGATAGATGTTAATGTTGTTGATGCTATTATGGATGATTCTGTCGAAGATCTTGAAGAGAGCATGCTTAGTAGATCATGTGATATTACTGGTTTAGATGATAGTATCTCTTGTTCATGTGCTAAAGTTGGTAATTGTGATACATGTGTTGACCTTGATGCTGCTGATATTGATATTTTCACTGATGCTATTAAGAATATGAGATACTCTAAACATAATGCTTCTGTGCCTAATTGTAGCATTGGTGATTCTTCTGCTCTTACAGTTTCTACTGATGCTTCCCAAGATGGGAAAGTTTGTTCTTCTGTCTGTGAGTCTATTGTGCAGGTTTCTAGTTTGACAGATGCTGAATTGAAGCCGCTCATACCTTCAATTGATCAAGCCCCATCCTTAGAGTTGAAGGCGCTTCCTGAGTCATTGAAGTATGCCTATTTAGGGAAGGACGAGACACTTCCTGTGATTATAGCTAGCAACATAGCTGCTGATGAGGAGACCCGCCTCCTAGAAGTACTCAGGCAACGGCGCCAAAATTGATCGATGGTACTTTTGTCGTTAAAGTGATCAATTAAACTAGGTCCTAACTAATTATGCAGTTCAGGGTCAACCTAGGTCATTCTCCCAAGGAGCAAGCTGTGGGTTTTCTTTAGGACTAATTTTCAAGTGATAAAAGATGCAGTAGAATGTAAACGGACCTAAACTAGAATGCAAAATACTACTACCTATATGCAATTAACTAACTAAATGGACTAATGCAATTGACTCTAAAACCTATATGAAAATGAGACTAATTTGTATGAATTTGAATGCAATTTTTGGGGGGTTTTCTTATGAGAAAATAATTAAAATCCTACTAAAAAGATTGATTAAAAGCAAATAAAATAATAAGATTTAATTCAGTGATGAAGATGAAGGGGACAACTTAGGAATTGCATGGAGTCAACTTTCTTAGCCTAAATCAATTAATTAGACCAAAAGGAGATTAATGAATTTAATTACCCAATCGAACATGGGAAACCCTCTAGCTCAATAACACCTATTCCACTAGAAAACTCATAATGGAATAAGCGGTGGCTAATTAAACCCGTTAAAAACCAAACACAAAATAATCTTGGAAATCTTGTTTACAATTATCTAATTGAACAACCAGATAATTTATCAACCTAATTAAACAATTAAGATGATAAACCAAATTAACAATTAAATTAATAACGAAAACTCAATTACTAATTTAATTGACAATCCAAAGGTTGCAAACAAGAGTCCAACAATAAGCATAAAACTTCGAATTACCAGTCTAATCCAAAAGAAATAAGTTTACAATCTAAAACTAGATTGTTCTCAATTAACACAACTCGGAATTATTTAAAACTAAATAATCTCAAATTTGAATTAAAAAGATAAAAAGAACAACACTCCCTTATAGTCTTCAAGTGTAAGCCCTAGGCTTTAGCCTCCTCCATGCTCCTCCCAAGTTGCCTCCCAAAGAATTTAAGCTTCCATAGAATTTCCTCCTTCAAGCTTCCTGTTAAAAGTGACGTTCATGGTGACACGAATAATGTAGATGGAGATTAAATGGTTTTCCAGGATTGGCGGTGTTGTGCGTGAGTGGGAGGAATTGGATGTGGGGCCCGTAGGAGACTCCCCCACACTTATCTTTTGCACTCCTGGGCAAAACAAATCAAGACCAAGGGAGGATAAAATGAAAGCAAAACTAAAACTAAACTAAACTAAACCAAAACTTCAAAAAATGAATGTTCCAATCACAAGTAATAAGAAAACAAAAGCATTTCAACACTTATCATATCCAAGTGATATTCTCATAAATCAAGGAAACAAACATCATGGCAATTTACTTGACAAAGGGGAACCTAAGCTAAAAATCCCTCACCAAGGATAATGTGTTTGTCACTCTTCTCTCTCAAAAGTGTATAGGTTTGTGTTTACACTCAAATCCATCCCTACCTAGTACTCTTTCCATAGGCTTGACAAGAATCTAAGTTCTCCACCACTAATAAAGCAAGTGCATGCATAAATCCAAAGGACTTTTATTAGGTTGTAGTGGGGCTAATGTTAAGAAAGAAAGGGCAAGTGTTTGGAAAAACAAAGTTAAATATCTTAAAAGATGAAGAGAATGATAAATAGAGAATGTGGGATGCAAGAAACCAAACTAAATCTAAATCGAGTCATCATTCTTTTGCTCTTTTTTCTTCCTTTCTTTTTTTTTTCTTTCATATTTTTTTCTTTTTCAATTTTTTTTTTCTTTTTTTTTTTGTTTTCTTTTATTTTTTTTTATTTTTTATTTTTTTTGTTTTTTCTTTTCGAGATAACCTACCATATTTTTCACAATGACCCAGTTCCTACTTTTATGCATGTTCTTCCATCCACAACAGATATAATGCAATTCTCTTCAACTCTCAAGACATTCAAAAGGGTGGATTTTTTTTTTTTTTATTGACTATGGGTGTAGACAAACTAGAAGGAATATAGGCTCAAGGGGCTAAACGAATGACATATGTATGAAAAGGGTAGGCTTTTTGGCTTATCTGGCTAGAATGAAAATGAATGCCTTTATCATTTTTATAAATGCACATGCAGAAAATATGGCCTCAAATAAGATTCAAGTCAAGTTCTAGATCAAGTGAAGAGATAAGGGTACACACAGAGAAAGTATACTAGGCTCAAAATCTCACTAGGTGTATATGATCATTAGCCTAAATTCACCAAAGTCAAATTCATTGCCACTTAGTTCACTAACTCAAAACATGATCAATCACTTTTCAAATAAAAATGCATCATACTAAAGTTACTTAAAACTTGAAATTTTCACATTCAACACAGTTGATCCCTCCCCCACACTTAAACATTGCATTGTCCTCAATGCAAAACGGTCATAGTATATCACAAAGACAAGTAATACGTGGCGCTACTCAACTCAGTAATATGACAATGAGTAATATGACAAAGCAAAATAAAAGAGTGAAGGAAGGAATACAACCGGGGTCTACGTGGTGTCACGTAGTGTAGCAGCCTCCACTGTCTGAGTGGAGAATCCATCAAAGAACGGCTTCAAGCGGTGTCCATTGACAGTGAAACATTTCCCATTTGTTTCTCTTTTGATCTTCACAGCTCCATAGGGGAAAACTTCAGTGACAATGAAAGGTCCCTCCCATCTCGAGCGGAGCTTTCCAGGCATGAGTTTCAATCGGGAAACATATAGTAGAACTTTTTGGCCCACTTGAAATTCTCTCTTCATAATGAGTTTGTCATGGATTGCTTTAGTTCTTTCCTTATAAATTCTAGCATTCTCATAAGCTTCTCTTCTTAACTCTTCAAGCTCTTGCAATTGCAACTTCCTTTCAATACCAGCAGTAGTAAGATCGAGGTTGCACCTTTTAATTGCCCAGTATGCCTTATGCTCTACCTCCACTGGCAAATGACATGCTTTGCCATAGACAATCCTATATGGAGACATGCCAATTGGACTTTTATATGCTGTCCGATACGCCCAAAGTGCATCATCGAGCCTTTTACTCCAATCCTTTCGGTTAGGTTGCACTGTCTTCTCTAAAATGAGCTTGATTTCTCTATTGGAGAGTTCTGCCTGACCATTTGTTTGAGGGTGGTATGGGGTGGCCACCTTATGCATCACCCCATATTTACTTAATAGGCTCTGAAAACTCCGATTGCAAAAATGAGTTCCTTGATCGCTAATGATGGCTCTAGGAATGCCAAACCTGCAAAGAATGTGAGATCGAACAAAGGAAACCACTACAGAAGAGTCGTTAGTACGAGTGGGGATTGCTTCAACCCACTTTGACACATAATCTACAGCCAACAAGATGTATATGTAACCAAATGAAGTGGGAAAAGGTCCCATGAAATCAATACCCCAGACATCAAAGACTTCACAGAATAATAAGGGTTGTTGGGGCATCTCATGCTTCCTAGAAATATTACCCACAAACTGACACCTGGAACACTTCTTACAAAATTCATGGGCATCACGAAATAGACTTGGCCAAAACAATCCACTTTCTAAAACTTTCCTAGCAGTACGTTTGGCACTAAAATGTCCCCCACATGCAAGAGTATGACAAAAAGTTAAGACAGACTCAAATTCAACATCAGGAATGCATCGCCTAATAATTTGATCACTACAAATATGCCACAAGTAAGGATCATCCCATATGTAGAATCTAACATCTCTCTTAAACTTATTCAATTGATGTTTATTCATGTCAATTGGCAGAACAGATGCAACTAAATAATTAGCAATATCAGCATACCAAGGGGTAGAAACAACAACCTCACAAAGCCTTTGATCAGGAAAGTCGTCTAAGGGTGAAGATGTTACCGCAGGTGTTTCAATCCTACTCAAATGATCAGCTACCATATTCTCTGCACCACTCTTGTCACGAATCTCCACATCAAACTCTTGTATAAGAAGTACCCACCTAATGAGGCGGGGTTTGGAGTCCGGTTTCTTAAACAAGTATTTGATAGCTGAGTGATCTGTAAAGACAATCACCTTTGTGTGAAGGATATAGGATCGAAATTTCTCTAGCCCAAAGACGATTGCAAATAGCTCTTTCTCTGTGGTAGTGTAGTTGGCTTGAGCAGCATCTAAAGTTCTAGATGCATAGGCTATGATATGTTGTTTCTTCTCTACTCTTTGGGCAAGAACGGCACCTAATGCATAGTCAGAAGCATCACACAAGAGCTCAAATGGAAGGCTCCAATTAGGTGGCTGAATGATAGGGGGTGTAGTGAGTTTCTCCTTTAACTCATCCCATGCATACCTGCAAGCATCATCAAAAACAAAACCCACATCTTTCTGCAATAAACGAGACAATGGCAATGCTGTCTTACTAAAATCCTGGATAAATCTTCTGTAAAATCCAGCGTGCCCAAGAAAAGAACGTACATCTTTCACACATGAAGGATATGGAAGAGAGGAAATAATATCAACTTTAGCTTTATCAACCTCAATACCCTCATGTGAAACAACATGGCCCAAAACAATTCCTTTCTTAACCATAAAATGACATTTTTCAAAATTCAACACAAGATTATATTGAATGCATCTTTCCAAAACCTTATCTAAACTAGTTAAGCATGCATCAAAAGAATCACCATAAATAGTGAAATCATCCATGAAAACTTCCATGCAATGCTCAAGAAAATCAGAGAATATGGAAACCATGCAACGCTGAAAAGTGCCTGGTGCATTACATAAACCGAATGGCATGCGTCTGTATGCAAAGGTTCCAAATGGACATGTGAATGTAGTCTTATCTTGGTCCTCAAGTGCAATAGAAATTTGGAAATATCCAGAAAAACCATCCAAAAAGCAATAATGTGATCTATTGGCCAGTCTTTCTAACATTTGATCTATGAAGGGGAGGGGGTAGTGATCCTTTCTAGTTACCGAGTTCAGTTTTCTATAATCAATACATACTCTCCAACTGTTTTGAACTCTAGTTGGAACTAGCTCACCTTCATCATTGCGAACAACAGTAATACCAGTTTTCTTAGGTACTACCTGAACTGGACTTACCCAACGACTATCAGAAATAGGGTAGATTATACCTGCAGACAGAAGTTTAGAAACCTCTTTCTTTACCACATCAAGGATTAATGGATTGAGTCGTCTTTGTGGCTGTCGTACAGATTTGGCACCATCTTCTAGTAGGATTCGGTGCATGCACACATTTGGGTTGATTCCAGGGATATCAGCAACTACACATCTCATTCAGTATTCTACCATAAAATAAAGGCATTTCAAAGATGGTTGAGGCATTGTACGTGCTCAAAATTTGCTATTCAAGACACCCCTTAAATTTAAGAACCTTGATATTAATAATTTTGATGAGAGTGCAAATGTTGTTACTAGTATTTTCAATAAAATTCTGAATTTGTATTGTTTCTTTTTTTTTATTTTATATTAGATTATTTATTATATGTTTTCTCTTCATTTATTTTGTAGAGGAAAATTTAGTGTCTAAAGCTATAGTCTCTTCCTTAAGCGAACTAAAGATGATAGTGAAGATTGAAATATAAAGTTTTAATGGAAGCATGCCATCTTTTTAATTTATGAACTTGTAAAGTTGTAGTTATAATGTTTTAATTTAAAAATTGGAGTTTAAACATCAAAATTATGCTATAGTGGTGCTTGAATAAATTTATGTTGTTTTGTGTGAATTGTGATTATTAAACTATGAAGATTTATATTTCAGAAATTAGAATGATGAATTTGAATAGATTCTTAAAGCTCATGTATGGTTTTTTTTTTCAAAAGAAAATAAACATATTAAATGTAAATGAGTTACTCAAAACCCGGTTAGCCCACTCATTTATGTACTGGTCCATTTATACAGGTTTAAATGGGTTGAGGTATGAGTATGGGTAAAATTAATTGGGCGGGCTATGCGTTAGACCCGGGTTACCCAACTCGCCCATTGCTCTACCCTACTTGTATGGTCGCTGGAACTTTGGGAGTTGGCTTTCCTTCTTTTCTCATTACTCTCCTTTTTCCCCTTTTTCCCTTTTTCACCATTGGATTAAGATCTCAACGGTCCAGATTTAACATATTATAAAAATAGTATTATAATTTTACCTTAAAAAGATAATAAAAATATTATTATAATTTTACCTCATTATTGTAATGTTAAATCTGGACCGTTGAGATTTTGATCCAATAGTGAAAAAGGGAAAATGAAAGAAAGGGAGAGTCAGGAGGAAAGCCAACTCCGAAAATTTGGACCTCACTAGAATGTTAGTTGAAGGAACATGTTGCTATCAATCGGGGTTTTTTGGGTGGAAGATTGTTATCTTCCTTTCTCTAGAACCAACCTCCCTGTAACAAATAGAGCCTTATATTTCTTTTTTTTTTTGCTCGGGACAGGACCTTATATTTCACTGATTGTAAATAATAGAGTATGTAAAAATAGAGAAATAATACATAACTAATCTTGTGTATAATGAATAATTTGACCTCTTGGAGAAGTCATATCGAATGAAGTTGCGCTACAGCAATACCCAGCTAGCAATGCTTCAATAATTGCGAGCACACTGAACACAACAACCAAAAAAGTTTTTCTGAACACAAAATATGGGAATTACTCTGGACAACATATAACAAATGAATATTAAATACATTGTGTATTTTTACTCCTGGAAAAAAAACTTATGTGTATTTTTACACCATAATTTTTTTTTTTTTTATGTACTTGTGTAATTTTCTCCCAAACTATCTTGTTATCCAAGAAAGTACTGTTATCCAAATCCACATTAAATCACACTATTATTGGGCCCTTAGGATCTTAAATTGTTAAAATACGTGGATGTTGGGCTTGAGAGTATGGTAGGCCTAGCCCTAATAGAAAAGCGATCCATCTTCATTAATTTTGAATTAAGAAAATCTCATCCTTGATGGACCAAGAAAATGTTAAGAAAGTCACACAAAAAATTATGATTCCATATTTTAACAAAAAAAAAAATTATGATTCCATATAAGTTTCATTAATAACTCCATCAGTAAAGCATTAACAACTCAATCTGGAGGTTTTAATAACTCTTTGAGATTTTTGTGACATTAGAATTTTTTTGGGGACTTTTTTGACATTTTCTTGGTTCCTTAGAACCTTAAAGGAATTTTCCATTTTGAATTTGGGAAAATGTCATTGAGCCTCAAAATATAAGATAATATCAGTTCCCTAAAGCTTTCTGAAACTTCACTGCACTCTCTTGAATCAAAATGAAGTTAAGTTTTGGAGGTGAAAAGACAATGATACCTTTAATTTTTTTTTTTTGGGTCTTGCAAATCATCTTATTTGTCTTGTAAATGTTAATATTTGTCTTATGAATTTTCATATTTATCTTGTAGATAGTCCAAATATTTTAATTACCTAGGTTCTTTTGAATTCATTTATTTATCTTATAAATATCTATATTTGTCTTGTAAATAGTCAAAATATTTTTAATTCTTTAGGTTCTTTTGAATCCCTATATTTGTCTGTAAATATCTTTATTTATCTTGTAAATGCCCTTATTCATCTTGTAAATGCACTTCTAAAAAAAATAAAAGAAGGGCATCATTGTCTTTTCGCCCAAAAACGTATTTTTATTTTGATTCATAAGGGTACAGTGAAGTTTCAGAAAATTTTGGGGGTGACTGAAATTATGTCACATCCTTAGATATTCAATGAAATTTTCTCTTTGAATTTCACCAACAAAGCCTGACGTATTTGGTAAATAGTTAGTCCCTTAAATATGATATTTTGAGTTCAAACCAACTGTCTGTGTGGAAAATGTTTTATTAAGAAAAGCAAAACCTACTTCATTGATATTTACACGCTTAGCAAGGATTAGCCTTTAGAGTTAGCGGAGAGGCAAAACTTAATTTAATGATTTCTACACCCTAGAAAGTTTCGTCTTTAACTATAGGGGATAATATATGAATTCTACCAAAAAAAAGAAAAGAATTTCAATGAAGGTTGTTGTTAGTTCATACACTCTCATTCTTAAATGTTTCGAAATGAAATACTGCCACTCTTCTCACCTGCCAACCTCTAGCTTCCAAAAAGCCACTATATGCATTAATTCTTCATCCCTATTTTGGTACTTCCAATCTCAGTCTTCTAACTGTTCAGAATAAATCATCTTTAAGAAGTTATAAAGTCATCAATTTGATCCTTCAACATATTAGATCTTTTGTTTCATTTTGGAGGTTCTCTATAGTAGCATGGGCAAGTTGGTCAACCAAAACAAAATCTCATGCTGGATTTGATAAGGTTTGTGGTGTTTATCTGGTTGTCGGTGTGTCTAGAAGACTAAAGAAAATAAGCCAGGCCGGTCAAAATCTGCCATTACAGAACTGTGGAATAAACAACCCTCTGTTGAATAATCCAAAGAGTCAATTTTTAAGCGAACCCAGACATTATCCTGCATAATCAAACCACCTTAAACATATGTCATTGATGAACACATGGACATCCACAGTTACGTTGGGTTAGTTAACTTGCACGGAGGAGAGACTAGAGATGTTAACGTTTCCTGATCCAAATTTTGTGGATGGAATGCAACCAATACTGAAAAATAAATGGTTTTTTTTTTTCATTTGAAATTTAAGGACAAACCTTTATTCTCTCTCTCATATTCTGTGTGTTTATAGAAAGAGAGATCGAGATTCTGTGTGTTCAAAAAATCTAAGAGTTTTTTAAAATATAAAATTTCTATACAGTACTGATTTCTTCTGATGTCAAATATGTGACTTTGAACTAATTCATGTATACTAATAAAAGCAATTGCAGACATTAAATTTATTATAAAATTCAAGCAATTTCTAATATTACCTTTTTATTAGTTAAGTATACTAAACTCCATCGTCATATTAAATTCTAATTTTTTATTATTACCCTTATTAAATATGGACATATAAAAAAAAATTAATATAATACTCAACTAGGAAAATCCTTATAGTGAGAATGGATCAAAAACATCATTTAGAAGACAGCACCATGCAATAATGGAGACAAGATGGAGTATGATTAGTTACAAAAGTAGAAGTGAACAAGAGATGTTTCATCCGCCTTTTCTTTTATTGAATCTTATCTTCTTCTTCTTCTATCATCTTCAGATATTAAAATTTTGAAGGTAGAAACTCCAAAGTCAAAATATTGTTGAATATATATGTTTGAGCAAGAAAAGCATCAGCAAGATTTATATATGAATGACTTAAGCTAAACGTGGGAACATTTTTTTCACTTAAATGGGAAGATAAAGATAAAGACACACACTACAAATAAGCAAATGACGATCTAAATAATTACACAATCATCAAATTAAAATGATTCAAAGTGTTGATGAAGTGTTTCAAACAGGAAGCGAAACCATAATCACAGCAGAGACACCCTGTTTGGGAAATGGAAAAGCCACAACATGTGCATCATGATCATCTTCACAAACAGGTCCATTATTAATCCAGCGAGAAACAAACACTGCCTTATTCCCTTCCTCAAACTCTACCTCGTACTCTCCAAACTCATCATCCCACGTTGTCCCCACCACCACCACCTCCTCCTCCCTCTTCCTTGGCCCAGCCGCCACCATTGATCTCTTATCGCAACTTCCCACCACTCTAATAACCTCACCACATTTTGTCACCATCAACGAAAATTTTTCACTTATCATGTTCCTCTCAAGCTTCTTCTCTGCCTTCTCCACGCAAATCATGCCTAGTTCCTTCCACATGTTGTCTTCTTCCTCGTCGTCTTCTTGGAAACCTGTGTCTTGATGAGAAGTAACTTTGAATATGAGATTTCGGACTTGGTTCCTTGTTGGGCTGCGAGTGATTATGTTTGTAAGAGGAGACTCTGACTTCTTGAGACGAGGATGGTAATATATGGGTGTCACAGGTTTGTTACTGTCTTCTTGGTTATGGGTTTTTATAAGGTTAATCATGTTTCTGTGTGTGTTCGACCATTTCTTGATGAAATTCTCAACGATCAGAAACTCTGTCAGCAGCAGGCTGCAACTTATTCCAATAGAGTATCCTCCACATTCGAAGTTTGTCACCTGAAAATTTTCAAAGGCACATATACATACGTCTTCAGAACATACCATATTTCCATAACTTCAAGTTCACTGGTTCCAAATTAATTAGTTGAACTTTTTGTCCCCATAACACACACATCTAATTACTACCACGGAAGGTTCAAAATCACAATATCAGAGCTAAAAAAGACAGATCCACATGTTTAATCTCTCCAAAAGTGATTTTTTTTTTTGGGTTAAGCACGTGTATTCTCATGATGAAAGTAATATTGTTTCAATCACTGTCCGACACTCAACGCGAGCATTAAAGTGATTTTTGAAATTAAACGGTTAACTTAAGACAAAATACATGGTTGATTGTTGGAAGAAAGAGCTTTCAGAATTGGAAGCTTATCCTGAGGAGTCTGTTTTTATACCTGATGGCAATTCTAACTCCTTTACTACTTTAGAATGGTGGAAAAATAATAGTATGAAGTATAAGATTTTATCTAAAATGGTTGCTGACATACTAGCTATTCCAATCTCAACTGTGGCATCAGAGTTCACATTTAGTGCTGGAGGTAGAGTTATTGATGAATATCGTTCTAGATTGAATGAACAATTAATTGAAGCACTTATTTGTAGTGGGGATTGGCTTCGCAACAAGTATGGATTAAAAAAAATAAATAAAAGGTATAAATTTTGCATTGTTAAAATAATATAATTTGTTGTACATATTACTTGTTCATTGTGTTATACTCTAATTATATATATTTGATTAATTTTTTTTCAAGGTCTTTAAAGTTGAAGAAGAAATTATATTGAAGATTTGATGTCAATGTCCAGTGGCTTAAAGAAGAATCTTTATGTTGGTTTTTATATGATGGTAACTTGGTGGAATGTTGGATATTTAATTTGTATGTTGATGTTGGATGTTGAATTTGTATGTTGGATGTTGTATTTGATTTCATTTTTTATGCTGTTGTAAAATCTATTATGTTGTTGTAAATTTGGTCTGTTTAATCAATTTGGCCTATAAACAGGTCTGTTTGAGGCATATAAATGTAGGAGGCATGGAGGCTTGTAAACACAAATTTTCGGCCTGTTTTTCTTAGGGCTTGTGGCTTGTTAATTTAGGTAGAGGATTTTTGAAAATACAGGTCTCTTAATAGGTCATAGGCCATGCTCAGCCTGTAACAAGCTAGACGCCTAAAAATTAGCCTGTTACAGGCCACAGGCCAGACTCAGGCCGTTTCCTTACATAACAGTATAACAGTTCTGACATTTTGATTTTGATTTTTTTTATTTTTTAAATTGAACATTCTGAATGAGTTTTTGATAAATCATGAAGAATTTTATGTCAAACTAACTTTAATAAAATATATACAAACATAAATTCAAGTGTATGACTTCTGCCCTAACTTCAATTTACAAAAATGAATGAAACTTACTTTTCCAAACAACAATCCAAACAAGGCTTTGAGGGAGGAACTTGGTTGTGTCCTTGAGAGACGAGTTTCAAGCATTGGATTTAATAAAAATATTTCATGAAAAGAAATATATAATGATGAAGATAATATACTTTCCTGGATATAAAAGAGTGGAGAGAAATCAGGTGTGTGTTCATCCACATCTCTCCAGAACACAAGATCAGCTTCAACCTCAACGAAGTCGTCTCGATTCATTCCAAGAAGCTGCGACATCCTCATCGGGATTCGAGCTTCCACCATACGGATGCCTGAGTCATTGGACACAATCTCCAATAAATCTCCGTCGCCGTCGTTATCTTCCCTTCGCCGGAGCCTCCCAGCCACCAGGGGGTGCTCCGACAGAGCCACGGCCAGTGATTCCACAGCCCAACCAGCCAGAAACTGCCCATCATCGTCGTCGTCGCCACTCGCCGTCGACGTGGTGAAATACAGAACTATATGGTGACAGCCGGCGATGGCTTTTGAGTTGTGGCCGGTCGACTGAACTTGAAGAACTTGCCGTGGCTCAGTCATCTTTAATGGCGACACAGTTAACACAGCTTCAATCTCCGACTTTGCCTCCGCCATTATTCCTATGTGATCCCGTGCTGTGTCTCGTTTGGAGGATGAATTTATTTATAAAGGAAAGTTTTACAGCGGCTTTCACCGGTTAAACTCTTGAACTTACTGCGAGTTAAACTATTCACTATTCAGTGATTGTGGAGGATCCTTACAAATATTTATATATTTTTTAATTCGTCGGAATTTTATTATACTTGAAGGTAATATTTACATAAAAATATTTTATTTCACTTAAAATTTATTTGTTTTCCTCCTTACAACTATATTTACCACATCATCTAACAATTTGTTGGTTTTAAAATATATTTTTATGTCTTATTTCAATTTTGTTTCTTAATACTTAAGAATCATCAAAATGATTTAATTTTTTAATACACCAAATTAAAATAAATGTCATGAAAGATTTTTTTTGATCATTTTATTTTTTGTAACTTCTTATTATGGTATTATATATATAAGATTTAGAAAGAGTTGTCATGCAAGGTAGCGTTTAGTAGTATAGTTTACTACAAAATCCTTATAGACTATTGAATTGAGATTCCATTTTGTCATATAATAGCTCTATTATGTTATTAGTACTCTATACCTCTCAAATAAAGAAAAACAAATCAAATAAAAAAAAAAGATTATTCTTTACATCTGCAAAAATATGTTTCAGTTCTATTGATAATTCTTATAGAAATGTGGGACTGGAGAAAAACATATAACATTATCCAGTTTAAATTTAAATTAGCAAGAAATGATTAAAGTCATCTTTGTATCGAAAAATATCAAAGTCATCGATCTATCCGCATAATGTAATGCTAATTAATTTATTATTTTAATCAAGGGTAAAAGAATAAAAATATTGTATAAAAAAAGAACGAAAATATTGATTTAACTTTAAATTAAGTTAAATTAATCTATATATTTATCCATATCTACATTTATTGATTTATTTTATAAAAATGAATTAAGGACATTAATCCAAATGCATTTGGTTTGGTGCATACTGCATAGCCAAAAAAAAAAATTAATTATTAATATCAAATTAAATGAAAAGAATATTTTTGAAACTACAATAGTATTAATGCTATATTAAACAGTGGCGTGGTTTCATGGTTTTGGTCCTTAATTGGTAGGCTGGCTGATCAACCAAACCAAAATGGGGAGAGAAGTGTTTGAGTAAGTAACTAAAAGTATGCCAAATTAAGTGACCAATTCGTTCAACCTTCAACTTCTAATTATTTCATTTATTACAAGTAAAACCATTTGTTCTATTTTTTGTTGTTGTTATTATTATTACAATATTAAGTCTATATTATTTAGTTGTTCAAAAAAGTATAGATTTATGTTATGGGAGAAAATTATTTAAATTTACGAATAAAGACTGAATTTTATTAATTTATATACCCTGAATCAGCAAACAGATGCGAAATCTAAATAAGCTTCCTTTATAATCGCCCACTCATGGTTAATAGGGGTAGGATGATAAGGATACAATAGCCTCTATGATCAAATTTAGCCAATGTACTCCATTCAATTTTGTTTAAAATAAGTGACAACTACTCAAATCATATAACTATACCCAAATGTGTAAAAGATGTACCTTTTTTTTCAATTGATCTTTGTTTATGAAAATGATGAATAGAGAGAGAATTTGTGGAAAAAACAAGAGAGATACATATAATTTACTAGGGTAAAAATAGAAGAAAAAAATACATTAAATATTTATACAAACACAATCTGTTTCCTTAAACCACACGATTAAAGCCATGCAAACATGAGGTGGGGAAAAAATACAGTAGAAGTAAAATGAGGTGTTTGGGTTGACATTTTTTTAAATAGGTTTTAAACCAAAAATGAATTTTAAGAAGTCAATAAGACTTGCTTTTCACCGTGCAACTGAGATTTTACCACTGTCAATCCAAACATAAATCACATTTATAATATGACATTTATTATATCTTAAATTTGCAAAATTCAAATTGGGGAAACAAAAAATTACTTCCGCCACTGTTAACCCATTAGGGCCTCAAGTTTGCAACTGAAATTGCATATCCTGAGACCTGATTCTTCTACCTCCATGTTAATGAAGCCTTCATATGACATTTTCTACTATTTATTAATATTCTTTGATATTTATTTTTTAAAATAGCAATTAAAAGATTCATTAATATCTTGAATTTATGCAACAAAAGACCTTAATTAGCGATAGTGAAGAATTGGAGAGGTATTCTGAGCAAAAAAAAAAAAAAGAATTGGCGAGGTACAAGATATTTAGGAGCAAAATTAAAGTGGGACTTTATCCCTTGGTCATCAGTGAATATTAGATCCTATATAGATATAAACAACAAAAAACCTAGTAGCTGTTGGTCTTAAGAGGCACTCAAATGCAACAAAACACCTTAATCAACATTAGTGAGTATCATTGTCAAACTTATGAGTTGATTATCTCAGTTTATCATTATTGCATTTTTAATTTACAAAATCGTGTTGAATTACTATAAACTCATGTTATCTATGAATTCGATTAAACTCACGAGTTTATATATTATATTTACCGTTTTTATGTTTCTAACTTATAAAATCCTATTAATCCACTCTTAAACTAATGTAAATTTTTCATTTTGATCACGTTAAGTGGCTTTATATATGAATTTTATAGAAATTTCTTTGTTTTGTATGATAAATTATGGATGTTGATGGATTTAATTTAAAATATTTATAAACCAAATTGTTGTTATTTTTTATATTTAATTATTTAATTATAAACTATTAACACTTAAGAGTTTATGATACCAGTTCGTGTCACTATCATAACTTTACTTAAGCTCTTTTGAGTTTGACGACTTTGTTAGTGAGGAATTTGGGAGGTACAAGATATTTAAAGCAATACTCAAGATGGACTTTATCCATTGATCTTATCAATAAAAAAAATTAGATCCTAATAGATGTAAACAAAAAAAAAAAAAAAAAAAACCATGGTAGCTATCGGTCTTAGTAGGCACTTAAATGCAATAATTTGAATTTGAGTGCTTCTGTAAACAATTAAACAAAGTTTATTCCCTCCAATCCATTATATAACATTATATAAGTCACTCCTAACCAATTCATTAGAATTAAAAAAAAAAAGACTGTACATTCATTAAAGCGATCTTGAATTGAAAATATATTTCAACTTTATTAAATATTATATGAGGTTTTGAAGGAGAGAAAAATATAATGAGTCACATTTAAGTATCAACTATCAACTGTAAGGGTACAATTAACAATAAATATTAATTATTTTCTTAGTGACTTATGTGAATTGATCCAAAAAAAATCATTTACAAGTTATTTATATATCAACCAGAGGTAGCAATCAACACATCAATAATAGGAAGATGATGAGCAGCTACTTCCTAAACTGTGTGCCTTCGACCGGGAATTGCCCTCCCTCATTTAAACCTTAGCTCTCTCGATAAGTCAAAATATTATTCGCTACGTTGCCACTGAATCCTCAATTAATAATATCAGTCTGATTATCTTTAATTAACTCAACTTCAATTGTTTTGTTTTGTTTTTACATCAATCATTGACAACATTATAACTTGAAAATTAAAAATAAGGGAGAGGAATGGCTTGTTTGGTTGTATTCTCTATTTTAATGTTCTTAGAGCAATTCCACGATATTAACTTTTTTTAACAAGTTTTAAAAACAAAAATTTTAAGAAATATGTTTGGATCATTATTTTTTTTAAAACACACACACACATGCACACACATATTTATGTATCATTATGGGAAAATATGTAGGATAAAGGGTAATTTTGTCTTAGAAATTGTCACCGAAGTGCAATTTTGTCCTGAAATTTTCTTAGAAAACAATTTTGCTCTAGAAATTTTAAATTTAACTTAAAAAAAAATGAATAGGTACTTTAGCGGCTCAACCGGTTACTCGAGAATCCCAATTATTTCATTTCTTGATGTTAGCAATGTATAGCAGTCAAATAGGATCATATTCTTCTCAAAACATTTTACTTTTTTCCATCATGTGCGAATTAGAATTAATTTTTGTTTTTCTACTTTTATCCATGTGGGGTGGAAAGAAACGTTTGTATTCCGTTACAAAGTTTATTTTGTGTCATTGACTTTCGGGATAAATTTGCATCTTAACAAAAATGACATGAATAATATGTGAATTGTTAACTTAGCATATTTAATTAATTAACGGTCAAAGTTGACTAGAATAACATCATGTGCAAAGTTATTCCCTTTTTTACACTTTCATGGTAAAATTGCCCCCTCAAAAAACTTAAGGGTGAAATTACCCTTTAACCAGTGGAGCCACAATTGGTCCCTTGACCGCACTTGCAGACGTAAACCTCACTACCTCAGGTATTTTTTTTTTAATGATAGATAAATGAAAAATTCGTCAACAGAGAAGCTCACGCTGCAAATCTAACTAGTTATGGGCATCAACTAGGCCCAAAATATAGACAATCCTGCGAGGGCCTAGCCCATTGAATTGGAAGAATTTTTTTTTTTCTTATCATAAAAAACAAACAAATTCAACCAATGAGTTATACAAACAAACCAAAAAAAAAAAAAAAAAATCCAACCAACGAGGCAAGGCAATGTTTCATTCGAATCTTAGTTGACTCAGGATCAATGTTATTAGAACTGAACTGATCATCAACCCGGTCGAGGTACTAGGTCAATGGGTCACTGGTCGAACCGCATAACCATGACCTGGTCTCAAAAACCATATATAAATAAAATATATATATAAAAAAAATGAAGCACCACTTTTCCTTCAAATGTAAAAAAGAGGGAAACTAAGAATTACTATACTAAAGTATTGTACACTTGGAAAGAAGCAACACTTTTCCTTCAAATGTAAAAAAGACGCGTTTTAACATCATGGAAACAGAGCAAAATTTTGGTGTTTCCACTTCAAAATTCTGTGGAAACAGAGCATTGAGAGAACCTGCAATGATTAGGAAAAGCATTCTCCAAATTCTGAATGGAACGACAACGAAACCAAAGAGGAAACACAGAACACCACAGTACCACACACAGGCTCAATCCAAAGCACAAACAGAAACAAGACTATGAAAGAGCAAAATCGCGTCCAAAATAGCCCCAACTTCGACAAGAAAAAAAATACAGTAGAACTATAAGCAAAAACCAGAATCTTAAAACCAAAGCGTGAGATTTCAGTAGGGAAAACCAGAAAACAAAAACAAAAAACCCAAATTAACGGCGGGCTTACCTTTGAGACGAAATGGCATGGCAGTGGTGGAGATGAGTCTGGGTGAGGCGGAGTTGCGGAGATTGAGCACGAGATTTCATTTGTGAAGGCGTGAAGCTCAAGCCCGATGAAGAAGACCAGGTTTTTTTTTTTAAAAAAAATATTCAGACCAGACTAGAAACGACGTCGTTTCTAGTCTGATTCAAAAAAAAAAAGTGAGCGAATTGGACAGGTTTCCAAGACCCGGCCGGTTCGCCGGGTTCACACAACCCGGCCAGTTCGACCGGCCAAAACCCATTTTGGGCGCATTTTTGATCCTTTTTCCGGCTTGGACCGGTTTTGTGCCTGGGTCGCCGGGTTCCGGGTTGACCCGGCCGGTCCAAGCCGGGTCTGATAACATTGCTCTGGATAATTATTTTTCTATATTAAGTTGAATTTTTTTTTCTTTTTTTGTCTATATTCTTTTGTTTTTTAATGCATTTAAAACTTTCTTTTAAAAAAATTATTTTAAAATTCAACCAACCAAACAAATTCATTATAATTGTTCTGTTGTAATAGCTTAGTTGACTCTTAATTAGTATTTTTCTATCTTAAGTTGATTTTTTTTTCCTTTTCTTGTCGATATTCTTTTATTTTTTAATGCATTTAAAACTTTCTTTAAAAAAAAAAAATCAAAGGCGCTGCCCCGAACCCTCAAATTCCCCAACTAATTGTGCGGACACAAACTTCAAATCCTAGCTCCACCACCACTACCTTTAACCCAAATATATATCTAAGTCATCATTTTCCATTGAATTAAACTAATAGTGTTTAGATTAAAGGATAAAAAAATATACTTTTCAAATTTAAGGGATTAAACTGAAATTTGATATAATTTTATGGGACTAAATGTATACTTTAACCATTTTTTTAATGAATTTTTACCCCTAATAATATTTCTCTCTCTATTTTTTTCACCGTTCAAAAATCAAATCATCCGTAAGTTTAGGTGGATGACAGATATGGTCTCATTTTCTGGTCCATAAGTTGAACCAACCTAGTTGAGAACTTTAGTTACTCTCTGCATTTTATGTAATGGTTGGTAATTAGGACTTGTCCTTTATAACTCCATCCCATTTAGGCCACTGAGTCCCTATCAGAGCAATTTTCTGGGTGAAGACCCGATTGATCGACTATTCAAAAACATTTCTTTTAATATAAAATGTAAAAAAACAATAGCAAGAAAAGGCTTGAACATTATCAGTTCATGATGGGAATTCTTGAAGACTTAAGACTTACCTATATTCGAACTAAGGAGAAAAGGGAAGGAAAAAAAAGAAGATAAATCCTAAATGCTACTTCCAATTCTAAATATAAAACTAAATTAACTTTTTTAAAAGGGTTAAGGTGCAAAAATACACATGAGCTTTTTCACCAGGAGCAAAAATACACACGTGGTTACCATTTTGGTACAAAAGTCACATCTCACCATTAAGTCACTGTTCACCGTGATGAGAGAAAAAAATGAGGTGAACAGTAACTTAATGGCGGTGAACAATGACTTAAACGTGAAATGTGACTTTTGCACCAAAATGGTAGCCACATGTGTATTTTTGCTTATGGGGAAAAAGCTTATGTGTATTTTTGCACCTTAACCATTTTTAAAATGATTAAAGAAACTAAATAAGGTACTTAATCATATCATATATTATTTATAATTAGATTATATATTAGTTTATAAGTTAGACAAATTAATTTAGAGAAAAAATATAAGTATTTTAATCTAATTTAATTAGTTTCCTTAATCTATTAAAAAAGTTAATTAGGTCTTTTATTTATGACTAAATGCATACAAGAAAGTCAAAATCTTAGGGATAATGTAGAAATCTTTATTCTCATGTGAGAAATAATATTTGTCAACTCACTCTATCAATATCATCGTTTATAATCGAAAATGATGATTTTATAACCACCTACCCCTAGTTTAACTGATTGGGATTGTATTAGCTTAATCAAAGGTCTCGAGTTTAAACTTTGGGAATGCAACAGTATTTGATGGTAAAATTTTCTATCCTCGTGATCCAACCCAACTCAATAAGTCCATGATACCGGATGTGAATGACAAAAAAAAAAATGATGATTTTTTAGGCCTCTTTCATAAGATAAATGCTCACTGAATGAATTTTCCCCTTTTCCTTTGCATACTGGTTTAAATTATTGTCCTATTACATTTTTCACTTTGTAGAACTTTCATTTTATTATACTTAGTGGTCGTTGATTGGTGTAGTAAGCCGAGGGTTTGTCACAAACACCTGAAAAATACTACCAGCTAGTTGAAAGTTTCTCCACTGGTTGATTCATTTTTTTGACATGATTAGTTGTGATAATTGACACGCATGGTTCTCAATTAACCTGATCTAGGATTTCTTAAATCTAGAGGCTCGAATGGTCTCCTTTCAAAAGGATTTTCCCTTTGTCTTGTCATATTGTACATAGGAAAACTTTTACAAAGTCTTCCCAACACACTTGTAGAGCCATTTGCTCTTATCAACTTAGACTTTTCTCTTTCAGACCATACCAGCATAGCCTACCCTCGTTTTCTATCGGAGGCGTAACTATGTTTCTATATCATTTAGTTATGATATGATTGCAAGTAGACTTTAATCTTAAATGAACATATAACTATGAACATTCTCATTTACAGGATCATCACAATCAAATATAATAATATCGTTCCATTATTTGACTTCTTACGAGTTTAGCAACTCATACCTTTATGATTGAATTAAAGCTTCTAAAAATTCTTTAAGAGATAAAATGTTAAAATCTTAACTTTATTACTAAGAAAATTTATGAGTACAAGAGAGATGAGACTATTGAGCTGAAAGTTTAAAGTTTGGTGTGTCCATCTATGACTCTATATAGAGTTGATATCCCAACTCGCTCGAGTTATATAACTCTGATTATTCTTTCTACCCTGGTTACCGATATTTTATTATTTGTCTGACATTATTTCATAGAGTATGTAACTTGTGAAGACTTTTTCTACCATCTTATATCTTTACGTAAAGCATTTCTCATTTCTCATGCTTATTTATTACAAAGAATTTCAAGACACGTTATTTATTCTACCTTACAAGACACCTAATTACAAATTGTATTTTATACTATTCAAGACTTTAATTTATACATTTTTTTTCAAGACACGTTTCCTCTCTTACTCCTTTTTCCTTTTGTCAACTTGTTCAATTTATCAGCAAGTTTTTTTGTCTCATTCTTTATAGTATAGTGAGATCTAAGGCAGGTTTATCAAAATCTTGCATAGCTTTTTTTTTTTTCTTTCACAATATTTATATTTATTATTTGTATATTCATATAATAAATTAAAAATTTTTCTTTTGCTTCCTCAATATTTTCTATAACATTATCTTTCAGATGATCATACCAAGTGTGGAGCAATTTCTTATTTCTTGGAGTTTTTCTGAGGGATAATATACAAGTCGTAAATCCATGAGAATAAACCGATAGATCTTCTCCTGTTGCTTCGAATCTATTTATTTCCCGGAAGATTATATGATAATCCTAGACTCTAATATTAGACATTTTCTATTGAAATTCTCTATCATCTTCAATATTTTCCTTGAGTTCCTATTTCACTTCTGTTGGCTTCTTGGTTGTTGTAAACTTGATTAAATTTATAGGATGATAAAATTTATTTAGAGTTATATTTACAATCATTGAGTAACACCATATAAATAAGGTATATTGGTTTATAGTTCCTACGTAGGTTTTTATGGTATTTCTTAAAGCATTAGGTAATTCTGATACTTCCTCTAAGGTTGGTGAATGATATATGGCATGAATTAAACCGTATTGATATAAAATTTTTACAAGGGTTGGAGGAGTTCCTGGATATACAACGACTTTATTAAATGCAAAATTACACACACACACACTTATATATATATATATATATATATATATATATATATATATATATATTATGTTGATCTTTTAAAATCATACTTCCAATCTTATGGGTTAATACTTTGAAATTTTTTTACTGTTTTAAGGTATTAAATGATGGATTAGGAATATTTGTAAATGGTGAAGTTTCTCAAGCTTTTCCTTTGACTATTTGTTGGGCTTCTAAGGTTTGGATTCTTACAATTTCGTTGAATGGGGCTATTATTATTATTATTATTTTAAGGTTTTGGACTGAAGATCCAATACAAGGATTTCTTTGACCTTTTTCTAGAGTTTGGGTGGATGACCCAATTATATTATGTGTTTGTGTTGTTGGCCCAGTTACACTTACATGACTATACTCTATTTATACTCTTGAATCAGTAGTACTTACAGGTCTTATTATATTTCTTTCTGGTTGAATATTCCACTTGGAGGTTTATATGTACTGCATTACCTGAGAGATTCTGGTACAGTGTTATTCATTTGATATGTCAACAAACTTAGATTTAACTCTAAAATGTTGACTTTTGTTATAAGATCATCTAGAGTCACCGTTCTATTATATGACTGATTGCTTGATTGATTACTCATCATTCCTAGACTTGGAGTTCTTGGACTTGATTCCATTTGCTCATATAATCGGCAATTAATCAAGTTATTTTTTCCAAGCACATATTTAATTATACAATCATAATAAACTAAATTTCCTTGCCGTTTAAACAATAGTTTATTAGCTAATTTTTCAATTTTATTCTACTATCTAATTATGATTTTACTTGAGTATTATCTGTTTTTATAATAAAAGTTGTATTTACTATAAACAATTCAAATTTTTCAACTACTTTTATAATTGCTAAAAATTCTTTCCAATTTAAATGATATTTTCACCGAGCTTATAAAAACTTTCCACTTGCATATTTTGTTATTACTTCTTCTCAATTTTCATTTTCATGATATAAAGCTGCACCCCAATATTGATATGAGGGGTTTGTATAAATAATTCATTTTATATGATCTTTTATTGGTATAGTTAATTTTGGTAAATTTTGACAAATTCTTTTAACTTGTTGTATGAATTATTTCTTGTCTTTATTCCATATCCAATCAGTTTTTTCTCCTACTAATTTAGAAATTTTTTATGTTAATTTAGATAAATTTGGCACATAATTTCATACTTGATTTTTTAATCCTAAAAGTGATTGAAGTTCTTTTTTATCTGTTATTTTTTTTAAATTCTAATTTTTTTTTTTACTTATATGGTCTTGTAATTCTGTTCCTTTTTCCATTATAATTTTTCCTATAAAAGGTATTTTAGGTTTTCTTAATACTAATTTTTTAGGTGAAATATTCAAAGATTTTTCTTCTATAATTTTAACAAATCGATTTAAATGTTCTTCAAGTTTTTTTTTTATTTTCAAAAAATATTAATATATCATTTATATATACTAAAACAAAATCTCTTATAGGTAATAATAATTTAGATACATATTCCTAAAATATACTTGGATTATTGTGAAAACCCATTGGTAGTACATTTCATTCATATAATCATTTTGATGTGCCTATATATTTTTTACTTTCTTCTTCTAATTTTATTTGGAAAAATCATGATTTTATTAAAAATATTTTTTCCTCTTATAAGATTAAATAATAATTTTAGTTTTGGTATATGATATATGTTTCTTATAGCTATACTATTTATTTTTTCTAATTTATTAGCATTCTAGATTTTTCTCTTCTTTCTTCACTAAATTTCATTACCATCATTGTAGGTGATGAATATTTAGATCTTATTTCTCTTATTAAATTATTTTTTTTTCATTTCATTTATATGCATTATAAATTCTTCTTTATCTTTAGATGTCCAAGGATAAGCTTTATAATTAATTTCTTTACTATAATCTTTTAATTTTATTTTTGTCATTGGTTTAGATTTTTCCCAATGAATTAAAGGATTTTTATCCTAATTTTCTAAAAGTTTTTGCTCAATAGTTTTTTCTTTAATAATTGTTGAAGTTGCTAACATATGTTCTATCTTTACAAGTTCATTATTTTGTAGAAATTTTACTTCTTCTTTATGTTTCTTCTTGTGAAATTTTTCATCCTTTCTTTTATACAGATTTATTATTCTAATTCCCCATGCTTGGTGATTACATGATGTTGTTAATATTGATGCCTTCTTTATAAAATGGAAAGGATAATATTGTACTAAAAAGTCTAATCCTAAAATTTTATCACACGACGAATCATTATATTGGTTCAGTTCTTAGATTTTTAATTCATAATTTCCTATTTGTATTAATATATTTTTAGCTTCTAATTCAATTATATGTACTTTTCTTCCTGTTGATTCAATTCTTATAATTTTATTTTTTTTCTTTCCCACATCTCAGGTGGTAAAATTTTATATTTCACTACAATTAAATTTGCTCATGTATATACAAGTGCATGATATTTTCTAGCTCTATATTTTTCATAGTAAAATTTTATGAGTATATAGTATAATGATCTTGTCAAATTCATGATAATATTTCTAATTTATTTTTAAAATTCATTTTACAAGTTGCTCTATCATTTATTCCTTCTTCTACTTCTAGTATTAATAGCCTATTTCTATTTCTCGTATAGTAATTTCTTATTATTGTCCTATTCATATCCTTAATATTAATTTTAGTTTATTTTGGAAATATCTTTTATATTTTTGTTTAGATCTCTATTTCTTCTAACTTGGTCATAGAATCTTGGATTATGTATAAAATTATTCATTGTTAATCTTGAATTTTCATATTTAATTTTTTTATCATTCTTTTTATAAGACCTTTATTTTCATCTGGAATGTCTATTTTTTCATCATTCCTTTCATTTCATAACAAGTTATTATTCGTATTATACTTCTATTATCATCCCATATTTCTATTTAGTATATGTTCTTGTATTATCATTTTAATTTTTGAATTATAATTGTTTGATAGTTTATATATATCATTATTCTTTCATTTTGTATTCAATACGGTGCTACAAAAAATATTTTCTTAATATTATTTTATATATGTTTTCTGTATTATCCTTAACCTATAATTTTATATTTAACACATCACTATCTAGTTCCATCTTCTTTTATTTCAATATTATTTTCTATATAACTTATTTCTATAAAACTTTTTCCTTCATATTCATCTATTATAGCTACTATTTTTTCTCATAAAGTTCTTTTCATTATTTCTATTTTTATATAATTCTTATATGTTAAATTTAATTGTCTACTTGTTGATCTTATTTTTGTTAAATTTGATGTTATTGGGCTAATAAACTCCTTTGATAATCTTCACTATTTGTACTACTTCTTGAGTTTATTAATCTTGTTAATCCTCTACTTGTTAATGGTTTATTATATTCTAATCTTTTTCTTTGATTTATATTCATATTTAAATTTTTGAGGTCTGCTGTATTTATTCTTATAAATCTTTGTCCTATTATACTATTTGTTATTATTCTTCTTAGAATATTTCCATAATAATTTCTTGTATCGTCTAATTCTATTTGCAATATTTCTAGTATTGTTATATTTATCAGATCTATTTCAATTTCTTTTAATATTGGCATACAATGTTTATCTATAGTTATTCTTCCTTTATTTTCATTATATATTTTATGTTCATTTGTAAGAACTAATCCTATCATAGTTGTTGCACTTATACTTCTAACTTGTGGAAGTAATTTCAGATTATTTAATTTATGATAAATTAAAATTGATTTATCCATAAGTGATTGTTGGATTTTTATGTAAAATTCTTATGGGTTATGAACAAGAAGTTTCACTTTGTCTGTCATGCTGGTTCGCCAATAAGAGTCAAGTCCATTTGATCAATTTCCATCATCTATAAATAGGACTTAATAGTGACAAAAAATAATATATAAAAAATCTCATATACTCCTCTCTTATATATTGCATCATATATTCTGCAATCATCTTTTGTGCGTTTCTGAAAGCAAACTCGTTGTGTTCGTTTGGACTTCTAACTGATAGTACCATCATTCTGAAGACGCAAATCTGTTCTATCTTGAGAGGCAATTGTTTGTTATCCTTGGGCATCTATATAGAGGTAACAAATTGTATTAAGGAGACAACATACGTTGTATTAACAAATTGTATTTTCGACAGTCTTGTGAATTCTTACCGTTTATTCTTGTTGTGTAAAAGTCTGTATGTTTACAAATTATACGTATTAATTACAGAGATTTTGACCCTTGTAAAATTTTTACTTATAAAGTATTTTCTCCAACAGTTATTCTGCTTATAGCAAAATTTGTATTTAAAGAAAATTTTAGTTTTTGGTATATTAAATTTCCTGTTAACATTTATAATATACTATCTTGTACATTATTTATTATTCTTTGCTCTGGTATTAATAATTCTATAGGTGAGTCTATTCCATTATAAAAATATGTCTTTACTAATAATTGTATTTATGCTATATAAATTTCTGAAAGTTTATCTTTAAAAGATAATTTAGATATTTCATGTTCTATTAATGCTTTACTTATTAAATAAATTTGTAATACTTCTTCAATTAAAGTAGATTTAACAGGATGTTTTTCTCTAATATTACAAATAATTTTTCATTTTTCTTTGATTTTATTATCTTTCCTACTTTTTGAATAAAATTCTCATTTTTTTATACATCTTGTTGTCATAAGTAATGTTTTATCTTTTTATTTTATCATATTGATTTTTATTAAAAGTCATTCTTTTTTCGGTTGTTCCTTGATCTATATTTCTAAATTCCTCATATTCTTCATATTCCTAGTTACTTAATTCTCCTATTTTAAGTTCAATTTCGTTCATCATATATAATTTGTAATCTTCTTCCTCTATTGATGAATATTTAGATTCCTTATCTGATTCATATGATTCTTCATTTATACTTTCATTTTCTAAATTATTATATATTTTGTATATTTCTATTTCATGGTTTTCTATATCACTATATATTGGTTCATCAAATTCTACATGTTCTAATTCATATTCATAAGCAAGTCTATTATATTCATTGTTTTTAATTTTTTTTTGTTTTTGTTTATAATATTTTGATATAAGTCCTATTTTTCTTCAATTATAACATCTACGTTTATTTAGTTTTTTTTTTATATAATTGATATTTTTTTCCTTTTTTCTTAAAAATCTTCTTGTTTTACATATTTTATAAAATATTTTTCTTAAGATATTTTTTAAATTTATATATTCCTTTTCTTTTATTCTTCCTTATTATTCTTTTTTCTTTATATCCCATTTATGTGGTATTTCTATCTCATTGCATTTTAACATTCTTTTATTATTTTGAAATATTTCATATTCTTCAAACTTCTTTACATTTTTCTGATAAGAAATATCTTAAATATTATTTCCATCGTATCTAAATATACAAATATATCTTGTCTAGAGAAAGTACTTGAAATAAATCTTCTAAATTTAGATTAATATAACTAATTAATTGTTTCATTAAATACATATTATTTCAATTTAATTGATTCCACTTATGTTCTCCTTCTCCACCTAATATATATGGTGGAAATATACATGATTCTATTTCTCTTTCATGTCGTATGTGTAAACATTCAGGCGATATTTTATATTCAACTTCATAAATTCTATGTTCTAATTTCTTAATTATATTCATTTTTGCATAATTATAGCTTATACAAATACGAAACAAACAATGATATTTCTTTTATAATATATCAGATCATATTAAACTGCAACTACAAAGGATACTCAGAAAATCTTTAAACACTTAATAAAGAAAACTTAAACAAACAGTGTAAATAAAAATAGTTTGACACAATAATTAACATTATGAATATCACATTTTGGTTTCATATTACCATGTTGAGATTGAAGGATTACAATGAAGCACATAGTTTGAAACAATAATTAACATTATGGATATGACATTTTGTTTTCATATTAGAAATTGGAAGATTACATTGAAGCACAACAGAAATACTAATATTATTGATTCTTAAAAATAAAAGAGAGTACAAGGAGGCTTTTATATAGGTAGACTAACAGTCAAATCCTAACTCTAAAATCAATAATAATTTAATCTTATTAAATTCGATCAAATTATAATATCTTAATAAAGATATATTCTTAAAATATAATATTCATATATAATCTTAATAAATATTAAATGATATCCCTAATAATAATATTAATTAATCAATACTTGATATTCTCAACACTCCCCCTTAAACTGAAAGCAGCTTGCACATGTAGTAATTGATTTTTAAGAAAATAATGATCTATAGTAATAATCCACCAATAACAAAGAGTACCAAACTACAGTAAAAGTTGCAACAAACGGTCTCATAAGGAACCCAAGTAACAATGAATGTAACAAACACCAAACGGTCTCAACAAGAACCAAACATTACTTCAAACATCTCATCAGAGACCAACACCAAACAAAACACCTCATCGGAGGAAAAGAAACAAATAGGTCACATAAGGATCCCAAATAGCAAATAATTGTCAAACACCTCACTGGAGGCAAAGAATGAATAAGTTATACAAGGTCCATCAAATAGCAAAAAATTGACAAACACTTCACCGGAGGCAAAAAAAAAAAAAAAAGTTACACCAAGACCTCCAAACAAAAACCTTAACTCTCTTGCTCTTTCTCACTATTGTTGGAAAATTGAACTCATAGTCGGAGAGACGATCAGAATCCTAGAGTTCTAATGCATTCAATAAACGAGATAATTGTTTAAGTCCAAAGAAGGAGGGTGGGGGGGGGGGGGGGGGGTAATTGGTTTAATTTTGACGGTGGGACTCGAACACGCTAGTAGGAAATAACCGAAAATATCAACATTTCAAAGTCCAATCCTCAAGTTTTTCCTTTTGGGCTAAAACAATCCTCACATAAAAACTATAAAACCTGAGAATATTTATTTGCCTGAATTACCAATAAGGGACCATGGGGATTAAATCTAGTAGAAGGAGTTAGTTCCTTATAATATGATGAACCAATATTCGGCGGATTCTCTGCTGGGAGAAGAGATGTGCTCAAATTCAAATTATGTTTGGTACGAATGCAGGAAATTTGAGGGATATGGATTGGGAGTGGGAGTGAGAGTGAGAGTGAGAGTGAGACTTTAAAATTATGCTTGACATGAATTAATATTTAACAGGAATGCTCGTATTAATATTATTTTATAATCAGTCATGAATTATAAAAAGACTATGATACCCACTGATAATAAGCCGGTTTTACTTTTTGTTCTATCTCTAAGTTTTCTTTCTTTCTTTGATAAAAAGGCCAATAATATTAAAATGATAAAACTTATACAACTAAAGATGGAGTAGTGTAGCCTAGAGAGTAGGGAAGAATTAAAACATCAATTTATACAAAGAAGGGCTAAGAAAGGAGTGGATCAATGAGGCAACATCATTTTCTAAAGTGCTGTTGAAGTTTGATCAAATGATAAAACTATTGAGAAAATTCTTCTTAGATGTGACAATGTTGATGTGATTCAAGGGTACAGAAAAACTTGAGCCAACTTTGATAACCCAATGCAGCATCAATCTCAAACAGAGGATGCAGAAAAGATGATTGCATGTAACCCATCTGAAACATTGGATTTCTTCATGACCGAGAAAGACTGTGGCAATACAAGAGGTCCTTTAATGAGTCTTAACATTTCTCATATAAATTGTCCAGTTATGAGATGATAGAAGAATGTTGCGAATATTGTAAGTAAGCAAACTAGAAGTAGGAGACGAATTTCGAGCATTTGAATTGCACAAAATGTTCTGTCAATCACAAATTTTCGTGAGGTATCGAAACGAACCTTGGAACTCTTTAATTACCTACTATGGGTTACTTATGGTACCTTTGTGAAGATCTATAATAAGCCTAACCCAAATGAGTTTCACGACGATAATGATTCTTTTTAGCATTTATAAATTGTCATCAGAAAAAAGTTGATGCAATGATCCCGAGAGCCATGCATGCAAGCCTTGATTAGAAATGCTAGTAGAACGAGGATCCAGCTTTGATCCTTCGTTATTCCCGTTCGTTGCCCTCCTTTGCATCAAATTGGTGTCATTTTGCCTCAAAAAACTGAAGTTTTGCCTTTGTGTGTGTTGGATATTAACTGATAAAAAAAAGGTACTTTTTTTTTTCTCAGAAATATTAAAAAGTTAGATATTGAAAAGTATTGAAAAAATACTCTATGATATTAAAAAATTATTTTAGCATCGTAGAAAAATATTTCATGGTACTAACTGGTTCTAAATTAAAAATATACTTAAAGATATTTTTTTCAGATCCTAAAATGATTTTTCAAGATTATAAATTACTTTTTTTAATACCGTTCAATACTCTAAAATATATATATATATTTTTTACAAAAAAAGGGGGGCACAACTTTAGTTTTTTGCGCCAAAACGGCATTATTTTGACGTAAAGGAGGGTAACAGACGGAGTACTCGCAAATCACCAAAGCTAGATCCTTAGAATGAATAATAGACAAAGTATAGCTTGTTTGTAGGGTCAAGAGAAGAAGAGATGGTCAACACTTTCTTTAGCATTACAACAAAAAACACGTACAGTTAATTTGGATATTTGTAAGATGATAGATGTTTCCTCAGGTCCTCTCCAATAGGTATATATATAACAGAATGGATTAATTTCAATACGAATAGAAGATGTTTATAAGGCAACTTAATTTTCCATAAAAATTCTCATAGTTGTATTTTTCAGTTAGAGTAGAAAGAGCTTAACCTTGTTGAACATTATATTTTCAGTTACAGTACCTAGCCAAATGGAGTTCATCTTTACCATTACAAATAGAAATAGGAGTTTTGAGGATATTAACAGCCACCTCGGGAGAATAGATAGTTCTAACAAGAAGTAGCAGTTGGGACATTAGAAAAAAGATTTTTTTAAAAAAACTTTTAAATCTGAAGGCTTGTAGCCATATGTTTATCAGTGGCTCTGGTTACTTGTGAAGACGTGTTAGGTTTAATTTGTTGGACATTTAATCTAGTATTTGATGGTCTGTAATAGACAGAAGAAGCTTTTATTGTGATGTTTGGATGATTGAGTATAGATTTAGCAATGATAGGGATCCATATAAATATTGTCTAAAATAGTTTTATTTTCATATACGCACTTTTTAAAGTTCACTAATTTAATTAAAAATTCAGTTAGAATCCATTTAATCTTTGATCAATACTACCTTGTCGAGTTCAATACTTAATATTGATCATATATGACTTTGGACCTATTTATTTATGAGTCCAAATTAATTAATTCTCATATATCAATTATGATTAGTTAACACATTAATTATGTGTTAAATTTTTAATTTTGTATTGATTTATGATTGATTTCAAAATCAATATGAATAAAATATTTTTCCTTATTGCAAATAATGGGGACACAAATGTGAAAATTGCATTTATTACTATGAAATTGAATTTATAATAAAGATTAAAAGTTTTGGTTAAAATGAACTTATAAATGGAAACAAAATTTATGAATCTTGACCGTAAAACTTATTTTTATATATGCTCTCTAAATTTCAAAAGATTTAAATTCACACATTCCTTACTGACCAAAGAAATTTACTTTTATTTTAATTTCATGGAAGATTTTATTCTCCCAATAATTAAAAAAAAAATCATGTTATTGTCCACATACCCTGTTGGCCCAAAAAATCCCCAAAAAAGCAAAGGAAAAAAAGAAAAGAAAAAGAATTAGTCCCTAACCACCTGTTTGTATGGCTGAAGGCTCAACACGCGCCCAAAACACACATTCTTCATCACTACACACAAACCATTAGTACTGATCAAACAGGATTGAGTCTCCATGGCTGCAAGTAGGTCTTCCTTCCTGAGCTCAACACCTTTCAATTTCTGGCACCTATCGACAGTTCAATCTCCCAAAAGAAGACCCAATGTTAGGGTCTCAGTCGTAAAATCTGAATCCAATGTGCGCAAACAAGATATTGTCATAGTCGGCGGTGGCATCGCCGGCCTCGCCACCGCTCTCTCCCTTCACAGGTACAATATCTGTTCTGAATAGAACTACAAGTATCGAATTGAACTTCACATGCAGTCTCAGTCACAGTGATTTATTATTGAATTATCAGGCTCGGAGTTTCTTCGGTGGTGCTTGAGCAGGCAGAGTCGTTAAGAACCACCGGAACTTCCCTCACTCTTTTCAAGAACGGATGGAGAGTACTTGATGCCATCGGAGTAGCAAACGATCTCAGACTTCAATTCTTAGAAATTCAAGGGTACACTAACCTATCTTCATACAACCTCCTTCGCATTTCTCAAATTATTGCTTCTAGAATCGTCTGTATCTATGAAGTAGTTGTTTCGGTATAATTGTTGCGGAATAATTCAGATTATTTCAGCTGAACTTGTTCATAATATCAGCTGTGCAGGATGGTGGTGAAGTCGGAGGAAGGAAGTGAGCTTCGCACCTTCAATTTCAAACAAGAAGATCAAAGGTAATAAAGTCGGATTCAATTATCTATCACTTTTTATCTTTCAATTTCATGTTGAATCAAAGTTACAGCTGAAATTTCAATAAGATCGTTGAATAACAAAACAGTTTCTGCAAAATGTTTGATTCGACACAATGTGTGTGCAGCCAAGAGGTACGCGCAGTAGAGAGACGAGTCCTATTGGAAACCTTAAGCGAAAAGCTTCCGAAGGACGCGCTTCAATTCTCATCAAAGCTATCGAACATTGAATCCACTTCAAACGGTGACTCCTTGTTGCATCTCGTTGATGGCTCCAAGCTCCTTGCAAAGGTCTTTCTCATCGTTTTCTTCTCCTTTCTTGTAGTTCTTCGTCGACTTTTCTATCTTCTGCAACTTGATTTTCTGCGTAACCAAACAGGTAGTAATTGGGTGCGATGGGATTCGATCCCCAATCGCTAAATGGATGGGCTTCTCTGAGCCCAAGTACTCGGGCCACGGTGCATATCGTGGGCTTGGGTTTTATCCAGAAGGTCAGCCCTTCGGCCCAAATGTCAATTACGTCTATGGACGAGGACTTCGTGCTGGATACGTCCCTGTTTCTCCCACCAAAGTTTACTGGTTCATCTGCTTCAATTCTCCGTCCCCAGGTACTCCCTCAGAACTTTAATTTGAAACCATTCGTATACGAAACAAACTTGTTGGTTCTGTTGGAAGGTTGACTTAGTAAGATGACTAATTAGTTAACCACCTAGTTAGTTGGTTATCCTAAAAATCTAGGATTAAGGTTCAATTTAGGCCCGTAAGATTTCACACGGGAGTTTTGGGTATGAAAAGGTATTTTTTTTGGATTAATATCATCCCAGAAATGTTTAAAAAGAGCAAAGTTGCCATAACCGTTACAAGAAGATGTTGACCATCAAAAACTAATGTTGGTTGTTAACATTTTTAATGGCAAGGGCCATCTTTTTTAAATAACTCCCGGTAATATTGATCCATAAAAACTTTTAAATAATCACAGCTCATGTGCGAAAACTTATAGGGTAAAATCGGATGTTAACCCAAATGTGTGTGTGTTTGTGTGTGTGTGTGTGTGTGTGTGTGTGTGTGTGTGTAAGGGCCTCATAAGGTGGTTTAGACGTGAAGGGAGATTATTAAATGTTCACTACTTCACCTTGTCACCCATAGTTTGGGGGTTTGTTCATTAGTGGTAAACGAAAATGATTTTATGTTTAATTGTTGTTTTATGAGCTTATGCCCTTTCTTGATTGATAGATATGGTCTGTTCATTTTATTTGTGTTATTGCTCTGCATTCAATAATATTTAGAGGTTCTTATGAATAATATATGAACATAGGTCCAACAATCACCGATCCATCGGTACTAAAGAAAGAAGCAAAGAAACTAGTGGCAAAGTGGCCTTCTGAGCTTTTGAACATAATAGAGTGCAGCCCAGATGAGACAGTGAGTAGGACCCCACTAGTAGACCGGTGGCTATGGCCGGGCCTGAGTCCATCCGCTTCTGCCGGCAGGGTGGTGGTGGTCGGAGACGCGTGGCATCCCATGACTCCGAACCTTGGCCAGGGTGCTTGTTGTGCTCTTGAGGATTCTGTGGTTCTAGCCACAAAGCTCGCAAAGGCAATGAAGTCTGATAATAATGATGTTGAAATTGAAGCAGCTTTTAGGTCTTATGAGAGTGAGAGATGGCCCCGTGTGTTTCCCTTAACCATACGAGCAAACCTTGTTGGGTCTATTTTACAATGGGACAACCCAGTGGCGTGCTCTGTTAGGAACAATATTGTGGTGCCTAAGCTTGTTAGGCTTGGTCCATTGCTAGAACATACAAATTTCACTTGTGACCCCCTCTCAGCAACTTCTAGTAATTAACTTTAATCGGTTGGTGTAATATAATGTGATATACATTATACATCTTTCTATTGTTATTTGTATAGTAAGTTGCTTCTAAATCTGGAAGCAACCGGTGAAGTCTGTAGTTTAATAGATTAGATTTAGATCATTGTGTATGATCAGCAGAAGTGGCGACGTACACGTATGTCATTTCAAGAAGAAGAAGCAACATATAAGCAAAGCCTACATCTTCTTCATTTATTCATTTACTTTATGTGATGTTTAATATAAGATATATTTATCTAATTTGATTAAATTAAAAAACATAGTGAAGTTAGTTAATATGACATTTATTTTTGGGTTAAAGTGCGAAAATACACATAAGATTTTTTCTTGTGAGCGCCCAGCACCACGTGCTTTTTTGGGAGTAAAAATACATACGTGGTTATCATTTTTGAACAAAAGTCACATCCCACCGTTAAGTCATTGTTTACCGCTGTTATATTACTATTCACTTCATCTCTTTCTCTCTCATCACGTGAACAGTGACTTAACGGTGGAATGTAACTTTTGCTCTAAAATGGTAACCACGTGTGTATTTTTGCTCCAAAAAAAAGCACATGGTGTTGGACGCTTTTGGGGAAAAAACTCATGTGTATTTTTGCACCATAACACCTTTTTTTAAAAAAAACATAGACCCTATTCATTTTCATTAATTCTCTTCTTTTCTCTTTTCCTTGATTATTGTTGAGTGGACATCAATAGAAATAAAATTAGGAAACAATTAACAAATATAAAAATGATGTTTTAGATAAAAAATGAACATCAATTTCTGAAGTATTTTTGCACCATAACACCTTTTTTTAAAAAAAACATAGACCCTATTCATTTTCATTAATTCTCTTCTTTTCTCTTTTCCTTGATTATTGTTGAGTGGACATCAATAGAAATAAAATTAGGAAACAATTAACAAATATAAAAATGATGTTTTAGATAAAAAATGAACATCAATTTCTGAAGTATGTTTTATACTAAGAATTGAAGGAGTACTTATCAATAAAGGCAAGTCAATTGCTTTGAGCTCTTACACTGCTTCTCTTTTTTAATTCTTTTTAGTTTCTTTTTCCTGCTATTATCTTATAGGATAATGATCAAAAGTACCAATGTGCTAATGAGATTTTAAAATAGTCTCCTTATTTCGTACTAATAAAAAAAGATGAGGATTTTTTTTCCCTTTTGAATTTTGAAGTACCTTTAAATGAGGAGGTAAACTGGCAAACACAAAAATGGGAAAATTGACATGGAGGCCCAATTTATCAAAATAATTTCAGAAAAAGCCCTCTACACTTTCCCATACCTTCTAGTATTAACTTCCAAGGCAAATTACCAAAAAGCCCCCTTGTGTTAAAAAAAGAAAAGAAGAGTGTTTTGGCGCTGAAATCAGGAAAAAAAAACGTGAGCTTTCTGAAAGTTTATTTGCTGCCATGATCGTTCGTCTATCTCCTTCGTCTTGCTTCGTTTGATCATTGTCTTTAGTTTTCTTCATCTGCTGGACTGAAAGCATTCATCCTGGTTGTATATTGCTGACTCTTCTTGGTGGTTATTGCTGTTCATCAACATTTTTTTCAGTCGAAAGTTTGGGTTAATGAAAGGTGGAAGTTTGAGCTCATTTATGTAATTATCTGGTAGAATATAGGCAAGAAATGCTTAGTTTTCCATCAAAATAGCTTAATCACCGTCCTTCCTCGTTTTTAATCTCTCTAGGGTGGGTTCAATAAAATGTTGCTCTGTTTTTTGTCACAGAAACAGAGGAAAATTGATGTATTTGAGTGGGAATGGGTGAAAGTGATCAAAGAATGAAGATTGAAAAACGCTGAATTTTGATAGTTGTTAATACCTACAGTGGAAGTTGTTAATACCATATGTTTTTGTTGTTAATATGGCTGTTTAACTTGTTAATATGAGGTGAATTTGAAAACGTGGTAGAGGATGAAGGTTGCTCTATTTTTTGGGCATTGAAACAGAGGGAGGCTTGTTAGTGGGAATGTTTGAATGTAAAAATACTTATATGGGATAGTTGCTAAAACCTACAGTTGAAGTTGTTAATTACTTCAGTTTTAGTTGTTAATTAGACTGTTGAAGTTGCTAATACTAACTCTATTGCATATTGTAATTACAGATGGTTAGTAGTTCAGGGAAGAATATATTATGCTTCTTTCACGTGGGGGGGAAGTTTCTACAAGGTGGAGGGGATGAAAGTGATTATGTTGGAGGAACGGTAAGAACAAGATGCATCAAGGAAGGGACCACATATGAGGAGTTGCAAAGAACAATATCATCTTTAATTGGGAAAGAAAGTAATCAAATTTGCGTGAGATTCAAAGTTATCATGGATACATCGACATTTATTGATCTTGTGGATGATGAAGGGGTGGATCACTTGATACGGTATAATGATGAATATGCTCATGTATATGTTGAAGAAATTGGGAATAATGACAATAGACTTGCACGGGCGGAAGAAGAAGAAGTGTAAGTCTCGATGTGTTAATAAATGAAATTTTTTCATATATAAGTTGCAAATAAAGTCTAAAACATTGTCATTACAAGCACTAATACTTGTTGTTTGTCACAGGAGTTATGACGTTTATGGAGGTTCAGCCGGGTTGTCCATATCGCCCCCTGAAATATTCAATGAAACACAAGAGTTGCCCTCATTACCGTGTTCTTCTCAAACCGTGCCATTAATGAGGCCTGAAATAAATCATAGTAAATGCAAAGATTTGATCATGGGAGCAGGACAAATTATTGCAAATGCTGTGACCCTCCATGAGATGCTGTACAAATATAGCATTGCATACAACTTTGCCTACAAATTTGTAAAGAACAAGCCACAAAAGATAATAGTGAAGTGCAAGGTTGATGGTTGTCCTTGGTACCTTGGTGCATATTCAGCTGGAGGAGAACATCAAGAGACCGAGTTTCTAATCATCAGGACATATAGAGGTGAACACATACACCATGCACAAGATAGCCTTATTGCATCTCATCCACCTAAGTGTACCCTAACATCATCGATTGTGTTGGATGGTTTGAGATGCAATATTGAGAAGACACCTCATGAAATCCGAATTGACTTATATAGAGAGTATGGGGTCCGGGTCAACTATCATCAAGCTTATAGGGCGAAAGAAAGAGTGGTGATGTAATTGCATGGACGAGTACAAGACTCTTACCGGGTTATTCCTTGGATGTGTCGCAGACTGGTAGAGAGTGATCCAGACACTGTCGCAACATGGGAAGGGTCACCTGATAATAGATTCCAGCGGCTATTCATTGCATATGGGTGCTTAATTAAAGGTTTTGTACACGGTTGTCGTCCAATACTTTACATAGATGGATGCCATCTTAATGGCCCTTATAAGGGAACATTATTGTCAGCTTGTGCTTATGATGCAGACAATGACATGTTTCCCTTAGCGTATGCCATTGTGAGCGGTGAGACATATGATGATTGGGCTTGGTTCCTAAACTAAGTAAAAGACATTACAAGATCACTGGTGATAACAATTGTTTCTGACCGGAATAATTTCATCATTGGTGCTGTAAACGATGTATTTGGCACCGAGCGACATGCATTTTGTTATAGGCATTTGAAGGAAAATTATAGTGCGACGTTCCTTAAAATAAATAGAGGGGTCACACGAACATCTCGGAATTCTAAGGATACCGCATTGCATCTCCTTGATGGAATTACATATGCGAGGCTGCATGAAGACTTCATTGTCGCAATGGGAAAATTACAAATGTTCAACCCACATTTGGCACAATGGCTTCAAACTCATAGGGACATTGATCGATGGGCTCTTAGCAAGTTTCCTTTCCAAAGGTGGGATAACATAACCACCAACTTTGCCGAGTCCTTTAACGCATGGATGTTGAAAAAGAGAAGGCACACCGTGACAGTTTTGATACATGAGCATAGAGAGAAGTTAGCTTCAAAGTTGCTAGCAAGCAAGATGGCTTTAGTTGATTGGAAAAATGACATTGGACCTAATGTTGAGAAAAAACCGATGCAGCAAGTTTCCCTTGCTGAAAATATGCATGCTGCATATTACGGGGACTACCAGTTTTCGGTTGAAACTAGATGCAGCGATGCCATCATTCATGTTAATGTAGATCTTACTGGATAAAAGTGCTCGCGTTTGGCATGACAAATGAGTGGACTACCTTGTCCACATGCTTGTGCGGCAATCAAGGTTCTCAATGGTAGTGTATACTCATTTGTAGATGATTGCTTTAGAGTTTCAGCATAAGAGAAAATTTATGCACATAGCATAAGGCCTGTTGCAACACACGATTGTCCACGGGCTGATGCTCCAACAGTCACAGAAATGCTCACAGAGACCTTCTTTGATCCTCCAATCACGACAAGGCCTCCAGGTAGACCTAAAAGAAAAAGGCGTGAGTCTTAATTCCAAAACAAGAAGGTTTATCATTGTCGTAGATGCCATGAGGCAGGACACACCGTCAGGACTTGCAAGAATCCAAACCTAAGTTGATGATTGTCGTTTCCTAATGTTGTTTATTTTTTGGGCATTGCGTGTCACGTTCTTTTGTTGTGAATGGCCATAGATAGGAATCCCCACCATGTTATTTTTTTGGAGGTGGTGGGTCAAGTTGTAATCCCTATTTTATTCGCATATTTTTTGATGTAAATGAAAGTTGAATATAACACACAATTGTCACAATTGTATCCAGGTTTCATTTATGTAGACTTATTAATATTGTTACACATGGTGAAAACTGATTGTTATTGTTTGCTGATGTTGCTATCAAAATGGGCTGATTTAGGTGTTGTTTTTCAGTGTTACTGATGTTAAAAGGTCCCATGTCCTTGTTAATGGGGGGATGATTTTGTTGTTAATTGTGGTGATAGTGTTGTTAACGGGGGGCTGATAGTGTTGCTAAATTGACTGATTGTGTTGTTAAAGGGTGCTGATGTTGTTGTTAAAAGTGATGGTGTTGCTGTCATATTTTTCTGAAGTTGTCATTTGATGCTGATATTTTTTGTCAAAGTGGCTTATGTAATTATTAATTGGGTTGATGGTGTTGCTAAAGAGGGCTGATGATATTGCTAAATTGTACTGATGGTGTTGCTAAATTGGACTGATGGTGGTGCTAAAGAGGCCTAATGGTGTTGCTAAATTGATTGATTGTGTTATTAAAGGGTGCTGATGTTGTTGTTAAAAGTGTTGGTGTTGCTGTCATATTTTTCTGAAGTTGTCATTTGATGCTGATATTTTTTGTCAAAGTGGCTTATGTAATTATTAATTGGGCTGATGGTGTTGCTAAAGAGGGTTGATGGTATTGCTAAATTTTACTGATGGTGTTGCTAAATTTGCCTGATGGTGCTGCTAAAGAGGGCTGATGGTGTTGCTAAATTGGACTGATGGTGTTGCTAAAGGATGTTGATGGTGTTGCTAAATTGGACTGATGGTGTTACTAAAGGATGTTGATGGTGTTGCTAAATTGGACTGATGGTGTTACTAAGGGTGACTGATGGTGTTGCTAAAGAGGGCTGATGGTGTTGATAAATTGGCCTGATGGTGTTGCTAAAGGTGACTGATGGTGTTACTAAAGTATGCTGATGGTGTTGCTAAATTGGACTGATGGTGTTGCTAAAGGTGACTGATGGTGTTGCTAAAGGTGACTGATGGTGTTGCTAGAGGTGACTGATAGTGTTGCTAAATTGGACTGATGGTGTTGCTAAAGAGGGCTGATGATGTTGCTAAATTAGCCTGATGGTGTTGCTAAAGGTGACTGATAGTGTTGCTAAAGGATGCTGATGGTGTTGCTAAATTGGACTGATGGTGTTGCTAAGGGTGACTAATGATGTTGCTAAAGGTGACTGATGGTGTTGCTAAAGAGGGTTGATGGTGTTACTAAATTGGCTTGATGGTGTTGCTAAAGGTGACTGATGGTGTTGCTAAAGGATGCTGATGGTGTTACTAAAGGTGACTGATGGTGTTGCTAAAGGATGTTGATGGTGTTGCTAAATTGGACTGATGGTGTTGCTAAGAGTGACTGATGGTGTTGCAAAATTGGACTGATGGTGTTGCTAAGGGTGACTGATGGTGTTACTAAAGAGGGCTGATGGTGTTGCTAAATTGGACTGATGGTGTTGCTAAAGGTGACTGATGGTGTTGCTAAAAGGGGGTGATGGTTTTGACAAACGGGTACCTGATCATATTCCTTTGTTTTTGCTCATACATACACAACCAATAGAGAAATATCTGTTGGAACCAACTATGGTTGTCATTCATATTAAAATGTCAAGTCAACATCATCAACTACATTAGTACATTTACAAAACTAGCTCCTAACAATGAACTCAAGTGTTTTGTACAAGTTATGTAATCTAATCTAACAGCCAGCCAACAAAATTCAGAAATTCAGATACAAAATTTAAACAAGTCAGACATAGACTATCAACTAATTTTTCGCGCTTGGGCTTCCTGGATCAATGACAGCACCTTGGCTCGATGTAGGTTGTTTGGGTGATTGACCAACCACCACAACATGTCAATCTTAATTTCTCTCAGATCATCCATTTGATATGAAGGCATTGTGTAGCCATCCTCTTTCTCTGTGTCGTCCCATGACTGGAGCCAAGAAAGGACATGAACACCACACGAGTCTCTACAAACAATAAATATACAAAGATGTTAAAAACACGCTTCATGTAACTTTAACACGATACTTATGAATTTTAAACAACTTAATATACACTTACACATCGCTTTGGACATGGACTTTAGCCCATGTCACCCCCTTCGGAATTCTGCCCTCGTTTTCGAACAATTGAGGCTTCACCCTTCGTAAAATGTCCATGAAGCACTTTCGCTGAAATCAAAGTTCAGGCAATTAGATATTAATTATGGCAAGCATTTTTAACGTAACCACACATTTAAATTCGCTTCAGATTACCACTTCATTTGGCATCTTCCCCTTGGCATCAAATGAGGCTAGTTTGTTTGCCTTTTTCTTGGACTTGGTTGTCACGTTCTTTTTATCTTTCAGTTCCCTCTGAATGCGCATATATGTGTGAATTTCTACCAACAAATCTAGTGCGAAGAAGGTCATCGTTGTCGTATCTAGGGCATAACAGAACCAGTGGTTCAGCCAAAGCGACGGCCTAAATATGAAGTGACAATCGCCGATGTTATACCCAATAAGCTCTGGCAAGATCTCAGCTGCATTGTCTTACACTGACCATTTCCTTGGATAGTGGATGATCTTCTGCATGAAATATGGGCTGAATATGTGGCGAGTGACAACCCCTCCGTCATTTCGCTGATCAGCAACCAATGTCCGTGCAACCATACTCATTAACTGAAATGCACAAATGGATTTATTACAAGAACAACTAAAAGTAATAAAAATTTAGATTATTCATCGTCATAAATGTTAAAAAGAGCAACATTGGAGATTTATGTTTCATATCCCTGAATTGTTGCCGCACAGGCTTTTTCCTTCTGCAAGGTGAGAATAAGTCCCCTTAAACATTGTGGATAACTGTTTTCTAAGCCTTTTACATTTTGGATGTATTAAGTGACATTTTCAACTTAAACGACTTATCCAATCACGTGTCCTTGAAACATATTGCAAGAATTAGTTAGCACATTGCAGTCTGCTGTGATGGAAATGATCTAGTTCTATAGGCAATGAACTTTGAGTTTTGGGCAATCATGTTGACATCACAAAACTATGAGCCTAATCGAGATTTATGTTGAATACAATAAATTTATGTTGAATAGAAGCAAGGTCACAATAGAAGCAACATTGAGGTCAGACACAATTATTCCAAAAGAGGAAGCACACCAAACTCTTTGAGCCCAATTGAGATTTATGTTGAATACAATAAATTTATGTTGAATAGAAGTAAGGTCACAATAGAAGCAACATTGAGGTTAGACACAATTATTCCAAAAGAGCAAACACACCAAACTCTTTGAGCCCAATCGAGATTTATGTTAAATACAATAAAATTCTCCATCTTATAAACAGCAGGGCACAATTAACAAGAATATTGATCCAACCCCAAAGAAATGTTAAAAATTTAATTAAGACATAAATCAATCAAAGTCAAAGTGAGCCCCAAGTAGAAGAAGCTGCAAGTAGAATCATTCTAAAACGATTAACAATCCAGCAACACTGGAAACAAACAGAACCCCTACTAATAACTACACAACAGTACTATCAAAATGGGCCTAACATCAAATAGTGAGAACCCATGTTGTAAGAACATCTATACCCTAGCTCCATGAACACGACAATCAGATGAACAATATGTTTTTTCAACATGTTCAGGAGGGTTTCAGATAAATCCCCCACATAGGGATTGCAAAATATAATTGCACAGTCCATACTGTATCATTGATCCAGGCATGTGGTTTGAGACAAGCCAGCTCTCTCCTTTTCATGTAAAAACTGTGCATGTCAATAAAATCCCTAAATGCCAACAAATGACATTGTTAATAATGGTATGCATTGTTTCAAACATAATTGTAAATCCACGTGCACAATATTAGATACACTTACTCATTAAGCTCCTCTGTCGTTACTGGTTCTGGTACACAACTCATAGAGCTGGTCCTTCTCATCATAGTGCCTCTTGCCTTTGGATTTTTGGTTAGGATCAATCCAAGGGGATTTTAACACGCTGTTAAGTGTTATCGCCCGCTTGGATCTTCTTATTTGTACGTCACTACCATCCCCCTCTTGGGCTTCAGTTTCAGGCACTTGTGATCCCATGAGATCAATCGAAATTGGCTCGATGTCAAGAGGTGCTTCGACAATAGCACTTGAGTGTTGGTGGTGGTCATCATCATCAGTGTCTTGAATATCTTCAGCCTCTGAATCATCAGATTTCTCTTTCTTATCATCTTTTTCAGACCCATCTTTATCTTTATCATCATGTTGCTCAGAGTCCCCGGAAGTTGTAGGATTGTTGTGGGGGGATTCATCATCTTCGTCATCATCTTTGTCAGCTCCTTGTTGTGGCCCTTCATTTTTATTACTACCCGATGTTAGTCTCTCTTCAAGGGCCAACATCTCTTGCCCCACCATAGAGACAAGCCTATAATAGGTCCTGCGAACTTCCTGGAAAGCGAAAAATGCGTTGTTAAATGATGAATGACAACAACATCAGCAGTCCTTAAAAAGCAGTCCTCAAATAGTACTCAATCACAACATCAGCATTCATATTAAAATGGCATAATGTTAAAATTTTGAAATTTAAAGGAGTAATTCAGCGATCATAATTGTCATGAATGGTCGAATGACAATATAGATGGATAGTGAATAACTAGATAACTACCTAATTCAGTCAACATAAAAAAAAAAAGAGCACACATTACAAGTGTTTCACCCAATACGATTTAGGAAAAAAATAAAAAAGCATCATAACATAATACCATCACAGTTCACTATAGTATTATACCATCAAACACATCAACAAAAGGTATACTTACACAAAATAACGTTATGTTAACAATATGTAATTGTCATAAATATTTGTAATCACACATTACCGGGTGAGTGAGCATCGTTTCAGGGTCAAACGATGCTGGCGCGAAGACCGATGGCTGTGAGTCAGTGCCTGATCGCTGAGAACGAGAGTGACCAACCAGAAGGCCTTTTTGGCTTCGTTTCTCGAGCACCAGTCTGCTCTTAACGATGTCATCTGTCCAATAAGCCATGGCTGAATTGGGTGTAGGGGCTATGGCGTCAGCCAAAGGAAAATTCTGCAAACAAAACAGCTGAAAAAGAAAAAACAATTTCAAACCATTAAAAACAACACCCAGCAGCTGATGTATAATGTTTAAATACAAATTCAAGTAGACACAACTTACCATGAGGAAGTATACACATCCTCCAACAGTTTTGCTCTTTTTGCCTTTGGATTTGTGGGAGTTGTCCTTGAACTCAGCGATCTCATTGACAAGTTCATGAAGGACGAAGGAGCACCAATCGAATTGGCCTAGTGCATCCTTAGTGACCGTCATCAACTTCAGCATATGACCACTAACATAGACCGATGCACTTGGTGCCAAGAGGGTACCAAGGGTGAATAGGACAAACAGAAACTCAAAGTTGTCATCAATGGTTCCTAACAACATGTCACCGATTATTTTATAATTCACTTTCTTGTATACAATCCTAAAGTCCACCAAAATAGGATTTTGATCGCTCACGGTAACTTTGATCTCCCGCCCCCCCAAAGGTAGACCCAAAAGTTGATGGACATCTTCAGCCCTTAAAGGTCGGGTCTCCCCTCGAATGTAGACTTCCTTTGTAGGGGGGGTCAAAACATTTCATATACTGAGCACATAGGGACCGGTTGATCTTTCTGCAGCTTATTTCAAGTAACCTATCAAACCCTATCCTTTGAAGCCTTGCCATGGCTTCAGGTTTGTGCTTTAATTGTTCAGCAACTTGCATGAAAGAGTTGGGTGCACATCTTGTTAGGAATGGCGCGGTGTATTTGTCCACTTGGGCTTTGGCGAGGCCTCTTAGTAGTTGGCCCCTCCTCTTATATTCAATTTTTTGATGGCACTTAAACCCTTCCACACTGCTCTTAGTTCTACACCTAAGTCTTGATAGGTTTTTTGACCTCCTTCACCTTTCTTTCCCATGTCCTTCAACTTTTGTTTTTGGTTAGGTCGCTTGAAGAACTCTTTAGTGAACAAGTTGTACCCAGAAAACCTAGCAGCCCTCTTTGAACTACTCATTCTTATCAACAGTGCAATATGAAAACAATAATCAGTGTTTTAGCTAATGACATTGTAAGTACTAAAGTAGGTTGTTTCTTCACCAAGTAATTCAGTTAAGCTAACAACTTGCAGCCAAAACATTCAGTAGTGTATTCAGAAGTCAACAAAACTAATGATTCTAATGTTGAGGGAAATAGATAACATGCATTTAATTACAACAATGGGGCCAATCAACAAAATCAGCTATATTCAAAAGTTCTACTACACAGACACATGAATGCAGAAACTCAAGGAAAGTGAATGTATTCAGCAGTCAACAATTCTAATATTTCTCGTGTTGAGGGAAATACATAATAGGCATTTATTTCCAACAAAGGGGACAAGTTCAGCTGAGCAAGAGAAATAAGTCTTCAAGTAACAATCAGTCCTCTAAATTGTAATTACAAGAATTTACACTTCAACAAGTACCGAACAGAATTAGACAGGTTGACAACAATTAATAAGGATAAAAGAAAAACTCCTGAAATAAAGGAATGTCTACCTTAAAACAGATAGAAACAGCTAGATATTAACGAATAGCGCAAACAACATTAATTACTACTGAGCCTGAAGCAGAAAGCTTCTTCAAATTCTATTATTCGGAATACATTTAGCAACATATTCAGCTATTTAATGAAAGCCCATCCTTATTAGATACTTAGCATTAAATTAAGGAATGAATGCCTTATCATATAGATATTGCACACATAAGTACATACAAATATCATATATACAAATTGAAAGCCAAAAATATTTACGTCAATGTAACAATATCATATAGAAACCTATATGTTTTTGGATAATGAGGGATTGGAATAAGTATAAAATTCCAATAGATAGTCAATAAAAGTTACATAGTAAAAGCAGTCAAGTTTATTACCAACATTACAATTTACTGCAACAAAAGCTTATTGTAGACAGTAAGTTCTTAGCATGCTATCGGCTTATGACTTTTAAATATCTTATTTCAATATGAGTCTCCATAATAATCTAATTCCATGACATCATATAAACTGATGCATCATTATAAGCAACACAACATACCTTCCAAAAATGTACCCCAAGACTTCGATGTATTCCTGAACACTGCATGTAGATAAAGATGCCTAAGTTACAATATGCGTTTTAGAATTCATTATGGAGACTAGTAAGCCAATGACAATCTAACAGAAATAACGGCCATACACCTTATTTATTTTCCATAACATATTTCCACTTCCACTTCCAAAAAAAAGACCTCTTCCAACAGACCAACAAAATCATACTCAACTGAAGTTTTCCGCTAAATATAGATGTAAAATACAATACAGAGCAAGCAAAGTCCAACTAACCTGCTGATAAGAAAGAGGATGTATTATTGCACCACTAACTTCTAAGAAATAATCAGAAGTTATTAAGTGTAAATCTTGTACCTATACCAAATAATAGGAAAAAATTACAAATTATTTTGTAGGAATCTCAATAATGAACCATATAGAACCATTGAGGCAACATGTAATGCATCATCTAGAGAAAAGAGGAGGTGGCAAATTAATCACTAAAATTAAATACGTACACATTAGAGTACATCAAAAGGATAATTGTAATTATATAATATCAAAGCAAAGCTAATCTCACCAATAAGTTCACAGTAACTGATGTGTGGCCCCTTTCAATTTGTAATTCAACGTTCTTCTGGACACTGTCATCAAGCAAATATTCCAGTTTCAGGAACTGAGTGATAACCTGCAATGAATTTTATGGAGTTAGACACTAATAAAATAGATAATCAGAAAAGGAATGCAAACATTGGAAGTTCCTAATTTGCAATTTGGATGCACAACTCCTTCCACTATATGAACTATTCCAAAGCTCATGGAATCCCACATCAAGTAGTCCTAAGATATAACTCTTTCCCCTTATAAGCCAGTTTTTGAGGGTGGGTTCCCCGTCATTAAAAACAGTTATTTTGATAAGTTATCGCTGGGGTTAAATTAGAATAGGTGAGGGAAATAGAAGAGAAAAGAAAAGAGAGGAGGAAAGAAGACGAGAGCCAAAATCTGCAACTCTAGGGAATGAGAAGAGAGAATAGGCTTACTACATAATACTCCATTCATAGAAAACATGAGTACAGAGTAGGCTTTTATAGCCAACCAACACAACAAGAGGTGACTGATACATAGATAACTGATACACAACTGAAATACCTCCTAGTAGTTCAAGATAAGACTACAGATAACCAACTTCCTAAACTGCTTATCCAAATCACACGTTGCTTTCTATAATAGACTAAAAGTGGTTGCTGGATCCTAACATATTTTCTGCCCAAGAAACATAACGCAAGTGAGAGCATAGATTAACAAGTACCTGCTCTGTCTCACTTTTGAGGCCCAGGTGACGAATCTCATCAAATCCTTTATGGAGAAATGTCACCTGTATTATCATTGTAACAAGTAAATTTACACAGCTTGATTGCATAGATAAAAGAAGAAATGTCTATTTGAAGGACAATTTATTTGCAAATTGACATGGCCAAAGTATCTGATGGAGAGTTGGAAATGCGGGACACCAAGTCCCACATTGAGTAGAATGGGATGCTCAATGAGTATTTGGGAGGGTTGGTTCTCCCACCTCGATAGCTAACTTTTGGGATAAGGTTCCCCATCCTACTTAGGTACCCATCGGTATCACAATGATAAGAGGAACAAATTATATAGAAACTCCAGCATATATCTATCTTTTTTATCCTTAATCTAATGCTTTATATTTTCCGCCGCAGCCACACTTATAGCATGAGTACCTTATTGGTGGATGGGAGGCTTTAATCACAAGAAATTTAATATCATATTTGGACATTACCACTAGTAAAGATGAGAAAATGGTAAGAATGAAATCACATTCAAAAAGCATTTTGCCCCAACACACTAGCCCATATTTGTTACTTACATTGTAAATTTTTAACTTGGTAGGTTTAAGTACTTCAATAATGCAGTTCATTGACCTTTTCAAACTTCACGTAATGAATAGATTTACTTCAATGTCCAAAAAAGAAGGAAGGAAGGGTTTGCAAAGGACAAACCTGGAGAGTACCATGAGGTATAGAAACTGTCTTCCATTTGCCTAAATTAGCATTACTACCCTTCTGAAGAAACCTTAATGCTCTCACAACCTGAAAATTAAATCGTCGTATCTACTTCACCTTTGCTAAACAGAATCAGTTGCTCCTCACAAGAATATTTGCGCAAAATAGGAAGTAGCGGACAAATATTAAGTTAAGCAAATATAGATGAAAAGCTCACTCGTTCTAAAGGGAAAAAAATGCAGATGCACTTGATGTTTTACCCCCAGCATTCAAGGCTGCTCTGCCTTGCCAATCTATAACTGGTGAGCCACTTGATCCTCCCTTGGTTCCAGACACAGCCTGGAAATAGATATGATTGAAATCAACAATGGGACAGAAGATGCACAATTAGACACACTAACCAAAAATATGTAATACTAGTTCTAAACCACTTAGCCAAAAATTTGAGCATATTTTGTCAGCATTTAGTTGCAAAATCACCCTGTAAATTTATTGAGTCAACATTTTCCGTTAAATATAACTAACGATGTTAAGATTAAATGACTAAAGATACACTTTTTAAACTTGAGGGACCAAACATAAACTTAATGTAAACTAAAAGGGCCAAACATATACTTTAGCTAGTAAAATTTATTATGATGGAAACTAAAAGCAACAACACTCGAGCAGATGAGAGATTGGCTTATTTCTTTATGTACGAGCACCAGTTTGGCTTATTTCTTTATGTACGAGCACCAGTTTAACCCATATGTCCGTTATTATAAAAATAATGTTCAATTCACTTGATTGTAGAAAACATTGACAAAAACATTAAAAAAATGGGAACAAAATAAGATAATATCATTAGCATTATCTTGAAAACTGGTGAATGAAATTAACTAAGAGTTATCAAGCCAAAGGTACAATATCATTATGCTAGTTCCATCAACTTGGTCAATTAACATCGGCCATTAGACCATGGTCAAAAGATAGAATCTAGACATATCAAATAGCCATTTTCCTTCACTAGAAAATTAAGATCGAAAAACAAAAGAAAAGGAAAAAGAAGAAGAATGATTACATTTAAAATGTCAAATGGCATAAGCTTGTCTATCAAGTCATTAAATGGTTAACAAGAAACCAAGAGATGACAATAGAGGGGTAAAAATCATGCTAATACCTTCTCACCACTATCATTACCAACAACTTTAATCTCTAGTCCAACACAAGCCGCCTCTGGAGCAAGAGGTATCTCCTCATAGTTCAAAAACTGTATAGCACCAGGGTCATAGCGAAAAGAAACCAAAATCATGGACCTGAATAAAGGCAAATGAATTATGTTTTTATCAGCACACACAAGTGAACACACAGAGGAAAGGGGAATATTTCCAATCAATTTTGAATAACTATTTACATCAATATATCAAAACGAAAATACATTGATCCGTAAAAAAGGTTGGGGTCAATAGGTGTTTACAAATACATATAATGAATCCGTCTTTCTGTAATATTGAAATGAATCCAACGGCAGAAGCTTGCCTTATTGAAATGAATTTTGGGCAAGCATTTCGGATAGAGAGCGAACAGGAAAATCAAAGAATGAAATAACCTAATCACTAAAATGTAGATAGATTTGCCTACAAATCGAAAATCAAAGAACAGGAAAGCAGCATTTCGGATATTTGGGTGAAGAACGAAAAAGATAATCACTAACCTTTCGGAGATTTGGACAATGTAGATACCGACGGCGAGACTTTCCACAGGACACTTTCAGCTTTCCGCGGCAAGACGAGACGAGACGACCTGGCAGAGTGATAGCGGGTGTTGAGAGCACAGAGAGTGAGAGCGTGGAAGACGATGGAGAGTCCAAAGACAGAGAGTGAGAAAGCGAGAGTAAGACTAAGAGAGATTGAGATTTCGGTTCTTATTCACATTAACACAAGGGGGGCGTTTTGGTAATTTGCCTTGGAAGTTAATACCAAAAAAGGCCCTAGGGCCTTTTCTGGTATGGGAAAGTGTGGAGGGCCTTTTCTGAAATTATCTTGGTAAATTGGGCCTCCATATCAATTTTCCCAACAAAAATCATATTGACGAGTGAAGATGTCACTATTCTAATCCTTCTAATTTTGGCTGGAAGCCGTTATTGAATGACTTCTAATTAATAAAATTGGTTCATTTTTAATTGTTAACCCAGGCTGCTAAGAAATCTCTCTTCTTCTTTTTTTCTTTTTTTTTCTTAATTAAAAACGAATTTATCACTTAGTATCATTGATCCGATCCGAGTCTTTGGATATAGAATTAGATTATACGTCAGCTTTTGACCCCAAAAAAAAAAAAGATTATATGTCAGCACATTCTAAACCTTGAAAAATGGGCATTTTAAAAAATATGAAAAATAAAATAATGGAAAAATATTATAACAGCATGTCGCGTAACAGTAATGGTCAATGGTAATTTCGAATTCGAAACAACAATAACAACCATCAGCCTTATTTTACTAGACTAGATGTGGTGGCCAATTTGTGAATCAAACTTTATTTAAATTTTGATCATTTGATAATATTAATTGCTCTATTTTAATATCTTATACTAGTATATATCAGGAGTAGAGATAGTCATAGTGAATGTTGTCAAAAACTAGTATAAAAATGTAAAAACTTAAATTTTTACGTTTTTACCGGAGTCTTTAGTGTTAAAACGTAGGTAAATATTGTCTGAGGTAAAAACTGGTAGAAACTAATGTAAAAACATAGAAACTGGTAGAAATTTACGTTTTTATAGTCTTTAGAGTTTTTACTTAGCCCCCCTCCAAAAAAAGGTAAAGAAAACGGAGGACTCGGGCGAAATTAGACAATCCATTCGAAATCAATTGAGTATCCCGTGCTCCAACTCCAACAATCCAACCTCCTGCGACCCTGCCTCATTCGAAGATTGAACCCTAAAACCAAATCATCGTCGTCCTCCACCGCTCACGGCCGTCCTTCACCACTCGCAGCATGACCAAGTCTAGATTTGAACCCTAAAACCCAAGTTCCAAGTCCAGAACTAGAAGATGGGGAAGATGACTTAAATGTTAATGCCTATAATGAGGACAATTTGGTTGAAAAAGAACCTATAGACAATGATGATTTTGACATTCCTAACTTTGCAAATGAACTTGCAAGAGCAAGAGAAGAAAACATTGATGACATTTAAGATGATATATTTGATTTGAATGAATTGTTATGATTTAGGAGTTGTTAAAATTTTTTTTTTTAATATTTTTGAACTTATGTTTTGTATGTTTATGGCTTATATATATCTTTTAAATATGAAGTTTTTCATTGAGTAGTGATTTATGATTTTTTTTTCTATTGAATTTTCAGTAGTTATTTACAGATATATGATTTTTTCTCTTATATATATATATATATATATATATATATATATATATATATATATTAAAAAAAAATTTTGAGCTCTAAGTTTAAGTAGTAGAAAGTAAACTTTACATGTCGTGTTGTTTCTACGATTTACGTTTCTACTACCCTCTTTCGTGTTTACGTAGAAACTAGTATTTGACAATATTGGTCATAGTACATAACAATGTTTATTAAAATATTTTACCAAAAAAAAATGTTTATTAAAATAAAGAATACTAATCTCATAGGTTAAGGGATTATATTGCTCCAAAATACCTACTTATAAATATGGATACTTGAAAGTTTTTTGCGTGATAATTTTATCTAAAAGTATTAAAAAATGAGAAAATTGATCCTAACTATTAAAAAATTAATACTGACAACTAAAAAATTGAATAGTTAATATTTTTATCAAAAAAATTACCACCTTTTGGTTACTTAAAAAGTAAAATTGTCCTTCCCTGCTCCTTAATTAACCCCTAGTTCCATGAAAAACGTACGCACCAAATGTGTTTATGAATTATTATTTTTTTAAAAAAATTGCAGAAAAGGTGATGATGTGGGGACACGTGGCAAGCGCAGTTGTAGTTGACACGTCATCACATTCCTACCCTTGAATCGTTACCCAGCTCCAACATCTCAGAGTCTCAGAGTCATTTTATTAACTCATTCCCTTCAATCGTCTTTTCTTCATTCTCTCTGTTTCCCCCTCCGGCGACCATCTCAGAGTTCGGTCAAATTTCTCGCCGGCTGCCCCTTACTTCTCTTTTCTCTCTCTTGACTTTCATCGCTTTCGACCTCGCTCCGCCATGAATCCTGAATAGTATGTCCTCAATTTTGAGTCCAAAATTATGGAATTTTCGTTTAGCCCTCTATCAATTCCTTGTTTTCTTTTTCAAGCTCTGTTAGATCCGTCTTGTTTTCTTAATTTTTCCTCTCTTTGATGCGTGGCTTATTATATTTGTTTCCGACTCTGTCTGGATCCCGATTCTGAAATGTCCTCGCTGATTTGGATCTGGCGTTTAGAAGATAGATCTGTTAGCGCGTCTGAATTTCTTATCGGGAAATTTTATATAAGTATTTCTGTGATCTGATTCATTTTTCCTGCGGTAGGTCTTTCTGTGTTTGGGAATTTCGTATTATGGAGTGGCCTGTTTGTGTATGCATGATATAACCGCATAGCTAATTACCAAAACAGGAAAAAAAGAAAGAAGAGCAAAGGAAAAGGGGGGAAACTGCATTGCCTGGGTTTGTGTATGGTTAGAGATTTGAACTCGTCCATGAGCAAACTAAATTTTCATAATTCTGAGTGATATTTGAAAATTTTGAAAATTTCATCTAGTAAGAACACGAGTGATGTTGGCAAAACGCACACAATAGCCTAAATTTCCATTTTGTAAAAGTTGTTAGCGGTCTTATCCTTATGTTTTCGATTCATTGACAAGGTTGGTTAGTGACATGGTACCTTAACTTTAAATCATGTTCATCTGGTTTATCAGTTTTCACTGATGCAAGGAGGTTGATCTAATGATTGTTGAAGTTCATCCAACTAACAACACTCCTTAAAATAATCAATTTAATAATTTAGTTATTATTAGCAACACTGTGTTCTAACTGTCAAGGCCGAATGAAAACAACAGACCAGTCATTTCTGTTTAAAGCTTTTAGTCTCTCCGGCAATCTTCTATATTATATGAATGTTGTCATAAACACATAGTAGACTACGTGCTATCTATAATGCAGTCAAATTTTGTTCTTTTCTGTGATGCATATTTGCTTCTTTGTGTTGCTGTGCTACTGTTCCCTTATTTAGCAAAAGGATTGGAGATTCCTTTAATGTCTTCTCTCTTTGAACGGAAAATCACTATCTTTCATTGCAGCGACTATTTGTTCAAGCTTTTGCTGATTGGAGATTCTGGTGTAGGAAAATCATGTCTCCTTCTGAGGTTTGCTGTAAGTTTTTGCTCGTACTTCTTCTACTTAATTCAGTGGGTTGATTATAATCGAACTGCCCACTATACCTCTATGTATTATAAAGGCTGAACTCCGCCGAAGAATTAGAGAATGGAGGGTTTGCAAATGGTGAAAATGATAGCCATAATATATTATTTGTTTTGAGTCCTGGAGTCAATGTTCTCAGTGCTGAAAGCTGTGATAGCTCTTACATATTGGTGTAGGTTGCCATATAGTAATATAATTTTTACACTCTTTACACACGTGGAGAATTGAAAGAAATTCTTGTTAATATTGTTATTTTTTTTCCCTTGATCAGGATGATTCATACCTTGACAGCTATATCAGTACCATTGGGGTTGACTTTGTAAGCATTTATATTTACCATGAAGCTTCAATTTCATGTTATGAATTACACAGATATTGTGACTAGTTGTCTGCTGTGCTATCTCTTGTAGAAAATTCGAACTGTTGAGCAAGATGGGAAGACCATTAAACTTCAAATTGTAAGTTTTTGACAATGTTGATATTATTTGGAATTTTAACCTTTGTTTGGGTGCTTAAACAAAGGACGCTAAGCTTAAACCTAGTCACCTTTTGTTTTGATGGGAATCCTTATGAAGTTAATGTCAAATCTTTCTGCTTTAAGAAGAATATAAGTATTATATACCGACTTTGAATTGTCTGTTACTTTTATGAAACACAATTTGGAGGTAACTCTGATATTTAAAATGTAATTAATAATTTTCCCATTTTCTTAAAAATATCCCTTCGATTGCTTTTGACATCCGATCAATTTTGTTGCCTGCTTACTAAGTCATTATAAGTTGCATCTGTTAGCCAAATGTTTTTAACTTGAACCAGCCTGATGGAAGTGTTGGGAGAAAAAGGAAAAGAAAATCTCTTAATTCTTTTTTCTGGTGAGGGAGGGGCTTAGCGTTAATTTTTTGGGTAGTCTGGGACCATAAAAGTTTGTAATTTATGTTTTTTTTAATGTAATGTTCATAGTTTAATAATTATTGAGAGGTTTCTTGCATTTCTTTTGTTACATAGTGGGATACTGCTGGTCAAGAACGTTTCCGTACAATCACAAGCAGCTACTATCGAGGGGCTCATGGAATCATTGTGAGTCTTCAAACTATTCCTTACCAAGGAATTTTTCTGGATTTTGGGTGACCTTGGTGATCCTCCATTTGTTTTGGCAGGTTGTTTATGATGTCACTGACCAAGAGAGCTTCAACAATGTCAAACAATGGCTGAATGAAATTGACCGTTATGCCAGTGAAAATGTTAACAAGCTTCTAGTTGGAAACAAGTGTGACCTTGAAGCAAATAAAGTTGTGTCCTACGAGACTGCAAAGGTGATTTTAGATTTGTTGGTTTACTACGGATAGAGAATAATGGACAACCTTACAACGTTTAAAATACTAGACAAGATTGGCCGATTTGACTTTGAATCATCCTATTATCGAGCCTGGTATTGGGAAAAACTAGGGGAACTGGTTCAAACCAGCAGAAAACTGGTAAAACTGTTGAAACGGGGACTGGTTTGAACTGGTCAGAATATTATAATTATATATATGATATAAATATTTCATCTCATAATTAATTGCTTTTTATTTTTAAAAATTAGGACATTTTAAATTTCTGAAATATTATTTTTGAAATTTAATTATATCTTTTTAAAAAAAATTGATGAGAATGCTACCAAGTTAATTTTGCAAACTTAGATTTTATGAAATATTACCTCTAATAGTATGTTTAACATATAAAATTAGCAATATATTAAATTAATCAACCAGTTTGATCACGGTTGGACCGTAGTCTAGCCATTGATTCTCAAACCACTATCAATTAGGTTTTTAAAACCTTGTGATCTTATAAAATGCTCTATTAGTCTTTTCTGACGTTTGAGCTTGCTATTTTATTCTACTTTTTTCAGGCATTTGCGGATGAAATTGGGATCCCCTTCATGGAAACTAGTGCTAAAAATTCCACCAATGTGGAACAGGCTTTCATGGCCATGGCGGCTGAAATTAAAAACAGGTGATTTATTATGTGTTCTCAGATTGATTTTCTGGGAGCCATTGGGTTGTGATTTTCAAGATTCTTTTTTCCCAATAGGAGTTGTAAATATTCAGAGAACATTTCCTGGATACTGTTCATTTGACCTCTTTGTGTGTGTGTGTGTGTGTTTTGCTGTGCCTGGTTGTTTTCTTTTCGCACAGAATGGCAAGCCAACCAACGAACAGTTATAGGCCTCCGACAGTGCAGATTCGGGGACAGCCTGTGAATCAGAAGAGTGGTTGCTGCTCCAGTTAGAGAAGCGGAAGTATTGGTGGCCTGAAGTGAAGGGTTGGAGTGTTATATTATGTGTCTCCGTGGCATGTAAAACTAGTTCTCTTCACATAATGCTCTCATCATATGAAGAATTCGTTCATCAAGATTTGCTTCTTGTGATTTAGCTCGTTGTTAAAACTTACATTCTTTTCAATTAAAATACATTTGTACAGAACTAGGAATTGATAAGTTGCAGTATTTACCTTATTCTTTGTCCCATTCCCTACATATGTGTACTAGCAGCTTGTGCAATCAAATTTTGAATAGCTCAAGTTCAGTATTCAAATAAACAGCAGCAAGTTGATTCTAGCTTCTGCAAATTTTCCCAAGAGAATTGTGGGCGGTTTTGTTTTCTTCAGTCGTCCGGATCTAGATGAAGTACTTCTTTTTCTTTTTAATAAAACATATATCAGTTTGTTGTGTGATAAATGTTAATGTGGATTTTTAAGGTTATTTGTTTCGGAAAATTATTGCTAGTCGTTAAAATGCATACACATATAGGTAGGTACATACACATATATATACACAGATATATATATACTCTTGAATCAATGTGTTTATTTATATGCACAATAGGTATCTACACACGAGAGAAGAGAATAATGATTATCATGATGATTGATTCCATAATTAATGATAATCCCTATAAGCCATGATTATATGAGATACTAATAATATATTTACACTAATGTATTTTCTAACACTCTCCTTTAAGTTGAAGCAAATATGTTAATCAAATCTAACTTGTTATAAAGAAAAGGGAGAAGGAGCAAAAATGCACATCAAGTTTGCCTCAGGAGCGTCCAACACCACGAAGTTTTTTTTGGACCAAAAATGCCACACGAAGTTACGTTTTGGGAGCGTCCAGCACTACGGACTGTTAGTCAACGGACATTGACCGTAAAATTTGACGGAAATAAACAGTAACTTTGCAGAAATTACAATTTTGCCCCTAATTTTAAGCTGAAATTACCATTTTGCCCATAGTTTTAAATAATTTTTTTTAAAAAAAAAAATAAAATAACCCCTCCCCCCAGTGGCCCCACCACATCCGCATCATAAAAACATTTAATCTCAGTATGACCATGATTCATATAGAGCATGCCACAATTAGGTGAGCCCTCTTCAAGTAGTGTAAGACATGTTCTAATGCTTCCCACTGAGCAATGGTTGGTGCTATTATGAATTGGCTAAGCACACTAACTGGAAAGGTCACATCAGGATGAGTCATCGCTTTCTTAATACTGAGTAAGTACATGCAAATGGTTTTGATCTAGTCTGAATAATTGGTCCATTTCAACTTGTGATCAGTAATTTTGTTCGAAACAGGAACCATTTCAGTCGTGACACTTGATTTAGAATCAGCCATAAGCAGCAACCAGAAACATAAGGAAAACAATATCAAATTTGTTGACTGAACAACTAGAGAACCAACAAACTACCTACAAAAGGCAAACCAATGCTGAAAAACCACCAAGAAACAAAATCCAGTAGTCACACCAACTACCAAACAGTAGAAACACTTCCAAAACAACAACAAATGATCGTACAAGGACCAACAAAATACTACAAACACAAAACAAAGGTCAAAAGAACAATGTAAACCCGAAAAAAAAATAGCATAGACAAGTAAACTTAAACAGACTAGAAGGTGAAACCACAATATATGGTATGAACAACCTGGGTCTAACCGAATTAATGAGTCGATCCCAGAGAAGCAAACGACAACGAAAATCTCTTTGGAAAATGGCATCATGCGCTAGCACGTGTAACTAACGGCGGAGCTCCAGGAGCCTTGTGAATGTCTATGTGCAGGCGAAACGGCGAGCAGTCGGTGGGTTTCCACCAATCGGGACCACCTGAACTCGATGGGGCGTCTTGTGGAGTGTAATGCGGTTGACGACAAAACCTAACTCTATCTCTCTCCCCACCGATTGAGACCACCTGAACTCGATGGGGTAACGTGTGGAGTGTAATACAGTTGACGACAAAACCTAACTTTATCTCTCTCTTTCACTGTCGCCAAAAACATGAAAACTGGCACCGAAAAAAATTAAGGAACAAAACCTGAAAGGTCTAATATCATGTAAAGCCAAATGAAAGAGATAGAGAAGAAAATATACTCTTGAATCAATGTATCTTGGCATTCCAAGTATATGGGGCAAGACTAAAACCCAAGCATTAGCATATATCCGAGAACGCGTCCTAAGTAAACTACAAGGCTGGGGACACTCTCTCCTATCTTTCACGGGTCGTGAAGTCATGATCAAAGCAGTGATTCAAGCTATTCCCATAACCCAATGAATTGTTTTAAATTCCCAATTAAATCTTGCCAAGAGCTAAATAGCCTCATTGCAGCTTTTTGGTGGAATGGTAATGTGTTTGGGAAAAGTACTCATTGGAAAGCTTGGGACTCTCTCACGAATGGGAAGGACTCTGGTGGCATGGGATTCAGGGATTTGGTTACTATGAACAATGCTCCTTTGGCCAAAACAGCTTGGAAATTGTTGACAAGGCCCCAAGACCTACAAGTGATGAAAAGTGTGTATTTCCTAAAAAAAGATTTCATTGATGCAGGGAGGGGACACAAAGTGTCATGGTGTTGGTTTAGTATCCTTGATGGTAGGGACTTCCTCAGACCAGATCTAAAATGGGGTATAGGCACGAGAACTAACATTCGTATTTAGGGAGATAATTGGATTCTGGGTGTTACTTTTCCAGCTAAGCCAACAAACACTAATGATTTTTATGTCTACCATGGAAGGGTTTGTAACCTCATCATTGATGGAGAATGGGACCTTAATCTGATACTCCCTTATCTAACAGAAGAAGTTAAGAACGCCATTTATGCTCCTATTCCTTGTAATGGACTTGAAGATAAGCTTGTTTGGTCAAAAGCCAAAAATGAGGAATACATGGTGAAATTGGGTTATCTCTCAGGCAAGGAAAACCTTTCAGTAAGTAGCAACAAAGTAGGTCCCTCTTTAATCATCCCCAATCCGAGCTAGAAGTCTATTTGGTCTATTAAGACAATTCCTAGGTGCAACAATTTATTTGGCGGATCCTTAGCAATGCATTAGCCACCAATGTAGCCCTCTATCACCGTAGACGCTCAAGAATGCCTCTGTACCCCATTTGTGAGAAGGAGGAGGAAACTATAAAACACCTATTTTTTCATTGTCCTTGAACAAGATGCATTTGGTTTGGCTGTAGGCTTGGAGTTAAAGTTGATGCTGCAAATGTTTATAATTTCAATGCTTGGTGGTTACAAGTTACAAGTAAGAATTTGCTGAGCTCCCATGATATCTATTTGATTTGCTGGACCTTATGGCTTATATGGAAGCATAGGAATGCTAGGGTGTTTGATTATGTTGAACCAGACCCTTGTATTGTTATTGATTTACTTGACAAGAGAAATCTAGAATTTCTTGAGTCCTGGGATAAAAAGCATAGACGTGCTGGTATAGAACCAAAATTAAGTCCTCCCAATACTATTTGGCACCCCCTCCCGCTGGGCATCTTAAGATCAATTGTGATGGCTCATTTGCAGCAAGTATCCATGCGTCTATAGGTGTGGTGTGCAGGGATTTCTCTGGCCATTTTAAGTGGGGATATGTGGATAAAGTTAAGTCAATTTCTGCCTTTATGACTGAGGCTCTAGCTTTGAAGAGGGCATTGCTCCTTATAGTGGATTTGGGCCATGATAAAGTGATGTTTGAATCAAATTGCCTTTCTCTGATTGAATGTATTATCGCCAAAGTGAAAGACCTGGCTGAACCCAAGAGGGGGGGTGAATTGGGTAAAGATAAAAACTTACAACTTTTTGAAATCTTTTCGCAATTCGATAAAAAACAGTTTGAGTGATAATAAAATGATATAAAGCTCTAAACAATCAATCAAATATGTATGCTGGAAATAAAGGAGTTTAAGGGAAGAGAATTGCAAACTCAGATTTATACTAGTTCGGTCCAATCCTTGACCTACGTCCAGTCTTCAAGCTTCACTTGAGATTTCCACTAGTCTCCTTGTTTAACCAAGCACAAGAGACAAGCCTTTACAACCTACAAGTTTGTCCAGGAACTTGTACAGCCTTTACAATCTCACTCAGAGACTCCCCCTTACAACCCAAAGGGATACAATCACTTTCCCAGTCAAGGTCACCCAACCTTGAGTACCTCTCAGGAAAATATGATTAACAATGTATCTTCTCTCAAAGAAGTGATTATGATAAACACTGAAGAGCATAAGAGATCATTTCACTCTTTCTAAGATAAGCTATGAAAGCATGAAAAACAGAACGAGAAGAGGATTCAGAATTTCGGCATTATGATTGTATAAACTCACCCCTTCATCTTATGTGTTTTTGAATCTGGTTCTATTTATAGGTGAAGGTCTTCTAAACATTGGAGAATATAGCCGTTGTAACCAAAACTGTTTGAGGATGTGGCAGTTGGAAACTAGCTATTATTTTCAGTTCTGCTTTTTAACTTGACTGCTCAGCAACTTGATCTTCATGAAATCTTTCGTTTGATCATCTAAAATATGTCCACAAATGATATAAATGATGTTAAGAAGTGTTACAAATCATTTGGATAAACTTTTGGTTGATCTAGATCAGATTCAGGATTTTCGTCACTTTGATTTTTCTGACGTTGCGCTGTAAACTCGAGTGTTGACTTGAATACTGCAGTATTGAGCTTATTTCACCACTTCAGATTCGTCTCTGTTTGTCCTATACTCGAGTTTTGCTTTCCATACTCGATTATTGAGGATCCTCTGACGTTCATTGCTCTTTGTTTGAGCTATACTCGAGTTTTCACTTATAAACTCGAGTTTTTGAGCTTTTTTTAGTCCTCGGTTGCTTTCTGATTGGTATAGCTCCAATTTTGGCAAATCAATTATCTCTATATAGATCTTTGTGTCTTCTTTCCAATGCAACAAGAATCAAATCTTAATTTGTTGGAATTCGCCCGTTATGATCCGTTAAAAGAAGATTGTTCTTTAACCATCGTTTTTGCATCAGTCTGAACAGTCAGTCAACTTTTGAGGACCATATCTCTCTGGTATGATCTTTATTTTTTTTGAATCAAGTATTGATGGAAAGCCTTATGAGTCTTTGTTCCAATGCCACCAATTTCAGCTTATTACGATTTGTAGATTATGAGTTATACTCAAAACACTGAAGTTTGGTTTGAACTGTGGCGTGGATTTCTGATCCAACTTTAGAAATTCATAGCTCTCTCATATGATCTTCTTTAAACTTAAAACTCTGTCAAGATGATGCATTGGATGTCTAATTTTAGTCAAATTTGATTTCACCTCAATCCGATATCTAGTTCAGGAGATATCATTGAATTTCCAGACCTTGCCTAAAGCTGTATGTGAAACAGAGGTTAACAGAGTTGCTGAAGGAGCTGGAAACTCGAGTTTCGAAGAGGAAACTCGAGTATTGTCGGGTCCAGAAGTGTGGAAGAAGTTGAAAACACCCAATACTCGAGTCATTAAGTTACATACTCGAGTATTGACTTCAATATTCAAGTTTTGACTCTTTGACGCCCAAACCGTGGTTTCCAAAACTCTAGTTTTCCAAGCTATAGTTTTCTCGTCTAGAAGAAAATTTTTGCCTTAAGCTTGTATACTCGAGTTTTGACCTGGAAACTCGAGTATTGTCTTCCAGAACCTGATTTTTGTTGTTTTCACTCTGAATTGAGCCTCTCCAACATCCATTTGATTGTGGACACTTCTATAATCAATCTTGGAACATGAATAATGATATCTTTAGTAAGTTATTCCTTTTACCAAGTTCCATCTTGATCAATATTTCCTCTTCTTTATTTTCTTCTTTTTGAAATCTCCCCTCCTTTTTTTTTCTCTTCCTTTTCCTTATCCTCATCTATATCCTCGACCTCCTTGATCTTCTTCTTTTTCTTCTTCTCTTGATCATTCTTGATCACTTGACTCTTCTTCTTTCTGTAATTTCCGATTTCCTTCTTGATTATTCCCCATAACTGAACACTCTCATTCATTCAATACTTCTTTATCAATCTTCTTCTTGATCATTCTTCATAGATGAACTTTACATCTTTGATTCTATAATAAATTCAAGAATTAGTCAATGAAGAAGATAATCATATTACTCAATCTGTTTGCTTTTAAGAATGACAACTATATGAGACATCACCAAAACTAATCATATCTAATACAAAGCACCTGATATAATTGAATGGAGGTGTAGAAATGTGATTCAGGATATTATTTTTCTTTTGGTTTCCAAGGTTGGGTTCTCTATGTTGTTTAATCCTAAAAGGGATAATCGTGTAGCTGATCATCTTGCAGCTATGGCCTACAAAGGGGTGTACCCTATTGGGTGAGTATTTCAACCAACACCCTCTTTGTCTTCTCTTCTAAACTTGGACATGCTAGAATCAAATAGTGTTGATGATGGCTTAGCTCCCTCTGCTCCCTAATGGATGGTGTCTTCCTATGTTACTTCTGTTTTTGTTTTCTTGTTGTTTTTGTCTTGTTGTCATCTGGTTTTTCCTGTCTTGTTTATGTTGTTGTAGTGGCTCTAAGTTTTTCGGTGTTGGTTTATGGTAGTTGTAGTCTGTATGCTCCAGTTGTCTTTCATTCCATTGTTGTGCTGTTACATTATGAAGAAGTAATATATGCATCTTTTCTAAGCAAAAAAAGAGGAGACAAGATAATAATGACTCATTATGATAATTAATTCCCTGATCAATCATAATCCCTATAATCCCTGATTATATGAGATACTAATTAATTATGATATATTTACACTAATGTATTTACTAACAATATGTTTTACATGAAGCTGTAAAGAATGATGCAGAAACTCACAAATCTTCCCCATAAGTAAAAGTTGATTTGCATTGACCTGTTTTTTGTTTTCAAAATTCAATTTCTATTTGTTAGCTTTATATGATTTACTTAGATATATTTGATAAGTTGATATTGATCATAAATATTTTATAACATGTGTCAATCTTTTCTTAATTAATGAAGAGGAGAAATGAGAAAATTAAAGAAAATGACTGTAGTGTTTTAGATAATACAAGTTATAATAACTAACTTCTTTAATCTAATCAATTATGTAAATATATTATTAAGTAATTTAATTTTCTTTAATATGATCATATTAGTAAAATTAAATTAGGTAAATATATTTTATAAGGATGAGAGAGTAACACTTGTTCAGACCAAATGTGGATTAAACATAACTCATCATTGTTATGAATTATGAAATATAAATAAATGTAAGGACTTGCACTTTGGCATAAAGAACAGGAGCAATTGAAGCGAAGGCATACATAGGATAAGAATGTAAACATGGAAACTGAGTCAGTCTCAACTACGCTTTGAATTAATGGCCATTTCACACTTTCAACGTCATCATCGTCAACCTTGTGTCGTTCAAAGCTGGTAGTTGAACACTGGAGGGTTACTCAATGTCCTCTTTTCTTCATAATGTCACATCTTGAAATATTCAATTGAAATTTAAGCCGAGTGTCAACTCCAACCGAAGGCTCCCACCAAAACTCCATATATTTCAATTTTAAAGTTCATGCCTAAACACACGAGAAACAGTGTGAACAAAATTAGTGAATCTTGACTCATTTCCTGAATTGATCTAGTCATATAATCAGCACATCTAAGTCATTAATTCCCTATAAGAGTGGGTGATCTCTAAATCCCAATTTGTATGTATGAGGGATCTTTGTTAATGAATGACTATTACCACCACAATTTTGTTACGTATATTTGGCAAACTTCTTTAGAAGATACATATTTGGAAAAAAAAAAAAGTTCAATATTAATATTAATATTAATATATTTGTATATAATCTATAAAAGATCATCCTATTTATTATTAACTTATAAAGCAACTCATTTCTCAGATTATGTACAATTCTTTTGACAAGATAAAGCAAATGCCCTATATAATGAGAAGCAAACATCATCGGAAGTAACTCTTCTTGGGATACTCATTGATTATTAGGAGGGGGAAAACTAGAGCATTTGCTTGTGGACTTGATATTGTTATTGATAGAATTGAACTTTGTATATACTTCCTCTTGTTTTCATTATAAGATACAAACTTATAAGTATATTTTGTCCTTTTTATAAGACACTTCTTATTTTCAAACGGCGTTAAATATTTTTTTTTCATGTATGCCCATAATTAATAAAGGTAGTAGGTGAGAGTAATAATTAATTTGATATTAGAGTTTAGTACAATTAGTAAGAGTAATATTCAAAATTACTTAAATTTTAGACAAATTTAATGATTTTAACTATTTTTATTAATTTGTTAGAATTGTTGGTTCGTACCTTATAATGAAAATTAGAGGAAGTACTTTAAGTCAGTATGTAGTTTAATATGTCTTTTAAGCCTGATATTTGGGTATAGTAGAGTTGAAAAGACAAAACACAGAAATATGAGTGAAATTTTGTATTTTCACATTGTACAAGGTTACATGGACTAGGCATTAGAGAAAGAGCCTTGTTTGGTTAGATTTACACTTAAGCCTTTTGCCTTGCTAGTATATAGTTTCTTCATATTGGATGTTTGATCTTGCATTAATCTCGCCAAGCTCCTCTTGGCATTTGCTCTGAACGGACAATTTGATGCCAAATACCCATCCACCAAGTGCAAATAAGCCTCTAGGTCATGACAACATGCCATGTCAGCATCTGGCTTCAAATACGGAGACATCTTCGTATCCACACGAAGCTCTACTCCCACGTGTGTATATGCCAACCCCATGTTCTCTACCATCTCTCCTAACTTAGAATTTTTTAACTTTTGTTCAACTTCTTCGCTTACAAACATTCCTGGAACTCTGGTGATCACATCTTGAGAGTTTACTACTCTTAATACTTTCACGTTTTGAGCTGCTAATCGATCCTTGAAGGCCTTATTTCCCACCCGAGGCCCGCCGAAGGAGATCACCGCCACCGGTGGCACATCATCACCGCAAGTGCTGATCTCATCGGCCACAAGCAACGCCAGTGCGGCGCCAAGGCTGTGACCTGTCACCGTGATGCTAAGTGTCTCACCTTTGTACACTTCCATGAGCCTTTTCACTTCTTCTATCACAGACTTGGCTAGGCTTGGCACTTGAGTCCCTTGGGTTTTGTACAGGCTCAAGAACCCACACTCTACTTTGGGCTTATCTTGGGCCGGAGCTGAGTTGTCGTCATCATAATTCTTTGTTGGCATATCAGTTAATTGGGCCATCATATTCTCGGCCCATTCCAGGCACGTCGCTGTCCCACGAAGAGATATCACGATGTCCCTCCGTCCCATCCTCGCGATCTCTCTCCTATCATCGCAAACGGCGACGTACCCGATCCAACTTGATCGCTGGGTCATCCACCCCAGATCCGGAGCCACATCGTCAACCCATTTGGGCAACCCGATTGACGACGTGGCATAGAGGCTCTTCGTGACTTTGTAGGACCTATCAGGCGAGAGGACCCGTCGGGGCATGGGCGGTTCCTCCGGTGACATGGCGGGATCTGAGTGAAACGAATGGTAAGCCGCTTGTACAAATTCTCCGTACCGGACAACCTCTCGCCGGAGATTCTCATCGAGCGGATCCAGAAGTCCTTTCCAATCGTTACTTCCATGATATTCCCTCCATTGGCTTCCGAGAACGTTACGAGGGGAATACTCCGCCGTCTTCGATAACAGGCGCTGCAAGCGATTGAGATGCCTCGGAGACATCTCTTCTGTGGCCTTCATTTCCGGCCATAACCTCGCTAAACTAAGACCTTCGACTATGTTCTTGGATTTCTTTTCGTTGTCAGTTTTATTCTGGAGAGGCTTTGGTGGTTGTTGTTCAAATTGGTTGATCGGAGGCGGTTGCTTCTGGAGGAGCTTGTCGAGGTTTGCCATGTGCAGGCGAGTGGAATCGGTGGAAGCCGGCGGCGGCGGCGATGGTTTCGTAGAAGGATTTAACGGAGAGGCTTGGCATCTAAAGCTAGTGCGTCTGACCTGAAACATGTGAGCGTTATGCATGGGATTAATGGCTGAACTGATCTGCAACATCTTGGAGATTTGTATGTACGAAGACTTCGATTGTGTGCTTGAAACTCCGAAGAGAAGAAGAAGATGAAGGAGGAGAGAGAGCAGGCGAAGACAGCGTCAATACTGGAACGAGCCAAAACCAAGTAAGGAGAGGAAGAGATTAAGGCACGTATTTATAAACCTTGATGTTCTGATATTGCCACTGAATTTCGAGATAATTACGAAGTTGGGATAATGATTATAGTATAGTTGGAGAGAATGGAGGGGTAAATGAGGAAATTTGGTGGTGGTGACCTATTCTTTAAAATGGAGTAATAATAAATGTGACCTCCCCTTGGAGGGACCGGTCTCATTCCAAGAAAGTCTGCGGGGAGGGGGCGTTGTAACGGGATAACGGCGTCACTTACTCACTCGCTTTGGCGTGAATTGACTGTTTTGTCCCTCATGGATCAAAATAAGTAGATTTGGTTAACTTTTTTTAAAAAAAGATTAAGAAAATTAATTAAAATTTTAAAGTATTTATATTTATATTTTTTTTCAAATGAATTATTATAATTTACAAAACTAATATGTATAATTTAAGGGCTTATGATATATCCTGTGATATAAGCTTTTGTCCAGCGAAAACAAAACTACGTAATTTATATCATTGGAAAAAAAATTATAAAACAAACTAAAAACCTAAAAAATCATAGAATAACTTCCCATTGAATAAAAAAATTGAAATATAAATTGTTGTCACAAAGAAAATCGAAATATCCGTTAGCAAATCTAATTCTGCACAATTCGTGAAGGATATTTCTCTTTCTACTCCTTAATTGGAATAACAACAAGAGAGAAGAATAGTACATAACCAACTAATATTTTATTCATCGGGATTTGTCAGAGTAGTTTTATTTTGGAATTGTGCAAAATTATTCAACAAGAGATGGATAATGCAGAATTACCAATCCTGGAATTGTGGCAGCAGTTTATATTCTGATTTTTTTATTTACTGGGAAGTTATTTTGTGACTTTTTGGGTTCACTAGGAGGCAAATGGAAGAATTTATTTTCAGTTTATTTTGTGATTTTTTTCAATGATATAAACGATGTAGTTTTATTTTCACTGGACAAAAGCTTATAATATTCAATCACAAGATATATCATAAGTCCATAATTTAATCATATATAATTAAATAACTAATTTAATTTTCTTTAATCCTCCAAAGAAAAAGTCGTTTCTTATTTATGATCAGAAATGTCAAAACCATCTGAATGGAAATACTAGGTTTGACTTTTTTGTGGATATAAAATAAAGTAAAGCCGTGTCCGGTCTATAAGCCCCAACGGCTGGTTGTTTTGCATGTTTGGGCATCATTTCTATTTAATTTTTGGAGTGGACAAATTTTGTTATAAATTCAAAAATTTGACAATCAATCGTTTAAATTTTAAATTTGATGTTGCCAATAAACTCACATTAATGATTATGTCATCATGGTATCATCGTTAACAGCAATTACCAATTTTAGACATTTGATTGGTTAGAAGAAATTGACTATTTTGCTCATAATGAAATCAATATGTAACTTGACGCTACTCATGTGCCTAAAGTCAGATGAAATGAAATGTGAGGCTTATTGCATCCCAAATATAAAATAAAGTTAATTTTTTTAGAAATATTAAGAAAATTAATTAAATTACTTTAAATATCTATATTGATCGTTTTCTCTTCACACTATTTTTTCTAATATATAAATTAATACTTCCTCTAGTTCTAAATATAAGATAAAGTTGACTTTTTTAATATATTAAAGAAACTAATTAAATTCCTTTAAAATATTTACATTATTTTTTCTCTAAACTATTTTTCCTAATTTATACACTGATATATAATCTAAGACATATGATATGATTAAATAACTTATTTAATTTTCTTAATCTCTCCAAAGAAAAGGCAACTATTTTTACATTTAGGACCGGAAGAAGTATATAATCTAATAATACACAACATTTAATATAGTTAAGTAACTTATTTAATTTCTTTAATTTCTCTAAAAAAATTCAATTATGTTTTATATTTTAGACCAGAGAAAGTAATAATTTACATTCAAATCATTACTAGTGAAGCATAATGGAACAACATTTTAACACTGTTCTTAATTTATTAAGAGAACATAAACATTTCCCCCAAGGTTACAAGTTTAGGAACAATGGATCACAGGGAGAAAAAAATTAGAGAAATTAATTGTTGTTGAATATACATATATACTCCATCTATTCCCCAAACATAAGTCAACCCTAATTAATTCAGGCCTACTAGTTAAAACAGTTAAAAAATATTAAATTTATCATAAAATTCAAATGATTTTTAATATCACCCTTATTAACCATACTAAATTTGAATTTTATCACATTGATTTTTATTAAATATCAACAATATAATAGAAATTAGAGGGAATATGTGTGGGAATACATATATATACGAATGACGCAATAATTGAAAAAACTTCGAGGTCAAACTTACGCCATCAAACTAGCTAGAGTGGGACCATCTCCAAGAAGTAAGCGTTTGAATAGTATTACTTGGCTCCCCAACAAATTTCTTTTACGCGCGTTTGTGTGTATATGTAACTGTATACATAAGCTTTGAAATATCATAATTAAGAAGCATATAATATTGGCAATTTCAGAGGAACAAGGCTTGAAATTAAATGTTTGTCTTAAAAACTTTGAACATTGAAAATTTATAAACTTGAGCAATTCAAGAGTCAAACCCTTAAATTTCTTTGGCTAATTATATATATGCATATATGCGGCATAATTTTAATTTAATTCAATAATGTTTGAATAACCTAGCCAGCTTCGTTATTTCTCTGTTGAATTTCATCTCATGGTATTCTTATTATTGCATGAACCATACCTGGATTATAAATTGTCGTCCGCATGTTTCAAAGTTTGTAACAAGTCGATCGGTTCCATCCATCAAATTATATGTTCTCCTTTTTTGGGTCAAAAAATCATATCATATATATATATATATAAAAAGGAGGTGGGTGGCTAAGAAACGGATATTGAGATAGACATACAGTGGGGAAAAATTAATATTCGTAGTGACCATATATAAGGAAGAGTCAAAATAACATCTATTAAAAAATATTGGTAAAAAAAACATTATATATAAATAGTTTGAACATACATGTACAAAAAGAAGGCATTTGAGTGCATAGGCAAGAAGGGTAAAAGGTCAAGCATTATGTATGAAAAGTGGTAGAGGAAGCTTGAAAAGCACATTTGTTGAAGTCATTAAGCAAATCTTCCGGTTAATTAACAATTTTTCTTAACAATTTGATTGTTGATTGATCATAATAATAAAGCTGACCCCGTAACTTGTCATGCTTGTTGGCAAAAGTACGGAAAAAACCTTAATTAATTAATTAATTACCAAAATACCACTGAGGCAAAAGTATTAACCCATCTACCCCTTGTAATCGATTACATAAAATTGGCACTATGTAATCGATTACGTTGGGTGGCGTAATCGATTACATAAAATCAAAAGGCAATCTAGTAGTTACCACCATGCTGGTGTAATTGATTACACCAGTATGGTGTAATCGATTACACCAGCTGCAGAAGCACAATGACATTCTGATTTCGAGTTGGTGCATGTCCAAACTGATTTCCAACTTTTTTTTTACATACAAATGCGACTTGGGGAAGGTCTTTTTGCCAACAATTAACCATCTACCCTATGCCTAGTCCATCGATGTCCCTATATCCGTTTACATAACTATTTAGACATTTGCATTCATGGTTTTCTAAAACAACTAATTATATACTGAACGTCACAATACATCAACAAATACTAATACACATAAGTTCACCAATGTCATCATAAATGCAATACAATTACATAACTTGTCCACTTTAACCTTGCCTAATCCTCAACGGACACGTACGTATATTATGACCAACTTGCTTGCAATGCTGACATCAGGACTGACTGCTTGACGGTTGAGACTCCACCCAATCCATCTCATTCTGTATCCTCGTAGACTTAAGTCTTCCTTTTCTGTGAAACAAACTTGCATCCGGGATAACGATTAGGCTATCTACCTGTTGAATCAATCGTTCATTGTCTATTGGGTACCAATGTGCAGCATGTACCTGACTAATGTATTGCAAGGTGAACACCGGGTCAACATAATCAGAATGGTTCAAATTTTCGGCCCTGCACACTGCTAACACGTGGACGCACGGATACCGTCTTGTTGTAAACCTCCCACATTGACATTTGTGGTTGATCAAGTCAACCTGCATTGTGTCCCCGGCATGTGCGTCCTCGACCTCAAATAACCATAATTCTCTGTCATATAGCACCACCTGACACGCGACTGTCTGTTCGTCCATCTTTTGTATGCGGTCTTCAACCTTCTTAGAGACTATCCTACCTTCAGTCATGTGTTTGGTAATCTCAACACGCCTCGTAACAAAATATTCGACAAGTCTACTACATGTGATCTTGACCAATGCGATGATCGGTAGATTACGTGCCCCCCTGAGGACCTTGTTGACACACTCTGATAGATTAGTCGTCATGTGACCAAACCTCCTTCCATTTTCATCGTACGACATGCATCACTTCTCCTTTGGAGCCCGATCAAACTAGGACGAAACATGTGGGTTTTCCTCGATGAACTCTTGAAACTTTATGTCAAACTAAATCTTTGGACTCATGTACCCTACATGACAGCGAATGCAAACTCATCACAATGGAAACATAATCAATGATTACAACAAGCAAATAGAATGTGAAATTTCATACCTAGTTTCATAACTGTTTTCTTCAATTCAATGTCCTTAAACTTGGTGTGAAAGTTGCTCCTGAAATGATACAAGCAATACACATGATAGGCATTTGGAGGTTGTCATCCATGGTGATCTTTAACCACCTTTTTGATACGGGCGTGACGATCAGATATAAAACAAATATCCTGCCTCTAGGTCACATGAACAAGCAGGAGATCAAGGAACCACAACCAATCATCGTACTTCTCACCAGGAGGAACGATCGCAAAGGCAATGGGCAGTAGCTTCCCATCCCGTCTTGTGAAGTTTCAATCAACAAAGTGCCTCTCTATTTTCCATACAGGTGGGTGCCATCGATTTGCAGTACGGGCTTATAGTATTTGAAGGCCTCAACGGTCTGGTGAAATGTCCAAAATACCCTACGGAATATGCGCATGTCAGTGTGGACACGCTGTCCATCGAAAGCTTTAAAGGTATCAAGCCTGGACACCGAACCCACATTACACTACGTCATGTTTGTTAACCAATTAGGCAGGAATGCGTACGATTCCTCCCAATCACCAAACAACTTCACAATTGCCTTCATTTTTTCCCTCCAGGCCTTCCTGTATGTTACGTTATATCCATGCATACTCTGTATCCTCTCTTGTAACAGCACTGGTTTAACAGCTGGATCTTCTCTTAATATACCTAATGAAAACACCGTGTAGTCCATTAATGTGCTATCAATAAACATGACGAATGACACTGCAACAAAATAAAAAACATACCAATGATGGCTGCACATATAACGTCTGAATCCAACTGTCTGTGGTCCCGGACGAGAGCCTGGTTATGGCAGGTGTGATCTTGACCCCACTTACAAATCACCCAACAGTTTCCATTCTTGAGGACCATTGCCCTCATATACCAAGGACAACCGTCGGCATAGTTTCGACACCTCATGACAAACCTATGGTCATCACTTTTCTCAACTATGCCTGTGCAACCAGACTTCACGCAATATAATTTCACGGCATGTTGCATTTCAGACTTCGAGGGAAATTGTTGATACAAATAGTGTGGATCACCTAAATGCCAACCACCTTGCATGTCATCATCACCATACAACATCTTTGTCTCATCATTAGGATGCGCCTAATTAATGCTGGAATAGTGCGGGCTTTCGTTCCAGAATGGCTCAATATCAGGCCCGACAGCTGTACAAATGATTCTTTGTCAAAACCACTGAATACGAATTACAAATACAAATACAAATACAAATTTACTAACTTACCATTGCTAACTGGGTCCACACGAAGCGGTGACGGTGAATCACCCTCGACATCAGTGTCTAATGAGTCACCTAGTGGAACCACACTGTCGGGTTCTCTCTCCTCACTGTGAATATCCTCGTCTTCCTCACACTCGTCTTCATGATCCTCCTCCTCCTCCGTCAATCTCAGCTAAATTAATGCTTGTAATGGTGCAGATAAACTGACGGCTCTGTCTTCTTGACCATAATATTATGGAGATCTTGTACGCATGGGAACAAACGATGCTTCATCGGATTCAACCTCAACATAAATCTCAATGAAATTTTGTGATTTCCAATTGTCAAAGGCATCTATAATGCACTCTAAGTCTTCATCATCACACATATCGTTACTAATGTAGTATACACTATCAAAATCGACAACAGTCTCCACTTTGACAATCAACCGATGAATTAAGTGGTTGCCATGTTGCCCCAATTTTCGGCAAATCCTTTCTTTGAGCTAGTTGTATGTGGTAGCCTGATTGATTTTCAACATTTTGGTTTTCCCTTCAAATTGAACACCATCGGGTCCTTTAAAATGACTCCCACTATGGTAGATTACGACTACGTAGTCGTTAGAACTTGAACTCATCCTTCACAATAGAAATTGTGAGCTACAAGGGGGTGGGTTTCAGATTCTATACAAAAACAAAGGTGGATGAAGTTAAACTACAAAGATTAAACAACTATACCGCATTCAAAGAGGAGAATGGCCTTACACTTTGATGAGTCACACAAAAACCGTCCAAAACACGAGCAACCAGAAGCTCTAGGGCAGAAACGGAGAAATGATCCCGAATGAGCTCAACTTGGCTTTTAAAAAACACATCTGTCAAAATGTAATCGATTACGTCACTGTTTAGTAATCGATTACATAAAAATTACACTATGTAATCGATTACGCCACCCATCGTAATCGATTACATAGTGCCAATTTTATGTAATCGATTACTAAACAGTGACGTAATCGATTACATAGTGCAAAATATGAAAAAAAAAAAAAACGAGATCTGACCCCCTATAATCGATTACATAAGGCATGTAATCAATTACAAGGGCAGATGGGTTAATACTTTTGCCTCAGTGGTATTTTGGTAATTAATTAATTAATTAAGGTTTTTTCCATACTTTTGCCCATGCTTGTTTATTCTTTAGATAGAATATACTTTATCTAATCTTTAATATAAAATATGTTTAGAAAGTTTATCTTTATTTTAAATATAATACATGTTTTTCATATTTATTTATATTTTCTTAATTTACCCCCTCAACAGCGGGATAGGGGTATCTCCATTGATATTTCTCTCTATTTCCTATCCTTTTAATTTATCTACCATTAGATTATGTTTCAATGGTTAACATCTAATATTATATAAAAATATTATTGCAAAATTATAATAAAATATACCATGATAAATAGAATAAATCAGAACCACTAAAACTTGATCTAATATAGATATATTAAATGGAGAGATATCTCAATGAGGCATTCCTTGCCCCTGAACAGTAATGAAAGATGAAAAGGAATGCGGAAAATAAAAAAGATGACTAAAGTATTTTAGAAAATATATGTAATATTAATTAATTTAATTAATTTTTTTAATTTAATCAAATTGAATAAATAAGTATAATATTAATAATCCAACGAGGGAGTAATACACACTCAATATTGGATAGCTTTGAATACATGAAGAAGAATTATAATATATTTGTAATTAAAAGGAAGATAGCGTTATATTGGAAATGCTTCTCCTGTAATTAGAATCTGACCTGACTTTTGAACCCAAAAAAAAAAAAAAAAAAAAAAGAGTATGACCTGACCAAAATCCGAACTAGTCCAAAAAATAATTTAGAGATAGTTTATTTAATAAGCTAAAATATAAAAAGGCTGCGTTTTATACGTTGTGGGTATTTTTGAAAAGTGGTTATATGCATATATATTAGCCTTTTGACTCTGGAAATGCCGCCAGATGCTTTGACCAGCCAGTATGGTGGTCTACGTACTGTGCGTTACGTTCTCTGTTTTATTTTATTTTCTTTCATTCGATAATTATTTTCTATTTTTCTTTTCTATTCCTCGTGACCTCTTTGTTTTGTCGGGAACATGCTTGCATGCACACAGCTGAATATTGTGTACCTAAAATTAAAATGATAATTTATGCATGCTTGTTTTGCGGATAGCTAATAACAAGTTTTGTCTCCTTTGAGTTAGATGATGAATCCACGTTCGAACGAAATTTGAGAGTAGGATAATAAAAAAGTTTTAATAATAATAATTGAGTGGTATGGAGGTATTGTCATTTTTCTGTAAAAGAAAATTGTCATGATATACTGTTTAATTGTGTACGGGGAGCATCATAAATGAGAGAGACCCTTTTGAGTCTAATTAAATTAAAAGCTTCTCTAAAATACATATAACAATATAATTAAGTGAGATAATCACTATATATAGATTTTAATCTAAAAATTTAACGTAATGATTTGATATATATACAACTTCTTGACCATGCGCATGTAAATATAATATATATTGTATCTTAATCCAAAACTTCAAAACATTGATTTGTGAATTATTCTACTTATATATATTTTTAATATTTTAACTTCACTTTGTCCAATATGAGATTTTACACACACACACACACACACTTTCTTAATAATCGTCACATAATATTATATTTGACTTTCCAACATCAAGTTTTATTTTCTACATATATAATATGAGGAGAAATGATAGGTACAAGAGCTGAACGCGGGTTTATATAATTGGCCTCACAAAGATTACAAATGATTGTGTATATGACTAGAGATCAATATATACAATTGGTCTCGCAAAGATTACAAATGATTGTGTATATGACTAGAGATCAATATATACAATTGGTCTCACAAAGATTACAAATGATTGTGTATATGACTAGAGATCAATATATACAATGTACGTACATACATTTAATTAAGCCAAATTAATACATTTTAGAATTAAGTAATGCAATTATAAAAGTAAAGATAAGGTTTCAAAAACAAATGATGAGGCTTTAGAAGATAAGTACGTAATGCTAGAAGGATTATTATTAGATCTTTGATTTTTATATGTAAATTCCACGGATTAAAAGAATCAGAAGTGGGTGATCATAATTATATTCTCCACCATGGCACCAAAAAAATGTGCACAAATTGTATCATACACGTATAGTACTACTATGTTCTTTTTTGAACCTTACCACTTTCACCACTTGCCAACTTTGTCATTGGCATTATCTTTAATTAATTCGAATACTCCTTATCAGTTTGAATATAATCCTTTGCATATATAATAATAGTACCATGGTGACAGGAGGTGTTAGGGCACTAATTAAAGCGACACAACAAATTAAATGTGCTATATTTAATTATCTCAATTAATGGACATTATTGATGATATGAACGAATTGAACACAAGTGTGAGGGATATATACACTATTTTTAATATAATCCAAATTAAGTTTTATGCCATTCCTATAATACATATCTGTGAGGGATACATATACACTACATGCATGAAGCCTCAATATGAATAGTATATATAATCGTGGGGTAAGTTTGATTACTCTGAGGACTTTTGTTAATCAGTTTTATTTGTCAATGGTTTTGCTTAATTATTACCCAGCTAGTGGTGCATATATGAGCTAGAGCCTAAGAGGAAGAAGAATATGTGCTCTTTATTCCATGTTTCTTGTTTTCCCTCGTTTTAACTGTTCGTTAAAATTAGGTTAATTTATTAATTAATGCAACACACATACGTGTATATATACACACATAGATACATACATACATACGATATACATATTTGTGTGTGCCAGTATATATGTTCGAGCATACAGTACTTTTTAGACCATATGATATGTGAAATAATAAAAAACAGTTTAATTGATGAGATATATGGTTGGATTTCGTATATGCCCTTGATGATGTGCCGAAACATTAAATTCCATCAGGCCAATCTTAAATTGAGTTAGTAAATACTACCTTTGGTCCTAACTTTTTTTTTTCCTAAAAAAACTAAATAAATTACTTAATCATTGTGTATCATTTGATTATATATCATTTTATAAGTTAGACAGTACATTTTAGAGAAAAAACGATAAATATAACCATGTTAAAATAATTTAATTAACTTTATTAATATCTTTAAAAAAATTAACTCTGTTTCATATTTAGAATGTGACAGAATAGTCCTTGAGTATATCCAGTAGGTCAGTCTTAACTCCTAATGCACCAACATCTCCTTCCCCCTCTTTAATTTCCAACAAGAATAACTATATGTTTCCCTATAGTTGGGGGTGATACTATGATGGTCGATCGGCTCCAGAGGACTAGAAATTCGTCATTAATTTCTTTTTGTATCTAGTTTTTTCTTTATCTTTTTCCAGGTACTAGAGTCCAATATCATGATCACGTATAACTTAAATAAAATATGTAAGTATAACAAGCTTTTGTATTGTCCATATGCAATTTAGGATTCCTAACTTAAAGTTGGTTATATGCTTATTTTAATCAAATCCAATTTAAGTGGATGCTCCATCATTTTGAATTTCCTTTTACAAGAGTGAAATTAGTGGCATAATTTTTTTTTTTTTTTATCAACTTCTTATTGATGAATCTTCATTATGCGTCTTTTACAATTCTTTTACTTATTGAAGATGTTATGCTTTTTTTTTTTTTTTGAACTGATGAGATGTTATGCTTATTGTTATCGTCTTACAAATAAATCATCCACTTTGTATTTATGGTTCGTTATGGTTTTTATTTTCCTATTAATCCTTATTTGTTGTATCCTTATAATTAATTAGGTTCTCTGTTATTATTAATATATTAAATTATATAATATTATATTATATAATTTAATATAATAATAATATATATTATATTATTAATTATATATTAATATTTTATTTTATTTTATTTTATATAATATATAATATATATTATATAATTATTAATATATATTATATAATTAATAATATTATATATTAATATTAAAAGATTATTAATAATAAAAAATTATCTTCGAAAAGAAAGAGATAGGAGAGATGATAATTAAAGTAATGGAGATGGAATCTGATTCACCTTAAATCACAAAGTAAAATCCCTTAAAAAATGCAACAACTTTCAATAAAGTTCTATAATTTTACGGGTTTGGGTTTTTCATTATCCTTTATATAATTTTTTTTTTTTCAGAATCTTATCTTCACATCCACTCAAAATTTTGTATAATATATCAATATATAATTAATATATTAATAATAATTTTTTTAATTTTTTAAAATTAAATTAAATTATAATATATATGTTATCTCATCAGATGTATGCCATAAATTTTTTTACTCATTGCTTCCGATGTTGTTTTTTCCTCTTGAGTTGGTTATTTACCATAGGGCTATCATTGTCATCAGGATTGGATTCTTCATCATATTCATATATCCACCTCTTCATCAGGACAAGCAAAAAATTATATTATTATTTTTATTTTTTAAAAAAATTAAATTAAATTATAATATATTATAATATATTAATAATATAATAATTAATAATTAATTATATAATATATATTTATATATATTTATATAATAATTAATAATATAATTATCAATAATTATATAATTAATATATTAATAATAATAATATATTATATATTATATAAAATAAAATAAAATAAAATATTAATATGTAATTAATAATATAATATATATATTATTATTATTATTAATATATTAAATTATATATTATAATATTATATAATATATTATATATAATTTAATTTTTTTAAAAAAAAGCTGACAGGGGCGCAACCCCTGTTAGCATCACCTACCACAGGCAGCAAAAGCTGCCTGCGGCAGCTGATTTAAAGAGGAAAAAAAGAATTTTTTTTTTTTAAACAGGTGGCGCTGCCACCCTTGGCGCCACCTAGGTGGCAGCGCCACCTGTGCAGTGGCGCCACGTGTGACGTCGTCTGACGTGGCGCCACAAATTGGCCTAATTGGACAATATGTTTGAACAGTACCATATTTTAATAAATTTTTTTATTATTATTATTTTGGCAAATTTGCCTCTCTTCTTAAAAGAGTTTGATTGCTCTTTAACTTAGGTTTTTAATAATTGTGTATTTATATTAACATTAATATATAATAAAATAAAATATGATTCATTTAAATCAAATGAATTTTTGTGTTCAGGAAAAATGATTAAGAATATTTAGAGCCAGAAAAATAAAAAGAAAAGCATAACCCGGATATCAATTAAATTTTTATTTAAATATTTTGAATAAAAAATTTATTTCTGAAAGAACACGAATTAAGTGTTTGGTCGAGAAAAAGAAAATCAAACTTCATTAATCACATAATTCTTACTTGTATGATATATAATTTGTTTTTTTTATGTTAATAAATATCTTTTTTTTAAAAAAAAACCATTAATGAAAATATTTTATATCGATTTTTTTTTTCAACATTCTATATCCAATTTTCCATATCACACAAGTTATTTTTTTTATTAGCATAGTTAAACCTTTTTCTCATTGAACAAAAATTAAGTTTTTTTATTCTCAATATTTAACTAGAAATCATTTAATTAATATTGGGGGTTATACCTTTTTTTTTTCTTGGCTTGAATTATTCCTCATGATTATTCCACAAAACATAAAATGTATTTGATTTAAGTTAATCGTTTTTTATTTTATTATATATTATTGTTGATATATATTTACAATTACTGGAAAAATAAGTTATAAAATATTTAAGGACCATACTTACATTAAATTCTTTATATCTATTAAATCAAGTTCTCCAATTACACATATTGCATGTCTTATTTTTTTCACACGTATTTATAATTAAATGATAATAATTCAAAAATAGGACACATGATTACATGTGATTAGAGAACTTAATAAAATTGATAGAGCTAATGTGTAAAAATGCACATGAGTTTTTTTCCCAGGAGCAAAAACACACATATGCTTTTTTTAGGAGCAAAAATACACATGTGGTTACCATTTTGGTGCAAAAGTCATATCCCACCATTAAGTCACTATTCACCGTGATGGGAGAGAAAAATATAAGGTGAACAGTAACTTAACAACGTTGAACAGTAAATTAACGGTGAAATGTGACTTTTGCACCAAAATGGTAATAACATGTGTATTTTTGCTCATGATGAAAAAGCTTATGTGTATTTTTGCACCTTAACCTAAATTGATATAAGAAACTTCACTCAAGTATTTTCCAGCTTTGAAACCCTTTTAAAAGGAGAGAGGAGGTTATAAGAGGGCAGTAAAGTCATTTCATCTAGATTTTGAAATTCTAAATTGAGCCAATAATTTATTTAGGGATTTATTGAATTTACCAACTTCATTTAAAATTTCTCTATTTTAGATAGTTTTATATGAGATTTTTCCTTAGTATAATAGTTTACTTTCTCTAATTATATGTTGGATTAAGATTTTTATTATGTTAAATACTTTTTAAGGGTTAAGGGACATTTTTGCCTTGAAAGTTTTCACTGAGGAGCAATTTTGTTTTGAAAGTATAAAAAATAGAGCAATTGTTTCCTAACCGTTATTTGACTCAATATGTTGAGCTAGAAGTCTATATGTTATCTACATCATTTCCGTTAAGGTTCAATTTTCTCCAGAAGTTTTAAATTTGTTCTTTATTAGAATACAGATGTCTAGCCGATGGGCTAGTAAGTTGATATTGGATCAATAAAGTTCTCTCCCAGATATCTATGGATCAGAAACAAGTGAGTATCACATATCACTACGTAAACAAGATGGTTTTCGCCTAAGGGGGTAGTGTGTGTGCACAATAACGGCAGAATAATATCTAAGAGAGAATCTGTGTACCTCTAGAGTTTACCTCTTATTTATAGAGTTATACTTGTAGGATTTAGACTCATGAACTCTGTGCACCTTATGGCCCACGTGTTGCGCCGCCACAACTAGGTCAAGATCCTTGATTGGGATCTTCCTTGATTATAGGTTAGTTAAGATCTCCTTTCATTATAAGCGAATTCTGATACAGGTTGCCCTTTGTTGGGTTACACCATAAATGGGCCTCATAAATGAGTTCATAACAAAACCTAACTGTGAAAAATAGATGAAATAGATGACACGTGGACTTTCGGCATAAATTTCATCTTAACAAAAATGACATGGATGACATGTAGATTAATAGCTCAACATATTTGGTTAATTAACCGTTAAGATTAATTGAGATATATGCCAGGGAAAAATTGTTCCCTTTTTTATACTTTTAGGCTAAAATTGCCTTTGAAAAACTTTCAAGAAAAAAATGCCCTTACATAAAAACTTTTTGGATAAAATTGTCCCTTAACCCTTTTTTAAAACATACATTATATAAAATAACTCTATATTTCATATACCATATATATAAAATTCTTTGTGTGAATGAAATACTTTGTATTTATGGGGTATATGATCAGACTTTTGTGTGTTTGTGATGAGTTTTTTTTGGGGGGCGGGGGTAAATTTATCCAAACAACAATTAGCAGAGTGATACTTAATCTTTATGATCCCTTGATAACTCAATAAATTTTAAAAATTGAATAATTAAAAAAGTATGAATTAAAAGTTAAATTATCCCTATTTGTTTATTACCATTGAAGCATATATTTCCTATTTGTTTATTACCATTTAAGCATATATAATATTAAAAACGAACTAATGTATCATGTGATTAGAATATATGCAGAATGAATTAAAATGAGTAAATTAAAGAAATTTCTATTACACCTAACTGATGTTGCCAAGTTTGGATTAAAGGAAATGTTGCAAATGAAAGGAATGGAAAAAGAAAAAGAATGGAAAATATTTTGTGTTTGATTTGTATTGGAAAAGAAAATAGATAAATATGAAATTTTTTGTTTGATTTAAAAAGAATGAGGTAGGAAAATAAACTAAAAGATGTTTTTGTCTTAGAGTAAAAATGTTACTATTATTTAATGTCCATGTGACTCACTCGCCTTTTTTATATCACATCTATTTTCAAAGCCACATCAAAGGGCTTTTCTATCTTTACGCCTTTTCTACCTTTAGGCCTTTTTTCTTCCAACTTAAAAATTGGTTCCCACCAATTTTAGTGAGAACCCATTTTCAATCATATGACTGAAAATTGGTGCGCATAAAAAAAAAATTTCCGACACAAATGGCGAACCAAATGGCCTTTGCCGGCTGGAAAATCCAATTTTTCCTTGCTCTACTCTCAGTTTTACTAAACCAAACAGTCCTGAGCGTAAGGTGATTGGAAAATTACCAAACCATGCTTGCAGAATTATTTTTCCACAAGTTAAAAAACACCTCTTTTCATTTTCATATACTTACTTCAAATACTACCATAAAAGCATTCCTAAAAAATGAAAACAAATAGACACTAAAGAATGATCACATGGGTGCGTGTTATGTTATCACTCTCTCTTTGATTAGCTCTAACCACTAATAATTAATAATGGAGGCAGCCCTAATTAAGTTGACCTCTAATTTATATGTTAGCAGTAATTAATCTCGTTTTTTTTTTGTGAACAATTATTAATCTCGTTTTTCACACCCTGATTTTATATTAACCACCCACTGCCCACCACTTCTAGCTTACCAACCTTTTATTATTAATAATTAAAACTTACACATGTGAATAGATTTAGTATATATTCAATTGTTCTAATTTTCAACTCGTTTTCCGCTTCCCTCCTCTGCAGACACGCTATCGACACGTATAAGACCATATACTATATGAGACAATGAGGGGTAGATTTTCAATCAATCAATCAGACACACACACTTTTTATATATGTGCGCTTTGATATTCTCTATCTAGTTTTTATTATAAAGTATTAATTTATAATTCTTACAAACGAATAGAAACAGTTAAAATTAATTAAATTATCTTAGAATTTAAATAATTTCTAATATTACTTTTACTAATTGCATTAAACGTTAATATTATACTTGTCCATGATTCTTAGTATAAGGCACCAACTACTAGCAATTTTTGGTTCTTATTATAAGACACTAATTATCTTTAACTAACTTATTTATTAGTATTTTTTTAATTATACCTTCATTTTTAATTAACTCTTTAAATTCACATCATTAAAATAAGGGTAAAGTTGGAAATATTTATTAATTTTGGACTAAGTTAATGACTTAACTTCTATTTCTTGGTCCATAAGAAATGGTAGTTGGTGTCTTATAATAAGAACCATACGGAATATTAATTATTACTCTCACCCACTACCCTTATTAATTATGGATATAAATGAAAAAATAATAATTAATGCTCCTAGGGAACAAACAAATGTCTTATAAAAATGAATAAATATACCTACTAGTTGACGCCTTATAATAAAAACAATAAAGAATATTGGACTTTCATTATCACCTTTATTTCTTTTGTTTTCATTTTAAACAATCCACCTTATCTAATTCCAAATTTAATAGTATAATTGATCCTTAATATAAGGAATTCATCTTATCCTAAATATATCTTATATTATGATTTATGAAAAGGAGCTAGTACCAATTGACCTGTGCATTATTACGCTTTATGCCTAAGCTACATACATGTATATAATTGCCTCACTTTTTCAGGAAGTGTCCACGAAAGTTAAATAAAACGACAACACTTCCGAGCAAAAAATAAAAAATAAAACGACAACACCGATGTGACTGAATCGTTGTCCAATTTGTAAGATGTATAACGTTGAAAAACTATCCCTAGATGAATTGATCTAACTCAAATAATTGGTCTCATACAGTTTATAAGGTTTTTAACTTATAAATCGATTTAAATTCCCCTACTGAAATAGAACTTGGTTGGTCAATACAGTAATTTTTAAGTATTATTATAAAGGGTTAATATAATTTTTTATTTTTTAAATTTATCCTTATTTTTGTTTTGATGTCTGAAGTTTCAAATGATAGATTTTACTTTCTCAAATTTCATTCCTTTGAAAACATTTGTTTTTATAATTAAATAAAAACCTGGACTATGGACAAAAACTCATGATTTAAAATTGGAAAAATCCCTTTAAGGCTCTAAAGGACTCAGAAATGTCAAAAAAAGCTCTATGAAAAATTTTAATGTCACTAAAGTTCTAAAGAGTTGTTAAAACTCATAGATGTAGATGTCAGTGCCTGTTGATCGAGTTATTAATGGAACTTTTGTGACATTAGAATTTTCTGTGGAACTTATGTGATATTTTTTTATCTCGAGAACTTAAAAGGATTTTCCTTTTAAAATTTGAGTGGTCAAAATCAAAAGAAAACAAACTTAAAACAAAAAGTTGCATTAACCTTTTTATAAATGTTATTTGAATTTGGAGGCCATAAGCACGAACTCTAATAAGCCATCAAATCTAAATATCTAACTCGCCTTAACTTTTAATATATATATATGTAAAAACAAAAGGGGTGTGTGTGCATGTCTAGTCACAAAATTAAATTATTTAACTTCGTGTGAAGCTTTAATCCATCACTAATCAGTATCAATAAATTATGAAACATACAATTAACAAATTTAATTTTTCTATTCAAGACAAAATGATAGTTAACAAATGAGAGTTTTACACATTACATACAGTCAAAAAAACTATTATCAAAACTAGAACGCAAAAGAAAATGAGAAAAAGTGATAATCTTAACGCCAACAAAAGAAAAATCATAAAATAATGTCAATATACCTCCTACCAAATGAAAGGCAACATTTCAGAGGGTACAGCAGGAATACGAATGAAGTATTTATTGATATATACAGTGAATTGAGAGAGGAGGCTTGGAGCCAACTAGGTTAGATTTAATTAAAGAAAATAATGAGACTTTTAGACATTTGTGTTTGGATTAGCTTTCAAAAAATAATCTTTATAATTTACGAGATAAACATATAAGAGGCATTTCGTCTCATTTTATAAAAAAATGTTTCTGAAATCACGATTTTAATGTATGCCAAACATTCGAAACAGCTACTGTGTGTGAGTGATCTCTCCACGATAATTCTTGAAGAGAGGTACTCATATGACAAACCATTCCATAACAAATAATGCTTGTTCAAATTCCACGTCATATTTAATTGTTTACAAATTGATAATAATGCGGTTTTTCTTTAGCATCCGTACAATTAAAAAAAAATATTTCTAGACATGCTCTAAATTTTTTAAGGATACTCAATCTACATAGATTAAGGTTATGAAGCAAAAACAATATTCATAAAAATTGTACTTTTAATAATAGTTTGTGACCCTCTACCTAATGCATGATATATACACATATTATTGTGCATTTTAAATCGATAAAAAAAAATTATAATATCACGTAATCAAATCCAAAAACGGAGAGCGGCGCTGTAAGTGACTATTGACTTCATGAGAGCCCTTAACCAACGGCAGACATGACATGACACGAGCATGATTTTTCTATATATATATATATATATATATATATATATATATCCTCAGTCTGATCTTACATACAACTCCATATTATTTATTTAATTATTTTGTCAGTCCACATTAATTAATTAAAAAAATGATCAACATTGTGAAGTGATCGCTTAGACATGGATCACGTTTCACGGGTCCCAGGGATAGATACATCACATTCATATTGGAGAGAGAGAAAATGTTGGAAAATCAACTGAATTTTTTTTAAGAAAATAAATCTAGTTAGAGTTGCGGCCCGGTAGACAGAGTTTCAAGAGTTATCCCCAATATTAGGTTTAGCAACTCCCAAATTTAAACAAATCATTTTTTTTGTAAACAATAGGGGATCGGAGCAGGACCATATATATGTATATGCATCTATACACACACAAATATGTGTGTGTGTGTGTGTGTGTATATCAAGTCAGGAATAATATCATGTTTGGTTTACCTTGTTTTATTTGGCTAGTGGTGGAGTGGAGGGGATTAGAATGATAGCAATTTATTATTTTACCTTAGAATATTAATTTAAAATTTTCATTTATATGTTATGTAAATAATTTATACCTTATTTATTTATATTTTTTTTATCTATAATAATATATTTTTAACTATAACTGTATTTTTATTTATACTAACATATTTTTTATTTAAATTAAAAAAAGGATTTTTTAAAAAAATTATAATATTAGATAAAAATATTTTATAATTGTATTGATTTTTTAGAAAAAATCTCATATAAAACTGCTTAAAATATGAAAATTTTAAAACAGGTTAACAAATTCAATAAATCCTTAATTAAGTCATTAAGCTAATTTAGAATTTCAAAATGTGAGTAAAATAACTTCATCCCTCTACTAACTTAATTATATATATATATATATATATATATATATATATATATATATATATATATATATCAACAATGATATTAAATAGAAAAAAATATGTATCAACTATAACCTTCAGGCCAAAATATTGTACATTAACTATCATCATAAGAACAAAAGCATACAATAATTTTGAAAAAATGAGTTCATTTTATTAATATAATTTTAAAAAAAGTATAATATATGTGATTATAAAAAAATATTTTTAATAAATATATTAAGTATAAATTTTACAATAACTGTTTCTTGTATAAATTATTTTTTGAAAGTTTTATATTTCAATATGGACAACATTTTTTGAAATTTAAAGTGTATTTGATATATTTTTAACTATTTTTTTTATAAAGTATACCAAATTTACATGCCTGTTATTAGAAAAAATATATTTAATATTAATAATTTATATTAAAGAATGGAAAAGTTAAAAAACTGTGTTCTTAACTAATTTTCTTTTAAAAAATCACATTTATGTGTTTAAGAAAATTATTCAGAGCTTGTTAGTGACTTTTATTTCACTTGATTTTTGGAAAGCACTTCCTTTTCTTTCCCTCACTTGATAAAGATAATTACATCATTTTTTTTAAAAAAAAATCATTTTAAAAATCATTTAATTGATTTAGGAAATCATATCTTATTTTATTATATATTAATTTTGATATATGGAAAAAAAAATCATAGAACAATATTTTGATATATTAAAATGTTAACAACTATATCAGCCTCGTTAACAACTATATCAACCCTGTTAACAACTAAAGTTTTAAAGAATTTATATCAAAATATTTTCTGGTATTTTCAGAATGTTAGAACATTTTTTAAAAAATTTTTCTGTTACTTTGGCATTTTTCTTTTTATATTTAAGATGAGTCGTCTTCAAATTGGGCACTTTTCCACCATCCATACCCACTGTGCTTTGTTTTCCTGTCCCTTCTTTTAAGGACAACGTGAGTGAGTAATAATAATGAAAAGGAGTTTAATAGAATGCATACACCTTCTCTCTCCGGATCCTCAAAACGTTTTTTTTAATATAAATATATATTATTATTCAAGTAAGACAATATAGTAAGTAGTATATATCTCCCAATGATGCCTATTTCAGCATCCAAATTTTGAATGCAACTCATGAACATTCCCACGTGTGAACAATCAAATAAAAGTAGGCCCAAATTAATTGGTATTGAAACTCATCTCATTTCCTTAACAAACCAAGTGAATTAGGGAAAACTTTCACAACTCACTCACAATATCTGTGAGAATGATTCTTAAGATTTGAAAAAATCACCTGAAAACATTAAAAACTATTAAAGAAAAAAACTTGGTTTGAGTCTTGCCCGTAGAATAATTAAAATCACAAATTTTATAATTCATTGGAGAAACCATTATGCGTAACAATTTGTGATTGTACTTGCCAAGCATAAATTCAACAATTCGGTCAATAAACTCATTAATTCATTAAATATTAATTATATACTAAATCTATGTATCACATGGAGTTTAAAAATAAATTCCATTATATCTAATTAGTATTAATTATCAATAGCATGACTTGTTGGAATCTATTCATATAATTTTTATATTGATATTAATATTCAAAAAGCTAAATGTTATTTTACCAACCGAAGAATGTGTGGGAAGAACGTCAGAACAATATTTTTTACTCTATAAAAAAAACAGTCCTAAAAAAAGCCTGTTGTAATTTTTCATGACACTATAAAATATTATTATAAAAAGCTAAAAAGTCAAGTTGATAATTGTGTGAACATGATATATTAGGGCTTCGTTATGTGTGTTGTGAGAGACAATTGACTGAGGATTATTCATCATTCTTTATAATTGGCTTCGCCTTTGAAGATTAGTTTTTAAGATTTACAAAATAATAAAGGGAATTTTTTCTCGGCTTGTGGAAAAATGCTATTGAAACCACGGTTTTAGAGTTACTCAAACACTCATTTAGGGTTGTTTGGGATAACAATGATAGAAGTTACTTATTTTCAATTTACATTTTGCAGAAGTATAATAGGATAAAAGGCATATTGTGAATTTGATTTATTTTTGAAATAGAGTTGATATAGGTCAATTTTTTTTAAAAATGGACTATTGTTTAGAATAAAGTTTGAAAAGTCAGTTGAAATAGAAAATGACTGAAAAATGACATTAATCTTATTGAATACTACATATATATTAGTTGTACATATTGTAATAATTTAAGATAAAAATTTTAATTTGATAAAAAAATCAAGTTATTATTAAAAAATCATAAAACTCTAAAGCATTTAATTAAATATATTCTAATGAATAAATAAAGATGCATATAAATATATATGTAATAGTAGATTGCTTATTGGATCCATATCCCTAACATTTTTCTCCAGAATTTGAAAAAAGTCATGCAAGAAGATGAAAAAATGACTTCTAATCATAAGTCACTTTTTTTTTTTTCAATAAGCCCATTTGAGGCTACCACTATCTCAAACAGTCCAATTCTCCACTAGACTTAAATCACTGTGCATTTGGCTTTTTATCTCCTCACCACTACGCCAAACTAATTGTAATGTTTGTGTTTAAATTAGTTTTTGGTAAATAACTTTTATGATTTACAGAGTAAGTATGTAATATGAGTTTTATCTCAACTTGTGAAAAATGATTTCTAAAACTACGGTTTCATAATTACCTAAACATTTAGGGTCTGTTTGATACAAAGAAGTCACGCTAGGGAAATGGAAGATGGTAGTCCTCCCGGCCAGAAAACACCACGGCTTTTGTAAAAGTGAGTTCCTAGGAGGCGCTAAGTTCCCTTAAATATGGAAAAATGGTTTCGCATAGAATGTGGCAGAATCTGAAAATCTTCATAATAGAAATATTTTATGGGACAAAAAAGCCTCTTGTTAAAACCGTAGACCTTCCTCTCTCTTTTTTCCTCGTTTGACCTCTGTCTCAAGGTCCAAGTTCTCACTCTCTTGCCGATTTGTTTGATGATACGGTGGTGTGACGCAAGAGGGTTGCCAACGATGGTAGAAGAAGAAGAGGGCACCGGCAAACTTGATGGAAGTGAAGGTAAAGATGAGAGCTAGCAAAAAAGTTTGTTGTTTTATTTTTTAGCTATATTATAAGTATTTAATCTCTCATTCTTACTTAATCAACTGCATTTTCTTTTTACTAAACATTTTATTTTCTTTCAACTTAAATTATATTCTCATGTCAGACAAACATCTCATTCATATAAGTTTCCTCCCAATTTTCCCTTCCTTTACCCTCCTCTTCTAAGTTTATTTTCCCCCTTTAAATCTTCCCCACACCAAACCCGCCCTTGTTCTTGGGTCACGGAACCGAGTATACAATTCTACTAATATTTAATTTATTAATTCATCTCTATCTGATTTTCTTGCTTTGCTTTAATTATGTTGACGGTTGACCTATTTGCAGGTACTACTTGTTCTTTGTCCCCGGAACCGAGTATGCAATTCTACCAATATTTAATTTATTAATTTATACCTATTTGCTTTTCTTACTTTGTTTTAATTATGTTGACGGTTGACCTATGGGCAGGTATTGCTATCTGTCAAAACCTGATTTAATAATTGGAATTACAATTTCATCAATAAAATTTTCTTCCTGCGGTTTGACACAAATAAATTTTGGAGAGGACAAATATTAATAAATAATTTTAAAAAGATATAAATTCACTAAAATCATTAAATTTATTGATAAAACTTATTTATACCAGACTTCAATGAGAAAAACTTTCTTGATAAAATTGCACATTAACTCTTAATAATTTAATAACTACTATAATTTGTACTCCCTCCTATCGTTAATATAAAAAATATTTAAGTAATTAATATTGATTTTAAATATAAGACTTATTTTTTATAATTATCAATTTTTTTTTTAAATTTATCCTTATTGATGTTTCTTCAATAATAATTAAGAAAAAAAATGTGAAAATTAAGAAAAATTACTATAGTTTTTAGATAATATATGTTATAACTAATTTAACTAAATTATTTAATTTAATTTAATTAAATAAATTTACCTTATATTAAGAATTTAATGGAGTAACGTCACTAATGATGTGAGTTATTATGTCAATGATCATTAGATCAACTGCCATAGGCTTCCCTAGTGAGGCTAGCCAGTGGAGCAGGTTTTATCCCGCCCAAGTATGTATTGTATTTACATTTTATTTGTATATAAAAAATAAAGTGAGTTATGATTTGGATATTTAAAACAAGCATGTTTAGTTATTAGTTTTCACTTTAATTAGTATGAGTAATAAATAATTTTAATGAGAGAAGATCCAAACTTTTTTTTTTCATAGGTAAATGTGCCCTCTTCTTATTAAATAATTTTATTCGATGCACTGTGAAATTAAATTTGGGAACTTCTTTTGATAAAATTTAAATATTGTTTTCTCTACGGTTTGTTGAGCTTTCTGGCCTCCTTCAACACCATCCAAAGTGCAGACATCGTGAAATGCTAAGTTCTTATTTTGTAGTGGTGTATCCTCACAGAAGATCATTGGGAGCAGCGGCTTTTGTTGATTATTTTTCCTTAAATAAAAGGGTTATACACTAATGGTTAATGGCATAAGATTATAAATGAGATCGAATTTGTGATCTTCAGCACACAAAGGAGCATCTTTACCATTAAGCTATAAGATTATAAATGCTCTGGTTCATCTTTGTCAAGCTGATCATTTGCTGGTCAGCCTTTTTTCTTTTTGATTCAGTTTGTATGTCGTGTCTATGTTCTTTTCCTTTGTTTGTTTGCTGCTAAACTAAATATGGGCTGGGCCCTCTTACTTAGCACTACTATCTTGGGTGAGTGGGCCTTTTTTTTTTGGTAAAAACAAAGAAGATTTTATAGTATCAAAATTTTAAATAATGTAGAGCTGGGCCGTTCTGAAAGATGGACGTCGGCTTCGACTTGAGATAGAAGTTGGGCCTCAACCTATGATGGCCCAAAAATCTCAGCCCACAATCATTTTTCTGGATTGGGTTGTCGTCTAGCTCTAGGCCTCGCGATTTGAAGTCTGGAACGACTAGTTTCTTATTCTTCTCCTCCAGATCCCAACATCGACGACTAACAACTCATCGGATTTTTTTTTTGCCTCCTCGTTTCATTCTGTAAGTCTCTCTCCTCCTGCGTGTTTTTTGCGCTTTCCGCCTTTTTTTCTTTCGAAACATACCAGGAAGCTGAAGGATCAGCTTGATCTTAGAATTCTTAATTCGAATGTTTGGGAGGGTTGACCAGGAAAAGGCAAATTGGAAACTTTCATTCTTCCATAGCAAATACTTAATTGTGTTTATCTTTGTTTTTTCTTCGTTGAATTGCTACTCACTGTATTTAGTAACAATCTTATGGATCAATGTAGCTTTCGCAATAGACTACGGGGTATTTTTTTTGTTTTCATAATTGACGGAAACTCTGGAACAAGTAGGCCGGGGATATGTAGGAGTCATTAAGGTTTACTTGTTCCTGATGTCGACATATATAAGGTTCTGCATGTTATAATTCTTTTGTAGGAGGGCAACATGTGCCGTCAAAATTCTCCTGTACATCATTCTACTGAGGAAGAAACCGCAGCTGATGAGAGCCTTCTAATTTATTGCAAGCCTGTTGAACTGTACAATATTCTCTACCGCCGTTCTCTCCATAATGTAATATAATGCGTTCTACTTGCTGTTTTTAATTTATGTTGGGAGTTTGGACAATGGGAATGTTGCTGTAGTCGCTATAATTAGAAAGAATGTCTCACATTGAATGAGAGAATCATGTACTTCTTTTCTTGTGCATATTGTCATTGAATACTTAAATTTATATGCTCTGGCTAACAACTTTAAACGTTGTATTGACTTTATTGGCGTACTTGGGGTGTTTTTATGAAAGTAGATATGGTTGTTTGCCCCCCACCACCCACTATTTAGACTTGTGAAGGTGGCCCATATTTCTTTTTGGTATATTCTCATGCCACAAATTCTTAGATCCCAAAATTTATTCCTTTACTTATTATAGACATCTCTACTAGGCACATTGCTCTTTGTTCTTTAGTAGATGCTATAGTACATCTTCAAGAATTATGAATGCAATTTTCTTAGAGCTTTCAACTTTCAACTTTCTGATTTATAATTAATCTTCTTAGCAGCCTTCATTACTTAGAAGATGTTTGTGTTACAAATTACGACTTATTATGGATCTCTCTCTCCTAGGAAAATTGCTCTTTGTGCTAACGTAGATGCTGTAGTACATCCTCAAGAATTATCAGTGTAATTTTCTTAGAACTTTCAACTTTCTGATTTGTAATTAATCGTCTTAGCAGCCTTCATTTCTTAGAAGATGTCTGCGCTACAAATTACGAGCAAGGCATAAAAAGAGGTGCCTATACTTCTTACTATTTTAACTCTCAAGTACGTTTACTTTTGCTGGTGATGAGTTAATCTCATTGACTCTTTAATATATGTATTGTTAATGAAAAAGCATCTGATTAGTCAAGCTTTATCTTTTCTTTGATGTTAGAAATTTCTTATTTCTTTTTTACTATTGTGTAGGTTAAGAGCTGGAATCGTAATCTTCAACTATAGGGACTGTTACAATACGATTAGAAAGACTGAAGGTATGGATATTGTTTGTTTTCTTTTATTAGGTTCAATGTTGGATTGCATCTTATCTTCATCCAGTAAGTATATTTTCTAAAGTGCAATTAAACTATTTGTTTTGCAACTTGTCATTTTTGTCTTCGTCACTGTGTACTGATGTTGTGGTTGCATGTGGCTGAAAGTTTTGTAGAGAAGAATTTCATTTACTTATTACTTGAAGGGATTAGATCCAGGCAATACTGATTAAATTTTCCCATCTCTTTTCAAGTGCAGTGACTGAGGACTTTTCTTGTCCATTTTGCTTGATGCAATGTGCAAGCTTTAAGGTATGTAGGGTATACTGTGAGCTGCATTCCTGAATTTCATCTTCCAATTGTAGTTTTGAAGATTAGGAAGGAGGATGTTATCACTTTTATTTTTCATTCAGTTATCCTGCCTTGTAGAGTGACTGTGAAAACCTTCTGAGTTGGAAAAAGGCTTTTTAATTTCAGCATTGGTGTATCGTTTGAAGGAGCAAAACTTAATTTGTTTTGTTTTGTGCAGGGTTTGCGATTTCATCTTTGCGCATCACATGATCTCTTCAATTTTGAGTTTTGGGTTTGCTACTCTAACTATAAAGTCATTGTTTGTTTACTAATTTATTGGATTGATTTTAAACCTTAGCTTCATTTTGTAGGTGACTGAAGACTATCAAGCAGTGAATGTCTCTGTGAAGATTGATATATTGAGATCCGAGGTCAGAATCTATTTGGTTTTGAAGAATGGGAAATGATTGGTTTCCTTAGGACATTAATACGCAAATTTAGTTTTAACCACAAGGAGCTAAATGGGATTGAGGCCTGTGATAATTTGGTTCATAATCTTGGGTAGTGTGGCTGATAGTGCATTTGCTTGATGGATTCATTATGTTATTCCACTAGAATCTGGTCTCTGTAGTGGTAGTCAGGAAGAGTGCCTTTAGTAGGCTTAGCTTGTTCTGATTGCTTCTACTGGGGTTTCTTGTTCATTTTTTGTATTGATCATGGTTTTTAGCTCTATGAAAAGATGTAGAGAGAGACAAAAAAGAACACTTATCAAATAGGATTTGTTGGTGAATGATATATTTGAAGAGTTAGCTTTTGATAGATCATAACGGTGTTGTGCAATCAATGCAACTAGTCTTAATTGGTGGGATAAGACTTGTTAATGTTGTATTGGTCATGGTTTTGTAATTGTTATATTTGAGGAATATCCATCCAAATTTTGGTTTTCTGCAACTAAAGCTTAGTTAATGGCCTTACCTTAAGAATGACATCTTCATACCATGTATGCTAGCATCAGATGTTTACTGTGTTAGTCTCATTTTTTCTGAAACTGTTACTTAATTATGTTATTATGGGCATTCGGAAAAGGATGAACAATGCATTCACGTTAGAGTACATATTGACATGCGTAATCTGTTATGTTGGGCAGCTTTTTACTAATAATCTGTCAATTGTCTTTAATTTGTTAGGCATTTACTTTGATTTGAATTCAGTGAATAATTTTTCGCCTTAATTTGATCTAGTGATGGAAATAACCTTTTGTCAGCCCATGTGAAATCCCTATTTCCCTATTTTTTTATCTGAAAAGATGTTCTGTGTTAACTATCCTTTTTATTGACATTTATCTATTTCCAGAATGTCACTGATGGAATAAATCCACAGTCACAAACCTTCTTCTTCAGGTTAGTTGTGTATCTATATTCAAAGCAGTTACCAGCCAATTCATATAGTTTTGAGTGAGATTATTGACTTTGAAATGTTGAATTAACAACTGACTGTACAGTGCAAGGCCTCGAACACGCATACGCAAAGACTCTTATCAAAATGATAAGCTTGCTAATATACAGTTTCTGGAGTTGGATTCACCCACGCTGGCTACAGAAAGCATGCAGAATGGTTGTCAAGAGAAGTGCCATGGTAAGAATAGTACTTGGGTGCCTACTTTGACTATTAGATATACATCTAGCTGTGAGTAGTTGTTCTCTTCCAAGCAATAAGAATGGGTATGGTCCTGAGATACCTATTAACTTGAAAGTAGACTCTCTTGCACTCTACTCCAAATCTATGGCCTGCTGAAAAAGAAATTGAATTAATTGTTGACTGTCAAAGCAGTATTGGAAGGGATATCAGAGAATAGAAAATCCCATTAATCTCTTATGATACCTGAGTGGATACCTTATAGCTGGGAAGTCTGAAATACCTGCCCATTGCATATAGCGTATTGCACACAACCTTGATATTCAGCAGTCCACGCTTTCCCAGCTACGTTGCTATCATTGCATGTGGTGGCTTCTTTAGTTTCCCTTTTACCTGACACCTCTGCGTTACCTTTTCTAATAATAATGTTACGTCAAATGCAGATAAATTTGTGTTGGTTTCCACAACAAACTATAGTGGTGATAGAACACTGTTATTAGTTGCCTTCCCCATCTGTAAAAGGGATGCAGATTAGCCAATCTAACTTCTGTTTTTCTGTGGCATGTAGGCAGACGATTTATGAATTTGTAATTTTCATGTTATTTCTTCTATCAATGCATTTTTTGGGGTTAGACTGATTTTTAGTTTTATTTGGACACCCTGTCTGGAAAAGGTGGGACCTTGTCCAAGATATCTCCCAGTCAGAAAGAATTGCAGAATGGAAGACTGGATGGAGAAAAATATGGTCCTCATCATCCTGGTACTACTGATTACCTGGAACATGTTGCTTCTAGTTTCAACATTCCAGGCGTTCCGATTGCCATGCCCCAAACTTCTAGGGACCCTGAATGTAATAAATCAGTATCTAGATGTGATTCTGCTTTGCCTGCCAAGTCAAGGAAGATGAACATGGATCGATCAGACTCAAGAAAGTATTATCATAAAACCTACTGCCGCTTTGTTTTTTATACTTGTAATTTAGTTTTTTTTAAAAAAAATAAATAATGATATTCAGTTTTTAGTGAAGACTTGAACCTTGTCTATACATATTTGCAGTTATTGAGTTTTAATGTTTTTAACTTGTTTGTTTTCACCAAAAGGAAAAAAAAGCTTGCTGTTTGTTTGATGAAAACAAAAATCGTCTTTATTTAAAATGTTATGAACAATCTATTTGGTACATTCTATCAATTCTTATGACTGAGGCCTATTTTCTCACAAAATCTGAATGCCCTTGCATATTTTATTCTTCTGTTAGCTTGATTCTATGTAATGTCTATATTGTAGTTACTGGTTAGAGAGAAAAATAATATTCTTTCTTTGCAGTGATAGATTATATTCAAATTCTGAATGTGATACCTATCTTTTGCGATTAATGTTTCTCTAAACATGCCTATGCAATGTTTTTGTCACCACTGGCACCAGACATCTGATGGAAAAAATCTGATGATTGTCTCTTAAATCATGCAATCCCTCAATTATTTGATTAACTTGAAAGTTGAAAGAGATTATTTATAGCAATAATTCTTTTTATCCTTATCAAGAATTCCCTTATGAGTGTGCTAATTTTTTTCCTATAAAATCTTGTTCCTCCAGTCGTATGCTTCTGCAGAAAAGACAGTTCTTTCACTCTCACAGAGTTCAGGTGACTAGTTTTCTTAGATCTATGATTTTTTTCTTGGGTCCTTCCCTTCGCTTGGCTAGCTAATTTATTTTGAAATGGGGTTTCATTTCCAGCGTGGTAGAGAGAGGAGTTGACTTTCTATGTGATGTTTTGATGTTTAAGCAGTTAGATGTGATAGAGTTTGATACTTATTGCTTGTTCCATTTAGCATCGTTTCTTATTGAATTCCAATCATATTTGGTTTCCCTGCATATGAATCTAGCTTTATAAAGTAGGGCAGCTTTTTCAAATGAAAGAGGATTAGTTCTATATGTGTAATGTTGAATGTTGGTGGTATAAGGCTTTTTGTAGTAGTAGTTGTTTTTTAATATTAAATGCTTTTCCAGTGTGGCATACTATAGTTGATTTAATGCTTCCCATTTTCCCATCTTAATCTGCTCTGTGGTATTGAAGCCTATGGCACTGGAACAAGTGTTATCAGATCGGGACAGCGAAGATGAAGTTGATGATGACATTGCAGATCTTGAAGATCGAAGAGTAAGCTGAACATTTTTTAAATCCTTTTCTTTTTCATTCCCTTTCCCTTATTCTTTTGTCAAATTGAAATTATTATCCGACATAAGACATTACTGCAAGAAACATTTTGTTCAGAAAAAGCACGTTTTCTATGGGGGCTCAAAAGGGATTGGAAACCCTTCTTGAAAGCTGGTTTTTGAGAGGGGAGAACCAATCCAATTAAATACCCCATTGAGCATCCCATCCTATTTAAGGTGAGGGAACTAGGAATCCCATACTACCCTAACTTTCATCAATTGGCCTCATTAGTAATTAGAGCTCTCCATAGGTAGCCCTTTCTAGATCTGCCAAGCACCAACTTTGATAGCAATTGGAGGTACTCAAGTGGGGTGTGAAACTCTCTCCATAAAATTTACCTGTTTGGGTGGGGGACCAACCTTCTTGAAAACCCCAATTAAGCTAAGCTACTCAATACAAGACTTGGGGTATTTCATACTACCTTGGTCTCCATCAGTTTTGTGTAACACTTGGGCTCATAATGACTAAAATTTATTGAAGACATGCCACCATTTTTTACATAATATCTTAGGCTTTTTTGTCTCCTCTGTATCCTATTGCTCTTTAAGGTTTTATGCAGCTTTGCTCATGGATATTTCTTTCTGATGAACTTGGTCGGATTAGTCCCCAGAACCTAAAATTGAATTGTCTGTCATGTTACAGATGCTTGATGATTTTGTTGACGTTTCCAAAGATGAAAAGCAGCTCATGCATCTCTGGAATTCTTTTGTGAGGAAGCAAAGGTGGCTACTGCTTCCCCTATTAAGATGCTTTTATTTTTTATGCTTGCTTGTTTCTTTTCTTCCTGCCAGTAAAACTAGTTTGCTTGCTGGTTCTTTCATATAGAGTGAAATCTGTATCATGTGCATACCTGGTGCTTACATCATGTATTTTTTTCATTACCGCAGTGTGCTGGCAGATGGTCACGTTCCCTGGGCCTGTGAGGCCTTTTCCAAGCTTCATGGAAAGGAGTTGATCTCATCTCCCGCATTATTTTGGTACCGCTTTTGCTTTTCCTGCCTGAATTGATTAATATTTCCTTTACCTTTTGTTCTGATGGGAAGAAAATTAGGGAGGAAATAATACTAGGAGGGAAAACTCAAAAAAATGGTATTTTTTAAACCATTTTTGAAAGTTTTCTTTCTAATATTCCCTCTCCTCTATTTTCCCCTTACTTTTCTCTCCGTCCAAATATAAGGCTAGGGGATGTTTGGTTTGTGTTGTGGAATGTGCTCAAGATCCTTGGGGATGTCGTATGGGATATGATATTCTCATGTTTGGCTCAAGTTTCATGAAAATATTTTCTGGGAATGCTGCATTCCAAGGAATCCCATATGTCCCCAATAGCGTCGGTTGGTCCATGTGGCCAACACCACCTAGTGGAATAAACTTTCGATGATGTTTTTGTTTTTGTTGTTGTTGTTGTTAGCTTGATGAGTACCTAATACCTTAATCATAGTTCTCTTCCTTATTTCAGTTTTATTCTCTATTTCAGATTCATAATGTTGAGTATCTGTTGATTCTTTTCTGCAATCTTATGATACTAAAACTTGGAATCGCCAAACCATATATTATATTATTTTTTTCTTTGCTTGCTACTATCCTGTTCTCGGAACGCTGAGTTTAAGATGAATATTATTGGTTCAGGTGTTGGAGGCTATTCATGATCAAACTCTGGAATCATGGCCTTCTTGATGCTTCCACAATGAACAACTGCAGTATAATTATAGACAGTTTCAAAAAAGAGGGTTCTGATGAGAGCAAAAATTGAAGATTAGAAGCTAAGTGCTTCAATTTTTAAGGGACAGATTTCACACCATCTTCTCTTCTTTGTATTTTGCTCGATTGTAGCATCTTATTCTTGTATTTCCTATCATAATTTATTAATTAATTATTTTTTCAACTTCATTTGAACGGTGTAATGTATCATTTTGTCATATAAGTGAAATCACCCCCCGGGGGGGTTGGTTCACTCAACCTCTATTTGTCTCTTGGCTCCACTGTTGCTATCGATCTACTGATATGTTATACTCTTTCTGATCCGTAATATAATATAGATTTACCTAATTTAATTGGATTAAAGAAGATAATTAATATAACATATATTTTCTTAAAAACGTTATTCATTGTTCTTAATTCTGTCATTCTCTTTCTTTAATTGTTAGAGGGTGTATCAATAAAGGTAAATTATGGGGGAAAAAAGATTGACAAATATAAAAAAAATAGATCTTATATTTAATATTAAAATCAAATCTCTCAAATAGGCATTATATTAAGGACTAGAAGGAGTATCTCTTTTAATTGATAGTGGACTTGCATTTTGCAAAAAGTTTGAAATGAAAGTACTGGTAGTATGAATTTATAGATGAAGGTTAATAATATGTTTGTCATTGTTTTTGGTTTTGATGTTTGAAATTATAAGTTTTGGTGTGTCAACTTTTAATCTTAATCGTTATATATCTTTAGTTTTTATCCTTTAATAAGGACCTAAATCCAAAATTAATAGTGTTAAGTTTGCTTAAGCATCACTAACACCATTAATTTTGCTGACTTGACATCTGACTGGACATATGAATTTAATTTTTTTTAAAAAAATAATGAGCCTCCCTGAAAGTAAAACTGTGGGAGTAGGGGTTGGAAGTTTTAGTTTCAGGGGGTCGAAGATGATGGCTTATTCTTCTTTTTAAAAAAAAAAAATTAAAATTCATATGTCTAGTCAAATGCGTCAGGAAAAAAAAAAGTGTGACACAGAAGCAAGCTTAAAATTGTTAATTTCGGCTTCATGTCCTTATTAAACTATATGACTATTGTTGTAAATGGAGTAAAAATTGATGGATCAGGACCTATAATTTCAAATTATAGGGATTAAAATCAAAACAAGGATAAATTATAAGAACCAAACATTATATTATCCCTATAAATAAGTTAAGAAGTCATAACTTGTGAACGATAACTATAATCACCTATACGGTGCCAGTGGTCACCAGTGAGGCTCTAAGCATTTAAATATTAAGTTGTAAATGTTATACTCAATCATTTGTATTTTTGTCCAATTTGAATGCCTGTTCTCTTCGAAAAATGTTCTTCTGGTTTTTTGGAAAAAAGGATAACTTCTGTATTCTTTATTGAGTGCTTTGATAGCTCTTCAAACTCAGTGAAAACAGCTTTGGACATCCATAATGCTTGGTCAGGAAAGAAAATCAATAACAAGAAATCATCCATCATTTTTTAGTCCGAAGTCCCAAACTCTCAGAAGCTTCACTATTCAAATTTATTTGGAATATGTTTTACTAATAGATTGGGCAAATATCTAAGAACATAGGTTGATCCAAGGAGGAGCAAGGCCCTAGTTTATTTGCAAGTGATTGATGCAATAAAGAGAAGAACTACTGTATGGAGAGTGAGGTTGTTATCTTAAGTTTCTAGATTGACCTTGGTCAAAACTGTCTTATCGGGGGCAAATTTGCATATTCCTCTCTTTTATTATGTTACCCCAATATATTTGTGATAGAATTGACTCGAGATATATAAATTTCATGCATGTTAGTGAAGGAGGTATGGGATTAAGAAGAACATTTCAAGTAAATCAGACTCTATTAGCTATGCAAGTGTGGAGAATAATTTCTACTCCTCCTTAGTCCCTATTGTTCACCACTTTAAAAGCTAAATATTTTGATCTTGATAGTGATAACATTGTGAAAAAGTTTCATAATTTTTCATGGACCTGGAAAGCCGTCTACAATTGTACTTGCATTAGCACAATGAATCTAAAGTGGAAGGGTTGTCCAGGCTCATCAATTGTCATGAACCACCCTTTTTGTGGTGACAAATGCAATCTAAATCTTATAGACACTAGTCAATTCATATGATGTCTGATCTATCAATGCATCTTCCATCTAGTTGGTCTCCAATAAGAGGGAATCTTTCATTACTTTACAATGTAAATGCTCCTCATGTTGCTCAGCTGATTCTTGCCATGTTTCTTCTGCAATCAGCCAGATTCGCTCATGTGGTCTAAAAGTTCATCAAACCTGTACTCAGTTAAAGAGGGTTTCATATTGATTAGCTCCTCAATAAGTACTCATAATGGAGATCCATCTTGAAAATCCTTTTGGTCAATCTCTCTTCCAAGTACAGAATTATTAATAATATGGAAACTACTGAATCTACCTAGCTCGATTGATATTCTGAGACGTTATCACATCAATATCTATGGTGATTGTGCTTTTGGCTGTAATGTCCTTGAGTCTTTAGAACACTTATTCTTTACTTGTCCTATGGCTAAGGCAGTATGGTTTGAAGGTTTAAAACATTTCAGTTTCATTTTGCTTCCATTGATACTTTTAAAGATTGGTTAAAAGTGAGTCTGTTTTCCAATTAATCAAGATAATCATCCTTTGATGCTTGCTAGGATTGTCAAAGTGATTTCTACAATATGGACGAGGATAAATAAATTAATTCATCAGGGGATTTGATATGTCCATTATCTTTAATCAAAGAAGTTGATCGTGCAATTACCTTTTCTTCTTTCACCTTTTCTACTAATATTGATAATCCCAAACCACATACTATAAATTGTGAATAAACCTATCAACAAAGTGCTCTTCCACCGACGGATTGTCTTTCTGGACAAATTGAAAGAAAAAGGACATAAATTTTGTATGGTGTGCATTGGTTTTCAAGGACAAAAAGTGTGTCATAAAAATGACAGAAAACCACAAAAACAAATATTTTTTGCCCTTATGTGCTTTAGAGCTAGAGCTACTTTATCATGGATTATCTAGTCTCATTTCTATTGACAGTCCACAACAGAAACTGAAAGTTTTTTGCCTGGAGAAACTCTTTCTTCCACAAAAAGGAGCAATTATTACATCATTTAACTGCATCTATCAGGATATAAGTTATTTTCTTTCTCACTTTATTTTCAATACGAAATTTGAATGTACAAAATTTGACTCTTGCTTAACTATCCATGCTAACTTTTGACGTTTAGACTCTTTTTGTTCTAATTATCATTTTATGTGGAATGTAATTGCCTTTTTTTTTTTCAAAAAAGGATATTATATCTTCAACGTTATCAGACGGTTATACTACATAGTCACAACAGAGACAAGACAGAAACATGCTAAAAAGCTACTGAAAGGAGGATGGTGAAGTAATCTATGAATTTATAGGCAATATATTATTTATTAAAAGAATAATCTTCAATAACTTTATTGCCTTTTTTTTTTTTTGGTGGCTTCCTCAATTCTTGTGATACGATTGAGCTAGTGCCTCTAACGATCTTCTCTATATATTCTTAAATTACATTAAATAATTTTCTACTACTTCTTTCTTTAATATAAGTCACATAAACTTTTATTCTCATATATTTATTAAAAATTTCATTTTTTAATCTTAATATCCTTATCTTAGCTATCCAAACTTTATGTTTTTGTTTGTGCTTTAAAATCCAATATTCACTATCATATTAAATATTAATTACACATAGTGCTTTACTTTAATCCTATCGGAAGATAAAATCTTATTTTTTATAGTCTATTTCATTGTAGTTTCCCGTAGTAATATATATGATAACTCCCTATTCTTAAATAATTTTAAGATATATTTTAATATATTTGGCAGTCATCTATACTAAATTAAAGACATTTGAGTGAGATTTTGATAATATAACAATTTGGAGCATGATTCAAGGGATTTCATTATAAATATCAAAGTTTAGGATAAAATAATGATTTTGATATTAAGGAAAAAATAATGATATTAATAATAAAAATAATAATCTAAGATAAAAAAGGAAAAGATATTTCAATTTATCATTGTCATTATTTATTATTATCATTGTCTTTTTTTCATCTTTTTGTTTGGGTTTTTTTTTTTAATCTTAGTGGGATACTGCACCTTTTGGAATGAGGATTTAGGAAGCTAACCTACATATAGGGGTTCTACTTCTTCTGGGGAGCAAGAAGGAGAGGCATTTGCGTTGTGTCATCATCTTCACAGGAGGACTGTGGAGGTGACTAATTTGAAAATCAGAAGCACCATTGTGAATCAGAAGACTTTGTGGAGAATTGGAGGCCATTTGAAACCAAGAGATTAAAGCTTAGAAGAGATTTGAGGCTCAATCTTTTGGTTTTATTCATTTCTTCTATTTCCTTATAGATTAAATTTAATTCTGCTATGGATTATTATTTGCTTTGAGATGGATTTGATTCTCAACGTGAGTAGCTAAATTATTTACTCTAGGATTATTTGAACCCTTGATGGATTGAGTACTTATTTCCCTTCTTTTATTTGTGATTAAAGTTCTTTTTATGTTGATTTTACTCTTTTCTTAATACTTCTTGTTAATTGGCCACCAATAAAACTGATTAGTTTACTTGATTGATACTCGAGAGGGGCTAGGTTGAGTATAGAACTTGAGTTTACTTGTGTGAAAACTTGAATTTGTGAGATGAATGGATAATTTTGTTAATAAGGTAGAGATACACTTATTAGCCTCACATAGCCAAATAAAGGGACTTGATTTAGAAATTGGGTTTAATTAATTTATTAAGAAAATAATGTATTAATTGAATTAATCACCTATTTGGAAACTTGAGAGAGAGCTTATAGGTATAATAGTGTAATGGGTTAGCATAATTGGCTTTATGAGGCAAATAAGAAATATTTAACTACTGGTTAATAATCCTAAACTCCTCCTATCTTGAAGAAAAATACTAACTTTAAAATTCTCAATTATACTTTTTTCTTGAGCAAATTAAATCTTGAAGTATTCTTACTGAACCTAATTGAGATAATTAACTCATTTTTGTCCTAGTCCTCGTATGAACAATATTATTATATTACTTGCAATGATCTATATGATTGTAGTTAAGCTAGATGGCTAACAATATATATATATGAAATCATACTATTGAAATATGCCCTCTCTTTAGATTTTCTTTTTTAGCGTGGAACATTTGATAACCTGGACTACCTCTTTTTAATTTGGAGGATTTGTCAAGAATCTGAACTAATCCAGATCAAGCTAGGTAGAAGAATAAAGGTGACAAAGCTCTACCATCATACTATTGAAATATGCCCTCTCTTTAGATTTTCTTTTTAGCGTGGAACATCTGGTATCCTGGACTACCTCTTTTTAACTTGGAGGATTTGTCAAGAATCTGAACTAATCCAGATCAAGCTAGGTAAAAGAATAAAGGCGATAAAGCTCTACCATCAACTATTTAACACTGTTGCGTTCCCAAAGTTTAAACTCGAAACATTTGATTAAACTGGTATGACCTCTTACTAGTTGAACTGAGAGCTTTGTAGTTCTTTCTTGAGACTATTAGCTTAATGATCTTAGGAAATAAAAACTATTTTTAGGGATAGAGTCAACAAGATTAAAGAAAAAAAGGAGATAGTTCTTTCAAAAACATATAAATGAACTTGTTTGTGTGTGTAACTTGTTTGACGCATTGGTGAAACCTAATTTTGGGAATGGTCTCCGACATTGGAATATCCCCTATTAACATAAAGATCAATATGTGTATAGAAAGGCTAAGGTAAATTTATTTACCTCTCCCAGACTTCATATTAACCATTTTAGTCAACATAGTTAATCAATATAGGGTTAATATCATTATTAATCCTTACGGTTTGATTAAATTTTAGTTTTGATTCCTATACTTTAAATAAATTTTGGTTTTTGTCCCTATGCTTAAACTCAAACTACGTACTTATAGAACTATAAGAACAAAAACCAACGACTTGAAACTACAAGATCAAAACCAAAATTTGATCGAACTATAAGACCAATAATGATATTAACTCCTCAATTAATAACAAACTAAATGAAGAACATTAGAGGGACTGATTGAAAATCCAGTGAATAATTGAAAATGAACTGTAGCAAAGAAATGTACTTCAATAAAGATACACTTCATGCTCCTCAATTTCATAGTTTGGTTGTAGCCTTTGTATGAGAGAAAAACCAAACAAAGGTTTTAAAGTCTAAATAGGCGCAGAATAGTCTATATTGATAGGAAATCTAACACAGATAATGTACCTTTGTTTGGGAAACTTAATCACTATCACTTAGAAGAAGCAACGGCCAATATGTGGCAACAAGCAATAATAGAGCATAGAACAATTTTGAAATTGTTCAACATTTAATTTATTGTCTTAAAAAAAGTTGAATATGAATATTTGAGCTGAGCTACACAAGATGCCATCCAGCATAATCATTAATCCTAAATTCAAATGTAAAATCAGTAAAAGAGTGTTCACCCATCCATGTGACCAATTCAACTGCAGCTGGAACAGCCCATTTGCAGAGAAGCACATAAAGGAATTTGCAGCTAATAATCAAGATACCAAATCAAATCACAAGAAACCAAAAGAAACCTTTATTTAGACCACTCTAATTAGATAGGTAAGAATATCAACCCCAGCCACTAACAGTTCCAAAGCTGAGAACTACTCAATCAGCAACATTAGCTCCGAACTATGCATCATCTTCCACAGCCCTCGTGCATCCTTCAGGAGGGGGCATGTTGAGGTCTAGAACGGATCGGTCACCGCTATCTGTGGAAGGGGAATATGAGTTAAGAAAGAATAAGGGAGTGAAATTTTATGCGGGGGAGAAAGAAGGACAAAGTTATTGACCAGATTCTGCAGTCTGCCTTTTTAAGTCCTTGACCAGTAATAGAGATTCCAAAAACATCAAAATGTTGAAGGAGGCTAGTTCACTTTTCAGCTCTGTATTCAGATCACTAAACCCAAACTTATCCCTCCACATGCGGGCGCACTCTGGAATTGCCGGGATTATTAAGCTTTGAACTGAGAGATGGCGAAGGACCTAAAATATCGCCATGAAAAAATGATATTGTAATCAAATAACATGAGGAGGCTAAGCCAAAGAAATGGAAAAAGAACCTTCATAACCTTTAGATCATACCAAGAAATCCAATATGATTTTCTGATTTTGACGATTTAATTACCAGTTACAGCATTGAATTAGAATGACATCTACCTTTGTGGGGAATTACATTTAAAGGGGAAAAAAACAAGTAGCTTCAGAGGAAAGAATACTTTCATGAATGCTAATGACCAGAAACTTGGGGGGAAATTAACCTAGATGCTTGGATGTTTTACTAAAAATTTTTGCACGACTGTACTAGGTTGAATTAAGATACAAGAGAAGATTATATGACCTTGTTTATGACTTACCGATTCCACAATGACCAAAAGGTATCCGCAGTATCCTTTTCTTTGATAATTTTTATGTGTGGCCATAAAGGGCATTTCTGCAAGCCTCTGCCCATGGACTCTGTAGAATTAATTTGTGGCAGTTTAATAAAATATTCAACGCAATCTCAGCTAATACAGAATTTAAAATTTACTCGCAGTGACGTTAAAAAAAGTGTGTTCACAAGCAAAAGAAAAGAAATATACCTCACAGAAGCAGCAGAGACAACCTCATCATCTTTTTCCAGTATAAATGTATAGAAACGGCTGTAATCAATCCTGGGTAATTCTGCTCTGAATTGCATCAGAATTGGTAATTATCAGAAGGCGCTAAATTGGATGTTAGCAAAGGGAGTAATAGTACAATAGAATACGTATAAAAATATATGTTGATGAAAGCAGCAGCAATAATTTGAATAGGTCAACCAACAAAGCGTTGGTCTGTGCAAGACTCGCTAGATTCCTTAGGATCTCAAGTTTGAGTCCCAAAGTAGTCGATTGCTTGGATACTTGGTCATAGAATCCAAAAAAGGCGCTGGATCCCAATTGATAGTTTCAGTGCAGAAGGTTCCCACCAGGTTGATAGTATCCAAAAAAAAAAAATTGAATAGGTCAAAGGGTAAAGTATGAAGAGCCTAGTAACTATGAAAAAAATGCGTTCAATGTCCTTACCCAAGACTGTATAGTACACTTTGAACCACATTGTGGCCTGAGTATCTGTCAACTATTGGCACAAAAGCTTCATTCATTAATTTCCACATAATTGCAACCTTGACATTATTTTCAAAATATTGGAGTTCAGAGACAGTTGATGTCCTATCCATTTGACGAATAACTCTCCAAGTGTAGCTTCCAGTGATTTCGTTCCTAACCCCAACAAAAGCCTCCAATATCTCATAGGCCTTACACAAAGCACACAGTCAGAATAGCAAAGGTGGTAGACGTTTTATTGAGAGTAATCCATGGAGAGCATGACCACTCAAAGTTTTGTTCACCATTAAAAGTACAATTTAAAATTTCACATTTTGAATTATAATTTAGGACTAAGGTGCAACTTTGTTTTGGAAGTAACCACCTAGGAACATTAGGTATCCGGAAGTTTTATGAGGAACAATTTTGCTTTGAAAGTGTTAAAAAATGAATAAATTCACTCTAACCATTTAAAAAATAACATCGACCGTTAAAAAATTTATGTTAACTGTTATTTTTAATGGCAAGGGGCAAAATTGCCCCTCAAAAAACTTTCGGATACCCTGCACTCCTGGTTACTTCCGAGATAAAATTGCACCTTAACCCTATAATTTAAAACAAGCAAAGCAAGGACGTCAAAATACACGAAAAATCTCAGCCCCTTGAGAGGTAAAACTTTCTATGTTTTGCATAAAATCCACCAAACCTTTCATATGGTAAATAGAGATCCCAGATATATTATAGACAGAGTAATACCTTCCTACAACTTTGCCTACAATATAAACGCGAACAGTTAGGGTCTAAGGCATCTTCAAGAGCATCTTTCTCAAATTCCTTAAAGCATCCCCATTCAACTACAGAAGCACGGAAAATTGGTTAGTCAATAACACCCAATTGGAGGGAAAATAGAAATGTGAAAAAAGCATTAAATCTTTGAAAGACCCCTAAAAGAATGCTTCAATAGATGTTGAGAAAAAATATTACATTTTTTGTTACATTGGAAGCATGCAATTAATTGCTTGCTTTTATCACCAAGCCCACAGTGTTTGCATACGCAATAAGGACAGAACCAATCACCTTCAGGAAGCCTCTGCAACGTAAATGCCATGAATCCACAATATTTGGTCAGAACATGAAATATATATAACCAAAAACTAAAAACTAATTCCAAACAGTCAGAGATCCACCAGATCCACCCTTAATCCCTTTTTAATAAAAGAAAATGAAAATCATTTTAATTACCTCCAAATTCAAACAGTCTAGATGATATGTTGCAAGGCACTTGTCACAGCAGATCAAGTCTCCCCCATCTCCACAAACAGGACAAGCAAAGTCATGGTTGTCTTTTGAATTTCTTGTGCGTTTAGAGGATTGTGCTTCCAGGTGTTTCAGTTCACCGTTCTCCTGCCAAGCAATCTTTATAAACTCCAGAAGTGATTCTCGTTTTTCAAGGAGGTGAATATCTTGATAGGGCTGTTTAAGATCACTTTCACAATGTTTCTCAAAGCCCCACACAGAATATTCCCTCTGGCAACAGCTGCAGAGAATTGCACCTCTGGCAATTTTTCCTATCTTAGCTGGATTGTCCTTTATTTCATTTGAGTGGGTGACATGCTCACCCTTCTTGATAACATTGCAATCTATCAACCATGATAAAATGGTTGTTTTGTTTGAACTTAATTGGTCAGCACAATATGTTCCATATTTCTTGTTTGAACTTGTAGGTTCACTGGCTTCCTTGTTTTGTACTTCCTGAACCCTCTTCTTTGAGGTATGACCTCGTCGACGTCTTGCAGTCAAAGTTACACTTGAACTTGCTGTTTTAGTCTTCTTTGTAGTTGTAGAGCATAATGTCATGTTCCTTCTCTTTTTTCGTCTATTAGAGGTCCTTGATAAGCAGTCTGCATCAGAACCAATTGAATCACTTCCAGGACTGGCTGAATCTGCATAATTAGTGCTTTGCTTTCTTTGCCTAAGTGAGTGGGCCATGTGAATTATTTAGTAACTCAAGATTCTCCTCTCTTATTGTCACCTCTGCCAAAATATCTGTCAGAAAAAGAAAACTGACTGAAAAACTATAACCACAAGCAGATTCTTACCCTTTCATTTTATATTTCTACCTATCTGTTCATAGAAATTATTAAAATGCTGAGCCCCAGAAACTTTCCTGGAGTAATGATGATGAACAAACAGCTTGGCTCTGATAAAAGCATGCAGAGAGTTTTAACTACTTGTATGGTAGATTAGATACAACTGTTAATCTTGAACTAATGAAACAATGACAGTATAAGAGTACTTTGATGTTGTAAATCAATTTTTATGATAAGGAATCCACAATATAAATTGAGTCATTTAACTAACTGATGAATCAGCAAATCAAATTAAATGGATTAAACAACGAATATTAATAGAAGACCATGCTGTTCATTTCTAGCACTATTTGTCACGAGAAGAGACAACATTTAAATGTTTACTCTTCACATAAGTAGTGATTGATCCCTCATAAATTGAAAACTGTTATGAAATAAAAATAAACAGAGATCAAAGGGGTGTGTGTGTGAGTGAGTGAGAGAGAGAGAGAGATTATGATGAAAAGAATCATTATTAACCATCATATCTTCCCTTTATTAGCTATCAGTCCATTGAAGACTGACCAACAACATTCTTCCATGCAAGTATAACCAAATCGCAACATGCTGCAATCTCATCCCTTAATAATTTGAATTTGTTAAGTACTAATTAAGTTCTTAATTCAATAAAATAATCCTCTAGAATTCTTGCTTAAATCACAAGATCCAAACAAAATAACTTTCCCTATGTCTTAGATCATTGAAATCCAAAGCAACAACATTGTTCTATGCATATCATGTAGAGCTGGGAATCAGGGCCGGGCTAGCCCGACAGGGTTGGTACTTGAAGGGCCAGTGCCGGCCTATCAAGGCCAGGGCTGGCTTTAGAGGGCTTGGAAATTACTATTCCAAATTTTAACTATTTTTCTTCCCTTTTTTTCAAAGAAATAATTAGCAAATTACAACAATTAAAGTTCTAATTTATCAAATAAATGTTGTCAATATTAATATCCAAGCACAACTAATCATCTAACAAATAATTACATTCACTAATTCGTAATCAAAAACAAACTATTGTCTATAAATAACTCACATAAAATATAAGAAGCATACCACTAAGCAACATTAGTACGATGACTATTATTATTATCTTTTTCACCACTATCATCAATTTCAAAGACATTTAATTGCACTTCAATTTAAGTAGTAGGTTCTATTTCATGAGTAAGAATATTATAAATTTCTTCTCTTGTATCATGAACACATCTATTAAAAGGGCCGGCCCTGCAGGGTTTATTTAATTTAGCTCCTCTAATTTTCAAGCAAAGGGTCAGGGCCTAAAAGGAATGTAACCATTTTGTCACATGCATCTTGAAAACATATTTGATTGTTCATACAATAGCTTTTGAATTAGTAAAAATGATTGGTATCAATTTACTTCCTCATGCTACAAATGCTAATATCTTTGAGTCTGAATGGACTGTTGTAGTCAATTTTTGGATATTTATGACAAACTATGAAGATAAATACTTGTCATAGTTTCTCATTTAGGTTAGCCATTTTTGACAAATTTATCTCTATTGGAATATCCATTATAACCATTAACTTTAATTTATAAACTAGTAAGAGGTAAGACTATAATCAACAGATCTTTTGTTGTTATTCCACAAAACTTGCTACCTAAAAGCGTCTTTAAGATTAATTTCTAGGGTGGGCCAAAAGAACAAAGAAAATTTTGCTTTTTCTTCAAGAGATTGGAAAAGTACATTTCAAAGATTAAAAATGTTAAATACTTTGGAGATAAGATCAATAGTAAGATAAAATGTCAATAAAGAAAAAATTATTGCAAAAATGATGCCCAATTCGCAAATGCAAATCTACACTAATGAACTGTATTTAAGATAAAAAATCAATTAGATCATGACGGCCCTCTCAGGAACCGTCAACAATCAGGCTTGGTACCATTTGATTGGTGCCTAAGGCTATGTTTGGTTTGAGGGAAGGGTAGGGGAGGGAGTGGGAGGGAAAAAATATTTTAGGAGTACATTGACCAAATTGCTATTAATGAAAAGAATATTCTTTTTTGCTTAGGGGGTGTTTGGAAAACACCCAAAATCTAGGTTTTGCGCAAGCCGAGACAAAACTCCTCTCACATACTTACCTCGTACTACGCAAAATCTAGGTTTTGGAAGGTTTCCAAACACCCCCTTAGAATATATTTTAGTAATATTGAAAATTTTCTATGGGCAATTTTGTAAAGATGAGAGAGAAAATTTCTCTCAACTTTTTCTTCCACTCCCTTCCCTCAAACCAAACATGCTGTAAGTGGGATTGAGGTAGGAGAGCCAACCTGCTTAAATACCTCATTGAGCATTCCCTCCTACTCAATGTGAGACACAGTATCCCATATTACCAAGTCTTCATCAGAATCAATCAAGAAAAACGCATTAATGGATATTGTATGCATAAATAAAGCACCCCCTTTGTGAGATTCAAACTTTCATTGGCAAGATATGAACTCTTCAGCAAGCAGGTGAGAGGGAATTTTTTTTTTTTTCCAACTAGAATTCCTACCATATTGAAAATTGAAACTGAATAAAAAAACTTGCCTTTGATTCTGAAATAAGATCTTCACCCTGAATTCTCGATGAGCAGATTCACAAAAGCAGAAGATCTATAAATTGTTCAAATGCCTGCACAGCAAAAATTGTTAAGAAATTTTGCCATGAATGTGACCATTTAGAGGAATGATTCATTGTATAAGTAAACAAGATTATGAAGATTGATACCGGGGGAAGACCGAAACCGTACTTTACTCTCTCTGTGCTTTTGAAAATGAAAAGGATACGTTGCGCTGTTAGGAAGGACAAGACACAGGGCAATAATTGGGATTGCAGGCAACTTGTTTCATTAGGTGGCTCACTGATGGCAATTGTTCAAGTGACGAGTCTGCCCTATGAGGTCTTTAAGTAGAAAAGGATTCGGCCTCCACATTTCCACGAAAAAATCTTAATAAAATCGTAATTAGATAGGCATGTGGAATCGACGACGACAACAAGCCTTATTCCACTAAATGAGATCGTCTGCGTGAATTGCACAACGTATATGGACTAAAATTAATATTAAAATTAGTGTGTGCAAAGGCACATCATTCATTGTCGTGAACCACTCATCTTAAATTCCGAGAAAATACAGTCCCACTCTAATTTAAGTAATTTGTATTTATATAAACCGTAAAAAGCATATCGTATTGATTTCTCATAAAACAGTAGCAAGAATAAATCTGAAGTGTTTTACTGTTAGAATATGTTCAGTCAAATAGTCCACTGAGAAATTACAGCCTAAATGAATATCAAATAATACTTTCTCAAAGTATTTTATTCATTCAATGTCTAATCCATCTTTTAATGGTAAACTTCCTTATGCTGAACAGCTATTAAGTTCATTTTAATCGCTTCTTCAGTGATAGGAATAAGAGAAGAAAGTTACCCAACAAGTTGTTGATTGAAGTGGTAAATAGCCACGCCCCCGTAAGAAGGAGAATACAAGTTTGAATCCCGAAAAACACACTTGTTGGAAGAGACGAAAACCCTTTACGCTCTAAACCTCGAAAAGGATTATACCATTGATCAAATAAAAAAAAGAGAAGGAGATAAGAAAGTTATAATTTGAATCTTCTACCTAGTGCACCATTTTTTATTTTTTATTTTTTGAAGAGACAAAGAGAGCAACATAAAGGAGTTAGAGTGTACACATTACACAAGGCTTGGTTGAGAATTCTTTGCATCTTAATATGCCAGGTAAAAATCATGTGTCATGTTCAAAATATGTAAATCTTATGCAAGAGTTTTAGCATTTCACCAGCTCACCTGGTACAGCACAAACTGAATAGAAAATGCATAAAACACAGTCGACTTTATCATATGGTAGCTTATTTTCTGTAGTTTTGCTGCATGCTTTCAAAGAAACTAATATACCAACAAGAAAAAGGGAAAAAGAAAACTGTGGTAGAAACTTTTCCACATATGTCAATCTTTATGTACTACCTCCGGTCTTATATATAGGACATAGTTTACAGTGCAACTTACACTACAAACTATGTCATATATTTAAGATCGAACGAGCACCTATTAACATAATCGGTTACTCAAGTTGTTTTGAAATCAGTAGATATAATAGACAAGTAGACAACGACAAGTCCTATCTCACTAGGTGGGGTCGACTACACAGATCATACGGCACCATTGTACTTTATTAACAGAGTTAGTAGATAGAACAACCACAACAAAATTTTAACAACTAAATTTAACAAGTTCTGACACACATGTAAAATTAGCAAATAGCAACTGACCTCAGTGGCCTCCAAGAGCTTTCAGACATACTAAAAGCTCACCGCTTTCATTGATCATGTCATGTGAAAAATGAATAATAAATAAGAGGTAAGACATTGCATCGGGTGGATATTTTGATAGGAAGCTAAACCAAAAAAATATATAAAATTCTCACCTGTAAAGGAATGAAAAAATGATGAATGTTCATTGGAAAAATCATTAACTGGGTAGTAGTGCCAAAATGGCTTGCAAGACAGTGCTTATGTAGAGCAGCCATACCAACTAATAAGAACGAGACAAAATATAACTTACTCTGAATCAGACACATCAAATCATTCATCCTTGAATTGTAATTCTATATAGAATATTGATCTCGCAAAACTCTTATTACTACTGGTGTTCCTCAAGAAATTTGCCACATATCTGAATCTCCAAATGATTATTGTAATGAAAGAAATGTGTTATAACATTTGCAGGGGAAAAAAAAGTCCAAACATCTTCCTAGTATAAACCAAATGCGCTTAAAAATCAGTAGCGCCAATCTTACATCACAAAATTAAAATCTCTGATAAACACCATATCACATTCCAATAAAGTAAATGGCTAGACCAAACCAATTTACGGTGTTTGGCCCTGCCGCTGATGCATTCAACCCCAATCTCCGATGCTGTAACTCCCAGGTACCCATTTCCCCACCTATAACAGGATTTTCCTTTCTGTTTGGCTGCAAGAATGTGTGGAGAAAATAATTTTTACGGCTCGAATCTCGTGGTGCATAGCTTATATTAGCTCACAAATTCGCAGCAATCAAACAGAGCTTTGATGCATCCAATTTTCTTTCTCCACTGCCCTTTTGCTTCTTTAGGTGCTCTTGGTCCTCCCATTCGCTCCCTTCTAATTTGTACCGATTCGAATAATGTTGTTTACTTTGTGGTTTCTGGAAGCATGTAGGTGTGGGATGAGAACAAAAATGAGTTCTCAGGACCTTCATAATCATACAGCAACCCCAAAAACAAAGTGGAACTCGTTATTGTCACTTTTATGAAGATAAAGAGCCTGCCACCGCTGGTACTGGTTTTCGAGCTATGAGCTCGTAAATCCAAATTCAGACATCAGCCTCGAAGATTTTGATGATATTGGAAGAGAATCAAAGATAAACGAGGAAATTGACAAGGATGAAGCAAATTCGAAAAATTTCTATTTTGAAGATGATAGGAGTGAGCATGCCAGATTAGGAAGGTTTTGTAGAGGAGATTCATTTTGATTTTCATTTTATGACTGCTTATGATGAGAATTGCAGAAAGAGGCCTCTAGGAGGGCTCAGGTAACAAGAGCCGTAGGATTTGGGGCATCTTCGTCCTAATCCAACGCCCCATATTTTTTTCTCTCAGTGTTGAATAACGGTAAAAGTATTAAAAAAACCTTAATTAATTAATTAATTACCAAAATGTCACTGAGTTAAAAGTATTAACTCATCTGCCCCCTATAATCGATTATATGTCTTATGTAATCGATTACAGAGGATCAAATCTCTTTTTTTTTCATCTTTTGCACTATGTAATCGATTACGTCACTGTTTAGTAATCGATTACACAAAATTTACACTATGTAATCGATTACGATGAGTGTCGTAATCGATTACATAAAACCAAAAGACAAGTGTGCCAGTTACCACGCTATGTAGTTGATTACGGCATGAGTCATAATCGATTACATTTAGCGGAATTAGTTTTTAAAAACGTCAAACACCTCATTTTCCCTCATTTCTCATTCCTCTAACCGATTAGGGTTCCCCCACTCTCCTCCATTGCGATTTTCGGCCAGAAAGCTGCGGATTCAAGCCGTGGGTTGAGGAAAAATCAAAGATTTGCTCTCATTTGCGTTGATTTCGGTAGGTTTTTGGTACCCATTGCGAATTTGTCTCTATTTTCTCCGTTTTTCTGAAGATATGGTTCGTGCAATCGATTAAGGTTTGTTTTCTTTGGGTATGTAGTGTTTTGATCATTGATTTGAATTGTTTGTTGTTGTTTTTGAACAAGTAATAGATTAAATTGATGTTTTTGTGCGTTTTGGAAACAATGTGTGTATGTTTGAATGTGAAATTGATGTAAACAATGGGATTGAAGCACAAATTACATGTTATTGTGTGTATGAATGTTGAAGATTATTGATTACGTGGAGTTTGATTGTTGATTGTGCATTTTTATTTCAATTTCATTGTCTCCGTTGACCGATATTGATCATGGATTGTGATTATGCCATTAATCACATATTTGTTTCATGTTTGTTGATGGTTTATATTGTATCTTTGTAGGTATTTGTTATGATCATCCCTCCACGCAGACGAGTTGACCCTCAGAGCAAGAGACGTTCGAAGGCATGGATGGAGGGTGAGACATCCGACTCTCAGGCACAACCAGTAGATCTCTAATACGGAATTCTCCTGGGCAATAATGCAGCATCCCACATATCCTTCCTTCAGCACTTTGTGGGCAGACCCGTGATCAAGCCTAAGTCACTGAACATGCATTTTTTTACAGAAGAGGGATTTGAGTTAGTCACACTGGTGGAGGGTTCGCATCTACATGGCTTGGCGGAGTTCGTCAGTCACTACTCAGAGGATATGGTTAGAGCCTTCTACCATAACCTCAGTTACATCAATGGAGTGCTGAAGTCGCGCGTCTGCGGCATTAACATAGAGATGACTGCTCTGATATGGGCCCACATGTTGGGATATGATTTTGATGGGGCGGGCGCCATTCTGTACGATGGGGATACCAATGTCAACCTGCCTGGATATGACCGAGTCGCCGCCGTCAACGATATCAGGAGGCCTTTGGGTCAGAGAGCCCTTTTCACTGTGGGGCAGCTGACTGTGGATGCACGGATCCTTTTCTACGTGCTGACCCATATTATGTTCCCCCGGGCCTACAATCACTCTAAGGTGTTAGAGGTTGATATCCCGATCATGTGGGCCATCATTCACGCCAGACTGGTGAACTGGAGACACTATATTTGCTGGATGATGTCCAAGGTGAAGTAGAAGGAGAACACCGCCTCCCTTTCGCTTACCTAGTCCACCGTATATTGCTCCACTTCCGTGTGCCGATGTAGGGATTTGAGATGGTGGACCAGCAACATTGGAACGCTGTCTTCGGGAGGCGCCTACTAGAGCAGTGCAAGATACAGCATAATGCACAGGGTGTCTGGATATGCACTGCCGCTGACGAGGACGATGCACTGGCTGTTCCCCCGTGGTTCATCCTGAGGTCCCTATGCCGGACGATGACGATGATAAGGATGAGGAGATGGTTGAGCCGGACGGTGGATTCCAGCACCGTGACGTCATGCTGCAAATGATGCAGATGGACCTCCGACAGAGACAGTGGTGGAGGAGCCACAAGTAGCAGTGAAGGAGCCACGTTGAGAAGGAGAACGAGCAGTGTCGGTGGATGTAGAGCCGGATGCACGGGCTGGAGGCTGGACTTCGACAGTTACAGGACGGACAGCACTAGGACGCAGCCGGAGAGGAGGACCAAGTGCCTGATGTCTCCGATGAGGAGGAGGAGGAGGATTTAGAGGAGGATGCAGATTAGATAGCTATGTTTTTTTTTGTTGGACATGATGTTTGTATTTGGATCTTGTAATTTTTTTTTTAGACTTGGTGAAGTTGTATTGACTATGACATTTACTTTAGTTATGAATGTTTATGCTTTCAGTTCATATGATTTGAGGTGATGAATTTTGCAAATGATATGTCGTAGGACGAAAAACGGATATAGGGACATCGATTGATTAGACATAGTGTAAACGGTTAATTGTTGGCAAAAAGACTTTCCCCAAGTCACATTTGTAGGTAAAAAGAAGTTGGAAATTAGTTTCGTCATGCACCAATTCGAAATCTCTTTTTCATTGTGCTTCTGCAGCTGGTGTAATCGATTACACCATACTGGTGTAATCAATTACACAGTGTAAATTTTGTGTAATCGATTACTAAACAGTGACGTAATCGATTACATAATGCAAAAGATGGAAAAAAAAGAGATCTGACCCCCTGTAATCGATTACATAAGGCATGTAATCGATTACAGGGAGCAAATGGGTTAATACTTTTGCCTCAGTGGCATTTTGGTAATTAATTAATTAATTAAGGTTTTTTCCGTATTTTTGCCGTTGAATAACAACCAAACTACAGTTTCAAATTCCTTTTTCACAAGATAAAAGTCGTCTTATATGTTTATCTCCTAAATCCTAAAAATTATTTTCCAAAAACTAATTCAAACACACACTAAATAATTCTCAAACATAAAAAGTCCTAATATTGTTGTGCTTTATGCAAAAAGTTCCAAAGTTCCTAGGTAGAAAACATTCATTCTTTTATTCTCTCTGATACTAAATATAAGATAGGATTAAATTTTTTTAGAAAAATTAAGAAATCTAAATCAATTATTTAATTATATTATATATTGTGTATCATTATATTATATATCAGTTTATATATTAATAAAATAGTTTGAAAAAAAGGATAAATATAAATATTTTAAGGTAATTTAATTAGCTTTTTAAAATATTTTTAACTTTATTTTTATATTTAATACCTTGTTAATTTTACTTTTTAGCTATTGCATTCCTTCATTGTAGACTATATTGATTTTCTCTTTTATTCTTGTCCTGTCTACTAAAAATTTACAAAAATAATGGAATATATAATTTATTTTAGTTTTCACCAGAAAACAGAAAATTCATACTCTATTTTGTTAAGTTAGCTGCATATGAGCCAATTCACTTTGTATTTAGAAAAGTTATATACTACGTATTACTTAAAAGTCAAAGCATAGTTAACCTTGTCCACAATATTTAGAATCATGCCAATACACTCAAAAAATGAATGTGGGTTTCAAATCCCAATCTAAGGGCCGATCCCTTTACAACCAGCTTTGATTAACTAATCTACGGCCAAATTACAAGATCTAGGAGCAAAAACAAAAGTAAAAGATTGTAATGATCTAGACAACAATCTTAATTCTTCTATCATACTTGCTACTCACCAGTTTGGGCAATGGACATGAACTGTCACAGCATCACCAAAGGTAAGCATTAGATTAAAAACATGTCCCATTGATAGTGAGCTTTGGTAATGGTATCAAATTAGTAATGATCATATGATGTGTACTCTTGAATCAGCATGATCTGTTTTTTTTTTTTTTTTGTATTTAATCAGCTAGCAGGATCTTTATGAGACATTTTGAGGAGAATCTTGGTAATGATCACATATTATATCAAACATTTTTTACATTCGTGGCCTTGATTTATTTCCTAAATTAGTAGTGAGAAAAGGGTTGGCAAGAGAAAGCAATATTCTTAAAAAGGGTATTAAACCGTTCTCAGCTGTTTCTAAAATAATTATCCTCCTTAGGACACTTTGGCATAAGTGAAACATTCCACTGCATCAAAGAGTGATATGGCAGTCGAGAAGAGTAATCAAGGAAATCACAGCTCTAATCAAATTCTTTTCCCTTGTTTTTTCCTCATCTCTCACTTGTCAACCCCAAGTCTCTGCCTTGTATGTCTTGCAAAACTAGTGCCCACATCTCCAGGCAAGGATGAACAATGGTTCTGCATAAGTTTCATTGAAATAGAGCTTTTGGGCAACTCTCTGTTAGTCATTCATCAAGAAAAAACTACTGATTTCAACGAATGACTCGTTGAAAATTCTTTGTATCAGCAAAAGAATAATCAACCTCCCTTCACCTACTACAAAAGATTTAGTTTGGAATGACGACAATTTCCTCCTTAAGATTTTCTCTTGGGTCCCCTATTCACAATCCCCTCCCTCTATTGTACAATGTATTTAATTTTTCTTGTTGTCATGTTATAACTCTTACTTTATAATATTCTTAATTATTTTATTAATATCTTTTTACCTTATTATACAAATAAAATAAAATAAAAAACATGTAAGGACCAAGACTTTTGAATAAGGTTTTTAAAGAAGTTTAGCACAAATTAACAATTTCTCTAAAAATATATAATAATATAAATAAAAACAATTTAAAGCACTCACTTCATAACTATAGCTAACTAAGAGCATTTAAAATTAAATTATAGTTAATTTCTCTACTACGTGTAATTACCAAAAACTTGCATTAAACACATATCACACCAAACCACTTTCTAAAATCTCATTAGTATGAGGCCATGAGTTCAAATCTTATTGAATTATCTCCTAATCCACTTTGAATGATATAAGCCAACCCCTTGTCGTATTTCAGTCTTTATGTTTGTGTGTGTTTGGGATGTCTTTTCAACCCCAAAAGCAAGCACTGATGGGAAGGTTAAAAGTGGGGTTTGCAACTTTAGAGTTTTTTTTTTTTTTTTCAAGTTTTTACTCCGCTTGACTTTCAGGTTAAAAATGAATTTATAAACTAGATTATTCAGCTTTTAGCTTTTAATGGAAAAGAGCTTTTTCCATTAGACTTTTAGGTTAAAAATCGACTATTTTCATAAGCTAGATTTTCTAGCTTGTTATGGGAAAAGAGTTTATCATGCTTAAGAAGCTTTGAGCAAAAAAAAAAAAAAGCAGTCATGAGTGTGACAATTGGGAGAGAGAGATAAGGGGAAAATGCAAGATGACATTGGGGGAGGGGGGTAATTTATATTTCTTACCAATTTATACTATTTTCAGTCCTAAATATAAAATAGAGTTTTTTTAGAGATATTAAGAAAATTAATAAAATTACTTTAAAATTTTATATTTTATATTTTTTCCAAACTATTTTACCTAACTTATATTATTAATATATAGTCTAATAATACACCATATATGATATGATAAATAACTTATTTAATTTCCTTAATTTCTCAAACACACTTATGTAATACTGCCATTGTTTGATCAAATTGTATTTTAACATTGCTAAGTTTCTAAGTATGCATTTTTCATTCTTTTGTAATTTTGATTTTATTTTTCTTTTATAATTATCTTAAAAGTCATTTATACTACTATAATTCTAAAAAATTTTAATTTCACAAAATCTACTTATGATACCGACAATCCTTACATAAATTATATTATACAATTTGACTCTTAGTCAATCTTATTTTTCCAAGTTAAACACTAAGTAAGTCATTTTTCTTGCAGTTATCTGAAATACACATTTTGTGTTGCATCCCTTTATGACTTCTCGTCTTCTGTAATATTTTCAATTGCTTAATCCTTATCCGGAGGGAGAGAGCATCAATTCAAACTCCTTGCATTGTAAGTTCTCATTTTGTGGGTTTATAATGGAGTCAGGTTTCTCTCATCATCATTTTCTCGTTATCCCTCATAATCTCTAAATCATATCTGTGGGTACAATACTTTTCTCTCTCATTCTCAATCAACGGTTTAGATGAGCTTATAAGGAATAATGAAAAGTAAAGATAATGAGAAGATCTTATTCCCTTGTGTAATGCTGATAGTTGTAATGAGATTTACAATTAAACTGGTTAAGTGTTTAAAATTTTTAATTTACAATTTTTTAAATAAAATATTTTCTTAAAATTATATATAATAATTAAATCTAATTTATCCAAAATCAGTCCCACAGTCAAGGCCAGTAAACGAGCTCACTATGTTCGTCAAAATCACCTTCCGGCAGAACTCAAATGGCGCAAAACCTGCCATAAACAAGAGAGAGAACAATGGGCGCTTTGAGGGTCTTTGCAAGATCTCTTGGACGCTGCTTGCGTGATAATTCAAAACCCTATCTCATTTCCAATCAGCCATTCCGAAGCTTCATAACTGTGTCTCAGCAAATTGTTCCTTGCAATTCCGAGCCATGGCAGTTTCAGTATCAGAATCGCAGGACTCTCATTTTGGACTCTTCCGCTTCTGAGTTCGTCAAGCTTCACAGACTCGCCGACCTGGATTCTGGTAAAGCTTTTCCCTAAAATCTCTGCCAGTGGCTCTCTAAGTCTATATCTAATAGTGTGTAAAAATCAAACTGATTGATTACGTTTCTATATTCGGACGTGATTCACTTGAAAATGATTCATCCTGTGTTTTGCTATATTATTATATTATTACGAGTTTGGTAGAAATAAAAGGGCTAAGTATGATCTATTTTTAATGGCGTTTCTTGCTTCTGACCAAGTAACTCTCTTGCTTCAATCTTGTGCGCTCTATGAAATTCATCAAGCTCGTGTACGAGTGTGCGTTAGAGGGATGGAGATATCCTCATTATCACAGCAACATTTAGTCATGGTTTCAAGCAACAGTTTGAAATGCAGTTTGAAGTGTTTAATTTGAACTACAAGTCCAATTTAAAATTAGTTGAACATTTTGTTACAGGTATTTTCGAAGTTAGCTTGGACAGGCCTGGAGCTAAAAATGCCATAGGGAAAGATTTGCTACGAGGTCTGAGGCATGCATTAGAATCCATTGATCAAGAGCCATCTGCAAAGGTTGCTTTGATCCGCAGCTTAGTTCCTGGGGTATTTTGTGCTGGGGCTGATTTAAAGGTAGTTCATGAAGTTTCATGTCTATCTTGGAAAGAAGACTAGGATCTTTGTAGTTTTTTATTCAATCCTTCCTATAAGCCTAGGTGCCTGTTTGTTTTTGTTTTTGGCTTTTTAGAAGTGTTTTTACGATTTACAAGGTAAGTATGTGAGAAGAATTTTGTCTCAATTAGTGAAAAAGTGCTTAAAAAAGCACTTTTGATAAGTTCCTAATTGCACTAGAACTACTGTAGTAATATATCTAAGTTATGCCAAATTAAAAAATGGTTGAATTCCATTTAAATGGTTTTTCTGTTAATTTGGTTCTTGCTATGAGTCAGGCTTGATTAGATTTCCTTTTACTTGTATTCACACGGCACAGCAGAGTAATGTGCGTCTGAGAGTTTTGTGTTTTACTGAATCACAGGAGCGTTGGACAATGAATCCATCACAGGTTAAGGATTTTGTGAATACTCTTCGCTCTACGTTCTCTTTTCTAGAGGTTAGTTCACATCATTAATTAGTTTGTTCTAATAGTTATGCAGTTTTTGGCTCTGTATAGTGAATAGGTAGCAGATGAAGTACAGTGTGTATATTCAAGTTCACAACACCTAAGGCAGCTACGAGCATAAATTTTCTAATTTTTAGTTCCTTTTCCTTTTCATATTCTTTGACAGTTCCACCTTTAAGTCAATTTTATTTTTTACCACCCGCACCCAGCAGCATGTCAGTGATTTTGCCTCTTTTTCCCCCCTAAATACTTTAGGTATGTTTTCCTTTTTATCTGTATTGATGAATATGTCTGTGGTGAAAAGCCTTTATAAGTTGTCAGTTTTGTTTGTTGGAGGTTGCTTGAGTTGCACTTTGTTGCATAGTTCATAGCAACTCTGTTTCTCCATCATTTCCATCTTTGTTGACACATGAGAACTTGTTGGGAAACCAGCATTACATGAATTTGTTTGAGATTTATCCAGGAACTTTGTGTACCAACTATTGCTGTTATTGAAGGAGTGGCATTGGGTGGTGGACTTGAAATGGCTCTGGCTTGTGATCTTCGAATCTGTGGTTAGTTAAATAGGGAGCATTGATATGTTGACTCTTTATAGACGCTTGGAATTTGATGCATTATATGAGTACTAGACTTTGATTGTTTCTCTTTTGTGGCATAGGGGAAGATGCTCTCATGAGTTTGCCTGAGACAGGACTTGCAATAATCCCAGGGTATGTTGTGTATACTATCTCTATTCACTTCTTCTATCCTTAACAATGCCATTTTGTAACTTTGTTCATCAGTTTTGCCATTTTATTATGGATGGAGTTATGGCTGCAATTTCAACAGTGAAGTATACAGTCCTAAAAAAATTGGGAGATAATGAATCAAGGATTGGTTATTAAGGAGATGGAACTATAGTTATTATCTAGGCCAGTTAGATTAAATTTAGGAGATAGCACTTTTTAACATTGCAGAAAAAAGAGTTTGGGATTTAGGAAAGGGACTGGCTCTAATTGAATCATGATTGGCACAGGGCAGGTGGGACACAAAGACTTCCCAGATTGGTTGGGAAGGCAACAGCTAAGGATATTATATTTACAGGTCGAAAGATTAATAGCAAAGATGCACTGTCTATGGGTATGTATATTGGGCATTTGGTCCATTTCATTCTCCATTTGGTAAATTTCTGATCAACTCATCAAATACATATTACAGAGCCAAAAGACCATCATTCTTTGTGGTTACTACATACAGTCTCTATATTGTGAGCTACTCCCTCCTCCTGTCCTTAATATATGATATATTAACCTGATTTGATTAGATTAAGGAAGTTAGTTAAGTTAGTTAATATGACATGTATTTTCTAAAATACTTTAGTCGTTTCCTTTAATTCCCTTTGTCCCCTTCCTATTTGATAATTGTTGAGAGAACATCAATAGGGATAAATTAGGAAAAGATTGACAAATATAAAATGTAGAATCCCGAAACTTAAGGAGCAATATCAGAAACTTAGGAAGCAAGTTCAGGTCCAAAATAAATTATAGGGAGTGATTAGAATAATTAATCGTGATTATTTTCTTATTTGTATAGTATCATATTCGGTCCAAATTAATGCCGATTCTATCATGTGTATATATATGTAATCTGTCAGTGTGAAACAAAATCCATCAATTCAGTCCAATTATTCTCTTCATGGTATAGAGCAATAGGAGAGAATAATCAAGACTAATTAAGAAACTTGTAATCGGCCCTTCCTGCATGCATGCTCTGTGAGTTCTCCATCTTTGTCAGAATGAGTATTGATGCTCTCTAAGTTCTTTGTCTCTATTAGAGCCAGCTTTGGCGCTCTGAGTTCTTCATCTTTGTTAGAACCAGCATCTTTCTAAGTTCTTCTTTGATTGGCGCTAATTGCCATCTGAAAATTCACAACGTTGTTTGGCTCAATGTTCTCTAGTGTCCTGACATCGACATCTGTGACGCTCTCTATCTCCGTCTCCATCGCTCTTTGTCTTGGTCTTAGCGTCTGTTGCATCAGCCTTTTTGGTCTAATTTCTCGAAGATAGACATAGTCTCTCAGTGATTTTTTTCTTTTTCATCGACACCTCTAAGGTTTGCTACCTTCATTTGTCTCTAAACTTCAGACTACAAAGCAGCTTATTACCACAGTAGTAGTTAGAGTTAACTTCTTTCAAGCTATAGTTGCAATAAAAGTCTATGTATAGGCAATTGCTGGATTGTTGACTCAAGTGCCTCGGATCACATGACTGACAATAAGTCTCTTTTCTCATCCTATACGCCGATCACCAAGGGAATGACTATGCGGATTGTTGATGACTCCAAATCTTTTGTGGCTTGCATTGGCAGTGTTAAAATCTTTGCTACACTTACTCTTCACTTTGTATTGTATGTTTCAAAGTTGAAGTGTAACTTACTACTATCCATCCATCAGTCAATTAGCAAAGAATGAAAGATGTTAGGCTAACTTCCTTGCTACTTACTATCTTTTTCAGAATTTGCTGACAGGGCCGATGATTGGGAGTGCAAAAGAATTCAATGGTCTTTATTACCTTGATGAAAGTGATAATTAGAGGATTCAGTCTTGCAATAAAGTGTCTTTCCCTAGGACTAGTGACTTAGAGTTATGGCACAAACATTTAGGTCATTCCAATTTCAATTACATGTCTCAAATGTTTCCCTCCTTCATTTCTAATAAAAATGCATCTAAATTTTATTGTGATTCACGTGAAAAGGCTAAACATCATTGTACTTCATTTCCAAAAAATCCATACCAAGCATCTAAACCCTTTTCCACGATTCATAGTGATTTATGGGGACCTTCACTCATACTAAACAGATCAAAATCAAAGTGGTTCATTACATTTATCGATGACTGTATCCTTGTCAGTTGGGTTTACCTATTGAAAGATAAAACAAAGGTGTATCAAACTTTCATCTACTTCCATAATATGATCCGAACCCAGTTCCAAACCCAAATCTAGATCCTGCACACTGATAACATGACTGTATACTTCAATCAGGCCCTATCCACTTTCCTAACCACCAATGGCATTTTTCACAAAAGCACTTATCCCAATAATCCCAGCAAAATGACATTGCCAAATGAAAGAATCGTCATATTCTAGAAATTATCAAAGCCATTATGTTCAGTAGCAATGTTCCTAAATATCATTGGGATGAAGTTGTCCTTACCGCGACATTTCTCATTAATTGAATGCCAAGTCAACCATTGTCTTATAAAACACCACTTGAGCTCCTGCATACAAACTATAACCTTCCATACCTTGAAAACAAACACTTTATCACTCAGGGTGTTTGGATGCACATCATATGTCCACCTTTATCACACCAACAAACTTGACCCCAAAGTCCTCCAGTGCATCATCCTTGGCTACTCCTACTGCCAAAAAGGTTACAAATGTTATTACCCGGTCTCCAAACGTCTCTTTTGTTATTTGCGGCCTTTCATGAAAATATTCCTTATCACTCCCTCTTTGCAATTCAAGGGGAGAGTGATGGTGAATTCCAAACAAAAGAGACATCAAAAGATGATCACATTATTGAAGTTTATGTACCTAGTCCCACTCCCAATACCTCTGATAATCCCAATAATCCTAATAATGTGCTGGATCCAAGGGGAGACACAAACAAGTGGGGTAATACCTACATGTGATGACACAAGAGGAGTCATGAGCCATAGGTTATTGACACTCACCAGAAGTTGAAGCTGAAGGCAGGTCTAGGAGAAACGGTGCTAGGAGAGAGTTTTGACCTTGACCTTCCCTTTGCAGTAAGGAAGAAGCCCATATCGTGTACTCAACATCCCATTGAAAGATTTGTTTCCTATAAGGCCATTTCCTCTAAATATAGGGCATTTGTCTCCCATCTTGACAACATTAGGGTACCAAATACAATTGATGAAACCATGGCTATACCTGAGTGGAGCAATCTGTCTTGGAAGAGATGGAGGCCCTCAAGCGAAATAAGACATGGGATGTAATAGATCTAACTCAAAGAAAGAAGTCTATTGAGTGCAAATGGGTATTTAGTTATTCACTCCTAAGTATAGAGAAGATGGAACACTTGAGAACTACAAAGCTAGACTGATTGCAAAAGGTTTCATGCAAATATATGAGGAAGATTACACAGCAATGTTTGCACCAGTAACCAAGCTAAACACAATCAAAATCCTCGTCTATTGCAGTAAATTTAGAATGGGGTCTGCGCCAACTCAATGTAAAGAATGTCTTCCTCGACGGAGAACTCAAGGAAGAGGTGTGCATGAAGTTACCTCCAGGGTTCCCGGGAAAAAAGGCTAACCAAGTCTACAAGCTAAAGGCGTCATTATACAGGTTGAAGCAATCTCCACGTGCTTGGTTTGACAGATTCACTCTGGGGCATACTCAAGGGCAAAGCGACCATACTTCGCTCATTAAACATCATAAGGGCAAGATGGGCATTCTAGCTATCTATGTTGATGATATAATCTTTACAGGAGATGATGAGGTAGAAATCAGTCAAATCAAGGCAGCCCTAGCACAAGGATTCTGGATCAAAGATCTTGGAGAAATGAAGTATTTTCTTACGATGGAAGTTGCTCGATCAAAAAGAGGAATCTATATCTCCCAAAGAGAGTATGTACTACACCTACTAAAAGAAACAGGAATGACAGGTTGCAAACCCAATGACACACCTATACGAGTTGATAAAATAGATGAAGTAGATCTTAGTAAAGTTGTGGACAGAGGGAACTATCAACGGATGATAGGCAAACTGATATACTTGTCTCACACCACACCAAACATTGCATTTGCAGTCAGTGTGATCAGCCAACATTCTCATTATCCTAAACAAAAACATTTAAATGAAGTCTACAGGATCTTTCGTTATTTGAAGGGATCTCTAGGATGTGGCTGCTTGTTCAAGAAAACTGACAACCGGAATGTAGATTTATTTACATATTTTGATGGGGTAGGTGATCATAGTGATAAGAAATCCACATCTGGATACTGTACTTATGTGTGGGGTGACTTGGCCACATGGAGAAGTAAAAAGCAAAGTGTAGTTGCAAGAAGTAGAGTTGAAGCTGAATACAGGGCTGTAGCATTGGAAATTTGTGAAGGCATATGGATAAAGCAAGTCCTTGAAGACTTAAGAAAGTGCATAAACCTTCCTATCAAAGTATATTGCGATAACATGGCTGCGATTAATATTGCTCATAATTCGGTTCAGCATGATAGAATTAAGCATGTCGAGATAGATAAACATTTTTTAAGAGAAAAAGTTGATGAGGGTATCATTGATTTAAGGTATATACCCTTCAAAGAACAGACCGCAAACATCCTCACTAAAGGTCTGCCCAAGGACAAGTTCGAGTACCTAATTGGCAAGTTGAACTTGATTGATATCTACAGTCCAATTTGAGGGGGAGTGTAGAATCCCAAAACTTAAGAAGCAAGATCAGATACTTAGGTAGTTAGGTCTGATTCAAAATTATAGAGAGTGATTAGGATAATTAATTTTGATTATTTTTTAATTTGTATAGTGTCATATTGGGACCTAATTAATGCCCGATTCTGTCATGTATGTATATATATGTAATCAGCCAGTGTGAAAAAATACCTATCAATTCAATTCAATTATTCTCTTCATAAAAACTATATCTTATATTTTGGATCAAGATCAACTTAAGAAGCAAGATCAGATACTTAGGTAGTTAGGTTTGATTCAAAATTATAGAGAGTGATTAGGATAATTAATTTTGATTATTTTCTAATTTGTATAGTGTCGTATCAGGACCTAATTAATGCCCGATTCTGTCATATTTGTAATCAGCCAGTGTGAAAAAATACCTATCAATTCAATTCAATTATTCTCTTCATAAAAACCATATCTTATATTTTGGATCAAGATCAACTTTCATAATATGTCTTCTATTAAGGTCCCTAGGGAGTATATGCTTACTGTCCCTCTAAATTTAGCGTATAGCTCAAAAACACCCTAAAATCCTTAATGAGGAGGTAGGTTCTCCCAAAAGAGGTAACCTTACAAAGTAATAGCTAGAATTTCCAGCTTACGGTCAGAAAGCTTCTTTTTTTGTATTGACTCGAGATAGATCATATTTTGTGGCTGCTATTGTGCTTGCCGAGGCTTTCTTTCAGACATCCTGGAAGTGTTAACCATCACCTGTTGAATTTCAGGGAAGCTAGGAGAAAGATCAACACCTATGTGCAGCTTTTCAAAAGTCAAAACTAACAAATTTCTAATTCTTTTCTTTTTTGAGGAAAAAAGCATGGAGCTACTATTTTATTCTACTAATAAGGTCGTAATACTTAGCTAAAGAAGCTTACATCAATGCAGGTTTAATTGATTACCGTGTTCCTGCTGGTGAAGCTCATTCGAAGGCACTTGCAGTCGCTCAGGATATCAGTCAGAAGGTATCTTCCCTAGCAAAACCAAAGCCATGTGCCATTGAATTACTGTATATAAATTGTAATGACTGATTTTCTAGATCTTTTTTTTCATTTTCTTCTTTTGTAGTTGACTAAAATTTGGAAGTTGTATAGAGGTCACTTCAATAAACCAATGATTTTTTTTTTGCCCTATTGTATAGTATGTACTAACTCTAGTCTTTAATATAAGACCTAGTTAATTTTTCTGGAGAGATTAAGAAAACTAATAAGTTAGTTAATCTTATGAGTTTGGTATAAGAAAAATAAATATAATTACTTTAAAATAATTTATTTAGTTTCTTTAATCTCTCCAAAAATATCAACCAGGTTTTATATTAAGGACCGCAGGTAGTATCTTTTAAATGTTATTTCTTTGTTCCCCTGACTTTTGTTGCCTTCGAAGGCTAAAAATCTCCCAAGGATGAGAGCAGACTCTTTGGTTAGAATGTCTTCTTGTATAATCTGATCTCAGACCTTTTTTCCACTTTTCTCTGCTGAGTAATAAATATCAATTCTGTTTCTTTCTATTGGTCTCATCATAGGGTCTAGCAAAACCTGTGACACACGACGAGCAATTATAAAGTCAACGTGATTATTCTATTTGATAAATAATGGCTTTTGTCTTTGATATCTTGTTATGAAACAATCAATAACAGTATATTTTTCTTAACAGGGTCCTGTTGCAATTAGGATGGCAAAGAGAGCCATTAATGAGGGAGTAGAAACTGATCTGGCATCAGGTTTGGCCTTAGAAGAAGAATGCTATGATGAGGTGCTGAATACTAAAGATCGGTTGGAAGGTTTGGCTGCGTTTGCTGAGAAACGGAAACCAAAGTATACTGGTGAGTAAAAGGATCATTATTCGGCTGCGACTACTGGCCTGCACATTGGAATGAACATGACACAGTGCTCATTTGGATTAGCAATGAACAAATGTGATTTTAGATGATCGTAATTTACCAAATAAAGTGTTCTAGGGCTGGTTAGAAGAAACCATCACGCATGACTGTAAGGCTAATTATGTGAAACATAAAATAAACGAAAAGAATATGAGAGGAACGGGTTTATGTTATTTGAAATGAACATTGATTCATGGCTTGAGAAATTTGGTACGCATGGCCACGTTTCTAGTTAAATATAATGAATAAATGACTTGTTCTCTATAAATGAAACTTTCGACTCAAAATTGGTTTTACGCCCATTTTTTTCAAACCCAGTTTGGGGAGATACTCGTGTCTCTTCTTTTGAGTGTGACCTTAGTGGCATAAGTTTCTTCATCGACTTCTCGTTAATGGTTTTCTCAGTATGTGGTGCCGAAGTACAAGTATCTTTCATAGGGCGTACTACTTGTTCATGTTCTGTGGATGGAGTTTCAACTTTGTGTTTGTGGTTGGATGTATAAGTTAACAAGAGTTAATAATCGTTATGTCTGGGTTTCAAACCAAATATGTATACCAATGATTGAGCACCTTGATCATGAAAAACTCAAGTGATTTGATTGAGCACCTTGATCATGAAAAACTCAACTGATTTGTGCACAACTAACTAACTAGATGTTTCTTCCAGTGTAAAAGAATGGGCGAATTATTCTCAAGTTGTCAATATTTTGTGTTAAGTCTTTGCTTGAACAACACATGGATTTAAAAGCATCTTTGAGATCAAACTTTGGAGGTTTTAAAAGTGTTTATTCATATAAATTGAGACAAAATTGTTCTCATATGCTTACATCGTACTCCTTCTGGTCTTTATTATAAGGTATCAACTATCAGTAGTTTTTGTCTTTATTATAAGACACCAACTCCAATTGTCTTTAACTAACCTATTTATTACTATTTTTTTATTATATCATTATTTTTAACTAACTCTTTAAATTCATATCATTAAAGTTAGGGTAAAGTTGGAAACATTTATTAATTTTTGACTAAATTAATAATTTAACCTCCATTCCTTAGTCCGCAAGAAATGGTAGTTGGTGTCTTATAATAAAGATTAGATAAAGTATACTCATAATCACGAATTTTGAAGGTTATTCTAAACAAGCTATTCGTCCATGCCAAGGTACACGTGTCAAAGACTCTAAACATAATCTGTGGATATCTCTGAAGATATGATATATTTATAAACACAAATTGTTAGTAGATATTTTTTTATTAGATACTTCTAAAATAATATAATAAAGTAAATATAATTGAGAACATTAAACGCATCACATGTCATGTTCCAATTGCTCAGTTAGCTGTGGAAACTTTCTTTTGAAGCAAATTGAAGGTGGAAAATATTTCTCAGATCTTTTGTGTGTGAATGGATCGAACGTGGTTTGAATTTTCCAGAAGCCCAGGTAAGTAAATCATAGTCAATCAACATCTTACAGAACTCAACTAACCTGAAGAGATAACTGATGTTGACCGATTTGTTAACCTTATGAATATATGCATTTGAAAATGTTTTGTACCATTCGTTTGTTTGACATTGTGAACGTACAAACAGATACTACTTATCCTTGTAGTATAACACCTATTTATTTAATTTATAAAAATTAAATAAATTACTTAGTTATAATATATGTTACATTATGTGAGTTGAATTTTTATACTTATTAGATTATATATTAGTTTATCAGTCATAAAAATTAGTTTGGAGAAGAATAGTAAATATAAATCTTTGGGTTAAGTAGTAAATCAACCCCGGAAGTATACATCGAGGAGCAATGTTGCCCTACAAGTTTTTTCAGGCTCAATTTCGCCCCCGAAATCCAAAAATGGAGCAATGTTGCCATTTTCTGTTAAAAAACTAATGTTGACTGTTAAAAAATTAACGTTGACGGTTAACTTTTTAACAGAAAAGGGCAACATTGCTCTCGAGCATGTACTTCAGGGACGGATTTGCTACTTAACCCTAAATCTTTTATAATAATTTATTTAACTTTTTTAATTTGTTAAATTAGTCAACTGAGCACCGCAGATGTATTATTGTAGTAATATTATGAAGTGAATTAATTACTGTAGAATAGGGTTTTTGTGAAATGGATTGATGAAAAGAATCTCCTAAAAAGCATTTTGACTTTTATCAAAAAAAAAAGAAGAAAGAAAAAAAGCAAAGCGTTCAAGTTTTTAGTCTCGGTTTCACACGTGGATGCGTGAAAGCAAAAACGTCATATGTTTGCCGATAATTATCGATTTAATTTAAAAAAGGGTGAACTTTTGTTAAATCATTGAGAGCAGCACCATTAATCAATCATTATTAAATTGAGTGGTAATAAATTCAATACTTTTTAAATAATGACGAATCAATTTTAAAGTTATTGTTAAGAGAGATATCTATATTTACTTAGTGTAGGAGGTTACATCAAACAGAACTATTTTGAGGAAAAAAGGATACACGTTATCAAATAATGCCTCAAATTTAGTTAGATCACTACTCAACAAAATCAAATGCAAGATGATTTCTCCAAAAGAGGAAAAAAACATGATGAATGATGAAAGTATTCCATCTTTTCTTGAACTTATATTTATTGATGGACTACTATTAATTACCACAAAATAACTGTAGGATGTAAAAAAATAAAATTTAAGTTGTAAAATTTATAGTTATATTTAATTAATTTTTTTATTTTTTATGAAACTACAAATGAGTAATACCCTATTTAGTTTGATTCCATGAAGAGGATTATATGTAATCCTAGGCAGCAGACTAATTATAACGTCTGGTTGGTTTTATTAAAATGTAAAGATTATTAAGTTGCTAGGACATGAATGAAGATAAAGACCTCCTGTAATTAAGTGAAAAATAATTGCTATTATAAGTTTTTAATTTGACTAAAGTGTTCATTCATAAATGCGGTTCAATATTAACAAATTACCACCATTGAATATTTAAAAATTTTAATTATATATATATATATATATATATATATATATAATATTTAAAAATTATATTCCACTTTTAAAAATATTAAAATACCCCCATAAAATAATATTTTCACCATTAAATATTAAAAAATTATTATGATTCCAATGCATACACTGCACAAATTAGGGGGAAAAAAACTTTGAACTAAACTTGTAAATTATACATATCTGTGTAGATAGGGATGCTTTTTTTTTCTTACTATATTATTCCGATATATTCTAACTTTTTATATAATCCAACAAAACATTTCTACGCATATGCATTATCTATCTTTCGTTAATGGTAAACAAAACAAATACTTGTAATCATTGTCATGTTACATTACCTCCCATTCTATGAAGAAAACGAGCACTAAGAGAAAAATTAAAGTTTATAATATATATTTCAAATAAAAATTAATAAAAAAAATCATATTTCCCCAGAAATATGATTTTTTTTTTTTTTTTTTTTTAATGGCGTGTGGTTTTGGAATGGTTGAAGATTGGAGAAAGAAAAGTCAAGGTCAAAGTTTGAAAGTCAAATGTTGTGCGAAGACCTTATATGCTGACGGTTTGAGAGCCCTCGTGCGGCGTCCCATTAGGAATCGTCTTCGCTCTTTACCCACAAATTGTTTTTTTAAGAAATAATTCTTTTTTTATAATCGCTCCAATACTTTTTTTATAAAGAATTTTTCTGTCTTAAACTTAAACGGGTCATTTGATATAAACAACTTTTATTGTGTGTCTCAAAATTTAAACTATCTTTTTTACTTCTATCCCTATAAAATACATAATTTTATATTAATCATCATCTACTCACTAAATTCTCTTTCATTTAATCATTTATTACATATTTTCACCCATATTTTCTACTCATTCTCTCCTATATATAAATAAGGATATATTTAGAAAATACATGAAATTTGTAACACATTTATCATTTTTAACTAATTTTAACCATCAATTTGTTTTACAAAATTAATATATATATATATATATATATATATATAAAGGGGTGGATGGAGTATAACAAAAATATTTTTTTTCATGGGGAAAAAATAATTCAAAGGAAATTGACGGTTGTCTCCTTGGACATGACCCAGAGAGAAGCGCTTGATGCCACCAATGAATGAGGAGGCCCACAATGTTCTATTGTCGTTTGGGAAAAATAAAAAGAAATATCATGCTGTTATAAAACTGATAAAAATAATAAGAAGAAAAGCAGAGGTTCTAGAGAGATAAAGTAAAGAGAGAGATTCTCATTTCATTCAATACATGAACAGTTACAGAAAACCTCTATTTATAGAAGAAAAATGGGACTTTAGTGTAATTTCCACCTCTGGGTCATTTGGTGTAGTTTTCCCCAAAAACCTAAACTGTTCACTCACGGATTTCCTTCCCGTGAGTGATTGTATAATTGTGTGCGGGTCCCACCAAATAGTAAACTACTATGCGTGGTACTATGCAAATAGTAAATCACTATGCGTGGGTCCCATATCATCTTTTAATATTTGGAAACCGGGAGTCAATGGACATCCACATAATAAGTATATTCATAACACTCCCCCTTGGATGTCCATTTATGAATGTGCCTCGTTAAAAACTTTAACTAGGAAAAACCCAGTGGGATAAAAAACTAGCCAAAGAAAAGAGTACATCATCCATTGATACACTTTCTAGTGCTGCCTCATTAAAAACCTTTCTAGGAAAAACCCAGTGGGATAAAACCCAGATAAGGGAAAAAGAGTACAGCGTGTATCGTCTCCCCCTCTTGATTATATCAGTGTTGCTCCCCCTGATGACTATATTGCTTCAATGTCTTTCTGAGCATATTATACTTTCTGTCATCAAATATTCTGTTAGAAACGCCCAATTTGATTGTTCATTATATACCTGCAAGATCTAAATCTGTCAAGTAAAGTCATAATAATCTTTTCATAAATATATATGTGCATATAGAAATTCAATAAATGTTTATTCAGATAATGATGCTATATGCACTATCATCTTGAGTCCTTTTGGGACATATGTGTTTCTGGCGCCTTATGTGCTTCTAGCACATACAAATATATTGTGGCTCATGATCCTCATTATCATTCATTGCAACATATGCTATCATAGATATTATTAACGTCGACTTCATTTTCAGTCCCATCGGATTTCATTCATAATTTATTGAGATCTCATTATATTCACATATATTAGGTACCTAGGTCTCTCTTGGACCACAATACACTTTTCTTGTAATATCTCTTCTGGAGATAACATCTCATCAAAAGATAACTCTTCTGGAGCTTTACTTAATTATCCTCGACTTAATCATCTATATTTTATAGCTCCTTTTCTCTTTCGAGGATTTTTATCTTTATAACCGATGGACCAGCAACGCTTCATGCGTGCTTTATAACAATTCATATAGGAGCATTTGCAGTTGGGACATGTGACATTGTCACTTTAGGTCAATAAATGCTTTTAGCATTTGATTAGCTAAAATCTGCAAATGAATTATCTTTTAAACTTTTAGTGCACATTTCTTTGTATGAGGACCAATATGAGCCAATGATAATTCATTTCACTTTATCTTTACCCAATCGGCTTATTTTTCTTCCCCTCATCAAATCATCAATTTTCTTTGTATATCCATCTATATGCATTGTAATAGATTAATAATCATTACACATTTAAAACATTTCAAGATGGAATTAATCTGGCTCCTGACCAAAAACCAATTATACGGGGAGAATTCTGTTGGCTTATATAATTGCTGCAAATATACACAACATATAAATTTTGTTCTCATAATCATTGATCTATCCATTCATGGATACTTTAATACATTATTTCTGGATCATTCAATCTGGAAATTGCGCGCATAATATATTGCAAACTTCTAGTTGCAAACATCACTGCAAACTTTGCAGATTTATAATCTCATATGTAAACTTTCAATTTGATATATTTCCAGAGATCCATTTCCAATAATTATGTCTATCTGAGAACAAGCAGCACATAATATATGACTCGGATGATCAAACAAGTCATGCCAACTTTCCATATGATTTATCATCAAATCTAATATTCATTTTGGGGGAATCAATATAGAAACATTCACAAAGAATTATCACATAAATATTCACACTTGATATATATTATTCTCCCCCTCAAGTGTGAGACCTTAAAAATTAATTCATGAAATTTCCATACAATATTCCATGATAATAGCATATATGATATCTATTTCATTAAAATTCCACAGATTTCTAAATGCATTATCAATGCATAATTTTGTTACTTCTGGTAACAAAATTTCCATTTTCCAGAATCAACAAACAAATATATATTAAATACAAAATCATCAGGTGTATAATTGCAGATTCACGAGCGCAATACTGTGTAATCACAGGCGCATCACTGTGGAATCACAGGCGCGACAACTCAGATTGTCGTATACATATAAAGTCAAAAAGATTCCAGGCTCGTGCTTTATAGGGAGCAAATCTGTAGAGATTTAACAGGACTACGCAAATCTGCAGAGATTCAATAGGATTTAATTCAACTATAAATAGAGGAAGGCAAACGAACATGCCTCACAAACACTCAAGCATCTGATAATATCAACTACCAGATACTCACACATATTTCTCTAAATTCTATTGCCATGGCAGGACCAAGCAGTTTTATCCCAGTTTCTGATACATCCGAAACAGCATTACTTGATGCTTTGTTGTATGATGATCAGCATAACATGTCATTTACTTCTTTGTTATCTCCTAATCCCTTTGAAATGTTTATTCCTCCTTCTACTATTCCTCCTTCTGCTTCAAATGTACCTACTTCTCCCCCTAGAACAAGTGTTCTTCCTCAATCTACAAGGATTGAAGGTACAACTGAAGCAGGTTCATCAAGGAGGCCTGTTAAGAGGTGTAGAACTATGGCAGAACTAATGGAGTCTACCAATCCAGTTCAGCCAATAGTGTCGGCAGTTAATCAACCAGCATTCACAAGCCAGCAAACTATCATCAGTTTGCCAGCAACAACCAGCCCGACAACAACAATCAGCCAACCAACAACCACTAGCCAGCCAGCAACAATTAGCCAGCCAACAGCTACAAGCCAATTAGCAACTACTAGCTTATTGGAATGTAGTTGCTGTCATGTTTTACGGGAAATTATTCATACCAACGGACTTCAGTACCATAAACTTGAAGTTCACGGAAGAAGAACAGGTATGATTACCCATGCTGTTTTATTTGAGAAAGTACAGGATAAATCTTATAATACTGACAGGCTTCCAATGTTTGATTTCACAAAGAAAAATTTTGAAGAAATCAAACAATTTCTGACACAGTATTGTATAGATTTACAAGCATCAGGATATATCTTGATGCGTGATCCTGTATTAGCCTATCATGAGGTTCTCTGTGTTGGTTCGGAATGGGCTATAAATCCAAATGACCTCCATGGAAGTTCATTTCAAACCAATATTGAACACTCATTAGGCAAAGGAAAACAACCTGCAGTAAGTATACCCTATGATACTTCATCCCTTAACCAGGGTGAATTATATAGGTTATCTATGGAGCAAAGAGAAAGAATAAAGAAAACAACGCTCCATGATTTAAGAAATTATTTTCACTTAACCCTTGATGAAGCGAGTAAACAATTAAATATGTCTACTCACACCATACAAAAAATCTATCAAAAAGGAGGGTTAACGGAGTGGCCACACAAGAAGCTCAAGAAACTTATGACGCAAATCTCGATATTACGAAGAGCTTTGCCTCATCTGGATCCCATCTCAAGAGAAGCAAAAGAAGAAGACATTAAATATCTTCAGAATGAGATGATTAAAGTTTGTAATGATGTTGAGCCACTCGCAATTAAACTTTGTTGAAATAATATTTCCTTTTGCTTAATTATTTTGTTTATGAATATTCTTTTCTCGTATTTATAAAAATTGTTATAATCATAGAAATCACATAACAACTATAATAATATATTTGCTTCATTCACTTCTGGGAATGAAGTTGGATAAAAATTCATGATCCATAACTCACTGATTTGTTTGATTATGGCAAGAAATTAATCCACAATATTGCTACTATAATAGCAAATTGAATATATTTATTTATAATATCAATCATGATCATACAATCCCTTGTCTCATAATTTAAGGGAATATTTAATGCCAAATATACAATTTTGAGGCCTTTATACAACTGATAACATACAAAATTTATGGATCAAATATTATTTCATAATTTGTCTCTTGTTATCAGGCTAACTTGCCTCTTGGCTTCAGGCAATCTTGCCTCTGAAATTAAGGCTATCTTGCCTCTTAGGCTCAAGCCAATTTATGCCTCATCTCTCAAGCCAATCTATGCCTCATATCTCTATGGCATTTTGATCTCATAATAATATATATGATCTTTTAACAGTTTATCTTCAAGATAAATAAAATATAAGCATAATAAAATAAATAGATGGAACCCACTAATAGTGTGGTTGCCATAAATAATAAGAAGGGAGAGGGATATATATATATATAGCAATAAATAAATAAAATAAAATAAATGACTGGAAATAAACATGCTAGATTAATAAAAAGAAGATGAGATAGGAATGGTAGTAAACTCACAGCGAGACCTATCTCATCCAAAGATAAGAAAGAAGATGCATATGCAAATGTAAATATATATATATATATATAATATAGAAAACGGTAAAATAAAAAGGGAAGGGGATTTAAAGCAGTAAATAAATAATAAATAAATGGAGTCCACTATACAAGTGTTACCACCATGAAAAATAAAGCAGTAAAGAATTAAAATAAAATAAATGGGGCCCACAAAATGTCACCACCATAAAAGATAAATAAACTCTAAATAAAATAAATAAATAGAGCCCACTAATAGAGACTAGTGTGCCTCCATGAAGAATAAATAAATGTAAAATAAAATAAATAAATGGAGCCCACTAATAAATAATGTTGCCGCCATAAAAAATAAATAAATGTTAAAATAAATAAATAGAACCCACTAGTAAATATACTAATGTGCTATCATAAAAGATAAATAAATGTTAGTAACAATAAAATAAATGTTAGTGACATAAAACTAAATATTAGTAAAGTCAGTATGGAGCTTAGTATAGCCACCATGAGATAAATAAATAAAGCAGTAAGTAAAGAATTACAAATGGAGCTTAATGACGCCACCATGAAATAAATGAATAGGAAGTGGGAAGAATATATAAACATAAATAAATTACTGTAAATAATAAAATATAAATTTACTGTGAATAGTAAAATTACTATTCACTATAAATAGTGAATAAAGTAAAATTACAGAAAGATTAATCTAGACTTCCATGTAGGAGTCAAATGAATAAAATGTAAAAATTACTGAAAAAGGGGTAAATTTACTGTGAATAGTAAATTACTATTTATCGTAGTAAAATAGTAAATAATCTCAAATCTTAACCATGGAACCCGATGTTAAAATAATCGGTAAGAATAGATATTTAATTCCATATAATGGTTAAGATCATCCCAGATAAATAAAATGGAAATATGAAATAGATGGTGAGAAAATCTTACCTTGGTAGAGTCTTCGTGCTGATAACGTGTTATAAAACTGATAAAAATAATAAGAAGAAAAGCAGAGGTTCTAGAGAGATAAAGTAGAGAGAGAGATTCTCATTTCATTCAATACATGAACAGTTACAGAAAACCTCTATTTATAGAAGAAAAATGGGACTTTAGTGTAATTTCCACCTCTGGGTCATTTGGTGTAGTTTTCCCCAAAAACCTAAACTGTTCACTCACGGATTTCCTTCCCGTGAGTGATTGTATAATTGTGTGCGGGTCCCACCAAATAGTAAACTACTATGCGTGGTACTATGCAAATAGTAAATCACTATGCGTGGGTCCCATATCATCTTTTAATATTTGGAAACCGGGAGTCAATGGACATCCACATAATAAGTATATTCATAACAAAACTTTTAAAATTCAAAAAAGTCTATTAATACTTATAAAGGACAAAGAGGTCACCTTGTAGAAATTTGGAATTTTAAAATTTATGTGTTTTAACAAAAAGCCCTCTACTTTCTTCTTTCTATTTCTAACTTCTTTCTCTCTTCTTTTTTTATTTTCTTCCATATCGGCATCCACCTCCACCGCTCTCTGCCATATCGGAGAAGTGATGAATAGTGCTTCCTCTGCCTCCCTTTGGAAATCGTTGAACCTTGGGAAGAAGATACAAAATATAATCGGGATAGCCTTCCCGAGGCCTAGCCTTCAATCGGGTTCCTTCCTCTCTAGTTCTTGCTTGCCTCTGCTTCAAATGTCCAAAGTTGAGGACTATGAATAGTGGCTCAACAATGAAGCCGCCTCTCTTCTCTCTTTCTCACACCTCCTTTGGTTCTATGATTTGCCCATGAAAAATGATGAAGACAATGAACTCCCAAGGAAGATGATGAACAATGGTGTTTAGCGATTGATCGTGCTCTCTCCTCTTCTCAATCATGGTTACATGAGAATCTGATAGACACCAAAGTCTATAATTTTGACTTCATGCATCGCAACTCCATCGTGAAGTCCAAATCCTTGTGATCGTATAAAGTCATTATCAAATTCTTTCCTTTCTCGTTCCCCTTTTGTCTTCTTTCTTCAGCTCTTCTCTTTCCACCATCACCATGCTCGAGCTCGATTGCTATGTACTTCACTGTTTGTTTTGAGAATCTCTTTGGATTGATTTTCTTTGGTGATGGAGTTCATTAACTGCTGGATATGGAAGGGAAGAAGGTTGAACAAGAGTTTTGGGTTATAACCAATTGAGTAATAAGATTAACTAAAAGAATAATGATTTTCACAAAATTCATAAATACTGACAATATATATAAAAAGATTGGCAATTGTGTGGAAAAAAACCCTTATTAATTAAATAATTACCAAAATGTCACGCTGGCAAAAGTATTAACCCATCTGCCCCCATGTAATTGATTATATGCCCAATGTAATCGATTACAGAGGTTTGGGTATTTTTTTTTTCAATTTTTACACTATGTAATTGATTACACACTGTAGCGTAATCGATTACATAAAACGTTACACTATGTAATCGATTACACACTGATACTAATCGATTACACAGTGTAAAATTACATGTAATCGATTACGCTACAGTGCGTAATCGATTACATTTCGACAGATGCGTTTTTTAAAAGCCAATTTGAGCTCATTCGGGACCATTTCTCCATTTCTGCCCTAAAGCTCTGTGGTTGCTCGTGTTTTGGTTGGTTTTTGTGCGACCCATCAAAGTGTAAGGCCATTCTCCTCTTTGAATGTTGTATTGTTGTGTAATCTTTGTAGTTCAACTTCATCAACCTTTGTTTTTGTGTGTAATCTGAACCCCACCCCCTTGCAGCTGCCATTTTCTTGTTGTGGAGGATGACTTCAAGTTCTAACACCTACGTTGCCGTAATATACCATAGTGGGAGGCATTTTGAAGGGCCTGATGGCGTGCAATTCGACGGAAAAACGAAAATGGTTAAAATCAATCGTGGCACTATGTACAACCAGCTGAAAGAAATGATTTCCCAGAAATTGGGGCTATATGGCAGCTATTCCATCCATCGGTTGATTGCCAAAGTGGAGACTATAGTCGGTTTTGATAGTGTATATTATATTAGTAACGATGTGTGTGATAATGAAGACGTAGAGTGCATTATAGATGCCTTTGACAATCGGAAATCAGAAAATTTTATTGAGATTTATGCTGAGCTTGAATCCGGTGAAACATCGTCTGTTCCCATGCACACAAGATCTCCACAATATTATGGTCAAGAAGACAGAGCAATCAGTTTATCTGCACCGTTACAATTATTTAGTCAGTTGAGATTGACGGGGGAAGAGGAGGATCAGGAAGACGACGGTGAGGAAGAGGAGGATATTCATAGCAAGGAGGGAGAACCTGATAGTGTGGTTTCACTGAGCGACTCGTCAGATATTGATGTCGAGGGTGATTTTGATGATGACATGAACACTGTGCAGCTGAGTACCTTGGGAACGTCTCCGTCACCGCTTCGTGTTGACCCAGTTAGCAGTGGTAAGTTAGTAAATATGTATTTGTTGATGTATTTGCAATTTTTATTCAGTGGTTCTGACGAAAAATCATTTGCCCAGCTGTCGGGACTGATATTGAGCCATTTTGGAACGAAAGCCCACACTATTCCAGCATTAATTGGGCGCATCCTGATGATGAGATGGAGATGTTGTATGGTGATGATGACATGTAAGGTAGTTGGCATTTAGGTGATCCATGCTATTTATATCAACAGTTTCCTTCAAAGTCGGAAATGCAACATACCGTGAAATTATATTGCGTGAAGTCTCGTCGCACAGGCATAGTTGAGAAAAGCGATGACCATAGGTTTGTCATGAGGTGTCAAAACCACACTGACGGTTGTCCTTGGTACATGAGGGCAATGGTCCCAAAGAATGGAAATTGTTGGATCATTCGTAAGTGGGGTCAAGATCACACCTGCCACAGGTGGCGTCCTGGTTTGACCGGGCTCTGAAGGAGAAATGGTGCACATCAGGCACCTCGTGCTCCTCCCCAGCAGCCTCTTGGTCCTGTCCGCCCTGTAACTGCCGCAGATCTTCCTCGAGGCCACGCATCCGGCTCTGCATCCACCGCCATCGCTCGTTCTCCTTCTCAACGTGGCTCCTCCATCGCCTTCTCTGCCGGATGTCCATCTGCCGCATCTGCCTCATGACATCAGTGAGGGTGAATCCACCAACCGGCTCAGCCATGTCCTCATCCGCAGGCTCGTCATCGTCTGACATAGGGATCTCAGAATCAACCATGGGATGAACAGCCGGTGCATCGTCCTCGTCAGCAGCAGTGCATATCCAGGCACCCTGTGCATTCTGCTGTATCTTGCACTGCTCCAGGAGGCGCCTCCCGAATACCGCGTTCCAATATCCTTGGTCCACCATGTCCTCATTCTCCTCGGGACAGCAAAATGGGTCAAAATACGGTATACAAGATATGCGAATGGGAGTGCGACGTTGTCCTTATGCTTCACTTTGGACATCATCCAACAAATATAGTGCCTCCAATTCACCGGCCGGGAGTGACAGATGGCCCACATGACTGGTATATCAACCTCCAACACCCTGGAATGGTTGTAGGCCCGAGGGAACAAAACATGGGTTAGCATGTAGAAGAGGATCTGTGCATTCACAGTCAGCTGCCCCACAGTGAAAAGGGGTCTCTGACCCAATGGCCTCCTAATGTCATGGATGGCGACTGCTCGGTCATATCCAGACAGGTTGACGTTGGTATCCTCATCATACATAATGGCGCTCGCCCCATCGAAATCATACCCCAGTATGTGGGCCCATATGGGCGTTGTCATCACTATGTCAATACCACATACGCGCGACTTCAGGTCTTCGTGAATGTAGCTGAGGTTGTGGTAGAAGGCCCTAACCATATCCTCTGAGTACAGACTGACGAACTCCGCTAATACACGCAGGTGCGATGCCTGCAACAGTGGGACTATATCAAATCCCTCATCAACGAAAAACGGGATGTCCAGTGACTTGGGTTTGATCACGGTTCTGTAGGCAAACTTCTCCACGAATACTCTATGGGATGCTGCATGATGTTTTAGCAGATATCCATACCGGAGTTCTTCCGGTTGTGCCTGAGAGCGGGAGGTATCACCTTTTCTCCGCTGCTTCGAACGCCTCTCACTCTCAGCCTGACTGTGAACTCGTCTATGTGGAGGCATGATGGATACAAATACCTACAAAGAGACAACATAATTCATCAACAAACATGAAACACAAACACAAACATGGAACACAGACAATTCATGGCATAATCACAATGCAAATGTCATTATCCATCAACGGAGACAATGTCATTGTCCATAAAATGCACAATCAACAATCAAAACAAAGGTAATCAATAATCATAAACATCCATACACACAATAACATGTAATTCATGCTTCAATCCCATTAATCGCTTCAGTTTCGCATGAAAATAGCCACTGCCCATTTCCAAAACACACCTAAACATATATTTAATCTCTCATTTATTCAAAAAAACAACCAACAAGTCAAATCAATGATTAAAACACTACAAATCCAAAGAAAACAAACCCTAATCGATTACACGCACCATATGTTCAGCAAAACGAAGAAAATACGGTCAAAATCATAATGGGTTTCGAAAACCTACCGAATCAACGTAAATGTGAGCAAATCTTCAACTTTTCCAAAACCCACGCCTTGGATCCGATGGCTTCTGGCCGAAATTGAAGATGGAGGAGAGTGAGGAGCCCTAATCAGTTACAAGAAGTTAAATGAGGGAAAATGAGGTGTTTCGGCTTTTAAAAAATAGAAAACGCGATATGTAATCGATTACGGCCCGTGTCATAATCGATTACATCTCGTTGTAACTACCATTTTGCATTCTGGGTTTATGTAATCGATTACGCACTGTAGCGTAATCGATTACATGTAATTTTACATTGTGTAATCGATTACGCATCAGTGTGTAATCGATTACATAGTGTAACGTTTTATGTAATCGATTACGTTACAGTGCGTAATCGATTATATAGTGTAAAAATTGAAAAAAAAAAATACTCAAACCTCTGTAATCGATTACATTGGGCATGTAATCGATTACATGGGGGCAGATAGGTTAATACTTTTGTCAGCGTGGCATTTTAGTAATTATTTAATTAATAAGGGTTTTTTTCCATACAATTGCCTAAAAAGATTGGCAAAGAGTTTTGAGTTTTAAATAAATGAGTAATGAAATTGACGAAATAAATAATGGTGTTAATAAAATTTGTAAGGGGTTTAACAAAATCAATAAATACTGACAAAATGCGTAGAATGATTGACAAAAAAATTTAGATTGTGACAAATTGAGTAAAGAGATTGATTAAAATAGTAATAATTTTGACAAAATTAGTAAGTACCAACAATATGTGTAAAATAATTTAGTAATGAGACTTTTTCGCCTTTTGTCCAAATCATGCAAAACTCATATTCTCACCACATAATATTCTTTGGATGTGTTAATAAACTTTTCTAGGTGTTAGAAGTTTAAATGATATTTATATATCCCTTTTCCTTGTTTTTTCATGCCTTTTACTTTAATTTATTTTAAAATTGAGCATAATTTAAATTTCAAATTAAAAAATCGAGATTTTTTAGTAATCATTTTCCTAATACAGAATTTTAAATTAAAATATATGTAATTATTTGTATATTAATTATTACTAAATAAATAAATACCGATTGTTTTTCAAAAATTTTATGTCTCCAAATAAAAACACTGTTTAGATATATTTGCATCAAGAAAAGTGGTTTCCCCTTAGAGAACGGTGTGTAAAGGATGATGAGTATTGATAATTGAAAGTTTCAGGGAAGAAACATACGTATAAGGTTTTTTTGTTTTGTTTTAATACAGTAAGAAAGCAAGAACCTAAACAAGTAAACATAATTCAACTTTGTCAATCTGAATCTAAGAGACCACAAAAAAGGTACTTTGTTTAAAATATAAGAGACAAACTTATGAGGGGTGTGTTTTTTTATAAGACTCATTTTGTTTTTGTCTCTGTATTTAATGTTTTTTTTTTAAAATTTGGCACACTCTTTCTCATCATTCTTTTTCCCTACATTCTCTTTCTTTCTTTCCTTTTTTTTCTTTCCTTTCTATTTGTTATCTCTCTTATTTATTCTCTTAATAAATAAAAAGAAGTAGATATTTTACATATTTATTATTTTAAACTACTTCTAAATAGCTTCTTGGTAAATACTCCCTCTGGTCCTTATTATAAGACATCAGCCACCATTTCTCACAAATCAAGAAATGAAAATTATGTCATTAAATTGGTTCAGAAATAATAAATATTTCCAACTTTATCCATACTTTAATGATGTGAATTTAAAGAGTTAGTTAAAAATAATGGTATAATTGGAAAATAGTAATAAATGAGTTGGTTAAAGGTAGTTGGTGTCTTATATTAAGAACCAAAATATTTTGGTAGTTGATGCCTTATAATAAAAACCAGAGAGAGAGTATAAAGTAAGCATTTAGTCCTAATATTTTGAACCATAGAGAGTGATTTCTTATAGCTGCTTTTCATTTTGGAAGCGAATCTGTAATGACATCCAAATAATCCATACTATAAATATAGTATGCAAACTACATTTATTGCAAAAAAAAAAAAAAGTAAAAAGTCTCTATTTAAATATTTTATTGGTAAAAAAGACCTAATATATTTTTTATATACGTAAATTATGAGTAACTCTTCATTTTGGAAGTGAATATGTAATGACATTCAAATAATAATCCATGTGACGGGTATAATCCATGTTACGGGTATAGCGTGCAAACCAGATAGTTCCATTAGTTTATTGAGAAAATAGTTAAAAAGTCTTTATTTTATATATAAAAAAAATTATTGTTTGAATGTTAGGAAGACTTTATATGTTTTTATAAATAGAAATTATTAGTATTTTACTGGTTTTCATATACAGAAAGTATGTTTCTTCAATTCACATCATTATGACCAATAAAACTGGAATTTTTCACCGATTTTTCATAGTTTTTTTTTTAAAAAATAAGTGTTCATAATAATAAATAAAAGACTCCTACTATTAAAAAAAAAACCCTAATTTCCTATAACAGTGTAACGGCATAAGCAATCTTCTCTTGTTGTCAAGGAAAGACAAAATGAGTCTTAAGATTTCACAAAAACGTTAGCCGACACCCACAGCTACATATAACAACAAAAGTACTCTATCAAAAATCATAGCAAAAATTGATAGTAAACCCGACACAAATGTCTCCCATAAATGCAGAAAACAAATATATACTCTGTTTTTTTTAAAAAAAAAAAAAAATCCTTTTTAACCAACCTTTTTTTTTCCTTTTCTTTTTTCTTTTTGTATTTTTTTCTTTTTGGTACGAAGAGAAAAATATTTGCCTGAAGGTAGCAGACAAATTGGGAAAGCTGCATCACAATAAACGGGTGGACCCGTGCAGGGCAAGCGTGCTCCACTGCTCCTTTTGAAAATAAACTAAATTATTGAAGGAAAAACAAACAAAATTACTGACGAAAAAACAAACACAAATTCAAGAATAAAATTTAAAAAATTATTTATAAATTTGTAATTTTGCAATTGTCTTAGTCTTGCTGATATTCCCTCGTTCCTACCAATTTAATATTTTTCATAGGAAAAATTTAATCCGTCAATGTCTATAATTTCAAGTGATTCTCAATCAAATGTAAATAGTTTTTTATTGGGTGCTTATAATTTTACTTATTATATACATTAGTTCACGTGCTTATAATATTTTTTTTTTTGGTCAAAGCTTATAATCTATTAATTAGGGCTGGTTTGAATGTGACTGACTAAATGATATATGTAGGTTGCAGCAAAATATAAAATAAACAAGGGTCTTTTTTTATATATAAATGAAATTTATTTATCATCAATACATAAAAAATTATTATGCACATAACTTAATATCTATATATAATATGTAATACTATAATTTATTTTATTTTTATTTAGACTCATACGACAAAACTAACCTAGATGCATGCTAGACGAGAATTGTACTATCAGCGTCCAACATTCTTTTTTTACATATTAACAAATTATGAGTATAAAGATCAATATGTATAATTGAGAGAATTATGAGATTCGAAAAAACTGAAAGTTAAAAATGGTATGAAATTACAAGAACTTGAAAATATATATATATATATATATTGGTTCATGCAAGACAATATGGCCACTCAAATTATTGGGAGGTTGTGGGATCAATCTCCATGGGGCTGCTGGGAGTGTTAGTGGGTCCATTCCTATGGAGGAGGGCTAGTATTAATCGTTTTTTTTTTTCACCAGAATATTCATTGCTTAATATCTTACTCGTATAAGTTTTTTAAACCAGTATCAAATAGTAGCAATTAAAAAAAAAACACACACACACACAATAATAAAGTGAATATGAGTTTTTAGTTTAGTAAAAAGAGTTGGTCCCTCACAATGTGGCTAATCAAGATTTGAATATTTACTGGAAGAGGTGCCCACGTTTGGTGTCCTAGAATACTTTAAATATGATTACTTTTAATAGAAGGATATATGTATTTAAAAAAAAAATGAAAAATCAAGTTGAATGCCCAAAGGGGGTTAGATGCTAAAGTGGCCTATCTCTCACTCTATGGCCAACTACAATTGCAAATTGCAATCTTTATTGGGAGAACGATCGACTTTTTATCAGCAATATTTAATATTTGACAGTGTCTTATTTAAATTTATTTTTAATTGAAGGAAAGCTATACTTGTAGAAAAAGGGAAAAATAAAAAATAAATTGGATGATTATGTATATAAATATAAGATTGGATTTATGATACGCGAGCCCTTAATTGCTATTGTGTGACAATGTTGTGTGTTACACAATACCATGGACGCCCACTGGTTTACAAATACCACTTCGTCAACCTTCTTATCCAAAAGAATCGTGGTCATTAAATTTTCAGACTTGTTTATATATTTTCAATTCAGGCGTGTGCATGCCATATGCTTTATTAATATCAGAAAATATATACAGTAAGTTTAGAGTTTCGACTGTCCAAGAAAGCTGCTTGGAGTTTTCTATATTCAAAAACCTAACTCAATTCAAAACTCACATGACATCATTCTTTTTATTTTTGTGTGGAAAGAAGTCAAATAAAACAATATCATATATATATATATATAACATTATTTACGGAAAATTAATCATTTTGCCTCTATAATTTTAACTTGATTAAAACTTAATATTTATATTTAATGCAACTTAGTTTTTTTAAAGTTTTGTCTCAATTGAAACTCAACTTTCAAATTTTGACTCTGTAACTCTCAATCTTATAATTTTAAATATTTAAAATGTTGGTCCCCGATTTTTTTTTTTTTTTTGAGAAAATAAATTATAAGGACTGCAATTATTTCTTAAAACTCTTTATTAATGTTTTAAATATGTCACATAACGAGATAACTAGAGTAGAGAAATAAAGAATGAAACGACTTGGGGATATATATATATATATATATATATATATATATATATATATATATATATATATATAAGGCAGTCCAACTAGTAGTTACATATCATAATTCACTAACAATGTCTCGATTAATTCTGCGAAATGGTAGGTTCTTTATATGATATCTATGACTCATTTAAGAGAGAAGCTATTACACAAGCTTGAAACATATCATGAGCAATTCAACCTTAAGAATTGAGCAACTTTACAAGAGGCTTGCACAATACAGGTTCCAAGTGCATGCTTGAATCTTAGTTCAAATACTTTTTTGAATTAACCTATTTTAAATTGTACAAAATAAATATGAAAGAAAAATTTTAACTCAAAAAACGCAAAAATACTTTTTTGGTAAGTGTTCTCAAATAGAGGCCAAATGAATCTTAGGATTTTACTTGAAAAGGGTTTAGAAAACTCAGCTTTTACCTCTCAATAATTTGGCTCTTATGAAACATCCATTTCCCACTCAATGTTGAGTTTGCAACTTGCAAGTTCTAGTTGTCAAACGTTCTCTTCATTTAGCTGTATTTTTTTGTTTGGATCTAGGTTGTTCTAGAAACATTTCTAAATTTTGTGTTGCCTTTTTAATTACGCCCAAAAGAATTGGGCATTGAGTTGAGGAAACCAAAAGGGTTAGAGTTCAAGTTCTAGTTGAAGTACTCCACTTATATATATATCATTATATTATAATATTCAACAAACAAATAAATTTTTGTATTCACAAAGCCTAACAAAAAACAAAAACCCTTCCCATTATCTCATATCACTCACTTCATTTCTTTTTCTTTTTTTTTGCCCCAATTTTTTTTATATTTTTTTATTTGGGTTTCAATTCAAAAATTCCGACGTGCCAGAGAGTGAGTGGCACACATATAATTACAGACACCCAAAAAAAGGGATTTCAGTTTCTGAACCCAATTTGCATCCCACGTCAGCATCACGCTTTAGCTAACCAACAACGTCGGCGTTCCCACTTGGCTTCCCACTTGCCCAGTCGCCTTTGAGCCTGTCCCCACCACCACCTCCGCCTTCTTCCTCCTCTTCGGCGACGCCCCGCTCTTCGACGATGACGAAGAAGAAATCGATCTATCCGGCGATGACCTCTTCGATGTCACTCTCACCGGGTCGGGCTCGCCTGAGTTCACTCTCAGTGGAAAATTAAGCAGAGCCCGCGAGCCTCGCATCCTGTACGCGGCTCGATCGTAAGCCAAAGCTGCGTCTTCAGCTGTCTCGAATGTTCCGAGCCAAACCCTAGCCCCGTTCTTTGCCGGGTCACGGATCTCCGCCGCGAATTTCCCCCACGGCCGTTGTCTTACCCCCCGGTAATGCTTGCCCTTCGACGGAACTGCTGCCGGCACGGCTGCTTCAACCACCTTCTCTTGCTTTACCACGGGAGAGCCCGACGGGGAATCCAAACCCGGCAAAACATCCGGCTCCGATTTCACTTCAACGGTCGGGGCGAAACCAGAAGAAATGCTCTCGGGCGACCCGACATCGAGGGAAGGGACCCATCCGAAGTTGACGGCGTCACGGAGGGCGCCGTAAACCAGCATGTCTTCGGAATCGTCCTCCTTGAGCGGCAATTCGCCCCAATTGGCGGTCAGACACGAGTGCAAGCTGCTGAGACTGGAGCTCCGAGTGTAAACCGGAGCGGGACCCGAAGAAGTATCGGAATCCGCAAAAGCAGTCCCAAAGTCACCGAGCAAGTGAAGTCGAATTGACTCCAAAGCTATATCAGACCCAAAAGCGGCCTCCCCGTACATATCGTCACCACCGCAATATCCTCCTCCGGCGAGAGAGATTCTGGTATCTCCGGCGGTTCTACAAACAAAGAAGAAAGAAAAAGAGAGAGGAGGAAGATTAAGAAGGAAATTGAATATTCGAAGTCTGAAATTAGAAGAGGAAGAGGCTGTGCGTATATATAGGATATTAGGTTCATGAATCTGGATCAAAGTTAAAAAAGGTGACATTTTTTTCTCAAGATAATTAAATATTAAATATTAATAGTTGAAGTCGTGAGCTGAGCTTCTGCGAAGGTTCAATGTGCAAAATGCGGAGTGCTTGTGGGAATTGAGATAAGTATTCCATCACGTGCGTTTCTATTTATTTGAAAATTCCGTAATATTACAAAAGACAGGCGTGATGTATCCTAAAATAAAAGAGAGAAACTGGGGTGACGTCATGGGCATTACCATGCACCAACCAACTTGTGGCTGAATTCATATTCCATGCTTTTTTTTTTTTTTTAATGTTTTTCTTGTTAATAAACATATAAAGAAATATTAGTAAAATTTTTTTATTCCATCAATGTGCAGCAACTTGCTGGCTTTGTCCCGCAGAATCGCCGGGTTTTTTACGATGTGAGATTGACGTGGGGAGCGAAGGAAATGACTTCTCCCCAATTCTTTTCGTACCCACCTCCCTACTCAATCAATGGATCAGATCTTAAATGGGTAAACTTTACTGTCGCTAATCCTAAATTTTCATTTTACTTCTAGATATATGGCTTAATTAATTTTAATTTCTATAGAAAGATTAAAAAAATTCAATAAACTATTTAATCATAATATACATTATGTATCATTTTATAAATCACTAAATTAATTAAAAAAGATAATTATATATATTTTAAAGTAATTTATTTAACCTTTTTAAATTTTTTTTAAAAAATCAATTGGATCTTAAATAAGAAATTCAATGAGATATCAAATATAAGACTCAAATCCACTTCATTTCTCATTTTTTTATAATTTTGTTCCTCAATATACCCCTATTAGTTGCATACGGTGAAAAGTTTTCATCAATGATGGTTACAATTTATATTTTTAAAAAGGTATTCATGAATTTATAAATAATTAATTTAACTAATTTTTTTCAATATGTGTAAAATAAAATAGGCATCTAACTCAAAAGCCAAAAAGTAATATTTACAAAATTATCATTAAAATGTGAAATTATAAAAAAAAAACACTTTTGTGAGAATTTAATCCAAGTCAAGAACTATAATTTAAAAATAAAAAATAAATTTATAAAAGGTTAAATCATTAGTTTTGATTAAGGAGTAGAAACTTGTCATGGTAAGAAAAGGAGACGAAGGAGCGAAATCTAAGGGATCAGAAAAGGACAAATTAGGAATTGATGAAAGAGACAATGCCGGGCAAGTTGGAGGGACAAATGTAGATACAAGGATTGTGGACAACAGGAGATTGCCTTGTGGATAAGTCCGTCATAAAGTCAGTCAATAAGCCCCACTTCCTATATGTGGGTCCCACACTCCCTCACTGTGTTTTTTTGTTATAAAAAAGTTTTAGAAGGTTTCGACACCAATCCCCTACCAAGGTCAGGACACGGTTCTGGGTTTTATGAGCACTTACTGGGGGCTTACAAGATCGCCTACTAAGAAAATCCCAACGACAACAGAGGGAATCAAACCCACGACCTAAGGATCTGGTCTTAGATTCCTTACCGACTGTACCAACTCACACTGTTAACAAAACATCAATGCTGTTCTATTAGTCTGCGTGAGTGTATGGATCCTCCTCCAGCTTCCTGGAAGGTCTCTCCCTCTCTCATATTCATAAATCGGGATTCACTTAACATAATGTTTAATTAATTAAAGTAATCGATAAGATATCTAAGGAGGACACGTGTAAAATAGGAGTCCTGCTCATTAGCCGCCATCATAATCTTGTGTGCTTGCTCGCTTGTCAACTTCTAATTGGATTTCTCTTGTGCCACCTTTAATTATTACACGTCCTCCTACTTGTTAGTACCATGTTGATATGGCACATGGGTATGGATTATGACTTACTTATAGCCACCTCACTAAAATTAACAACATGTGATCTTTATCATTGTGATATTCAAAAAATAAAAAGAGGACAATTCAAGAAAAAAAGCTTTCAAAATTTAAAAGTATTAAATCAGTGATATTCTACTAAAATGAGTTATGAATTGCTAATTATGTTTAGTTAATAACTAAATTATTGGAGAACACAAAACTGATTTGAAATCTTGAATGCATTTTTTCAGAATTTCCTGTGTCTCTAATAAGTGATAGATAATTATTATGCAGGTCAATATAGTTTCATCGAATTTGTAATCCTGTAGTATTTTTTATCATGTCCTTATGATTTTAATTATTTTTTATTAGGTCCTTGTAGTTTATTATGAATTCATTATAGTTTTACCCATTTTTCATAAGGTCCTCATAATTGTTTTTCTTTTTTTTTTTATCAGTCATATAAAACTATAAGGACTTTATTAAAAATCAGGTAAAACTATAAGGACCCAATAAAAAGAAAAATAACTATAAGAAAGGGGGGGGGGGGACTACATGGGCTTAATAAAACTTAAAAAATACAAGGACCTAATTAATATAATTAAAACTACAATGACTTGTAGATTAATTTTCCAATAAATAACATACACTTAATATATACATATACATAAACATAAACACTTATTTCATCTATCCGCTTATTAGAAATTTATAAGAAACACATTTCTGAACTAAAATAATTAATGCTTCACAACTTAATACAACATGATTTAAATTTTAGATCATAAAACTCTTCCAAAAAGCAATTATGCAAAAAGATTGTGTAGAAACCAACATTAAAGAATTGAAACACGATAGAAACTCAAGCACAACAACCACAATTAGCTTAAGTGGTTCAACATTTGTTTCTATTTTAAAAAAAAAAAAAAAAAATCTTAAGGGTTCAGATTCAGATCTTACATATGGAAAGACCTGTTGTAAGTAAAATTCTACATTCATGGCGTCCCACTTAACTCAAGCTGTATTAGCTGGGTCCCACTCGACCTTTTATTTATTCCGCATATTCCCTGTGGATTAGATCGATCTGTTTTATTGTAATTAATTAATAAAATAATGCCGTTAGACAAAAACAATATTGACACTACAATGTTGAACTGGATTCATATAAATGCTTCTTAAAGTACTTTTTCTGCTGTCTAACTTTTGATGTCGGCAGGAAATGACTGTTACAAATAATTGATTTACTAATCAAAAGTAGAAAATTTTATTTGTTGGAAAATATAATTAAAACACACAAATAAACGCATTAATTGAGTGCTTTGCAGGGGCTTTGATCTCTCGACACTATGGGATCATTTTTTTTAGCTCCAAATCATTAAAGTAAGTGAATATACCCTTCTCCTGCCCTCTAACCTCCATTTCTACTTAGATTTTTTAAGTGGGTTTTGGGTTTTACTGGGCTTAAATTATTTCTATCATGATATATATTTTTTATTTAATTTGTTCAAATCTATCATACTACGGTAAAAATGTTTAAAAAGATAAGTGTTACAATGATAATCTAAGTTAAAATTACAGGGATTTGGATTTCTATAAATATATTCGACATAAAATATTATATTAATTACCAGAAATAAAATAAATATTTTAATAAATAATATGCCTCTATTTTTATTTTTTTTGTGGCCAACGAATATGGTCTTTATCTATATGAAGAACAGAGGCACGCAAGAAGCTGACCAAAGACCACAAAACAAAGAAGTTTTGACCTTTGACTTTTGACTTAAATAATCTTGATATGCACGCCTATTATTAACCAAGCCATGTAGAAAAATGCAGTAGTAGTAGTATTAAATAATTGCTACGTGCAAATAATCAACACGTGCGCTTCACCGCAATTTTTGAGCCTTTGACTTTTTGACTTGAATAATTTTGATTGGAACTCATGTATTATAAAACCAAACATGAACATGAAGAAATGTAAAAGTACTACTCCCTTCAGGACCTAATTATAAGACATAGTTAACTTTTTTTAAGAGATTAAGGAAGCTAGTTAAATCACTTTAGAGTACTTTTATTTTTATTTTTTTCTTTAAACTAATTAGTCTGACTAATAAACTAATATATAATCTAAAAATATACAACATATGAAATGATTAAGGAATTTATTTAACTTCCTTAACCCCTCTAAAGAAAATCAACTTTGTCTTATAATTAGGACCGGAGGGAGATTGTAATTAATTGCTACGTGCCAATCACCCACACGTGCGCTTCACCGCAATTTTGGAGACTACCTTTATCTCTCTACCTCATCACTTCGTCACTATTCTATTATCTATACAATAAAAAAACCTTTTGAACTTTCAAACTGCAAAATTAATAAATAATACAAATTGCCTCTCAACCTAAGTATTTATACACACAAGGAAATAAATGGACAAAATAATTAACATATTTAAGAAAGACTCTTTCTTTCATGCATGTGGTAGCTATTAATTTATTTATTAATCTGAAATAGCTATTAATTTATTTATTAATCTGAAAATGAGAATCTTTTTTTAGTAATAATGTGTGTACAAATGTGGGTGTTTGTGTCTCCTACTCCTCTGCCTAAAAGAAAAATCTGGCCTTTGCTGTGGCTATTATTAAAGTAATAATAGTTGTTGGACGAAAATTCCAAACCAATCAAGTTTGGCTTTTTCTCTGCACAGTGACGTGAATAATTTAATTCAAACAAGTTGAAATTCTTTTCAATATAAAAATTCTAATCAATGGACAAGTTGTGCAATTTTTTAGTGACAAGCTGTATTTAAAAGCTAAAATGATTGATCAAACCCACGTGTTTCCTCCAGGAAAGAAAAAAAATATGACATTCAATTCAATGCTAGCATTTTAAATTCAAGTTTTAGGGTCGTTTGGAAACCTTCCAAAACCTAGATTTTGCGTAGTACGAGGTATGTATGTGAGAGGAGTTTTGTCTCGGCTTACGTGAAACCTAGATTTTGGGTGTTTCCCAAACACCCACTTAATCTCTCTCTCTCTCTCTCTCTCTATCCAAAATGAGTCTAGATGCATTGATCAAGCTAATAATTTACTTTACTTGGAATAATTGCTTTGTAAGAATATACCAAATTTATAATTTGCGGCTACGGCCTTCCAATTATATAAAGTAGATGATGATGATGTGGCATATTCATGAACAAATTACAAAAAATACAATTAAGCAGATTTTTTTAATTGAAAAAAAAAATTGTTTAGATTTAAGTGGTCAAACTTACAGATTCACAAGTAGTTTGCAAAAAGACGGCAAGAAATATTTTCAGATATTCAGTTTGAAAAATTAGAAGCCCACTTGTCTGTTTAGTTGTTTACAATAATACACACACACATGTATACATGTATAAATATATAAAATATCTTAGATTAATAATTTAATAATAGCACGCAGAGCTTGACAACGACATAAAGTATAATAGAAGGACCTGCTTTCCAATAATAATATATTGGATCAGTTTGATTATTCCTTTTATTCTCTAAGTAGCTGGACGTTCAAATATTTCAACTCCAAATAATTTCAACTATAACTGAAGAGTGATGATTAATATGCGAAGAATCGCCACTATTGGTGTGTACATAAAAAAGATGCTCAAGGCTTTAGGATTAGGTGTGCGGAAATAGAAGCACTTTTTTTTTTTTTAATATATGTGGCTGGTGTGGATTATTACTTCTTTGGTGTATGTTTTCTTGTTTATGACAGAAAGGTAAAAGTGAGAGAAGAAGTTTGATTTTCCAAGCTGGAAAGTTTCAACCAAATTTCATAGAATAATAATGGTCATACCTGTTTTCCTGGATCTGTCTCTGTTTTCACACTGTGCTGTCCCGTCTCTGTTGTTGTCCATGTTCCTTAATCTGAACCAGAGTTTTTATTTTGATCAGTGAAGTAATTTTCAAGATGGAAGTTCAAGTTTGAGTTGTTTAATCCATTTGGATTTGTTTGTTTCTAAGTGTTTACTGTTTTTCAGAATAGAACAATGAATGATTAATGGACTTATGTGGCGCTATGTGTTCATGTGTCTGATTCCAAATCACTGTATATAATCTAATCAGATATTGACAAGAGAGAAGAAAATAAGTCAATAAAATGAACGAGCCTTTATATGAAAAAGATAAATCAGCAAGCATCCAATAATAGAACAGAGGCAAAGACATTTAGGCAAAAGTTTAAATCATTCAAATCAGATTGACACAGTTTCAAACTTTCAACTTTATTTTATTGGTATTTTCTAATTCTCTAATTTTAATATTTTATATTATTTTAAAAAATAAAATATATAATCAAAAATATTACTCCCTCCGATCTTTAATATAAAACACTCACCCAATTTAAAGGAATTTAGTTACATTAGTGAATATTAGAGGTAAATTAGAAAAATACGTCTTATATTTAGAACTATGATCAATTCTCCAAATATATCCTATAATAGGGACAGGAGGGAGTAATTAGAATCAAAATATTTGAAATTAAAAATTTAGAATCTTTAATTAAAAATAAAATAATGTAAATATAATTTCAAAAATAAGTTAAAGTTGTCGGCTTTCAACTTTCTTTTTTTGGGCCAGAAACATGTAGTGGACAAGTAGGCCTGTTCGGCCCAAATTACGTCTCATCATGTCCCATTTCAACCAAAGCTTTGTCTGTTCACAAATGGAATCATAAAATTCCAACATGAGGGCTCGAAGAAAGGAAGAAGGGGGAATCAGATTGTACAAACCTTTTCAAGATCTGCTCATCAGATAGAGGGACCTGAAACTGAGAAGAACATAGTACTATAAGCTTAGATCCTTGTGCCCTACAGCTAAAAGGCATATAGAAGATCAGACAGATATCATTCATCATGCTTCTTCAATATCCTTTTTCAAGGAATATTTGAAGAATCAGTGAATCACCAAAATCATATACTGAGATAAAGGATGGGCTTTCACTTTACCTTTTCCATTCTGTCATGTAACATTACAAGACAAGAACAGGGAATCATGTTTGATTGTGTATATATAACTTAATTATTTACCAAATTTGATTAAACAGTAAATTAATATCAAGTGTTATTTTCTAAAACATCTTAATCATCAACTTAATTCCCTCCAACTCCCCTCTTACTTGATTATTGATAAAGGACTATCAATAGGGGTAAATTAGGAAAATACCTTCAAATAACAAAAATGGGTCTTACATTTAGGTGGACCAAAGGGAGTAGAAAATTTTTTTAGCCTGATTATAAGATTTCGAGTTTCTGAAACTTAAATGTTTTCCAAGAACCAGGAAAGGAGGAGACAATTGTTGATCTTACTTAATTTTTGATTCCAAATGAATGAGCACCATCTCTTGTTTTTACGAAGAACTTGAAGAAAATAATAATGTCAGCTACAAAATATTTGGGAGAAGGAACAGAGGCAAGTCAAGTACCAAATTTCAGACATTATGACAGATAAAGATGTTAAAGCTATTGTTTTCACTCTCAATCAAACAAATCTCTCCAAAGACGAGTGGGCAAATAGTAATGGTTATGTGAGTGACTCTACCTTAACTCTAGATATAAAATCATGTTTCCTTCATCTTATACATTTCTAATTTCTCTCTTTTTCTTTAATGCATCTACTCCTGCATAAGACAAAATGAGCTAGCCGTAGCACCCTAGCACATGCCAATCCAAACAATTTATGCTGACTGCTTTCCCTAGAGACTAATTTCGACTTTTCCCCCACCAGTAGAACAAAAACATCAAAGTTCAAATATGTAGTCCGGAAATTTTGGAAAGTTAGCCACTCATTTCAACAAACAATCGAAGATCCCTCACTATAACCTAACAATTGAACTTTAACACAGAACCAAACAATTTAGTCATTTTGATAGTTGGAGCCTTTTCTTTCACACAGACCGGCTGTTTTACAGAATATCCAACAGGACTTGATAAAATTCTTTGGCTTTCGGCAAATGAGGAACTTAATGCATTAATATGAATGGTGGATCCCATGATCAAAACGAATCTGACTAAGGAACATGACCACATCATCATGGACCAAACAGTAGATGCAATGCTTAAAAATGGAGAAGACTAGTAATATTTGACAAATTAGGAGCTCATCATTTTAGCTACATTTGCATTCCTATCTATGCGGTATTTTATATGTTCAATTTAAAAAAGGCCTGAAATCACAATCACTCTTATTTCAAAATCTTTCTTCCTATCTGTGGAAACAGTCTTGTCTCCTATATTTTGTGCACCGTCCAAGAGAAACAACAATGATATTGATTAAGATGTAAAGTCCTGGGCTGAAAGGACAACTACAGAGCCACTTTAAGAAGCTAAATATTAAAAATTTGGCTTCATATTCCAATTTGAGGTCAATGTAGAACTCAACTTGACAAGGCAAAATTTCATAACAAATGAAAGCATGAGATCATTTGTATGGAGTTTTAAATCCAATGACAAATCAGAATGACAAAAGGGAGTCGTTTGATCATTTGTTTTTACAGATATGATTAAAAAATTTAAAAAGGAACCGGCATTTAAAAAAATTTGGCATTCCATCATAAAACAAAGAGAGAGAATTTGTTAGAGTCATAATACCTTGTCTTCTGCGATCGACCCCTTTGTGGAATGGGTGGAGCCGAGGAAGAATGCTTTCTTACTGTTATTCCTGTGAAGATTGCCATAAAAAAAGTAAAAAACAAATTTATCTTTATTTTCAATAGTAGCTTCACAGTTATATGTGGAAATGGTTTGTTCAATGGTTTATAATACAACTCCAAGAATGAGGGGGGGAAAAGATTCAAGAAGCAAAAGTTAGTTGGTAATGCATCTAGCATTTTATTTACCTAACATATAAACATTACAGAGGATGAGAGGGGTTAGTTTTAGCGTGAAATATTAAGGGAAACATCAAAAATATTAACTCAAGGAAGATCACTTTGAAGATGTCATGTAGTGAGTTAAGATTTGTTTTCTCCTGCTTCTCATTTCCCCCATCATCTCATTCCCTTTTACACAAGCAAGATAGTATGTAATGCATGACCTCATTCCAGATTGTTTACTTGTTTTAATTAAAACTTCTGGTAGTTGTCTTGCAAGAGACATGCTATCAAAAAAACGCCAATAACACGAGTAAAGCAAGAAACCTCTTCATCATTTTCAGACATTTAATTTAATATTATTTGACTGGGTCATTTCCTCGCACTTATAAAACTATTTATGCATAAATATATCTGATCGACTTACTGAATATTCATTTCCTAGAAAAGCCATATCAATTAATATTCACTCAAAAGTATGTGTGATGATGAACTAGAGCAAGAATAGCAATAAAAAGAAATTTATTGATGACTTCATTCTTCAGTTATTGACATTGTCACTACCTCTCAAAGACCCACATTATCTGATGAAGCCGATGTTATGGTCCGGCAGCATCAAAGATTAGTTGGATGTTTCTGTAAGAGCTTCTTCTTCACCGTGTCCAAGACTTGGTAAGAAATTGGACTTGGTCCTATATTCCATTTTCACTAACTTCTGTAAGGAAGATGATTTCAATAACAAAAAATCCGGAACAGGATTCCCTCAGCCGCTTGGGCCCCACACACTGTATTTTCTATTCATAAAATATGATAAAGTGGTTGAAACAGGAAACAGGCCTGGAGACAAAAACAGTTGGATCATTTAAGAAACCTGCAAGCATTGACTGTTTCATAGATTCTCCCTTATTTAAAAGTTGTTAGACCCAGTTTTCATGAGAGCTCAATCAAAGGTATCAGCAACAAATTCGGCAGCAAATCAAAGACAATGAGCTGGGTCAAGGAAAGCTAAACAATATTCTTTCCTTAAAATGTTTCAAGTATACATTATGTAATTTATTAATGATTAGAATCCCCTACTGATGATAAACGATGTGCACATCATTTTGAAAGTTTGTAATTCATAAATCAGAGATGCGAACTAGATCCGAGTTGGACAATTAGGAGGTCCTAACCATGGTAGTTAAATTACGTTTTATTACTGCGATTTTACGATTTTTTTTCATTAAAACGATTTTACTAATTTTCTAAACGATTTTATGTTTTTACAGTTTTGCTACGTCACAATTTTACGTTTTACAATATTTTATATCTCTTTTGATTTTATGTAAAATCTCGATTTTAACAACCTTGGTCCTAACTCCTAAGGAGGCCAGAAAGAAAAGGGTAGACACTTTTTAATTTCTGTTTCTCTTGTTATTAGTGTCTAACAACAGAATATAGCTCAAATACATAGAAAACTCATGTTCATGCTTATTGCTTAATGACACATTGGGGTAAGGTATTTTAATAGGTACAAGTCTTGTAAGCCTATGAAAGTCACGAATTACGAACATTTCACACAACAAACGTTCATGTCGCCGGAAATTCAGCAAAACAAAAATAAACATGTTATGAAATTTTGTTTACATGAAGTTATACGTTAGAATCAAAGATTTTAATCCTCGAAATTCAGTCACACGGCCAGTAAAATGAAGCTCCAATTATATAAAGTTATTTTCTTGTTCATAAGGAAGACAGACCAAATCTTCAGGGTCGTTTCCTTTTTCAAGAAAAAAATATATTAACTCAACGATTATCAATAAGACAATAACCCTCACTTTATATCATATTACCAAGATGTAACCATCACGCGTATTTTCAGGTCCCAAAAAAAAAAAAAAAAAATCACCCCTGCTTTTTTTAAAATCATTAGAAAAATTTCTCTTCGTTATTTAAAAATGTTTCTTCGATGAACAGTAATTCTTCTGGCTTAGAACTTCAATGAACATTAATTAAATTTTGATTAAAAAAAAGGTTTTTTATAATACGAAAAACTTTGTAAGGAAATCAATTTAATAATCAAATAATAATAATATTAAAAGAGTTTATTATATAGGAGTATGACAATAAATTTATGGGTTAAGAAGTAATTTTACCCCGAAAATCTAAAGAAGAAAAAAGAGAGTAATGCATCATGTCATGTTTGTTAAACTATGACTTTACCCCAAAAGTTTAAATATAATTTTGAAAAAAATGAAGTGAATAACACATGACTTTCCAAAATAAATTTGTACCTTAACAAAAATAGGTGGATGACTTGTGGATGGTTAATGAGCATATTTGATCCATTAATAGTTAAAATTAATTGAGATATTAATGGTAATGACAACACTATTCACTCTTTTAAGATTTTTGGGGGCAAAATTACCCTTCACCCCCTATTTCAGTTCACTCTCTCACACTCTCAACCCTACTCTTACCCTCACCCTGACCCTCCTCGCCTTTTCCTTTTCGGGAAGACTCGACGAAAGGGATCGCAGACGACAAAATGACCAAAAGGCCAGAGCAAATAAAATGAATTATTTATTGGTCCAAAAACCACAACTTGCAAAAAAGTGAAAAACACTTACCTCGAATGATCTATCGTCGATGCAGCTTTCCTTTGCATCTCTCTTCTGATCCAACGGCACAAAAGTGATAGAACAAGTTAACTCGGTGCTCCTCCCAGTAGGAGATTATAAACATGAGAATGATAGATAAGGTAAGGCGGAAGCTTCCTCCTCCTTCCATATTTCCATTGTCCATCCTCTATATATATCATTTTTTTCCACACTCTGATCCACTCAACCTATCTTATCTCCCCTCAATCAATCATCTTATGTGTTCATAATCTTCTTCTTCTTCCTCTCCTTCGAAAAATCGATTCCGTAAGATAGTTTGATTTTTGTTGAGGTCATACTCATGGCAAATCCTGTTGAACTTTCAGCTCTCAATCGTATAAAATTGCATCTTCTAGGTGAACTGTCTCCTGTTGCCACTCTCTCCAGTGGCCTTAGCAGTTCAGCGAGCGATGCTAACCAACAATTCTGGTTTGGTGAATCAAACGGAGCAATTTCCACTTCTGATTCTGACTCTCTCTGTACCCAATCATCGAGGTCTGACTCTTCCATAACTGTGTCTGATTACCTCCCTGAACTATTCGAATTCCCATCCAACTCTACTAATCTATCCGAGTTCGAGTTCAAGAACGAAGTAATTGACCTCTCAACGCCCAGAATCGAGGCCGAAACTTTACAATTTGACGCCCATTTTTCCCAATTCGAAGCAAACTCACGGGCAGCATCAAGCTCTGGCTCACAGTCCAGCAGTTGCATGTTCGAGTTTCAAAGAATACCCCAGAGCGTCGAGAAGAAATTTCATATGAATCGGAAACCATCCTTGCAAATTACGCTACCCAAAAAAACCGAGTGGATCCAATTTGGAAACTCGGATCTACAACATGAGATTTCAGATGTGTTCGTGCAGAATAATTCAAACCTTGAAGAGAAAAAACACTACAGAGGCGTTCGACATAGACCGTGGGGCAAGTTCGCAGCCGAGATTCGAGATCCAAACAAACGTGGATCTAGGGTTTGGCTCGGAACGTTCGACACGGCGATAGAAGCAGCAAAAGCGTATGATCGAGCTGCGTTTAAGCTTCGAGGCTCCAAAGCTATACTCAATTTCCCTCTGGAAGCAGGGACCTCCGGTTCGACCGACGGCACGGAGGAGAAAAAACGCCGGCGAGAAGATGATGAGGTGGAGACGGAAATGGATGTGAAACCAGTGGTGAAGAAAGAGAGAACGGAGGAATCTGACGTACGAAGGATAAGGGATACACCGTTAACGCCGTCAATGTGGACGGGGTTATTGGAGAATGATTTGAAGGACATTTTAACAGTTCCGCCTTTATCACCGTTATCTCCTCATCCGCCAATGGGCTTTCCTCAGCTAATGGTTGTATGAAATTAAGAGCATCTTTTCAGGTCATATCAAAAAAAAAAAAAAAAAGAGCATCTTTTCAGGAAAAAAAAACATCAAAAAAACCAAAAACAAACAAGAAGCACCGTTGTACAATTTGATATTGTTAGTGAGCAATGTTCATTTATTCAATTTTATTTTTATTTTTAGCAACAAAGTACCTCTATCCCACATATTCACCATTGCAAAGTACAAACTAATTTTAATTTAGTATTGGCTGTGTCCATCACAAAAACTACTTTTGGATGTCTAAACGGGCTTCATTTGATTTTAACTTTTTGAAAATGCTTTTTATGACTTTTTTTAATAGGGTTTTTGAAGGAAAAAAATAGTTTAAGATATAAGTCAAAATTTCTTATTTTTGGCATTTTCACAATGAAAAGAGAAAAGTAACTTATGAAAAAACCATGTTAGATCTTATTATGGTCGAGCCTAATTTAGCCTATTTCTATACCTCGTTCTTATTATAAATTGTTATAGATGAAATTTTTTATCCTAAATATAAATTCACTTGAAAGTTAATAATCATAATAGTACTCTGGTTTAGGTCCTGAAAATTTTAATTAGTGAGAATTATTTGATAATTTTTTATATAAAAATTATGACAATACTCTTATTTATATCATTCTCATCAATTAAGTTTTCAATGGACTTTTTCCCAATTTTCCTAAAAAAATTAAGTAGTTTAGTAGTGCAAATTTTCTCCAAATAATACATTACCTATTTTTATTTTTATAAAATTTCTATTTTTTTTTCAATATTTTACCTTTAAACGTGTTTTTCTATTACCCATCCAAACGATTTTCTGTATTTTTCAGAATACACTCACACACATAATATATATGCATTATTTAATAAAATTTTTGTCATTTTCCATCTAAATTTACTTTTTAAAATATCATCTAAAAAAGTTTTAGTTTAGAAAAAAGCTACTTATAATATCGTCAATTTAAACATAAATTGCATTACACTGTCTGACTTTGACTCAATCTTAAGTTTACATAAATCATATTGTAAATAAATCATTTTCCTACCACTATCTCAATCACACACATTATGTCCTATTCTTAATGTAGGATGTATTATTCAACAAAAACATATAAGATCTATTAAGAATGAGAGGTGATGGTGTGTTTGTATCCATGTTACACAAATAATTTGAAATCTAATAAATTAAATTAATTTAGATGTGAGTCAAAAATAAGAAAGAAATATATTTTCTTTATTCTAGAAAGAATTAGTATCTTTAAACTAGTATTACCTCTCATCTTTAATGTCAAATTTTGTTCATAATACAATGGACACTAAGAACAGAATTTTATCTTAAGAACAAAATGCAAATATATATTAAATATCTTCACATATCTAGTCAACTTTGTTTGCTCTATCAAAACTTATATCTTCTTTTGAGTTATTTATAACTATAATGGGAATAATCATATTTGATAGGTTGTCATTTTATTAATCAATTTGTTATATTTGAAAGGATTTCTTTTTTTATAAAAAAATACCACTTAAATTTAAAAATCCTGTTGTCCCCAAGAATAATAAGATTAACAGGAACAATAAAGCAATTGACAAATCTTTTTATTAAAAAATCACTTATTTTGAAGTTTATGTGTATTGTTTTTTTTTTATTCTTCCTATTTTAAAATGCCCCAACTGTATATTATAGTAATTAAGTTCATAAAGTAGGTAGAATATGATGAATGTCATTTTATAAGTTAACAAGCAATAACCATGATTATGCACGGAAGATCAATGTATAATCAAATTAATTTTATACAAGGATACATTATTTATAACTGCATATATAAGTTATTTAGATTTTTTTAAAAAAAGAAACTAAGAAATTGACATCTTAATCAAACATAGAGGATAACGATTCACATCTTAGTCAAATTTATGCTTTGTGTTGCTGTCTTTGTGTTGGGCTCTCCTGCTATTCCTTACTTAGTGAAGTAAACTTGAATCTTCGGGCTTGAATCGAGTCGAAACGTTGAAAATTCAAAAAGAGAGCTCGTGGCTTTGAAATATTGACTTTTCTGAAGTGTTTTTTTTTGCTCAAGGACTTTTCTGAAGTTTGAATACTGCAACGTGGGTCCTCTCAATCATTTTTGTCACCTAACATAAGGGATATATTAAATATATATCCATTTAATACTATGTTTTAATATAAGGTATATTTATTTAGTTTGATTAGTATTGTTATTAAAGGAACATCCATAAATATAAAGTAGAAAATATTAAAATATATATAAAAAAATGTCTTGAAAAGAATTATTATGAACTCTTTAAATATATCATATATTTTTTTAAAAAAAAAAGAGTGGGTAGTACCATTGAATGATGATTAATAATCTCAAATTATTCTTCCTGGCCTTTTCGTCAAAAGGCATGTTGTTGGCTTCTAAGTGATAACTTTCACTCAACCCTATCTTATATATATGTTTATTATTTAATACTCTATTAAACTACCTCTCCATCACAACTAATCCATATTAATTAGCTTAAGCGATTATGTACATTAATGCCGTCGTGCATCTTCTTCTTATAGTATAACTCATATATATATATGGAGCACGATTGTCGGCGATCCACAAGGCTACCAATAATATATAATAAGGTTGCTTGAATATTTCATATTTTATTTTGAGAAAGTTAAAGTGGCACAATCCAATTTGAGTTGTTATCATCATTGATGAAACTAGGTTATTGGAAACTAATTTAATAGAGTGTACGGTTAATTTTTATGGGAAAATTGGTGAAAACACACTCCTCACAAATTTTATCAGTAAAGAGGATGTTTTAAATTTTTATACAAAAAAAATATTGGTATTTGAATTCTTTCCTTAGCACCCATAAAATTCTTATTTCATCGATTTTAATTACTATAGTAGGAGGACATACTATACTCCTCTAGTTTTATTTAAAAGACACCTTTAACATATTTTACATAGATTAAAAAACTTTAAATTTTATTAAATTTTTTATAAAATTCAATATATATTACTAGTATATTTTATAAGAGTAAAGACAATATAATAATAAATGAAGGGTAAAATTGTATATTCATGTGAAAAATAATTTCTCCCTTCCAATGGATAAGATTAAAAAAAAAAAAATCTCCTTTTCATACTCTATAAATAATATTAGTGGATTAATTATTTTCATACACACTATTTAGAAATTTTATTACTAAGGAGGCTCTAATATAATTAGTGTCTGCCCGATCAATCGAATCCTGAGCTGAGCCCGCTAATGAGTATTACTCTAAAGGTCAAAGCAATTTGAATTTGAATAACGTGAATAGGATTCAGATCGAGGCAGAAAAGTCAAAGTCAAAGTTTGCGTGGGGCTTTCACGTGCATTAAATAGGGAGTATCTCTCTAACGAACACTATGTATTATTGGAACGATAGACAATATGCAACGATAGACAATATGTATTATTGGTGCCCCGAAAAACGACATCATTTTTATACAACAATAACGTTTTTTTTTTTGTTGGTAAATAACTGTGACCATTTCTTTATTAGTGTGTGTGTGTGTAGAGAGAGAGAGAGAGGGGCACTAATGATTATGGATGAGACTCAACCTACACAAGATTTTGACTATATATGTTGGTTACCCCTAAAAAAACAAAATACTTGGATGCATACATTTGGATATTTGTATTCCCAAAATTTATATTTCTAATATTATAACTATGAGTATTAAATCTAGACTGACCACTGAACCGGTCTAGATAGTAGGTTAAAGGTCAAATCAAAGTCAAATAGAAGCTAAACCATGACTATACATATAAGAAAGTGAACCTAAATAATAATATTTTTAGAATTTGATAATTTTTTAGATTAGATGATAATATTTCTAAGTGATTTTTTTCATTAGAAAATATACATCTCAAGTTTTCTATAAAATATTAATTTATAATTTTTGAAAATATGTAGAATTAGATATGAATTTTTTGAAATTAAAAAATTTTAAATAAATATTAAATTGGTTAAACCAATCGGACCAGACCGATTAAATGACTAGTTCGACGGTTTCGTAGTCAAATCCATTAAACCTGTTGGTCCAGTCTAGTTTTAATAATAACAAGATTATAACAAATCCCCAGAATATTTGTTAAGAAAATATAATAATTTATTGTTAAGCTACAATAAAAGTCATGTGCTTGATATAATTTTAATTGAGAAATATCAAAATAAAAATATAGAAAATAAATCTTTTTATTAAAGAAAGTGCAGTGTGACTACAGAGAAAAAAATTATAATTGTTTCTACTGTGGGAATATAAAATGCAAATGGATTCGGTGGTTTGGCCAGGTTAGCTTAAAAAGAAAACACACATTTATGTGTCAATAGGCACAATTTCTCTAAATATGTTTATGTCATATTGTTATGTCCCATATCATCGGTTGAGGAGAAGAGCGGAATATGTTTAATAAGGGTTTGAATATCTCTCCCTAAACGTATTTTAAAATTGTAAAGGGTGATGAGATCCCAAAATGGACAATATCAAAAGTGATGCAATAAAAAATTACAATTGGTATTAAATATCATTAGCGAAACGCCGAGATGTGACACATACAATGTAAAATCACTTAAAATAAGCAAAATTAAACATGGCAAACTTGTTTTATTTTCTTAATTATGAATATTATTTATTTATACTTTTAGTGCGATAAGGATTTATCATTGTTATATTATAAAATCTGTCTTTAAGACAAAACGACCTATTTTAATTAATTAGCACTATTCACAAAAGCCGTATATAAAAATTAGTAGTCCTTGCAATCTTTAATAAAAGACATATTTATGATAAAATTAAGAAAGTTTGTTAAGTTAGTAAATATGATATATATTTTCTAAAACACTTTATTTATCCCTTTACTTTCCTCATTTCCTATCCTCCTTTGAGTGAGTATTAATAAGATTAAATTATAAAAATATTGATAAATATAAAAAATATATCTTCTATTTAGGATTGAGATTAATTTTCAAAATTAGTCATATATTAAAGAGGGGGTAAATCTTTTCTCAACCATCATCATCATTTTCAGCTAAACCCGAAATTTACGCCTAACATCCATTTGATTCTTTCATATTTTGTTTTAATTTGTTGTTTTTTTTAATCGTTTGAATTTGTTTGTATAATAAGCAAGCGAGGGTTGAGTCTGGTAAAACAACACAAACTTTTTTTGCTAGCGAAAAACAACAAAGGCTTGAGGATGGTAAACTGTGACGTACTTGGGCCGAAAGATTGTGCTTGCTGGAGGCCCAACATCTCAAAACCCTAGTATAGGCCCTTAACCGTATTGAATTTTCATTTTCACCGACAACCGTATTGAAATGCAAAATTGGGCCGAAAGATTGTGCTTGCTGGAGGCCCATATTGGGCCCAACATCTCAAAAGCGCTAGTATAGGCCCTTAACCGTATTGAATTTTCTTTTTTCCCAGCAACCGTATTGAAATTCAACTAGCAAGGAGCAACTGGCGTCTGAGAGAAGAATATCATTCATTATGGCTTATAAATTTCACTTTTTAATTTCACAACATGTTATTTATTCAACTTTGTAATATTCATATTTCATCTATTGTTTATGTCACACTTTCCTTTTATGTCTATCCAATGTGGTGGTTAGATTATCTTGAATGCTTAGCTTAAATTTAGACGGTCTATGTTTAATTAATTTTTTTAATTTAAAAATACTTAAAACTGTATACATGTAATTTAGATGATTCATATTAGTTATATAGATCCCTTAATTTGATTCTTAGACATTTTAAAGATGGATGCACGTGTTTAAAGTGTTTGATGGATCTTAAAAGTGCTTACTTTTCAGTTTTTACCTGTCAAATTGTTTAAAAGGGACCTTTAATTCACCATAAACATGGCATATTATATTTTATAGAGGGATGCTTAAAGAAGTAATTTTTAATGATAACCAATTGGATTTTTAAAAAAATTAAAAAGGGGTTAAAACTTAGAAGGATTGAACCCATCATTGTTTTCGAGAGGAGGGGGGAAAACATCATTGCCTCTTTCTTTCTTTTTCTTCTTCTGTTTTTTTTTATAAAAAATAATAATACTAATGCAAGGAGTTAAGGTGATGGCTTTAGCACCGGAGCAATGCACTCATATGCACCAATTCGATCCCTTTGCGGTTAAGGCTTTGTTTGGAAGTTCCATTTTAGAAGGAAAGGAAAGGAATGAAAGGGTTTTGGTGGTCTCTTCCCTTATTTGAGAGTTTTAAAAATAAGAGGGGAGAGAATTAGGGATTTCTACAAATCCCCAAAAACCCTCATTCTTCATAAAAATAGAGCCCCCCATTATGGGGGGTTTTAAGAGAGAGAGTAGATTAATTATTATTTTACTATCGTTCAAATAAAACACTCTCATAATTTTTTTATTTTTTATTTTTTTCAATTGTTGGAATGCACACGAAAATATTTTTTAGAGAGAGAAAAAAAATTTTAGAAGGAGAAAATATTTTTTAGAGAAAATATTTTTTTAGGAGAAAATAAATTTTGAATCTAAAAATTACATAAATATCTTTTTAAAAAATTTAAATTTAAATTTATTTTCAATGTATAATAACTATATTAACTTTTAAAGAAAATGACAAAATGGTAAAATTAACTTATTAATCCTTCATCTTCCTCCCTTACTATTTTTTTAACTCCCAAACAAGGGGAGGAAATATCCTCCATTTCCTTTCCTTCTCCTTTCCTCCAAACTCCCTGCATCTCTTTCCTTTCTTTCTTCTCCAAACTCCCAAACAAAGCCTAAGGTGATGGCTGAGTTAAGGCCCCTTTTGTTAAGATAAAATATCTTGATTTTATATACTTCTCATTAACTAATCATGTATTTATTAAATACTGTATGTATGATACAAACATTTTAACCAGTGGAACTATTTCTTTCAGTTCTTAATATAATATTTAATTGGAAATTTAATTCGGTCATAAATATAAAAGCTTAATCAATTTTGTCTTGACAACTTGGTTTGTCACATCATTTGTAATATGACCTGTTAAAATACAACAAACCAACTAATATTAATCCTAGTTAGCTATTTATTTATTTCAATTTTTTTTAAAAATAAATCCCTTAATTAAGATTTAATAAGTAATGAAAAAGTGAATCTTATGAAATCTTTCAATTTTATTACTACCTCTAGTCTTAAAAATAGAATAAAGTTTGTAGTGCAATATATTTAAGATTGAAAGAAGTAATATGTTAGTTAGAAGCTTATTTGGATTAAAGAAAAGGTAGGAACAAAAATGAAATAAATGGAAAGGAAGATAAAATATTTTGCCATCGACTTATTTGGTTCATGGGAAAAGAAAATGAGTTGATAGACAAAATTTCTTTTGATTGAAAGAAAATTGGGTTAAGTAGTAAAATTGCCCCAGAAGTATACATCAAGGAGTGATATTGCTTTGAAAGTTTTTTTAGGCTCAATTTCACCACGAAAGTTTAAAAATGTAGCAATATTGCTATTTTCTGTTAAAAAACTAACATTGACCGTTAAAAAATTGACGTTGATGGTTAACTTTTTAACAGAAAATAACAAAATTGCTACATCTTTAAACTTCCAAGCAATACTGAGCTCAAAAAAACTTCCAAGGCAATATTGCTCTTGAGCGTGTATTTCCGGGGGCAGATTTGCTACTTAACCTAAGAAAATTAGACAAAAGAGTGAGTCAAAAGACCATTTTGCCCATGTATTAAAAATAAGATATAAATGCTAATCAAACTACAATCCAAAAACATCCTCAAAAGGAAAACCTAAAAAAGGCCATCTTCCTCGCTCGAGTCATTTTCCTTCTTCACCATCATTTTTTCTCTTCTCTATCATCATCATGTGACTTCCTCCTCCTCCTCCATCACTGACGAATCTGCAACAACAAAAATAGGTGGTAGTTACAGTGACGGCGACAACAAAAAGGCCACCGGCAGCTTCCTCCTTCTTCGCCTTCACTAATAGACTATTGAAGAAGAAAATGAATGGTTATTTGGGAATTTACCATCGTTGAAAAAATGGGTTCTCACCAATAATGAAAGAAAACAATATTCACCATTGCTAGAATATATTTTTTTGGAAAAGTGGTGAACGAACAGACCACCGCGAGATGGAAAATCTGATTTTCCTTTTCCCTCTCATGATTTGTAGTGAACCAAAAGGGCACTAATATTTAAAAGATGTCAAATCAGCTCATTAATTGTATTATTTTAATTGGTTTGACTACAATTTAACATGACAAATCAAGTTAGTACAAAAATTTCTATTTGTCTTTCAAATCGATAATTTTTTGTTTTAAAATATGATAAAGGAGCAAAAATACATGTTTGTTTTATCCTCCGGAGCGCTTAGCACCATATGTATTTTTTTTAGAGCAAAAATACACATGTGGTTACCATTTTGGAGCAAAAGTCACATTTCACCGTTATGTTACTATTCACTGTGATGAGAGAGAAAGAGATGGAATGAATAGTAACATAACGGTAGTGAATAGTAATATAATGGTGAGAGATGTGATTTTTACTCCTAAAAAATAACATATGGTGTTGGGCGTTCTCGGGGTTAAGTGTATTTTTGCTCATTTACCCTTTAAAATATCCCTCCTGATTACACACATTAAGAAATATTTAACTAAAAGTAATCATGATGAAATATATTATTTCAGAAAAATGAACATATATTTAGTGTAAATATCTAACCTAACTAATTTCATTAGTGTAACTAAATTAGTTAGTTAAGTCTAAATCTTGCTAGCGCGGGAAATTTACCAAAATAATTTTTTTTAAAAAAAATGTACCAGGTTAGAGCAGGTGGAAAAGTATTTCCCGAATTAAAGCAATCAGTGGTGTCAAAACTGTTGACGCTAGTGTGCTCTCAAGGCGTCAATTAAATTGACGCCTTAATTGGCGCCTAAAAGGCGTCAATTAAAGACGCAAGAGTCAATATTTTTTTTAAAACATATAATTTTATAATTATATTTGAAATTATAAATAATAACTCTACTTAATAATAAATAATAATTTTAATTAATAATTAAGAAATCTGTTAGTAAATTTATTATAAACCAAAAGATATAGATGACTACGGTACATTAATAATTTGTTATATAAATTGTAAATTATTATTAACTAAATTTAATTAAAGAAATTTGTGAGAATAATAATCAGTGAATTAATAAAAATATGCTATTAAATATGTTGTAAATTTTTTAAAAGTACACTAAGATACGATAAACTTTAATAGAAAATAATAATTATTATTCACTATATAAATTGTACTCTATAAAAAATAATATACAACATATTTCACAAAATATTTTTATTAATTCATTAATTATTATGTTCACAAATTTCTTTAATTAAATTTAGCTAATAATAATTTATAATTTTATATATCAAATATTAAATAATTAGTCATCTATCTTATGGTTTATAATAAATTTACTAATTAAACAATAATTTTTAGTTTTCTCATATATGAAATTCATATATGTATATGTGGGTCCCACTATTTCATGTGTGTGTAAGAAGTTTAGTTTATTTCATATATGTATATGTGGGTCCCATCATTTCATGTGTGTGTGACATGAGATAATTTTTTTCCTACATTATAAGAAACATTAATTCCTTAAATAATTTACTAATTGGTCTTGTATCTTAAGATTAAAATAAATTTTAATTTTCTAATGACTAATTAAAATTATTATTTATTAATTTTATTATTTATAATTTAGTAGAGTTATTATTTATAATTTTAAATATAATTATAAAATTATATTTTTTAAAAAATATTGACGCTTGTGGCATGCGTCTTTAATTGACGCCTTTTAGACCTCAATTTGAAGTGTCTACTTTTGACGTCATAGCGGTGTCAATAGTTTTGACGTCACTCCGTAGTGGCGTTAGACAATCTAATGCCACTGGTCGTGAACACTATTAATGTCAATAACTGCAGTTTGAGAAATACTTTCCCACTTGCTTTAATCTGATATATTTTTTTAAAAAAAAATTATTGTGGTAAATTTCCCCATCAGCGCTATAAAATAGCGAGCTTCATTATTTGAGTCTAAATAAAGTCTATGAAGTCATCTTAGCTCCAAAAATAAGTCTACAAAAAAGTAACACAAGTCTATTACGGATTAAAAAAAAAAAAAGGTAATCACAACCATGATGATAGAAGAAAAGTGAAATTCTTGTAATCTGGGGATGGGTTAAAAAATAGAAAAATCTAATAATGGCTGCCTCCCAAAACTTTAGTTACCTTGCTGGGAAATGCTGGTGAATGATCCAAAACCCACAATCCTTGTGTGTTTCTGGCTTCTGGTAAGGTGATGCCCCTCTGCATTTGCTTCGAGAGGCTTATTGTTCCAAATCCTTCTTCAATTTTCAAGTCCTAGGCTTCTCCATAACCTGATTTTTCTTTCCTCTTCGCTTAAGTTGATTGTCCAATGCCAGATCTTGCTCTGAATTTTGAGTTTCTAGGGCTTCTTCTTCGATCTTACTTGATATGGTCACTATTCCGATTTACATATTTCCATCAATGAGTTTTAGGGAAAAAAAGGTGGCAGAGCTTGATCCTGACCTGATCTTAGTCTGGTTCCACTTGCTTTACTTCAATTTCACAATTAAGCAAATATTTTTAACTTTCTTTTTAACTTTTTTTTTTTCGGGTACCATCCGAAAGAGAATTTAAATTTTTCTATATGTTTGATAATGACATGCGTAATTTCTTTTCTAACGTTTTCACAGGTTGAGCTTCTTCGCAAGGAGTATGGGCATATGATTCTGAGCATTTAGTGGGACAATTGGGAAGGAAGTGAGGAAATTTCTCACGATGCGTTTGTTCCCCTTGAGCTCTAACTCGAGTTTGAGCTCTAAGAGGGAGCCAAATAGTGAGAAAAAGAGTCGTGCTATGGTTTATCTCAATGTGTATGATCTTACGCCTATAAACAATTATCTTTACTTGTTTGGGCTTGGAATATTTCATTCCGGTATTGAAGGTATGACGTTTTCATGATTCTGTTTGTATGTGTCAGCTTCATACTTTCTTATCTATAAAATTTAGTATTTCTTTTCTTTTTCTTCATTGCTATTATGTGAAATTTAGCTGCGCTCTAAGATCATTATGTTATACTATAATGGTGTGATATTTGCATGTTAAAAAAGAAAATGAAATGAAAAATACTGAAATAACAGTTGAATTGAAAGGTGTTTCTATCTCTTATGTAATCGAAAATTTGATGTCTAGATCCAATCAATAAAGCTGGTTTGAAAATATTTAATAGAGTAAAGCTGCCAACACTTGTGGTTTAAAGAATATGACTTGCATGTATGGGTTATCTGTTCCAGGGAGAAGTCATGATGGCTCTTTTACCTGATAACCAATTGCATCACTGACTTCGCTGTGTTTGCTTGGCTGCACTTTTTCAAGATTTTTTCAGTTCTCTATATTTTCTTTTGATTATTTGCTGTTAGAAAGAGATCTTGATTATATGATAGTTGATTTGCCATATCTTGAGATTAATTACTTATATTCGCAATATGATTCAATGATAACTTTGTGATTGGTATAGTAACTTAACGGTACATTAATGCAAGCATCCAAGGTAAATTGACTTTGTGAATCTTAAAATTCTGGTCTGTCCATTGGTTTTCTTGTCAAGTACAAGTGTGTAAATGAGAATTCCATTTGACTGCATTGAACTCAAACAGTGTCAAATAAAGATTTGGACATAGCCCAAATGATGCATCAAACATTGTAGACTGTAGTGTCCCTTACGTCTATCACAATATATGATTGGTAGGTTAAAACTTAGATGACCATTTAAAGTATAATTAATAAAGAGAATATTCCTTTTTGGCCCATATCTTATTCAACTCATTACAAAACATTCTACTTCTATTCAAGTTTTCATTCATATTTTATTGTAACAATTTTGGAATATTCCAAGTTACTATATCTAACAGCTGAGTGAATGATAGTGACAAAAGCTGTTTAATAAAGGAGTAGGACTGTGTCCCTTAAACTAATTATTGACAAGGAGCTTAGATGCGCTGGTTTGTTGGTTTAACTTTACTTAATTTTAACAAACATATAGCCTGATGTTTTCCTGGACAGTGCATGGTATGGAATATGGCTTTGGAGCACATGAGTATCCATCAAGTGGAGTGTTTGAGGTTGAACCTAGAAGCTGCCCTGGATATATCTATAGGCGATCAGTGTTGTTAGGCGGCACTGACATGTCTTGTACGGAATTTCGTTCCTTCATTGAGCGCCTCTCTTCTGATTATCATGGAGATACTTATCATCTGATTGCCAAGAATTGCAACCATTTTACTGATGAAGTCTGTCAACGGCTTACAGGAAAGACTATCCCTTCTTGGGTAAATCGGATGGCTCGTGTAGGTGAGGACCGAGGACTGTGCATGCTTATGCAATAAGCATACTTGTGTTGCCTATTGTTGCACTTTGTTCTACATTTTGAATCAGATTCTGCTATGTTCCCATCAAACTAGAGTTTCAGATTACTAAAGTTGATTGTACAAGAGTTTTTGGCCTTCACCACACAATTGTTGATGGTTGGCTATATTTTTGAATTTCTGTGAATCTAATTATTCTGGATGCTACTGTTTTTTGTCATCTGATCATATGTAGTTTAAACTTTCAGGTTCTTTCTGCAATTGTCTTTTGCCAGAAAGCCTTCAGGTTGCAGCAGTTAGACATCTTCCTGAACGTCTGACATATACTGGTAAGATATGCCTCTGTGTAGGCCAAGACCTTTCTCACAGATTGGATTGTGGATGTAGGTTCCGCAGCCATGTGTCTGAAAATGCTAGGATATAGTAACTACTAACACAAGAGAAGATACCATAAAACTCTTCCTGAAATACAGACTCAAAATCTAATACAGCTGTTAGGAGAAATCCCAGCAGAAGATGATGTCAGAGTATTGCCGAGGGAATCGCACCTAACAAGGCTACGAGGAGATTAGAGAAAACAAAATGAAATGCGTACAAGATATAAATAACCCTATCAAGACAACCTTGTCAGACAATATTCTCCAGGATCTGGCTTTATTGATAGTCTAAGAAAGGAAGCATCTATTGTGGAAGAGCACATAGCTTGTGATCTCTGTATCATGTTTTCAATATTTCTGCTCAGCTTAATGAGGATTAAGTAAAAACAAATGGAAATTATATGCACACCTGCGATGAAAATACGAAAAGAAACAAAGTTGGAACTGGTCTTATTTCTCTCCCTGTGAACAATAGAAGACACTCTGGGGCATCTTTGGAAACCACATAACAATAGCGAGCACATCTAACAACTTAATTATTAAACTAGATGTATATTTATTTTTTGAAAATCTCAAGGTTTATTTTTGGTGCTTTTTGAAAAATAAATTTTGGTCTGTTTATCATTAGGATGGTTACGGATTACATTGGTTCACAGAAACCAATTTGTACTTGCAGAATATTTCTTTATTTGGGGATGTTCTTTATGCACTCATTTATGTATTCAATCTGGTTTGCATGATCCTTGGGCCTTAAAACAATGGAATATTGCCTTTACATTGCAGATGACGAAGGATCAGAATCTGGTTTGTCTGCATCAATAGAGAGTGAAGAGGAGGAGCCAAATCATCATCTGCTAACAGCATCTAACGGTGATGTGGCCTTTCTAAAGGAAAAACCAGTGCGGCTAGCTCGGGAGCTTATTTGATTTTATCAGTACCTGTTGTGTTGTGATTATATTATTCTTTGTTCGGTTTGTATCATAGTCATATATACAAAATACAATCGCAGCTTACAGCGGTGACAAGTTTATCAAACAGCTCTATCTGGAGAAGCAAAAGACATATTTAACAGTAGAGTGATGTGTGAAGATAGTCTGTTTAAATACATGTCCTGCCCTCTCAAAGCTGGATGGGCTGCCTGAATCCTTAAAGATGTCATTAGACTCCAAAAAGCAAAAATGTTCATGTTCAGGTATGCTATTTATTATGTAAGTGTGTTTTCCTATTTTGGGGTATACAAGTGCTGGACAGGCTTCAACTTTACTTCCGAAATTCACAACTCAGTGTAAAATTTCTCCCCCCCCCCCCTCTCTCTCTCACACACACAGATAAAAATGATCAAAATCCCTTATCTGTGAGCAAATCACATAATAATCCTCTTTACCATGGTCATGTCCATTGATATATTTTATAAAAGGGTCAAGGGTAAATTTGCGTTGGAAATTTTCATAGGAGTAATGTTACCTTTTTTTTAGGTTTAATGTTGCCCCAAAAGTGTTAAAATGGAAAGGAGATCTTCTCCTTATCCTCTTTCTCATTTTTTCTCATTGGCTGAATCTGAACTGTTGATTGAGAAAGTGAGAGAAAAATAAAAGTAATATTGTATTGATTTGATGGATGAATATGATTTAGAGATTATGAGGGATAATGAGAAAAGGATGATGAGAGAAACCCAACCCAAATTAGCAACATTGCTCATCCCATTAATAGGTTAATGGTCAACGTCATTTTAATTTTTTAACGGTTAACGTTAGTTATTTAATGGAATATGACAATATTATTACGTTTTGAAACTTCCGGTGTGATATTGAATTTTAAAAACTTTCAAGACAATATTGTTCTTCAATGGTTACACCTTAACCTTTTTATTAAAACTAAAAGCATGATTAATATCCTCAAATATAACACACTTCCCCGGAATAATAGGAAATAAAAATATCATGCCTCTGGTTACCAATTATAATAGATAAACTCTTATATAATGGGATTAATCAAAGTTCTAAACTTCCCCAGAGTAGTTCTTCTCTAATCAATCTTAGAATTTCTGGTCTTTGTGCTGAAGCCCTCCACAAAATCTGTAGCATGTGGTCTGTTTTGTTGAGAATCTTTCACTAATATATATTTTGGGAGTTCAACTAAAATGAAACTTTGATGTGGTGGGTGCGGAGGATAAGGTGTGATAAAGTGTAAGCAGTTTGTGTTTTTATGTTTGGTGCTTTTCATTACTGTTTGTGTTGGGGCAACAAGAATGTGAGATATGGTTGGGTGAATTAAAGTGACACGCAAAGGGGAAAAGCTAAGTGGATTGTATTTTATTCCTTTGGCTTTTGTTGTTCTCACAACTTCCTTAATCGCTAATCCTTCACCCCCACTTTAACTTACAAGTGTTGTCTAGGATCACAAAGTCAGAGGTTAAATTATCTGTGTAGGCTTTATGTGGACAAATTCAAGTTCAGTTAAAATGCTTAATTCTGATCATGCCTTATATTTTTTTAAAAAAAATTATATTTTTTTTAATCTTCAATTTATTGTTGATTTGATTAATCATTAACTTTGAAAATGTAAGATTTATTACAAAACAAAAAGTAAATTAGAGGCAATATAGTTATAATTCTTCTTCATAAAAATTGGAAAAAAGTATGATTTATAAAATTACAGATTTGTTACATTGTAAGGATTAGATTATAAATATTAAAATTTAATGTATAAAGAATAAGGGAACTTAACTGTAAGAGCTAAACGCATACTTTGTTTCAAAATCACTAACTCCCCCATGTTCTAAATATAATGCCAAGTTGGTTTTTTTTTTTTTTTTTTTTGAGATATTAAGGAAACTAATTATTTTTTTAAAAAAACATTTATATCTATCGTTTTTTCTCCAAACTATTTTATCTAACATATAAATTGATATATAATATAATGATATACAATCTATGATATGATTAAGTAATTTATTTAGTTTCTATAATCTCTTTAAAAAATGTCAACTTTGTTTTATATTTAGAATTAGAAGGAATATTAATCAATATCACTGCGTTCCATTTTTTATTCCAGATATTGTTATTATTTGATGCTCCCTCCTGATAAACATAAATATTTAAAAATAATTTATTGAACTTCTTTTTTAATATCTTAGAAAAATCAATTGAGAACTAGAAGTAGAATATCATTTACCGTTTTCTAGCGTAAAGAGGAGTCAGTCAACCCATGGTTTCGCCACCTTGGACTTGGAGAGACGTGAACAAAGGTGTCATTACGCATAAAATGGGGAGACTTTCCAAGTCAAACAGACGAGACACACACAATAATGACTCCTCAGGCCACATGTATTTACCAGCAGCCACTTGGTCAATTTTAAAGTCTACCCTTCTATTAATTATCCCCTAATTTTTAATCTTAAACGTGTCCTTCGAGTAAATATCATAAATTTCTTCCATAAAAATATAGCAATTTTAGACATTTACAAACTATAGAAACTACACTTCAGAAAAATTAACAAACTTCAACAAGAGCATCTTTTTTTTTAATAGAAAGATTTTAGGAAAGGGTTGGATTTATCCACGATCTGGCGAAATTTCCTTTCCTTCTAGGTGATATTAATGTTGGACAGGGCGAGCCGTCTATTACCCTTAGGTGTTTACCTAGGCACCTAGGAGCTAGACTGCCTCCCCCAACACCTTGATTAACTCCAGGATCAAACCCCTCTCTTTAGTGAAAAAGTCCGAGCCCTATATCGGTTGAGTACAATCACGAGGGTTTTCAAGAGCATCTTTGTTGCCGTTCTTTTCATGAACTGGCAATTATACACGGGCCCACCTCCAACGTTTAGTACTTTAGGATGTGTTTGTTAGGGTCTTCCACAAGAAACCAAATTCTCACTTCTCCTACTTTTTATATAAATCCAACAATTTACAGAGTTGGAATTAACAAGACTCATTCCAAGTCGTCTTCTTTTCTTCTTCATCCTCAAACTCACCATATGCCTCCGTTTATCTTTTTCATCGTCTTCTGGTTTTCAATCTTCCAAAACTCAATTCACTTCCTCTCTGCAAACCCCACTGCTTCAAGTTGCAGCAATGGCGGCCCTCGTATTTCCTACCCGTTTCATCTGAATCATCCCGAACAACCTCCGACCTTGTCGTACGAGGATGTTCCCTCTGGGTTCGACCTGTTCTGTAGAAACAACCTCACCACTATTCACTTCCCTTCTCTTGGCGATTATTTGGTGGTGAAATCAATTTCATACCCCACCAAAAGAATCAATCTTCTTGACCCCAGAAACTGTGTCCACCGTGTGTTTTTGAATCTCGATCTTTCTCTTACGCCATTTCAATACTTCTATGTTCTGAAGAACTACACTTACCTGAATTGTTCGACCTGCCTCTCGCGTCCTTTCATAGAGATTCCTTGTATGAGTGCATCCGATTTTCATGTTTACACAGTTGAACCTTCCTTGCCTCTGCCTGATTCTTGTGTGGCTGTTAAAACCGTTGCAATCCCCTTTGAATATTCCCCTTATCTCTCCGACAATAGTCTTGGCCTTGGATTAACCTGGGACTCGCCTCTGTTTCAAGAAACCAGAACAGAGTATACTGGTAAGATAAGTTTCTTTCATTCTTCAAGCGATATTGGTTATTTCAACTGGATGAGATTAATATTAGAATTTATATATTATGTGTTGATATCTTCATTATGTTCCTGTGCAGCTGTAATCATCTGTATGTTTGTGATTGTGATAGCTATTCTCGTAAGCATGAAGGTTCAGTGGTCAAGGAGGAATCCTGGGGAGAAAGAAGATCAATTATTACAAAGCCTATGAGAACTATATTACATAAATGGGTAGATTTTTAATTTTAATACAGAAACATAGTGATCCTAGTGGTCGGGACTCGTGGAAGGATCGTTTTGTTTTTAGGGATGTTTCATGTGTGTGTGTGTATAAAATATGCAGGCATGTAGCACAACTCTGTGATATTATAGAAGATAAAGAAAGAGTATCTTGTTCCCCTGTCATTGTGAAACAAAAGTAAAGATTTCACTTTGTTTATTGATTTTCTATATGCTTATCTTGTTAGGTATACTATGCATATCTGAGTTTGAATGTACTTTGTTTCCAAAGTCACCAATCAACATAATAAATTGAAAAAAAAAGGAGGCATTTTAAGAGGTATTTGCTTGGTCAACAATCACAACTAATTGGCTAATGATTTTATTCTTGATTTTATGTATTCCATTCTACTTAGACTTGTGCCTCTTTGTAATTTTTTTCTTATAGTTTGTTTTGATTCCCCGGGATTTATAATTTGGATATCGATATAAAAAATTATTTAAATATTTATTTTATCAGTGCTACTATTTGTTTATCAATATAAATAATCTAAATTTCAAAATGACGCGTGCACGTTGAAGCAGTCTCGATCTTTCATTCTTGGAAAACTTCGCAGCTATATTTGAATCAAAACAACATAATAATTTAAATAAATTAATTGAAATGTATTTTTATCATATATATGAATAGTAATCAATATAAAATGCTTTATTCTATCCTTAATATAAAAATTAGTTGTAATTATATTTTATTGTGATAATAAGGTCTTAATTAATTTTGTATTGTATCATAATTATCATTTTTTCTCCAAACTAGTCCATATATAACTTTTAATTCTTTAAGGAGTAGTTCTAATGAAATGAGGGGTTAGTGGATATACTATTTTATAGTTTTGGTGTAAGCAAATAAAAGAAGTATTTTAATAAAATTAATATATATATTTTTTCATAAATAACTAAGTTGACATATTTTTTAGTCTCTTTAAATTAATTATATCGCTTGTATATTAAACATAGGACCAGTGTGAATAAGTTTTATATAAAACTTATGGTTGATAGAGTTAATGAGTTATATATTTAATTACTTATAATGACTTAGAAACATTACGTCACTGTTTGTAGAATCAAGTGTTTTTCTGGTTAGTTCTTTTACCATATTTTTAGCAATAAATTTGCTCCTTTAAATTTTATTTGATCATAAAAAATTCTTAACACACATTTGACTGAGGGTGAACATTCAGTTTGTTTAAAAAAACCGAAATCCAAATTATTTATATTTTTAGCTCCAAACCAAAACCGAACGGAATGGAGTAATCAAACCAAAATAACCGAATTATCACTGTTTGGGCCCGGTTTTTTAAAATTAATTGAAATTTTTGTTGTGCCCAATTTAGCCTATACTAAGAAAATATATTATTAAAAAATAAATAAGAAAACAACCGACAAGATAAAAAACATGATTTAATTTTTTAACCTTAAAAAAATATCATTCTTAACAGACTGCTACGTGATTAATATGTGAGCATTTACAACATGGAAAGGGACAAAAATATTTTTTTCCCATGACAATGAAAGATTTATTACAAGCTCACTAAATATTAATCTTTTTATTAAAAAAACATGATTGGTTCTTCGTTTCTTAGCGATACTGACAGGAAAAAATAAAAAATAAAAAAAATCTTGTTGTTCATCGCACGAAACGCGATCCCTCCCAGAACAAATATTGAAATATATATTATATAGTATGAGCAATGAAATTTCGCGCGGGCCCAAATTGTTGTGGAAGTTGGATTGGAGAAGACACCCACCAGTCACCAGCTTCCTACTGATGGGGATGGCTCTTCCTTCTTCAGCCTTCTTCTTCTTCATCGTCACTGTGGCCTTCACCGTTCTTCCACTCTCAAATTCGATACCCTTTATAGTTCTCCATGGTAATTGCTTGACCTTAGTTTTTTCTTCTTGTTTCTATAATCAATTTGGTTCCTCCCTTGTCTTGTTTTCGATCTGTTTCTGGAGCTAGTACTTTCTTGTTTGACTTTCGTTTTTTAACTGCCCGCATCTGTTGGAAGAGCGACCGTTTGGTTTATGAGTTGTTCCAGTTTTGACCGTAATCGGACGAATTTTTCTATGCTCGGTTCATTCAGCTCAATTTCAGTGACATATTCGCTTTTGTTTACGATCGGTGGTTGGTACTTCAGAAGTATGATAAATAAAGATATATGTAACTGTTTTTAACTGACATATAGTGTTTCCTAAATTTTTGTGTCTTATCTGCATGTTTACCTGATCTTATTATTGGTGGGAAGACAAAGTCTATCTTAGCAGAAGAAATATTGAGGAATTACTCTAAGGTTTCCGTTTCACTCATATTGGCACTTTTGAAGTTTCTAGTTACAAAAAGTTTTGTTGTCAAGATGCAATTTGCAGATTGGTTATTTATATCTATGATATTTGTTGGGAGCGTTTAATCGACTCTAAGAGGAAGTGAGGAACTTATGCTTGAGACCATTTGAAGGCGAAGGGTGAATAGGGCAAAGCTTTATATGCTTGCGGAACTTTTAAAACTCAAAGCTCTTAAAGTTTGTTACTCAAGCTGCCGCAACTTTTAATAACTGTGTTGTCCTTTCCGCTAGAATTTTAAACAAAGTTGTTCCAAAGTGTATGATTCTATCTATAATCTATAATTGTAGCAAAAAGAGGCTAGTTAGGCAGTTAGCTGGGTAGTGATAAGAAGAGGTTGAGTCAGCGTCTATAAATGGGGCAAGCTAGTGTATTGGGAGTTCGTTGTTGTATGAGTGATGCTTGAGTAATAAGATGAGTCTCTATTTTCTGAATGTCTCTCCCGCTCTCTCGTCTTCCCCCCCCTCCCCCCCCCCCCCCCCCCAAAAAAAAAAAAAAAAATCGATTCTCTTCCCTTCTCTCTCTCTTTCCCAATTATGATTCTACATCATTGTATCATTGAGTAGGTAGCTGCCTGATTCGTATAGCTTTATGATAACTATTTTGTACTGAGTCCCATCAACTCCCTTCTAAGTTTCCTTATCTAGATTTACTCTTTAATAAGCTTAATTTGCAGAGATCGCTGTTTGATTTTTAGTTCTGTCCATACAATATGAAGCATTATACCTCATCATTGCATTCACAAACTGCTTATAGTTTTATATAAATCCTATCTCTGAAGAGATCTAGATGGGTAAATTACTGGTATAGTAGATTGCATCCGGCTGACCTTTTGAACCTTCTGCTTCTTTGAGTGAATTGCTTTGTCATACTCGTGCTTTTCTTGAATTCTCCGTAGTCTTTCTTTTTAGTGGCTTGAGACTTCTATCACACTGATCTGTGCTGCAGGTATTGGAGATCAGTGCTCCAACCATGGGGTAGCACAATTCACTGAACTACTGTCTGAATACTCTGGTGCTAAAGGATATTGCATGTACGCTTGCATATGTTTTATTTTATTTTTATTAAGTTATATGCTATAGAGGAACTGAATTTGAAATATGCTTAATTCCTTTCTAGTGTTCCTTGATTGAATTGCAAGAGTCCACCATAATTGTCTGCCCCTTGGCCAGAGTCACTTTTGTTACAATCTTGATTTTATAGAATGTGAGGTAGAATTTTATTCATTTCTAATAAGGTTTGCCTCATTGGTCCAGAGAAGTTGGTGATGGAACCATGGATTCTTGGTTTATGCCTCTGCAGGAGCAGGTAAGACATCAATCCAAAGAGGAACTCTTCTGAATTGGAAGTATTTCTAGTATTGATTATACGTAATTTGATTTTTTTTAAAACATTTGTGCAGACTGATATTGTTTGCAAAACGGTGATAAAGATTTGCTGAACTAGTATGGTAAATTTTTGTACCCGGCTTTTGTGGTTAATCACGCCTTAGAATACTTTGTTCCCCACTATCTTCAGGTAAAGGAAATGAAAGAATTGGGTGAAGGATACAACATCGTTGGGCTCTCTCAGGTGATGTGTGAGGATTAGGATTCCCTTATTTTACTTTTTCTTTCTCCTCGTTTTTCACTGAATGGCTTCCAATTTATGTTGTATTCAATATTGCTTCATATTGTTGCCAAGCCTGTTACGATTTCAATGTACTGCCTTGATTCCTTAAGCATAGCAGAGAAATTATGTTGAGTGACGCCTGTTTATTGCTGGTAAATGCATATTAAATTAGTTTTCTTGGGTGGTTGACTAAAATCTTCTAAATTACAACTGTCATTAAGTAATTCAATTCAGTCACCAGCGAGCTTCGCTGATGATCTTTTGAATATTAACCACGGGAGACCTTAGCTTTTTGAAAAGATATGTATTACCTTTTTTAAGGGATATTTGAACTAGATAACCTCCCTGAATCTCCCATAATTTTCTTTTCAAACGATTTAACCTTAATCTTTGTGTTCACAATTGTTGGATTTTTTGTTTGTCCAACAGGGTAACTTAATTGGCCGAGGTGTTGTAGAGTTTTGTGAAGAAGCACCCCCTGTAAGAATCTATAATTTCTCATGCACTTCCCCTTCAAATTGCTTGACCCATTGCTTGAGTTATTGTCATTGGATAAATTTAATGTAGTGTCAAGCTTTTGAATTTATCTTGTGCATGTTCTTATGGATAGCGTGAGTACTCTTAATAGATGTATTTGTATTTTTATTATGCTATGGATGTATTAATGCATCTTCAATTCAACCATGTGCTATTTCTTATTTGATTATTACAGTATGCCTTTTCTGTATATAGTGATAATTTACTTTCTTTGATTATTCTACTTATTCGATCACTGGCATCAGAAATGGATCTTATTCATGTGCTCTGCAGATAAGTTAATTTGCCTGCTTCTCATTTTGTTGATCCTTAGGAGTTGGGACCATTCGCTTCTTTCTTTTATCTCTAGGCGTTTTGTATCCTTATCCTTACATTAATCAACTCACTTTTGCACATATCTTCATCTTTTTGTTGGAAAGGTTAAAAACTTTATATCCATAGGAGGTCCACATGCTGGTACTGCTTCAGTTCCTCTATGTGGTGTGAGTATCCTGCTTGCCTTTTCATCTTGACCATGCATTGTAATTTGTGTTTGTAATCAGAACCACTTAAGCTTTAAAATTTTCTCTTGCCTATGCTTTCACTGATCTTATTGAATGTTGTTTGGCTCCTTTAGTCAGGCATCTTTTGCATCCTTGCTGACATGCTCATCAGGGGGGAAATTTACAGCAATTATATTCAAGTATTCATCTCTTCCTTTTCTTCAGTTTCACAATATAGCTTTTCTTTTGAATTTCATTTACTTGTTGTCCCATCATCTTTTCACCTTTTTTGGTTGATGTTTTCTCTGACATATCTCAATTCAATTGCAGACTCACTTGGCTCCTAGTGGTTATCTTAAATTACCAAATGTGAGTTTTCTCCCCTCTGCTGGGGAAAAAGTATCTTATTTTTATGTCTTGAATTATGACTTTATCATGGAAAGAAGCTCTTTTTAGGTGCTTTCATATTCAATATCCAATTTAAAACATCAATTTAGATTTTTGCCTTGAAATACTTCCAATCCTTGATAGAGTGATCAATTTTGATTTCAGGCTATACCTATGTATTTAGAGAAATGTAGGTTTCTTCCCGTGCTGAATAATGAGCTTCCAGATAAGAGGAATGCCACTTACAAGGAGAGATTCAGTAGCTTGCAGAATCTAGTGCTTATTATGGTAAGTTGCTCCTTGAAGTCTAAGGCTTCTTTTCATGATACGATAAGAATATCACCAGCTGACATGCGTTTTGATTAATGAACAGTTTGAGCATGACACTGTTTTGATACCAAAGGAAACTGCCTGGTTTGGATATTACCCAGATGGGTCCTTCAGTCCGGTCCTACCTCCTCAAAAGGTAAAGAATCCTGTCTCAGTGATACACTTCTCTTATTGTTACATTTTATTTCCATTTATTAATCAGATACATAAGCCTCTTCATCTTTGATATTTAAGGGTAACAAAAGTCACTCCTACTGAAAAGCTTTAGTATCGTTTCCATTTATTAACTACAATGTAGAATCTGACTCAATCATGATTTTAAAACTAATTTTTTCTTTTTTTGCCTGAAAACTAAATTATATGGATTTATCTAGAGAGACATAATAAGGGTTAAATGGAAGCACTTGTAAATGACTGTTATATATGTTACTCTGTATTACAGAAGTTCCCAAATAAGCTCTATTTTAGTGCAAGGACTAGAAAGACTTGTAGTAAACATTCCAACAGTATAGAAGTCTTCTGAGCTTTATGAAATTAGATTAACTAATATGTTCAAAATTACTATGAACTTTCCTTGAATTTTTCTAAATTGTAAATCTATTTTCTAGACTCATGGACATCCCTCTCTATTTTCTGTAGACTCTAAAAATAAACAATGAGTTTGTATACTTTCAACAAAATTCAGTGGAGGCTTGTGTGATTTATTTGTTGTTCCTTAAAAAAGAAGGGCGTGCTTTGAAATAAATGAGGTATCTTCAAAAAAAAAAAAAGTCAGGAGATTACCCATGTAATTTATTTTTGATGTTATGGGACGATTTTGTTTAAATCACTTGATACGCATTGCAGACAAAACTGTACATTGAGGATTGGATTGGCTTAAGAAAGTTGGATGAAGAAGGGAAGGTTCAGTTCATAAGTGTGAAGGGAGGACATTTAGGAATCTCAAGAGAGGATATGAAGAAACATGTGGTGCCATATCTGAAGGAACAGACATCTTCAAGAATTAACATAAAGGCCAGAATCTCCAGCATGAGAGTTAGGCCTCATTTGAGGTTGACGGAAGAGCCATGATCAGCCAGCCAACTCCATTTACCACTCCATTGATCGATCACTGTAAGTTACAGTGAAAAGCAATATGCTGTACATTAGAGGGGAAGTATTAATCGTTACATTGAAACTATGTTGAAGTTGATAGCGCGTGGATGTATAAAACTACTATATTGAAGAAAACTCTGAAAGTAAGAACTGAAGACAGGAAAATGGTTACATGAGAGGCTCTTGGTATGCATTTTTCTTTTCTGTGTAAATTTGCAGCCTGATTTAGGATTTGATGATAGGCCGTGTTTAGTTTGTAAGGAATGAGAATGAAAATGCGTCTAGCTTACTCTACGGTCTGTTTGGTATGAGTGGTTTGAAGGGTAAGGGAGGGAATGAAAAATATTTATGAGTGGAATTTAAAAAAAATTAGTGACTGGAAGTTATAAAATTTTAATAAAGAGTAGTAATAAGATAAAAGATTAAGAAAAATTGATTAAAAACTATTAACTCCACTCTTCTAATTTTTAACCATAAACTCAAATTGTTTTTTCCTTCTCTCTTTCCCTCCCTTCCCCTTCCCTCATTGTCGTTCTGTTCTGTCATAGAAGCCGATATATATTGACGAAAAAACCGATCTAATCACCCTCGCCAAGTCCCAATTTGTTTCTCACGTTAAAATTTAACCAATCTTAGGTATGACTGCGAAGAAACTATCGTGAATTTTGGGTGTGACGACCGATTTCCCCAACAGTTTTACCTCAATGACAATTCCTTAAATTGTGAAGCTGATCGTCCTCCTTTGCCTCTTTGCAATTATTACATTAACTATCTTGATGAAGCCCGCTTTTCTTTTCTTTTCTTTTCCTTTTTTGTATATCTTTTTTGAGTCGTTCGTGTCCTAGTATGGTAGTCAAGAGAAAGTCAGCCTGCATCTCTAGAGAATTTTCATCGTCCAAATAGCTTCGTGAGGGAATACACTATTCCTTGAATCAAGAGCATTGGAAGAGGATGCATTATTTTTATCACAAAAAAGGCAACATTTTGCCTAACATTCTTCTGCTTATTTTTTTGGGGGCCAAGCCTAATGTTATCAATATTCAATGATGAGTATCAATATCAACGTTAATATATTTATAATTGTCATGAATACTATGATTGCATTGATGTTCAAAACATTCAAGAATAAGGTTCTTCACCTCCCATCCATATTGAAAGGAATCATAGCTTGTAACCCCCAAATTGAAGAGTTTCTAACTATTATTCTTTCTAATATCTAATGGCAATTATATTCCTTAATTCACCTCTTTATGTATTGTAACTCATGGTTAATCTTCAATATTGGGGTCCTATAAATAGAGGTATGTACACATATTTGTGAGAAGCAATGGAATAAGAATCACTTTCTCTTTGCCCTCCCAATTTTCTCTTGTCTGGCTCATCTCTTTCATCCCATATCTCTTGTATTCTTCTCATTTTCATAACATGTTATCAACATGAATTTGTTTTGAAGATTTGAGGTATAAGCTTCTTATTTATTAATGTGCTTTTGTTGTATATAATGCTATTACCTTATGTATAAATTCCTTCTGTATTGATGTGTTCTTATATTATTTATAAATTATAACGATGTTCTATATATGTTAGCGTTCCTTTATATGATCATGACTCACAGATTTAATTCTCTATTTATTTGCCACAATTTTCCCTCTCCCCATCTGATTAGCATTACCTGATTATTTGGAATTAGCATTCATCACAGACCACACAGGTCCATGTGGTGTGGTCCTACATATGCAATTTTCTGTATTTGATTAGAATACCTTTTACCACATTTTGTTGTTTTATTTTTTTCCCTTTCATTATGACGTAATGTCTCACGTAATACTTATTCTTCCTTTTTTTACTTAGAGAATTTATATAACAGTTATATTCTTACATATTTATATCTATATATTATGTACATATGCTACATATTATCTGTGTATATAATATGTATATTTATATTTGGGTTAAGGCACAAAAATACATATAAACTTTTTCCCTAGGAGCAAAAATACACATAAGTTTTTTTTGGAGCAAAAATATATATGTAATTACCATTTTGGAGCAAAATTCACATCTCACTGTTAAGTCACTGTTCATCGTGATGAGAGAGAAAGGGATGAAGTGAACAATAACTTAACGGCGGTGAACAGTGACTTAACGGTGGGATGTGACTTTTGCTCTGAAATGGTAACCACATGTGTATTTTTGCTCCAAAAAAAAGCACGTGGTGCTGGGCGCTCCTAAGGAAAAAGCTCATGTGTATGTTTGCACTTTAAGCCTTTTTTTATATATATATATTTTATTGATTCATAGGTAATTAAAGATTAATATTGAGCTATAAGAATTTACCATTTGTCCTTACTTTATGTTACATGTTACTTCATACTTCTAAATTTATCATTTAAAAGTTCAAATTTTGTTCTTATTGTGATAATCAAATTGATACATGTTAACATGATAATTTCATATTATGGCCTGTAGCCATGATATCTCAACTTTTTATTATAGACAATGGCGGAGCCACGTTGAAAGATTGCCCCCTCTTGATTTTCAATTTTTTCTTAAAAAAAAGAAAATAAAGAAATAAATTAAATTATACAATTGAAAAGGTGATATAGAGAACCAGAAAGCATGGTTTGCTTGAACCTAAAAGAAAAATAATAGGCCCAAATTCATTGAAGTGATTGTTTAGTGTTTTATATTGAAAAATATATATTTGATAGTATTGATAATAAGACAATTATGATGTAATTTCAAAAAATAAGGCCTAAAAGAATGATATTGTAATTATTTTTATTGTAATATACTTTTATTATTAAAAAAAAATTTAGGGGTAGCACCCCCAAACCCCGAATCCCCCAATAGTACCCTTTTAGATAAAAATCCTAGCTTGACCGCTAATTATAGGGCCAGAAGCCTTATCACCTTTGATAATAATTCTTGGTGTAAAAGACGATCTTGTGGTTCTACTGAATGGCACGGAAAATGTGGACAATTTGATGATTTAATTGCTAAAAATATCAAGCGTTGATGATTCAAGCATCAAATGACAAAAAAGCTTTATCGAAATAAAAGATTCCTAATATGTCTTGAAGACAAATATTTGGAACTGGCTACCTCCTTAACAAAGAGGGTCCGTTGCAAGAAATATCAAAGCGTTTTTTTAACATTACAAAAAAGAAAAAGTAACATCGCAAAAAAAAAAAAAATCAATGTCAAATTCCTGCAGCGGACCCTCCTTGTAAAGGAGGTAACCGGTTCTCAAATATTTAGAGAAATAATGATGTGCTACTAAAAGTAAAGGAACATGTCTATAAGAGTTATAATGAAAGGCCCAATCCCATGTTGTGGATAATGGTTGAGGGACACCAATACCCGGTTATAATGATATATGTGATGTATGAACTTTTTCTATTGCCAATGAGAGTTGGTAGATGGTAAGAGATCCAGGACTAGGCCCTTGGGTCGTGGGTTCGATCCCCTCTGCCATCGCTGGGACTCCTTTGATAGGCGATCTCGTAAGTCTCCAGTAAGTGCTCATAGAGCTCAGGGCCGTGCCCTGGCCTTGGTAGGGGACTGGTGTCGAACCCTTCCAAAACTTTTTTGTATAAAAAAAAAAACTTTTTCTATTGTCAAAGAGAGTTGGCATAGATGGTAAGGGATTCAGGATTAGTTTTTTGGGACGTGGGTTTGATCCCCTTTGTCGTTGCTGGCACTCCTTTGGTAGGCGATCTCGTAAGTCCCCAGTAAGTGCTCATAAAGCCTGGAGCCGTGCCCTGGCCTTGGTGGGGAACTGGTGTCGAACCCCTCCAAAACTTTTTAATATATATAAAAAAAAAAACTTCTATTATCCTTATGGCTTGATCTTCCATCACAGTTACACACAGATATAGTTCTTTGCTTGAAGTTGAAATTTTGGTGCTATAATTGCTTGCATTGACTATCGTTTCTAATGCATTCATGTTGAGAAATGTTATATTGTTGTTTTGTTATAATTAGACTATATTTAAGAGTTAAGTTGTATGGACACCCAACACAACTAACTATTTTTCAGTGTAAAAGTAAAGATAAGCAATTTACTTGATAGTAACGACGTTAACTTGAGTTAGCATCTGTTATTTTTTGTTTTATGAGTCCCATCGGTCTTCTTACTTTATTATTCTAATATACTTGTAGATTTATTATATGATCATGCTTATAACAAGACCCTTATATCTATTATATTAAGTTCTTCAATAGCTCATGGGTGTATGCCGTGTGTCCTATTTTTTTTTTTCCCATGTACATTTATAGTTGAATAATAATATTTTAAAACTAAGATATATAATGTGATTGAAGAACTTGATGTAATAAATATAAGAAACTTGAACTAACTATTTTTTTCTTTATCATATAATTTTTTTAATATTTTCGAATATATACATCTATTTAAAAGTTTATTTTATAACATATGTAACAGTAATAAAATAAAATTTTGATTCCTATCAAAGCTCGTTTTAAATATCATTCTCATTAAATTCATTTCACGGCGGAGGAATTGGGAAAGGATCGCAGGATCAATTTTCACATACATATATCTCTGCTTATCAACACAACTCCAAGATGATTTCAAAATCATCGTGTGTTTCTTTGAGTGAACGTAAAAGATAACTCTTTCAATACGCCTTAAAGCTTACCAAAATAACCAAGACTGGGGCTTCATTTTCTTTGGTTGTGAGAGATATGGAAGCGTGAGCCATGAGATTCTTGCTAGTGCAGCCTGGTACACCAAACTTACATCTCCCCACACACCACCTGATCCTGACTCCATACTTGCCTCGTACCCTTGAAAATCTACTTGTGTCACTACCACTGACCCCTCATCGTCAAACTTTACCATACCATCTATTGCTGCTACTGTGGGACTGTACAACATTGTCTTCTTCACCATAAGCTGGTAGTATTCCTCAACAGCCTGATATTGCAGTAATAACACTTCACCATAAGAAACCAATATTTTTTCTACACTACTATTTCAGGTTCAAAAATGAAATAAGATAGAATTGTGATAGTCATATATTATCATAACCAAGTAAAGAATAAAACCTCATGCTTTACTTACTTGCCACTGAGAAGAAGCTAGTAGGACTCTTGGCCGAATTGACTTTAAATAATCGTATGCAGCATCAGGCGTCATCATCTTGTAATGTACCTAATCACGCAGAAAAACAAGAAGACCCTTGATGAAGAAAAACTTACCACTTCTGTGAATCACAAAAGCAATTCTGAAATGGTTCGGTACCAACCAAGTAACAGATAACAATAGTTGTGCTGCGACCACGCCCAGCTTTGCAGTGCACATATGTACTTCTCCCACTTGACGCATTTTCTTCATTCAACAAACCCAATTGTCATAAATAATCTCAAAACTAATAAATGATGAGGAATTGAGGATCATGTTCAGTGACATGCAAGGAGGTTCACATATCATTAATCATTTGTTCTGCAGAAAAAGGGGATTGTATCTGCTCTAAATAGTCACATATCATTACAGTCAAATGATTTTTTTTATCAATATTCACCATGGAGGAAGTCCACAGCACGGCATATGTCGTGTAATGATGGTGCAAAACAATAATCTCTGGTAGGAATAACCAAATTATCAATTCCATAAGCCTGCCAAAACAAGTTCTTAGAGTCAGGGAAGGCATTATAATAAGTTGATGTAAACAAATTCAATGCAATTGAACAAACCCTGCCATGTCCAGGAACAATTCATTACCAGTGACAAAATAAGTGTTTTATAAAGCGCACTTCCTCAAGGCTTGACACATAATATCAAACTCCATCCATTAGATAATTAATCACCAATAAAGAACATACAACTATCAAGTAAGCATAAACAGGAACAAGACAAAAATTCAAGGCGATATTTTTGTTTTCTAGATCATGTGAATTTTAAGCTAACATGTGTATTACTCTCCCTCATTTTGAAGTATATGACCTCAATTGATTTTTGTACTAGGTCCTCTTATCACAATAATGCTTCGCTACCAAGCTTTGGTACTTTGTGGAAGTTTGAAGGCCATGATAGACTCGTCATCATTAAATTTCTATGTTCCAAAGACAAAAAACAAATTTTTCTAGTCGCTGCAATTAACTTTACTCTCTTACACAGAAGTTCTAAAACCTAACAAATTTGAATTTCCAAATCCTATAATTAAAAACCATGCTTAGAAACAACTCATGCTAACAAAAAGTTTCAGCTTCCAACCAGAAGTAGCAACCAAGTATTGATATAACACCAGCCCCTAATTAGAGCATATAATATGCAGCATAAAGAACAGAACACTCACATGATATAGTGGGGCTGGAACCAAAGTCTCATATGACTCATTCAATGTGATGACTCCACAAACGCCAAGCTCCTTTAAGCGGGGAACATCAATAGGAAATGGAACAGCACCTAATAATATGAACTGAAAATTTAAGCGCATCAGAATTAATGTAAAAGGATCCTGGTTTCTTACAAGACATAAAAGGCCAACTTCATACGAAGCCTCAACCAAGCAGATCAATTTTTTTTGTCATCACAACAGTCATAAACTCAGATTGTGACATGAATGAGGATAAAACCAAGAAGGGCAATCAAATTCATGCTTCATCAAAGTGGGAAAATAATATACAAGGCCACACCACAGTTCAAAATCAACATCAAGATCACAAAAATTTACCTCATCAACTTTATCCCACCATCGAAACTCAGCCTGAAACCTATTTCTAAGAACATTGTAAAGCAGAGTGGGATAGAAGAGTGCCCGAGCCCCTGCTCCAACAAGTACCCTTTTCGCATCACTCACAACTAAGCTGGTTCTTCCGGTATCGCAATCCCCAAAATATAATTTCTCTTCTTCTCCATTCTTCCCCTCTTCGCCCTTCATGTGCGTAACTCTATTAGAAATCAGAAAAACAATACAGAAATCGAAACCTATACACAAATATCAACACGCCAAAAAAACAACAATAATTTCACACCCCTTCACTTTCCATGACTCTGTGGAAACAAGTCAATTAACAAAATGACAGAGAGCAAAAGAAGATTCATGATCTCAAATCGACAAATAGAAGAAACGTTAAAAATATCTACAATGATTTCAACCAAAATTGACAGGGCGTGAGTTGTTCGGAAACATCATGATCGAAATTTATCAGAGATGACAGAGCTATAATAGTAAAAAGATTGATCCAAAAGATGAACGGACAAAATAATAATAACAAAATGTAGTAGCTGGAATTGGTGAGAAGACAAAATGAAAGTAGACAAAGAAATTGAAACCAATAAATCACTGAAATGGAACGAAGGAGGGAATGGAATGATTTGTACTGTATCCAGACTTAGGTCAAGTAAGTAAGAAACGGCAAGAAAGAAGAGCATGAAAGGACGAGAAAGGAATGAAGAGAAAATGCGGATTCATTGGGAAGAGATAATTCTCATGACGAGGAATCCTCGTTCCTTGCATCTCCTAAATCCAGGCCGAAAGTTTTGTTCTGTGTATGAGAGAGATAAAGTAGGTCCTGCTAATTTTATTTTCTGTTTTTTAAGCAATTAATCATTTTTTTGCTCGGTAAGGTAGTATTTAAGCAATTAATCATTAACGGTGAGATATGAGTTTTGCTCTAGAATGGTAGCCACTTGTGTATTTTTCCTCTAAAAAAATTCTTAGTGTTGAGCGCTCCTTAGAAAAAAGATCATGTAAATTTTTACACCTTAACCTTTTTTAGAAAATGAATTTACAAAAAATTACGTGCATTGTGAGAAAACTGTATTTTATTTCCTTGCTTATCCTATTTATTAGGTTCTTCCAATATATTTTACTAAAGCAAGAAAAACCTTAAAAATCGTTAATTCTTTCTAAAATTTTAAGGGAAAGCCCATCATTAGGTATCTCTCCTTTTCTCTATTAATTAAATCATTAATTTTGCTTTGTTAACATTGGTAGCTCTTGCAACTTTACTCGAACTTGACTATATTAAGCACTGCAAGCCCTAGTATAGGAGCTAATAGTACTAACAAAGCAAAACTAAAACGTTTAATTAGGAAAGAAAAAGATACAAGTATCAAATTAAAAATTGAAGAAAAGCATAGGTTTTTTTGGGGGAAAATTAATTAGTTTGTTGATTCAATGAGGCTTGGAGAGATTGCTTGGGGGTTTCTAGGGGAAAAATTTATTAGTTTGTTGTTCATATATTTGACATTAGATTTTTTTTTTCCTTTTTTTTTTGGTCAATTTGGTGCTTATGAGTTTGGGATTTGATACCTAGAAGGCGAAGATCTGAAGAAGAAACATGGCGGTGTCTACTATAGCTTTATGAACTAGCCCGACAAAGCAGTGTGTGTTCTAGTATGAGGAGAGGGAGAGAGGGAGAGAGAGATGGAGGAAGGAAGGATCAGGGACAAAGGAGGCAGAGAGAGATGGACAGAGGTGAGGCAGAGGATGATGTGTCATGATTAAATAGAAAATGAGAGTACATGTGATTGCCAAGTAAGCAATTTCAGTCAAGTAGGTTTTGACGTGTCATGATGAGTTAGTTTGAGTATTTCATATTTTTTAAAAGTTTAATTTTTAAATTAAAGGTTAATACAACTTTTTGTTCTTGGAGTTTACCCTCATTTTGATTTTAGTTTATATAATTTCAAATAGTAGGTTTTGATTCCTGAAGTTTCTCTTAATCTAAAACATTACATTGATCTCGCAATTTAATAAGGGCCTAAAGTTGGAGTTGGAGGTGTTATATTTGCTAATGTGGCGAGTCTGCACTTCATGCTTGTTTTTATGTGCTTCTTAGGTGTTTTTCTCTTTAAGAAGCACATAAAGTAAAATTTAATAATAATAATAATAATAATAACAATAATAACATAAACATTCCTTTATGTGCTTTTTAGGGAGAAAATCACTTAAGAAGCACATAAAAAAAAACATGGAATGTAGATTCTAATGTGACAGTAACTCCATTCATTTTGACCACAAAGAAAGAAAAAAAAAAGTAACTGCGTTAATATTACTTATGTGGCATGTTGACTTGATAAGATGAACTGGGATAGGTGGCTTAAAAAAAACGAAGTGTTCCCCCGGGGACACCATGGGACTTGGGAAAATGAAGAAGAAGAAGCAGGTCCTGGGGACGCCGTCAAAGAGGTTGAAAGTAGGAAATGAGGTTTTGAAGTTTCACCGTCGATCTTGTCGCAACCGCTGCCCGTCGATCTTGTCGCAGCTACTCTTTGTTGTTCGAGCTCCTGGTGAAGCTGGTGGATTATGACTATGGATCATTATTTTCTTAAAGATCAATTATTGCATGTGTAAGCTGCTTCCAGCTTGAGGGGGGAGTATTGAAAATATCAAGTATTAATTAATTATTAGTATTAGGCATATTGTTTAGTATTTATTATATTATATATGAATATTATATTTTAGAAATTAATATATCTTCATTAAGATATTATGATTTAATTTGATTTGATTAGTTTGTATTATGATTGATTTTAGGGTTATGGTTAGCTTATTAGTTTGCCTATATAAAGGCCTCATTGTACTCTCTTTTTGCATTGAGGATCAATAATATTCAGAGTATTTTTCTTATGCTTCAATGTGATTCTTCAATCTCAATATGAAGACGAAAATGGCTCCAAGTGAAAGAAGAGGAACAATAGATAGCACACTCTTTATAAAATGCTAGGAATATTATATACCCCTTTATCTCACAAATTCTTGTGCATGCAGTAAAGTTTCTTTTGGGGTGGGGGTAAAAGATTTGTCACCCTTCCATGTAAAAGGCACAAGACATAATTAAGGGTCATTTTATACGCAATGAAATTCCACCTGTTGGTGGGGAATTTAGATCTCCCACCAAAGAGATTGACGAAAGGAACCAAGAAGAAGACAAAGACAAGGTAACTATTTTGCTCCAACTCAACTTCGTTTATACAAGGGCCAACGTTTTAAATGGAGAAAATTTTCAAGAACCAAAACTTGATGTTTGAACTTCTAAGGGCTAAAACCAAAATACGGGTAAATTATAATGACCAAAAGTTGAATTAACATTTAAATTAAATACGTTAGGGCTATGGCTATCATGTGTACACATGAGGACTTAGTATTAAAATTTTTATTATAATTAAATTAAGTATTTCAATGTAGGGTCGTTGAAGATCATATTTATGTCGTTAGGATAAATTATTTTGTTGGATATGAATGGCAAAGCCCAGTCAAATCCTAATAACAAAAAGGCCAGTCAACTAAACTTGGATCAAGCAAGAAACGGCAGATCGTGCTGCAACAGATAGATATATATATATATATATATATATATATATATATATATATATATATATATATATATATATATATATCAAATAAAAAAGACTTAAATTCATTTAAAAAAGCACATTACTAAAAAAAATGTAAAATCCCGGAATTAATTTTTTTTGGTTGTTGTTGTTGTTGTTTTTTGTTTTTGTTGTTGTTTTTGTTTTTTGTTTTTTTTTGCAGTCAGACGAAATATTTGAGCTAGGTTTGGCGCCATTTGCCCCTTGTCTCGATTATTCAGCAGTTCCTATACACAAAAGTGAAGTTAATGTGTTACACAAAAGTGAAATGCTTGATTTCAAAGTGATTTTTATGTCTGACCTAACCTAGCAACATCTTGCCCACCCGAATTTAACATCATCCCAACTATTTCTCTATATAATCAAGAATATCATATCTTGGTATCGGATCCAAATACATAAAAATATAATACAAATTTCTTTTAGCATTCCCCTCATGCTTTTGAAGCACTACAAAATAATTGATTTCATAAATGTTTCCATCTTGATTTTTCCAACTAATTTCATGAACTACGCCCTCTGGTCCTTATTATAAAACACCAAATAACAATTCTCACAAACCAATAAGAACAGTTAAAGTTATTAATTTTTTCAAAATTAAAGTAATTTTCAATATTACCCCTACTAATTGCAATAAATTGTAATATCATATTTATTATTATTGTTATTTAAAGTATAGCTCTATTTTGTTATCATATTATTTGCATATTTTTTATGATAACTGTATCCTTAAATATATCATAAAGATTTTCCTAAATGTCCCTGGTCGGTCATCTATGCGAGAGCAAAGATGAAATAAGACCAGCATGACTTTGATAAGGTATGGAGATACAAATCAAAATCTTAAGCACTTGTAAGAGTATAAGATGCTGGATCGACCCACTATGGGAAAGTTGTATGGATTAAGTCATAAGCTTCTCTCATGTATAACCACATCACAATGCCTTTTGACTTGAGATCATCATGGATTCCAACATGAGAGTCCTTGATCTTTGACTTGGTCAAAAGTCACCTTTGACCGGGTGATGATAAAGGCTTCGATCGGGATTAATGTTTTTTATGCAAAGGAATGTGAATGGTCAAGCTGAGATTTGTCCCTCATATTTTTAGAGAGGTATTACTGGGCCTCTCGATGAGTGAGTCTAAGAAATGTATGGTCATATTACGATGGAAAGAAGTTTCTATTTCAATTGTTAGACTACTCGAGAATTAAGAAAGTAATGGTCAAAAATGGGAGGATGACACTATCCATGCTTCATCCTTGAGCAAATTATCATGTGACAAAAGGGATGTGACATGGTTGTATGATAGGATGTATCGTGTCATCGATCCTCATATGAGTTGGATAGTCGTAATGTCTTGCTAGAAGCTGTTTACGACTTATAGGTTGGTACAGTGTTGACCCGCTACCAATTTTATGTGGGCCTATAGGGTTGCACACAAGAATAGCCCAACACGAGCTAGAATGTCCAGATTCATTGAATCTAAGATATGTCTAAGATTTAATGAATACAACGTTTTATCTAGAGAGGATATATATATATATATATATATATATATATATATATATATATATATATAATTGAAATAATAATAATAATATTATGTTGTATTAGTTTTATATTTAACTTATTTGATAAATTAAATAACTAAAACTGATTGAGATATCGTATCTCAGATTTGAATTTTGAAGATAGATATCATATCTTAGATTTGATTTTGAAGATAGATATCATATCTCGGGTTTGAATTATAAAGATAAATTGAATTAACTGATTTTTATTTTGCATTAAATAAATAGATTGAATTGAATCTGTTAAAAAGATTTAATTTCCAATTCAATTTCAAAATTAATTAAGATTGATTTCAAATATTTAATGCGGCTAATTAGGGTTATAATTACCCTTAGGCTGTGAATAATTTGATTACACAAGAGAACTGAAGAGCCGTAAAGAAACCCTAGAAGAGAAACATGAGACGAAAAGCTTGAAGGCGCTAGCACGCTGTCGTTCGTGTTGGAGTGCTATTCGATGTGGATATCAATAGAGGGAGTGGATTCGCAGAGTCAGCTCCTAGAGATTGATTGAGCAAGAAGGTGTTAGACCACGAGTTCGCATATGTATGGTTCCAAATAACTAATCTAATTTAAACGCTGTTGATTGATCATCTTCTTGGGATTCATAATTTATTGGATAAATTTCATTCCGCTGTGTCTATGAATCCCAACAATCTCAACCTTCAAACTCTCCTGATTTAAATGTGCTAGATCTAGGTTATTTTAATGCAATTCAAGCACTACAACACAAAGAAGCACCCAAGACTATTGATGATCTCATTAGTGTTGTGAATAAGTCTTATAACAATCTCTCATCATTTGAAACAAATAAAATCTTCCTGACTTTACAAGCAACTATGGTAGAAGTTATGAAGGTTGGAGATTCAAATAAGTATAAACTCCCACATTGGTACAAAAATGTGCTACAAAGAGAAGGATGGCTCCCAAGTCAATTACAGTGTGATGCATCCATAGTAGAGGTCGTGTTAGCACACTTAAAAGAAGTTGATGTGTGATTGTATCAGGAGATGAAAGATCAACTTTTTTAAAAGCCTTCTGCTATCTTACCATTTGCAATTATGTTTTTTTATTAAGTATTGTTGGGAGAAGTTAATGTTTATGGTGCCTTAATTTGTGCTTCAAACCTTGATGTGTGCCTTATTTTAATATGTTTTAAGAAACTCTTTTTAATCTACATTTCATCATAATTGGTTCAATTCCCTTTACTTTCAAAGTTACATGAATAAAAAACTAAAGTACCAACCTAATGTATGCATTTTCCTTAAGGTGAATAAAACATGATGGGGCTGAAAAAATAAAAAAGAGGACAGACTCGACAACTTTAAAATGCGAACTTGCGGACTCTACTATAAAATGCCGAAGACCTTAGAGCCAATATCTTTTCCTTACCACTATGACTCATCCTAATGATTACTGTCAAGTTTGTGATTTAATTAATCATTCATTGTTATTTTTATCATCAACAAAAGGCTCAACTTAACAAGCTTTAATCTCTAGACAATTGATTGAGTTAAATGAAACCTTACATTCTAACAGCAGCAAGGCACTCCTCTTTGCTCATATCCTTCATTTCTAGCAATTTTTTCTAGAACTTACTCGGCTGCAACAGTCTAGTCATTAAATATATATGGAAGGTAGATAATTTTAATTAATCAATCAATATGATATAATATCCGATCATGAATATATTTTTCCAAGCATGTTCAAGAAAACTTGTATGAGCGGATTCACTGAGTTTCTTAGCTAAATGAAAACCCACCTACTATGACAGGTGACAAAAGATTGTCGACCCCTTGCAAAATAACCAAGTTCAGTGAAAAGATTTGCAATATAAGGAACCTGAATCGTTTCCCATGGGATTGCAGTAGGTTTTAATAGTAATAGAAGTAATGACAGTAAATGATTGGGGGAGTTTTTCAAATTGCAATAAAACGAAATTAAAACAGAAACAGTAATGAAAACGAGATCAACCAGACTAAAATGAATAACCCAGAACTAGGGATTCCAGAACCTTCATCAGACGAAATTAATTAAAATACCAAACTCGTGATCGATTTCTGGACAAACCAAAATCTCTACGTTTGCCTAGAAGCTCCCTCAACTGAACAATCGTCCCGAATGTTTTCGAAACAGTGGCGTGACACCGAAATCGCACAATAATCACTTAAACCCAGTTCGAAATATGTCCTTGAGATTAATCGATCTAGATTTTTTTTATCAAAAACCCAATTTGAATCCAGAATCGAATCCGATAAAAGAAGACAGAAATGAGTTTAGATGTTACTGATTAAGCGCGAGTCCTCTGGAATATGGAATCCCTAATCCGTGGGTTAATCAGAAACGTTTAGCCGAGCATAGAAGGGAAAAAATCGAAGAACACGAAGAACAGATGAAGAACATTTCAAAGAATTTTAAAAGTCTATGTTTGATCTTCAAAAGTCTCAAAAACAAAAATATAGTTTGTTTTTGGCCACCATCTGACCTAACTTAAAAATAGCAAAACGAAATGGGGCTCCAAGTCATAAAAAATCCAGCTCAAAAAGAAATAGACTAAAATAGCAAATGGTCCTTCACAAAATTCGAGCCCAAATAAAAATCAAGAAAAACATCTCTGACTTTGGCTTCAAGTTTGACCATCCTGTTAACCGAATTTGCCTTCTGAGTCTTCATAACATTTGTAGCCCTTGAAATCATCTGAAATATGAAACAAAAATGAGGCAAATCTGATGTCTGGTTCAAAAGTTATGGTTAAAACAGTGAAGCATATTAAATCTGGAATTTTTATCATGAAAATGAATTAAATCCAAATAAAATCCCAAAGCCCAAATAAGCATTAAAGCCCACTATTTATTAGCTAACAATCCTAAATTTACTACCTAAAAGATATAAATAAATGTGTAAAATATTCAATTATCAACAGGATCTATCATGCTATCAATATTTTCAATGAAAATGATAATCTGGAATGAAAAAGAATTCAAATAGTGAAATGCATATTATTTCATTGCACTACGTCATCACTTCAACAAAGGAAAATAAAAAAATAGCCACCACAAAACTGCATTATCATATACCAGAAACCATTTATCTGATTCTTAATTCCAACATAGACGTACATTCAATAAAAAAAAAGGAAAAAAAAGTTTTAACATTGACCTTATGAATTGCTTTTTTTTTTTTTTTTTTTTTATGTATCGCTATCCTCATTACATTCATCATTTGGAAATTGGTTAAGGTCAAACTGAGAGTGGTCTTTCCTATCTAAAATGTCTTCACTAGAACTATCAACCTTGTCCATCATCTTCTTCGACTGCACTTCCTCTTCCTCTGGTAACTGGTTCAAGTCAAGGGGACGGGTTTAATGCTCTTCACGCTCAAGAGAGTCTTCCACAACCAAATTAAATAGGTCACCATTACAGTCAAAATCTTCATCTTTTTTCCCCTCTGTTTTTTGAGAAATGAGAGATTTAGCAGTAGGTTCATCAAGTTTATCGTTTTCCATAGGAAAAATTGGATGAGAAATGAGTTTAAAGAGAGAGATGGTTGACAAGAGAAAAAATGAAAGGCAAGACACAGTCCGAAAACCATTAGAGAAATGAGTACAAATGAATACTTAATGGGTGGGCATGTTGGAAGGCAAACGGTTAGAGAAAGAGAAATGAAAAGTTAATTTTAGGGGAGAGAGAAATATGCCTATTGGAATGAAAAAGTCAATGAAAGAATATTATTGTACTCCACCTTCAAGGAGGGTTCTAATACCCATTGGAGGGAGAGAGAGACATGCCCATTTGGATTAAATGTGTAGAGTGTGTCAGATGATGTTTCACCATTCCGAGGAGTATTAAAAATGAGGGTAAAATAGGAAAAACTCAAATTTAGAGATAATTGGTGCCGTATAATAAGGATCAAAATATGTTGACAGTTAGTACCTTATAATAAGGACCAGAGGGAGTATCAGATATTGGTATTAGACTTCGATACATATAAAATCACTGGGTTCATTTTTGCTACTATGAAAGCAATGCAATTGAAGGGTTAATAAAGATAAGGATAGGAGAATTGATTGATTTGGCTACTCAATTCGCCATAGACTTTCACGCAGAAATTAGAGATGCAATATCTTGGCAAGTGTGCTACACTTTAAAGAGGCATAGTTGAAAATGTTTCATTCATCAAAAACCAAAGAAAATGAATTCTATCTTGGAAGTGGTAAGAAGTTAGGGAAAACTCCTTTCATGACAAGTAAGGAGAAACATCTTATTAGGGTTTGTAATGGTTTCAAAATACTTACTATGTCTTTCTTATCACGTGAAGAACCATTTGGGTAGAGAAAGAGAGATCTTGTCGCCAAGATACCTAACTGTAAGGTCATAGTTGATTGTTTTTATGTAGAGAAAGATGTGCAAGCAATTGGAAGAGGAAACCAGAGGAGTAAGAAAATGTATGTTTATTATAACGTCCTTGGTCCATAATCCTTACTACATCTATTTAGTTGTGGGTATCAGAGCTTAGTATTAGACCCCCTATATATAAAAATTTAGTAGATAAATCTCGCCATTACATAAAGGAATTTTAATGAAGGGAAGGTGAGGTGAGGGATTTTAATGTTAACTCATTTGGGTTGATAGGAGGGGAGGGGATTAGTGAAATTTTAATGTTACTTTGTTTGGCTCATAAAGGAAAGGGAAGGAAAGGAAATATTTTTATATAGACAACTTTGCCCATGTATTTTATTTTCATAATTTTATTGAAATTTAATAAAATTAAATTTGAAATAACATTTAATAAAAAAATATAATTTTATAATTATCAAAATTTTGTAAATAAAATTATAATAGCCAATATATACAATAAAAAAATCCAATAATTATAGATATACTTAACATACACATATATAAAATAATTATTATAAATATTATTTTGATAAAAAATTAGAAATACTATAATTATAATATAAAGACACACAATAAGAAGAATTGTAATGAGCTAATACTTTGATGCATACACACAAGCATTGTGTACTCGCAGAAGTATACATCGAAGTTTTGTAGTTTGTAGTGGATGGAGTGTGGTATTAGAATTTTGAATTAATATTTATATATTAATTTGAATTAATATTCGAATTTATTTAATTCTAAAATTCATTTAGTGGTCTACATTCAAATCCACTAACATCTCAACTATCCATTATTTTAGCACGTTAGACTGCCACGTCTTTGATGGGAAGACGTGGGAATAGTTTGTGCTTTTCTATTTATATATTTGGTCCCCTAAGTCTGCTCACACGACGGATAACGCATAACACCATCTAAAGAGAGTGAGAGTGAGGACTTAGAAGGACTAATTTCTTCTTTCACGATCGAATCAATGGCTGGAGGTATTTATGTTTGTTATTTTTCTTAAATTCCGCATTGATCTAATTACTTATTCAGTCAATTAGTATGATTAGATCGCTTTAGTTTTCCAACATTTGGTATCAGAGGCTTTCATATACCTCTTCCTTGATTTTATTCGATTAAGCTCTCTCTTATATCATGTGGTTTTAGTTTGAATAATTGCTTACTGTCAGCAATTTATTTTAATTGACATTAAATTGCATATTATGTTACCCTTTGGATTATGGGAGCATGAGGCGATATTTTTTATATATCCACTGCATTTATCCATTATGCTTTGCAATGCAATTATTTGAACTGAGACCTTGTGTTAATAATCTTTTTGAAACTATGCATTATTGTTTTGATCTCAAGGTTGATTATTCTGGGATACGTTTCAAAACTTTCTTTAAAGTTCCTATTTGGATTTTGTCTGCCATCTCCATCGAAAGTTGGAAATTTGTCTGTCCATTATTGATTCCATTTTTTCGATGTCATCGGAAGCTTGAATTTTTGATCGATTAATTTGTCTCATTTTGGATTGATTTTGTTTCGGTTGAACTCTCTAGATTTCATGATTATATGGAGTAGATCGTGTTTTCTGTGATTTTTCCTGTTGAAATTGCCATCAAAAATGCCTGGAAGGAGCTCTCTGATAGTCGGAAACGACCATCAGGAATCTTGGGTCGCAGTAGCTGCTGGCGGGTCGTCTCGGGTTGCGGGTCGGGTATGGTTTTTAAAACGGGTGTGGAAGAAGGACGAAACGGTGCCGTTTTAGGCCTTAGTGAAATGCTATGTTTCACTTATACAGATGGGCCAGGCGCGTTTTGGGCTGAGTTCGGTTTTTTAACCAAAAAAAATTTGGGCCAGACGCGTTTATGTAGGGCCCAGTTGTTTTGCATTTTGAAAAAAAAAAGATGCAAAACGCATAAATGGTCTTAGCCAGATTTGAACTCAAGACCCCTCAGCGCATGGGCACCTAATGGCTAGTGCTTTGCTAACTTAGTCACGCGCTCCCATATGGCAGAATACCAATGCTTATTATATTTGTATAATTATTTTTATTTATTTAATAAGCAAAATTTTTGGAAAACGCCATCAGTGGGATTTGAACCCATGCTCTCAGACCAAGACCAAAACCTTAAGCGGGAGTTTTATGTTGTCCAGTCGAGTTGACACTTAGGTGTTCTATGTGAATTTTATTGATATAGAAAAAATTATTTTTTGGATTAAATATAAATTTGAAATACAATTTATTTTGGGATTCATGTAATTATTCTGATTAATTGTATTTGTTAGTTATTATTTAATAATACATGCAATATTAAGTTGAATAATATGACACATGAATATTTAATTTTATTTTAATATTTCTTATGGTTTATTGCAATATTAAATATTAATGGTGAGTGATCTATATTTTTTTAATTAGTTAGAGAGTAGCCACAACATCTTTAATCGATTAAAATTCTATATTGAGTTTTACGATCACATAATAACATTAGTTGTAATTAATCTTATGTAATATGATAAATCTTATCCCACAAGAATTTTTATTATATGTTTTATATAATTAATTGGGATAGAATATCAAATTATATTCTTAACTTGCCTACAAGAATTAAGAATAAAGAAATAATTTGATAGTTTTATCCTAGAGTTGTGAATCTAATTGAATTAGAACTTTAGCCCACAGGCAAGTTGTATGTCAGTAGATTTACGTATTTTTAAATGATTTACATTGATAAAACATGACATTTATTAGTCTCAAATTTTAGTTTTCTTAAGTATGTATGTTCATTATTATGCAGTTAAACAACCTGTAAATTTCTCTGATATGACATGTGAGGTTCTCGAACTGAGGGGTGATAACTATAAGGTATGGAAGGAGAGAGTTGTTCTTCAATTGGGGTGGATGGATATGGACTATGCTATTAGGAAATACGAGCCACCTTCTATTAAGGAGACCAGTACTCCATATGAGGTTGATCTTTATGAAAAGTGGAAGCGATCTAATCGTCTCTTAGTTATGTTCGTAAAGACCTCAATCTCTGCTGGTATTCATGGTTTTGTTGAACAACATGATAAGATTAGGCCACTTTTGAAGGCGATTGATGATCAATTTTTGATTTCAGGTAAGACACTAGCCAGCACCCTAATTATGAAGTTTTCATCCCTAAGACTTACTACAATAAAAGGTGTGTGTGAGCACATCATGTAAATGAGGGACATTGCAACTCAACTAAAGTTACTTGAGGTTGACATGTCTGACTCTTTCCTTGTGCACTACATTCTAAACACTCTTCCAACGTCATATAGACCCTTTAAGATATCCTACAACACATATAAGGATAAATGGTCAATCAATGAACTTTTGACCATGTGCGTTCAGGAGGAGGGAGGGCTAAAAATGGAAGTGAGAGAGAGTTCATTTATGACAACTGAGAGGAAGGGTCAAACTCAAGTCAGGAAGAAGGGGAAAGGTAAAGCACTGTCCTAGGGTGGAATCAAGAAGGAATCCAAGTGTTTCTTCTGTAAAAAGAAGGGACATATGAAGAAGGACCGCTCTAAATTCCAGCAATGGCTTGAGAAGAAAGGTATGTAAAAACTGAGAGGAAGGGTCAAACTCAAGTCAGGAAGAAGGGGAAAGGTAAAGCACTGCCCCAGGGTGGAATCAAGAAGGAATCCAAGTGTTTCTTCTGTAAAAAGAAGGGACATATGAAGAAGGACCGCTCTAAATTCCATCAATGGCTTGAGAAGAAAGGCATGTCAGTCTCAGTTGTTTATTATGAATCAAATATGGTCAATGATATTTATGGCACATGGTGGATTGATTCTGGTTCTACAATCCATGTTTCGAACACCTTGCAGGTTATACAAAACCAAAGGAAGCCATTAGGAATTGAACAAAACATCTATTTGGGAGGAAGGATGAGTTCACATGTGGAGGCTTTAGGAACTTGCAGTTTAGTTTTAAGTAGTGGATTTGTTTTAAATTTAGAAAAGACCTTTTATGTTCCAAGTTAACTTGATTTCGGTTTCAAGACTTGTATGTCTGGGTTATTCCTTTGTGTTTTATGAGACATCTTTAGATTTGTTTTATAAATCAAAATTGATTGGGAATGGTACATTGTCTAGTGGTCTTTTTCCTATTTATTTACAAAATGATACTACTTACGGTGCCATGCATGTTACTATTGGTTTGAAACGATATGTTATAAGTGAGGATTCCTCTGTATTATGGCACCAGAGATTATGCCATATCCCCATTCAGAGAATTAAAAGATTGGTAAAAGAAAGAGTATTTGGTACTCTGGACTTTATTGATTTTGAGACTTGTATAAACTGCATAAAGGGAAAGCAAACTAACAAGTCAAAGAAAGGTGCTAAGAGGAGTACAGAATTGTTAGAGATCATACATACAGACATTTGTAGTCCAGAAATGGATACGTATGGTCAGAAATACTTTATCTCTTTCATTGATGATTACTCACGATACATGTATCTCTACATGCTTCATAACAAGCACAAATCATTAGATGCCTTTAAGGTATTCAAATCTGAGGTAGAAAAGGAATGCGGTAAACAAATTAAGATCGTGAGATCAGATAGAGGTGGGGAATATTATGGTAGATACACTAAGGATGAACAAGCACCTGGTCCATTTGCAAAGTTTCTTCAAGAACATGGGATTGTTGCCCAATACACTATGCCTAGTTCTCCAGACCAGAATGGTATAGCCGAAAGAAGAAACCAAACATTATTGGATATGATGAGAAGTATGCTTAGTAGTTCTAAGCTTCCTAAGTCCTTGTGGATTGATGCACTGAAGACGGCTGTGTACATATTAAATCGGGTTCCAACTAAGACTGTCCCAAAGACACCTTTTGAGTTATTTAAAGGTTGGAAACCAAGTTTGCGACATGTACGCATTTGGGGATGCCCGTCAGAAGTTAGAATCTACAATCCACAAGAAAACAAGCTGGACCCAAGGACCATTAGTGGGTATTTCATTGGATATGCCGAAAGGTCTAAGGGATACAGGTTCTACTATCCATCTCATACCAATAGTTTTGTGGAATCAAGGAATGCCAAATTTCTTTTATATGACTTGATCAGTGGGAGCGATCAATTTAAAGACCCTATTTCTGAAAAGGATATTTCAGATAGTCATCCTTCCACTTCAAGTTTGAGATTGGTTGTTAACAATACTCCTTCAGTTCAACCAGTGTTGTACAACCAATCAATCAAGATCCACAACTTGCTGATATTAATTTAGTAGATTAAGCTGTTGTTAATGAGAAACAACTGGAAGTTGTTGAACAACCTGTTGAACAAAAAGTTCCTCAAGAAGAATAATGGAACAACATTAAGGAGATCTACTAGAACAAAAAGATTAGCAATACCTAGTGAATATATTGTGTATCTGCAAGAATTTGACTATAATGTATGTGCTGAAAATGATCCTGAAACGTTTTCACAAGCCATGAACTGTGGAGAATTAAGATCATGGTATGAAGCTATGAAGGATGAGATGAATTCTATGGCATCTAATAAAGTTTGGGATCTTGTTGAGTTGCCTGATGGTGTGAAGGCCATTGGGTGGAAATGGGTCTTCAAAACTAAGAAAGACTCATTGGGCAACCTTGACAAACGTAAGGCAAGGCTCGTTGCTAAAGGATTCACTCAAAGAGAAGGAATCGACTACAAGGAGACTTTTTCTCCTATATATAAGAAAGATTCCCTTCGTATCATTCTAGCATTAGTTGCACATTTTGACTTAGAGTTGCAACAAATGGATGTGAAAATGACCTTTCTCAATGGAGAACTAGAGGAAGAGGTTTACATGAAACAACCAGAAGGATTTTCCTCTAGTGATGGTGAGCATTTGGTGTGCAAGCTCAAGAAATCCATATATGGATTGAAACAAGCTTCCCGCCAGTGATATTTAAAATTTCATAATGTTATCTCTTCATTTGGTTTTGTGGAGAACATTGTGGATGAATGTATATACTAGAAGGTCAGTAGGAGCAAGATTTGTTTCCTTATTCTGTATGTGGATGATATTTTGCTTGCATTTAATGATAATGACTTACTATATGAAGTGAAATGATTCCTTTCTGAAAACTTTGATATGAAGGATATGATGGGAAATGCATCTTATGTCATTGGCATTAAGATACATAGAGACAGACATCGAGGTATTCTAGGTTTGTCTTAAGAGACCTATATCAACAAAGTTTTAGAAAGATTTCGGATGAGGTATTGTTCATAAAGTGTTGCTCCCATTGTGAAAGGTGACAAGTTCGATCTGGACTAGTGCCCAAAGAATGATTTTGAGTGGGAACAAATGAAAAACATCCCTTATGCTTCAGCTGTAGGTAGCCTAATGTATGCTCAGGTCTGGCATTTGTTGTTGGAGTATTAGGGAGATATCAAAGTAATCCGGGCATGGGCCACTGGAAAGTTGTGAAGAAGGTGTTGAGATACCTTCAAGGAATGAAAGATTACATGCTTAAGTACAAACGGGCTGACAATCTGGAAGTGACTGGTTACTCCGATTCAGACTATGCTGGTTGCATTAACTTAAGGAAATCCACTTCAGGATACATTTTTATGCTAGCCGGTGGAGCTATATCATGGAGCAGTAAGAAGCAGTCTCTGATTGCTACTTCTTCGATGGAAGTTGAGTTTGTGTCTTGTTTGGAGGCTATCTCACATGGTGTATGGATGAAGGGTTTCATTCCTGGGCTTAGAATCATGGATTCAATTTCTAGGTCATTGAAGATATATTGTGATAATTCAGTTGTTGTTTTTATGGCTAAGAACAACAAAAGTGGTAATCGAAGCAAGCATATCGACATTAAGTACTTAGCCATAAGAGAACGTGTTAAGAATGAAACAGTGGTTATTGAACACATAAGCACTGAATTGATGCTTGCTGATCCTTTAACTAAGACCATGCCACCAATGAAATTTCTGGATCATATAGAAAGAATGGGACTTAGTGCCTTTCTTTGATTTTCAATATAAGAATGATTTTCTTTAATTTTCGTTGTAAGAACAATGTCGTTTTATGAAACCCTATTTGTGATGTTTTCTCATTTTAGTTTTGTGCACATATTCATATGTTTATTTAATTTGAGAAATATCATTAAGTTTGGACCTAGAATAAACATGGAGTTTATTCATTAAGTTACATGGGTTTGGGAGACATGATGCACTGTGATACATTGGAAGATAATACTCGCTTTAAGAGGATCTATCGCTATGATCCATGCATTTTGTTTTTCCTTGTGGTATATGATGAAGTGTGTGGACCAAGTGGGAGAATATTAGAATTTTGAATTAATATTTATATATTAATTTGAATTAATATTTGGATTTATTTAATTCTAAAATTCATTTAGTGGTCTACATTCAGATCCACTAACATCTCAACTATCCCATTATTTTAGCAAGTTAGACTGCCACGTCTTTGATGGGAAGACGTGGGAATAGTCTGTGCTTTTCTATTTATATATCTGGTCCCCTAAGTCTGCTCACACGATAGATAACACCTAACACCATCTAAAGAGAGTGAGAGTGAGGACTCAGAAGGACTAATTTCTTCTTTCACAATCGAATCAATGGCTGGAGGTATTTCTGTTTGTTATTTTTCTTAAATTCCACATTGATCTAATTACTTATTCAGTCAGTTAGTATGATTAGATCACTTTAGTTTTCCAACATGTGGCTTCAAAATAAAATTTGCAGTGAACGAAATGTTGCTATGGACAAAGTATAACTTGATTTTTATTAGAATTAAAGGTTGCATATAGTCAAGGACTAAGACAAAATAGGCCTTTTTTTTTAAAAAAAAAAACCCCCCACGGTGGTCGGAGCAATGAAAGCAGCATTAGTGTTGGTAAGGAAGAAGAAAAGACGCTCGGTAGTTTGGAAATACTAAAAAGAAGTATGAACATAGTGGTTAAGGCTGGGCAAAATATTGTATTTCCCCTCTAAAAAAAGTATGATTCCGTCAAAGAAGAACTTGACACCTTAAAAGGGAAAATGGGAGAACTTGACGCCTTGAAAGCACAAATGGCTTCTATTTTGCAACATATTGGTGCCTAACAACCTTCTCATTTTCCCTTCAACGAGGTAAATTTTGTGTCATAATTAAATATATACTTTGAAATTAAATCGTAGGTTCAATCTTGGAATTAAATATATATACTGTGTGTGTGTAATCGTATATATATAATAATGAGAACTTAAAGTGCCAAAACTAAGTCTTGCTGAAACTCATAGGCAAGGAAAGATAAATAAAACTCGATGCTTGCTTAAGACTGAACCAAAACTGAAGTCAAAACGTGGGTAGGGACTGTTTAACTGAAAATCTAGTATAATAATGAACTTGCTGTCATTTTTGTTTCGGTTTCCTCATGCATGAATAGATCACAGTATATAAATATGCTTTAGTATTGTTGGTGTTTCTTTACTATGTTTGCGTCTGTGTCTGCTGAAAACATGCTTTGCTGCATGATTTGGTTCAGTTTTGCTGTCAGGATTTTTTTTTTCTGTTAATGCCGTTGGGTTCCTTACTGTCAACGTATTCATTGAATTTTTATGGTGTGATGAGTATAGTGTCTATTTGCATGGAAGAGTGTTATTTTGCTGTCAAGTACCAAAGGGAAAAAAAGAAAGAAAGAAAATATGAAACCGATCCATATATATATATATATAAAGTTGTTGGTGGTGTCTTTTGTCTCTGAGTTGTTTGTCTCTGGACCATTTTATTTTGTTGTCGAAAGGATTATTTTGCTGTCATGAGATTTTGAACGTCGGTGATCATATATATATGCTTGAGCCAAGTTTTGTGTGATCTACTCGTGTGGCCATGTAAGCATATGAACATTGGTATGTTGGTAGTAGGAGTGTACTGTAACAGTATGCAAAGGAAAAGAAAGAAACATTGGTTTCATCAATCACTGCTATGATTTTAGTATGCAAGTCTTACTATTATTCTTTTCAAATGATTAGGGATTGTTGTAGATTTATATTTATGTTAGAACTATTTTTTGTTTTCCTGTGTGGAATTTCATCAAATTCAATACAAGATACGTTAATGTAATTGAATATTGCATTTTTTCGAACCATTAAAACTCATCTTAGTATGCCTTTTTAAAATCAATGAACTGATTTATTTTTTCACTGGTTCAGTCAATATTTTTGGATGGGTTAATGTAATTGAATATTGCATTTTTTTCTGCTCTTACCAAACTTGAATTCAAAACAGAAAAAGGAAAATAGCCGTATTACATTAGGTTTTAAAGAGTTCAACTTCGCTCAAATTTTGTTTGCTAAATGCTAGACTACTTTCTTTGTATTATGCTTGATATATGCTAAATTGATAGTTATGTTGATGCCATGATGCATTGAAAAATGGCTGAACAAGACATTGTAGCATTTGATGTTTGTTTTCAATTTTGTTTCAATGTATCAGGATGCAAATTTGGGGTCTCCTGAGCTCAGAAGATCTTCTCATGCTAGTCATGACCCGCATTATGACGGACCGGATTCATCACCTCATATTGCATCTCCATCACCACAACCACAACCTTGAATATTTTATTTAGATATTGCTTTTGGATAGTATTGTTGTCATTATTAAGGGAATTTATCCAATGTTTAGCAGTTGAGACTTTGTATATGGTTGTTAAACATATTTTGTTCTATGATTTTAGATAATGTATGCAAACATATTTAGCATGTTTAGTAGTTATGACTTTGTTTATGGTTGTTAAATATATTTAGCACTTGAGACTTCTGTGGTTGTGGTGAATTTATATATCTTATGCTTGGTGAATTTATATATCTTATGCTTTTAATTAAGGGCTTTTAACATTGTATGGATATGTATGCTGAAATGCAATAATTTTTTTTTCTTGATACATCAAATGCAACAAGTTATTATTTCATTATTAGGAAAAAAATTATTAAAATGAAACTGTAAAAAATCACCTATTAACTACCTTTTGTTGTTAAAATAAAAAAAAGTTTTTTAAAAAATTATTTATATATATATTGGCTCATGAATAACCATCTCCAAACCGTCTCACAATGAGATTTTGAGGCTATTTATATACCCTTCTTTTAAAATCTTTAACCCCATGCAAAACCGCCTCAGAATGACATGTGGAGGCACTTACTAAACCGTTTCTGGATAATATTTAGCGGCGGTCACTATAACCGCCTCCCAATACGAATCTGAGGTAGTTAAGACTAACCGCCTCTATATCTCATTCTGAGGTGGTTTACCCAACCGCCTCAAAATATTATTTAGAGGCGGTTCTGTAAACCACCTCTATATTCTAATATGACTTTTGTTGTGCTGATTGGGGTGTTAATAGCCACCGACAATACCGCCTTTGTTTCCAGTGAGGCGGTTCTACCAGCGGTTGATTTAAACTGCCTCAGTTTGCCTCTCGACGGTGGTAACTTTGATGATTTTCTAACCGCCTGCAATGGAAAATAGAGGCGGTTTAAACCGCCTCTAAATGCCCATATAATCACCTCCATTTACCAGTTTTCTTGTAGTGCAATTTGGGACGAGAGAGTTTGGAGGGGAGGGGAGGGGAGAGTAGGGCAGGAAAGTTTCATAAAATTTTCCTTCCCCTCCTCAAATTTTAATATTGCCAAAGGGCTGAAAGCTCTTGGAGAAGCAAACAAGAGAGATAAGGAAATGTTTGTTTATTATAACATCACATACATAACCCTTGCTCCTCCATTCTCCTCCAATATATTGTGGGAGGTATCATACCTTACATATAAAATCCTAATAGAAATGTGACTGTTAACACTTGATTATAAACCTAATAGAAAGGATTTTTTAAATCATGATCTACTTGAAAAATGCATACTAGCTAGATGTATTTGTAATAAACTCTATTTGATAATAGAATCCGGAAAAATCATCCAATACTAGTCGTGAAAAGGTTTATGAAAGAAAAATAAATGTTGGAATCCAAAAATAATGTAAAAGAAATATATTAGGGAATCTGTTACAATATATCCTCCTTCGATATATATTATGGATAGCGTTTAATTTCCATCTAATATTTACTCCTTTATTATTTTTTTAACAATTCTTGCTTATTAGTTACTACTCCTTCCTACCTTCAAAAAAAAAAAAAAATCACTTTATAATTCATTTTCTTCATTAAAATAGATCTTATATTTAGGGTTGGCTGTAGTACTATTTTATATTCTTCTCTAACACAATATAGACAACAACAAAAATTCCTTCTCCTCCAACAATTTTCTTCAATGAAAATAAATTTAATCAGTGTGTATTTTTGCAGGCAGAAACCATTCCAATAAATACGCATAATCATAAGAATGCAAGTAGGGAAGTTGAGAGGAGGCAAACCAACCGAATTAAGAGAGTATATATATCGTATTATTGTCAAAAAGTCTCAATGAAGAAGAAGCCGTCTCTATTTACTTATACCAGAAAACTACGTATAGGAATCAAGCCAGATAAGTAGAATAATTCATACACTAAAAGGTGGATTTGAGTATGACCACTTTGATCTGCAAATACATTCCCTAATATCCATATTTTCAAATCTCAATACTATTTTATGCATAGGCGCACACATATCCAATTAATATATATATACTCAAACAAATTAATGGCTCATATTCATACGCAAATATATACACAGGACAGCTGATATTCCCAATTTTTGAATATATTCAACTTCATCTTTCATTGAATCGGATTCTTTCCCACTCTCCTTCACATATTCACAAGGTTTAATATTTATTGTAAAATTGGTCTTTAGAATTATGTGGTGACCATAGGAATAAAAATAATAAATTTGTGGCGTATTTACGATGGAATTGGCTAGTGATAGATTTGTGCTGGATTTAGAAGTTTGTGACAGGCCTTGTTCATGTACACCAGCTTATCGCATACACTTCATGTTTTTAATATAAAACATATTTAAAGAATTTAAAGAGTTATTTTTAATCCTAAATATGATGAAAAAAAATTTATACTTGTTATTTTTTTCTTAATTTATTCTTATTAATGCTTCCTCGACATTCGACAATAATTAAATATGGGAAGAAATAATATAATTGAAGAAAATGACTATAACATTTTAGAAAATACTGTTTTTACGGAGTCAAATAAAAAGCCCACTAAAAGATAAGGCCTAACACCAATAGATCATATATGGATCCACATCAGATCCTAACCACCTTCAAATCAAGGACCTTATCATTAGAGATATCACATATCTTTAGGGATAAGATAACAAAAAGCCCATCAATCCAAGGCTCATGTAAACCTATAAATAGGGTCTAAACCCTAAAAAGGTATACACTCTCTCAAACTTTACAATTCATGCCAACATTGTGCATACACCCCACCCTTTAGGTGAAAGTCATATGTATGCACAGTGATCCTTGGTATCAACTGATATATGTTCTATAGTTATATGGGAGCCCTCAGATCCAATATCAAATTACTAGTCCATGGGATCACTTGGTATATGTTCTGTAGTTATATGGGAGCCCTCAGATCCAATATCAAATTACTAGTCCATTTGGGCTAGACATCTCTGTGTTCTACGACAGAACAACTGTTAAATTAACTAACTCAAATAATTTTTTTAATCTAATTAAATGAGGTAAATATTATGTCTTATATTAAAGTCAGGAGGGAGTATTTCGTTGGTTGTTCTATTCAATAAAATGCTCTATTACAAGTTATAGCCATCAAAGGACGAGGAAATTTAGAAGCAATTTTAATTTGTTTTTTTCTTTATATCATACTCGATAGTTTGATCCATTTTCGTTTGCTTATATTATAATGTGTGTGAGTGAGTGAGAGACATGCGCAATATTTATTATATTTATGACAAATATATCTGTCAACCTTATCTTCTATAAAAAAAAAAAAGAAAAGAAAAGAAAATCATTCAACCATATATCAACTTTTCTTCTACTTCATTTCAGCATGTATATCAAATATTTTGTTTGATTTGAGTCTTTCTAAACTCTCGAAGCATCTCTAACCAAAAGCAAATAACTAATATCTCTGGATATTGAAGGCCTAAGGCCAAAAGTATCTCCCTTCCCATCAAATTTGGTTAATCCCTAATATTTGCATTAATCTCATTAAATACAAGGAGCCATAATTTTTTTTTATAAAAACATAATATAAACTTTAAAAAATATCATTCATTCATTATACTAATTCCTAATCAATCATTTGACCTTCTAAGCAAGTAAAATACTAATTCCTAATCTTATATTATTTTGAGTTATGTGTGTGTGTGTCTAACAAGTTGTATTATTTATAAGGCATAAATAATATAAAAGTATTTTAGTTCATTTGGCCATCTAAGCAGACACAGAGTTTATTCTTTGCTTCACTATTAAGAAGGAAGCGCCGTCCTTATTCTCTTTATAAAATTCTCAAGAGGCAGTTAGTTGAACTGTTCATATCATATATACTCTCTCCAAAGATTCTTATTTCTTTCTTATAAATAAAAATAGAATCCCAAATCTCTCTTCAAATTTGCTTCCTCCATTATTGTTATTCTCTTTCCTTTGTCCTTTTTGACCCTCTTTTTCCTCTCTTATGCAAGCAAATCAAATATTTACTCACATGATTGGATGATCTAATGGTCTTTTTCATATATTATTGTCATAAATAATATTTTTTTTTCTCTTTGTATCGAACAATAATACTCCCTCCAATCCTATATATAAGAGTTAGGTAATTAGTTTATAGATATTTAAAAAGTTAGTTAAAATAATTATACATAACAAATATGTGTTGGTTTGTCTAAAATACTCTTACTAATTATGTATATAAGCTAATCTTAGTATGTAGAAACCCCTTCCTATATGCTTTTGGGAAGAAAATTATAAATTTAGGAAGTAAAGTGGATTGAGATTTTATATTCATGTCAAAGTACACCCCATAGTAGTAGATTAACCATAAAAGTAAAATAAAAGATTGGGTCTTACAAAAATATTATCATAAACCAGGAGAAAGCAAAAAGAATATTATCTCCTATACCTAATATATATAAGATCTATTTTATAATGTAATTTATACTACAAACTAAACTGTATAGTGTAGGATCATATATTCATGTGAAGGACGTTATATAGGAAAAAAGTAAGGACATAGGTTTAAATTGGGAAAATCACGCCAAGGTTCTAATGAAAGAAAATAATATTAAAAAACTTTTAAAGCTTGTTAATGAAAAGTAAATAAGAAATCATTAACAAGTGAACCAACTGCCATTAATAAGTTATGAAACTTTTTTAATATTATTTTTCTTAATTAAAACAATATTATCATTTTCCTATTTAAATTTTGGAACGTCTATTGAGTTTTATATATACATGGTTACAACTAAGAACGGCCTAAAGTTTAAGAGGTTTATATGTTGCAGCCTAAATTTTTTAATTCAAGTGACAGTATTTGTCAGCAAATTAATGAAAAAAATAACTGCAAGATTTAATGTTAAAAATTACGAATATATTAAGGAGGTTAAATTTAAATTTAAAATATGATGATATATAAAAAAAACCGACGAGTTTTGTAGATTATAGTAACACATAGAGTTTTAAGGAGGATCATGCATTGATCAGCTTCCCAACTTTGTGACTCAGCATCACGTAGTTGGAAAAGAACAGAATTTTTTGGCGGGAATGCGTGCTTCTTTGGACACATAAGTAAATAACTGTATTGCACAATCTCAGTTTATTCTTTGATTCCATTCCGTTTTTCCAAGCTTAAAAAAACAATAATAAAAGAAATAATAAATAAATAAATAAATAATGCTAATTTGTTTCTCTAATTTTCTATTTGTTCATGTTGGGTATGTGCGTAACCTTTAAGAGAATCTAGAGCGAGCCACATAGAATTTGAACAACACATGGGATAAGATAAGCACCCCCGAAAGGCCGAAACTTGGATTATTTAAATCTTGAGGGAAATAATAAAATGCATTCTTTTTTATTTTTATATTTGAAATATATTTGATCATTTAGAAATGTCTGAGTCTCCAAGACTTACTAAGAAGATTTTGAAACCTGGATTGGCCATTAAATCAGTAGGGTTACTAGGTCAAACCAAAGCTAATCCGGAGTTAAAATGATGAAAAATTAAAGATTTCAGATTAATTAATGTTAAATTCTCAAAATTTTTTAAAAAAATATCAATTAAAAAATTACCTAATTCGAGTTGATGTTTCAATCCAACCTATTTATTGATCGGTTCACCAATTTCTGGTTCGGTCTGAATTTCAGAATATTGCTAATTAGTGATTCAGATAAATCTCTTATGTTTTTAATATGATTTTGATAGACTGACCATCCAAAGTCTAAACTAAAGCTAGCGTTGCCACTCCAAAAGGCAAAATACGGCCAATTCCTACGCTAAATTTGTCCCCTCTTTCTTTTTCCTTGAATTTCCAAATTTGCCACTTTTATTCCTTTTCTCGTGTCTACCACTTTCATGCTTTTGGGTTATATTTATTCTGCAATTCCCAACCCTTCTTTCAATTTTAATCACACTTTTTTCTCTGAATGAATTGGAATTCCATTAATAACTAGTCGGAGAAGATACAACTGTGAGTGTAGAAAAGATCAATGCACATAAGGCACACCACAATCGAGAATATTGCCTATGAAAGAAGGAATGAAATAGAACTGAAATCATTCAAAAAAGAAAAACGATTTCACTTATTTTTGTTAAAAAATAAACATCACCCCTCACTAGGAGAGTCACTGGTCCTTGGCGGAATAGTTTCTTTGTAAATATTAACTTGTTCACACAATGAATGATTTCTAGTGTCATATTTTGATAAACACTTGGTACTATGTAGTAATTCAATATTTTGTTTAAATATTTATACTCCATTTGGAAGACATATATAGGGAGTTGATTTTGATCTTAAATATAAAACATGACTTTCATATTTATTAAATTTTTCCTTATTTACTCCTATTGATGCCCCTAACAATAATCAAAAGGAAAGAGAATGAGGCAAATAAGGCAAATAAGTCGGCAGTTTTAGAAAACAGTCATTTGACTTAATCTGATTAGATTAACTAAGTTAGTTAATACAATATATATTTTCTAAAATATTCTAATTTTTTTTTCATAATTCTCCCCTTCCATATCTTCATTAATTATTGTTGATTGAGAATCAATAAAGATAAATTAAAAAAATGTTACTAAATATAAAAGTTATTATTGTATTTATAACCAAGATCAACTTTTAAAATATGTCTTATATTAATAAACCGGAGAAACATATATTATATTAATTAATTTAATTAATTTTTTTAATAAAATTAAATTAATAAATACATCTTATATTAGAGATATATTAGAGATTGAGTCACCCTGAGGAAAATTCGCTCACCTTGTGCAAATGCAAGATCTAGTCAGAGTGAAAGGTTTTAGAGAGAGAAGGAGGGGTAGGGTGGTCATTCTACTGAAAGATGGAAAGCAAGCTGCGAGCCAACTAACCAAGAGGCGCAAAAGGGTTTAAAAAAAAAAAAAAGTTTTGAAATTTGCTACTAGTCGCCACACATCTCTTCACAACTTTTATTGCAAAATTCCCATTAATTTGTCCTCTGCCTTTTTCGCTTTTTCTTAACCTCTAAGACTTCTTGTTCCCTCTCTTTCTCTATCTCCTCGTTCTTCTTCTCTCCCAACTATTCTTTGCCTCAGAAACCTAAACTCCACATACCATCTTTCTTCCTCTTCTGGTTTCTCCATGGCAGCTTCAATCCCCACCACCATCAAACACCACAAGCTCAATATTGCTGAACCAATCAAACAAGACCCCACTAAGTTTTATTACCATTTCCTCTACAAAGCCCTCATAGTTTCAATCTTCTTGATCATCCTTCCCTTATTTCCTTCCCAAGCTCCTGAATTTATCAACCAATCTCTTCTCACCAGAAACTGGGAGCTTCTTCAACTTCTCTTTGCCGGAATCGCCATTTCTTACGGTCTCTTTTGCCGTCGCAACGACGGGACCGACAAGGAGAACAATAACTCCAAGTTCGACACAGCACAGTCTTATGTTTCTAGGCTTCTTCAGGTGTCGTCTTTTTTTGAAGATGATAGTGAAAATGAAACACCATCTGGTGAAAATGATGGTGCAAAAATCCAGACTTGGAATAATTATCAGTACCATAGGAATGAACCTGTTGTTGTCGTAGCTCCGAAACATTCTAACACCACCAGAATTAGTGAAAAGCCTTTGCTTTTACCTGTTCGTAGCTTGAAATCTCGCGTTTCTGAACCTTGTCCTGTTCAATCTGTTAATGAATCGAATCCTACCTCTGTTTCTGCTAATAGGTCTGGTTCTAAATCTGGTTCTAGAAGATTTTCCAGAAATGTAAAAAAGGAAGGTTCTGGTCGGCCAACAATGGAGGATAGGTCGTCGAAGGACAACAACGTTGTACTTCCTTCTCCGATCCCATGGCGGTCTGAATCTCTCATGAAGCTCCAAAATTCTCGTTTGCCTCGACCAAATCCCATATTTTCCTCAACATCTCTGTCTTCTCCAAAGAAAATGGAACAATCTTTATCATCATCAGAATCAGTGGCCAAGAATTCAGAGGACACAGTGAAGAACAAGGTTTTTCACAAGTCCTCTTCTTCGATTCCGCTGCCTCCACCACCACCACCACCACCACCAATGCTTTTCAAATCAATCTCCATGAAACCAAGAACTAGTAGCTCGTTGAGTCAATCATTTTCTTCTGAGAAAGAGATGAAGCGAAGCTTCACAACAAGTGAGAGAGAGGAAAAGCCAAGAGGTCTGTATTTTGAGAATAACAACGAAGCTGATGAAGAACATGTTAAGAGAATGGTTTCTGTTGTGGGATTTGCAGAGGAAGAGAAAGTGATCATGGGGTTCGATGAAGACACAGAAAGTGAAGATGAAGGTGGTGGTGGAGGAGGAGGAGGAGGAGGAGGAGGAGGAAGCAGAATTGTGAAAGACAAAGTAGACAATGAAGCTAATGATAATAATGATAATGAAGAGAAATCAAAAACAGAGGAAGGAACTGCAGAGGAAGGGCCAGATGTGGATAAGAAAGCTGATGAGTTCATAGCCAAATTCAGAGAGCAAATCAGGCTTCAGAGAATAGATTCTATCAAGAGGAGTGCAAATCGAATGGCAAGAAATTCTTCAAGGTAAAAAACAAAAAAAAACAAAAGAACAAGAACTTTTGAAAAAACTTATTTCCGTTATGGTTAACTTTCCTAGTATTACCAATTAGCAGAGGATGAAATATTGGAAGTGGATGTTTTGTTGCCCACAGATAAAAGGGACTTGACTTGTATGGTAATAGTGATGATGTGTATAGCCAGAGCCATTTTAACTGCATGATGTTGCGTGAACTGGATGCTTTTAACTAGTCAAGTTTATTCAGAAATGGAACATAATATGATTCAGAGAGGCTCTTCTTCTGATCGCTAAGTGGGGAGTGGTGTGATTATTTCTCGTTATCTGATGTTGACATAAAGTTGGTTCACTTCTTTTACATTTACTCCCTTTCAAAGGAATTAGGAAGTTGATCGCTAAGTGGGAAGTGTTGTGATTATTTTATGTCATGTTTGGTGAAGAGTTATTTTTGTATTTTTGTATTTTTTTTTAATTTACCTTGTTGATAATCAAGTAAGAGAATGAGAAAAGAAATTAAGGAAGATAATAATTAGGATGTTTTAGAAAAAAAAATTATATAATTAACTTTCATAATCTAATTAAATTAAGTAAATAAATTTTATACTGAAACTAATGAGAGTATTTGATTGATTTATGGTATGAACTATGAAGGAAAAGGGTAAATTTGAATGTTGATTAATCAGAATAACATGTTTAAACTTAATTAAGTGGTAGACATGTATGTCTAAATATCTTTTTATTATCCATTAATTCATAAGGTTAATTCGTAAGGTTGTAAATTTAAATCCCATAATCAATTAAAAGATAATGAGTGATTTGTAAGTGTTCTCCAAGCCTGCACTGCACTAATGCCCCTACTGAGTAGCCACGACCTATCTCAGGCTCAGCTAAAAATATCCAGTTATCACCCACTAAATATGAAAGTTGAGGTTGGCTCAAGTGGACTGTTTAGCCGTCGTTAGCACTGAAAAAATGAACCAATTGTAGTTACAGAAAATATAGATAGACTTGGGAAGAGTAGCTTTACCCAACTGATACCATTGTGATCCATATTTGTGATTGATGACCGATGAGATTGGTGCTCACGGGGTTGAAAAATAGTAAAAGGCTATGATGGCTTGTGATGAAAATGAATAATATCCCATCTTTGTACAAACTTTAATCTTCAAACAAGTTTCATATTTGACCAAAAAAAAAACAAGTTTCATATGATATCAAGTTGTGATTGATGATTAATATGTGAAAGTTTTGTTTGCATTAGCTCCTAGGGTTACTTAGTTCAATTTACCAATTTCTCAAAAAAAAAACCTTTTAGTTAGTTTTTTTTTTGGTAAAAAAAAAAAATACATAGTTAATTATTTGTTTCATTTTTATAATTTCCAAAAAAAAAAATATTAAGCTATTTTAAATTTAAATAAATATAATATTTTAAATTTTAACGAGAAAATACCCTTTAAATAAATTTTAAATATACGTTTGGAATAATATAATAAATAATAGGTTAAAGTACACTTTTAGTCTTTTAAGTTTACATAAGGTATACTTTTAGTCCTATAATTCTAACACTATTAATATTACTAACGGAAAATACTGATACAACAAACTCAATTGATGACTATGTAAGCTTAAGTGTTGTCCGTGTAATTAAAATCTATTAGTTTTAAATTTAAAATATGCATAAATTGAAAAATATCTAAATCCCTAATGAAGTAGTTATTATTAATACCCCGGTTATATTAAAAAATTTAGTTTAATGATTAAATATAAAAATTTTAGTTTAATAGTGTAAATATCAAAATCTCGATTTTATTTGCAATGATTTTTCAATTTATTTTAATTTAATAGTCTAAATATGTTATATTAAAAAAAGTTAAAACTTAAATATGCTTTATTAACTGCATATTTATCAATTAAGTTTGCAACGTTAACATTTTTCGTTAGTAACATTAACGGTGTTAGAAGTTTAAGATCAAAAGTATATTTTATAATGTTAAATGATCAAAAATATATCCCATATGATATTTAAAGGATTAAAAGTATACTATAACCTAAATAATATAACTAAAGAATTTACTTGTATTTAGATCAATGAATTACTTTATTAATTGAGGCGGAAATTATAAGCCCAATTCTTTTTTTTTTCAAAAAAAAAGTTTGGATATTTACTTTACACTATGTTTGGTTTGAGGGAAAGGTGTGGGAGGGAGTAGGAGGGAAAGTAGGGAGAGAAATTTTTTCTCTCATTTTTATAAAATTGCCCATAGTAAATTTTCAATATTTTTAAAATATACTCTTAACAAAAAAAAATATTCTTTTTATTAATGGCAATTTGATCAATGTACTTCTAAAAAAAAACTTCCCTCTCACTCCCTCCGACATTGGATTTTATCACTCTTACTAATGCACTTGAGCGGTAAACCATACACTTGTGCTATTATTAGTTTAAAATGTTAAATATTAATAAGCTTATTTGAACTCATTGTAATCCTCAAAATAAGGTTTTATTTCATTTTCTTATGAAATACATAATTCTAAATTTCTTCCTGATATCTGGCCGCACTAATAGCTTAGTTTGAAATTCTTCGTAACCACTTTGCTATCATCCCTCTTTATTTTTCATATACTTATTTTGAAAATATTTTATTTTATATATTTGTTTTATTTTTCAAAATTTGAATTTAATATTTAAACTTTTGAGGATTAAAAAAATGATCTGGTGTGATGGAATCGACTAAGCCCTATAATTTAGTTGATTACATCACGGAAAAACATAAAAAAAATAATATGCCACTGTTTAGTCGACTACATATCGTATGTAATCAACTAAATAGGGGTAAAATGGTGATTTAGTTTCAGACAAGGGTATTTTGGTTATTAATTAATTAATTAACGTCAAAAGGGTAAAAAAAAAACCCACTTGAGCTGTCTAGGTAAACCATAAAACCAAGCGAGGTCTTGTTTGCATGAAGTCTCAGATTTTCCTTATTATTTGTTCACCGATAATTTTTTGAGAAAATTGTAAATAACGTCTCAAGCATGACAAAATACGAATGAAATGTTATTTGAAACCTATAATTCGCAGTGAAATCTTGTGGGATGTTTAAGTATATATTCCAACTGTGAAAAGACAAAAATACCCTCAGTTAATCAAATAAAAAGGCAAACAACCCAATTCTTACTTCTCTCTCCCCAATAGCCTCAATTGATCTTCTCTCTTATTGATAGCCACTTTCATTGCCCCACCAAAGCTGATAACGTTGTCATCATATGTTGTTTGTTGCCGTAAAAGTTGTCTTGACCTAAGTAAACGTGAGAAGACGTCGCTGCCGTTTATTGCTCTTGTGCTACAAATTTTGTTTGGTACACAGAAAGCCGTAGTCCAGTGGTGGAACTTCATGCATACTCAAAAAAAAACATTGAAAAAAATTTGTTGAGAATTTTTCTTAAAAAAAAATTATATGCTGTAAAAAATATGTTATCTTATAATTAAAATAATTTTATTATACATTTGGCCCTTTCAAACATTTTTCTTTTTAAATAGTTAATGAGTATATATTTGACCCCCCAAATATTTACTCCAAATCCGCCACTGCCGTAGTCTGTTATCGATGGCTCTTTGAAATGGTGAAAGACACGGCCTCCCCTCCCACTTAGATGGGTCTTCAAACCAGAAGAAGCCACAACTTCTCAATGTTGACTAAGCTTCGATCTCATTGTCCTGCAACCATGGTACAACATCTTTTGTGTTTGTAATTTTTTAGTGTGCATGATGACGCCTTCTACAATGATGAATAAAAAATATAGAAACAAGAAAAGAGAAAGATTTCTCAACATGAATATCAAATTGGGTATTATTTGCTTGAACCGTATAAAAATCCTTAGTTTCAGCCAGCAGTAGATTATGACACTGCATCTCAAAGTTAAAACTAGTTGATATATATCCCCACATTATCCGCACGAATTCTGTGAGTCTTGCCTGCCAAATTTGTTTGTGCTTTTGATCAGGTTTCAAATTGCTCAACCCACAAAAAAAAGGAAAAATCATATTTCATAATATATGGCTAGAATATTGACATCTTAATAAGCTACTGAGCACTATTTCTTTACAAAAAAAGAAGCAGGGTTTATTCATTAAGGTAGGAATACAAAATGATTCAAGGAAGGCTTCACTTTTAAATGCCACTTTTAGTTTTGTAGATGAGCACTGAAAATCTAATAGCTTTACTAAATTCCTACAACGGATTCCTTCAAGTTATCTAACTTTGACCATGCACAGTTATGTGCGATTCTATAAATAAATTAAGTGTCAAAGGCCCTATTAATTTCTCAATGGTAAAGCAATGAGTTTTATCGCAATAACTTTCATTTGAACTCATAGTCAAAATTGTTCAATCGCAATATAGATTGTGAATCATTTGACTGCTTTTTTGAATCGTGGATCATATCGAATTGTAAGATTCAGAAATAAATGAAAAATGATATAAAAGTCTATAATCACTATAATATAATATAATATAATATAAATCCAAATTAAAAAAATCCAAATACCAAAATACATAAGTAATCAAATCTAAAACCAATAATTCTCCTCCTCATCAATCATCAAGACCAATATTTTCACTATCACTATCAACATCTAGCTCTGGCATATCTAATCCTTCATCCTCTTCATTAGAAAAGTCATTTAACTCATCTCCCGTATCTTGTTCAACAATTTGAGATCCTTTTCCATTATCATTCTTGTTGGGAATCTCATTTCGATTATTGATCTTATTGGAATTATCTTGTATGACGATGTCTTTGCCTTTATTATTCCTATCATACTGAAGATTTCAAGGACCTAAAAGAATAAATAAACACATTAGATAAGAGATTTGACTAAAAGAATATTATTATATATGCAAATATACCTCTCTTTCTCTTTTTACTTTGGTCTCCTTCATCAACATTGAAGCACTCATGTATATCCATCCAAGATTCCTCATCCATCAAGCAAGGATCCTCTTGCTCTGTAATCCATCCCTCATCGGAATCTAAATATGACAAACAGATAGGATCATATGTGTCTCCTTTTTCCTCCCTTTGTTTTTGCCTAATTTCAAATTGGAGGTTATATTTAACAAACACAAGAGCATTCAACCTTTGTTGCTCTAAACGGTTTCTTCTATTTGAGTGAATTTGATCAAACGCACTCCAATTTCTCTCGCACCCTGTAGTGTAACAACCCAAAAATTTGGAAACTTAAACTAAAATATTATAAGAAAATTTAGTATTAATGGATTTATTTGCATAAATTGAAATTAAGACCAATTGCAAATAAATTAGTGTGATAAGATACATTATCCCTATGATTAGGTCATAATCATAATTGAAGTAATATGATAAGCCTATTTGAAATAAAAATAGGAATTTTTAAATAGCTATATATATATATATATATATATATATATATATATATATATATATATAACAAAAGAATGAACATTGGAAGGTAAACAACCAGAGTGATGGGCCACGGTTTGACCCATATATTAACAAGCCTAAAGACCTTTGAATTAATTCCTGCCCATTTGAGATCCCAAAACGCAAGACAAAGGCAAGCATGAATCAGATTTTCTTTTCCCCACCGAACTCAACAGCAAAGTGAAGACAGAAGCAGTTTTGGTATTCCATAAATCACAGCTATATGCTATTTTCCTTCGGCCCAGACCCTTCCTTTCTCAAGCCCAAAACCGATCCAATGTTCATCAGTTGAGTATCATCCATTAACTACAGTAAAACATAATCAGCTGAAAATCAAACACGTATTTGGCCAGCTGTCCGAATATCATTATGCATGAAATGATCATCACCTTCTAAGCTTGGAAGCCGAAGATTCATCTGTGGAGAGTGTTAAACCCTGGTTTGAGAGTAGTGTGAAAGTAGTTAGCTCCAGCGTGAGGTAACCACTTTCCACTTCTTATGTTATTAATATGCTGCTATTGAATATTTATTAAACGGATTATGATTGTTTTAAATAAAGTTGTCATGTGAAATTATTATGAGTTGAAATACACGTTTTGGAAACTGATATATGATGACATGGTTTTGTGAATATTCTGAAAATTCCCCTGTTAAATTATGATAATAACTATGGAAAGGGATGAATTGGGAAAAGATGGAGTTGTTATTGTCGCCACGTGGTGATGCCTCCATTGTGCACAATGGTTGACTTATTATTATTATCCCACCAGAGTGATGGGACTTGCCCACCAGAGTGATGGGCTTACAACGCCTCACTGGGGTTAAGTGGGGAAAAGACCCATGGTCTAGGGCAGGTGTTCTGAGGATTTTGGCCAGTCCTCATTATTTGACCAATGAGCTTTTGGAGTAAACAGTAACATGGATGTAACTTAACCCATAGGTCTAGTCGGGGGGGGGGGGGGGGGAATAGGCGGTTCGGTTGGATTGAAAGGGAGGGATTATGTGAATTAAATTCAAAAGATTTGAGACATTTATTATGTTATTTAATAATAATGTGATTTTATATATAGAGAATGTTGATCAATTGTTTTAATCTGGATTGAACTATTGTACTATTGAACTGTGTATTTCACTTTGCACCTCACTAGCACATATTGATTCATAATGAGCTGGACTGATGGTTACAAAATTTTTCCCAGGTGACCAGTCAAGTCCAGGTTTGCCAGGGAAGCCGATAGAAGCATAGTATACTGTAACCGAGTAGGGCTTCTGTTTGATTTTGTATATGAATTGTATAATGTATATTACCACACATTAGGGCTTATCATGCATACCTTGACATGTTTTGAAAAGTTTTAATTTCCGCAAAAACTTTATTTACTGTTTATCTCGTATTAAGTGACAACTCTGATAAATTATGTAATTAATTTAGTTAATTAAAAGGTGGTTGTTTCATGTAGCACTACAAGCAAGGCTTAGGATGCGAATAGCTATTGTTTGTAGCTCTTTGCAATCGTTTCCAAAACTATTCCATCATAAAGCTTATAAAAAAAAATTATAATTTATAAATAAATACTTCATTAATAACTTAATTTATAAATACTTTTTTTAAAAAAAAAATCAACAAATACAATTAAATAGTTACCAAGTTGCTTCCTATCTCTGGTTGCAATTGCTAAACTATTTCCAAAGAGTCCTTCAACCCTATCAAATTTCTCAATTTGGGAATCAATTGTGATCCTTGTTTCAATATCAGGACACATCTTCTCCAATGTTTTCCACAAGCCGGTTTTAACCTCACCATCAAGGTTGAATTTTGAATCATAATGGAACCTATATAATTATTATAAATTTTGGAATAAGACTTAAATAATAAATCAAATATCAAATATATATAAATGATATTACATGCATAAAAATATAATTTTATAAAAAAAAATACTTACTTTGGATTAAGAAAATATGTTGCTGCATGAAGAGGCCTATGGAGTTGTAAATCCCAACACTTGTCAAATATTTCACATGCATCCTTATATCTCTTTTCCTCACGATTAAAACTCTTTGCTATTTCTTCCTTTGATCTATCCATAGCTTCATAAATGTACCGCATTGTAGGCTTTGAATCACCATCCACAAGTCTGAGAACTTTCACAAGAGGAGACACAATTTTCAAACAATAATGTATGGATTTCCAAATCTTTTATCAGTCAATACAATATTTTTTGCAAATTTGGCTTCTAACCTAGAGGAATAGGCACTATTAACCTATTTTTTTGACGCAAACATAGATTGAAGTGCAGTCTTTTGTTTTAAAATTGACGTCATAGTCAAATATGATGTAGCAAACCTCGTTATTGCTAGCCTAGCTAACTCTACCTTTAGAAAAGGTTCTATACAAATTCAACACCCATGTATACTTATAAATGAATGTTGTAACTTTCTTTGCTTTCCAAATAGTATTGTAGAACACTGTAATGCCACCAATATCTTCCAAAATCAAATCAAGGTAATGGGTTGCACAAGGTGACAAAATAAGTTGCTTTCTCTTATCCATCAACTTTTGTCCAACAAATACAAAGGCCGAAGCACTATCTGTCACTACTTGAATGACATTCTCTTCTCCAATTTCCATCACCATCTCATCAAGTAATTCAAACATTTTTTCAGCATCTTTGATAAAACTACTTGTATCAACAGATTTTATAAAAACAATCCCTCTAGGACTATTAACAAGAAAAATAGTAAGAGATCTACCCTTTCCATCAGTCCATCCATTTGACATCAATGTACAACCAGTTTTCTTCCATTCCAGCTTATATTTATCCAAATTAGCATGAATTAAATCAACTTCTTTCTTCAAATATGAAACCCTCACTTTATGATAAGTTGGTAGTTTCAAGCCTCTACCATACTCACTAATAGATTTCACCATATCAATAAATAATGGACTCTTTACTAAATTGAATGGCAATGCATTATCATATATGTATATACAAATATCTCGAACTACCAAATCTCTATCCTTCACCATTGAATTCAAAGTTTGTTGTTTCATAGTAGATGAGCCACTTCTACCATATTTTTTTCCCAAAAAACTATCCATGCTCCCCTTTTTTGGTGAATCTTTATCATCAAAACACTCTAGTTCATCATCATTGCTTGCATCATCCAATATTTTTATAAATAGATCCCTTATCTCTTTTGGCACTTGAGGACACAGAGCAACTTCTTTATGTGTTCCAGCAAGATGATGCTTCATTCTAAATGCTCCTTCCCACATTGCTTTGGGACAATAGTTACATTTAACATTCAACCTATTGCCAAGGGATTTACAATGATCCCAAGTTATATCCTTTGCTTTTGAGATTTTTTCTTTGGAGCCATTTTTGTCATTTCTAACTTTCTTTGAGATAAACATTTAAAGTTATCTTCTGCAAAATGCACAACAGTACAACATAGTGAATGGAAATTGTTTAAAAAAATACTTTCTTCGAGATACACAATTAAATTTGTCTTCTGCACAGTGCACATGAATGGAAATTCTTTAAACAATTTTTGTTTTTGACTTTGCGGTTTGCACTTTAAATGAATGGTCAGGTTTTGAGCAAAAAAAAAAAAAAGAATGGTTAGGTCATCACGTGATAGACAAGGCAACATATAAAGATATTTAATAATATCAGGATTTATAGTCTTTCATTCAAAAGAATGGTCCTTTGAGCAAAAAAAAAAAAAAAAATCAAAAGAATGGTCAAGTCATCATGTGATGGACAAGACAGATGAGGGTTATATTATAATATATTTTAAATAGAAATTCTTAATCTTAAAGAATATAGATGAAGATTGAACATATTGAGGCGTTCATCCCTGATTTCACAACTCGCTTCTCTGCAACTTCTTCTTCAAGGTCCAACGCGTCCTCTCCGCAACTTCTCTTCAACTTCAAGGCATCTTCTCTGCAAGTTACCCAAGCTTCTGTTGTAATCGTTGTACACTCTCTCTTCTTCTATGAAACTCTCATCTGTCATCTACTCATCTCCATCTTGCTTTCTTTTTTCTTTTTGTTCTTTTCTGAAGTAATGATCCCCTTCCCAAGTTATATTAAACTCCCACAACTATTGGTTTTCTAAGGGTCGTAGGTTTAAAAATTGGAATTGCAAATGACTCTTGTGGGTTTAAAACTTTGAATCGGAAATTTTGCCTTGATTCACGATTCCGTTTCGAATCATGCAATTTAACAATTCAATATTGTGATTCATGTAAACAACAATTCAGTGGCACAATTCGTATCGATTTCTCCTTGAATTGTATCAAATCGTGCGATACATACAACCATGCTCTTAGTAGTTTCTTATACTATACACATTAGCTTTTGTACTAGAGCATTTTCTTATTGTGGTTTGACTTTTTTTAAAGTACATGGTATAGTACAAGATAAATATGGAAAAACAGTGGCAACTTTTTTCAGAAAAAGGGATGAAATTATACATTATGTTTCTGGAGACTTTGTTGTAAAGGGAAAAGGTTATGACTTTATCAAAAGCACAAGTCATGTGGAAGCTAATCAAGCCTCCAAAGTTTCTTGCTAGATATAATCTCACTCGCTTTGCTATCACATTAAATGAACTTACGCCAGGATTGAAGGTCTAATGATAAATTATATGCTTGTTTTAACAAGTTCATATTCATCCATTGGCAATTGCATTTACGTTAGAAAACAAATTTACATCCAACTTTCATTTACTTCTTCAAATGCATCCAGAAGGTACTTCATCATCTTGGAGGTCCACAAATATAGTTGTATAAATGTCAGTGTGAACTTTATAACAATTATATATTACTCTCTTTTCCTACAATTGTTGATATCATTATTTTAAACTCTTCATAACATGTATCTTCCTTAATGGCTTTTGATCTCACTGTACCCCAACATATGTTCTATCACCAACTCTATTAATTACAAATCATCCCTCTATATGAAGGAAACATAGGATATTTTTCTCAAATATATTTGCCATCACCACTGCCAACCTTCACAATATAGTTGTCATTAATAAATTTACCACTATTATTAATAATTATCGTTGCCTCTATTAACAACACATTTTGACTTCGTATTTCCAGGAGTTCCAACCACAAAACAGTTGTTATTAACAAGTTTACCACCCATATTAACAACTATTGCTACCCCTAGTAACAACAAATTTGATTTCACACACCAAAAAGTTACAACCACAAAACTTTCACACCATGTTCATTAATTCACACTTTTAGTTTATCCATTAATGTACACACCACAACAAAATAACAATTATTGGAGATTTTATATTCTTCCTCCCCCCTATTCCTTGTTTTCCATTCAACATTTCAATATTTCGACACATAGTAAGCAAATATGTACGAAAAGTGAAAAGTCAGCTGGAAAAATATAACTATTGCAAACCATTTGTCAAGGTTTGAATTACTTTCTTTTGGGGGAAAAATACCTTCTCTTAGAAAAAAAATGAAGGCCTCATGTTTACCCTAGTAAATGATTAAATGGCTTACAAATTCTTCCTTCGATTGAGACGTAGCCCAATACAACAAAAGCAGCCACGTTAAGAATTCTCATGAGGCTATTACCCTACATGATATGTTTACCTCAGTAAAGGATTAAACATACATGAAGATACATCCACAAGTTCACGGCACTACTACAAAAAGGCTATTTAACATCCTATTCTTAACCTATTTTACGTCCTATTTCGGTGGGACGCCTATCCAGTAGGCGTAGTAAAGTAAGCACTACGGCGTCCTAAATTTTAGTAGGATGCCGTAGTGCTTTTTTAAAATAAAAAAAAAAGTGCCAAACCTTAGGCTTAGGGGGTTGGCCGTAGGAAGACGGAGGAAGAACCAGCTTGTCAAACAAAACAATATAGCTTGCAGATAGAGCTAGAGGATGCAAAAGAAAAATCTAGATCCAAAATTAAGATGGAGAGGGAGAAAGGGAATAGCATAAATTAAAAATTGAACTAACAAATCCAACAAATCCAAAATTCCAGATCTAACATAAGAAGAAAAGGAAAAATCAAATCCAAATTAAATCACAGAAAAGATCAATGGAGATCCAAAATTCCAGATCTCACAGACGCCATCAAAGCTCTGCCACTTTCGGTTTTCGATCCAAAATTCTCTTCCCTCGACTTCGATTCGATCTCTCCCTTCAACCTCGCATCCACCACATCGACCCATCTTCTTCAGATCCGTTACGTTGAAACTTCTCCACATCCGTCTTCAACATTGTCTTGTTCAGATCTGCCCAAATATCATAGCACAAGCAATCGAATATAATTAGTTTTGAACTTCAATCAAACACAAAGAAGGCACAAGGTAGAGAAACAGAATCAGATCCAAAATTAGATCTGATCTTAAGGATGAGAACACAGAGTTTTAGCTAGAACCTGAAGATCGACGGCGAAGGAGGTGGCCAGATTTGCGACAAGGACGAGCGGCGACGAAGATTGAGAGAAAAATATAATGAAGTGAGAAGGCATGCGAAAACAAAGGTGGTGTTGGGCGTGTCTTCGTCGGCGGTGGCGTTGGGCGGAACTCTGTCGGAGGTGGTGTTGGGACTAAGAAGGTGGAGAAGTGAAGAAGATGAGTGAAGTATAGAGAGTGAAGACAACGAACAAAGTTGAGTTGCGTAAATGACTGAGCGATTGAAATGATTCCTTCCTATCATATTTCAAAACACAAAAAAAAAAAAATATAAAAGGGCTTTGGCGTTTAATGCTGGATATTAGACGCCAAAGCATGTGAATTCAATGGCTTTGGCGTCTAATATCCACTATTAGATGTCAAAAGCTAGTAATATTTTGTTTTTTTTAAAAAAAAGTCACAGGATTTCAGATTTGGCGTCTAATTTCAAAAATGTGACGCCAAAAGTAGTGTTTTATAGCGCCAAAATTTTTTATTTGCCGCCCATATTGCCAAATTCTCATCACTTTTGACGTCTAATTTCAAACTTAGACGCCAAAAGCAGTATTTTACCGCACCAAAATTTTTTATTTGCCGCCCATATTGCCAAGTTCTCACCACTTTTGGCGTCTAATTTCAAACTTAGATGCCAAAAGCAGTGTTTTATCGCGCCAAAATTTTTTATTTGCCGCCCATATCCAAATTCTCACCACTTTTGGCGTCTAATTTCTAACTTAGATGCCAAAAGACCACTTATAGCGTCTAAGTTGGAAAATTAGACGCCAAAAAGGATGCTTATAATTACAAAAATGCCACCGCCTTTACTTTTTACTTCCTTTTTTATAAATTAGACGCCTTTTAGGGAAGTAAAATCATTTTTTGGTAGTAGTGCGGGCATTCATATGTGTGTATTGACAAGTCCAAGAGCTGATAGCGATAATTGTTTGGTTTGTCAAAATAATATGTCCACAAAATTAATATGAAATTTTAATAAAAAATTTTATTTATCAAAGTGATTGTTCTTTGCCCACATTATGTTAACATATATGAAGATATATTAACAAGTGCAAGGTATTGCACCGACAAGTCCATGGACTTCCATTAACAAATTCATATACTTGTGTTGACAAGTGAGGTAGCTTGACAATGACTAGTCTTTTGTTTGTCAAAATAATATGCTCACATAATATGAAATTATAACTTGTTTATAATCTAATTACACTTTGACCACAATATGTAAACATATATTAACAAGTGCATGGGATTGCACTGACAAGTTCATGGGCTTATTGTGACAAGTTTATGTCCATCCATTGACAATTGCATTTAAATCATAATACAAATTTTCAAATAAATAGCATATTATATCTAACTTTCATTTACATATTCAAATGCACCCATATGGTAGTAACTCCATATTTACAATCTATCCAAAAAAAAATCATATGGCCTGCATTTCTATCGAATGACCCCCTAACTTTAAGTGTGTCTAATGGCATTTACAAAAAGAGTATGAGATGCATTTAATCATTGATATCATGTGAATACAATGAGTCACTAAGTTGATCATACATTAAGTTATAAACTATATTTCATGAATATTCATGACTAATCCTAGTTACAGTCAAACTTGTTTGCTTATTTTGTTCTCTTCCTTTGATTGTTCCCTTATAGCAAAGACAACATTTTGTTATTATGCATATTGTTCAGATGAGTCACAAGCCACCACATGCACCCAACCTTTCAATTCAATAAGATCTTGCATTGAGTGGTACCAATTATTTCTAGTTAAGTTCTTGGTATTCCAGGCTTGCTTCCCCCAAACATGGCAAGCTGAGTTTACTAGCCACATCATGTGGTAAACCTAAAATGTAAGTGGTTCGGAGGAATCCATATAAAGCAATTGTTTCTCCAATGTTGTCCAGTTCACCACACTACACATGCACATCCCAGAACATTTGCAACAAACAAGGTCATGAGCTATAATTGTTCTCCTCGTCAAGAAGTGATACTACATACAAAAACTAAGGGTTCATGGATTATAATCATATGACTGAACTAGAATCCTTCTGTGGGGCTGTGGGTCTCTCTTTGGATCACAAAATTGACGGCGGCACTTATTTGTGCTCACCCAATCAATTGAGTTGCTAGATAATATGAGACTTGTATACGAGCCTATAAATGCGCTACACTTATCTAAAATTTATGACATATTTGATTAGCCAAATTTCTCATTTTCTCAAGTCAGGTACCTCGTTAATAATGAAAACACTTCTTGAAAACCCAAATTATGATAGAAAAACTAAAAAGAAAGCTTTAGGAATTAGAATTTATGTGAAGAGCGAGAACCCCGCAATACTCAATGAGATACCCAAACCATTTGGGAAGTTTGAAGCTCCGATAAGAAAGATTACTACGGAAAGACAGCATGATGCCAAAGAGACTGGTCATCAAAACATAGGCATGGCTACACAGGAAGCTCTCCAATTAAAGCAAAATGTTGCAAAAGGACTAAGCAAAAACTTGCAGAAGAAGAGCAATCAGGTCGGAGGGGGAGACCGCGTCTACTTTCAAGGCTACGTTCAGTCAGGCAATGACGGCAAGGACATCCGATGGAGACAAGAGAGGCAACAAAGTAAGGTTCTAGAGAGAGAGAGAGGCAAAAGAAAAGAATAGGTTGATTTTGAAACTTTGAATCTTTCCCCATTTCTCCATTCTATTAAGGGTAATTGAGTCTTTTCATAGAATATATTACCTAAATATCTCACAAAACTTCACTACAAATTAGAGATTTTAAGGACATTTGAGTCATCTTTTGTCTTGTTTTTTATTTCAGTGCAATTTTCCCTAATTTTTTTAAATGTAAAGCAAAATGATAATTTTTATTTTTCCACCATAAAAAAAAGCTCAAGTTTGTTCAGTGACCAATTTGTTCTCGCTTCATAATCATAGGCCTCCATTAAAAGATATTGCTGATAGGCCAATCCGCGATTATTCTTATTATTATGGATAGGCCCCTAAATTCGGGCTTCAACATTCAACCAGAGTCTGTATTGTGTCAATTTTTTTAATAAAAGAAAAAAAAAGCCAGACAATAATTAATTTTTTTATTTGACGATAATTCTTTTGAAATAAACTTGTATCACTTTCATTAATATATTTGAGCTGTCAAAATAAACCAAAACGGTCATTTTTCCTGTTATCAAAACAACAAAACAGTCATAATTTCCCAAAAAAAAATAATTATTTTTAAAATAATTAAAAATAATTAAAACAAAAATAATTTTTCTTTTATTTATAAATTAAAAAAAAAAAAAAAACTACGGCGGCCGGTCACCGGATGTAGGCGGCCGCTGGCGTGGGGAGGTCGGTGGTGGGGCCCACCGGCAAGGGGAGGTGGGGTATTTTTGTTTTTTTTAAAATTATTTTAAAAATAATTATAAAAAAAAAATTCTCCTGTAGCCGGTCGCCGGAGGTGGTCGCCAGAGACCGGTTGTCGGAGGTGAGCAGTCGTTGGAGTGGGGGGGTCGGCGGTAGGGCCCATAGGCAAGAGGAGGTGGGGGGTGGGGTATTTTTGTTTTTTTTAATTATTTTTAATTTAGTTATAAAAAAAATTCTTCGGCGGCCGGTCGCCGGCGACCGACCGCCGGTGTGGGGGGGCCGGCGGTGGGGCCCACCGGCAAGGGGAGGTGGGGGTGGGGTATTTTTTTTTTGTTTTTTTAATTATTTTAAACTAAGGGCAAAATGGTAATTTCATTAGGTTAACGGTCATCTAATGGAGAATGGTATTTTTGCTCATAAAATATAACCACGTAGATACTTTTGCTCAAAAAAAAAACACATAGTGCTGGACGCTCCTGAGGGCAAAGCTCAAGGGCATTTTTGCACTTTTACCCTTTTTTTTTTTAATGTAAAGCAAAATGATAATTTTTATTTTTCCCCCATTTAAAAAAAGCTCAAGTTTGTTCAATGACCAATTTGTTCTCGCTTCAAAATCATAGGCCTCCATCAAAAGATATTGCTAATAGGCCAATCCGCGATTATTCTTATTATTATGGATGGGCCCCTAAATTCGGGCTTCAACATTCAACCAGAGTCTGTATTATGTCTATGTTTTTTTTTTTTATATAAAAGAAAACAAGCCAGACAATAATTAATTTTTTTATTTGACGATAATTCTTTTGAGATAAACTTGTATTACTTTTATTAATATATTTGATCTGTCAAAAAAAACCAAAACGGTCATTTTTCCTGTTATAAAAAAAAAAAAACAATCATAATTTAGTATATTGTGGTTCTTTTCTTATAAGAAGTTCAAAAACCTCCCTTGGCATTCAACTTATTAGTGTCCTTCCAGTAGAAAGGTTTCTCTTAACGTCTAACATACCTTTATTCCTCCTTTGGGGGCAAAAAAAAAAAAAAATCTTATTTGGATAAGCTATTCAGAAGAATTTATTTTTTTAAAAAAAAAAGATAAAAATAGATTTTCCCCCTTCTCAACAATGCAAGTATTAGACTTAATTGGAAAAAAAAAACTATTTTTTAAATATTAAACAAAATAGCCCTAAATAAATGGGTCATAGTTTTTATTCTTTGCATATCCAAATCCATATTGCAAAATGACATGCATAATAGAGGGGTCCAAATTTTGTGCACGTTCGGGTGTGCGCCTCACTGACACAAAATCTAATGCCCCTTTAGACTAGTAGTTAAAAATTAGTTTTAAATTTCACGATATAAATATATATAAGAGAAGTTTAATAAAAAAAAAACATAAAATGACAAATGAGTCGCGAGTGCTTAGGTCAACTGATGGGAGAACTCCAATTTAGATATCACTTTTGGGGTCCTAAAAGTGCTTATCATATAGATTGAGACAAAACTCAAATTATATACTTATCTCATTGATAAATCCTAATTTTTATATATTTTATCCCACCTTATTCATTTATTTTGGGGATTATTTTAGGCTAATTTGGATATATTAAATAATATTTAGATTGTTAGCGTATTTTAGGAAATAATATAAATCTGAATTAATCATGAGATAATTGAACTTAAATTAGTATTTTGATTGTTATCTTGTGATTTAATAATATTTCAAAATATATGATATCATGATTTTAGTTAATTTCTGCCAATAAAAAAATATATTAGAATGTCCTGTAGTGCAGAATTTTTTAGGGAAGTTAAAAGAAAATCTGACGGTGGAATTTTATTGGGCTCTTTAAATTTTATTGGGCTCAAGTTGATACCCAAAAACTTTCCTCCCATTCCCTTCTAAAATAACCTAGCTGCTGCTAGGTTTTAAAAGAAGCTACAACCGCCAAGACACGAAGCAAGAGATCATCACGGTGAAAGAGACCGAAGACGCAGAGGCTACATGTTGAATTGATCAATTCTTCATCCCCATTCCATTCACACCCACGGCCCCACCTCCTATGACCATTTATTCATTCACTTACTCTCACGCCTTTCAATTTTCAGTGATCTCGCGGGCCCACATACATACATTAATCAAATTCCCTTCACTCTCATGACACGCACAGACCACAATTGCTAAGTATTTGATATATTCATCATGCTAGCAGCTTGTTTGGAGTTTAGTGAGGGGAATTCCATGGCAACTTAAGATATTTTGGGAGATAACTGGGGAGGAGCATGGAGGAAGCTAAGGCCTAGGGTTTTACATTTGAAAATCACAAGGGATGTTGTTCTTTTTATCTTTTTAATTCAAACTTGAGATTATTTAGTTTTAAATGATTTCGAGTTGTATTAATTGAGAACAATCTAGTTTTAGATTGTAAACTTATTTATCAGGATTAGACTTATAGTTTTATGCTTATTGCTGCACTCTGGTTTGCAACCTTTGGATTGTCAATTAAATTGATAATTGAGTTTTCATTATTAATTTAATTGTTAATTTGGTTTATCATCTTAATTGTTTAATTGAGTTGATAAATTATCTGGTTGTTCAATTAGATAATTGTAAACAAGATTTTCAAGATTATTTTATGATTGGTTTTTAATGTGTTTAATTAGCCACCACTTATTTCATTATGAGTTTTCTAGTGAAATATATGTTATTGAGCTAGAGGGTTTCCCATGTTCAATTGGGTAGTTAAATTCATTAATCTCCCTTTGGTCTAATTAATTGGTTTAGGCTAAGAAAGTTAACTCCATACAATTCCTAAGTTGTCCCCTTCATCATCATAACTGAATTAAACTTTTATTATTTGATTTGCTTTTAATCAATATTTTTATTAGGATTTTAATTCTTTTCTCATAAGAAACCCCCCCAAAATTGCATTCAAATTCATATAGCTTAGTTTCATTCTCATATAGGTTTTAGAGTCAATTGCATTAGTACATTTAGTTAGTTAATTGCATATAGGTAGTAGTGTTTTACATCCTAGTTTAGGTCCATTTGTATTTCACTGCATCTTTTATCACTTGAAAGTTAGTCCTAAAGAAAACCCATAGCTTGCTCCTTGGGAGAATGACCTAGATTAACCCTAAACTGCATAATTAATTTAGGACCTAGTTTAATTGATCACTTTAACGACAAAAGTAGCTCGGTCAATTTTGGCGCCGTTGCCGGGGAGCAATGGTTGGGCTTTAGATTTGAGTTCTAGGTGATTTTTTTTAGGTAGTTGTTTATTGGATCTAGTCCACTCTTGAAAATTTGAACTTGATCCCTCTTATGATGGCTTAAAATGATTCAATTTATGACAATAACTATTATACTTCTATGTCCTATCATTATGACTATGGAGTTGGGCAGATATATGATCGATATTCAAGTGCACATAATCCTGGATGACATGATCACTCAGATTTTGGATATGTCAATCAAATTGTTCCAATTGATGATGTGTACTCCAGCTTACATAATAAGATGGATGCTATGATGACAATCCTTCAAGAAGGGGCAGTAGTGCAGCGTCAACAGACTCAAGCTCTACAAACTCAAATACAGGAGTTGTCAAAAGCAATTAACAATCGGCAGAGTGAAAATTTAGAGGTTTAGAGTGAATTTCCATATGGTAATATACTTTCACCTTCTAATGATTCATCCCCTTTTTCTTCCACCACTTCAAATGATGGGATGATTGGTACATCAGCAGAGTATGCATGAACTGATGTTGTTTCTGAATTAACTAGTTCCATTAACTTAAATTATATTGAATCTTGTAATACATGCATTGATACTTCTTCTCATACATCTGGCCCTATAAATTCTATTGATTTTGATGAGGAAGTTGATGAAGAAATTGTTGTTGACTCCCCAGACACTATTAATTTTAAAGATTCCTAGCTTAACACTAATCATGATGATGCTTTGAATGATGGAAGTAATATCTCTATTGATTTTATTGATACTACTCATGATATTGACATGATTATTGTTAGTGGAGATACTATTAGAGATAAGTGTGGGGGAAGCCATGATTTAGATATGCATTTAGAGGGTAAAACCATATTGAATCATGATGTTTCACAAGAAGAATTCGCCTTGTGTGATGATTTGAGCAAGCTTGGTGAGACCATTTTGAGTGATCACTTAATTCATCCTTTAGAGAATTTGACTCTTACTGAGGAGAGTCATATTGACTTTGTGGGTTGTTCGAAATATCTGGAAGTTCCAATACTTTCTATTGATCAATTTCTTTTAGGATCTTCCTTTATTCTTGATCAATCAAATTTTATTGATTATATTCATACAAAACGAGATACTGCTTGGAGCTATGATTTTGTGCAGGTACATGAATTGATTCCTCTCATCCAAACACCTTCTATACTTGAGTTGAAATGTTATCTACGAAGCTTAAAACGGGAGATGCTTGCTATATATCAAAAGAAGACAACACTTGTGCTCTCATGTGACTTACAACCAGACAAAGGAGAGAAATCAATTATGCCACTTCATTTGAGCCTCCAAGCTTTTAATAGTCTGGTTGTATTCCTTCCTTACTCTTTCACTTGCATGGCTGGTTGTTATTGGCTAGACCTATATTTTGCATTGAGGACAATGCATGGTTTAAGTGTGGGGGAGGGATTTTGTTCTTACTTTTGGTTTTTGTTCTTTGTTTTTAAAATGAGAAAAAGAAAAATATTTTGGTTTTTGCTTTGGTTTTTGTTACTTGTTTTCAAGAAAAGAAAGAAAATTTTTAATGTTAAAACTGCAAGTTTTTAGTAACTTTAGTATGATGCATTCTTGATTTGAAGAGTAATTGATCATATTTTGAGTTGGTGGACTTAGTGGCAATGAATTTGATTTTGGTGAATTTAGGCTAGTGATCATATTCCTAGTGAGATTTTGAGCCTAATACAGATACATTTTTTTTTAGTGCGTACCCCTATCTTTTTACTTGATCTAGAACTTGATTTGAATCTTATTTGAGGTTGCATTTTATGCATGAGTATTCATAAAAATGATAAAGAGTGAGATTTTTAGCCTAATACAGATACATTTTTTTTAGTGCGTACCCCTATCTTTTTACTTGATCTAGAACTTGATTTGAATCTTATTTGAGGCTGCATTTTATGCATGAGTATTCATAAAAATGATAAAGGCATTCATTTTCATTTTAGCCAGATAAGCCAAAAAGCCTACCATTTTCATACATATATCCTTTGTTTAGCCTTTTGAGCCTATACTCCTTCTAGTTTATCTACACCCACAGTCATTAGAAAAAAAAAAATCTACCTTTTCGAATGTCTTGGGAGTTGAAGAGTATTGCATTATATTTGTTTTGGATGGAAGAACATGCATAAAAGTAGGAATTGGGTCATTATGAAAAATATGGTAGGTTATCTCAAAAAAGAAAGAACAAAACAAAAGAAAAAAAAAAAGAGAAGACAAAAAAAGAGAGAGAGATGAAAAAAAAAAACAAAAGACAAAAAAAAAAGAGAAAGAAAGAATGATGACTCAATTCAAGTTTAGTTTGGTTTCTTGCATCTCATGTTATCTACTATATTATTCTCTTCATCTTTTAAGATATTCAACTTTGTTTTTCCAAAGACTTGTCCTTTCTTTCTTAACATTAGCCCCATTTCAACCTAATAAAAGTTCTTTGGATTTATGCATGCACTTGCTTTATTAGTGGTGGAGGATTTAGATACTTGTTAAGCCTATGGAGAGAATATTAGATAGGGATGAATTTGAGTGTAAACACAAACCTATACACTTTTGAGCGAAGAGTGACATGCACATTATCCTTGGTAAGGGATTTATAGCTTAGGTTCTCCTTTGTCAAGTAAATTGTCATTATGTTTGTTTCCTTGATCCATGAGAAGATCACTTGGACAAGAGAGGTGTTGAAATACTTTTGTTTCCTTATTGCTTGTGGTTGGAACATTCATTTTTGAAGTTTTGGTTTAGTTTAGTTTTAGTTTTAGTTTTTATTTACTCTCCCTTGGTCTTGATTTGTTTTGCCCAGGAGTGCAAATGATAAGTGTGGGGGAGTTGATAAATCCCAATTTTCATATATTTTATCCCACCTTATTCATTTATTTTGGGGATTATTTTAGGCTAATTTGGATATATTAGATAATATTTAGATTGTTAGCGTATTTTAGGAAATAATATAAATCTGAATTAATCATGAGATTATTGAGCTTAAATTAGTACTTTGATTGTTATCTTGTGATTTAATAATATTTCTAAATATATGATATCATGATTTTAGTTAATTTCTGCCAATAAAAAAATATATTAGAATATCCTGTAAGTAAATTATAATTGAAAAACTATTTTTGAAAACTCTAATTGATATTCCAAACAAGCAAGCGTCCATATGGGCCCTATCATAATCCGATCCGGACTAGTCTAATTTGTTATTCCTTGATGAGTTGGCCATGCAAAAAGGAAACAATGGATGAGCCCATAGGTGGTGTAGTGTGATCACAAAATCATTCTGATAAAGAGTAGTCACTGGCTATATGTGACTCTGTGTAAAGGTCCCATAGGTAGTGAGGTGATTTGTGTATTATGCGTGAATGAGAACACGGAGGGAAGATATGTGGAAGAAAGTAGGGGCATTGGCATATAATTTGAGGCACTGATTCGTGATATTGGGATTGATGATCAAAGTGTCATGCTTTGTTTGGGACATGTTCCTTGGGCCACCCATTTTATTTATTTTCCTTCAATTCCATAATATTCTTACTTATTTTTTTATCAAGAAACATAAATATAGTGGTTGAGAAATGTTCCAACACTCCACGTGATACACCTAAATTATTGCTTCATATATATTAATGTTTGGCAAATGCAGAAAATGACATGTGAAGCTGATTGAGCTTTGGGTGAAGGGTGTGAGTATTATTGTCAATCAAGTAATAACGTGGGCACCCTTTGTTGAATCAAAATCTTGGAAATGATCATAATGATTCATCAACATTGAGTTAGAAATTATATATATATATATATATATATATATATATATATATATATATATATATATATTAAAAGATTTGTTGATTACTACGAATATATTCATCTGCCCCGATATTATTAACTGTGTGAGAGATTGGGAAAGCATATATTTATGATAGAGAGAAGAAGCTAAGTTAGGAAAAGGGCAAGAAATGAGGAGAAGGAAACGATGCCACATGACATTGTCAAGATTCAAGAATATAACCAAGATTCCTAAGACTTAAACTAGATCAATGTTCGTACACATCATTCATATATATATATATATATATATATATATATATATATATATATATATATATATTGTGTATTTGTTACCTTCGCCAATTCCTAGTGAAAATAATCATATAATCAATAATTCTATATTACATGAAACGCCGATACTTTATATTCATTATTGCAATCACACTTCATCCTATTAAGCGGTGAAATGTTATTGAAGCTCGTTAAAATATTAGTTGTCATTTTAGTTACTAAAAATGTTGAGACAAAAAGGGTGACAATTTTCAATGGTAAGAAAAATCTCTTATGTTATAAATAAAAGAGAAAGTTAATAAGAGAGATATAATAATTCTCAATAGCTATTAAAGTGTAACCAATTTATTTTATAGGCATAGCTCGCAACCTCACGGAAATTGATATCTACATATTTGATAATAATAAGAGATAATTGTGGGATATTAAAAATAATTAAGATAATACCCATATAATATTGACATCCACACAAATATTATATTCATAACACTCCCCCTTAAATGTCCATTATATACGAATGGGCCTCATTAAAAAAACTTTAAGTAGGAAAAATCTGATAGTACAAAAGCCCATCAAAAGAAAAAGAATACATCACTCATTGATACACGACTCATTAAAAACATTGCTAAGAAATCCTAGTGAGATAAAATCATAAACAAAGAAAAAAGAGTACAGTACATATTAGCCCCCTCTCTTGTCAATGTGAGTTGATGCCTTTGAATATATAGAGTCTAATGTCACAAACAAGCTTCCTAAATATTGTTGCAGGAAGTGACTTCATGAACAAATCTGTTAGATTTCATTGGAACGGATGTGCTGGATACTAATTTCATTCTCTGATGTTGATCTAGTCTACTGCAATATCTTCGTGTTGATGAATAATTATACCATGCTAATAAGAAAATGATTTATCAAGTCATGTTGATGAATTAGATACACATAAGTGCTCCAATTACATTAAGATATGATAGTTCTAGACAAAGTATTTCTTCATCACCTTCTTGAGGTCTAATGATGAGGCACTTCCGGACCAAGCATTTCTCCATAGAAAATGCTTTATTCTTCTTAAATCCTTTATTTCAATTGATTTTTTTTTATACAATTTATTACTTTAGCAAGCTTTTTGAGAGTGTAAGTAATTTGCAGCTTTGCAAGCTCTTTAAAAGTTCAATCAAATCACAATTTTTATAAATCTGTCAAGAGTTCCAAATATATATAACATACATGGGTAGGATAGATATTTTATATCATTCCTTAAACATTAACTGAGTCAATAATATAACATACACCCTAGTTGCTTTAAACATATATAGATCTTGATTGAATTGTGTGCTTCTCACAAGTTGAATCCGTTTAGGAACTTTCATATGGTTAGATCTTAATCTATGCACATATTAAACCTTGAGGGTTTTATAAGTATAACAATTGTTCATATATATACTCCTAACATTTAAATCCTTCTAGGATTCACATATAAATCACAACATAGTAAGTCATAGGTTACATTGCTCTCAAGAAGCATATCAAAATTTCATGTATTGCCAGACTTTCAAATTAACAAGACATATGAAAATTTAATCCACCATAAGACATGAATTTCAAGTGCTCGGGCTAGAAATACACAAGTTTGTATTATGATGTTGCATGTTGCGTATTTCCTTTTCTATAGCCAATAATCTTTATGCCTATATTTCATGACATTTTTTTATCACGTGATATTATTATAAAAAACCGTTGTTGACAGCTTTATCTTTGTAATTCCCTTTTCTTTTATGACATAATTAAGTGAGACATCTTTATTGCTTTTAGGTATCTGAACCTCTCTTAAGGTCTTACAAACAGCTACGTCTCTCTTATTACCTTTTCAATATAATCATCTTGATTATGTGTTCTCTTTTCTTTTCTTTTGGAACCAATCATTTTCTCATATTTCAGGTATATATCATTTTTCATTTATATTGATTGGAGCATTTTTCATCTAGAACATGAAATATAATGTTGACTACTAATGTTGTTTTGATGATAAGAAATATGAGAGATTTGATTTAACAAAGATTGATAATTAAACCACATTAATTAACTCTTAGATAATACTAAAGCAAAGCATATGACAAATGCTCAAACAAATGCTCTTCATCTTTGATTCTCAAGAATGAGAATTTGATTCTCAAGAATGTGCTTGAAATGTATATTTCCTTTCATGATTTGATCACCGAGCAATTCTCAAGAATCAAAGGTGATTCTTGAGAATCCAAGTGCAAAGCAATAATCCTCTCCTTTTTCTTGCTCGTTGGTTCTTGAGAATGGGTAGGTAATTCTCGAGAACCTTTAGTTCATGTACAAGAAGAGTTACAACACATACATATTCCTTTTTCCATTTGCATTCTTGATTCTCAAGAATGTAAGATACATTCTTGAGAATGAGATATAATAGATGCACATTTCTTTCAACTTGTAATTCTCTAATTCTCAAGAATGATATAGACAATTCTTGAGAATGCCAAAGCAAGCAAATCATGATCTCACCAAACAGCATCTCCTCTAAATCGATGATTCTCGAGAATGAGAAGGAGAATTCTTGAGAATGTATTTCATTTGGAAAACCATGTGAACATCAAATTTTATTAAGCTCGTTGATTCTCAAGAATTGGAACTTGATTCTCGAGAATCCAAGAGGAAAGCAACATTCCCTCCCTTAGCCGACTATGTGAACATCATGACTTATATGTTAAGCTCGTTGATTCTCAAGAATTGGAATTTAACTCTTGAGAATAAAACTGGAGCAATGGCACCGAAGCAAAATAGATCACACATGACCTAAGCCAATTCTCAAGAATTGATAGGCAATACTCGAGAACCATAGTCATGAAATAAGAAACATGGATCAACATGAATTCACTAATTCTCAAGAATGTGATTACAACTCTTGAGAATTCAACATGATAAAACAAAGAAATATTTTGCAATTATGTAGTTCCATGAACTCATGTAATTTTGCCAAACTCCTTTAACTAATCTTTATTATTGGGTTATTCCTAAACTTAATTATTTTATCATTAAACATCATCCAAGTGTGTTGCAGATTCTTTAGGCATGTCTAAAGCTAAGTTCAAGAAAGAGGATTCCGACATGGTGGAATGAGCATTTAATGATGACAGAGAAACAGTGCAACATTTGGAATAATAACCTGAGCCAAAAGCAAATATTCTTTTGAGTGATGCTTATTTCGGCTATTTCTCTGACACAAGTTCAAACAACGGTAAACGCATTTAATACAAGGCATCCCTGCATTTAATGAAGCAGCGGTCGATTGGGCTTGAGCAAGAACGAATGGGTCTAACGGAAATTCAAACTGAGACAACGGCTATATTAAATTCAAGACGGTGAAGCCTGTTAAAGGTGATCTTATAAAAGCCCAGAACATTCAATGTGCCACCTACTGGAACACGAAGCATTCATTTTGAAATTTAATTAAGTTCACTGTTCCATTAGCTTTCATCTATTATTTCTCTCTGTACTTCAGTGCTTAGCTTTTATCTACTCAGTGAGAAGTGAAAATCAATTACATTGTTTGTTTATTAGTGTTGCTTAAGGTTGTGGAATCTTAAGTAAAGGGTGTACAATTACAACCAGTTAGGGGGAGCAGAGTCTTGAGTGATTGGATTGTCGCAGGAGTTACTGAGTGTGTAATTGTAATCTTGAGGATTAGTGAAATACCCATACTGTTGTGGGAACTGGAAGTAGGTTGTTTGATTTGACCGATCCAGTATAATTTCTGTTGTGTCTTTTATTCCTTTTTGTTTTACTTCCTCAAATTATTCAGAAACAGAAACAGAAGAAAATTCTAAATCACCTATTCACCCCCTCTAGGCGATATTCTCCTTTCATATAAGACTTCTCATTTAGGTCAATCACTACATCTGGCAAATATTGTAATATATTAAGAACACAATATCTGATGAACGAACTTATAGTTCATATGGTTATATTTGAGGATCTATGTTTGATGCATTCAATGTATTATATTTTCCAGCTACTCTTTTTCTCACCCTCAAGTTGAGAAAATTTTGTCAAATGACTATCAATTAATTATGCAGTATAGGTCTCTTAAATCAATTTGTTTCCTTCAAAATCATCATTTTGTTCCATTTAGAGACAAATAAGAGGAAGGATGTTCTTACACAATAATAATGATAATTCTGTTCTCATAAATTTTGATTTAGCTACATCTGGAGGCTTTGATAAAATTTTGCTAGATCATTTTATGGATCATATAGTCTGAAAATTGCGCATTATAATAATTTATTCAAATAACTTTTCAAACTTTAGGTTGCAAACATGTAATTGTCTCATAAATGCATCTATCAAATTTATTGAATACTTATATAGTTTACACACTATTCGAATGGGCCAATATATATATATATATATATATATATATATATATATATATATATATTCGAATGGGCCAATATATATATATATATATATGAGTTTGATATATTTCAAAAAAATCATAGATTCACCCCAAATCACAAATAACTAGTGATATTCTTGTAGTCTGATTCTTTAAGAACAATTAGTACATAATAATATGTTGACTATTCATAAAGAATTTTCAGGTTCCTTAATGAATGTTGACACATAATATCTAATAAGGTGTTGTTGCATCATTTATGTGACTTGGTTGGTTGAACTAGTTATACCAACAATAAATTTGTCTAGATGAGTAAACTTCTGATTTAGTGTACAAAGTTTCAATTTCTATAACATCTGACATTATTGAAATTTTCATATGACATAACTCACACATGTACTCCAACAATCTCTCCTTAAGTGTGAGTTATACAAACATATTTTTCTTATTTTTATATCAGTTCTTCAAGAACTATATCTACTTTGTTATTAGTTCTTCAGGAACTATATTATTAATTCTTTTGTTATGTAAAGTTCTCCGGGAATTACCAAATAATAATTTACAGATTACTATATATTATTGTATCTCTATATAATTCTTTACAACGGCTTGGTAATATCTTTTTTAAGTTCTACTTGAAAGATTGAATTGTTTTTCATATCTTTCTTTCATACATATGCTTTCCATAATCTAACGCCCCAAAATTATATTTGTAGTTATGAACTGTTGATCATCAAACAATACAAGTGATAACGGAGAAAACGTGAGCACTACACATTTGATACCCCAAAGAGAATTACAAAAGGTGAAGGGTCAAATTGGTACAAAATATTCAAAAGGACCACTTTTCCCCGAGATAATAATCCAAGTATCCACTGTCTCCCCATTTCTTCTACTTTTGTCTAATGAGTAATGACCAAACTGGTCACGACCTTGGACGAACAAGATGCGAGTTGGGCTGAGGAACAGACCATGGGCCGATAGAAATGGGCCGACCACCGAACCTCTCACAAGATGGGCACATGGTGAGAGTAGTGGGTGGGGTCATGTGCATATACAGTTGTGGGGAAAGTTTCAGTGCTCTCAGCTCCTGTACCTCCTTCTGCAACCGCCTGTTCTCCTCCGTCAGATTCTCACAACACCTCTTCAAGAACTCACAGTCCACCTCCGTTTGCTTCAGCTTCGTCCTGAATTTTCCGATCACAAAAAACACTTTCCGTTAAGTTTTCCACTCTTAACAATAATCAAACTCCGGTGAACAAGAATCAAGAAACTAAACTCACCTTGCTCTTCTGTTCTGGAACCAAACCTCCACTTGCCGAGGTCTAAGTCCTAGCTGCTTCGCCAGAGCCAGCTTTTGCTTCTGCAACACAAGATCTTCGCCGTTAGAATCAAGAAATAATTATTGAAAACTTCCTTTCGTTTTTCCGGCGATCCAGATCCAGAAACAGAGTAGGAAGAGGATGTACGGTTTTTAATTAAATACTTACGGGATTGAGAGTACTGTGCTCCTTGAAGCTCTCTTCGAGAATAGCGGACTGATCTTTGGAGAGCCTGAGTTTCTTTCTGCAAGTTTCGTTGTCTTCGTCATCGCTGATTCCTCGAGAATAAGCTCGATCTGTGTCGTTCTCTTCGCTACTGTTAGCCGGATCTCTCTCGCTTCGCTTACCGCTCACGCTCGAGATCGTGCTATTCGGAGACGAAATCCCCGCCTCCTCCTCACAATCGACCTCCGACGGCAATCGATTCACGTCGATTCCTCTGAGAGACGGCCGAGCTTCACCTCTGCCTCCTTCAGAACACCGATCTGCATCAATTTAAAACACCGCAACGTAATCAGACATTAAGCTCATCTCACCGATCAATAAAAGACGCCGGGAATATATATATATATTATATTACTTTCAGGGGAAAATAAGGAAAACATGGAGAAGAAGAGAAATCAGATCTGAGGAAAGATCTGGATATATGAATAGGCACCTGAAGATTTGCTAGGATTAGAAACGGAGTGAGGGAAGCTCAAGCTTAGATTTAGGCCAAAATCGTGATTTGAGAGCATGATTTCTGAAAACTTTGAAGAAGTGGGAAGTGAGGTTGTGTGCAGTGGTTTTGGAGGTTTGAAGGAAAAGAGTGGGGATTATATAGAAAAACTGAAAGAGAGAGTGTGTGAATTGGAAGGGTCAATCATGAAGACACCCAATAATCTCAATCATGGCTTTCGCCTCCAAAAAATAATTAAATAAATTAAATAATCAAGCACACTTCGTCTTTGTCTGCCCTTCCCCTTCGTTCAAATCTTACCTGTTTACCTTTTTGCGTTTGACCATTTGCTTAATGCAGATCTGTTGCTGCATTGTCTCATTCCAAATCTGTATTTCCAATTATATTCTTTTTTTGTGGAACTAGTAAATCTCAACCAAATAGTTCAGATTATCGTGTATTTTATCTTGCTTAACAATCTCCTTCTCGCCAATTATAAAGAGAATATTTGATACAAACAATAAAAACAAAAGGAAAAAAAAGTCAAAGTAATTAATATCAGCAATATATTTATAACAACTTTTCTAAAGCTATCAAACATTTATTAATTTTTTTTATGTTAAAGTATACTTTTAGTCGTTTAAGTTTACATGAATTATATTTTTTATCTCTTAACTTTATAAAGTATATTTTTAGTCTTATAATTTTAACACTGTTAATTTTGCTAACAGAAAATACAAACTCAAGAAATAATGATGTAAATTTAAGTGATGACTATATAATTAAATGTTATTAAGAATATGGATAATTTGAAGAATATATAAAATATGTGTAATTAAATGTTATTAGTTATCACTTAAGTTCGTTGCGTCGGCGTTTTCTGTCAACAACATTAACGGTGTTAAAATTTTAGAACCAAAAGTATACTTTATAAAGTTAAAGGACTAAAAGTATACCTTATGTAAAACTTAAAGGACTAAAAGTATACTTTAGCATTCTTTTAAAATATATTCTATCTAAACTTTTTTATAAGGCACCAACTATCAATTCTCACAAACTAATAAAGTTAGTTAAGAGCATTAAAATTGTCATAAAATTCAAATAATTTTCAATATTACCTCTACTAACTACCATAAACTCACATATAGTACTCACTCTCACTACCCTTATCAAATATGGGCAAACAAAAAAAAAATTAATTGCACATTGAAAACTTATAAGTGCCTTATAAAAAAAATAAAAAACATTTGATAGTTAGTGGCTTATAATAAGGATCAAAGGGGTATCTTTAGACAACCCTCTACTAAAAAAAGTATCATTGGCGTTAAAATAAATGTTAACATTTTAGTATATTAAGAACTAATTTTGGAGTGTTATAAACATTTTCATAAAACAAGTATTATTAATTAGTTTAATTATTTTCCTTTAACTTATCTGATCTAATTCAGACATTATTATAATTCATGCATTCATTGGAGTATGTAAGATTCCATCTTACAATCTCATGTTTAAAGAATATACTCAATGGTATTTGAATTATACGGTCAAAAAAGGAAATTATTATGCCTAGCAAATTACAAAGCCCCCTTTGCTCCATTAAAAAAGTGGATAAAAATGTCAATAAGAATTAAGTGATTTTTATATAAAGGACATGTTTGAAGAGAGCTTTAAGTAGCTTAAAATTATATAAAAAAAAAAAACTCCAGGAAGAGGAAAAAAAGCCTTAAGTTAAGTTCACTAGACTGTTTTTTAAAAAGACTTCTAAAAGTAAGTTAAGGAAAAAAATTTATGCGATAATTTTTTCTAAAAAGCTCTCAACTTTTTTACGTGACTGTCCACTTCTAACACTGGGCCTGTTGGGGTTAGCAGTGAGAGTAGTAGCTTATTTTCTATTTGACTTTTTTAGAAACCCAATAGAAAAAAAATAATTATGTTATAAATATGATCTATCATTGGATTGATGACGGTAGAAATAATGGGTCTATGTCAAAAAACTGTCATCTTTTTGGAAAAAAACTACGGCATGGAGTTTTTTTCTTGACTAATTAAAAAGGAGTTTTTTTTTTCATAAAAGTCCAATAAATTTAAAATTCGACTCAAACACCCTAAATATAGGTTAAAAAAAAATGGTAAGAGGTGAGAAGATATTCGGACATGGGATGATGAAATTGCACAGTGTCGCCCAAAAATAATGCAGCTACTATAATAATAGTAGCAACAAAAACATGCTTAAATAGTCAAAGTGTAGGAAGCAACCCCAATTCACATGGAGGAATAAAAGGTGGGGGAATTTATCGTGGGAAAGATGGAGATTTCTGATGATGAATCTGACGAAATCTTCATCGTGGAGGTCCAGAGGATCAGGTGGCATTGTCAATGGCCAACATCACCGACTCACCTCCAATTCACATGTCCCTCACTGTTACTCTATTTAACAGTGAATGTGGAAAATTACATCCCAATTTCTTAAGTCTTCTCCCTCACACCTTAACCGAATCTTTTTCATCAATTACAAACCTAGTCACCTCATCATACCACTGTTGCTTCAAAAGCAACAGTTAATTAACCCATCACCATATACTTTTTTTAAAAGTAAAAATACATATGTAGTTATCATTTTAGAACAAAAGTCACATTCCACCGTTATGTTATTGTTCACCGCTGTTATGTTACTGTTCACTTCATCTATTTCTCTTTCATTATATTGGGCGCTCCCGGAGGTAAAGCACATGTGTATTTTTGCTCATTTACCCTTGATTCTTTTTATAAGATACTTACTTATTATCAAGGAGCATTAATTATTTTTTATATATATATGCTCATAATCAATAAGGATAGTAGATAAGAGTAATAATAATATAATATTAGAAATTAATGCAATTTATTTTTTAGTAATATTGGAAATTACGTAAATTATAGAACAACTTTATTGACTTTAATTTTTTTATTGACTTGTGAAAATTATTAGCTTATGTCTTATAATAATGATAAGAAGGAGTACTAACCTTGCACCCACTTGTTTAGCTTATAATAAGAGTGGGGGGAGTACTTCGTTATACTCCCTCTGGTCCTTATTATAAGGCACCAACTACATTTAACTAACTTATTTATTACTATTTCCTATTATGCCCTTACTTTAACAAACTTTTTTAAATCTATCTCATTAAAGTAGGGATAAAGTTGGAAACTTTTATTAATTTTAGGCTCATTAATGACTTAACTTCCATTTTCTTGGTTTGTGAGAAAAGATAGTTGGTGCCTTATAATAAGAACCAGAGGGAGTATATATATATATAGATAGAGTGAGAGAGAGAGAGAGTGTGTGCCTGTGTGTGAATTTTAATTTAAGCATGCATGAGCACTTAATAAGGATGATGCTTTATGGGAATTAAAAGTTACTGTAAAACCCTATCCTTGACCTTTGCGCGTGCTTTCTTGCTTTATTTACTCATCGCCGTCCTAAAAGATGCCACTTTCACTGGCTCACGCCTGCTTTATCGGCCATTGTGTTTTGTGAATGGCAGTCACTTATGATGGCTTTTTTTCCCATAGTGCCCCTTTTTAGGAAACTATTTACCAAAATGCCTCTACTTTGAAACTATTTCCCATTATGCCTTCCTCTGGAAACATATTCTCAATCTACTCCCGTTTAGTCGACTAAATTTCGAGGGGGTTCAAATTTTTTGAACCCCCTCGAAATTTAGTCGACTAAACCACTTGGTTTAGTCGACTAAATCACTTAGTTTAGTCGACTAAATTTCGACGATGAGGGTTTTTAAACACCCAAAACCACAACAACATGAACCCTAATCGTGTAAAAACCTATCCAAACCTCTTCCCCCTCTCTTTTTCGCCAAAGCCTTGCTGAATCTGTTGGTGGGTTGCGTAGGAAACTTCAATCTAGTGGAATTTGTGTCGATATCGGTATGTTTTCATCTCCATTTAAGATTTCCGTCGTCATTTATGTGTTTATGCGAACCCCCATTTGCGTTTTTGCATTTTGTGCTTTGATTGGGTTGTTTTGTTGTGTGTCTTTGCTTGATTTGAGTATTTCATTCCTATTTATGGAGGAAAATGATGAATATACATGTGAAAGTGAAAAGATTTACATCGATTGAGTGGTTTTTATTTTTTTGAAGAATATCACTTCGTTTTTCTTAAATTTTTTTATTTGGTCAGATAAAACCCTCCATTTTACAGCTAAAATTCTGGTGTCAAAGATGAGTTCAAGTTCAAACACTTACATGACTATAATCTACCACAGTGGAAGGTATTTTGATGGTCCCGATGGTGTTCAATTTGAAGGGAAAATGAAAATGATGAAAATCAAATAGGATACTACATACAACAAGCTGAAAGAAAGAATTTACCAAAAATTGGGGCTATATGGCAGCCAATGCATTCATCGGTTAATTGCCAAAGTGGAGACTATAGTGGGTAAGGATAATGTATACTACATTAGTACCGATGTATGTGATGATGAAGATGTAGATTGTGTCATAGATGCATTTGTTAATCGGAGAGTACAAAATTTTATTGAGATATATGTTGAAATTGAATCTGGCGAATCATCATCTATACCTATGCATCCAAGATCCCCACAGTATTTTGGTTAAGAAGATAGACATGTTGGTGTATCTGCACCTTCACAAGTGTTAAGTCAGGTAACATTGATGGAAGATGAGGAAGATGAGAATATGCACAGCGATGAGGAGGACGAATTTGAGAGGTTTATTCCACTAGGTGACAGCTCAGATACCGATGTGGAGGGTGATTTTGATTCTTGCCCGAACCTAGTAAACCCAGGGACTGCAACAATGCCACCACTTCGTATTGACTCAATTAGTAGTGGTAATTTAGTAGACTTGAATTTGTGGTTGTTTTTGTAATGTTTATTTACTGGTTCTGATAGAAAATTCATATTGACAGATGTTGGACCTGATAGTGAGCCGTTTTAGACCGAAAGCTCGCACTATTCTCAAATTAGTGCGGTTGACTATGACGATGAATTAGAGATGTTGTATGGTGATGATGACAGGCAAGGTGGATAGCAGTTAGGCGATCCATTATATATGTATCAGCAGTTTCCTTCTAAGTCTGAGATGCATCATGCCGTGAAATTGTATTGCATGAAGACTCATCGTTTAGCCAAAGTTGAAAAAAGTGATGAACGGAGGTTTGTGATGAAGTGTCGAAATCATGCTGACAGTTGTCCCTGGTATATGAGGGCAATGACAAGCAAGAATGGAAATTGTTGGGTGGTCCGTAAGTGGGTTTGCGATCACACCTGCCTGAACCAGAATCTTACCCGGGATCATGGACAACTGGATTTAAATGTCATATGTGCAGGCATTATCAGTATGTTTCGTATTTTTGTTGCTTTCTACTTCTGTTTGTTTATTGACATTATATTCTGAAGTTTGTTATGCTTTAACAAGATATGTTAAGAGAAGATCCAGCTTTAAAGCCAGCGCTGATACAAGAGAGGATGCAGCGTATGTATAGATATAATATAACATACAAGAAGGTTTGGAAGGCGAAAATAAATGCCATTGTGAAGTTATTTGGTGATTGGGAGGAATCATATGCATTCTTGCCCAATTGGTTAACATACATGACGCAGGTTAACGTGGGCTCTGTTTTCAGGCTTGATACAGATGAATGTTCCGACCATCGTCGGTTTTATGTCAACTTACGCGTCTTTCGTAGAGTTTTTTGGACATTTAACCAGACAGTTGAAGCCTTCAAATACTGTAAACCCATACTACAAATTGATGGCACCCACTTGTACGAAAAATACAAAGGTACTCTCTTGATTGCGACTTCACGGGATGGGGATGGGAAAGTCTTACCAATTGCCTTTGCTGTTGTTCCTCTTGGTGAGAAGTATGATGACTGGTGGTGGTTTCTTTGTCTCTTACGTGATCATGTGACGCAGAGGACGGGCATTTGTTTGATATCTGATCGTCACGCCAGTATCATAAAGGCGGTTAAAGATCACCGCAATTGGCAGCCTCCGTATGCCTATCATGTGTATTGCCTACGTCATGTCGCGAGCAACTTTAATACCAGATTCAAGGATGTGCAACTAAAGAAAACAGTTATGAACTTAGGTATGAAAGTATACACTTTGGTTACTGCCTTCACATATTTGAACATGTTTGTAATGCACCCATTGTTATGAGTTTGCTTTAACATGTTATGCAGGGTACATGAGTTCAAAGATCCAGTTTGACCGGAAGTTTCGGGAATTTATTGATTGTAACCCACAGGTTGTGTTCTGGTTTGACCGGCTTCCAAAAGAGAAATGGTGTAGGTCCTACGATGAAGACGGACGGAAGTTTGGTCACATGACGACTAACCTGCCGAGTGTGTGAACAAGATCCTTAGGGGTGCACGTAATCTGCCGATAACGGCTTTGGTGAAGATGACCTGTAGTAGACTGGTCGAATATTTTGTCATCAGGCGTGTTGAGATTAACCAAAATATCGCTGCAGGTAGGATAGTGTCAAAAAAGGTTGAAGAACACTTACAAAGGATGGACCAGATGACAGTTACATACCGTGTGCGGCTTTATGACAGAGATTTACAGTTATATGAGGTTGAGGACGCATATAATCAATCTACACATGTTGCCGGTGACATAATGAGGGTTGACTTGATAAATCGCAAATGTCAATGTGGGAAGTTCACAGCAAGAAGATATCCCTGCAGCCACGTATTAGCAGTATGCAAAATGGAGAATTTGAACCATTATGATTACGTTGATCCGGTATTCACTATCCCATACATTAGTCAGGTATATACAGCACACTTGTATCCTATTAGGCAATGAATTGTTAATTCAACAAGGAGAGGGCCCAACAGTTATCCTAAACGCAACTTTGGCCCGCACAAAGGGAAGACCAAAGTCTACAATGATACAAAATGAGATGGATTGGATGGAGTCTCAGCCCTCAAGCAGTCAGCAAAGATGTAGGAATTGCCACCAAGTCGGTCATAATATGCGCACATGTCCAACGAGGAATAGGCAAACTTGAAGTCTATGTAAAATGTTTTGTATTTAGGGTACTATGAGTTGTGTTGTTAATGGCTTCAAAATTTGGACCATTCAGTTAATTGATATGTTGTATGGTATCATTGACTCATTTTGGGACATTAGCGGATCAAATGTGTAATGAAATTCACAAATTGAAGCTACTAAACAAAAAATCATAAAGTTTCAATGTCCGAACATAAAACATAAAGTCACTAAAAGTACATAAAACATGAACACCATAAATCTAATATACATTCTCTAGATTCCCATCATCCTCCGCGTGCTCATCAGCCACATCATCACCCTCAACAGCATTTGGTGCTCCTCCAAGCTGCATCTGACCAAGCGTCTCCTCTACCCACTTCATCCAAGCCTGCATCCACCTCCACCTTTCATTATCTATCTTCCACCTCTTTTTCTGCATCCTGCCCTGGTGTTGGATGACCTACATGACATCACTAAGGGAGAATCCACCCTCCGGCTCAGGATGAACATCGTCGCCGTCATCATAATCGACCTCAGGAAGAACAATAGGTGGACCCGAACCAACATCAGGTACAAAGGGTGGACCCTAGCCAGCAGCAGCATCAACATCCTCTTCACCAATGTAGTGCCACCCACCATCTGCACCCTTGGTGATCTTGCACTGCTCTAAGAGGCGTTGTCCAAAGATGGCATTCCATGCTTCCTGTTTCACCATCACCTCATCGTCCATAGGAACACCAAATTTCTCCAAAATCTTCTGAACCAAGTAGGCGCATGGGAGTGCACCTTTATGTCTTGCCTTATACATATGCCAACAGATATAATGTCTCCAATTAACCTCAATGCCATTCCGAATGGACCACATAATGGGGATGTCACCCTCCAACACTCTTGAATGATTGTAGGCCCGAGGAAACAATATGTGGGTGATGACGTAGAAGAGGATCCGAGAACTAACAGTCAGTTGTCCCACAGTCACTATAGGTCTATGCCCTCCTGGCCTCCTGAACGCATACACAGCCTCATCTCGAACATATCCCTCCATGACAAAATTGGTGTCCCCATCAAACTGGTATCTATCACCAGCATGAAAATCAAATCCAAGAAGATCCGTCCACATGTCAGTCGTCACCAAAATGTCAACCCCGCAGACACGAGATTGCAAATCACCATGAATGTAGATCATGTTATGGTAGAAAGCTCTCACCATAACCTCTGAATAGGGACAACTCATCTCCGCCAGCCCTCCCAAATGCGAAGTTCCCAACAATGTCACAATGTCAAGGCCCTCACGTGCAAAGAATGTCATGTCTAATGACTTCAGCTTAATGATGGGTCTAGAAGCAAAATCCCTTATGAATCGTTCATGCTCTGCTTCATTATTTTCAAACACATATCCAAACGGGAGGTCAACAACGGGCTCAGGCTCAAGTTCCGGTGCATGCTGTTGCTTAGAGGAGGATGCCCCGCGCGATGCTCGGTGCTTGATCCGTCTCCCACGCACATTGCCGGTGTCAGGAGGAGCTTGTCTACGACGCATGATGAGAACAAAGACCTACAAAGGGACGTTACAATCAATCAGGAAACAAGAAACATTCATCATTCTCAATTTCACATTTACATTCATCATTTTCACTAACAAACACTTTCAACATAAACAAGAAATACTCATAAACGCAAAAAAATTCGCATAAACGCAAAAAAATATCATAAACATGTACATTCATCGTTTTCCTCTATAAATATCAATGAAAAACTCAAATCAATCATACATACACAACAAAACCACTAATTCTTGATGAAAAACAAAGATAAATTCGTCCAAAAATAAAAAAATTCGCATAAATGCAAAAAAATTATCATAAACATATACATTCATCGTTTTCCTCCACAAATATCAATGAAAAACTCAAATCAATCATACATACACAACAAACCCACCAATTCTTGATGAAAAACGAAGATAAATTCGTCCAAAAATAAAAAAATTCGCATAAACGCAAAAAAATTATCATAAACATATACATTCATCGTTTTCCTCCATAAATATCAATGAAAAACTTAAATCAATCATATATACACAACAAAACCATCAAATCTAAGCACAAAACAGTAAAACACAAATGGGGTTTACAATAACACAATGTCGACGGTGGAATTCCGAAAATGGGACGAAAACATACCGAAATTGATGCAAATGCAAGTTGATTGAAGTTCTCTTCGCAACCCACAAACGGATTCAGAGAGATTTTGGCGAAAAAGAGATGGGGGAGGGGTTTGGGGAGGAGATCTAGTCGATTAGCGGTGTTTGGGGTGTTTAAAAACCCTCACCGTCGAAATTTAGTCGACTAAACCAAGTGGTTTAGTCGACTAAATGTCGGGTGTGGGCTTTTTAACGCCCACCCCCGAAATTTAGTCGACTAAACCACTTGGTTTAGTCGACTAAATGGGTTTAGTCGACTAAACCAAGTGGTTTAGTCGACTAAATTTCAAGGGGATTCAAAAAATTTGAACCCCTCGAAATTTAGTCGACTAAACCCCTGGTTTAGTCGACTAAAGGGGGGTAGATTGAGAAAATGTTTCCAGAGGAGGGCATAATGGGAAATAGTTTCAAAGTAGGGGCATTTTGGTAAATAGTTTCCTAAAAAGTGGCACTATGGGAAAAAAGCCCACTTATGATCCCCACAATAATTCACTCCTACTCAACTAACATGTTATTATTGTCTATCTAAGATGTTTTATATGTTTTCCACGTAGATTAAAAAAATTCAAAAACTTATTTTATTTGTTTAAAATTATGCTAATATTTAATTTTAGAAAAAAACATGTAAATGCCTATTAATTTTCTTAAAACCATTATTCTTTTCGTTAATCTCATTACTCAATTGTTCATCGATCCGCAAGGAAGGTAATCAAAAAAGAAAGAAGAACTCATCTTTTATCTTTTATAACTTATAACTCAATTTTTTATCAATCATTTTATGTATTTTGTCACTACTTATTGATTTTGTCAAAATCATTATAAAAGGCAATTTCCCCAGCATTGAAATTCTCACTTTCACTATTTTTTTTTATACATAAAAGTTTTAGAAGGATTCGACACTAGTCCCCCACCAAGGCCAAGGCATGGCCCCGGGCTCTATGAGCACTTACTGGGGACTTACGAAATCGCCTACCAAAGAAGTCCCAGCGACGACAGAGGAGATCGAACCCACGACCCAAGGGCCTAGTTCTAAATCCCTTACCATCTGTGTCAACTCTCATTGGCCTCACTTTCACTATTAGATCCATAATGACCACTGCCAGAGGTTACATAACACCACCATCAGAAGGCATTAGTCGTTCTCTTATATTGGAAGTTATGCCTTAAGGCTTATCATTTAGACTAATTGAGATATCGTATCTCAAATTTGATTTGTGAAGATAAATATCATATCTCATATTTGATTTATGAAAATAAATCAAATCAGTTGGCTTTTAATTCGCATTAAATAAATAGATTAGATTGAATAAGTCAAGATGGATTTAATTTCCAATTCAATTTCAAAATTAATAAAATTTATTTTAAATGTTTAATGCTGCGCATTAGGATTATAAATATCCTTAAATTATGAGTAGTTTTAACACACACAAAAGAATTGAAAAGCCAAAAAAGAACCTAGAATAGAGACGTGAGACAAAAGTTTGAAGGCGCTAGCACGCTGCCGTTCGTGTTGGAATGCTGTTTGGTATGAATACCGGTAGAGGGAGTGGATTCGTAAAGTTAGCTCCTAGAGATTGATCAACCAAGAAGGTGTTAGCCCACGAGTTCGCATAGGTACGGTTCTTAATTACTAACTTGATTTAAACGCTGTTGATAGATCCTCTTTTTTAGATTCGTAATTTATTGGATAAATTCCATTCTATTGCGTATACGAATCTCAATAGTTCTCTCGTCCATCACCACCGATAGAAATATATTCCAACTGGAGGAGATGCTAAAGTTTTCAAATGGAGAAGAGAAAGAAGGAAATCAGAGGGGGAGATGGTCTTTGACTTCACTGCCCTTACCGCCATCAATTTTGCCACCGTCATCGTCGATTTCTCTCTCCACCATCTTCATTTCTATCTTATTTTCCTTAGAACTGTCGTTTTCACCATAGTCATCATCTCCTTTGATCCTCTAATCACTGTCAGGAGGCAAAAAGCTCCTTCCCCAGGCTCATCGATCCTCGGGCTCACCAATTTGATTCGATCGTCAAAGAGAATGAGAGAGAGGGTGAGGGAGAAAGAAGGTGAAGTTTTAATCTAAGGTTATTTTGGTCATTTGTCATAAAAATATAAAATCCAAAATCCCCTTCAACCCCCTATTTATTCTTTGTAAGTGTTAATAGACTTTTATAGGTTTTGAAAGTTCACATGGTATTTATGTGTCTTTTTCCTTAATTTTATCTCTATTAGTTAAAGAAAATCTTATATTTTTTTCTCTCAAGTCACATATGTCCTTAAAACATGACACTTTTAACTACTTTATAAGAATTAATAAAAGCCTTAAAAATAGTTATAATCGATGCATCCTTAATTACTTTTAATTTCTCTTTCACATAAACTCTCTCTACAATATAATATAGTAATTAATAAGGACATTTGTGAAAAAGAAGATTTTAATATATTATTAACCTTTTATAATCCCTTCAATGTTAAATACTCTATATCAATAGATTATATATCAATGAAACAGAAAAGTTAAGAAAAACGATAAATATAAATATTTGGGTTAAATATCATTTTTGTCATTGAAATTTACCCTGATGAGCACTAGTCGCCCGGAAGTTTTTTTGGTATCATTTTTTCTCAAGAAGTTTAAAAACGTAGCAATCTTACCCATCCGTTGATCTTAACATTAAATTGTTACTTTCTTTGTAAATTTTTAGGAGAAAAATTACTCCTAAAAAAATTCCATAGCAAATTTGATCATAAAAAAAACTTTCAGGGTTGATTTGCTCCGTTTTTGAACTTCTGGATGACCAGTTCTCTTTAAAGTAAACTTCTATGGTAAAAATTGTATTTAACCCTAAATATTTTAATATAATTTAAATAACATTGTTAATATCTCTAAAAAAAACTAACTCTATCTTATATTTAAAACAATAAAAAAAAGAACAAAAATATTGGTCAAGAGTATTAGTATATTTATCTTTCCCTTTTCTCTTTCCTATCTTTCTGGATACCATCGTGCATGTGTGCGCTTCTTGCCGTTTCCTTCACGTGGCCCCAACATGTGCTTGCATGAGCCCCATCCTCCTTTTTCCTTTTTTTATTTTTTCTATCTTCGCTCATATATTCCTTCTTCCTCCCTCTAATAATATATACTCTCCCGATTATAAATATAAGATATGGTTTATAATATAATTTACCTTACAAATTATATTATATATTTAAAACTCGATCTGATACTTTATGGATTTAATGTTTCAGTTTTTGTTGCAGAAACATTTTTCTGCCACACTCACATAAAAAAATAAGTAGTTCTCATGGTAAAGAGAAGAGAGATATTTAGTGGGATCCATTCACTTTTATGTGAGTGTGACAGAAAAAACATTTCTGCAATAAAAATAAAAACATTAAACTCATACTTTATTCACTACAAAAAAAACTCAAAATTATCCACGGAATTTCCGATAGAAAAAATTCTGTCATAAATTACCCATAGAATTTCATGGGTAATTTCCGTAGGTAAAAATTACCAACGGAATTACCCACGGAATTCCATCGATAATTGAATTTACCGACGGAATTCTATAGGTAATTCCGTTGGTAAAAAAAATTTCTGTTGAAAAAAATAGCGTCGAAAAATTTTGTCACGCAATTTTTTCCGTCGGTAAATTCAGTTACCGACGGAATTTCGTGAGTAATTTCGTCAGTAATTTCTACCCACAAAAATTACTCTCGAAATTCCGTTGGTAATTTCCAATTGAATTTTTTCCGTCGAAAATTCCGGGGGTAATTTCGAGTTTTTTTGTAGTGATTATCAAATTTGTTCCAGTTTCAAACAAACCCCTCAACTTGCCTTTTATTAAAACTCAAATTAATACTACTATAAAATAAAATAAGAGGCGTATATACAGAATATTATTCACCAGGTGTGATGAGGGCAACGTGCAACTACATCTATCATCCATCCAAATTACTGTTTTACTCTTATATATACCCTCATTGTTCTTTTTGCACCAATATGTGTTATTATGCATTTGAAAGCATTATTGGTAAGTAATCGGTAACTATTGTGTGTATATTTATATGAGTATAAATCATAGAGATTATCGTAACATATTTCGAATTATTAATTAGATCCAATTCATTTATTTTTTTTATCAACAAATGATTGGAAAATAATTTAAAATTAGAAGAACATAATTTAATATAATTTTTGAAAAGTACTGTTACCCCTATTATTATACTCTTATGAGATTTTTTTTAGCGATCCCAGACATCATTAGATCTTATTAAATACAATTAAAAATATTAATTTTTTTTAAACTAGAAGCATAAATTTATAAAAATGTGATTCATTAGTTAACTCATATTTATTCAATGATGATTTTTTTAAAATAAAATTAATGAATCGTTGTTTTTATTATAATACATAAAATTATTTATAAATATTTTACTTATTTTGGTCATTAAATATAAGAGATAATTTATAAATGAATCTTTTTTTCATTTTATCTCTTATATGTCACTTTTCTTCAAATTAATTTTCTTACCTTATAAAATTTTATTTATATACATAATCTAATTATACTTATAATTATTTTAAAAATATCGTATTAGTATAACTTATGTTATATTTAAATGATTTATTTGATTTTTTAATATTCTTAAATTAATTAACTACTCTCTCTGGTCTTTTTTATAACGCACCAATTACCAATTCTCACAAAACAATAAATTTAGTTAAAACATTAAAGTTGTCATAAAATTTAAGTGATTTTCAATATTACTTTACTAACTATCCTAAACTTAAATATAGTACTCTCTCACACTACCCTTATTAATTATGGGTAGAATTTAAAAAATAAATTAATTACACCTTGAAAAATTATAAATTCCTTATAAAAAGAACTAAAAATATTTGATAGTTGGTGTTTTATAATAAGGATGAGAAAAAGGGAGTAACTTTTATATCAATGAAAAAGAGGGAATATATTTAGGCCGAACTCACGTGGACCAACATGCCTCCCAGCAATCCACGTGCTGAGCTGCAACTTCCAACGTCAGTTCACACGTGGGTCCCGTTCCACAAAGTCGCAGGTGTCATGTTGTTGCTCGTTGCACCGACACTTCCCTGACTACAATCATTTGAGCTCCTCTCCATTTTCTCTCTTCCCACTCTCTACATTAGCGCGTATGAGTCACGGTGTACAATCTTGCGCTCCACAAATATGAGATAACAGAGCGTGCCGATTAGGTCCAGTTTGGTAGATAGGTTACAAAAAGCGTAGATGAAGGAAGAGAAAGATGAAATCGTGTAACTTATGGATTTCCTGGTCCGACTCCGTGGCCTGCTCTCAATATTCCAACAATAAAAAGAGATAGCCGTATGAATATGCTTAATGTAATACTGTTTCTCATTCTTATTATAAGGCATCAATTATCAATTTTTTTTTGTCCTTATTATAAGGCACCAACTTACTTTAACTAACTCATTTATTACTTTTTTCTCACTATACCCTCATTTTTAACTAACTCATTTAAAGCTACATCATTAAAGTAGGGGTGAAGTTAGAAACATTTATTAATTTTGGACCTAATTAATGAGTTAACTTCCATTCCTTGGTTTGTGAAAAATAGTAGTTGGTGCCTTACAATAAGGACCAGAAAGAGTATAAGACAACAATTAATAATTTTTATAAACTAATAAAAATAGTTAAGGTTAATAAAATTATCTTAAAATTTAAGTAATTTTTAATGTTATCTTTACTAATTATACTAAAATATAATAATATGTTATTATTACTCTTACTCGCTGTCCTTATAAATTATGAGCATACATACAAAAAATAATTAATGCCCCTTGAAAACAAGCAAAAACCTTATACAAAAAATCAAATACATTTACTAGTTGGTACTCCCTCTGGTCCTTATTGTAAGGCACCAACTACTTTTTCTCCCAAATCAAGGAATAGAGGTTAACTCATTAATTAGGTCCAAAATTAATAAATGTTTCTAACTTGACCCCTATTTTAATGATGTAGATTTAAATGAGTTAATTAAAAATGAGGGCATAATTGAAAAATAATAATAAATGAGTTAGTTAAAGTAAGTTGGTGCCTTATTATAACGATAAAAAAATATTAGTAGTTGGTGCCCTGTAATAAGGACTAAGGGAGTACCTTATAATAAAAATGAAAAGAAATAGGTATATTTGTATACTAATTAATAACTTACAGTATTTTAGGAAAAATTATTGATTTGAAATTTTAAAATTTAAGTAGTATTTTTATTTAAAATCTAATACTACTCAAAAGTTATAACCCTTAGTACTCCATAAGACTTAGTTTTTTTTTTTTTTTTTTACCGGAATAATGTAATATCTAATTGAATAATTTAAAAAAATTAAGGAGGTGAAAAATTATTTAATTATAACATATTTTACATGACCTTTCCAAGATATGTATGTATATCATTATATTATATATTATTTTCTAATTCAGATAAATTATTTTAAAAATAAGATAAATGTAATTATATTAAAATAAATTATTTAAGTTTTTAAAATTTTCCTAAATTAATCAACTGAGTTTTATAAACGTGGTTGGAAATCGGTATTTTATATGGTTTAATTTATTTGATACTCCATATTTTTAAGCTTCTTTTAGTACTCTGAGCAAAAAAAAAAAAAAAAAAACTTCCTTTAGTACAACTCCATTCAGGTATTCTCAGATCCATTATATGTAACATTTTAAAGGGGTATTTCACATTTACAAAATTAAAACTCAAGAGGGACGAGATCATATAACCCTTATACCCCAGGGTTCATAGTGTAATTTACAAAGAACCTCCCTTTCAAAGGATACTTTAATGAGGTTTTTGGACAGAGAGAAAAATGGAAAAAAGGGGTGGGGGGGGGAATATTATAAAGAAAAACTTTCAAAAATAATTAAAACAATTATTATTATTTTGGAGTTTTCCTCCACCATTTCCTTCCTCCTAATTTATTTTATCTCTATCTACTATCTAAATAGTAGGTAAAAGTGAGGGGGTGATTTCCAACGCAATGACCAAATTATTGAAAGAGTTGTAGTGTTCTCAATTATTGACCTCTTGTAGTCCAACTACCATCATTTTGCCCTTTTGTTTTTCCTCCGCCCAATATACTCATGATAAAACATAACAAGTCACAAACTAGTAAATATATTTGATTTTTTTATAAAATATTTACTTATTTTTAATTAACACTCATTATTATTTTTTTATACATATATATTCATAATTAATAGAGGTAGTGGGTGAAAGTAATGATAATGCAATACTCCCTTTAGTTTTTATTATTAGGCACCAACTAAAAAGTGTATTTGGTCTTTTTTTACAAAGCAATTGCTTGTTTCCAATGAGCATTAATTACTTTTTTTTTCCATATATATCCATAATTAATAATGGTAGTGAGTGAAAGTAATGATAATATAATATTAGAGTTTAGTGCAATTAGCATAGGTTATATTGAAAATTACTTAAATTTTAAGACAATTTTATTGAATTTAATTTTTTTTGTTGGTTTTTAAGAATTGTTAATTGATGATTTATAATAAGAACTAGAAGGAATACTTTACTTTTATCTCTACGTGTAATGTTTTTATTTTAAATTTGTCATACTCTCTCTCATATTATTCTTCCATTTTCCTATTTGTTACTCTCTTACTTGTTTCTTTAATAAATAATAATATATTAAAAAAGAAAGTAGATATTTTGCAAATTTGTTATATTTACTATTTTTAATTAAATTTTTAATAAATATAAAGTAGGTATTATATATTAAATAATAGGAAGTAGACCAAGTAGTATTTAACTATTTATTACAATAATCATCGCAGAAGGTCACATTATATAATGAGACTCTAATTTGTTTTCTTGCTTAAATAGAAAACAAATAAAGAGCCGATGCATGCAATGTGGAAAAGCCGAGTTGGAAGGGAGTGGTTAATAATTAATTGCACTTCGCAAGGAAAGCTATTGGGAGACAACAGTGTCGGGTGATGATTTCGAGTGTCCCCACTAGTGCGTGCTCCTGGCCCCACATGTTCCCCAGTAATGGACCACTTCCACTGATCTCCTCTTTATCAGTTATTTTTATAAAAAAATAACTTTTAAAATATGCAGTTTAAAAATATTTTTCTAAAAATAATAAATGTGTAATTCATATTCCTCTCATTCTTATTATAAGGCATCAACTATTATTTTTTGAGGGTCAAGAAATAGAAATTAAGTTATTAAATTAGTCCAAAATTGATAAAAATAATAGTATAGTTAAAAAATAATAATAAATAAGTTTGTTAAAGGTAGTTGGTGTTTTATAAAAAAGACAAAAAACTTCTGATAGTTGGTGCTTAATGTTAAGAGCCAGAAGGTGTATTTTAATTCCATTTTCCAATTATACCTTGCTTGAATAAAGGGTAGATGAAAGATAATAAGAGGCCGTTTTGATGAACTTTTGAAAATAGTTTTTGAGATTTATAGGGTAAATATATGAGAAAAGTTTTATTTCGACTTACATAAATTTAGGTTTCGAAGGTTTCCACCAGATAAAAGTTTATTGTAAAAGGATAATGAGTGTGAAAACGACAGTGCCGTATTTGACGGCAACAAAGATACCTCCGGCACGTATATCTTTGAAAGCTCAAATAGAGGGAATAAATGGATACCTCGAGATTTAATGAAGATAAACATGTGAAGACTAGTCTAAAATTTTTAATATTAAAGGTAATTCTTATGAGAGGGAATATTCCTTATACTAAAGGCAATTAAATTTTACTTAAGAGCAGGATCAACATAATCCTTTTATATTTATACTTATATTTTTTCTTGTCTTTATTATAAGACACCAACTAATAAGTATTTTTTATTTTTTTTAATAAGACACTTACAAGTTTTCAATGTGCAATTGATTCATTTGTATATGTCTGTCCATATTTAATAAGGGTAGTATGAGAGAGTACTATATTTGAGTTTATGGTAGTTAGTACGGGAAATATTGTAAATCACTTGAATTTTATGACAACTTTAATGCATTTTACTAACTTTATTAGTTTGTGGGGATTGGTAATTGATGCCTTATAATAAAAACTAAAAGAAGTAAGTAATATCATTCTCTCACTTACGATTGGTCCCTTATATAAATTTTTTTTATAAGCTCAAGGCATCTACTGCCAGTAATAATGACTATTTTAATTTGAGTTTCTCTAAAGATGTAATGCACTTTTATTTTTCCCTCAATTAATTATATATAATTCCCATTTCTTTTTCCTGGTCATTCACGCTCACTCATCGTCTTGACATCTTTATAAATAACTATATTTGAAAAAAAAAAAAAGCTCTTACATATATTGTTTTAAACATATTTTAACAAATAATTTTCTTAAAAAAATATTTTGAATATATGTGATTTCGGTAGTTATTGATTATATATAGGACTGTAGGGACTAACACATAGACATATACTCTTTTTATCCATATCATTACCTCCAATTTTTAATATAAGATTAATTTTAATGAATAAATTAAATTAGGAAATAGATATTATATTAAGAATTGGAGAGAGTATAAAACACTTTTTGGAGAACTTTTTTTCCCCATAGTATAAAGAATTGCTATTAATCACTACATCTAGACTTAAATGTTGGACCTAACTTGTGGACCAAATTACATTATAAATTAGGTCTTACTTTTAGTCTCAAAGGAGTATTATTCTTCAATTTTAATCGTATTAATTAATGATGCGCATTAGATACCAAGAAGGAGGTCAGAAGTCAGATATGCACTCTAGTCCTTATCATAAGCTCATTTTAACTATCACATATAGACCAAAATGTAATCATTAAATATATTTTAAATTGATAAAAAAAAAAAGTTTACCTTATTAAGATTTTCTCCCTCAACATTTACAAATTATTCTCTCCCCTTCCTCTTTTTCCAATGAGAATTATATAAGCGTTAAATTGGAAAACAATAATTAATAACGCTATAGTGGACTTATATTTAAAACAAAAACTTCTTCCACGGTGAATTTATCATAAGGATTAGAATGGCATTTGAATATGAGCAAATTATTTTTCCCAAGTTAAGGTAGTTTTAATGAGTTAAAGTTAGTTATTATAAATATTACAAGATACGATCCTTTTTTACAAAGAATAACTATTAAAATCTCGTAGTTTAAAATATTAATTAAAATTAATAATGTGAAACTTATATACCTTTCTTTTCAATTATACTCTTATTTAGGAAAGGTATACATCATGAGAGATAATGAGCAAAAATTTATTGTAAAGAAATAATGAGTAATATGTATATATAAAATAAGGATAAAAATGGAAAGACCAAGTTAAAATTTAGACAAATACATGATTTATTCTTTATCTTATGAGAGAAAATGTTCCTTATATTTGATAAGGGGAGGGAGTATCTTTCATATGTTACTGTTCATATATATTTGGAATTAACCGATAAGTTTAATTTTTCCATCAAAAGTTTTGTAATTTTAATTATATTTTTGTTTTGACCTTTTGTTTTCTTTGACTTTAAGACCCCCATTTTCAGTAGACAAATAATTTTTATCATGATTTAAAGGCAACTTTTATCGGCTCTCTCGCAAACTTTGCAAATATATATTTAGACAAAACAACCAACTTCATTGAATGTCTTGAACAACAACATAAAATTTCATATTCAATTATTATTGTTTGTTTGGTTTGCCTTTTAACTCTTAGACATCCTTTCCATGTGACTTCCGACCTAACCAGGTCCCATGGCTTCCACCATTTTCACGTTGTGACCAATCAGATCACATCCCACCAACACTTTCATTATCATTATATATCCATCCATATATTTTCAATTTGTCACTCTCCTTTAATTTTCAAAGCCAAACTCAATACAACCACTTCTCACAACTCACTAAGACTAATATTCGTTGTTGTTAAGCACATGTATCCTTTTATAAAGTCCAATCCTATTTTATATATTGATAGTTATTAAATATAGACAATTCTCTTACTAGGATTTGAACTTTAGTTTATCATCTGATCTTTCACTAGAATCCAAATTTTATTTTATTTTTTTTAACTAACATATTTTTCCATAAAGTAAAAAACGTTCATATATGCAGCTAGGATTTGGAGTTTGGACAATCCATGACAAAGGATTGACATTTTTAACTAGAACCCTAACGTTATAGTTCTTTTTTTTTAAGGAACATATTTTCCATAAAATAAAAAAAAATCAATAAATAGAAATAAATAAGGGAGAATTACTGTGATGTCTTAATGAAAATATTTAATCAATAAATAGAAATCCCAATAAAAATTGAGAAATATACAATGACAAATTCTTATATAAAAAATGACAACGTATACCTTACTTATTATTGTGAATTTTTTTTTTTTTAAGTTATTGGACCTCATAATTATTCCCTCAATGTATATATAAAATTTACATTTTTATACCATACAAATCTAAAATGTAAATGCTAATTTTTTTTTTTTTTTTTTACTAACGCTAACAATTCAATATTTTCATTTTCAAAGCATGGAGGCATGTGATTCCCACGTGAAGTTGCTTCATTATGTTTGATCTTTTATAGCTGCTGAGCCGAAAGAGGGGCAAAATTACTGTGGTGCCCCTCTTGTCGTTCAATGATTGGTTTTTTGGTGCAAATAATGTAGACACCCTGAGGTCACCGCAATGGGGCAAAGAGTACAATCTAGAGCCAATACTTTATTTATGTCATCATCAACCATAATAATATTGTCCATGACATTATAGTATACATATATTATGCGCATATTGTCTTAGACCAATCAATTTAATACAATGCTAGTTGTCAACCCACATTGTCACACTATGATTCATCGTCCATGTCCAATTATGCTTTTCTTTTCTGCCAAAAGAATAACCATAACCATAAAAAGTTGTAATCTAGTCAGCTTAATCTACAACCATATGTTGGGGTGAGGGTAATGAGAGAAAATGGGTTGGGCGGCCTGTTAGGGGTCTGTGACCAGCCTGCATTTGGCTTGATCTGTTCAAAAATAAGATCATTAGGCTTACTGAGAAGTCAATTAAGTTTTCCAACGGCTTACTGAGAAGTCAATTAAGTTTTCCAGCTCAGCCTGAACTTCTTATTGTTTCTATAATATCACACAAAATTGCTTACCTTTTTTTAATGATTTAATTATCATTAAGAAATAATATTTCATGATAAATGTTTTTATCATGTAGTTAGTTGGGCAACAAGAATTTGCCCAAAATATGATTTATTAAAGTAAAATAAATTATTAAGAAAATATTACAAATAAAAATAATATAAAATAAAAAAATTATAATAAAATGCATGGTTTTTTACTATATCTTCTAGACCAAGCCATACTTAGGCTTAAAAAAAGAGAGGCTATAACTAGCTACAGGTCAAGCTCAAGCCCATTTCATTTCTTATTAGGGTGATCTATTCAAACATATAATACCTAATGTCCCACATAAAAGTATCAATTGATGAGTTTTTTTTAGAGAAATTAATAGAGCAAATTAAGTAACATTAAAATATTTATATTTATTATTTTTCTTTAAACTAATTTTCTCTTTAAAAAAAAAAATCAACAAGCTATTATATTAAGGACAAATGTACATATTTATGCAATAATTAGCACAAGCTATATACGAGTACCATTTAATTATATTAACAAATTAAGGAAGAGTTAACTTATAATAGGCGTGAAGTGGCACAAGTGGTTCAAGAACCAGGTTGAAGCCATATTTAAAACTCAGCCTGATGGGTATTTTTCTTTGACAAAATCTATCAGCGCACAAGAACTAGCTGGCTGTTACGTAGTTTAATTTTGTTTAAGTAAAAAATATTTAGTTCTTTCTATGTTAGGAATATAATAGCACCACCAACAACAATGACACGAGACGACGACCACAACGTGATAATAATAGGTTTCTTTAAGAGAGAATTTTAAATAGTTTTAAATCACAAAAAGTAAGAAAAAAGTAATAGTAAAAAAAAAACTTAAAGTGGAGTGTTTTAGTAGAGCTTCGAGTTCACTTTTTTTTTTTTTTTTAAAAAAAAACTCCTAAAAGTCAGTTAAAAAAAAGTTCAATAGAATAGCTTTTAGGAAAACGTTTTCAGTTTTTTGACTTGATCCCCGTCACTTTTACCATCATAAATCTAAATAAAAATTATATTTATAACATAAATTTTTTTCTATCAGGTTTTTGTAAAAATTAGATAGAAAATAAATTATCGTTAACCCAAAAAGGCCAGTAATAGCAGCATCAGCAACAAGTTGGATAAAAGAAATTTGAAGCTAAAGATGTGGGCCAAACGGACCTAGATTGTTTCAGAAGTTTTTTTTCTCAGAATCTCTAAGTATCTGATCACAACCGTTGGAAGAGAGAGATAGAGAGATGTTCAAAATAATCTGCTTTATCCAACGGTTGTGATCAGATACTGAAAAATTCTGAGAAAAAAAAACTTCTGAGATAATCTGTTTCCGGCAAAACCACATGGACTACTGTATTTGAGAGAATTTCTTTCAAATAAAATATAAGAAAATAACGGTACTTTAATACTTTTATGGGCCACTAATGAATAAAAAGAAGAACTAATAAAAAAATTAGTTGAATAAATGAAAAAGATGAAGCGAACATGGGAAGTTTACCAAACATTATACGGCGGTCTGCATGGTTGCCGCACGTTGGACAACAAAGCACACGTGTAAATGTCTATCCCACTTGCACTTTCGGTCACCCTTATCTCTTTGACCAAAATTTCAGTCAAACTTACTTTCTTTTTTCAGTTTTCCCACCCAGATTCATGTATTATATCACCTCCTATTCTAAATATAAGATAAAAATTATAGTAAAATATACATTATGAACTGAGAGTTAAAATGAAACCAGGAAAAAAAATAAAATTTTTGATACATTGTGAAATTTGGAAGTCAATATCTCTGTGACAACTAGTATGAAACCGGGGGGGGGGGGGGTTGATTTTAAAAAATATTCTTTTGGATTAGTTTCATATTTCATTTAATATAATATTTTGGAGAAAACAATGATGCATTAACCACCTTGTTCCCAAAATATTTTTCATTAACTGAGAGTTAGTTTTTTATTTTAATCGAAAGCTAAATATATATATTTTTTTTCATTAACTGAGAGTTAGTTTGGGGGTACTGTTTGAATGAAATAATTTTTGGGATTTGACATAAATTAATGAATTTAATTAAAATTATTTTCTTATTATAATATTTTAAAATCACCCTTAATAAAAATTATGAGTTCTAAGAGTTTGGTTAATTAGTTAGAAATATAGTTAATTAATAATGAAAGTTGAGGGAGGTCTGTACAATAAGAATCAAAGAGAATAATTATTTCTGAAAAATTTAAGAATTCTAATAATATTTAACTAGATTGATTTTTTTTTTTTGGAAGTTAATTTTAAAATGGGAAAGATAGAAAAAGAATTTTAAAATTGTAAGATTCTAAATAATGTATTTGCCAAAAATGAATTATAATTTTTTTTTTAAGTTTTGTCATTCAGTTTCTAACAACAAACCTGTTTTTAGATTTTACAATTTTAAAGTTTTTTTAAAATCACTTTATAAATTTAAAGTTAAAACATAAATAAGTATATTATCTGGCCATGTGACCGGCTGAGCTGGTTCCCATGTGAACTGATTAACGGTTAAACCCACCTGTCACGCCATACTTTATACTTGCACGAGCACTTCCTGTACGGACTTTGAATCTGAATCTCACATCATTCTTTAAAAAAATCAATTATAATCATATCAAAAATTTAAAATTAGCGTCAAATTTAAATTCATAACTTCTTATAAATTTTACATTTAATATTAATATTATTGTAAAATCAATATGAAAAAGATACTATTTGAGAGTAATATTTTATAAGAATATGATGATAATTTTTTAAAATTCGTTTTTTTTTTGTTGATTCAATCATTGTTATGATTTTATTTGAGGAAAATACTGAGCTGATAACATAAATTAAAGGATAAAATGGGTAACGTGATGAAAATTAATTTGAGGGTTGTTGAACATCAAAGCATGTTTGAGTTGGTAAAGCTGAATTAAAATAAGGTAGGGAAATAGATCGTGATGGGTTTAATGATTCATCTTATGATTAATTGTGGCTTTGCTTTAAAAATCAATCATTTAATTAGATTCTTTAAATTATGAAGGTGTAACTTCCTGATTTTTATTTATAATAATATTTACTTATAATTAAATAAGACTTATATATAATAAATGGATTTATCATGAATAAGGTAGAAATAATAATATTTTATTTTTATTTTAACTAGAAAAAATTACATCAAAGTTCCAATTAAAAGAAATAATATCAGAAAAATCTCATAGCTTGTTAATTACAAGTAAAAGAGCAACCGCTAACAAATAGATGTTCTACTATTATAAAGTTTTAAAAATTTTCTTATATTATTATTTTTAATTGGGACCTTAATTTTATTTTCTGTTGTAATTATTATTATTATTAAAAAATCAATTAATTAGAAGGGGGAAAAAAGGAGATATGAAGCAAGAAAATGAATAGCTAAAGAGAAAGGAAAAAAAAAAAAGAAAAGAATGTTAGGTATATATTTGAAGGGACTAGTGTTCCCTTTAATTTGAGTTGATGCCTCATGTATCATGTTGCTTCTTCTTCAATGCTATTCACTATTTTTGTAGCAAAGAGTTCTTTATTTTATGATCCTTTCACGTAACCAAATTCACTTCTTTTTAGCAATTATCAATTGTTAATCAAATTTTGTAAAATCATTATAAATAATTGTTGTCTGTGAGAATGAGTCTTTTCCGGAAACCTTGGAATGCCAATTATACGAAAGCACCAAACCATTATTATTACTGTTATTATACTTCATTCATCCTGTTCTAATTATAAGATATAGTTGATTTTTTTTGGAGAAATTAAGGAAGCTAATTAAATCACTTTAGAGTATTTTTATTTTTAATTTTTTCTTCAAACTAATTAGTTTGACTAATAAACTAATATATAATCTAAAAATACACAACATATGAAATGATTAAGTAACTTATTTAGTTTTCTTAATCCCTCCAAAAAAAAGTCAACTTTATCTTATAATTAAGACCGTGATAGTAACATTTATTAGAAAGGGATTATTAGAAATTTTCTTTTGAAAAACGAGTCTAAAGGAAGAATCCCAGTGCAGTTCAGGTGTGTGTCCCCTACTCCCCAGATTCAGTGAGCAATTCTGGGTTGGGGATCTTAAACCTAAATTGCATTAGTGTAACCATCAGGTTGTTTCATTATTAATTAAAATCTGTTTTATTGTTTATGATCTGTTATGTCCAATCATGTTTAGCTTGTTCAAATCTAATTTAATAGTCCATTTTTTCTTTTATTTTTTCCTATTTTTTCAATGACGTATGTTACATAAAAAAAATAAAAAATAATTTATTAATTTGAATTAAAAAACTTATGATTGAAATGTATTTCCATTATATCCTTAATTAAAATTTATCATGATTATTTTGTGCAGTTCAAAAGAGATTTTTTAGAGACATGAAGTATGTTTGGTTGGAGAGAAAACTAAAGGGATGTTAGGAGGAAAAACTTTAAAAAAATAGTAAATTTTTTCTATCATTTCTTTTTTCATTTTCTTCTCTTCACCTTATTTTCCCCTCATTTTTGTCATCATTAAAAAACACAGTCCTAGAATTCCCACCTTTTTGGAGCGGCGGCTACTGCTATTATATTTACCTATACTTATATCTGCTTAAGATTATACAATTAGATATTTCTGCTTGTTTTTATTTTCTCTTGTTTTTTCATTTCTTTCTTTCTTTATTTACTGTTTTTTTTTCCCCTTTTGCCCGTGTTTTTCAACTTTCAAGACATATTAATTTTTTTTTTTTGGATAATAACAAGACATATTAATTGGCATTGGGCTTATTATGAGATTTTTTTTGAATGACATTATCATTTGATATACATTCTCATGGGCTCTAAAATATACAAGCCCAGGACTAATTATTTGGGCCTGAGTTGACCTATTTTGCTACGCATAACCTCTTTTTGAAATGCCTGCTTTGGCCAACCTACAAATACCCGAGGAAGAAGGCCCAGAAACAAAGAAGAATTGACTAGGTATGATCCACTTGAGGCCTATTTCTATACCTGACAAGTCACAACGGTCTATTATGTCATCAAGAAAAAAATCACAAGGGTCCATTTGTGGGACCAAACAGGCCCTAATTTTTTTAAAAAAAAATTAAAAATAAAAAAAAACTAGTCACCGTCAATTGTTTATGTATGTATACGTGTGTGGATTGAACAGGTCCAGTTCGGGCAGTTGACGTGACTAAAAGTTTATGATTCCATTGAAATTGAAATTTATGAATGGGCTTAGGTTATCCAACATCTTAACAAAAATTTAAAATGTATTCAACATATTAAAATATTTTGTGGTGTATTTAACATTCTGAAATTTTTTTTTAATGTGTGTCAATTATCCTAAAATACTTTTTTATGCAATTTTTCTCTTAACGATTTATGTAATTTAAAATACTAAATACATATGAAAAAAATACTTTAAAATATATTAGATGTGCTAAAAAATAATTTAAGGTGATGGGCACACCTGAAAGAAAAAAAATATTTTAAGGTGTTAAATGTACCATAAGATATTATAGAATATTAGATGCTACTGAAAAATACTTTAGGATACTAAATGTTTTAACCTTCCATGATGGTTCATTCTTTTTTATGAAATTAATTTCATCTTTTCATGTTCAATTTGTGTTGTTTCTCTTTCCATCTTTCTAATTACTTCCTCCCATCCTAATTATAAGACATAGTTAAATTTTTTGGAGAGATTAAGGAAGCTAATTAAATTACTTTAGAGTATTTTTATTTTTATTTTTTTCTTCAAACTAATTAGTTTGACTAATAAACTAATATATAATCTAAAAATATACAACATATAAAAATGATTAAGTAACTTATTTAACTTCTTTAATTCCTAAAAAAAAATCAATTTTACCTTATAATTAAGACCGGAGATATTATAATATATTCTGTGGTTTTAATTGAAAATTTTCAAGATGTGGGCCGTTCATGTAATTGTCCCAGTTCCTTCCTAAAAAGAACATACTTTGATGACGTGGCATACATCACCTCCAACGAACGACTTTGTCCGGAGGCTGAGGGAATTTGAAATTCTGAATTTTTTATTTCGATGCATCAAATGGAATGTTAATGCTACAGCGATATTATTAATAAAAAAACAGAATATTAATATATTGAGAAAAAGTCATTATATTATATATAGGTAAATTACATAAAGGATATTATTTTATGCACAAGGAGTAGAGAAAATTGGTGGAAAATTCTCCCAATGAAAGTTTTATTCTGTTAGTTTGTACAAAAAAATATTATTATTAAGATTTATACCCAAGTACTATGATAAAATGTAAATTGGTATTCTAATTTAAGTTATTCTTTCAAATACAGTTTTCAATAGAAAACTTTCCTCAAAGTTTCCAAGAAGCCATTCTCTATTATAAGTATAAAAACTAATTTTTCTCAAAATACTAAAAATAAAGAGTACATTTTTGTTTCAACTAAATTTATTCTACAAACAAAAGTTATTTATGAAATTTTGAGGAATCGCCCACTACAGTAGAGAAAGAGTATCTCTAAGGTAAGACAAGCAGCTTCAAAATGTGGAAGGAGGCTGAGATGCTCTAACTGAAATAAAGTGACAAGAAACTTCACTTTTTCTGGAGATCCAAACTGTAACTTTTATAAAGCTCATGTCCTACTATTGATTGGGTCTAGATCTTCAGGTATTTTTAAGATAAGGACAAGGTTGTTAAAATCGAGATTTTACGTAAAATTAGAAAAGGGATGAAAAATCGTAAAACGTAAAATCGTAAAAACTTAAAAGTGTTTGAAAAATTAGTAAAATTGTTTTAATGAAAAAAAAATCGTAAAAACGCAATGATAAAACGAGTTTTTAACAACGATGGATAAGAATACATATTATGTCTCTACCTATGAAAATTTATAGGGTAAAATGTGGTACATACAGATTAATTGAATTTTAATAATATAGTTTTAAATCATGATTTTTGATTCTTATAATTATATAATGACTTTGTAAACTATAAAAAAGTTTTTGTCAAGAAACTATAGAGATTACCAATGTGAGTTGGATCTAACAGCAGGATCCAGTTCCTTATAATGTTGTGAACTAAGGTTTAATTCTTTGTTAGGAGAAGTACTCACATTTAATGCATAACAGTACTTCAAATAAGATTGTCTTTAATAGGATATGTGTGCTTAGCAAAATAAAAACAAAGAAACGGTAGAAATTAAAAAAACATAATTTGAAAATACAAGACCAAAACTAATTTGATCAAACTATAAGCATCAACAATACTATTAATCTAATATATATATTTTAAATGTCTCGATGATCTTGGAAATAATTCAGTGTATGCCTCGAAAGAAGTAGCAAAGGATGCCTGTTAAATAATATTTTTGGGCAATCACATCTCAAAGGCCATGAACTTCCAAGTTAATAATAAAAAATTAATGCATACAATATATTTTAATTATTTAATATATGCTCCCTCCTATTCTTCATTCTGATTTGTTTTAATTTCTTAGAAGTGTTTTTACAATTTACGAGTTAAGTATATAAGAGAAGTTTTGTTTCAGCTTATGAAAAATGATTTGATTTGGAGGTTTTCAAAACAAGCAATTAATACAAGACGTATTAAACTAATTTGATTATATTAAAAAAGTTAATTAAGTTAGTTAATACGAAATATATTTTCTAAAATACCCTAATCATATTCCTTAATTCCCTCCCTCTCTCCCAATCCTTTTTGATTATTATTGAAGGAATATCAATAAGGGTACATTAGAGAAATATTGACAAATATAAAAATTATGTTTTATATTTAAGACTAAGATTAATTCTCAAACTCTTATCATACATCAAGGACAAGAGGGAGTATACATATGTATATTATAGCTAATCCTAAAAAAATTTATAGTCCTTTTGATCTTTAATATAAGATATATATATTTATCATGTATGTTAATCTGTTTTCTAAATTCCCCTTATTCCCCAATAATAATTAAGAGAAAGATTGAATGAGTTAAAGAAAATGATTATGGTGTTTCAGAAAAAATATTTCATATTAACCAACCTAACTAATTTCCTTAAAATTAGAGAGGGAGCATATTAATTGGTTATGTATTACAGTGATCCAAGGCCGTTGATCTGATCCACTATCGACAACTTCTCATCTTGCGGAAGCATGTCAAGCTCATCAAGCTCAGCAACACTCAACTAAGGGCCTTCCTTTGGTCCTTTTTTTCCCCCTTTAAAACAGCCTCCCAAAAACAAAAGTCTCGCTTCTCAGGATTTTGGCTGAAAATGAGTGCACAAGGCAAAGGTATAATTTTTTTTAATTAAAAGATAGAGATCAGAAGATGTTTGTTGGAAAACTTATTTTCATGATATATCAATATTATATACATACAAAAAATAATCTATGACAAGCAGCATTGTTCGATAAATAATGCAATTTTACTATGATGTTTAGTTTTTAAGAAAAAAGCATTACTTTTTACTTATGAATAGGACTTGGGTCACTTTACCTATATCTATGTAGTCCAATTATGTAATTGTATCTTGTCATGTTTATTATCAACCATGGTCTAACAAAATTTTAAAATCTTATTTAGGCAATTTTTTTATTATTAACGATAATTGGGTGAGAAGATGATGGAAATGAAAATAGGAAGAAAAAGATTATATGAAGATTTTAGTGGCTTTGAAGACCATCAAGGACATTTGAATATTAATAAGAAGATTTATGATTTATTGTCATTATTATTATTATTAATTGTTATTCACATTTAATTTTATGATTTTTAGAATGTTCTCATTCAAATTGTTGGGATTAAAGTTGAATTATAAATAGTTCTCAACACATCTCATTTTATACACATTTTATGATTTGACTAAACTGATTATTGAGTTTCTTTTTAAATATTCTCTCTTCCCTCTATTCCTCTAATTTCCTCTCCCTTTCTTGCGGTTTACCCTTCTCTAGTTTCTTCCTATCCCTCCTTTCTTCTATTCTCTCTCTTCTCCCTTTCTGTCCTGCATTAGAAGAATATACCTCAATCCCTCTTAAACAATGCTAAATGTTTAACAGTACTTAATTTGTAGAGCTATTCTTGATTAGGCTTGATAATGTTTAAATTGTACAAAAGTATAATACTGCCTTCGGTTTTTAATATAAGATCTCGATTTACACTATGAATAAGATCTTATGTTAAGGATTGGAGACAGTACCGTACTAAACAAAAATATGATACCTTGGAAGTCAAGGTGATACGACAAAAAGAGCCATGTTATTGGACTCTTCATGCTTATCATTACAAGGTGAAAGTGAAACACACAATTGGCATCCTCATAACTCTATTCATGCACAAAAAAAGACCTGGGTTAAGTAGCAAATTCGCCTATACCCCTGAGAGCAATGTTGCATTGGAAGTTTTTTTAGGATCAATGTTGCCCCGGAAGTCTAAAGAAGTAGTAATGTTGCCCTTTTCCGTTAAAAAGTTAACCGTTAATGTCAATTTTTTAACAATTAACGTTAGTTTTTTAATGAAAAAAATGCAACATTGCTACGTTTTTAGACTTCTGGAGAAAATTTGAGTCGAAAAAACTAAAAACTTTCAGGACAACAGTGCTCCTTGACGTATACTTCCGAGGCGAACTTGCTACTTAACCCAAAAAGACCCAGATAGAATCACAAAAAACAATGGAGAAGACTTTGAGCCCTTAAGAGTGAAGTTTGGTGTTGAATGATTCTCAGGAAAATTGAAAAAAGACTGGAAAACAAACTTTGGAGAAGGTACCGTGGGAAAACCAAAGGAACTTGGTAAATATATTTCACCATTGACATATCATGAATCTATATCAATTCATGAGCATAACTCAAGTAATTCTAAGTTGTTAAACAAGTAGAAATCAGTGAAATCTCAAATTCAGTTCATTTAGCACCAGTGAATATCTCATGGAAAAAACACTAGAAAAGCAAATAACTAAGCAACATGTCTAGGTACAAAAGTTTTCTATATTGATCCAGTACCCCGCCAAATACTTTTTCTTTTTTGGACAAAAAAGGATAATATATAGATATTAGCAGGCAAAAAGATAAATTTTTCACTGCTATAAAGTTTATTTCAGCCAATGTGATTAACTTTCATGTTTTCATGCAAAGCTATTGATGTCTATGATTATCATATACCCATGCCACATTGAAGAGAGCAACTTCATTGGATTGACAATTTGAATTAGAAACCTATGGTCATGGAATTGAAAATATAAAAGGGAAAGCAAACACTCTTTTTGTTAATTTCAAACTCAAAAAATCACAGTGCTTGATACTCTGTAGCGGATGAATCAGAATTCATTCAATCAAAGATGATCCCATTAGCAAAATACCAATCAAATTATCATAAAATGAATATTGGATTCAGCTGAACACTACTAAGGATAAGTAAACCTACTAAATATTCCATCTACATCTTAGCCTATTTCACGATACATATAATTAACTAGCAGCCCAAATTTTTCTCCCTTTTCACCATATCCATTTCACAAATCATTTGAGCTCTACAAAATTCTGCGCATTTATACCTCCATTACAGGTCCCAGTTACTGTGGCCAGCCACCAAACTTGTTGCTGGCAAACTGCAATTCTCTGTTCTCTACTTCTGAAAGAAAGAACCACCATCAAAATAATCAGAACCATGGCTTTTTAATTTCTAAAAGTCTAAAATAAGATCAAATCACGAAAACCCAAGAACCAGTCCAGAATCCTAAGCCTGAACTACTTAACATAGAAGGAGGCATACTTTGCTATTAGAAATTCAGTAAACAGAGGTACAAAAGTCCCTATATCTTTGGATAACTATGTTAAGTATAACATCAATTACACATATTAGAGAAAGAGTGAAAAGGAGAGAACCTTTGCGGTAGTATCTGCCACCTTATAAATGTCTGCAGTGTACCCCACTAACCACAACCCAGGAAAAACACTCTGAAATTTTGAAGAAAGAATGTTCTTTCTTTAAGCGACCGTGCAATTGAAATCAAGTAAGGAGACATCATTGAGCGAAATATATGATATAACAAAAGATTAGAGGAGCAGAGATTAAACTCATACATCAAGTTGTTTCTGCACATTCTTAGGCCTTTTCTTTGGCCGCCGAGAGGGCCTTGACCCAGTCATAACGAATATGTCTTCTTCAATCTCGTCCTTAGACAAAGCGATCCAGAATCTCCTCTTCTCCTTTCTTTCTGTGTTCTGCATCCCAGCGAAACCCCTCAGGCGAAGCGATTTCGGCTGTTGAGGGTTCTCATTATGCCGAGCCGAATGAACCGCCGCGGCCAACGAACCGTTTTCCGGAAATTCTCCGTTCCTCGGAGCTCCAACGCCGATCTCAACCGTACCTCTCGAGAAAATCGATCTCCTCGGCCGTAAATTCCATGGCTTCTGCGCCGTTCCGCCGTCAGGTTCGGCGGCGTCTTCAGCTTCTTCGTTCTCCCTCTTCGCACCTCCAACCTCTTCGTCAGTTTCATAGTAGCTAGCGCTCTCCAATACCTGTGGTTGTTGTTCTTGCTTCTGAGATTTCTCGCCGAGATAGCTCGAAGAGAGCCCGAACCGGTTCCTGGAGGTCCTCGATCCAACCCGTGGAGCTCGGGTTTCGGGTTCTACCTCTAGTTCGGAGTTGTGATCGGCGGTAAAAGCTTGCGACAACGAGGACTCACCGCCGGAGACTGGACGGCGAAACCGATGGTTGCTGTTAGTGTGATTCTTGCCGCCCCATTTTAAGCGAGGGAGAGAGAAGTTGTGGAGAGGCTGAGACTTCACCGGTGCGGTGGCCATTAAAGGACCCACACTCTTCAAAGAATGCCCAAAATGAAGTCACAATTGTTGGAAAAAATCGTATCCCATACAAACAAATAGAGAGAGAGAGAGAGAGAGAACCAAGTTTCAGGCGATGAAGGTAGAGAGATTGAGGGAAGAAGGAGGGTAAGAGTCTGAGAGAGATGGTTTCGATGGGAGGCTTTTGGAGTAGAGGCGCTGTGTGTGTTTTATGAAACAAAGACGCAATGGGAAGAAGCTTGCTTTCTTTCTCTCTAATATACAAAACCAGGAAAAAAAAAATGAAGTTAGTTCTAAACCTCTGCCCTTAGATTTGTGGTTAATTCCATCTGAGTCCTCTTTCCTTTTCTTGCGATGAGAGCCATTCTGACGGCAACCCCTCAACTGGAGGTTGTTTTCCTGGCTTATTGCTATTAAGGGCGTTAGGTTTTCGGAAATTCCAAATCGACCCTTTTTTTTCAATCAATTGTAAATAGACCTTATTTTATCCGCAGAACTATTCTCAAAATTAGCCTGTGATATTTAGAAGTAAAATTATAGAAACCTCCCATTTATTTTAAAAACTATGTATAATTAAAATTCATGTTATACAAACCTCCATTGTGTAATACCCGGATAATTATATTGACAAATAATACCTATTGGAAATAGGTGAATTTGTGGTCTCAAAATTAGTATAATACTTACCTTATTTTCTAAGGTGATTTCTCATGAAATTAGGAGAGATAAAGAAAATTAAGTGTCAAAAAGGCTTTAAAATGAATTTTAAGGTCATAAAATATCCTAAAAAGAATTGTGATAAATTCTAAAGGGTAGTAAAATAATTATTAAAAATTAGAAAGAATATTATCCTTAATTTAGACAATTTAATAAATTATTTCCTTTGAAAATAAAAAGAAGAAAAATTAAAAAGTATTCTTAAACCAAAATTGACTCCGTGATATATTACATGGGACATAAAATACTAATGTAAGTAAAATAGTTGTGAGATAATAATTATTACTAATTAAGAAAATTGTCAACAATTAATAAGTGATTAGTTAAATAATTAATGGCTAATTGTTTAGACATGAATAAAGAAGAAAAACCGAAATTTGTGTGTGTGTGAGATGTGTGGTGTGTGAGTGTTAAGAGATGTGGAGAGTTGTGAGTGTGTGTGTGTCTAAGTGTTGTGCATGTGTGTGTGTAGTAGCAAAATAATAATATCTACATATTTATGATTATAATAATAATATAAAGTGAGATATTTTGAGAAAAAACAAATAGGATAGAGGAGAACTGATAGAAAATAAATCATATTTCAAAATATATGAACTAAGTATCTAACATAAGGACTTATTATATATAAGTGAATTTTTATCTCAAAGTAGGCTATCTCCGAAGTTATTTCCGTACCCGACAGCGGTTGTCCGAAAATGTTCGGCAGGCAACGAAATGTCCTTAATGAGATCAAAAATTTAGATAACCCAGGTATCTTAAAAGAAAAAGAAAAGATCTTCGGGGCTATGTTTCCGGAATTTTGAGATTTCTCAAGATTACATGATTAGAACACCGAACAGGGACTTTATCGGTAGAAAGCTTCTTGAGCAAGTTGGTGACATCACCTTGGTGACATAGGATGAGGTCAGCATAGTAAGGTGTATGGCCAAGATCTTGCCACCTTAAAGAAGTGAGATCCGACGGTCAGAAACTGATCAGACAAAGTTCAAAAGAATTACCAAAATGCCATTGCCTTTTTCTATAAATAGCCCTTCCATTTTCCTTCATTTTCTCACCAATTCACTTGCCTAGTTCGAAATCTAGAGAGATGTTAGAGAGAGGGAGGGGCTCGAAGGAAGGAGTAGCAAGGTTCTGGGTAAGTTCTTCGGTCCCTAGTCTTAAGATTCTAGCTTCGTTCGGTAGTTATGGTAGAAATGTTAATTTGATCTTTTAGTCTTCCAATATGTTGTTGATATCATGCTTAAGTTTAAATATGATATTTATTTCGAAAATATGATGGAGAAAGAGATACGGCAAAATTTTGGAAGATTAGAGTCAAAGTAGCGAAGCTCTGGCAAAATTCCACCGACTAATCAAACTAGGGGCAAAATGATAATTTGTACCTAAAATGCCTGTTATGATATTAAATATTCATATCTGTGATATAATCCTTATAGGATATCTGAAAACACGAACCGCTATTTCCGCTGTCGTACCGCCGTTGTACCGTTGTCAAACGTACCATATTTAGACGAAAGTACACGATATCGTCAATGAAGGTACGGACGCGTACTATAACTCTAACTCTTATGTTGCTTGTATGCTTTATATGTGATGTGATGATTCATATAGTCGTGGACAAGACTGGGTCTTGGGTCATGCACCGTGATTAAGACTCTGTCTTAAGTCACTGTTTATACATTCAGCTATTATGTAAAAACGGGTTACAGTCTTGGTAATGCCGTATGGATGTTTTCCTAGCGCTGAGGACACGCTCCGGGGCGTGGCACTGGTTTATGTGCAAACTATGTGGACCTTACATGGGCTGTATGCTATGTAGGTATTGTTAAGATATGAATTGATACATGTGCTGTGTGCTATGTATAGTTATATGCTGAATTGTAAATGAATATCTATCATGCATACTGTTATACTTGAGCATAAGGTTAACCGTTACCTGAGGTCCAATGGGCATTGGATCTCAGTCTTAATGAATAGTACAGGGAAGAAACCGGGATAGAGAAGGTGCCAGTGGAAAGAGCCGTGAAGAGGCAGCGGTCGAAGACGAAGGTCGGTAGAAGTTATTAGGACTTAGTTTCTGGCAGAGTATTCTGACACGGATTTAACAAAGTTATTTCGGACCATTTGGTGCTTAAACTAAGGAAGGTTTCATCGGTGGGTTGTCACAAGTCGCCATAGAGTTGGTGAGACTCCCATTAGATTGAAAACCGACCTGGCCAAATTATCTGATTAACTGATGTTAGGTTCCAAGCCATAGGTCTAATTTAAGACTTTCTTTATCAGAGAAATGTATTCAAATCTCTGTAAATCGTATCACATGAATATTCCTTCGGGATATTTAAAATATCAGCTTATGTCGGGACATCATCATATGTCTGGGCATTTTATATCAGATACTCATTATCCGAATCTTAGCGCACGTTATCCATTTCCGCAGTACTCTGAGCTGTAGCAATCTCAAAATTCTGTGATTTTCTTAAAACTAAGTGTCGACCGACACGATTTTCGAATCTGGAATTTGGGATGTTACACATTGTATTTTTGAAATATCATTCACATTTATTTAATCGTTAATTAAACGTTAAGTTTAACTCTTAAATTTAAATTTTGACCCAAGTATCCCCATTTAACATAATAATTATTTAAACATTTATAATTGCTAAAAAAATTACACAACCAAAAAAATTATAATAGATTATAAAATTTATTAATTTTTATTATCTCATAAAATTTATAAATTTCTTATTTTTATCATGATTTATTAAAAATTATTTGTTTAATTTTATTTTAAATGGTTAAAATATAATTTTAATATTTTTTTTACCATAGATTATGAATGAAATAAGTTTAACTAAAATATTATGTAAATTATTTAAATTTATAATTTTTTTAAAAAAATTGTTACAATATTTTAAAACGCATTCATTTTGTATATATTTGTTAAAACGATTAATCAATTTCTCAATCAAATTTTTATATCTACATTAACTAAATTAATCAAACTTATAACCTAACGTTATTAAAAATATGTAATAAATATATTTTAAATATAAAAATAAAATCATGGAAAATGAAAAAGAGAGAACTCTTAAATTATATATGAACAACAATTTAAACCAAAAATATATATTTAGTGTAATGAAGGATAAATTGGTAAATAAAATTTATTTTAATAAAAAATTAATTAAAAAATTTAGAATATTTTTTAACATTATTAAAATTTTGGACTTAAGTATATGTTTTTTTTAAATAAAGGGGATGTTAATATAATTAAAACAATATACAAAAGAGGTGAGAGTATTTTAGACAAATATTAAGCTATCTATAACTAGTTGAGATGACAAGAACACATGATGTGTGAAGTTAAAAGAAAAATAATATATAATTTTAGAGATTGGCCAAGGTTATTGTAAGCAGCCATATTTTAAGAGTTGGCATTGCCACTATCGATCAGCTTGCAAAACTCTCTTGTATGTGTTTTTTTAATCAACCTCCATCTACATCTAATATCAACAAAGATTAAGGATGATGAGAGGTTCAGGTAGTGTTAATTTCTTACCATGTAAATTAATATTAATCATTTTCTAATAATAAATAATTTTTTTAATTTAAGGATTTTAATATAATAATAATTTTTTTATGTAATATCTGATATCCGATGCAAACAAATCATATTCAAACATTATAAAAATAATGTTCTAGATTTCATTTCTTCAAAATATAATTAGTTTTCTGAGCAATATATATATATATATATATATATATATATATATCAATTAAAAAGCACATATAAAATTATCATATTAGTGGGATTTAAATTAACAACCTTATGCATGTTGTAAGGTAACTCATTATCAATTAGACCAATATTTATTTGCAAACTAATTATATATATATATATATATATATATATATATATATATATATATAACACACTTCAAATTATGTTGGTTGAACCGAAAAAAATTATCTCAAGCTCCCATACAAAGTCGGCGTAGCGCTTTTTCCACGCGTCCATTTTATGATGTGATAAATTACATCATTCACTTCCAAAATTTACTTTAAAAATAAAATCTAATTACTTAATTATTTGATTTTGTTTTGGTATAGTTGAACGTTTGTGAATAAAAACAAGGTAAAAACTGGGAAAAATTATAAGAAAATACTATTTAAATTTTAAAATTCTCAATAAGTTATTTTCTAAAAAAATAAGTTGTCAATTATTTTATTGTTCATGTTAATCTCATTACTGTTAATTGTCAAGAGGATTTTGAAATTATCAATATTTTTTTTATCATTTCCCCGAAAAAAGAATAAAAAAATGAAAGAGTTATCATGAATTAAACTTGATAATACTTCATCAACATAGAATTAGTCTAGTAGTATAAGGTCACGCTAGATCTTTCTCAGGTCTCAAGTTTAAATCCTAAAAGAAATAGTTGTGTTGGGAGGGATGAACACAAACCGGATACCGGATGATAATATTTCTTAAAAAAAACTCTAGAAAATTTAAATATAACTAGATAATATTAAGTGTTATATGAATTTTATAGAAAACAAATATGAACATATATGGGCAAAAAAAAAAAAACCAAGAAAAACACATAAACATAAAAAAATAATTACCAGTCTTGTGTTGTTTTGCAGAAATTATCACCATGGTCTCTCATTTTCCAGCCCATGCTCCTATGTAAGGCCTTGTTTGGATCAAAGACCCGGGAAGGAATGGAAAGGAAAAGAAAAGAATGGAAGAAAAAATATTTTATGTGGATGCGTTTGATTTACACTGGAAAATAAAATAATTGGATTGAAAAATTTTTGTTTGGTTGGAAAAAAATAAGTAGGAAAAATTACATTCTTACCCTTAACATTTCAAGGGCTATTAAAAAACTAAGTTTACATTTTTGTTTGCTCCTCGCCTGGTCCTTCCCAAGTTTCTTTGACCTAAAAAAAAAAAGGAGCACACTCAAGTGCCCCCCCGGCCCAAAACAAAAAGTTCCAACCTCCATTTATGAAGCAACGTGAAGGTTTGGCAAAGGGACGTACAAGGAAAAGCAACGAAGGATATTTTTTTAAGTGTATTTATGAAGCAAGAGAGTGTGGTGATTTTAATTGGTCAATAATAAATTTAAATTATCCAGCATCCCATATATTTGGTAGTACCTCCTTTTCTTCTTTCAATTTGATTCGGTTCTTCATCTCTCTGCCTCTTTGTTCAACGGAAATTCATATGCAAGTTTATTTTTCCTTTTTACTCTCTTTCATTGGTCAACAATAAATTTAAATTATCCAGCCAACTTTATTCTTACGGTGATTTTAATCAATCTACTATTGAGGTTAATTTGTTGAGGGTGTTTATTTCCTATATGCGAAGCTTGAAATGGGATGACAAAGAAGACAACAATGGCGAAGTCTAAAACAATGACAGCAAAAACGAAGGGTTATTTAGGAATTTAGTACCGTTGGAAAATGCGTTCACATCAATAATGAAAGGAAAACATATTCACATACATGAAGGAAAATCATTGACCGCCGTAAAAAAATTTTCTGGGAAAGGAGGAACCAGACAACCACCGTTGTGTGGAAAATCCGATTTTCCTTTTTCCTTCCCTAATTTGTAGCAAACCAAATAGGTTCTAAATTTTCCAGCTCTGACTTTTCAAATTTTTTACATAAAATGCAACATATACAATAAAAATAACATTTCTAGCTAACTTTTATCATGATAAAATTATTCAGGTAAAAAAATCATAATAAAATTATAGATAAAGATATTTTTCAATTTTTTATAAAATAGGAGTTGGAAATTTTCTTCATATTTTAAAAATTAGAATAAAAAATCATTGTAGAAAACGCTGGGATATCAATGTATAAATATAGCACAAAATTGATAACACCACCAAACACTTGGATGTACTTACTGTCAGTCAACCTGACTTAACCAGAAATGAGCCCCCAGCATCAATTATCGATTTTCTTTTAATAATACTGTAATCAGAATGGCAACATTGCTTCAACTTCAACAAAAATTCCTAACCTTTATTAATGTTCACCTCTTGAATAAAAGGAGAAACTTGATCGAATAGACAAAAAAATTCATCTATGTTATGAGAGTATCTTGTAGTTATGGTCTTTCTATATATGTGACCACAACTTATTAATCTCTATAAAAAAAGCATATCAATATCATTTATAACATTTTTCAAAGGATGTTGCTAATCATATTCTCTCAATATATAATTCATGATCTCTATACAATCAATAACTAACTTAATATTTTTATATATTTTGGATCAACACAATTATAGATCTTGAATGCAACTAATTATTTCTTCAAAAACCGGATGAACATTAACAAGTTTGGAGCTAAAACCTACAAGCCATCTATCATTTTGATCTCAAATTTAACGCCAGTATCCACTCCTTCTATCCTTGAAGACTAAGTCATTGATTCTCTTCTTCATTTTTATTATGGTCTATATGAGAACTATTAATACTCTTTTCTATATCAACTTCCTCGAGAATATCCTAATCTAAATATGTTCTAAAGAAATTATGCTGTATGTTTAGTCCCACATCATTAGTCTCCTCACAATTAAATAACTTTTTACATCGTGATACCCAGCATCCCATCAAAGATATCCATACAATTCAGATATTATGACCAAGGTAATTAAACCCAGACCGGTTAGTGACGGCCTGGGTACTGGGTCAAGGGTTAGTGGGTCAAACCGGAGTCAACCTGGGACCAAACTGGGACCAGACCGGTGAGGAATAAAAAATTGATAAATAATTTAATTTCTTATCACACAATCTATAATTCCAAATACTATATATTATTTCAAGATTTTAAATCACTAGCCAAATAATTATCTATTTATCAACTACTCTACAATTTTCTTTACAAATTGATATCAAAGTATCATATATCATCCAATAACACATGAATTTATAATGGAATCACAAAATATTCATCATAACAAAATATTAAAAAAAAAGTAAAAAAAAATTTAAATAAAATTATATTCTAACGGTTCGACCGAGTCAACTGGCGAGTTAAGACTGGTCCGACCGGGCTACACCGGGTTGACCGGTTCAATCCCAGTTCAAGGTCTTAACCCCGGTTTCTGATATGGACCGGACCAGTTCTAGATTCGGTTCACCGGTTTCTGGTTAAAACCGGCCGGTTCAGTCCGGTTCTGATAACCGTGATTAAGACTTAACACCACCATCCTAGGATAAGTTCAAATATTTTTTGTTTTTTTGCTAACAAATATATTTCATATTCTTTTTTTGCTAGCAAATATATTTCATATTCATCATATATATCTATCGTTCAAACAAGATGTCAGAATCAAAGAAGCTCGAGATCATATGTGTCAGAAAGTACCTCATCGTTCTTCTTCGCATGAACATCTCCGCAATAAATTAATATAGTTTGGCAGGATAATTTCAAAATGACAATAGCTTTTACCATGGTTTCAGCTAGGAGGCGCAAAAAGGTTATTGTTATTTGAGTTTTCTGTGTGGCCATCACTATTTTAAAGATGAAAAAAGGTTGCCTTTCCTCTCCCAAAAATTTCTCATTAATCCCTTCACTAGTATCAACACAATACAAAAAAAAAAAAAAGTATGGAAAACAAAAATGAAAGAATTAGATATATTTTTTTTTTTCTTCAATAATAATCATAATGTCATCGTAGTATTTTCTTGCCTTTTTAAGTCCTTCATCTCACAAACTTGATTGATTGTTGTTTATTAAACTATTAATTTATAAGCAATGAAAATATATATTATTATATATTTGTATTGATGATGGCCCTAAAAAAATCCAACTTCAATTAAAATATCATTAATACTAGGAAAAGTAATAGAAAAATATCAATTGAACTTCAAAATCTTATTAACAACAACAACAATAGAATTAACAAGAACAATAAAACAATTCATAATTCATTTTCTTGGGAAAGCACCTATTTAAGATTTTGAAATTCAAATGGTATTATCTTAAAATTTTCCTTTAATACTAACGCGACATCAAATAAAATTGAAAGGAACCCAAAATAAAATAGAGAACTAAAATGGCTTATCTCATTTCTCATGGAAATATATAAGAATTCAATATTTAATGATTAATTTTTTTTTACAATTATATGATTTTCATATTAATATTAAAATAAATATATCAATAATTATAATTTTGAGTCATACTCTCTAGCAATAGCAGAATTACGTTGTGGCCAGCTGCGGCTAAGGCCTAGCTGATCTTCTCTTATCTTATTATTTATATGTATATATTATGTAATATTTTATTTTAGCCAATAATTTAACCCCAACTAATCTCTTATCTTTTATATGATTACACTCCTTTTTTTATTAGGACAATGTTTGGTTTATTACTCATTGAACTGTGAGAGGAAAATAAAATTCTTGTTTGAGATACCTACTTAAAAAGTTAGTGGGCATGTTTAGAATCAACTTTAAGTGGAAAAAAAAAGCTAAAAAAAGGGGCTAGGAGGAAAAAAAGCTTGATGAAGCCTGTTTGGCACTAGGCTTATTAAAAAATGGGAATGCTACTGGGCTTAATTGGAAGATCTAAGTTAGATCTTATCTCTCGATGCACTGTCCATACTCACATGCCTCACTATTGAGCAAACCATCTCCATCCTCTTATTTTTCTTAGAGATTCATCCCCTCTGTCCTTACTCGTCCCCAACCTTTTGACTCATCCCTTCCTATGTTGAAACTTGTGCCTCAACTTCACAGAGATTCCTCTCCGTCTCAGCTCGTGATTTCCCCCAGCAATGTTATAACATAATGATGTATGACAGATGTTGGGATATGTTTGTTTCATTACAAGAGGAGAAAGATGAATTGGTAGAGTGGTTGCGACATCATGCCTACAACACCTCATCATGGCAGGAACCCCCAACGAACTGAATATTCAACTTGACACCCCCAACGACACTGTAACTTTTGTTTTTTGTATTTTGTCTGACACACTTATTTATGTGACACACCTATTTAAGAAATGATAGCAATTTTCTATATACAATTGGCCATGGTTTAGGAAATAGAATCATATAGGAACAGTTTCAATATTTAGGAGAAATTGTCAGTAGGTTATTCCATATCATTTTAAATGCTTGTGTCAGTTTATTAACTAAAAATATCAAACCATCGTGAGTTTCCCAGTTGTCACCCAAATATATCAACTGATTGACGCTACTTCCCATATTTCAAGAATGTAATAGGAGCAGTTGATGGAACTTACATTAGTTGTGTGGAGGGTGAATCAGAGCACGACAGATATGTCAGGAGAAAGGAATATTCAACACAAAATATTATGGCAGTATGTGATTGAGATATATGCTTTACTTATGTGTTGGCAGGCTAGGAAGGTATAACACAGGATGCACGTTTGTTCAACAGTGCGATCTCTACTCCAGCTTTGAATTTTCCCTATCTACCTCAAGGTATATCTTCAACACCATCACTATAATTACATTTTCCTCCCTGTTTATTTCACTTTTCCTATAATTTCTAAGTGTCACAAAATTTCCTCACTTATCAGAGAAATATTACTTAGTTGATGTTGGCTACCCAATACAGTTGGATATATTAGTCCATATAGACGTGAACGTTATCACCTTCAACAATTCAGGTGACAACTAAGATTTCAAAATCCTAACGAGTACTTCAATTATTATCATTTAAGTTTGAGGTGCATTATAGAAAGGATGTTTGGAGTCTGAAAGAATAGGTTTAATAATATGCCCTCTTATAGCTTTGAAAATCAAATCTACATAGTTTGTACAACAATGGCTATACACAATCTCATCGGAGTTTTTTGAAATCTGATGTGGAATTTGAACGAGCTAACCAAGGAGATTTGGGTGATGAAGATGAAGATGATCCACTTGATGAAGGCTCCTAATCAAATATCAATACGTTATCTCTACCACAAATGAATTATCTTCGTGATAGAATCAAAGACAAACTTGCCAGGCATAACAATAGACATAACAATAGTAGAAATTAATGTATTATTTTATAAACAATTTTATCCATTAAATTTATTTAATTAAGGAATTTATTGTTTATTATTTTTCTAATAATCATTTAATTTTTTTTTCAAATTAAAATTTTAATTAACTCAATATATACAACTAATGGGTCTGTTTGGATTTCACTTAAAGCTGGCTTTTTGTGAAAAAGTAGGGCCAGTTGGGAAAAAGCAAGGCTGGGTTTGTTTGGGTAACCCAGTGGAGGCACCGGGCTTATTAAAAAAAAATCAACGTACTGGGCTTTTTAATAAGCTCTAATTCCAAGCTTATTTTGCAACGCATTGGTTCATAAACGTGCTGACCCTTCGTTTTTTTTGCTCCAACAGTAACATAAAAAAGAACCCTCCTATCATCCTCTGCCATCGTCTAGCTTATCACATGTGCCTCTGCGCTTACTCTACAAACAAGTCCAAAGATCTATCCCCTCATCTTGTCCAGCTTTCTTAGAGCTTCCTTAGCTAAATCTCATGCCTCAGCTTTACAGAGATTCATTTCCGTCTCGTCCCTCCTCTCATCCAAGAAAAGCTAAGAGATTCCGAATCAAAAGCCCATAGCTCGTCTCTCCAAATCACGCCCAGAGATTTCCACCTGCAAATCATCCTTGCCAGCCGTCTCATCTACGCTTCTCGTCTTCAAATAGTGGGTCTCGTGTGTCTTGTTTCACCATCTTTGTCCTCTTTGCTATCTTGTTAGCTGAAGAAGCCGTAGGCATTACCCATCGCCAATCACTGTTGAAGTTCATGAGTTCATCAGCCTCGCATCATGCACTCACTCGATCAGCCTAAGATCTTGATTCAGGTTTGTGATTTCCTTTCATTTGATGTGCCCAATAACTGGATTAGCTCTAGAATAGTGAACTTTTATTTTGAGTTTGATTTCAATTGTGATTTCCTTCCATCTGACTTTGAGTTTGAGTTTGAAATTTGATTAGCACACATGACTCTGAGTTGAGTTGAATTAAGGAAGGATCTGTTTCCTTAAATCTATTTGCTTTGTTTAAATCGTGCCCTGCTTCAGATTTATTTGCTTGTGCCTTGCTTCAAATTTATTTGCTCGTCACCCAAATTTGTAGAGTTCTTGTTATCTTGTGTTGCTTTATGCAGGACATGCAACTCTTATTGTTGGATCTGCCAATTTTTATACTTGAATTGTCCTTTCTATCTCTATACCTCAATTGCTTTATTCATTTTGTAATTCGGTTTTCTTAAAACAAAGGTTAATCTGTGCCTTCCTTTCATGATTGATTATCATGCTATGTTCTTTTACACAAACTAATATATCTTAGCTCATTTTGTAGTTGTATTTGGTTGCTAGTTGTTGCAAAATCTTTGATTTGTTTGTCTTTTAATTTTCCTTTATACAAACTAATATATCTTTGATTATCATTTCTTGAAAAAAAATCAGCTATCCAAAAGAATCTCTAGAAAATCTATTTGTCTTTTAATTTTTTGCATCATGGTTGTTGACGGTACTATACGGTCCTGATTCCTTAGCGTTCATCTCTCCTTTCCTCTGGGTTGAGTATATTTTAATGAAGCATTTGCCTAAAGTAATTTTGAGCACTCTGGATCCGGGTTCATGCTCTACTTCTATGCGTAGGTATTATCAACTTTGTTTAAGTTGAGTATATTTCTCTAAACATGATCTTCAGTGCTTTTAGCTTGATGCAAACTGCAAAGCATAGATAGATCCTTGGATTGTTAGGCCTGTTGGCACCTCTAGTTGCAATCTCTGTCTGGTTAAGGTTGAGGTTAAGGTGATTTAACACACTTTGACTAGAAAACCTTGACTATAACATTAGGAATAGTCAGCAATATATCCTAGATTCCTAGATATCTTAATTGCTTAATTCAATTTTATACAAGGGAATTGCAGTCTAGTTAATGATATGTCTTCAAGATTGTTAAACCTGATGTTTACTACCTGGCAAATCACAATCACCTTGTCCATGGTGAATTGAATTTTGCATTGCTGCATGTGACTTCATAGCAAGCCAAACTTGTAGATTGAAGTATAGACTAGGCTAAATTTTAGTCTCCCATCAAATTACTCATAATTATATTTTGTTGTATACCTTAAACCTTAATGATTACTTTGTTCTGGGTTTCTTTTCTTAGATGTAGTTATGTGACATATATTATTCTTATATGTATATCGCTCTGTGTATTGCAGGCATCTTTGAACAACAAAACAAAAGAATGTTCTATTGGATTATGCATGCTTTAGAACTTTTGTATATGCTTTCGCAGATCTATGGTTTTGTGAAGTTTTTGGGGACAAAAAGACTTATAGGTGTATGTTGTAGTTTTCATGTGTATTGTATTTAAATATGAAGTCATTCATTCAGTTAGTAAAACACTCAAAACTGTTAGTTTAATTGTAGTTTTGTAATTTCTCATGATTTTTTAGTTTTATATTCTCTAACCATTTGTTAATGAACATTTTTAATGAAATCCTGATTCATTAAAAAATGTGAAGTTGATATTTTATTAAAATATTTTACTTCCAGGAAACAAATGCCCTGGTATATATATATTGATCATATATGTGTTCCTGTTGCACCAAATATATATTTTATTAAAAAATCTTAATTTTATCTTTTTATTAAAAACAATTAAATTTAGTGTGTGTGTGTGTATTTAAAGAAACAAATAAAATTTATTGGGTATAAATGAATTTTTTTTTATTATATCAATGCCCCGAAATATTATATTGTTATTTTTTTATTATTAACTTTTTTTGTATGTTAATACCCCGGTAAATTAAATCCATTATATTACAGTTGTTTATTATTTTGCTATTTTTTTTATTATAAAGTAAGCATATGTTTTTGTTAATTATCGATTATTGACATAGCAATATCTATATGGAGAAAAAGTAGAACATGTTGGGATGAAAGATGCACAAGATATTTCCTCGAAGAATGTATTAACTGAATTTGCAAGAAAGAATGACATAGTATGTCATGAAAATTTCCCAGTTGAAAAACATGTCTTCTATCATTTATGCTCTAAATTGGTAAACCATGAGTTATAGCACAAGAAGTACACAAGAGTAGAAGAAATGGTAGCAATGTTCTTATATACAGTTGGCCATGGTTTAGGAAATAGAATCATACAGGAATGGTTTCAACATTCAGGAAAAAACTGTCAATAGGTTATTCCACATAGTTTTAAATGCTTGTAGCAACCTATCAACTGAAAACATCAAACCGCTTGATCTTGAATTTCCTGGTTATCACCCAAATATATCAACTGATCGCCGCTACTTCCCATATTTCAAGAATGCAATAGGAGCAATTAATATAACTCACATAAGTTGTGTGGTGAGCAAATCTGACTATGATAGATATGCCTGGAGAAAGGGATATTTAACATAAAGATGGCAGTATGTGATTGAGATATGTGCTTTACTTACATATTGGTCGCTGGGAGGGTACGACACATGATGAATGTTTGCTCAATAGTGCAATCACTACTCCAGCTTTGAATTTTCCCCATCCACCTCAAGGTATATTTTCAACACCATCACCATAATTACATTTTTTTTTCCATGTTTATTTCACTTTTCTATAATTTCTAATTGTCACAAAATTTCCTCATTTATCAAGGAAATATTACTTGGTCGATGGTGGTTATCTAACACAAGTTAGATATATTAGTCCGTATAGACATGAACGTTATCACCTTCCACAATTTAGACGACAACCAGAATTTCGAAATTCTAATTTGTACTTCAACTATTATCATTCAAGTTTAAGGTGCACTATAGAAACGACGTTTGGAGTCTGGAAGAATAGGTTCAATATATTGTGAAATATGTCCTCTTATAGCTTTGAAACTCAAATCTAAATAATTTGTGCAACAATGGCTATACACAATCTCATTCGAAGATTTTCGAGTTCTAATGTGGAATTTGATCGAGTCGACCAAGACGATTTGGGTAATGAAGACGAAGATCATGATGACGACCCACTTAATGAAGGCTCCTTATCAAATATCAATATATTATCTTTACCACAAATGAATCCTCTTCGTGATAGAATCAAAGACAAACTTGTTAGGGAAAGTAATAGGCATAACAATAAGAGAAATTAATGTATTATTTTATAAACAATTTTATCCATTAAATATATTTAATTAAGGATTTTTTTAAATAATATTTTTTCAAATTCAAATTCAAATTGTCATTAACTCAATATATACAACTAATATGTATATGTACTATTCAATATGATTCATGTCTTTTTCAGTCATTTTCTATCTCAACTGACTTTTCAAATAATAATCCAAACATACATCAGTTAGAAAAAAGTCACTTTTGCAAAAAGCCAAACGGACAATCTAAACGCAAATTATATTTACAATCTGACTTTTTTCCTACTAGGCTTTTATAAAAGTCAGATAGCTTTTAAGTTACTACTCCTACCGTTAACCCAATGAAGCCCAATATGTATATGTAGTATTCAATGATTTATGGTCTTTTTTGTCATTTTCCATCTCAACTGACTTTTTAAATAATAATCCCAACATTCATCAGTTTAGAAAAAAATCACTTCTGCAAAAGCCAAACAGACAATTCAAACACAAATCACATTTATAATATGACTTTTTTTCCACCGAGTTTTTACAAAAATCAGATAGCTTTTAAGCCACCGCTCTTTGTATCATTTTATATCTTGTTTTGATTTATAATTTTTGATTATTATTTATTTGTATTTTTAATATTATGCGATATTTTTAGTGAATAGTTCAATATGTTTATTTTTTGCCAAAGTTAAAAATATTTTCTGGTTTCACCACAACTCTCTAGTAAGTGTGTTTGGATTAACTTTTAGATAATAATTTTTACAATTTACCAAGGAAACATGTGAAATGAGTTTTATCCCGACTTCAAAAAAAAAGTTTCAAGAGTTACTCAAACAATTTGCTTCCGTGGTCTCTCAGTCAATTAATTACTCCATTTCTTAGTGAAATTATTACGTCCACTGGCTCCTAGGACTTATTCTCACGCGGTTAAGAGCAAAATGACGCTAAGAACCTTGATGATGCTGTTTTAAAATGATAAAAACAAAAATTAAACGTAAAATCTTTGAAATTAAAGTCTTTCCACTTAATAATAATGACGATTCCTGATGACGTGACATTTTGTTCAAACATGAACAAATAACACCACAATGTCCAACTTTTCGTAAAGGAAACATTATCATAGTGGAATTAGACTTGGGTGTCATCGTTACTTCAATATAGTTGTTTGGAAGAATCATATTTCCAATGTATTACTTCCTTTTAACAAAAGATTATGTTTTTTCTTTAAAAAAATATAAAGATTAAGTTCTATAATTTTTATATTTGTTTAAAGAATTCAAATCCCAAACCTTCATTGAGAGAGATACGTGTCGAACCATTTACTCCATGATGAAGGACTGATAAATTTAGGGCTCATTTAAAATAGTGTCTTTATCTATTACTGCACGTTAAAATTAAATTTTTTATGTAAGTTAAAAATAATTTTACACAAGCCACAGAACAAAGGACACATGAGATATTTTAAGTGAAAGTTCATTACTTTCCTTATAAGAGCGTCACAAACACATACTAAATTGAACCTTCACTTCGTCTTTTTATTTTATTTTTTTAATCCCCCTAATTTTTTAATGAAACTATTAAAACCTAATTATTTGTACATAAAAAGCATACACAAGTTTTGAAAAAGATTATGCAATAATTTCCTATTATAAATTATTAAAAAATATTCTGTGTTTTTTCCATTCAAAATTTCTTAAGTTCATACAATATCAAAACATAAATAATTACATAATATTCAATGATAAATTTTAATATGAGAAATGACAACATGTGTATGTTGTTCACTTGTTGTTGTACAAATTTTTAGTGATTACATTCATATCTTAGGACTACGTAATAATTTTTCTATAAAATAATGCAGAATGTCAGATGTTGACAGAGCAAAACTAGTTTTAAACCTTTTTTTTTTTTTTTTGAAAGGAGATACGTGTGTTTGTGCATTAATTTGCAGGGAGGGAGCTTCATTTAGAAAGGTACCAACAACGCAATGGTAAATAATTAAAACAGAGAATAATTACAAGAACAATTAACAAAGAGGCAGATAAATGAAAGGTAGTTCTATTATGGGTTTTTATACAAAGCAATAAGTGAGGAAAAATATATAGAGTTGGGAGTAATAACAATTGAATACAGAGCAGCAAGAACGAAGAAGATCGGAGAAGAGCTTAGTAGATGAGGAGTATTGGAGAAGACTTTTCCTCCTTCTTAGACTTAAACACCTCTATTTATAAAAAGTCTAACTAATAGATGGATCCACTCTTTTCAGATCTGCACCAATTTAGGGAATGTTATGCTGTCATTTCGGATATACTGTTACATGTGGGTGTGAGTTGATGGATTCTTAGGCTGCAGCTTACTAGACATTCTCTGCTGGGAATAAAGAAATTCGGAGAAGAATGTAGACCTGTTTTGGTTGGCGGTAGTAGCGATAACTTAAAAGCTATCTGACTTTTATAAAAGTCAGATAGGAAAAAAGTCAAGCTAAATTAATTGATGTGTGTTTGGATTGTCCGTTTGGTTTTTGGCAAAAATGAATTTTTTTTTTAACTGAGGTATGTTTGGATTATTGTTTGAAAAGTCAGTTGAGATGGAAAATAACTTGAATCATATTGAAACTACATATACATATTAGTTCTATATATTAAATTAATGGAAATTTTAATTTTAATTTGAAAAAAAAATAAATATTATATAAAAAAAATTAAATATTAGGTCTCATTTGCAAATATATACTTCAAGCTCTTCCACATATATCTTCACACATGCTATAAAACAAACTCATCATCATCTTTTTTTCTTTTTTTTTTTTTTTGTAGCAGATATATATTTCAGACACAGCAAATACAATATATATATATCGTTCTCTTTTTTGTTATTTCTAATATCCTTCTTCTTTCTTTTGCCACACACCGATACACACATATATTTACTCCTTCAGGTACACTAGGCTTTTCTCTTTCTCTTATCTATCAGTAAGTTCACGTCTTCATCCTCTAAAGCTGCAGAAAACGATACTCACTCCTCAAAACCATGGTACCGATGACAGCCCCCCCAATCCATTTTCAGTTTTCAGCATTAGTTTCAGCTGGTTTAAAACTTCTTTCTAACGTTGAGAAATAAAGGAAACAAGAAGAGAGAGGCTTGAAATCTCACCTATGCAGATTGAGCTTGAATAACCGAAGAGATTTGCTGCTGGACTCCTCTGTTTTTCGATGCTAAAACAGGGAAAATGCTGACCTTGTTGTACTCTTATATTCTCGGTCTCTCCCTCACTCACTCTCTATGCATCTTCTCTCTTTTTCCTCTGTTTCTCGACGTTTCAACAGACAAAGATGAGATTTAGTCTCTCTCTCTCTCTCTCTCATCTCTCACTCTCTTTCTCTAACACTCTCTCGAACTCACGGTGAAAGCAGAAAATGGATTGGCTTATAGCCAGCTGAAAGTCCAGTAGTCACAGATGAAATACGTTGGGTATTCAACACAAGCTCGAGAGGAATGGTTTCATCTGATCCTTCTGAGCTTTCTTCCTTAATACGTGATCTTGCTGTATCTGGTTTTCCGATAAAAACGCTGAGTCCAGATCATTAGGAGCACGGACGAAGGCGAGAAGCATGAGAGGCGTGAGACTCAACGGTACAGAGAATACGCAGGACAAAAAACGCAGCAAAAAGCTAGGATTTGAAGCTTTTAAAAAAGTAAGATAATCTGACGTTTTGGCTCTCAATCCAGCGAACGTATCTCTTCGTCCAAACAGGCGCGTTTTTATTTTTCACAAAAAGTGGCGTTTTGGGCTTTTTTTTTTTTTTTTTTTTTTTTTTATAGAAAAAGTTGAGTTAACAACATACCCAAACAGGGCCTTAGTAGATGATAGTGTATAAATTTTTTACTAGGTAAGGGCAAATTGGTAAAACCTAATAAAATTCTGTAAATTTTTTTAACAAAACTTATGAATGAATTATAGTCAAAGTTAAAGGGTTATCTTGCCTATATTTGTTTGCACAATATATATTGAAAAGTATAATGCTTTTTGCGAGGGGGTTTAAACCCCACCGTTGACACTTTGAGAATATTTATTTCCATCAGAATGTTTCTTGACATTGGAATATTTTCATTGGAGCTCTAGTGATCAACGGTCAACCATGAGAGGACGCAGTTGCCAGCGGAAGCACATGAGGTGCTTCTCCCTTATGTGCTTCTTACATGCTCATCCCTCTAATTAGAGGGATGAGGCATTTTTTTTATTTTTTATATATTCTATTTATTTAGATTTAAATTATATACTGCTTTTGGAAATATTTTTTGTATCTAGTATCTCAAATTAATTAGTTTCCAAGATACTGGTCTTGCAGGACAAATATTTTAAATGTAGAACTAAAAACTAATTAATTTGAGATATTGGGTGCAAAAAATATTTCACAAAGTAATATATAATTTAAATCTAATTAAACAGAACATATAAACAATTTTAAAATTTTTTTAAAAAAAAATTTTCATCCCTCTAATTAAAAGAATGAGCATGTAAGAAGCATATAATATAAGAGAAAAACACATAATGTGAACTCGTCGCCAGTGGTTGGCTAATAGGGGTAATATATATTTTTAAAAACATATTTAGGGGAAATTTAGTTATTTCTTTGTAATTTCAAAATATAAAATTTAAGCCCAACATCTTTATGAGATTATAAATATTTTTAACTCTTTTTTATCTTTTAGGATTTTTTTTAAAAAATTTTTTATTAGTGATTTTCCTGAGTAAATATCAAATGTTGAATGGGGGAGTTGGGTCAAGATGGGGGCCATAAAATGAAGGATTATAATTTGGAAGGCCTGGCCCACCTTGAGCTTTTCTGGGCCTTGCTTTTCATGTCCCGGGATTCTCATATCCTTCAAACAAACAAATTTAAAAAAAAAAAGAAAAGAAAAAGAAAAATTATGACTTGTTTGATTTTGTTCCCAATTTTTTAGTTAAAAAAACATTATGTAAAATTTTTTTATACAAAAAAAAAATAATGTTACATTAATTTGAAAACAATTTTGGAATTATGAAAAAAATGAACTAATGGTGGCAGGGTAATAATGGTTAATGGTGGCAAAACATTTTGCTTCATATGCGTATGGGAAATATTGAAATCATCCTTTCCAGTAGTATCGCTGCTGTCTTTTTTGCGGCTTATTGATAAGTATTTAAAAAAATGAACTAATGTTGGAATTATTTTAATATTATTTTATTTTATTGCTTCATATTTATTTTTCATTCTCTCTAATAATATTTATAAGTATTGTATGTGTGAACAAAATTATTTAAAGAGGAAACAAAAGCTTAGATACCTCAAATTTTATACTTTTGATAATCTATGCCAATGGATAAATGAGTTTTTTTTTCATGCATTATTTATTTTATAATTTTTTTCACTAATATTGCTAATTTACCTTGAATTTTAAATTTACCTATTCTAATTGGATCTGACAATATGTATCAAGGGCGTAGGTTTAAATAGTTTGAAGTCTTGAAGGAAAATTGTGAGGCTCAGATGGAAATACTTTTTTAATACTAGTGAGGGAACAAATCAACTAAAAAAAAAGTATGAGGATATAAGAAACTGTTGCCAATAATTGAAGATGGAACCTTAAGAGAATTTGTCTCTTAAGACCATAGCCATAAGGACTTAATTATTTAACATATTTTGGAGAAATTAATAGGAAGAATTAAATTAATTAATTTTACTGATTTTCTTAAAATGTCATTATGAAATTTTGGAGAGTGTTAAGGAGGAAGGAATGCAGAGAAAAGATGGAGCCTCACTGGAATCAATGAATGTGGAGTACTTTTTGAGCATTGTCTCCAGTCCGCCTGTGGGGCCCGTCACATTCCTCGTTGAAATGGTCTATTTGTTTGAAGTTTGAATGAATCGATTTGGGTTTCCCCTTTATTTTTTTTTTTGATACAAAATGAGTAGCCTGCTATTATCTATTCAATATCACGTGCGACAATCCTTGCTAGCTCCATGTCTAGCTGTGAGAGCAACTGGAACCCAGGTACACATGATAAGCTCATCTTGGCGAGATAATCTGCAGCCATATTTATCCGGCGGCTGATGAGTGTAATTTCCACATCCCAATCGTGTTCTACTATAGATTTGATTTCCCCAATCAGTTGTCGGTCTGCATGTATTTCATCCTCTGGGTTCTTGAGGAGAGCGACTGCTTCCGCTGAATCGGTCTCAAGGATAACATGCTTAGCCCTTCTATCCCACGCAAGTTTAAGACCATGAAGGTAGCCCCATAACTCTGTCGTTAAGCTGTCACCGTCATCTCCCTTAAAAAGGAAGGCTTGCAAGAAGCTCCCATGCTCATCTCGTATCAGTTTGCCACTAGCCACGCCTGGATTGAAAGGGAAAAACGCGCCATCTATGTTAATCTTTACCCAACCCGCTGGGGGAGCCTGCCATTGACTTTCAGTTGTGATTGTGGGTCCCTTCCTGCTGCCCACTGTATTGAGTCTGTCTTGGGCTTCATCCAAGCATGCTGATATGGCCAAGACGCTAGAGGATATAGCTAAGTTAGAGGTCTGTTTGCCTTCGAAAATAAACTTGTTCCTGCGTCTCCAAAGCCACCAACAGATAATGGCAAAAGTCTGCTTCCATTTTCCTGACTGTGTCATTCCTTCACCTGATAGTAAATTCCACCTGATCCACCTATCTACGTCTAGGCTTCTGAACGTGCGCCACCGTTGTGGGGGAATGAATTGTCTCCAAAGTGCAAGAGTTTCAGGGCAGTCATGGAGGACATGTAAGACATTCTCCTCAGTTGTGTTACAAATTGGGCACGTACTATCCTCACTTATCCCTCTCCTACACCTAGACACATTTGTAAGCAGACGGTTATGGAGGACCAACCACATGAATATTTTGCATCTCTCAAGTGCTTTGATCTTCCAAATAATGCCCCATATCTTATCCGGATGCACCTCGAAAGGTCTTAGGCTCTCATATGCAGTTTTGACCGAAAACTCCCCACTCTTTGCCCATTTCCAGTGAACTCGACCATTTGGCATTTCTTCTATCCCCTCTTTAATCTTATTCCATGTACGTTTAATTCCATTCCACAAATTCGATCCTTGCCTGCGTTCTTCAATCTTACGAATAGCATCCGAACCACAATTATACTTATTTCTGATAACTTTCACCCAGAAATCCTCTTTTCGAGATGTTAACTGCCATCCCACCTTCATAAGGAAAGCTTGGTTGTACAAGCTAGTTCGACGTAGACCCAGTCCTCCACTCGCTTTGGGTTTACATGTGTTGTCCCAAGCAACAAGAGGGATTCGCTTTTGATCTTCAGTGCTGCCCCATAAAAACTGGCGGTTACATTGATCTAGACTCTCACATGTGCTAGAAGGAGCAAGGATGTTTGCATGACATAACCCGGGATTGCTGAAGTAACTGATGAGATAAGAGTAGCCCTTCCTGCAGAAGATAGGGAGCGAGCCTTCCATGCTGAGAGTCTTGTTTTAACCTTATCCATCACATAGTTAAAGGATTCCTTGGTGACCCGCTTATGGTGGAGTGGAACACCCAAATACTTTCTCAGGTCACTAGTAATGGAGAAACCAAGGTGCTCACACAACTCACTTCTTCTTGAATGGCATACATTTCTTGAGAAGTACACTCTGGTTTTTTGTTGATTGATTTTCAACCCAAAACTATCACAGAAGGTCTTGAGACATTTATTAATCACCGCTACTTGATCCATAGAAGCTTCTGCAAATAAGATAATATCATCTGCAAAAAATAAGTGGGAAATAGGTGGCCCAGACCTTGAGAGACGGATTGGTTTCCAATGCCTGGCTTGAGTCTCCGACTGGATGAGATGTGCCAACTTTTCCATACACAGCACAAACAAATAAGGTGAGAGTGGGTCCCCTTGTCTAACTCCCCTGAATGGATGGAAGATATCTGCTTTGTCCCCGTTCCATAATAATTGTGTAGAGGAGCTAGATACACACTGTTTCATTACCTCAATAAGCTGTCTCGGAAGGTTCAATTCATGGAGACACTGCGATAGAAAATTCCAATTGACCCTATCATACGCTTTTTCCAAGTCAATTTTAATTGCCAGAAAGCCCTTCTTCTGTCTCATGGATCTCATTGTGGGAATTACCTCTTGGGCCACAATGATGTTATCACTACTATGACGTCCTAGGACAAAACTGCACTAGTTTGGGGCAATCACCTGAGGTAGAATGCATTTAAGCCTATTCACAAGAACTTTAGATAGAGTCTTGTAGATGACATTACAAAGACTTATTGGTCTCAAATCTCCCATAGTCTCCGAGTGCTCTTTCTTCGGAATGAGGACAATTAGGGTCCTATTAGCCTCCTTAATCACCTGCGGGTTAGCAAATAAGAATTTCACATAAGACACAACAGATTCACCTACCGTGGCCCATTGATTCTGGTAAAATAATGCATTAAGCCCATCCGGCCCCGGAGATTTCAAAGCACCCATACTGAACATTGCCTCCTTAACTTTAAGATCAGAGATTTCTCTTTTGCACCGTTGGAGGGTAGCCTCTTCTATGCAAGGATAGGACAAATCACAACTAAGGGATGGTCGGAGGGGGCAGTCCTCTGTAAGGAGCTTAGAGAAAAAGCTAGTAGCCATGCCTTTAATCAAAGCTGTATCGTATACCCAAACACCCTCTCCATCTTTAATAGCCTCAATACGTTTGGATTTCCGCCGTCGATTAGCATGTGCATGGAAGTATCGGGTATTCCTATTGCCAAAAACTGTCCACTCTGCTTTAGCTTTCTGAGCCCAGATTAGAGATTCCTGGAGTAGCACATCCTCCAGTTCTTTCCAGAGTTCTAGCTGTAAGGCCTCATATTTTGGGAGTGAGCCAAAACGAGTGACTGCTCTGTTAATCCCATCGAGCCTACGCAAGAGTAATTTCTTCCTTCCCTCAGTGTGTCTGAATACCTCCTTGTTCCACATGGAGCATGCTTTAGTGAATTGGGAGATATTTTGAGTCTATGGCGTGTTGGAGGACCAGGCCTGTCTAACGAACTCATCAAATTGAGCATGTAACACCCAAGCAGCAATAAACCTGAATGGATGATTCGGAGGAGTTAAGTTCACACTCTTATCAAGACATAACAGCAGGGGCCTATGGTTTGATTTGAAGAAAGGAAGGTGAACGACTAGAGCATTTGGAAACTTGTTCATCCATTGATCGTTTGCAAGCATTCTGTCTAAGCGTGCCTCAGATGTGCCACGTTTCCAAGTAAACTCAGGACCTGCAAACCCAACATCTCTCATATCTTGTTCTTCAACCCATCTAAGGAAGTCTCGATCAGTAGATGACCGGAACGTAGCAAGAGAACGCCGTTCACAGAGTAGAAGGGTGCCATTAAAATCACCACCCAGCAGCCAAGGACCTTGTACTGAAGCAGCAAATGTGTAAGACTGTCCCAAAGACTACGGCGAGAAGCGCACACAGGGCTAGCATATACTACTGTTAACATCCAATGACATCCATTTAGTCCAGTAACTTGAAGATGCATAAACTGGTGGTGTCGTTCAATCACAGAAATAGAAGTGATGATGTGCTCCCATAAACACCATATTCCGCCACTATATCCCTCATAGTCAATTAACTCCATATTCGGGAAGCCTAGTTGTTGTGCACGATTTTGGGAAAACTCCCTGTTGCATCTGGTTTCCAACACTGCAAGAAAATCTAACCAGTAATGAGATTTGAGGTCTCGAACAAGGGATGGGAAGCTTTGGGCTCCAGTGCCTCTGGAATTCCAGATTAAAAAATTCATTGGTAAACAAATTGTGTTGTTGGGGTGTGGCAACCTCCCCCAAGGCTTTATCCTGATCACTCATTTGTTCATCCATGACTTGCTTACTGATTTCTCCTGGTTGCATTTGTAAATTATCTTCAAATGTACCTTGCATGTTCTCTGGTTGTACCAATAAGCAATCATTCCCAGAACTCACATTAGTTTCAAAATTTCGAGACCCTCCTGATCCACTCGCGTTATTGGGCCTACCTAAAATGTCTGGCCCTATGGAGCTGAACGATAGCTCTAGATCCTGCAAAGCAACAAAAGAATTAGTAACATTGGGCTTCAAACCATGACCCAATGAAGCCTTACGTAAGTCACGTCGTGTAGGAGGATAATTCTCCTTTCCTTTTGTTTTTCCTTTCCTCAAACTCTTTCTTTTGGAACCAACTGGGACCCACTCAGATTTTTAGCTGTTATTATCCATTTGCAATGCACGATTATTCTCCATAAAAACCATTGTCTTCTCTTTCTTCAACCTTATCTTGAGTGATTCCGTGTTATCCTTGTGAGACCGTTGCATGACTACCTGTGATTGATCCCTATTATTGCGTATCTCTGAATTGATCTGATTAATCTGTCCTCGAAAGTCTCGACGCAAAACTCGGATCTTCCCAAATGGGCTTCCGGTGCTTTCTTCGCGGCTAGTAGCTACAGCAGACCCTCCTTCGACCACCGTCGTCCTTACTCTCCTACTCTCACTGCTACCCCCTACATCCTTTCCTTTTCCGATTTGAATCTCATCCCCAACTCCAGCAGCCGAATCCTTGGTCTTCATCTTGTCCATATCTTCTCCTATCTCAGACATGGCCTTCTCCTGTGGAGGACCTTGTGGGCTCATCTATTCCTTAGTCTTTGGGCAGTCTTGCATTTGGTGACCATATTTTCCATACGTGAAGCAAACGTTATGCAGGCCCTTATAGATGATGGGGCGCTCTTCACCAAAAATTACATACGTGGGTAATAATGGCTGCTTCAAGTCTATTTCAACACATATACGTGCAAAGCTACCTTTATCATAGATTGAGGTAGAGCGATCCACTTTGATCATCCGTCCTATCATGTTTCCAATCCGTCGTAGAGACTCCATATTGTAAAATTCAAATGGCACGTCTGGTAGCCGGACCCAAGCCGCGATGATGCGTTGTAAGTCTGCCTTCCAGGGGTTAAAGTTTGGCTGCCATCATTGAACTATAAGATAATGGTCCTCTATCATCCAAGGACCTTCTTGAAAGGCATACTCCCGATCTTCTTTGTTTGAGAAAGATACTACATAATAATCATTGCTCAAAGGAATCAACTTCAGAGTATCCTTCGGTCTCCACATGCGATTAATACGATCACGTATTACATAAGTGGGGAATTTTACACCCATAACTTTAATGATCAGTGAGTTTATCCACGGGAGACACCACGCTGAGTACTCTTCCTCAGTGAAACTCAACTTTCCTGGTTTCCCTTCCATCCTCCTCGTCGTCTGGTTTTCTTCTTCATCCGATTCCTCCAAGTCACTGATAGGCTCCTTCTCATTCATCCTGTGAAAGTATTCCTTCCATCCTTTCATGATGTCGTCCTCTTCAGAGTGTTGCACCAGGAAGCCAGCACAACCTGGTGATAGGAGCTTGTCGCGATAGGTTAGTTTAGTAACGTTGCTCTTCAAAGTCGATGAGGTCCCAACAGAATTCTCTACTCCACTCTTCCTTACCTTTGTCGGCTTCCCAAAGGAAAAACCCTGACCATCAGCGCCATTAGTTCCCTGAACGAAGAGCTTATTGCCATCACCTTCTCCGTCCCCTTCCCCAGAAACCTCCTTGCCGCCATTCTCCGATCGTGGGCCTTGCCCTCGCTCTTTCTCACGTTCCGCCATTACAATCTTTGGGTTTCCCCCTTATTAAATCTACTAAATTTTGAAAATATTCATTTTCTAAAATTGCTCAAAATTATTTTATTAAAAAAATAGTAAAATCAAGATGTATATGTTATTAGAGATCGGATATTCTTACTACCTCTTAATCTTACTACCTTTTGACTACCGCTTTTTCACCGTGAGATCTATATTTGATCCAACAGTCCTGATTTACCTTATTTAGAACCTTGGTATCACAGATGCTGCAACACCGCTTTCGTCTCTCAATCTTCCCTCACCCTCCGTCTCGACTCCACGGTTGTTCGTCTATATCTTTCTTGCTAACTCTTTGGGGATATTTATGCAGGAAGCAATACTCTATTTGGATATCTAAGTGGCCCACACTCGCCGGAGAAGATGAAAGTTTCGGCAAAGTCTCAATAGCCGTCAAAGTGTTCAGAGAATATTCTTTTGCAGACTTGAAATCCATCACCGGCCTTAGATCTTCAGCCTCCCAAGGCATCTCACCGACGAAAACCCAGAACCCCATCGGCCCGGTTCAGGAAAAATGGTGCTCCCTTAGGTCGACGGAGCCGACCCGAAACCCCTTTACTGAAGTGGAAGACTGATGATAAAGGGAAGAACGACGATCTACTTGAAGAGGATGAGAAGTCGGATGCTGGATGCGGCAGGAGAGCCAAAGGGAAGAAACAAAGGGAAGCGAGTACGTCAGTGAGGAAGCTCGCCGCTTGGTTGTGGCGGTTGCAGCAGCCGGAGATGGCGCCGGCAAGGTCGGGACTTTAGGTAACTTCAGTATCGCTCTTGGATTTGTGTTTTTGTTTACTGTAGATCCGTAGTGTTCAATCACATGTCTATGTTTCTTGCATTAGCTTCTTGTGATTGAAGTTCTATTTTGCAGCATTAAGCTAATTTATTCGCATCATAGTCTCATCATTGGGAGTGAATTTATTCAAGACTTCTTTTGGTTGATTTGATTGTTGCTTAATTTTGAAGTTTAAGGTTGACTTTTGAGATTGGATCTTTATCATCACTCTCCAATCTCCTTTTTGTGTTTGCCATATATTAGACTTCCAGAGGAAGATATTCAGTTATCTTTTCGAGCTTAAAAAGTTATATCCAGTTCATTGATTTTGTGTTCTACTGAAAAACTTCTTAAGAGTTACGACCTTACTGTTCTTTAATGTTTTGTAAAATGCAATTAGGGTATACCTGTGCACATGTGCAATTTTCCAAGAGATTTTTTTCCCCGTTATTGGATGTTTATTATCTACAGTTGTTGTCCTTCCAATTAATTCATTTAGATGCACTTGATAATTTAAGTATGACTTCATTTGGATCCCTTTTTTAGTATCCTTTCTGTTCTAGGACCTATTATTAGAGAATTTCTTTTCCTTACTGCTTGTTATTCTTCTGTTCATTGCTTCAATCACTAACCCAATCGCTTAAGATTATAGATCATCAGAACGTTTTAAGATTGATCTATCAGATTTGATATCCCCTGAAGATTTTAGAAATGACCCATACAAAGAAGAGAATCAATATGATTTTCAATTTGTGTGCTTTCCTTAAGTAGGAAACCATTATATGCTGAACCTGTTTTATGATTTTTGCCATTTCTACTTGATGATGATGATGATCACTAATTCATTCACTATATATAAGATTAAATGAGAAAAAGAAAGAGAGGATTGAAAAAGAAATCATTTAGTCTGAGAGCTCAACGTGTCTTATGGCGTTGAAACCAAATACCTTGCTTTCTCCAAGAATCATGGCTGTATGGATTGCAACGACTTCTTATGCTCAATATGTTTCTTCATGGTGGTAAGTCATATTCTATCATGCCTTCTTTTCCTGTCTTTCTTTTTCCCCAAGTGATGAAGTGAATAAATATTCTCTACCTAACACTTTTCGGTGTAAATTCAACATTCTTCTTTTGTATGCAAGTAATGAGCTCCAAAGGTTTTCTTACAGTCTCCTTGATATACTTTTGCTATTAGTAAGCATTGATTTTTAGTCTGATTCAGAATTTTCTTATTTATTTCACACAATAAACTGGTTTATTTTTCTTATAAACATGGCATGGTAGTATATTAGGGATAGATTTGTAGTTTGAGTCTCAATTTGATTCTGACAGACTCCTTCTGACCCCTTGGTAAGAGATCAGCTTGCTTCCGTTGGTTTAACCTTTATTATTTGCTTCCGTTGATTTTGCAGTCATACATGGATTCTCAAATCAGAGCTATCATGGCACAACATATGCCTTTGGACAGCCATGATAACCAGGAAAAGGTGCAGAAATCAGAATTGAGAAGAAGACAAATTAGAAACATAAGCCTTGTTGCTTTAATTTCAAACACATGGTACATGTATTTTTGTCCCCCCCCCCAAAAAAATTGTAAAACATAATTTGAGTCAATGTAAAATTTTCTCTGTGCATGTACGTTTATTATGTCCTCGTTTCTTGCAATTTCCACAAATATTAGTATTCTTTGATGCTTCTTCAATCCCACTATGAATTCTACGTCCCTGTGACATGTTGTGCGATTCCTTTTTTCGACCTTTCATCTGTGAAATGTTGGGATCCTTCAACATCATCATAGATGACTCTTCAGTTTGAGAACTCAAGTATTGTAAATCAAAAGCCTCAAGACCAATACTATCATAAGGTCTTGGAAATTTTTCTAAATATTCAATAAGAGAATCAAGACCATCACAAGCGAATTTAGCTGCTTCATTGGACCTATCTGCAAGCTCAATAAGTTTGAAAAATCTAGAGCGTATATTAAAACCTTGAAGGAGGCCTTCTCCATCAAAATGACAAATGTCCTTATTTGTACAAATTATATCATTTCCTTCCTTCCTCCATCTTTTCAAAATCATATGCTTAGGGATCTGCTCAACATTTCCAACCAAAAAAATAGCAAGAATATGCTCACATGGGATTCCTATGAACTCAAAATACTGACAAGAATATCTAGCTTCTTTATTTTCCAACTTCATCATCACAATTGCAGAATGATTTGTTTCTTTCCTATTAAAAACTCGATAGGTAACCCACTCACCATCATTCCTAAGTTTTTCCTTAGAGAGAGGAAAACTAAGAGAAAACACATCACTAAACTTTGTGAAAAGTGCCCGTGTATATACCTTAGCTGCATGCTCTTCCAATGACATATTCAATGTTAAACGCCTTTCTTTGTGCCTAGATTTAAAGTCTTGTTTTTTGAATGACTCATAATGAGCATCTATTGCTTGATTATATTTTTCTACAAACTCCTTTAAGGTTGTGCCAGATGTAACAAAACTATCAAAGAATGAATTGATGCTTTCACTACGCTGAGTGGTGTTCATACCAGCAAAGAAAATGGATCTGTTAAAGATTGGTATCCAAGAGGACTTAATAGAATAAAGTGACTGCAACCACTCATTCTCATAAAGACCATATTTATCAAGAATACGTTGCCATTTGTCTTCAAAATCTTGAGTGCTCTTTTTTGTATGGATACAGTTATTGAAATCACTCTTAAATGTGGCATGTTGCTGATAGACATGAGACAACTTTTCTGGGAACTTTTTTGTGATTTGCCACATACAAAATCGATGCTTGCTATGTGGGAAAACTTTGGATACTGCTTTGGTAATTGACATGTCCTATAAATTCAATGACATATATAAGAATACAATCATTAATATATGAAACAATGGAAAAGATGTACTTAAAATGATTATACCTTATCAGTAATTATAGCGCCTGGATGTTTCCCATTCATTCCTCGGAGCCATTCCTTAAATAGCCACACAAAAGTATCTTTTGTTTCGTCCTTCAATAAAGCACAGCCGAACAAGATTGACTGTAAATGATTGTTTACCCCAACAAAAGGTCCAAATGGCATTGAATACTTATTAGTTCTGTATGTCATGTCAAATGTGATGACATCGCCAAAAAGCTTATAAGCTTGCTAATGCTACCAAAATTTAATTAAGCACCGCAAGTGTACGGGTCATGAAAATAGTAAGTGATAAATCAAGGTCATCCCACAGGGACTCAATTCAGCTAGTGATTGTGTGTCAAATTTTCCTTTTTTCGTTTAAGTTGAATAGAATTGTTTTCAATGAATAGAAAGAAATGCAAATGGGATAAGAAAATAAATATCAACAAAGACTTTCAGGAGAGCAAATTCAATATCAAACGGACAACCTAGAGTCACTAATCCCTTGTTTGTTTATTAGATTTTATTCCCACAAAATTAATCTTAACTTTATTTAATCAGCTAATCTAGAGTACTAATATTTATAAATGCCTTCTGGTCCATTTATATACATATCTCAATTAATTATGCAATGCCTCACACAACTAATTAAGATGCAATCCAACTCGGACTCACTCTAATTTGATTATGTGGAGCTTCTAGGTATATGCCTATCCTAGACGCAAATTAAATTTAAATCTAATTCTACATTATTTAATCTCAAGGTCAATTTAAAATTCCCTTTGTCAAGTTCAATCTTAAATTCCCAAAACATGCTTAATGGTGGCCAATCACTAAGCAATTAACAATAAAAACAAGATTAAATAAACTGAATTAATAATAAGCAAAACTAATTAATGGGAATAAACTCTAAAATCCAAACAAGTTCATAGATCCTCTAGGTTGCAAAATAAATTAGCCAGACATGGCTTCAATTCAGATCACAGCAAAATCAAAACTTAGGTTCAGATTCATGGAGAACAAAAAGAAATTAGAACTAGACAACACCAAGATCAAGAACAATTAGAACCAACAACCTATTCTATTTCTTTTTAATCTGTGCGTCTTCCTCCTTTTTCTTATGCGCGTCTCTGCTGCTCTATTCAATTGCCGCCAGCCTCCTCGTGTGCGTCACTCCTCCCCCCGTCCGTCCGACTCCTTTTTCTTTTAGGTTTAAATTCAATCTTCAATTCTAGTAGGTGGGCCCACGCACCAATTCAATCTTGATCCATTCTTCTTATTTGTCCAGTGCGTCTCTCTTTTTATTTTCAATTCTAATTGCTCCTCCTGCACTTGTTCTGTTCGGCGTACTCCACGTCTTCTTCTTCAATCCGTGATATGCTATTCAAATTGCTTGTGGGGTCCACGTTTAATTGCTTCATTCTCTGATCCGAAATCTCCTATATTGCTTTATATATATATATATATATATATATATATATATATATATATATATATAAAGCATTATAATATCCCTGCGTAATAAGTTAGGATATGAGTAGATTTTATATCTAGATACTCTTTTATTCTCTAATTAATTTAAAGTTTGAAAAATATCTAAAAGATAATTAAATAAGTATAACATATTACTAATTTAATCTAATATATCTCAAAATCTATACTTATTTAATTATAAAATATGTACTTATCACTTGCTTGGACCTCACATCAATCCAAAAAAAGCTTTCTATGCGATCCTCATTGTCATAGTTAATGGAATAAAAGAAATTTGGATCCAATGATTGTTGTTTAACATAATAGTGTAACACAGCTTGTGCATCTCCTGTGTTATACATTATTCTCCTCACACTTTTTAGATGATTATAACAATCTCGACTGTCAAATAATAACCCATCGCCTCTGAAGATGGTAGCCACTTTTCCTGTGGGCAAGCCTGACTGATTAAATTTTTCAACCAATGATCTTGCAGCATCAGACATTTTTCTGTGTGATTTGAGATAATGAACACTCTTTGGAGTCATAAGAACATGATTATGGTTGTCGTCAAAATGTGTAATTCTCCACATTTTTGTTTTTCCACTTTTAGAAGCCTTTACACAAGCTTCACACCCAATGCGAGATGTTGATGTCTTTTTTGATTTGGTCTGACAAACTTGAGCAATGTCTTTATCTGTTTTTGGTTGTGGATAACCTTCTCTAGCACAAACTAGCTTGAAGTAGTTATCCCTCCTTGTTCGTGTTCTGACGCCGAAACCTTTTACTTTGCCATATGTTGTATACAAGTTCACTACATCATTTTGTTCGGAAAATTCCATTCTAGCCTCAATCAAAATATTAGAATTCTTTGTCGGTGTCAAGGGAATGACATTTGGAATGTTATCAATTAAATCATTCAATATGTCATCTCCTAAATTAAGAGGCATCTCTTCTATAATTTCATCATTACTGAAGTTGATGTAATCTATTGGATCATCATGCATATTCAATAAGTCATCTTCCAATTCACCAGGTATGTCATCATTCCTATTTTCATCACTTAAGTCAATGTAGTCTAGATGCTCATCCATAATATACCTAAAAATTTAAAATCAATAAACATATAAATAACATTCAAAGGAAACATGTTTCATGATATGCTTTTGACAGCAACTACAAAAAGGAAATCGACTAAGATGTATAATTAATCATCAGTCAAAACAGAGACATACAAAATCTGGACTAGATTAGTCAAAATCTGGACATACAAAACAGCTTTAATAATTAGTTATAATATAGCCCTTTTCAGTGGCAGAAAACATGAGGTCAGGCTCAATTTAAATCGCAGGCCGATATCGGAGCACAGTAAAGCAGCAGCTGCACAACCGCTTTCCTGATATTTCATCCTAATCACTTGAAGTTGCACAATACAATATAAAGATGAATTATATTTATATCCCTTTTATTGTTCTCTTTCTTTGGGAGGGAGGACATTAAAATAATGAGGTGCCCATATTCTTCATTCTTTTTCCCCTTTTACTTTTGGGCGGAAGATTCTCTCTGCACAATATTTCCACTTCATTGCCCCAATCCAGCATGACTTTGTTTAGTAAATAAAGAGAATGCAACAGTATGGAATATAACAAAGTGTAAAACTAGCGACATCTACGATTACAATGGCAGTCATTTGCTAATCACTAGGTATTGCGTCTTCTAATGCGGAGTTTAGGTAGGAAATTACAAAATCAGCTGCTTTGTATCCCGAAGCAATTGATTTGCCAAGTGAGAGCCCACCTTTGTGATTACCCACCTTTCGCAACATGAATTTAATAGGAAAAAGAATCGAAACTAAGTTATAAAAGCAACTGATTCGGAAAGCGCAATCGGGACCCAGAATTAGCCAAAAACATGTTTCCTTAAAAATTACCGTAAAATTATTTGCAAAAGAGATAGGAAGATTGAGAGACGAACAGCCGTGGAGTCGAGACGGAGGGTGAGGGAAGATTAAGAGATGAAGGCGACGTTGCAGCATCTATGATACCAAGATTTTAAATAAGGTAAATCAAGACCGTTAGATCAAATATAGATCCTGAAAAAATGGTAGTCAAAAGGTAATAAGATTAAGAGGTAGTAAGAATATTCTATCTCATGTTATTAATGAGTTACAAGTGTTACTTAATTTATAAAATATATAGGCGCATTATTAAAATATATAGGCGCATTATTGTGTTTAATTATTATTGAGAAAATATCACTAGAGACATTTTTGGAAGAAATTGATAAAAATAATTTTTTTTCCTATAATTAAAACCAAAACCAACTCTTAAATATTATTTTATAATTAAGAGCACAGGAAATATTTTAAGTGAATTCTTCTTTCTTTCTTTCTTTTTTTACAATTAAAAAAAAAGTGAGTTCTTCTATCCACACTACATATAGCCTTTGTCCATCACTTTATTGGGCTTTGTTTTATGATACTCCAATTTCGTGGACTTTCTTACTTTGTCATATGCTCAAGTTTATATGGGTTATAAATGCATGCATATGGGCCTAAAGTTAACATTTTGGGTCTTTTGTTTGAAGACTGACATTATGGGTATTTATTATTTAATGAAGCAAATTGAAGCCTAAATGTTTTCTCCTACTGTTTGAAATTCTAACTCTTTCCTAAGCTTCTAGCAAAAAAAAAATTGGCCCTTGATTAGTCTCATGAAAAGATTTTTGGGATTCCTTAAACCAATCTATATTGGACTTGACTTTCCTTCTATATCCCTTATCATCATTTTTTCTTCTTTTCCTTTTTGTACTGTTAGATTAAAATTTCAACGACCCAAATTTATCATATGATTAAAATATTGTTATAAGGGAAAAGGAGGAAAAATGATGATAATGAAATATGATTAATCTGGGCCATTGAGATCTTAATCTAACAGTACAAAAAGAAAAAGGAGGAAAAATGATGGTGAGGGGTATAAAAGGAAAGTCAAGTCCTTTTTTATTGTAGATGTCATCTATGACATGTTTTTCATGTATGATGCCACCTTGGCTGTCATGTAAGACTTGGTCGCCACTTTTTTTTTTTTTTTGCCGGAAAGTTAGAATTTTATTACCACAAAACAAGTATTACAATCACTAATAGCCGAAGCTAAGAAACACTCAAAACAACTAACAAGTATACCTACACACCCTTACCAAACAATCAACCAATAAAGAAATAGCAAATTGAGCAATATCAAACAGATAAAATGATCAAACTAGACTAAACAAGTATTCCTAACACTATCAAAAGCTATCAGTTAACCAATTCCATCCCTTTTCCTCACATCATTAGATCCAGCAACAGCATTCCTGGCGCAAGCAGAATTCAAATGAAGAAAATTGCTTAAAGAAGATGGAGCATCACTCAACCAACCCGGCTGAATCATCTCCTTTGCTGCCAATGCTGCCATTCTATCCGCAGCTTTATTACCCTGTCTATCTACTAGGGAAATTGAGATGTTCCTCAAGACATTGAACTTTTCTAAGATCTCAGTTGCAACCTCTCTGCATCGCCACTCGCAACCCTTGCTAGATCTATTCACAATCATTCTATCAGTTTCAACAACAACATGGAAGTCCTGAAACGTACCTCTGTGTTCCAGTGCCATCTTTACCGCTGCACACTCTGTCATGAAGGCCGAATCCGCCTGGATATTCATACCTACACCGCCAACAAAGTCACCCCTCCAATTTCTGCATACTAACCCAATACCAGCCTCCCCCGTAGCCTCCTTGAAAGCTCCATCTACATTCAGTTTTATCGTGTTTACTGAAGGCATCACCCAGAATTTATTACGGCTAACATTTTGCTTATAGATTCTCTCCAGTACCACAGTTCCTTTCTCTTTTGCTCTCCAAATTTCCTCAACTTGAGTATTCACTAAATTAACCACCTCCATGGCATCAGGTCTCTCATTGTTAAACACCCATGCACATCTCTTCCGCCATATCCACCAGCACATGGTAGCAAAGATAGATCTCCCATACTCATCAAGGCTCTCCTCCCCCTCCAAGAGGCTACATACCCAATCCTCACCTCTTCTCATCGTCCACTTGCTAAATTTTAATCCCAAAGGACATCCAAACCAACATCCTTTTGTCCATGGGCATAGGAAAAGTAAGTGTTCCAAGGTTTCTATTTCTGACTGACATATCGGGCATACAGGAGACTGAGCACACTTCCTCTTAAAAAGTGCTTCTTGAGTAGCAACTGGGTTTAGGGTTTAGGGTTTGGACATCTCTTCCGCCATATCCACCAGCACATGGTAGCAAAGATAGATCTCCCATACTCATCAAGGCTCTCCTCCCCCTCCAAGAGGCTACATACCCAATCCTCACCTCTTCTCATCGTCCACTTGCTAAATTTTAATCCCAAAGGACATCCAAACCAACATCCTTTTGTCCATGGGCATAGGAAAAGTAAGTGTTCCAAGGTTTCTATTTCTGACTGACATATCGGGCATACAGGAGACTGAGCACACTTCCTCTTAAAAAGTGCTTCTTGAGTAGCAACTGCCTTCGTCCCAATCCTCCACAAAAACTGCTGAATTTTAGGGTGTGTTGTCACATTCCATATGCCCTTCCAGAAAGAACTTGGACATATAAAAGAGGATCCAGGTTTACTGTCAAGTGTTGGCTTGCTGCTTGCTTTCGGCACTGTATATCCTGATTTTACAGAATAGTTACCATCTTTACATGCCATCCATATAGGTTCGTCTTTTGTATTCAACTCACCAACAGGAGTATGCAGAATCAGCTCTTTTTCTAGATCACTTAGCCGATAGATAATAGCACTTAGGTCCCAGGCCCCATTGTTAATAATTGCAGCTACAGAGAGAGCTTCCTCTTCAATAGATTAATTCGCGAGGTGTTAACTTTCCTTCCTTTAATCCATGAATCCAGTGATCCTTCCATATGTTTATAGAGCACTTGGTCGCCACTTTGAATGCTCTATTATACACTATATAAGATGCCACCTGTACTCCTATCACATTTTAGATAAACGGCGATATATAAGATCGATTCACCCAACACGAAATTACAAAATGCCCTTTAAGACCCATGCTTTGGGCTTGCTTTACAGGCTAATATATAAAGTTCAGCCCAGGCGGCCATTACTAGGATGGGAATTGATTATAAAAATTTGTTTGGCAGAAACAACCCTAACAAAAAAATCACTTTTGCGGAAGTGGAATTTAATATGTAAAATTATAATACATTACTACTTTTACATTTTAATATACAAGTAACAAGCACAAAAATTAATGCATTTCTTAAAATAGCCATTGAAACATTTAAAAACGGATTTTCAATTATACGAGATAAATATGTGAGATGAGTTTTTTCTCACTTTATATGAATAAGTACTTTTAGAAATCTCAAACATAATCCTTAGTAATCACCATTCATAGACACTTTTATTTAAATCAAAATAAATTCTTTTCACACACATATTTCATACATCATAAATTATAATTAAAAATTTGTTTTTTATAGTTCAAATTGTCATTTCAAATGGTCTCTCTATACCAATCCCTTTAAGTAGAAATCTAGCGTATAACATGGGTCTAGTACCCTACTGGTATGCCTATTCTCCATAGTTAGGGAAGTCGTGGGTTCAATCCTACCCTTTGTACTTCAAGATTGGTGTCTGTTACTGTAATAATTAAAAAAAAAAAATCTTGTTGTGTTGTTGTATATATATTATATTTTCTCTTTCCAAAAAAAAAAAAATCGCCATTTGCAATAGGCTTTTAAATTATGACATATTATATAAAGTTTGAATAATTGGTGTTGCCCTCTTCCAAGTATGGTTGCAGATTTCTTCCTATACTGAACCAAATCGCAAGATCATAAAGATATAATTTTTTATGCGAAAACCTGCATCGCAACACGTCATCTATATATATAAATGGGTTATCTTATCACACACACAATCATTTGTTGGCTTTATGTTATTGTAATATTGTCATTATTTAAAATGTCGGTAGATATAATTATATTGTCAGACAAATTAAAGAAAATCATGATACGACGATTTCCCCATTTTTATATTGTGAAAATTCCATTCAGGGCCTAAGGTAGGAAAATATTGTAAAAAAATGTCCTAAGAAAATTCAAATGTCAAAAAATGCCTTAGGTCCTTTTCTGGTATTATTTCAGAAAAAATTGTATGGATATAATTGTTAATGGTTACTAATATAGTTGTTAATGAGACTGATTTAGTTGTTAATATGTAGTTGTTAATTATACTGATTTAATTGTTAACGGAGACTGATATAGTTGTTAACCGCTACTGATATAGTTGTTAACGCTTTTTGAAATAATACCAGAAAAAGCCCTAGGGCCTTTTTTGACATTTGAATTTTTTTTTAGGGCCTTTTTTGACAAAATTTTTTTTACCTTGGACCCTGAATGAAATTTTCCCTTTTGTATTGAGGACAGATATAATAATTAGGAAACATTAGGGAAAAAGACCTTAAAAATAGTATTTATCGGAAAGGGTCTTGAAAACTATGATTATTTAAAAGGAGAAAATATTAAAATATAAATTTAAAATACTAAATTACCCCAAACGTCCAATATTTCCTTCAACTACTACATTTGCAACTGATTATGAATCTAATTTTCAATGATAATATATTTTCATGTTATTATTTTACTTTCTTATCCATTTTTTTATGAATTTCAGTTTATGCAGGTCTAATCATTATAAATATTTTCAAATTTTAATTTTAATTTTGAAGCTAGATATAAATATATAATCAAACTCCATCTAATCTTATATGATGCTCAATTGCTTGTAAACCCAAAAAAAAAAATTACAAACCAAATAAATGCATTGAAATTAAGTAAACCAAAAAATTGTGCGTCCCGAAGTTTGAAAATTGAATTAACAAAAAAAAAAAAAAGCAACAGAGCAACAGCAAAAAGTGTTAATAAAATCACATAGATAATCCAATGGCATATTTGAGGCACTAACATCATTATTCATATCCTGTACAATATCACTGGCATCATTAACAATTAAATTGAATTGAATTAATGATTTAAATTGAAGTTTTAAAATTAGTGGTTAGAGAAAAAAAAGAGAACACATGATCATACATAATTGAATTGAAAACTCAATGTAGTGGATATAATAATCTTGATGTAAGTATAGTCTAAAAAGGATTATACTCGCATGGAACAAATTAAAGAGGTTATGATCCCATTTATCTTGACAAACTTGATCTTACTTCACCCTATAGAGGTACAGAACTAAGCCTTTTGAAACTCGATCTGACAAACTGAGTGTTACGAGATGACGAAATGGGCTTGGGGATAGGCCCAATGAGGAGGTCTTCTGTTGGGACTCCCTTAAACAGGTAAAACGCTAATCTCCACTAATCATGCCTATAATAATGGACAGTACAGGTAGTGGAGCAGGCATACTGAGTAGTAGAGCAAGCACGCACTGACCAGGGGGCAGATAATGTGAGAACGTGGAGGCACATTTCTTGCATGCACTCCAGGATAAGGAAACCCTAGGTAATCTCTATAAATAGGAGATTACCCACAAAGTATGAGGACTTCTTTCCATTTACTCTACATCCTGTCTCACAGTGCACACACCCCACCCCTTTGTGGCCATAACCACCATCATGTAGCATTGTGATCTCAAAAAGCTTAGTGATATTATCTCCATTGATATCACCAAGGCTTTCCTTATTCCTTGGGTATTACCTTCTGAACCCTTTGGGTATTATCCAGATCTAATATAAACACCCACTAGCTATCTTTGGCTAGACATTTGTGTTCTTCATACAAAACATTGGCGTCGTCTGTGGGGATGATAAATATGTTCATTTATATTTATTATGGTTAATGCAGGTTACATTCCCACCAATCCACAGTGCAAACTACTTTAAGGAGCGTTTCAAGCTTACATATTTTGAATAACTTCATTAATATTCAAGAACCTTCCCATTAAATATTATATTCAAGACGTATCAATGCAGCAGCCACAACAACATGCTGAGTACCATGAACAGCAAGAAGATTCTGTGGTTCCTGACCACGACCGAGTGGAGGTACAGACAGAGGATGAAATGGCTGACACCGGGACGTCTCCAGTTGTTGGTAGCAGGGCGATGCATCAGATACAACCGCTGCTCCAGCCTCAAAACTCTCCGCTGGAGTTCCAAATTAAGAGTCTTGACTTCCTGCGTCTGCAAAATGTTATGGAGACTCTGTTCAGATGGATGGAAGGGATGGAAGACATGGAAAAGCGTAACATACTGCAAAGAGAAGATGACATCTGATGTTTGCAAGAGGATATGGAGCGCCGAGATGCCATTTGGCGGCAGGAGGAAGGGAGGAGGTTGCAAAAACTGCTGGAAGTTTGAATCGGCTGAGATGAAGATGACCATGACGATCTAAGTGTAGGTTGAGATAATGGCGAGGGAAACCAAGCTGTGATCCTGGCCTAGCACAAAGCTGGAGATATCGCTAGTCCCAGTAGGCTAGATGGTCAAAATTCGGAACACATAAGTGCTTAGGTACCATATCCAAATCGAGGAAAGGATAAGGTGGATAAGTCGGGCTAAGGCAAGACCCGCGAGGAAGAGATACAGAGGATGCAATGGCTGGAGGAGAGAGTGAAACAGTTGGAAGGCTTGGTGGAGAATAGTGGCCGAGATGCAAGTAACCCGATTAAAGTTTACAATATCACGATCGTTCAGCAAGACAACGCAGCCATATCGCAGGGCAACATGGACCAGAATAAGGCAAGTATTGCAAACAAGCAAATCATGGAAGGCTGAGATAACGACAAAGAAAATTCAACTATGGTGTCACCATCCAATCTGGATACGTCGGCTAAGAAGCTCGGTGGAGGGTTGCAAGGTCCCTTTTCGGACGAGATTAGAGCTGCTGTGTATCCCAAGGGGTTTAATTCTAGAGACTTGCCAAAGTATGATGGGACTGAGGACCCACAGGCCCACCTCAATAACTTTGGCATGGAGGTTATGGTCAAAGGGTTTAAAGGACCCATAATGCCTAGATTATTCATCGGTACTCTGCGGGGGGCAGCACAGTTATAGTTTCATTCGTTACCACAAAAGTCAGTCCAAGATATGGAAAGTTTCGAACAAACGTTTCTTCTAAATTTCGCAACTAGCCGAAAACAACCTAAAACCGAGTTTCAACTAGGGCAAGTGAGGCAAAGACCAAATGAGACATTGCAGAGATACCTTGGGCGTTTTAAGGACGCTGCTCTGCAGGTGCCGAGATTGAAAGAGGACGTGTACTTGCATTTGGCCATTGCAAGCTTGGACGATGATTCGCGATTGAAAAGGTTGTCAATTAAGCAGCATGTAAGCATGTTGGCGGAGTTCCGAGATAGAGCTAAGCAGTACTTGGAGTTGGAGCAGCTTGAAATAGCTCGTCGAAATTACAAGGGGAGAGTTAAGAGCCCACCTCCGAAGGGCAAGGAACCTCAAGGGGTGCTTCGGCAGGACCAGCGCGAGCGTACTTTGGATCTTAAACTTCGTGGCGAAAAAGTCGAGGGTCGACATAAGAAGTACACTCCACTGAAAGTGTCTCGGGAGCAGATATGGAGGGAGGTTGCGTTAACCAAGATGAAGAACATAGAGTGACCTCAGCCTCTTAAACATAAGGCTACATTGGACAAATCCCGATATTGCGAGTTCCATGATCAGCATGGCCATACCACGGACCAATGATGGGACTTAAGGGACGCTATGGAAAAGTTTGTACGTGAGGGAAAGTTACAAAGATACATAATCCAAATGCAAGGGCGAAAAAACAATAAACACCCCAACGAAGGTTGAAGCAAGAGCCCCATTAAGAAGAAAAGAGACCAAAGACAAAAGTCGGAAGAAAGCGATGAGGAATTTCCCGAGGCTAGGTGTTATATAAATAAACATAGCATGTACTTAAGACTTAATTGTAAACATTCTATAGGGACCTAATTGTAAACTTGCATAATTAGTGGGATAAGTGTTATAATATCCTACTAATCACTAGACTAAGATTAGAGGGAGGTTATTTCATTATAAATAGCCCAATCCTCATAATTGTACAATCATGTTAGTCATGACCTTGTAGAATTCAGTTGTGTGAGAACCATTGGAGTTCTCTTTTCTATCTCTCTTCTAGTCTCTTCTTCTTGATCTCTAATCTCTTCTTCTCCTAATTCTAAACCCAAACATCTAAAACCATAATAGTGGTATTAGAGGTTACGATTCTCCGCCTTCTTCTGCTGTTCTGTTCTCTGTTCCCTTTCTGTATTTCAAAAAAAGAAAAAAAATGAATTCTTAAGCCCTGTTTCATATCTGTGAAGGGCTTAACCTATCTGGCCAATAAATTGGATTTTGTTTCTTTCTACATCTCAGTTTCGTTTCTGGTTTTGGAATCTTTCTGTTTTTTAGGTCTGTTTCTACGATTTCAAAAGGAAAAAAAAGAAGAAAAAGCAATTCTACCAATCATAGAAGAAAAGGGTTCTCAGGTTTTCAACAACACGGATATGCTGTAGCGACTTCAGAGGGTAATGATGAAGGTTGATCAGATGGCATCCATTGTACAAGAGCTAGTGTCCCTGAAAGAAAATGTGGCAGAGTTGCGAGAATCGTTGCGGAAGGAAAAGACTCTGTTTGTCAAGAACAAGCCTCAAGAAGGCCTGGTCAACTGCAAGGTACCTAATGAAGTTCAAGAAGACAATGAAGACCTTGAAGCCTCTGATCTTGAGCAAGAATCCGAGAGCCATGATTAAGCTCAAGTCACACGATTTGCGACTGAGCAGAATGACGACACAACAATGAATTGTGATGGGCAAGCACCTATGTTGGCAATGGGTAGAAGAGGAGAAGGAGGTGAAGCCAAGAACCTCGACATCTGTGAATGTTTTCGGAAGGAGTCATACAAGGAATCTTCAGTTTCAGCGCCGTCAACGACTATTTCTTCTCTCTCGACACCAATTCTCATTCTGACTTTGAATTTGAGTTCTTCGCTAGCTGTCTTCTTTCCTTTCCCGTCGTCGAGTCCTCTTGTCTCATCACTATTTGAGTCTGATGGTGTCTCTCCAAGTATTGATTTCTGCCGAGTCAAGAATAATAGTTGCGCCTCAAAGAAAAATTGGTTTGAAGGAGCTGAGTGGCAAGACTTAAGGGGTACGTGGCTGTATGTTTATCATGTTGAAAAGTCAAATGAATCAACTGTTTCCATGGGTGAAAGACAGATGTCTTGCATTTCAAGTGGGTATTACATGTGTGATGTCATAAGTGGAAGCCAGCTGTGGTCCACTATCGGTTCATGAGTCCAATGGCCAACTAAAGGGGCCAATATCATCTGCATAAGCCCGATAATGAAGGGAATTCTTAGCTGGGCTTTAATCACTCAGTTTCTCCCTACTCATTTTTATCATTCTAATATGGTACAAAGGAGGATTGATTAAAATGTTTCTGGGCTCTAAATTTTTACAATGTCCAATGGACAATAATTTGGGGGCTATGCATCATATGGAAAGGACAAATAGAAGTGAAGTGTGCAGCGGCCAGTTTCCTCAATAATTAGCAGAAATTCTAAAGTTTCAAGTCTCTGTTTTTGTTAATTTCATATCTATATTTTGTTTTTCAGCATCCTTGAGGGCAAGGATGTCTTGGGGAAGGGGGTAGGAGTTAGTTAGAGGTTCTTAGGAACTAAATCTGTTAGGAAGTTAGTTAGTTAGTTTAGGCTTGGCTTGGTCATTAAGTCACTCTAGCCTATAAATAGAGGTCTAATCCCTATTGTAATTCAGATTATGATTGATGATGGAATAATCTCACTTCTGTTTTGTTTCTGTTTATCTCTATCTTTCTGTTTCTTCTACCTTATTTTTTGTTTCTTCTCTCTATTTCCCTCTTCTTTCTCATTACAGAATTATGATTCTGTAACACTAGGTATAACTGTAATGTTATAAGTGGAGGATTCAGGGGTGGAGGAGGTTCCCAAAACCAGTGGAGGAAGTACCTGAAGGAGGTTCTGGCGATACGAGATCGTCCATACTTCAAGAAAGAATCGGGCAAGTCTGAGCCTCCAGTATTGAGTTTTTCCAAAGTTGACTTACAAGATGTCGTACCTGGGCATCATGATGGCCTGGTTATAACCGGCACGGTGACTAAATGTCGGGAGCAGAAGATCATGATCGACAACGGAAGCATAGTAGACATCATCTTGTAGGAGGCTTTCAACAGGATGAGGTTAGACCCAGAGGATTTGAAGCCCTGTAAGATAACTTAATGGGGTTCAACGGTCAAGACACTAGACCAAAGGAGGCTCTCAAAACCGAGGTCGTGAGATTTGTGGTAGCCGACTTCCCCTCACCTTATAACATAATTTTGGGAAGACCGACAATTCACAACTGGGACATGTTAGTATCTACAAAACATCAGAAGATCAAGATGCTCAACAAGAAGAATAAAATCGTGATGGTCCGAGGTGATCAAAAGGAGTCACGACAATGTTACTACGATTTGGTGAAGGGTAGCAAAGATGACTCGTTGTCCTCCCAAGTTGTTGAGGCAGGCAATCCGAAGTTGAAAGAATCCGTCCACTTGGTCGAGCTAGATATCCGTGAGGAAGAAAAGATGCCTAGGGCCTAGCCAAGTGGAGAATTGGAAGATTTAACCTTAGGCAAGGAACCTAGAAAATGCACCAAGATCGGAAAAGATTTAGATGTTGAGGTCTAGGCGGTACTGACAGAGTGCCTCCAAAAGAATACCGATGTTTTTGCCTAGGGACCATCTGATATTGTAAGGATTGACCCTAGTTTTTGTTGTCACAAGCTTGCGATTAGACCAGAGTCCATCCCAGTTGCACAGAAAAAGAGGAAGCTCAGCTCCGATATGGTAGTGGCTCTTGAGGAACACGTTAGAGAGTTGTTGCAAGCCAAGTTTATTCAGGAAGTGCAGTACATGCCATGGCTGTCCAATGTCGTTTTGGTTAAGAAACCTGGCAAATGGCGAGTGTGTACTGACTATAAAGATTTGAACAAGGTATACCCCAAGGATGCCTTTCCCATGCCTAACATTGATCAACCGGTTGACAATTCCTTCAGGTTTCGATTGTTGTCCTTTATGGATGCCTATTCGGGGTATAATCAAATAGCCATACACCCAAAGGATCAGGAAAAGACGACATTCATCACATAGAGAGCCAATCATTACTATAATGTCATGCCATTTGGCCTAAAAAATGCTGGTGCAACGTATCAACGGATAATGACCAAGGTGTTCAAAGATCAGCTGGGAAAAAATGTGGAGGTATACATTGATGATATGATTGTTAAATCCATAGACCCAATAGAACATGTTCATGACTTGCAGCAAACATTCGACAAGCTGCGCACATATCGGATCCGTCTTAATCTAGCTAAGTGTGAGTTCGGAGTCCCTTCTGGCAAATTCTTGGGTTTCATGCTAACTCACCGAGGAATTGAAGCAAACCTAGACAAATGTCAAGCCATTCTAAATATGAAACCCCAACGTGCAAGAAGGAGGTGCAACAGCTTACGGGAAGGTTGGCCGCATTGACCCGATTTCTACCTAGATCGGCAGAAAATTCACTTCCCTTTTTCAAGCTGTTGAGGAAAGGATGCACCGATGAATGGAATGTAGAATGTGATGAGGCTTTCACTAAAGTAAAGCAGTGTTTGGCAACCCTGCCAGTGCTAAGTTGGCCTCACTTAGGAGAAATTTTGATACTCTATTTAGCAATTGGCGAGGCAGTAGTGAGTTCAGCTTTGGTGAGAGAAACTGAGGAGGGTCAGACGCCAATATAATCCGTAAGTTGGGCCCTTCAAGGGACTGAATTAAGATATCAAAAGCTGGAAAAAAATGGCCTTTGCATTGTTAGTTGCGGCTCGACGGCTTCGTCAATATTTCCATAGCCACCCCGTGGTGGTAAGGACCAACCAGCCAATCCGGCAGATATTGCATAAGCCTGACATGGCGGGGAGAATGACGAGCTGGGCAATAGAATTGTCCTAGTTCGATATTACGTACGAAGCGCGACACGCGATTAAGTCTCAAGCTTTGGCTGACTTTTTGGTGGAGTTAACTCCGTCAAGTACTAAGGTTGTTTAGGCGGAAGCCTACTGGAAATTATTTGTATATGGGTCGTCGAACACCAAGGGGAGTGGGGCTGGCATAATCTCGAAAACTCGAAGGGCGTGTCCATTGAGCGTTCGTTAACACTAGGCTTTAAAACCTCTAACAATCAGGTAGAATATGAGGCCCTCATCGCTAGGTTGTAACATGCTAAGGAAAGCAATGCAAGGAGGGTACATGTGTTTATCGACTCACAGTTGGTAGCGTCTCACATTGACAGTTCCTACCATGCTAAAGGACCACTTCTGGTAAAGTATCTTGGAAGGGTTAGGTCGATTATGGATGAATTTGACGAAGTGGTGGTAAGGCATATCCCTAGAGGGGATAATATAAGGGCCGACATATTATCCAAATTGGCTACCACCAGGGGTGTAGGGAATAATCGGACGGTGATTCAGCAATGTCTGCAGGAGCCAATATGTGTAATGATCATTTCGAGTGCTGATGATTGGAGAAAGCCCATTGTTGATTATCTCGAGTGAGGCATCTTACCTGATGACTCATTAGAATCAAAAAAGCTCGTGAGAACGGCGGCTTCGTATGCAGTGATTGATGATCAGTTATATAGGAAGGGTTTTCATTCCCCGATGTCCAAGTGCCTTGGAGCCGAGGAAGCGAAGTATGTGTTAGCTGAAATACATGAAAGAATCAATAGGCAACATATGGGAGCCAATGCTTTAGCTTGGCAAGCAGTAAGAGTTGGTTTTTCTGGCCGACTATGGCAGCTGACGCCAAAGAACATGTACGAAAGTGTGAAAGTTGCCAAAAGCATGCAAAGATTATCTGGACCCTACCATCAGAGTTGAAATCCATAATGGCACCGTGGCCATTTTATAAGTGGGGATTGGATCTTTTAGGCCCTTTCAAGATGACCCTAGGGCAGTTGTGTTAGCTTGTAGTAGTGGTGGATTATTTCACGAAATGGATTGAGGTAGAACCGTTTGCTACGATAACCTTCGCTCAGATACAGAGGTTCTTCACCAGGAGTATCATATCCCGTTTTGGAATACGCGCTGAGATTGTTACAGATAATGTAACCCAGTTCATTGGCAAGGGTTTTCAGGGTATGATGGCCAATTTTCTGATCTCCCAGCACTTCACTTCTGTGGAGCACCCTCAATCTAACGGGCAAGCCGAGGTGGCAAATAAGGTCATCATCGGCTTGAAATTTTATGTCTCATTTTGATTTGAGTTTAAAAACTTGAAATTTTATGTCTCATTTTGGCTTAGCCAACAAACTTGTAACTCAGGGGCATAAGAACTTTCTTGTGACTGGCAAATCCAGGTTCCGATCACACTCATAACTTCATGTAGCTTGTATAACTTGCCCCATTTATTCAAAAATCGAAAAAACATAAAAAAATTTTGACTTAAGGTCTTAGGGCCCGTTTGGATTGGCTTTTTTCATTTTTTTTTTAAAAAAACACCTTTTTAATGCAGAAAAATGCTTTTTTTAGTTGATTTATGTGTTTAGATGATATTTTTTTAACAAAACAAGTGTCACAAAAAAAAAAGTCAAAATGCTGCTTTTTTTAGAAGCTCCAATTTGGAGCTTTAAAAAAACACTTTTTTTAAAAGCTCATCCAAACCAGCCCTTAGTGGTCCGAGCTTTGTATTTGAAGCTTGTTTTACAAAATAGATGTGAGACGGATAAGTCATACAGGAGTCCATCTTCTCCTCACTCCACAATCACAGACTCAATGAATTTCAAACTCCTTCCACCTACAACTTCACTATCAATAACCTTTTATTGATTTACAATTAACAAATGCCCAGAAACAAAAAGAGAAAGTAGAGACTAAAGATGATAGATTAAAAAACACAAAAAAAAAAAGGAGTTACCCCTCGTCCTTAAGTTCAATTGGCGTGAGGGTCGGTTGTCCTCACCTTTAGGGAAGAGATTCAATCTCTGCCTTGGTTAAGGCGCTGAGGGAAGCATTCTAGAGGTCTAGGAAGCAATGGTAACGCTGGGTGAATCCAAACCCTTTCTTAAAAATTCTTTATCAAAAATTAAAAAAAAAAAAAAGGAGTTGGTTAATTGGCCCTTTGTTGTGGAGATTAATATACTAATATTGGCCTTTTATTCTAATTTCTCCTTTTGTTTTATTTCAAAATTTGCATTGTGCAACTGAATGCTAAACTCAAGATTTTATTGTTTTTAAAGTAGTGATGTCATTTAAGATGAATAAAGAAAAATACAAAACCGAACATAACAAGTTTGCACTGAAAGAAAACCCAGACAAATAATAATGCACAAAAACTCTAGACAAAACCTCTAGTTTCATAGTTTACATTGTACTTGACCAATGAATAAGATCCAACTTTTTTAAACTCAAATCAAAATGAGAGATAAAATTTCAAGTTGAAGTTTTTGTATATGAAAAATATATTGGGAATGGATTAAAAGAACATATTTAATATGAAGGTGGGATGATTATACCTGCCCCATACTGAGTTTACGAAGTTTACATGTTTTAATGCTAACCCTACAAAGCCTTAATTAACTAGCAATCCAATACCTGTCCTATACTGAATCTAGCCAACTGCAAAGATTTTGAAGATCTATTTTTTTTATGCAAATATCTTTATCACAATACGTCATTTATATAAATGGGCTATGTTTCTTTCCACACACCCAATCATTTAATTAATTTGTTGGCCTTATATTAATTATTGTCATTATTTTAAATGTGAGTAGATATATCAGCAGACAAGAAAATCAGGATCTGATGAATTCCTCCTTTTTTATATTGAAGGCGAAGATAATAATTGTTGTTCATTTGTTCTTTTTCTTCTTTTGTGAGGAATTCAAGATAATATATAATTATGAATTCTTGTTGCTAGTAGCAGTATATATATATTATGTTAAGAGTTGGGAATTGGGCATCAAAGGAATAAGTAGAAGCAAAGAAAGGAAGGAGAAGATGCCGACGGCAACGGTGAGCCTGCCTGTCATAGATCTGTCCTCACCTGATCGCTCTTCCACCGCCAAATTGATCCGTCAGGTTCTTCCTTCTTCACTTTCTTCTTTTCTTTCTCCCTCCAAAACCATTCGCTTGCTTTCATGATTTTCCACTTCCCCGGTAAATTATATTATACTTTTTTGAAAATGCTTATAGAGTTATAGAGGAATTTATAAATCTCCTCTTGGATTTGAACTCACGGGTTATGAACTGCTTACCCATAAGACCTACCTTTGTTGGCTTCAGTGTGAGTTTGTTTCAGTTACAAATCCAAGCTTTCACTATATTGTGTATGTTTGAGATTTCCATTAGTTTTGAGCTAGTAAAATGGACAAACATGCGAGCTTATCAGTGTAGGTTGACAAAGTAGGAGCCTGAGCCCACCACAATCAATGCGTTGATGGGTTGGGCCTAAACGTAATCTATATTATTAGCTTTATCTAATATGTTTAGCACTCTAAACTTTAGCTGGACGATCTATGAATAATTTTGTAAGTGTTGTTTGAGTATAAAGAGATACTCTATCCTTAATGAGCCCACATGACTTAACTTACGTATATTCTTTTTCTAAAAAAAAAAAAAAAGAAACTCTCAATTACTTTTCTTCTTTCTTTCTTTTTATTTATTTTTATATATAATGAGAGATATTTTGATTATTTATGAGGATTAAACAACACTGTTTTATATTTTTTATATTATTTTTTAAAAAAATAAAATTGTGATTTTTTTTTAAAAAAAATAGTAGTAAAGAATAGAAAACTATACTATTGGGTCCCAATGAAATTGTCAAAAAAACTCTCATTTTATCACTTTATGTTATCAAAAGAAATTTAAAAAAAAAAAACAAACTTCGAAAGTTGATGCATCACAAGATGTGATTCATGCGTGCCCCTCCTTTTTGCCAATCTCATTTATTATTATTCTTATTATTATTTTCTAAATGTCTTTATAATTCTTGTATTACAAAGCTGAATTTTACATAAAATTAAAAAAAGTGAAATTTTAGAAAAATAAATACAAGTTATTTAAAATAATTAACTTACATAATTTCTGTAATTTTTTTTTTTTTTGCCTTCACATAATTTCCTTGATTTATACTCCATTCCTTTCAAATATAAAGTATGTTTTGTGAAATCGCATATTTCAATATATAAGGCAATTCAAGACAACATCTCTCATTTCAATATCTAACTTCTAAAAGCAATTAATAACTTTTTATCTAAAATGCTCCCAAGAATATGTCAAAATTACTTATCTATTGCCAAAAAATTAATAATTAATAAGTAGGAATATCAAAGAAGGAAAATTTTGAATTTTTTTTGGAAACTTACCTACCTAACCTTTTTTCCTTTGAATCCTGTATTTTAATTGAAAATGTCTTAGACTTGAAAATGAAAATAATGTAAATTAGTTAACTAGTTCTGACATTTAAAAAGAACACAAGTGAATGAAAAAATAATTTGTTTATGTTATACTATGCAAAATCATTTAAAATATGTAAAATCAAGGGGAATGATACACATGTCCCAAGGAAAAGAAATAATCACAAACAAATCCTTTAAAATCATTAAATTGTATTGAAGTCTCATGTAACTTAGTTTATAAGAATTCTAATTGTGAAAAGACCATTCTATCCTCCATCCATTCCTTCTTGTTCCATTTTTCTTTTAAAATGAATAAGGGTAAAGCAATATTTTCACATTTAGAATTAATCTAAATTAAATCCCATAGAAATTAATGGAATTTGATAATTTTAAATAACATGCTTATGATTATTTTTCTTCTTTAGAACCTCTGTCAATGTGTCATTCCCCTAAAATCTTTTTTTGGTTTTTTGCCATCATTCCCCCTAAAATCAAACAAAGATGAAGTGACAGTCGAATTCAATTGTTATTTGCAGGCATGCACGGAGCATGGGTTCTTCTATATAGTGAACCACGGTCTGGACAAAGAGCTACTTCAGAGAGTGTTTGAGGAGAGCAAAAACTTCTTCTCACTTCCAATGGAAGAGAAATTGAAATATCCTCGCAAGGAACATAGAGGCTATAATCCCCTTTTTGCTGAGAAACTCAATCCAACTTCTGCCTCTAAAGGTAATTAACTTTTGATTTATTTATTTCCCCTTTCTCCTTTTGGCCTGGCATGAAAGAGCAACCCTTACTCGATTATTTTCAACTCTGTGTGTGTGTGTGTCATGATGATGATGATGATCAGGTGATTCAAAAGAAAGCTTCTACATCGGTCCTTTAGGAGACCCTGCAACTCAGAATCTAAACCAATGGCCTTCACATGGTAGGCTTTGTATATACAATGACATACTCTTGGATTTTCAATTCCATGAGCTTTATTAATTTGATGTGTATTAATTTCTTGGCATTGACCCTCCAGAGCTACTTACAAAGTGGAGACCCACTATGGAATCACTCTATTGGAAAGTCTTGTAAGTTTCATAATACTATTTGTTTTCTGGTATGCTCTTAAATTAATTCTCTTGTGATAACGTTCGGATAAAATTCAAAAAACATGGCTTTTTTTTTTTTGGTTTCTGACGCAGTGTTGCTGCAAAAGAGACATTGTCTTTGCTGGCCACGTCTTTGAACCTGGATGTTGATTTCTTCGAGAAGATTGGAGCTCTAAGCTCTAACAACCCTGAAGGTTTTGTTCGCCTTTTGCGCTATCCAGGTTTGTGTGTTTCTTTATATGTACTCATTCATTGCATATATTTCCTTTTGATATTATCATCTAGTGTCTAGTTCGAGGTTCTTAGCTGTCTCTTCCAACACAAGTATCTCATCTGTTATCTGTGACTCGAATAGCATCTAGGTCCTAACTAAGTGCAATAATATATTGACAAGTTTTATAAATTGTTAATGGTAATTAATTCACTTGTTAATCCCTTGTTCACTTGTCAACAGAGACTTTTTCTGATATTATTTTCCTTAATTGGGTTCGGACCTAAAAGTCATTGTCCAATTGAAGTAAGCTCCTTTTCTTTCCTTCCTCAGAATGAGGTTCCAAAAGCAGGGCAAAATGTCAAGTTAGCCTGCTATAAAATTATTTTTTTAAAAAAAAAAAATCCTTATATTTATACAGTTGATGGGTTATTTAGTAGATGAGTCAAAAGAAACTGTAATTTGGTGAAAATTATGTTATGTTTACTTAACTGTGTTAGGTGAAGTGGTGGCTGATGAAGAGACATACGGTGCCTATGCTCACTCAGATTATGGCATGATAGCTTTGCTCATGACAGATGGGGTTCCAGGGCTTCAGGTCCCTTAATTACAATATTAATCTTCACAAGTAATTACTTAGTAATAACTTAATGATTATAAGGCTTAATTAATGTTACATTTCATATTTTATAATTACAGATTTGCAAAGAGAGGTCGCAGCAACCTCAGGTGTGGGAGGATGTGCCTCACATAGAAGGGCGAGTAACTATATAATTCTTCAAATAATCAATATTAATACACCCAAGTAATTTGGACAAAGATAAAGAAAAAATGGATGTAATTAATTTGCAGGGCCATTATCGTGAACATTGGAGACATGACAGAGAGATGGACTAACTGTGTCTACCGGTATCCATTCATCATACCATCACCTTATAGCTGATTAACTGTTATTTTGTATTATATTTAGTCCTTAATATAAGAGCACGTTTATAGTGTAATTTTCACTATAAACGAGATCTTATATTAAGCATCAGAGATAATATTAATGCATTATATTATTTTATGCATTTAGTACTTACCAATCACAGAAATGGAAACTGTTATATGTCTTTGCAATTAAAGCTTATTTAATAACAAATTAATTAAATTAGTGTGTTTGTACAAATACATACAGAAGCCATTCTGAACCAGCTTCATTGTTGTTGTTGTTGTTGTAGGTCAACACTGCACAGGGTTATGCCTACAGGAAAAGAACGCTACTCTGTAATATTCACTACCATTAACTACCTTCTTCCTCACTCACTTTCATTTTGTCATTGCTCATCTTATCATTATCTTTCTTCAGAAATGGATTACTACAACATCTTTGGAACTCTAATTAATAATATATACTCCTTCCGGTCTTAAATGTAAGATAAAATTGACTTATTTAAAGAAATTAAGGAAGTTAATTTAATTACTTTAAAATAATCATATTTATACTTTTTTGCCTAAACTAATTAATTTAACTAATAAGCTGATATATAATATAAGGATACATAACATATAATATGATTGAGTAATTTATTTGGTTTCTTTAATCTCTCTCAAAAATAATAATAATAATCAATTATGCCTTATATTTAGGACAGGAAGGAGTATCTCTCAATGGGACCAACTTTGTTGATAATTGATGGCTTATGGCAGACTTTGTTAGTTGAAGGCAATTTATGTAGTCTATTTAGACCAAGTCTCTCTTTATCTCTCTTATATGATAAACACATGTTTCTCTCACAAGGAAAAGAACCCTCAAAACAACGGTTCAATCACGAGTATAGTGTTCTTTAGTGCTTTAATATAAGATATATTTATCTAATTTAATTAGACTAAAGAGTTAGTTAATATAACATATATTTTCTAAAACATCTTACTTAACTTCCTTAATTCTCTCATTCCACTTCTTTCCTGATTATTGTTGATGGATTAGGAAAATATTGATAAATATTAAAACTTTATCTTATATTTATAATCAATATTAACCCTCCATGTACGTTTTACATTAAGAATAGGAGAGAGTACCGCGGAGACACCTTTGCTAAAGCTAGAAAGAGAAAGAGAAAGTGGGCCCTCCTAGGGTGTGGGGTAGAGCTGAAAATATGGGCCGAACTCAATCATGTGCCTAGTCCGCCAGCCCGCCCAAATTTCTTTTCTTTTTTTTAGATAAAGAGCCCGCCCAAAATTGGTAGGCTTGGGTTAGCTAAATGCCCATTCGAACTTCCTGGCCCACTAGTACAAGATGTGAAATATGCCTTTTTATATATTCACGTAACACCCTTTATTTTTGGGCTCAACTGATAAAGGGGTCAGACATTTTCACCAAAAGGGAGGGGGTTCGATCCTGGAGTTGATCAAGGCACTGAGAGAGACATTCTAGGTGATGTAAACTTGTGGAAACACAAGCTGAGGTGGAGGCGATGTGAATTTGTGAAAACACGGGTTAAAATGGAGGTATGTATACTCTCAGTCCTATATACCTTAGAGAACAAAGCCATAACACGATACCCTTTATCTGTGGGTAAACTCAACCCCTCTCCTAAAATTTGTATAACAAAAATAAATATATATATCCACTTTAATATATATATCCACTTACCATTTTTTTCCTGGTCAAAATCCACCTACCGTTGATTTTACATTATACCTGAGATTGGTGGAATTCTTTTAGCAAGTCTTTAGGTTAATTAATGTATATTTTCTAAAATTCAAACAAGGTTAATGTTTATAGCACAAGTTTGACTTATTTTTAGGTGCCATATCGATTATTAACTCATTTAATTTGGTTACTATAGTGAGATATTATATTGCTTAATATATCGCAATTGTACGTACAGGTGGTTTTCTTTTTAGACCCAAATCCAGACACTGTTGTGGAATGCCTTCCAAGTTGCTGCAGTGAATCATCTCCTCCCAGGTATATATTATAATTTATATTTGTTTTATGTAATAATGAGATTAAAATATTACAAACATTTTTCAGACTAAATAATTATATATATATATATATATATATATATATATATATATATATATATATATATATTTTTGTTATGGTTAATGCAGATTCCCTCCAATCCGCAGTGCAGACTACTTTAAGGAGCGTTTCAAGCTTACATATGGATATTCATAAAGTTATTAAATAATTATATTTCACTGTCAAGAACCTTAACATATATTATTATATATGATGCTTCATATAAAATGTTGTGAAGGCTTTGAGCTCAATAAGAGGTTCTATTCGTTTTGCATTGTAATTGTAATGGTTTCTATGTATTAATTAAGGGTTTTGGTTTTCTCATGTTACATGAGGAAAAAAAGTTTCCCACACACACATGAAATGGTAGGACCCACATGACATGAGAAAATGGTTTTCCTACAACATGAAAAAATGGTTTTCCTACAACATGAGAAAATGTTTTCTCATTAATTAATTAAAAATCAAAGACAAAATGGTTTTCATTTTCTCTGTTTTATTCTATGACTATTGTCCCCAAATATTCTAGTTGCCAATTCCAGGTATTCAAGCCTAAAACAAGAGACTCTCATTCTTGATTCAAAATAAAAGGTAGAGGTTATTTATATTAGCTCAAAATCCGAGAAGCTGGCCTTTAAATGATTTCTAATTAAAGTTGTAATAACATTTTATGTTCTTTAACTCTTAATATAAAACATATTTATCTAATTTAATTATATGAAAGAAATTAGTAGAATTAGTTAATATGTCACATATTTTTTAAAATACCCAAGTTATATTCCTAAATTCCCTCTCCCCTTTCCCTTGATTATTGTTGAAGGAGCATCAATAAAAGTAAATTAAGAAAATAATGAAAAATATAAAAAGTATATTTTATATTTAAAACTAAGATCAATTATTTAAATATGTCTTATGTTACGGACAAAGGGAGTGATAACTTTGTATCAAAATCAACAATGATAGAATTAGATTCTCATAAGAGGAGCTGACAGGAATTTCAAGTGGTTTCCTTATAAAAATCCCAGTGGCGATGTAAATTCCAAGTGGTTTGAATATTGAACCGAGTAAAACAATGGTTTAAGATTCAATAGTCAGGCATTCGTTGAACAGAATTTAATTTAATTATTAGGGTCATGGTGCAAATTTACTTTAAAAGTTTTTTTATGAGAAGTAATGTTACCCATAAGTTTTCTCAAGTTCAATTACCCTCAAAGTTTCAAAACATAGTAATTTTATCTCATACTGTTGCAAAACTAACGTTGATCATTAAAAAATTACATATTAACTATTAACTTTTTAATGATATATGTAATATTACTCCATTTTAATATTTCTGAAGTAATATTAAACATATAAAAACTTCTAGGTAACATGATTGTGAAAACTTTTCGAACAAATTTATATTTTAACGCTAATTAAGTATTCTATATACATAAGAGTGTTCAGGACGCACCTCTTACGTGCAAAAATTTCTTCATCATGATCAAGCGGTCCAAAATTAATTTTGTATAAATATGCAAAATAAGGTTTTATCTTATAAAAAAATTATTAAGAAGGGACAAAATCTCAAGTCAAGTTTGTCATAACCATTACCTCCATCGTTCTAATTGCTTATATTCTGACATCCTTACTATTTTTTATCCGAAGCGTTCCGCTTTTCTCTACATCCCAATCTCCACGTAGTAGTGTAGTAACCCCTTCCTTCTTGCATGATTTAATTTGCTTGATGTTTCTGCAGCGAATGTGAAGTAGGTTGGACTGGACTCGGAAAGATTTTGGGATTGGCAAGTTCAACATATAGATTGAGGAAGCAGAAGCAACGGAGCGAAGAAGATGTTGCCGGCAACGTTGAGTCTCCCTATTATAGATCTGTCCTCACCTGATCGATTCTCCACGGCCAAATTGATCCGTCAGGTTCGTTCTTCCTCCTTATCCTCTATTTGCTCTCTCTGTTATTCATCTGCTTCTCTGCTTTTCCCCTCCGAAACCTGATGTTTGCATTGCGTTGTACGAAAAAGTGAGTATACTGTTCTCAGTTCGTAAAGATTGTGTGGCTTGCTATGAATTTATATTGGTATACTGATGCATGTGGTGTTGTTGCTGGCTATTGGCTACTCTAAAGCCTAGCTAAATTCAATTTTGTCTCTGATACATCCATCACATGCATAACTATTCGCTCTCGACTTTAAAATTACTCAATTGAATTATTTCAAGGTACTAATTGTTAGTTTTTGAAGCTCGTACATTGAGGCTTATTTGGAGCCTGACAAGTAGCGAAGTACACTATTTTAGTATTAACGATGCAGTTTTTGAACTTAGAAACCAAATTGTTGAGAATTTCGGTGTGTAGGTTTGTGGGACCCAAAGTATCTCCACTTTATAGTGTTCCATATTAAATTTCGGAAAAGAAATCGACTTTAAAGCTTGTCGACTTAGTACAGTAGACTTAATAACGTTGTTAAGCATTAAATTTGAATTAAATCTTTGCTATGGTAGAGAATTAGCGAATTACTAGTAAATTCGGTAGCTGTCAAGTTCTATTTGTGGTTGCTTTATGCTTATTTTCTATCTTTGGTTTCTATGCTAAGTTGAGATGCAGAAAAACTCGGGCAATTTTTTCATAGACCTCTAGGTATCTAATATTAAAATCCTCGAACCTTACCGAAACAACAAATGTTCTATGCTTTGCTACATGTTTGTGGACTAAAATGAATTCAGCTGCACATGATCGTCACACTATTTTTAAAAATGTACACCAAGGAAACCATACTCATAGTTGTTGGAACTGTGGTTACAGGCATGCGTTGAGTACGGGTTTTTCTACCTAGTGAACCACGGGGTGGAGAAAGAGTTGCTTCAGAAAGTGTTTGATGAGAGTAAAAAGTTCTTTTTACTTCCACTGGAAGAGAAAATGAAATATTCCCGCAAGGAACATAGAGGTTATACTCCTCTATGTGCTGAGAAACTGGATGCAACTCCAGGCGACACCAAAGGTTACTTTTGGTTTTGATTAGTCTCAATCAGTCTTTTAGAGGTCTATTGTTTAATCTTAAGCCACTGGTGGGTTAGTCCTACAAGTCCGTTTAGTGAACTAAGGTTGTAGTAAATGACCAGAGGCGGAATCCATTTCCCAGTTGAGCCTCTCTCTGTTTTTTTTTTTAAAAAAAAAATTTATAAGACGGAAATAATGATCCTCTGGTTGGCTTCAACATCAATTTTTTTCAAGTTCTTAATTTGAAACACTAGTGCAAATCTCATGTTACGTAGAGTTTGAGAAATGAGTTATACTATTCATGACTCATAAATAGCATGGGTATTTAGAGCTTTATAAATTGGTTGAGGTGGATGATATAGGGTAAGTGTTGAGAGCTGTATATGTCCTTTCAAATTCTTCATTTCATTAAAAAGGGATGCCTGATTTTCATCATTTTCAACTATGCGATGATCAGGTGATTCAAAAGAGAGCTTCTACATCGGTCCTTTAGCGGATCATGAAAGTATTAACCTGAATCAATGGCCTTCAGAAGGTATTCCTATACTAGTTTATATTTGTTCTTTAAAGCATTTAAAATTTGTTGGTGTTTACACAATAATATGGTCAGATATTTTGATTTGTGCATTAACTTTATTTGATATATGTTTCCGGCAAGGAACTTCCAGAAGTACTTAAAAATTGGAGACCTACAATGGAATCTCTATATTGCAAGCTTCTGTAAGTTCCTCAGTATATGTTTCTGTGCTATCAATTATGTAGGGTGACTGCTTTCTACAGAACTTCCTTTTCATATTTTGTTATGTGCGTGTGATAATTACATATATCTTCTTGTTATGAAGTTCATAATTTAAATATGCTTCTTTTCTTTCAAAGTATGGCTGGACGAGAGTTGCTATCCTTAATGGCCCTGTCCTTAAATCTGGATGAAGATTTCTTTGAGAAAATTGGGGCTCTATGCAAACCAGCAGCTTTTCTTCGCCTTTTGCATTATCCAGGTTTATTAGCATTAATTTGCCCCATTCAATCTTCTTAGTTAGCATACCACATTTTTCTTTGTGCTTCAAATATTATGTATCATTCTGTTATATTTCTTCATTCTGCATAACAGTAACATGAAAATCAACTTATGTTATTTGGTTACAGAGTTGATTTTTTTTTGCTCAAAAGGTACTTACTTCAAAACCAAATACACAAAATGATAACTAAAGCAAATACAACAGCAAACATAATAGAACAAACCAAATACAAGGAAAAAACTTATTATCACCAATTGAAGAATTGGAATAGAAGTAGCATCAATGATTACACTAAACTCCTTTAGATCCAAGGTTAGAAGTGACATGAAAGAAGGTGTTAGTTGCAAAACCCACACTATAGGGTACACCTCATTATAAGCATCTACTGCAAATAGAGCAGCTACACAATAGCCCCGTCTTGGGGTAAAGAACATAAAAAACTCAACCTCAGAAAGAAGATCAATGATGTCATGAATAACACTTCTCCTCCATTGAAACAGATCTAGTGACGTTGACCACACACTAAACAACGCCTCTTAATAATGTCTATAGCTAACAACGGTCCTTTGATAGGTAGAGCATAAGGCAGCAGCGATCATTACTAAAACCATTCCCCCAAGAACATGAATCCCAGTCACCCGAAGAGGATCAGATCTATTACCGTTCAAACCAACTTCCAACCAAGAGGAGTTATAATCAAATCTCGTAGATTTGTTTATTAATACCACCACTAAAACCCAACACCACAAAAACAAGAAGAGAAGAAGGACAACTTGCACAAAGAAGAGGGAGAGAGATCTCATCAACTTAAGACAGATTTGGAGAGGGAGAGGAAAAACTTGCCCTAGAGACGTGAGAAGACCACAGCCACCAAAAATCAGAGGGAGCAGGCTGTAGCTAGAAGATCCGAGCTCCGATCTACCTCTTTGACGCGGTTGTGGTATAAGTTGATGCTCATCGGCGGCATGTGGTGGTGACACATGCCGCTGGTGAGAGAAAGTCGAAGAGATGAGTGTTAGGGCAGAAGAGAGAATGTCGGCAGAGAGAGAGAAGAGATGAAGACAGACATATGAGTGTCACAGTAGTTGATTCGAACGCAGTGAAATGTGAACCACTAATTATACAGCAAACTAGTGTGTTCTGTAGCTTAAATGTCTATTTGAAACTTCCTAAGCATCTTGGAATAAGGTCTGGTATATTTACATTGTGCTGGATTATTTTTATGAATACTTATGCTTTGTAAACTAGACATGAGTAAAAGAAACTGCAACTTTTGTGAAAATCAAAGTTAATGCTTAAGATACCTACCAAAAAACAAGTTAATCTTTAATATACGATTAGAAAAGTGTCAGTCTGTTTTCATCAATCATCAGTTATTAGGCCAAGGGCCAAGGGCTTCAATGTAACCATCCAAGCACAAGACCTTTGTCCTGTTGATAATTTGCCCACTAACTCTATTAGGTGAAGTGGTACCCTATGAAGAGATATACGGTGCCTCAGCTCACTCAGATTATGGTATGGTGACTCTGTTGGTGACAGATGGTGTACAAGGACTTCAGGTTCCCATCTCCCTTTGTTAATTCTTTGTCACACTATTCTTTAATCTTTAAACTGATATGGCAACACCTCAATCGATTCACAAGTTTACTTACAGTCTTGTATTAAAGGCTTTTAATCTTAGATTTCATTCTTTAAGATTTGCAAGGAAAAGTTTAGGCAACCACAAGTTTGGGAGGATGTACCTCACATCGAAGGGTGAGTCCATGCCTAGGAAACTTAGATGCAGGAAATATTCCTAGTTTTGAGATTTTAAAGCTGAATAGAGCCACTTACTAAATTGAAATAAATGAAACTAATTATATTGTCTGGATTATCCTTTTTTTTAATTAAAACATGAAAATGGTTATATTATCTGCACTTCCTTCCCAGTGTTAGGTGTTTCCAGTTTCTGTCTGCAGGGCTTTTATTGTGAACCTTGGGGACATGACAGAGAGGTGGACTAATTGTTTGTACCGGTAATCCTTCATTAGATCAACTTAGAAAGCTTTTTATGTTAGTCTCTTTTACCACAAGAATCTAGTACCTCTAGTCCTTAATATGAGAGCTAGTTAGATGTTGGATTTGGTTTGAAATATAAGACTTTAATTTATTTTGTCTCTTATATTTGTAATTTTTTCCCGAAGTATTGCTATTTATTACACACATTAAGGGGGTTCTATGTAAGAGTAGTCATGTCGAAATATAGTATTTTAGGAAAACCAGTTTATATTTGTTACAAATAACTAACATAAGTAATTTCCTTAATCTACTAAAATTAGTCAACTAGCTCTTATATATTATGGACTGAAGGTGGCAGCAAATTTCTTTTTTGTAGTTAGCACCTATTTACTCACACTACTCAATGTCTTGGTACAAATATAGGCCATTCTCAACTTGTGTCAATATTATTCTTGTAGGTCAACATTGCACAGGGTTATGCCAACAGGAAAAGGACGCTATTCTGTAATCACTATACTACTTCCTTAGTCGCTTTGTTTTTTCATTGTTGTTGCATTATCATTCTTGGCGGATGACTCATGACAGTGCCTTTTAATTTGTTCCAAGGGTATCAAGATTTACACACTGAGAGAAAATGCGAATATTCTCATTCAACTTTAGGTTTTGTGTAACCATTAAATGCTACCTGAGACTTTTTTGTCATTTGTCATGTGGCGTATTTCCAATTGTTTGGTCTATGTTTGTTAACTGGGCAACTAAGAAAACATTCTTAAAATGTCCTAATAAACTTTTTTGGTTGAGTGGGTCAAAAAGGGAGCATCCTGTTCAAAAAGTTGTTAGGGCAGAAAACTTTCTTGTAGAGACCAACAGTGAGTTGGTCTAACGATTTAAAGCCTTGCTAGATTCCTCTAAATCTCGAGTTTAAGTCTTAGAGAGGATAGTTGTGCTAAGAGTGGCAGCTACAAAACCCAAAACTGAAATAGTCGATTACTCGTATACCAGATAATAAGATCTAGAAAAAACATCGGATAGTAATTGTCAGTATAGAAAAGGCTTTGTTCTAAAGATTTTAACGACAATGATTCATTTTGTGGCCTGTCATAGTTAAAAATTGGGTGACATATAAAGTTTCTGCTTTTTTAATTTTTTGGCTGAAAAAGGTACACCACTCTGCTGTGACATTGACATATATACCTTTCCTTTGTCCCAAAGAATTTGTGGGGAAGATTTTAAAACACGAATCATTTTGTGTGGTTGCTATTGAAGAAGCCTGGTCGAAGGTTAAAAATATGTTTTATGATCTACCTATCTCTGTAATCATTACTCATAATACGTAAAGATTGATTTGTCTTCTAAAATGGAACCAGGAATTCCTCTTATATTTTGTTATTATGCATATTATACTGCAAAGTGGACCTTTTTATTTTATTTTTTGGTTTAGATGCCATATTGATGAGGTTCTCTTAATCAACTTGATATGCTGAGATGAGTTTCTTGAGAAATATGGTGTCCATATACATCTAAATGACAGTTTTTTTCTTCCAATTTAATCCCCAATGATATTATAATACACTTAAGTTTTACTTTATTATCTATACGTGGCTTAACATATTGCTATTTTCACAGGTGGCTTTCTTTTTAGACCCAAATCCAGACTTCGTGGTGGAATGCCTTGAGAGCTGCTGCAGTGAATCATCTCCCGCCAAGTAAAAATAAATCTATTATTCCCTATTCTTTTTAAAAATAAACATTTAAAAGGGACTTTTTCCTCCAACTATGGTTTGGTTGAATGAAAGGACTCAATTCCTCCTAAACTAGATCAAGAGTCTGAATTAAACCTGATAAATGATAAAAGAAAAGAAAAAAGAAATCACATTGAAGGAGTTTATCCTAAATTAAACATTATTGATTCTCAAATGTAATCGGATAATAATGGAGTTGTTAACTTGTTATATATCACTCCTGTGGTCCTAAATGTAGAATTTAGTTTGTATTATTATTTACACTACAAACTAGTTCTTACATTTAGAAACGAAGGTGGTACATACTATAAAGAAAGGGACATTTTTCATGAACAAATCAGATTAAGTATGTTCTTGTGGTTCTCTTAATTTGTTGGGTTTGTGTTGTTATTTATGAAATGTGAGTTTAGAGTATAGAAACCATAAAGGTAATCAATTTTGTTAATGTTTTTGAATGCAGATTTCCTCCAATCCGCAGTGGGGACTACCTGAAGGAACGCTTCAGGCTCACATATGGATCATAACTTTCCCAAAAGTTCTATGAGCTGGGGAGCTGCAAATACGAAATTAAAATGTGAAATTAAAGGTCACAAGCTGATCACCAGAAAACTTTGCTCTATTGTGGATGGTTTTCAATTGTGGGGTTGAAAAGATGAAGTTTTTAGTTAAGGTGTATATATGAAAGGATGAAATTAGTTCTTTTGTTTATTTAATTCTCCAATCAAATATTGTCACATATAAATATGATTCTTATTACTCCCTATTCTAATAGTTTTTATAAGTAACAACTATCTAAATTATATAAAATGAACTCACAGTGAAAGTTAGTTAAAATAATAAATGTGTTAAAATGTAATATTTTTTCACTATTTATGAAAAGGGTATAGGAGAGAAAATGAGTAAAAAATATAAGAAAAAAATGTTTTTAAAAATGATTAAATGAAAGAATTAGTATAATACAATACTTGATGAGTGTGAGGTGATTAATATAAATATATGCATTTAAAAGATGAAAATGGGAAAAAATGGTTTAAATTTTCAAACAGGAAAATAATGTTTTTTATACAAAGGACGAAGCTGTAAGAGAGAAAGTTGCTTATTAAACAGGATTGAAGGGAATCTTATTAATAATGGTTTGGAAGAATTCTGAATTTTTATCCATTTGATTGGATATAGGTACATGAATTCAAGTTTTCATCCGACATGACAAACATTCAATATTTTTCTATTATTTTAGTCATACAAAATTCATATTATTAAAAGAAACAAAAATTACAAAAAATAAAAAAGCCGCCAGCATACCCCAACACTCATCAACAAAAATAACCACAAAACATCAAAAGTCTTAAAACACAGACTAAACAAAAACTCAGGATAATAACCGAATCAGTTTCCCTACTTATCGATAGGTAGGGAGAGTTTTTCCATCTGGACCGTCAAGATAGGATCTGGACAGTCCAGATATAATTTTTTTTACTTTTATTTTTTAAAAAAAATTATTTTAATAGGTAAAGAATATAAAATAAAGATAATCTCTTAACTAACATATTTTTAAAAAATAATTTTTTTATTTAAAAAATGACAGTTTAAAAAAATAAATCTAGACGATCCAGATTAAGAAAAGCTCTCTCTACCTATCCTTAGGATAGGTAGAAAAACTGGTTTCGGATAATACCCTGCAAATCAAAATTGCGTGTCATGATCAGTATGAATCTGCCAACAACAACAAATGTTAACCAAAATAAATTTAAAGGTTAATGGAGTTTATTAGTAATATTTTGAAAAGTTAGTACTTTTTTAAAGTTAACACATAAGTTGATTGATTATCTTTTTAATTTTCAAGAAGTTACAATTATTTTGCAAAATATATGTGCGTGAATATTATTTTTTAATTTTAAAAAAATATTTAGAAATTATAATTTATGTAGGGTTAATGGATGATTTTGTCATGGAAGTTTTTACCGAAATTTTGCTTCAGAAGTTTTTTCGGGGGTAATTTTACCCTTGAAGTATTAAAAATGGTGAGTTTGTAAAACACGTTATCCACGTTATTTTTATTAATATGTAAATATACTTCAAAAGTTCATATGGCATTTACTTCATTTTTAAAAAATTAGATTTAAAATGTCTGAAACAAATTTACACTTTAATAAAAATGACATGGATGATATATCACTATCATATTAATATATTTAGTTAATTAATGATAAAAAAAATATCTCAAATAACGGTCAACATATTTTTCGGGCAAAGTTGCCCATAACCCATTTGTGTATATGTATTATTGTTTAGTAAGTTAATTCTCTAATTGCCAAGAAAGCGTTCGTGAAAAGTTAACACGTTTGACATCTTTTGAAAAATTCTTCTCATCGATTAATTATCAAACAACTTTATTTTTAAAAACTTGTGATCCTCTATTCATAAAAAAAGAAACGGGTTGTTTGGATCCATTACTCAATAAGAAAATGGATTGGTTAAGATCCATTTATCAATAGATATAATTTATTATTAATTATTTCATTTTTTTTAATATTTCTTCATGAATCATGATCCATTAATTGTGTAATCATAATTTACTAAGTAAATGAACATATTTCCTTCCAATGTTCATCAATTTTAGGAGATGTAATTTATTTCTATCTTTTGACTACACACATTACTTCTTCTTCTTTCTTTTTTTTTTTTAATGTGATTTTCTTCAATTAAGGAGAGGGTTACAAAATATTCTTTCAAATTTAATATCAACGAATTATATTCATTTCGCACAACGCAAAGAGAGAGTAAAACACTTGTTTTTATTCTAAACCAAGTGACTCCAATGTATTTATGGAAAAATAGGGAAAAACACGAGACTTAAATATGGTCCATGAATAGTATAAAAAAAATGAAGCTAATATTACAATTGGTGTGAGAGAGCATTGAATATGAGGAAAGCAATGGATAGAATGGGGGATAGATTTACAGGTTAATCCAAAGTGGGGATTTTGGGGATAAAGCAGAATGAGAATAAAGAAGAAAAGAAGAATAGGCCAATAAAATATGGCCTCCCATTTATTAAATCTGGGTCTTGATACACATAGGCAACTTAGAAAATGATTTAAAATTTCTATTTCAATCTTTTTATATATTTGATGGATGGTTAAGCTCCCATTCCCTAGTCCTCAATACATCAACTTTCTCTATATAAATTATCATTAGGAATATCATTTCTGTCTTAAGTCAAAACTACATCGTTTTAGCTCTTTTTTAAATAAAGAGATGAAAGGAAAAAAAAAAAGGAAACAAAAAAAAACAAAAAAAGAGTAAAGAAAAAAAAAAAGCCAAAATGGCGTAATTTTGATTTAAGGCAGAAATGATATTCTCATTATCATTTTATAAAATTGATCGTTTTATCAACCAAAAAAAAAGGAAAGGAAAAAGATAAGAAAAGAACTAGATTTATTAATAAAAGAATGATAAAATTTGATAAGTAGTTTACAATTTATTTTTTAGGAAATATCTTATTCAAAATTTTACAATTTTAAAGTCTTTTTCCCAAAAAAAAAAAATATTGAGGTTTTCATATTATTTTTTTATTTTATTTTATACAAATTATTTTAACATATGCGAAATTTTAAATATTTATATGATAAAGGGTTGGAGTGACACATATTAAAGAAAAAATTATAGAAAATAATCTAAAGTGGTTTGAACACGTATAGAGAAAGTCATTAAATGGGTCAGTGATGAAGATAAATCAAGTTATTTGACGCTGTGGATGCAAATTGAAAATAATGATCAATGAGGTTATTGAACAAGATTTAACAATTTATTTTAATATTTGTTTTTTTTATTAAGCTTAATATTGTTGTTTGCTTCATATAATCAACCTCATTTTAGTATGATAAGACTTTATTCTTGTAGATTATTTTAATATGTACAAAATTCAAAATAAAGATAATATCTTAATTATAATTTTTCAAAAAAGAAATAAAAGCCGGCACAGGTGCCACTGAGGCGCTGGGCATAATTAATAGAAAATTTTAATTCGCAAGAAAACTTTGTTTTTGTGTGTGGTCCCTGTATATATTATATATAATATTATTATTCGTTAAATAGCACAGCAGCGCACTAGAATATGACAAGTCCTCCTCCTTTAAATTCCTCCACGTGCCTTATCCATACCAAGTCATTTCCCATTTCAATTTTCAACGAGAATCTTTCGCATCAAACGTCTAACTTTTTTGAACTTCTTTTTTTTTATTCTGATCAAATTCAAAAGTAAAATTTGATCCGTTTACATTACTAAATGTTTTAATTAAATAAAATAAATATGTTATTTGTAACAGTATAATTCAATTTGAAAACTAGTATGCTTATTTATAAAACTTATTAAATTGATACTATTAAAAATCATGTACTTTTAATATTTTAAATAATAAATTTAAGGGTAAAGAAGCAAAAATACACATGTGCTTTATCCTCAGGAACGTCCAGCATCATATGCTTTTTTTGGGAGTAAAAATACACATTTAGTTATCATTTTGGAGTAAAAGTCACATCTCATCATTATGTTATCGTGGTGCTAGACGCTCCTAAGGATAAAACACGTGTGTATTTTTACTCTTTTATCCTTTTTTTTTTTTGATATGCTCTTTTATCCTAAATTTAATAAAATATAGATGGATAGATGACTCCTACCTTTATTGTAAGTCCATTTCTTATTGTATACTTGAGAAACGGCAAATTTATGGTTTCAGTGTCTATTTTTTTAGCTTTTCATTTTTTATTTTATTTTATTTTATTTATTTATTTATTTTAATGATTAATGCTTATGATAGGAGTTTTATCTGAACTTATGAAAAAAAGCTTCTAAAATCAAGTTTGAAGATTTCTCGAAGAGGTACTTATTCTTCAAGGTTCATCTTATCTGGTTCCAAAAATTGGGAAGGAAAAAAGGTTTGGTTCAATCATTTTCTTCTGTTTTAGTCAAAAGCCCTCCTTTATTCTTTCCTTTTAATTTCATTATTCCTACTCAAATGTCTTCTTTTGCAAGGAACATGAACTAAATATTGGTACAATTTTCATATTCACATACATAAAGATTAATAACAAATTTTGGTTTGGATGAAATGAAAATAACTTTGCATTTGCTTCTAATCTCAATTTGTGAAATTTTCAAGAACAACCGAATAAAACAAAAGACTAACAAAAAGTTTAAATGTCAACCACTTGAAGTGATTTTTCACTTCTTGAGATAAATCTTGCTAAGAGGAAAAATTTTATATAAAGAATATTGAATTACTCAAATTTTAATTTGAGTCATTGAATTTAATAAATTATATATGAGGTAATATATTATAATTAGGAATTTAAAATTTGGGTTAAATTACCTCTATATTCCTTAGTCATCAACATAACAAAATTGAAAACATAATCCTATTATTTACTCTAAGCATTGAAGAACATTACCCTTGTATCCCTGTACGTAACTCATACAATATTTTCAGTTACACAAAAGACTTATTATTTACAACCTAGGACATCCAAACATTATGAATACTCATATGGGTTATGGGTACATATGCGGATTATACTAATTTTCAAAAAATAATTGGAAATTAAAGGTATGATGATATATGGGTTATTGTAATTTTCGTGTGCAATACAAATGAAAGTACATCTTACGAGAAGGAAAGGTTACAATCAATAAAATGTGCAAGTAATAATTTTCTTTTAAAAATAATAATTAATAATTATATCTAAAAATTTAATATACTACTTTCATCTATATATATAATTCCCCAAGGAGAAACCTGAAGCATGGTTATTAAAATCGGACTGGACCGGCCGGTTCAGACCGGAAACCAGCGAACCGACCATGGAGCCAGTCCGGTCTATAGTAGAAACTGGGTTCAAGTTGTTTTTTTTTTAAAAAAAAAAAGATTGAAGCCCCCTGTTGCAGAGCTTCGCCATGGAAAAAAAGGGTGGAAAGAGAGAGATGAGCAGAGAGGTAGAAACCAGAAAAAAGGTCATCAGATATTGACCAGAGTGACCATTGCTTCTTTCCCCTTAGAAATCGCAGGAGATCAACGAGAAAGGAGGACGAGGAAGGAGGCTCTGCAATTTCTAAACCAGTAGGTGGTTTGGCCGAAAAGTAATGAATCCTGTAAATGAATATGGAAAAGGCGACACAAAGCAAATCATGGTGTGGTTTCCATCACCGTGAGACTCTCACCGTGAGAGACCGTGGGAGTTGCTAAAGTTTTGAGGTACAAACATTTATTACTCATAAATGAGTAATGACTGATCAATGGAAAAGGAAACAAAAGCAACATTTTGAAGTTCTTGTGCTCAGGAAAACGTACACCAATATTTATTACTCAAAAATAAGTAATGACTGATCTATGGAATTATATATATTATATATATAATATGGAGTATGGACGAAGCATAAGTAAATTGTAAAGGACAATGACAAAAGGCTAGTTGTGAGCTGAGACTTTAGACATGACAGGTCTACTACTTACATCACTCAACTTTCAAGTTTCTGAAATATTATTTAAATGAAAAAGAGATTTTTTATAATTTCATTTAATAATTGAAATCCTTATTTTTTTTACCGGTTTGTTACTGATTTAGCTCCGGTTTGACTTTAGTCTGATCCACTAACCCTTGATCCAGTATCCCGACCGGTTCAGTGACCGATCCAATTTTAATAACTTGGCCCTAAAGCAAAGGAAGTGGAAGAATGACGGCGGTTCAACTTTTATTCCTTCTACCGCCCACTACACACAATTCAAAATTTAGGTTAGATATAACTATATATATGTCACGTTTTGGTTAGAGCAAATAATACTCATGGCGTCATCATTGATAGGGAAATAGGGTATTGTTTTTAATTTTGTTATATTTTAATAACTAAGGAGGAATTAATTTGACCTAAATTTTAAATATATTTCAAGTCAACTAGAATTTTTTAATAAAAAAGCTATATTATTTTAAATATATTTCACACATTAAATTAATGCTTTGAAAGAATCACATTTTTTTTTAAAAAGGTGAAATAGATAGAAAAATACAATTAAAATTTGTAAAAGAAAAATAACTATATTGAATTTCAATAATTTTAAAGGAACTGATTTGAAATTTTGAAATATTCCAAAATATGAGAAATTACCTAACTACACTTAGTTTTTTTTAAAAAAAAATTAAAAATCCTCAATCCCGTTAGTTGGCTACTAAAGTTGCGTCGTCGGTAACTAGCGGTTGCAACTTTCATTAGAACTCCAGTGATTGGAGCACCGATGGCCTAATATATCTTTTTTTTAATTTTTCAAGCAAAATTCTTTAATATAGATACTTGAGTTATTGATAAGGTTCATTGGAGCTCTGATAATCCTTTTTTTTAAAAAAAAATCTCAAGTAAAAGCATTTAATATAGATACTTAAATTGTTAATATGGATATTAAAGTTATAAATAAGGTTAACTGGAGTTCCAATGGTCTTATATATATTTTTTGAATTTCTCAACAAAAAATCGTTAATATAGATACTCGAGTTATTAACATAAATACTAAAGTAATAAATAGGTGATTGGAGCTCCGACGATCTCATATATATATTTTTTAAATTTCTTTAACAAAAGTTGTCAATATAAATACTTGAGTTGTTAATAGATACACTAAAGTTATAAATAAGGTTGACTGGAGCTCCAACGATCTCTTATATTTTTTTGAATTTCTCATTAGAAAGTCATCAATATAGATACTAAAGTGGTAAATAAGATCGACCAAAATTCCAGCAATCTCATATTTTTTTGAATTTTTCAAGTAAAATTCGTTAATATAAATACAATTATTAATATATATATATATACTAAAGTGGTAAAAAAAAATGTGATCGCTGGAACTTCGATCGACGTTATTTACTACTTTAGTATCTTTATATGTGTGTGTGTGTATATATATATAGACGAATTTTGTTTGATAAATTCAAAAAAAAAAAAAGAGAGATCGTCAGAATTACGGTCGATCTTATTTACAACTTTAATATTTATATTAATAACTCAAGTATCTATATTGACGATTTTTTATTGATAAATTCAAAAATATATATAAGATTGTCAGAACTCCGGTCAATCTTGTTTACAACTTTAATATTTATATTAACAACTCTAATATTTATATTAACGAATTTTGCTTGAAAAAAACAAAAGCAAAATATGAGACTTTCGGAACTTCAATCGATTTTATTTATAATTTTAGTATCTATATTAATGATGTTTACTTGAGAAATTCAATATATATATATATATATATATATATATATATATATATATTTATATATATATTTGGTCGTCAGAGCTCTAATCATTGGCTGCTAGCACCGGAGCTCTAGTGATCAATTGTTAGCCAAGTTACTAGAGCTCCGATGACGGCTGTTGCTGCCAGTCACCGGCAACCAACAAGAGGATTGGGGATTTTTAATTAAAAAAATTAAAATTAGTTAAGTAATTTCTCAAATTTTGCAATATCTCAAAATTTCAAATTAATTCCTTCAGAATTATTGGAATTCAACACACTTATTCATCTTTTTCCGTTCTAAAAAAGATCTTTGGTCTGGTCAAAACCTATTCACACTTGCCCATTATTTTTCCAACTGATTTTGAGCATTAAAGATCAAATAAAATGCATATAAATGTTATCACAAAAACTGCGTATAAATATCAACCTTCCATATTTCATTAAAAAGAAAGATTGCTTGCTTATTATTCAAACTCAATGTTTTAATAGTTGACCGGAAACAAACAGGAAATCTCCGTGCTCATGGTTCAGTCGGTTAAATATGGATATCACAATCCATATGAACTTATCACATGGATAAAGACAACATCGGATCAGCCATTTTCATCATTATCTCACATTATCTTTTTTTTTTTTTTTTTTTAATATATATCCTCCTCGGAGTACTGATAATCTTGTTTATTAGTTCCATAAGATGTCTTTCAAATTTTTTTTTTAATTTAAAAAAAATTCCAGATTGGCATTGTTCCTCGAAAAACTTCTATGACAAAATTGTTCTGCTAGGACGCTTAGTCCTAGTTTTATTCCTCCCCTTGGGTCTAGCACTTTCATGTTTTTAGGTTTAATAATTATGCAATTGATGTGTTGTTTTATTGGTTCTGAAAATCATAACTCATACACATGATATACTTGTAGAGAGTTTGAAATCACAATTTCAATTTTATGAAATATTTGAGAAAAAAGTTTGATGTCCCTGAACTACATGATCCCAACTTTTTTTTCCTTCCAACTTCATTATTTATTACTATCTTTTTAATCAACGTCTCTCACAAAAATAAAACACATAACGAAAAAAATGCCCAACATTGATGTCATGTTTTTATGCCTTTATTTATACTCATCCAAACCTAAATATAAGATATTGCTCTATAATTTATATCCTATATTTATGATCGGAGATAGTAGTTCATATCATATGTAATGTTGGCAAGTTATTTTAACGTTATCCAAATAGCGTCAAAGCTCACATTTTTTAAAACAAATTAAAAATTATTTTAAACAAATCAATGATTTTGTCTACAGAGAACCAAATATGTCAAATCTTGCCTATAAAGTTTGGGAGAACTATTAAGAAAATCTCAAATAAGAAAATAATTATTTTATCAGTGTCTCCTTTATATCTTAAACTTCAATATGTAAATATCAAATTGATTTGTTATTTAGTACTTACAATCGAAAGCTTATATGTAATTTCTGCATCTTATGAGAGATCAAGTTATGAAAAAAGCATTTAAGGATGAGGGAGGGATTATCATTTTATTTAAAGATGGAAAGCAACTCGAATCCAACTGCATGAGGACAGAAGCTTAAAATTATAATATATTTGTAAAAATAATCCAGAGCAACAAAGTATCAGAGATATATATTTATGGGTGGCCTTACCTGGCAATAGCACATTTAACATCATAACCAACTACTTTAAATATAATTAAGAGTATTGGAAATTGGCATCAGATCCTAGTGCATAAAAATATAACAAAAACATGCACTATATTGAATTTAAGTGGTTAATAAAGTTCACCAAAGCTTTGGTGGTCTCATAGATTTTTTTTTTCCTTTTAATTTTCTAAAGCAAAAGTCTTTAATATAGATATTTAAGTTGTTAATATAGATATTAAAATTATAAATAAGGGAAACCGGAGCTTTAACGGTCTTATATATTTTTTGAATTTCTCGACATCAGGTAATATAGATATTCGAGTTGTTAACGGTCTTATTTACTACTTTATTTAATACTAAAGTAATAAATAAGGTGATCGGAGCTCCGACGGTATCATATATATTTTTTGAATTTCTAAAAAAAAAAGTCGTCTACATAGATACTTGAGTTGTTAATAGACATATTAAAATTGTAAATAAGGTTGACCAGAGTTTCAGTGGTCTCATATATTTTTTTGAATTTCTCAAGTAAAATTTGTCAATATAGATACTTCAGTTATTAATATATATACTAAAATGGTAAAAAAATATATGAGACTACCGAAACTTCGGTCAACCTTATTTATAACTTAAGTATTTATATTAACAACTTAAGTATATATATTGACGATTTTTGTTTGAAAAATTCAAAAAAATATGAGACCGCCGGAATTTTGGTCAACCTTATTTATTTACAACTTTAATATCTATATTAACAACTTAAATATCTATATTGATGACTTTTGCTTGAGAAATTAAAAAATATAAATAAGACCATTAGAACTCCGACCGACCTTGTGTACAAGTTTAATATTTATATTAACAACTCTAATATTTATATTGAAGACTTTTGCTTGAGAAAATAAAAAACAAAATATGATAATTTTGGAACTTCAGTTAACCTTATTTACAAGTTTAATATATATGTTAATAACTCGAATTTTATATTAATAACTTTTATTTGAGAAATAAAAAAAATAAATTAAGCTGTTGAAATCAAAACTCTAGTGGCTGGTTGCCAACCAAGTCACAAGAGCTTTGGCGGCAGCCATCGCCGCCGGTCAACGATGGCCGGTAGGGGGTTAAGGATTTTTAATTAAAAAATTTATATGTAGTTCAATAATTTCTCAAATTTTACAATATTTTTTTAAATCAGTTTCTCTAGAATTATTGAAATTCAACATTTTTTTTTATCTTTTCCCCTTTAAAAAAATTGATCTCCTAAGACATAGATCTTTGGTCTGGTCAACCTATTCACACCTGCCCATTATTTTTCCAACTGATTTTGAGCATAAGAGATCAAATAAAATGCATATAAATGTTGTCACAAAAAATTATATTGTGTATAAATATCAACCCTCCATATTTCATTAAAAAGAAAGATTGCTTGCTTATTATTCAAACTCAATGTTTTAATAGTTGACCGGAAACAAACTGGAAAAGTTAGTGGGTCTCCGTGCTCATGGTTCACTCGGTTAAATATGCGATATCATGTAGTAATAAATAAGTAGAAATTCAATAATAAATTATGTGAGTATATAATAATATATAATAGAAATGAAGTAAATCATAATAATTTTAGTTGTCCAACAACATCACAAGATATGTAGGAAAAATAAAATAAAAAATAAAACATCACAATACATCAAGTTTTTATTAAAATAACACCATATAATTACAAAAAGTCTAAAAATATTATCTTTTTATATGATTTTTAAATTTTCTAGTCTTTTCAAGTTTCCGTCAATTTTTACTATAACACCTATAAAAATACTTATAAATTGTCCACTAACAAAACTTCATATTGGTAGGATTTGATCGCACAATCTTATAATTATGAATCAACTTCCTAAACAAGTAGATTAACCTTTATTGGTATGCAAACTGAACCATTAATAAGTTCGGTGATGGTCTAACTAATCAGACTGTTCAGTCCTATCCAATTTTTTTAAACATCATTCAAGCCCTAAAGTGAAATGAATTCAAATGATGTTGTGGTTTTTTTTTTTTTTTGGCCAACGGTTTATTTATTTAATGTTTAGACTTAAGGGTTATGACGATGGTGTTTTAGTGCTTAACCATTATTTAATACTATTTTACTATGTTTTTAATTAATCCTACTTTCGCCATTTGCCACAACCTCCAGCCCATATGAACTTATCCACATGGATAAAGTCAACATTGGATCAGCCATTTTCATCATTATCTGACATTAGTCTGTTTTTTTATCCTCCTCGGAGTACTGATAATCTTGTTTATTAGTTCCATAAGATATGTTTCAATTTTTTTTTAATTTAAAAACCTCTGGATTGGCATTATTTTCTGAAAAACTTTTATGATAAAATTGCTACGCTGTGACGCTTAGTCCTAGTTTTATTCCTCCCCTTGTGTCTAGCATTTTCATGTTTTTAAGTTTAATAATTATGTAATTGATGTGTTGTTTTATTGATTCTGAAAATCATGACTCATACACCTATTATACTTGTAGAAACTTTGAAATCACTATCTCAATTTTATGAAATATTTGAGAAAAATGTTTGATGTACATGAACTACAAGATCCCAACTTTTTTTTTTTTTTTGCCAACTTCATTATTATATCATATTACTATCTTTTTAATCAACGTCTCTCACAATAATAAAACACACATAATCAACTTTATAATGTAAATTGTATTAAAAATGATGTCTTATAGAACCGAAAGTAATAATTGATATCATAGGTAATGTTGGCAAGTTATTATAATGTTATCCAAATGACGTCAAAGCACACATTTTGAAAACAACTTACTAAAATTCTTTTAAACAAATCAATGTTTTTGTCTAAAGTTTGGGAGAACCATTAAGAAAATCTCAAATAAAAAAATAATTATTTTATGAGTGTCTCCTTTATAGGTTAAACTCAATATGTAAATATCAAATTGATTTATCTTTAAGTACTTACAATCGGAAGCTTATATGTAATTTCTGCATCTTATGAGAGATCTACTGATGAAAAAAGCATTTAAGGAGGAGGAAGGGATTATCATGTTATTTAAGGATGGAAAGCAACTCGAATCCAACTGCATGAGGACAAAAGCTTAAAAATATAATATATTTGTAAAAAATAATCCAGGGTAACAAAGTCTTAGAGAGATATATATTTATGTGTGGCCTTACCTGGCAATAGCATAACCAACTACTTTCAAATATAATTAAGAGTATTGGAAAATTAAATTGGCATCAGACCCTAGTACATAATAAAAACATTCACTATAGGCCCTATTTCTCATTCATTTTTTAACTTGTTACCTCCTTATTCCTTTTTCTTCTGAAGTTTATTGGATACACAAGAATGGATCAAATGTATCTCAGAGCTTGATATAAGAACTTAATACTATAAATATAATAAAAAACTCATTGTCACATGAAGATGAAACACCTGATTTTGATAGATTGTGTTATGAGTACGAGGGACTTGGCCAGTGCTTACCATAACATCAATATTCCTTTTACTTCTTAAGTTGATTGGATCATAAAAATGGATCAAGAGTATCATGGTATCGAAACTTTGTATTAAACTCTAATACATAAAAATATAATAAAAATCTTGTCATTATAGAAAGGTGGAAAACTTTATTTTTGAAGGGTTTATGGTTGTGTTATCTGAGAGACTTGGCGATAACCATCACTGGCACCTTACCCTGATAAGACGAGAATAATTAAGGGAGAATTACACTCAAGTCCCAATAAAAAAAAAATAATTACTAAAAGGTCTCGTGTCAGAATTCCATTACAAAAAAGTCCTTTAATTAAGTGAAAAATTCTCAATCGGTATTTATAACTGAAAATGCTATATTAACAACAAAAGTTCTCAATCCGCATTTACAATTGAAAATGTTATATTAACAACTGAAAATGTAGTTTGAGTTATTAATATAATATTTTCAGTTGTAAATACGCATTGAGAATTTTTGTTGTAAATATAACATTTTCAGTTGTAAATACGGATTCAATTAATTACAAAAAAGTCTCAAAAAAAAAATCCCAAAGACTTTTTTGTAATTGAATTCTGGTACAGGACCTTTTGGTAATTATTTTTGGTCCTTGGAACTGAGTGTAATTCTCCCAATAATTAATGGCGTCATTGTTCCTTAGTAAGCTAAGTACCAAGTTTTATTGACTGAAGTGTATTTACTAGTCAGTAGTATTTATGTATTTATTTTTTCCTTATTAAGTTGTTATCTCTTGCTTTGTAGTGTTTTCAGCGAGTTTTTGGGTGTTTAAGTAGTTTTGAATATCTTGGATTCGTGAATTAATCACTTGAATTCAGGCAAAATTTTAAAATTTCATTGGGTCCAACTTGCTGGAACTAACACTTTTTCATCCAAAAAGTTCTCAAAGGCTTACCCAGTGGATTTTGGCCAAATTCAAGCGCTTACATCTCTTTTTTTAATTTTCTTTATTTTCATTAATTTTGTTTTTTAGTTTGTTCTTTCATTTTTTTTTTCTTTTTAATGGTCAAATCTCTTTATTATATGAAGATGAAACACTTGATTTTGAAGGTTATGTTGTGCACTCAAATTTAATACCTTGACAACAGTGCACTCAAATTTAACACCATCCCTAACTATTTCTAAATATAATCAAGAGTATCAGAGTTTGGTATCCAAGGCTAATATATAAAACTCTCCAAATATCCCAAACTTTTGTTCTCTCAACTATCTTGTTAATTTTTATTACTTCCTTTAACTTATTATCTCTCTATTCATTTTCCTTCTTAAGTTTATACATAAAATATATCAAAGAGTATTAGAGTTTGGTATCGGCCTAATACATAAAAATATAATGAAAATCTCTCATTGTTATATAAAGATGAAACTCTTGATTTTAAAGGTTTCTGTTATATATATATATATATATATATATATATATATATGTCCTTTGCCTTGCCACCATCGAAGGAGAAATTCCTGTATATTTGTCAACTCAAGTATAAAATAAAAATATAGTACAAATATATTTGTCAACCCAAGTATAAAATCGAAGGAGAAATTCCTGTATACACCTAGTGCACAACGTATTCCATAGACTGACCAATGAAATAATGACAATTCAATTTATTTTATCTTATGTGTCAGCATAATTGTCACTCATCATCACATTATTATCTTAATCATGTTTAGTAATTAGTACGTGCTATTTTAATATCACTTCTCTCTCTTTCATCTGTGTTACCTTCTCATAACTCTACTTCTCTCTCTCAATTACTAATCTCTCCCCATATCTCTCGTTCATATTAATTTTATCTTAGGTTTCCTTCAACCATGTCATTAGCCAATTACTCAAATAAATCCCACGTTATGAAAAGAATGTATATTATGAAAAAATAAATTTACATTTATGCTTAGAAGTATCGTAAAAATACTAGCGGGTTTCACTACAAAAAAATTTGAAATTACCTACGGAATTTCCGATTGAAAAAATTCCGTGGGTAAAAATTACCGACAGAATTACCCACGGAATTCCGTCGGTAACTTACCGACGGAATTCCGTCGGTAATTTTTACTCACGAAATTCTAATGGAATTTTTTCCGTCGGAAATTTCGTGGGTGATTTTAAGTTTTTTTGTAGTGTTTTTACCTGTGCCATGTATCTATGTGGAATTATAGTACACAAATATTGTATTTGGAAAATTTATAAGTTGAGTATTCTCTTTTACATAAGTCCAGCTTCTTCTAATCTCTCTTTCCCTTTATTTCTCTTCTTTCATTCTTCTTCTAAAACAAAGCAAGGAGAAGTGAAAGATCAAAGAAGGTTGGAAAAAAACTTATATGGTGTGGAGTATAGCTTTTGAGGCTTCATTTTCTTTATATTTGTTTGAGTTTCAACTATGGAGTTTTTTTTTTTAAAAAAAAGAAAACTCCATGTAACGAGTTTAATTGAGTGAAATGTAAGTTTAATTGAATTTAGAAATATTTTGAATTTTACCAGCGTTTTAACTTATTTTTATCACCTGAAAACATGAAACTTGTTAAACTCAGATAGTTGATTTACAAGTATAACAAATATGATAAAAAAAAATATCAGGACGTATCATAAATTGATGGGAAAACATTTTTTCATTTTGTAGGAAAACCATTTTCTCATGTTACACACACATGAAATGGTGGGACCCACATATACATATATTAATTCATATATGTATATGTGGGTTCCACCATTTCATGTGTGTGTAGGATTTTTTTTTTTTTTTTTATGTAATATGAGAAAACCAAAACCCTAAATTGATATCACTCTAGCTAATACATAAAAATATAATAAAAATCTCATTAAGATAGAACATTTGATTTCGAATGGTTGTCATCACGTGTGGTCTTACCTTGGTAGCAGTGCACTCCATTTTAACATCATCCCAGTTTTTTGTAAATATAATTAAGACAAGGATCGAACGCTGATACAAAGATTTGTGTGAATGTTTAATAGTTTATGTAATTTTCTGCATATGTAATGCCACAGGCATAATTTGCCCTAGACTTATTTTTGATGAGATATTGAGATTTTTTTTTTACTCATTTTACTCCAAAAAAATTTTAATCGCATTATCAATAAAACTAATGGGTAGATAGCAGAAAAGAAAAACAAACTTCAAAAATAAATTCGTCCATAAAAAAAATAAGTGTTTTTTTTTTAATGATGTACTTCATCTGATCTTTATTATAAGACACCAACTATCAAGTATTTTTTATTCTTTTTATAAGACACTTGCAAGTTTTTAATGAACACTTAATTTATTTTTCCATGTCTACCCATATTTAATAAGGTTACTGTGAGATATTACTATATTTGAGTTTATGATAGTTAGTAGGGGTAATATTAAAAATCACTTGCATTTTATGACAATTTTAATATTTTTAACTAACTTTATTAATTTGTGAAAACTGATAGTTGACGTCTTATAAAAAGGATAAGAGAGAGTACAAAAAATTTTCTGAAAAAGATTAGCCTCCCAAACTATTTATTTATTATTTAGATATTAATTCATAGATAATGACATAAGTAGTATTTTCTTGTTCTCGATAGTAATATAATAACTATTTGAGTTAAGGTGCAAAAATACACATGAGTTTTTTCTCAGGAGCAAAAATACACTTATACTTGTTTGAGGAGCAAAAATACATATGTGGTTATCATTTTGGTGCAAAAGTCACATCCCACCGTTAAGTCACTGTTCAGCGTCGCTCATCACGGTGAACAGTGAACACCGTGATGAGAGAGAAGGAGATGAGGTGGACAGTAATTTAACGACGCTGAACAGTGACTTAATGGTAGGATGTGATTTTTGCACCAAAATGGTAACCACATATGTATTTTTGCTCCTTAAAAAAACATAAGTGTATTTTTATTCATGAAGAAAAAACTCATATGTATTCTTGTACCTTAAGCCTAACCATTTTCATTCAAAATCACTCTGACACAGGAAGATTTCAATCAATTGGTCACACGCCAACTGGACCCTCGTCAGCGTTTCTATGGGAAGGAGCACAGTTCTCATCTAGGCTGCGTCGCATAGTAAAATTCCCACATAATCCGCACAAGATATATGGATAGTGTTGGGTTTGCGATTTCTTCCTCTTTCTCTCCCATCTGCGAAAGCCGAGGGAGAGCCAGCCACAAAATTCCAAAATCATTTCATTCATCAGTCTTCGGATCATGTGATTCGGATCCATTGTACCCGAATTCCTTTTTATCTATCGATAAAGCTCCAGAGTTATCCGTAATCTTGTTATCCTCATCGACCTAACTTCAATTTCTCTTGTTGAAACGTTATGACTAGGCGGTGCTCTCACTGCAGCCATAATGGCCACAATTCCAGGACCTGTCCCAACCGTGGAGTTAAGCTATTCGGAGTCCGATTGACTGATGGGTCAATCCGGAAGAGTGCTAGTATGGGCAATCTTAGCCACTACGCCGGTTCGAGTTCAGGGCCTCATCAGACTGGGTCTAACACTCCGGGTTCTCCCGGCGACACACCTGATCACGGTGCGGCCGCAGACGGATACGCATCCGAGGATTTTGTACCTGGGTCGTCCTCAAGTTCACGTGAAAGGAAAAAAGGTATTCTTGTTTTTTCCCCCTCAATAAATGTTTTGTTCTTACCTTATTATTGTTGTCCCATGCATATTTGGACTCTGATCTTGTATCATTTTGCGCTTGTATTTATTCTGCAAAAGATGATAGAAAATAAAATTTAACCGGAAAAAATTCTAGCTTAATTTTGTGTCGTTAATCTGTTAATTTTTATTCACCGTGGTGGTGCTGCTTGTTTGATTTGTTTCTTACTTAACGGTGTATTTCATTAATAATGAATACTTTGCCCTACTGTCACTAGGAGGAGGGCTGAACCCGGGGATATATGTTAGCTTTATTATATATTCATTAATCATAAGTGAACTCCTGGAGTGTATGTACAACATTCTTGGCTGTATGATTTTCATAGGGGACAGTGGATGTTGCCAAATGAACCTGATACAGATGGTCATGTTCTTTATGGTCAAGATCCAGTCTTGCTCCCTGTGTTCCAGCAGCTCTTATAGTTCATGGAAGATTTTAATCATCATTTTTTATTAGTAAGGAGGCTGTCCAATTTATTACTGACCCGACCCGTTGAAATTCTCTTCCAGTGGGAAAAACAGCAGGCTTTCTTTCTACCAGGAATCGCTTAATTTCTTTTTTCGTTTTTGTTTTTTGTCTTTGGAATTAGACCCTAATTATGAATGTATTTAGTGCCTGTTTCATGACTATACTCGAGGTGCATTGAGAATGCTGAAACAATTTGAAATGATTTATGGTATATAGAAGAAGACGGACAGCAGTTAGAACAGAGTGTTTTTTCTTATAACATTATTAAAGGTTGAGTAATGATTCCATATTGATTTAGGCATTCAGCAATTAGCGCGCATGTTATGTGTTAAAAGGATGAAACTCATGCTTGTGGTGCATGCTCAGATTTTGGCCACTAGTCAAGAATAGCAGCATCTCATGCCCAGATGAGATCTGAGACTGAAAGTGAGAGCTGAGGTAGTTAGGTTCAGTAAGGCATATAAGTTATATCTTACCAAGACCACACCTTTTGATCTTTCACCTTGCTCTTGATGGAGTAGATGAAAGATCTTATAAAATCCAAGTTCATTGCCGGGATGAGTATAGCGACATTAGCTAAAGGGTCTTAAACTCTTTTGAAAGAATATGATGAGTAGTGGTAGCAAGGATGAGGAAAGAAGAGGAGAGGATGAGAACTAGGCTGAACGAGAGAGGAAAGGAGGGACAAAGAGAGAGAGAGAGATGAGAACTAGGCTGAATGGTGCTCTGAGTTATTCATAATAGGTGCAAAATCTGTGTTGCTGTTTCATGCCTTATATAGGCTTACCAATGGCTTGTTGCTATGAGCCTATGACAGCTTTAACTACATCCTAGTTTTATAGCTACCATAACTACCTAATATAACTATCTAGTCACATATCTATTATAATTAATACATTAGAGTATTCCAGTTTTTTATATTTCTTAGAATTCTTACATTGCACTTAGCTCCCAAGATGCTCACAAAACATAGAATGACTTTATGCTTAAGATCTTTTGGTGTTTAATCCATTATTCCATTTATGGCCAGAAAGTTTAAACAATTTGTGAGTTATGTGTTTGTATGTGGTTTTTATTATTTTGGATATGCAGGTGTTCCATGGACTGAGGAGGAACATAGAATGTTTCTACTTGGATTGCAGAAGCTAGGAAAAGGTGATTGGCGTGGAATTGCACGAAATTTTGTTATTTCAAGGACACCTACTCAAGTAGCCAGCCATGCTCAGAAATATTTCATTAGGCAAAGCAATGTGTCTAGGCGAAAAAGACGGTCCAGCTTGTTTGATATTGCTGCAGATGAAGTTAGTGCCCATATTTTCTCAAGCTAAGCACAAAATATTTGCTGTCCATTTCCTCAAGATGCATATAATTAAAGTTGTGCTGCTTAATGTATCCTATGGCCTGATGATGAAATTATCTGATTGCATTTTTTGTGTTCAACCTTTTATTCATGAAGAAATAAAATGCAGAATCTATCAATGGTCATTCTTCTATTCCGAGGGAGGGATAGATGATTTGAGCTTTTAATTGATTGATTCATTCTGTGAAGTAAAATGCTTCTGTTGATACTTCATATAATTATTGCATTGTTTGGGTGGTTCGGAGATAATTGTTGTTACATTCTCTGATGTGCTGCAATTTTGAGATTGATGATTGAAACTAACCCCTCACCTTTTTTTGGGTCCGATCTTATTTTTCTAGAAGACTTATTTATGTGTCTCGGTTTTGCAGCCAGCCGACATGCCCATGTTACCACAAGACCTCCAGTCAGCTAACGAGCCACCTGCTGAAGCAGAATGCAATAACAACCCTTTGCCTGATCCTCCAGCCCTTGATGAAGAATGTGAGTCCATGGATTCCACCAATTCAAATGATGGAGAGTCTGCCTCTATGAAGACAGATAGCACACAGTCACAAGCACAATCATCGTACCCAGTGGTATATCCTGCATACTTCTCTCCGGTCTTCCCTTTCCCAATGCCCTATTGGTCGGGATACATGCCAGAGCCCAGTAAGAAGGAGGAGACACATGAGGTGCTGAAGCCTACTGCTGTGCATTCTAAGAGCCCAATCAATGTTGATGAACTGGTGGGTATGTCTAAACTGAGTTTAGGAGACTCTATTGGTGACTCTGGTCCTTCCTCTCTGTCACTGAACCTCCGTCAAGGACCACCGAGGCAGTCAGCTTTTCATGCAACCCCAGCATGTGGGAATTCTGATGTGAATGGCAGTGTGATCCATGCGCTTTAAGTTGGAGACTGAAGGCTTAGTTAGCTCAAGTATGTTGAGCTTTGCCTTGGCTTTATTGATATCATATCATATATTTGTGGTTGTGAATTAACCTTAATAATTTCTGCCTTTGACAGTGTTTTAACTTAGTTTGTTTCTTTTGCAATAGGCAGTAGCAAATAGGGGAATTACTTGGATTCTATAAACTTTGTTATTTGTTTTGTGGGTTATTGTAAGGCAGATTGTGCTGAATGACAATCTAGTTTGTGTTTCTTGTTCTGTGCCGCAAGCAAACCACCAAGGAAGATTTTGTTCCGTACACTATTGTTGATTTTTATTTATTTTTTTTTAAAAAGAAATTGTAGAGCTTTCGGGTCTGTTTGGTATGAGGGGTTTTTTTTTGTTTTGTTTTGTTTTGTTTTTTTTTTGGGGGGGGGGACAAATGGAGAAGGGAGGTTATAAAATTGTAGTTAAGAGAAGATGTATAGTGGAAGAGTAAGAAAAATTAATTAAAAACTTTTAAATTCAATTCACCAAAATTTTTATTCTCCTGTTCTCCCTCATACCAAATCGAGCGGGTTGCACGAAAAATATTGTCGACATTGCAAATTAAATGTCAATATTCATTCTTAAAAACCGTGATGATTTTTCTTGTTTTTCTTAAGACATATTTACTTAATTTAATTAGATTAAGGTAGTTAATTGATATAATATGTATTTTCTAAAACACCATAATCATTTTTCATAATTTCTTCCTTTCCCCTCCTCTTTGATTATGGTTAAGAGAGTATCAACAAGGGTAAATTAAGATAATATTGATAAATATAAAAATTATATCTTATATTTAAGACGAAACTTTACACTCAAATTATGTCTTATAATAAGAATAAGTGGAGTATAATATGTCAAATTAAAAAATGTAATCCACTCTCCTCGGCTGCGTAGCAAATAAGTAAGTTGGGCCTATGGGTTTGTGCATTGGGCTCTTTAACATCCAAAGGCAAAGCCCTCGAGTCCTTAAGTCATGCTAATCTTGCTGAACCACTTCGTTTGCTCATCTCTCTCTTTTAAATGCAAGAGATTGATCCACTTTAGCAAATGGAATCTATAAGGGAAAATCTATATAGGGGCCCAAATAACAAAAAAAAATTTAAAAAAGACTCCAAGATTTTGAAAATATCAAAAAAGGCCAATTTTTTGATATAAATTTATTAAAATGTTAACAACTATATTAGCCTCATTAACAACTATATCAGTTTTATTAACAACTATATCAACTTCGTTAACAACTAAAGTTTTAATGAATTTATAGGCCTTTTCTAGTATTTTCAGAATCTTGGGGCATTTTTTAAATTTTTTGTGTTACTACTTGAGCCTTTATTATATAGATTTTTCCAATCTATAATGTTGTCCTTTTGTAATACTCTTTTATTTCCAAAAAAAAAAAAAAAAGAAAAGGCAAGGAAAGAAAGACAAAGGAAAAGAAAACGGGTGATGCTACTCAGAGCATTCATTCCTTCCAAAGCCTAAGTAGTCATTCGTTGGCTGCCATTAACAACCCTTGAATTGTTTTGGGGTCCATTCCAACTAACCTTGGAATTAGTGGAACCGGCATTCCTACCTATCTAAAGGAGCTGTCCAGATTTAGATCTAACGGCCCATATTTTTTTTTTATTTTTGATTTTTGATTTTTTTTTCTATATGAAAAAATCATTTTTTAAGAAAATGTTAGTTTAAAAATTAACTTTATTTTAAGTTCCCTACCCATTAATTTTTTTTTTTTTAAAAAGAGATCTTAGTCATCCAAGTCAAATCTGTATTACTAAGAGCTCGTCCGTACGGATAAGCTCCCCGTACCTATCCAAAAGATAGGCAGAGAAATCGATTCTTCCAACTCAATGAATAGTGGGACCTTTTTTCATTTGGACATTCAGATGAGATCTGAATGGTCTAATAATTTTTCTTACTTTTTATTTTTTTAAAAAAATTATATTAATAAATATGGAATATAAAATAAAGATAATCTCTCAATTAATATATTTTTTTAAAATAATTTTTTCATTTAAAAATTGATAGTTTAAAAAATATAAATCTGAATTGTCTAGATCAAATCTAGACAATCCAGATTTGGAAGAGCTGGCTCCAACTAACCCCACATAAGGCTTTATATCTCACCTCACCATTTTCTAACACCATTTTAATCGTATAAAATTAAAATGAAATAGGTTTGATATCATTATTTGATGGATTTTTTTTTTTAAAGTTTTAAATCATACTTTTTCGTTCATATAATCTCTTCCGCAAAAAAAAACTTATCTTTGAGTTTAACATTAATCATAAGAGTCAAAATAAAAAATTATTAAAAATATTAAGTTAGAAAAATCCCTCAATTTTCTATTTGGATATATATATATTTTTTAATAAAACAGCTTGAATGCAACTCTTCTTTAATTATGTGAGCTCAGTGCCAATTTATGTGCAAGAGTCTTCAATATAGAAGTCATTATTAATCTTCTCATTTACTTTGATTTATGCTTTGTACAAGACTTTGATGCTAACCTTTATTTGCAGGCCGTCAATTATTAGACAGTAAGACTTGAACTATATATATATATATATATAATGATCCTCATTTCTAAAATTGGGTTAGATTTTTTTTCATAATCTCTCATAATTTTTAAATTATGTTCGTTCAATTAATATGAAATATTACAATAATATTTTGATTTTTCTCTTATCTTTTTAATCAATGGCCTCTATGAGTTTATAAGGGATTATGAGAAACGAAAATAATGAAAAGATCTTCTTCTTCTGCCAATACTAAAGATTCATTTAAGTATTTATTAAATGTGAATGTTCCTATACTTAATAACTTGATTTTATAAATGGGGAATCATAAGAAATGGAATGATTCATGAAAGTCGACTCTTTGAATATTGAGACTTGAGAGGTTAAGAATATCAAAATAATATAAATGGAAAATTATATAATTTATTTTAAATTTTGATAATTAGCCTAATACTTATTATTATGATTTCCTCGTTGTAGCATCTAGCTTACCATTTTTTCAATTTATTTATATTTCATATCATACAAGAAATGGTTGATACACGTTATAAAGGATATTCTTTGCACGTGGTTGTGAACACATGACCGACCAGATAATCTTCGAGCTTCAGGAATCTTATTTGAAAAATAGAAAATGGTATACAAACGGACCAAAGCGTTCAGACGGGAAAAAAAGAATAGAAAAAGAAACATACAATGAAATGAATTATCACGTGAAAAATGGATATAGAGAAGATGGGGAAAATGGTGGGGCAGGTAGCTCATTATTAATTCATTGACAAGATCGTTTTTTTAACTTCTATCTATAGAAAATGTCAATATAAAGACATGGATATTTGATCCTCTCGAAAATCCCACCTTCAGAGTCAGAGCTAATCGCAGTCCTCGAAAGCTTGGGTGTTTCAACTTTCAATTTTGTTTACTGGCAAATCTGTGGTGTTTCTGTTAGGATTCGTGTCCGAAAATGGAAGGTGTCGATTGCTTGGCTCCTGAGAGGAACAATGCACAGTTCGATGTCGATGAGATGAAGATCGTCTGGGCTGGTTCTCGTGAGGCTTTTGAAGTTTCCGATAGAATTGCCCGCCTTGTTGCCAGCGATCCGGTGAGTTACTTCTACTGAAACTGGTTCGAGCCACGTCAATGAATTTTTTATTTTTGAATTGACCAAGAGAGCTGATATTTCATGTTCTTGATACATCTGTTTTTCCCCTGAGCAATTTACTTGCCTTTCTGATGATCTTGCTTTAACAAGTTGTGATCACTGTATAGTAGTTAGACGCCCAAATGTTTTTGCCGACAAAATTATCTTCTCTATCGCGCACAAATAAATTCATGTTCAGAGTTTATGCTGCTCTGAAAGGTTATTGATAAGTTTTAATGGGGCTTTGGAAAAATTACAAGCCCACCAGTTGTTGTTGAGACTTTTCTACGGTAGGATAGCTGCGGATAAGAATTGGTTCATGGCTATAGCCATTATGAAATTTCAACGATTTGTTTAGGTTACACAAACTACTATATGACAAGTCAAGTAGCTTGGCTGGAAATAGTTTCTGTTTTGCCTCCTTCTGTAAGAGTTTAGTAATAGATGATGACTTTTGCCTTTGTAACCTCCTCAAACCTTTATTTTTTGTTTGTCATCTCTAGAATTTCAGAAAGGATGATAGGACTACGCTTGGTAGAAAGGAGTTATTCAAGAACACTTTACGAAAAGCAGCTTATGCTTGGAAAAGGATCATTGAGCTTCGTCTGAATGGTGAGTCAATTGTTTAACGTAAACACACACAAAAGGTTTCTTTGTATCCAGTTGTTATCTTCATTTCTTCTTTGGCCGGCATTTTTCTCTCTTTTTTAGGGTGAAATTTGTTGTCTTTTATGTGTCCTATTTGTTATACTTTTATAACAGTGTAATTACTATTTTTACAGAAGAGGAAGCTAAAAGACTTAGATCCTTTATTGATCAGCCTGCATTTACTGATCTTCATTGGGTAGAATTTTTTATTTTGCCTCTGATTGCCTTTCTTGTTTTGAAATGGATGTCAGTTCAGCTGCTTCAATGAAAGTTTCTTTTTTGTTTATATTCTCTTGCAGGGAATGTTTGTGCCAGCTATCAAAGGACAAGGCACTGATGAGCAGCAGGAAAAGTGGCTGCCTTTAGCTTATAAGATGCAAATAATTGGTTGTTATGCCCAGACAGAACTTGGCCATGGATCCAATGTTCAAGGGCTCGAAACAACTGCAACCTTTGATCCCCAAACGGATGAGTTTGTTATTCATAGCCCCACATTGACTTCCTGCAAAGTGAGTAAAATGAGTGATTAATCATAGAGTTTTCTGCCAGTCATTTAGGAAGTAACAAATAATTTTAGATCATACAATCTTTTATTTATTTACTTAGTGCATTCATAAATGTATAACCAGGAAAAGGATCTTCTAGCCTTTTAAATGTATCCACTGCAAGTATGTGGTTTTTAAGAGTGTTTGGTGAAAAAAATTGTGTTCATAAAAATATCAAATATCACGAGTTCTCTGAATCTGACCTTAACAGTGGTGGCCTGGTGGATTGGGTAAAATCTCAACTCATGGTGTTATCTATGCCCGTCTAATTACTGATGGTAAAGACCATGGAGTGCATGGTAACTATCAAACTTAATCTTCCAAGTGTCTGGTTTCAGACTTTGAACTTTAAATTATTAACTATATGTCCAATTTGAAGGTTTCATTGTCCAGCTCCGGAGCTTGGATGATCACTTACCTCTTCCAGGAATAACCGTGGGTGACATTGGAATGAAGTTTGGAAATGCAGCCTACAACACCATGGACAATGGTGTTCTTAGATTTGACCATGTACGGATTCCGAGGAATCAAATGTTGATGAGGTTAGTTCTACTTTGCCTCCTCCACCATCCTAGGAGGGAATTATATACTGGATATTTCATGCATTACTTGTGATAGACACCCACTGTCCTTACCCCAGAAAACAAAAGAAGAGCCTTTCATGATGTATTCAGTTTCAGAGATTTCTCTATTAGAAGGTTGATAGGTTATGCCAGTTTGTTGAGGAAAAGAAATTTTAGAGCATTGCTTTGGTTCCTACGTTTTCTTTTTATTCAGAGAGCAAGTTTTTGAAGAGGCTTCCAAGGCAAGAAAACTGCTTAAGGTTGCTGCATGCATTTATGATGAATCCTGAAAATGCCAATTTATTAATATAAGATTATTTATCCGATGCAATTCTCAAACTTAGGATTTCTTTCAGATGTTTTAAAAAACTTTTGATTGGTATTATAGAATAACAGGAAAAGTGATTATCAGTTTCTGTCAGGAAAATGTGATCCATGAGAAGATGATCTTAACATGACTCTTCTAGTCGTTTAAACTGATGCACAATGATTATCAGTTTCTATCAATAGATCTGGTGTATAACTGTTCTAAGTTTTATGTTGAACATTCCAGGGTTTCACAGGTTACAAGAGAAGGAAAATATGTCCAATCCAATGTTCCACGACAATTAGTCTATGGTACTATGGTATTTGTGAGGCAAACAATTGTATCTGATGCATCAACTGCTTTGTCACGAGCAGTTTGCATTGCTACAAGATATAGTGCCGTTCGAAGGCAGTTTGGATCACATAATGGAAGTCCAGAAACACAGGTAACCTTTGAAGCCCTCTATCCATGCTTGGTTGCAGGAGTGTTTGTATTGAATGGAGTTATGCTGCTCGAAATCTCCTTCAGTATTTTAATTTTTAGTTTGTGTAATCTGTGGAATGTAACAGAGGGGGTTGAACCCTAATTAATAGTATGAATTATGAAATTAGGACGTTAATTTTGTGGAATGTCATAAAGAGGGGGACAAAACCAAATTTGTTGTAAAAATTTTAAATTGAGAGGTTAATCTATGCTATAATTCTGATTGTCTAGATTTGTAGCGGTTTTGTTTTCCAGTTGTATATGTATATAATTTGTAATGGAAAGGTTGATGGGCTTTTAACTGATCTTCTACAGTTCTACATTATCTGTATGCTATTGAAATGTGAATTTAGATCTATCATCTGGTCAGCATAAAAATTGGCTGGTGAGAGTAAAAAAAATAAAAGGCTGGTTGAGTATTGCATCAGTTGAAATAAATGTGGAAGATCACTGATATGCTGAGTTGTAAAGAACTAATTCGTTTTCCTGTGAAATTTAGATCTATCATCTGGTCAGCATAAAAATTGGCTGGTGAGAGTAAAAAAAATAAAAGGCTGGTTGAGTTTTGCATCAGTTGAAATAAATGTGGAAGATCACTGATATGCTGAGTTGTAAAGAACTAATTCGTTTTCCTGTGAAATTTCTTTCCACCTGTATATGTTTGTTCATCATGTAATACGTCTTTTTTCTACCTATTCACTTCTAGGTAATTGATTACAAGACACAGCAAGCTAGGCTCTTCCCTTTGCTGGCTTCTGCTTATGCTTTCAGATTTGTTGGTGAGTGGTTGAAATGGCTATATATGGATGTGACAAAAAGACTGGAAGCCAAGGATTTTTCAACATTGCCCGAGGCTCATGCTTGTACTGCTGGGTTGAAGTCCTTGACTACTTCAGCAACTGCCGTATGTCTTAATAAGTGCTATTCATCCCTTGACCAATTGGTCTTTGTTGGTGTAGTTAATTTATCTTGGGCCCTTGCTTATTTGTCCCAAGCCCTATTTTGTTCCTTATTTTTATTTTCTTGGGTTTCATCAAATTAACTATTTAGAAGCTTTAAATGGGATGGCAGCTTTACTATATCAACATTTCAAGTAGAAGGTGGCTGTTTCTGCATTATAAATTGCGATGCAATTTACTAGTGAAATTGTCACAATTTTTACAGATAGGTCAACTTCCACAAAATTTTCTTAAATTGTCTTCACCCTAGGGCTCCTTCAATTCCCGCCCCCCCCCCCCCCCCCCCCCCCCCCCCAATATATTAAGCTTCTTTTGAACAATATGGAAGAAAATATTGTTTTCTTCCATTTCTGTTATGGGTTTCTTTTGCTTTATCAGTTCCCTATGAACAATATGCCATCAACAGGTGTAATTTTTACATTATGAACTAAACTTCATCAATTGGTGTGGGTGAGCATCATGGCTTGAAATCTTAAATGACTAATGTATGAATTCTTGGACATAAATCCTTTATGCATATCAATTTGACATCACTTTTTCTGTAAACTTAGTTAATTTAATGTTGGTGCACAACGTGCTGTGGTTGTTGTCTTTTGACAGCTCAATCATTCTTCAACTTTGTCTTGTCTTTTCTGCAATGCAGTACTATAGAATTCAATATCAGTTATGTCCATCAAGTTGCATGCTGATTGGATAGTTCTTCTCTTTAATTCAAAATTTATTGGGTCCAAATGTCTTGGACGTTATCACACTATTATGTCCATTTAGGGTGTCCTTATGCATGGTTTTCTGTTTATATTTTTTAAAATTTCTTTCAAGTTAATATAAAGTTCACCTCCACCTCCATTTTCAGGATGGTATTGAAGAATGTCGTAAACTATGCGGCGGGCATGGTTACCTCTGTAGCAGCGGGCTTCCTGAGTTATTTGCAGTCTATGTTCCAGCCTGCACCTATGAAGGCGACAACATTGTGTTACTTTTACAGGTCTGTTATATTTTAAGTACATCTTACTTTCTTGGGCTCAAAAAATACAGCTTACTTCAGTCTAGTTGATATACTGTGTAATGCACTCCTTGTCCCTGAATGATACTTAAAGTGCACTATGACTGCTGGCCTGCTGATGAAGAGCTGGGGATTTATTCGTGTTTATTGTCCACTGGTTTTCATACATTCTCCAAACATCTACATTTTGTTGTATAATTTTTTTTATTTATATATCAGATGCTGCTCACCTGCATTTTTTAATGGTAATTTTAAATGTCCGGGTAGTCAAATCTATAGTATTGTAGAACATTAAAAAATCCCTGATGGGGTCAAAACAAGTAAAATAATTATCCTTGCATGGCTGTATCTTGCTTTATGCAGAACTTTTCATTTCTGATTAGTTATTGGATATTATTCAAGTCTTGCATTTCACTATTCTTCTAGAAAAATTCCTGCAGGTGGCAAGGCATCTCATAAAGACCGTTTCTCAGTTGGGCTCTGGAAAGATGCCTGTTGGTACAACAGCATATATGGGACGGGCGGAACATCTGATGCAATGTCAATCTGATGTTAAACAAGGTATAATTAAATTGTTCCATAATATACATATTCTAGCCGTATCAATTTTGTTGCATACAAATCCAATATGATTTTTTCAGTTATAATACAAACCATATGCATATGCCCTTCATGAGTGACAGTTTTGTACTTCAATTTCATTTGTTGCAGCTAAGGATTGGTTGAGGCCTAATGTAGTGCTGGAAGCATTTGAAGCTAGGGCTTTTAGGATGTCTGTTGCCTGCGCTAAAAATCTTACCAAGTTTGCCAGTCCAGAAGAAGGTAAATTGTCCGTCTTGCACCAGTGACAAGTTATATGCACTTTCTTTGGATATGGCATAAAAAACTTCAGTCACACGTTTCACTTTTGGTTGGAAGATAAAGAGGGGTTAGGGGAAGGAGGGGAATCATGCACCCTAGCAAACTAAAACTGTTGTTGATATGTGGGAATTGGAATAGCAAGGGTAATCAAGTAAATAACAAGGAAAGGGGTAGTGTGGGAATACACTCTATAGAAGGTTGTATTGGGTGTCTGTTGAATCATATATTTTACTGTTTACTCTATTTTCTCCCTTTTACCACTAATAATGGTACCGGAGTAATGGGAGGCCATACATGTGTACATTGGTATCAAAGATACAAGTTCCATATGATGCTGGTTTATTGCATGTGTACATTGGGATCATAGATTGAATATGCACCTTCAAGATTTTATCTTTTGCATGCATGCTGTCTGTATTGATAACACACACACACACACAAACTAGATGAGTAAGGTTGCTTAAAATATGAAGATCAAAGGCATGGAAAAGAATGAAAAAGAAAAAAAATTGAAGTCGTTGTTGGTTCAAACTTAACAAATTTCAGAGCAGTGTGTTTGACTGTGAAAGGTTTGTACGATTTGTACATAATTAGATATTATCATATTAAATGTCAAATTATTTTTTTATCTTTTATTTTGGCAGGCTTCCAAGAACTCTCAGCTGATCTAGTTGAGGCAGCAGTTGCTCATTGCCAGTTAATTGTTGTTTCCAAGTAAGCTTCTTCAGTTCTTTCTAATAATTTTCTCACTTGTCAATAGCTGCAAGTCGTGAGGTGTTGGTTGCTTGCCTTCATCGGTTTGATGATTGAATCTTGAGATTACCACACACACACAGCTGAATTGTCTCATAAACGATGAGCTCACTGATCTTGTGGAAACGCATATTGTTTGCCTCCTTCCTTTCTTTTTTTCCCCACTTTTCCTGTGCCCTGTATTATTCATAAAATTCTTGTTTGGATTAATGCCTAACGCTGGCAACAATGACTTTTGTGAATGTGATTTATGTTTACGTAAGCTTTAATAAAAAGGTCAGTTTGACAAAATCTTTTTTTTTGGGTGATACATTGAAAAGTCGGTTGCAAAGGTTAAAATATGAAGAAAAGCATAAAGCCAGGAAAAAGTAGCTTCAACTTTAATGCGGTTTTTGGACGAAAAGTAATTTTCCCCAAACTCTGATTCAAACAGCATTTTGGAAGTCAATAGGCCTTTTAGCTTCCAAACATGACCTTTCAGTTTTCACACTTCAAAAGCTATGCTAAACATGCTTGCTAGTGTCATGTCAAATAGCTTTAAGAATTTGAAGTTTTGCCTGTAACTGCTAGATTTTTCTTCCACATTTAAATTTACGAACCCATTGCTTTCAGATTCATTGAGAAGTTACAGCAAGACATCCCTGGAAAAGGAGTGAAGCAGCAATTAGAAACTCTATGCAGCGTATATGCTCTGTTTCTTCTTCATAAGCATCACGGTGACTTTCTCTCCACTGGCTGCATCACTCCCACACAAGCTTCCCTTGCCAATGAGCAACTGAGATCCTTGTATTCCCAGGTTTTCCCCCAAATAATTTCAACCCTATTCCTCTTCTTCATAAATCAACCATTTATACAAGGCTAATAATCTTATAATTCATGTTGTCAGGTTCGTCCTAATGCTATCGCGCTCGTGGATGCATTCAATTACACCGATCACTACCTTGGTTCGGTTCTGGGCCGGTATGACGGAAACGTGTATCCCAAGTTATACGAAGAGGCATGGAAGGATCCCCTGAATGATTCACTGGTGCCTGATGGCTATCACGAGTACGTTCGACCAATGCTGAAGCAGCAACTACGTAATGCTAGACTCTGAAACATATACAAAGCTTTGGTTTCTCAGACTCATCATATCCTAAGAAGTTGATGTACACTATGTTGATTTTAATTATGAAGGCAATAAAGATCAAGGGACAAAGAAAGAAAATTGTTCCTTAAGTACACACTAATGGGAATCACCGAATTGATTCTTAGAGTGACCCTTCTGTAAGATTGGATAGGGGTTTGATTTAGTATATCTGGGAATTATTATAGTGCCATTCTTGTTAATTACGAATTTGTGAACTGTGTCATTGAGTATCTCTGTACTTAGCTTGAGATTCAGACAGGTTCAACTGTATCAGAATAAGTGCATATTTCAAGGTGAATCTTCAGGTGTTATATGTTCTTTTAAGATTTTTTTTAGAGGGGCAGGGCTGAGGTTAAAAGAGGGATCGAACTTGCTATTAAGCTTACTAAACTCAATCAGAGAAATAATATATGATTGTAGACCCTTTCTTTGATCCAAATTTTCATTTTAGAGTGAGAGAATTTTGCTATATATTTACTTTGAGTACTTTTCTTTTTCTACATTTTAGTGAGTACCTTTTCATGCAATATTTTAAAGGAAATGATCATCTCAATATCTCCTCTCTCTACTTTTTTCCCCATACACAATCCTCACATCGTATTCTATTGTCTATTTAATTTGAGGGAATATATTAGACATACCGGTTTGAATAGAGCTGGGTCTTGGGCCTTAAGAATCATTCTCTTGAAAGTGCCTCTGCATCTCCATAAACTCAAATTTGGGTTATTACGTTTAAACTCATGTTATTGAAACTCGAACCCTTGACCAAAAAAAAAAAAAAAACAAAAACAAACAAACAAACAAAGAAACCGGACCAAATCTGCCGATTTGACCATGAAACCATCAAATCAGTCATCTAATGGGTTCGGTCCCATCGGTTTAACTATTTTAATAAATATTCAGAATTTCTTAATTTCAAAAATTTATATCTCATTCTACATATTTCCAAAAATTATAAATTAAGACTTTATGGAAAGATTGAAAGGTTTACTTTCTAATACAAAAAAGAATCACTAAAAAGTATTATCACTTTATCTTAAAAAATTATAAAATTTCAAAACTATTCCAAAAATTAGTATTGTTCAAGTTTACTTCCTCATTGGTCTAGCCTTGAGTTATCTTCGGTTTGACTCTAATCTAATTTACTAGCCTTTGATTTACTACTTAGATTGGTTCAATGACTGGTTTAAATTTAATAACCTTGATTTAAACAGAACATAACTCCCTTTGCTACCACCAACATCAGTCAGTAGTGAATATGCATCTATGATTATCATTGGAATACTTTTTAAATATATATATATATATATATATATATATATATATATATATATATATATATATATAACACACTCTAGTTCTTATTATAACAACGAGTAGAGGAGTTTGTTAATATAAGACTTTAATCCCTATTTAATATACATTACATCCCTTAAAAATAAAGTTAATATAATAATAAATGATTGGTAAAATTATACATTCAAATGAAAAAGTTCACTCCTCTCTACACTATGAATAGGACAAAATTAGTCTTATAAAAAGGACTAGAGGAGTATCAATTTATTTAGTACAAGATGTACTAATAATTAGGTTGGAATTTGGGGTCATTCCCTTCAGAGTTACTTCCTCATCCTCATGTTTTAAATATAAAATCTAATTAACTTTTTCTTAAAAAGAGGTTAAGGAAACTAAATATATTATTTAATTATAGTATATGATGTGTATAATTATATTATATATCAATTTGTGAGTCAGATTAATAAGTTTAGAGAAAAAATCATACTACATCCTATCTTAAATATATGATAAAGTTTATAGTATAAATTACATTACAAACTTTTTCATATATTTAAGACCTATGGAAGTAATATTTAGAAGTGGAGCTAATAGAATTGAATGTTTGGATTTGAAGGTTCATGATAGTTGAGGGGGCAGAGTACTAAAACCATAATTGTCTGTATCCAAACCGTGTGTGTCCTTTGCATTTGCATGTGACTTTTAGAGGAAACGTCACCATAAAATGAGACGCACAACACAAGTACTCATTTGCTTTTCCTTCATTAAACTAGGCATGAAAATAGGCTAGTTCAGGTTAGGCTTTGGTTAAATAGGCCTGAGCCTGTAATGGGGGCAGAAGGCCTGAGCCTAAATTCAGGCTTTTTTTAGGCTCAGGCTTGAGCCTTCATAAGGCCTGGTCGGTCCTGAAGCCTTTTTAAAGGCCTACTTACAATATAGGCCTTTAAAAAGGCCTCATATTGTAGGCCTTGGAGGCCATAAATAGGCTTTATACACTTTAAACCTATCAAAGCCTATATAAATATAATTTGAAATTAGAATATAAGAATGAAAAATAATAAATATTATATTATTTATATGATATAAATTCGATTATATTTATTTAATATGTAAATAGGCCAGGCCTTAATAAAATAGGTCTGGCCTGTTTACATATTTAGGCTTTTAAATAGGCCTTGACCTGACCTTTTTGACAAATAGGTTAGGTTTAACCAGGCCCTAAATAGGCCAGGCTGTAGGCCGCCTGATAAGAGCCTGACCTATTCCCACCCCTACATTAAACTAATCTCATCTCTATGAGATATTACATATATCTAATAAATAAATTGAAAAAATACAAAATATTTTAATCAAGGGTTAAAGGGCTAAAAATGCCCTACAAGTTTTTACAAAAAAAAAAAAAAAAGATTGGGTACTAAAAACCTTGAGGTTGTTATAAAACTGAAAGAATTCTAGAGAAAAGTCAGAGGAAATTCTAGAGAGATGAAATCCATTCAAGTGTAATGAATAGTTACAGGAGACCTCTATTTATAGAAGGATGCAAATAGTAGATTACTATGCGTATATACCATGTCATCCTGTATTTGGCGATTATGGGTCAATGGACATCCACATAATAAGAATATTCATAACACTCCCCCTTGGATGTCCATTTATGAATGTGTCTCGTTAAAAACTTTAACTAGGAAAAACCCAGTGGGATAAAAACCTAGCCAAAGAAAAGAGTACAACATTCATTGATACACTGTTGAGTTTTGCCTCATTAAAAACCTTTCTAGGAAAACCCAGTGGGACAAAACCTAGATAAGGGAAAAAGAGTACAGCATGTATCGTCTCCCCCTCTTGATTACATCAGACTTGCTCCCCCTGATGACCACATTGCTTCATTGTCTTTCTATCATCAAGTATTTATTGTATACCTGCAAAATCTAAATCTTTCAAGTAAAATCATAAATATACATGTGCATAAATATTTATTCAGATAATAATATCACATGCACGATAAATGCTTCATGCTACATATAAATTCACTTAATTAATTATTCTCGAGAATTTGATGCTCCTAGCATCTTGAGTCCTTCAGGGACTTATTCTAGCGCCTTATGTTCTTCAGGAACATGTGCTTCTGGCACACACTAATATAGTATGACTCATGATCCTCATTATCATCATTACAGCATATGTTATCTTATAAAAATAAATATCATCAATGTCGACTTTATTTTTCGGTCCCATCGGATTTCATTCATAATTTATTGAGATCTCATTATATTCACATATATTAGGTACCTGGGTCTTTTTTTAGACCACAATACACTCTTCTTGTAATATCTCTTCTGGAGATAACATCTCTTCAGGAGATAGCTCTTCTGGAGCTTTTCTTACTTATCCTCGACTTGATCATCTATATTTTATTACTCCTTTTCTCTTTTGAGGATTTTTATCTTTTAAAACCGATGGACCTGCAACGCTTCAGGAGTGCTTTATAACAATTCATATAGGAGCATTTGCAGTTGGGATATGTGACTTTGTCACTTTCTTTAGGTCAGTAAATGCTTCTGGCATTCGATTAACTAAACTCTGAAATTGAATTATCATTTTGAACTTTTAGTGCACAATTCCTTGTACGATGATCAATATGAGCCAATGATAATTCATTCTAGTAAATCTTTACCCAATCTGCTTATTTTTCTCCCTCTCATCAAATCATCAATTTTCTTTGTATATCCATCTATGTGCATTGAAGTAGATTAATAATCATTGCACATTTAAAACATTTTAAGATGGAATTATTCTGGCTCCTGACCAAAAGCCAAATTTTACGGGGAGAATTTTGTTGGCTTATAAGCTACAAATATACACGTATGAACAATGTTCTCATAATCATTAATCTATCCATTCATAGATACTTTAATACATGATTTATGGATCATTCAATCTGGAAATTGCGCGCATAATATATTGCAAACATCTGGTTGCAATCATCACTGTAAACTTTGCAGATCAATAATTTCATATGTACTCTTTCAATTTAATATATTTCCAGAGATCCATTTCCAATAATATTTTCATAATCATATCTATTTGAGAACAAGCAGCACATAATATGACTCGGATGATCAAACAAGTCATGCCAACATTCCATATAATTTATCATCAAATCCAATATCAATCTTGGGGGAATCAACACACAAACATTCACAGAAAATTAACACAAAAACACTCACACTTGATATATATCAATCTCCCCCTCAAGTATGAGTCTGTAGAAATTAATTCATGTAATTTCATACAATATTCCATATATGATATCTATTTCTACAGATATCATTAAAATTCCACAAATGCATTATCAATGCATTATTCTGTTACTTCTGGTAACAAAATTTCAATTTTCCAGAAACAACAATCAAATAAATACAAAATCATTAGGTGTATAATTGCAGATTCATGAGCGCAATACTGTGTAATCACAGGCGCATCACTATGGAATCACAGGCTCATCACTGTGGAATATATTCACGAGCGCAATACTGTGTAATCACAGGCACATCACTGTGGAATCACTGGCGCAACAACTCAAATTGTCGTATGCATATAAAGTCAAAAAGATTCCAGGCTCGTGCTTTATAGGGAGCAGATCTGCAGAGATTTAACAGGACTACGCAAATCTGCAGAGATTCAATAGGATTTAATTCGGCTATAAATAGAAGAAGGCAAACGAACATGCCTCACAAACATTCAAGCATCTTATAACATTCACTACCATATACTAACTTATCATTTTTCTTCTAATCGCGTATATTATTGCAATGGCAGGTCCAAGTAATTTTATCCCAGTTTCTGATACATCTGACACAGCATTACTTGATGCTTTGTTGTATGATGATCAGACAAACCTGTCATTTACCTCTTTATTATCTCCTAATCCTTTTGAGATGTTTATTCCTCCGTCTACTATTCCTCCTTCTGCTTCAAATATACCTACTTCTCCCCCAAGAACAAATGTTCTTCCTCAATTTAGAAGGAATGAAGATATAACTGAAGCAGGTTCATCAAGGAGGCCTGTTAAAAGGTGTAGAACTATGTCTGAACTAATGGAGTCTACCAGTCAAATTCAACCAATAGTCACAACAATCAATGAGCCAGCATTCATAAGCCAGCAAACAATCACCAGCCAGCCATCAACCACGATCCAGCTAGCAACAATCAGCCAACCGACAACCATTAGCCAGCCAATAACAATTAGCCAACCAACAACCACTAGCCAGCCATCAACTACAAGTCAATTAGCAACAACTAGCTTATTGGAATGTAGTTGTTGTCATGTTTTACGAGAGATCATACATACCAACGAACTCCAGTACCATAAACTTGAAGTTCACGGAAGAAGAACAGGTATGATTACCCATGCTGTTTTATTTGAAAAAGTACAGGATAAATCTTATAATACTGACAGGCTTCCAATGTTTGATTTCACAAAGAAAAATTTTGAAGAAATCAAACAATTTCTGACACAGTATTGTATAGATTTACAAGCATCAGGATATATCTTGATGCGTGATCCTGTATTAGCCTATCATGAGGTTCTCTGTGTTGGTTCGGAATGGGCTATAAATCCAAATGACCTCCATGGAAGTTCATTTCAAACCAATATTGAACACTCATTAGGCAAAGGAAAACAACCTGCAGTAAGTATACCCTATGATACTTCATCCCTTAACCAGGGTGAATTATATAGGTTATCTATGGAGCAACGAGAAAGAATAAAGAAAACAACGCTCCATGATTTAAGAAATTATTTTCACTTAACCCTTGATGAAGCGAGTAAACAATTAAATATGTCTACTCACACCATACAAAAAATCTATCAAAAAGGAGGGTTAACTGAGTGGCCACACAAGAAGCTCAAGAAACTTATGACGCAAATCTCGATATTACGAAGAGCTTTGCCTCATCTGGATCCCATCTCAAGAGAAGCAAAAGAAGAAGACATTAAATATCTTCAGAATGAGATGATTAAAGTTTGTAATGATGTTGAGCCACTCGCAATTAAACTTTGTTGAAATAATATTTCCTTTTGCTTAATTATTTTGTTTATGAATATTCTTTTCTCGTATTTATAAAAATTGTTATAATCATAGAAATCACATAACAACCATAATAATATATTTTCTTTATTCACTTCTGGGAATGAAGTTGGATAAAAATTCATGATCCATAACTCACTGATTTGTTTGATCATGGCAAGAAATTAATCCACAATATTTCTTGACTTTACCACAATATTGCTACTGCAATAGCAAATTGAATATATTTATTTATAATATCAATCATGATCATACAATCCCTTGTCTCATAATTTAAGGGAATATTTAATGCCAAATATACAATTTTGAGGCCTTTATACAATTGATGGCATACAAAATTTATGGATCAAATATTGTTTCATAATTTGTCTCATGTCATCAGGCTAACTTGCCTCTTAGCTTCAGGCTATCTTGCCTCTTAAATTAAGGCTAGCTTGCCTCTTGGCTTCAGGCTATCTTGTCTCTTAAATTAAGACTAACTTGCCTCTTGGTCTCAAGCCAATTTATGCCTCATCTCTCAGGCCAATTTATGTCTCATATTTCCATGGCATTTTGATCTCATGGCCTTTTAACAGTTTATCTTCAGCATAATAAAATAAATAGATGGAACCCACTAATATGTATATATTAGTGTCGTTGCCATAAATAATAAAAGGGAGGGGGATATATATAAAACAGTAAATAAATAAATAAAAATAAAATAAATGATTGAAAATAAACGTGCTAAATAAATAAAAAGAAGATGAAATAGGAATGGTAGTAAACTCACAGCGAGACCTATCTCATCCATAGGTAAGAAAGAGGATGCATATGCAAATGTAAATATATATATATATATATATATATATATATATATATATATAATATAGAAAGCAGTAAATAAATAAAAATAAAAGGGAAGGGGGATATAAAGCTGTAAATGAATTATAAATAAATGGAGTCCACTAAACTAGTGTTACCACCATGAAGAATAAACAAAGCGGTAAATAATAAAATAAATGGTGCCCACTATACTAGTATTGCTACCACAAAAGATAAATAAAGTAATAAAGAATTTAAATAAACAAAGCTGTAAATAATAAAATAAATGGTGCCCACTATACTAGTGTTGCTACCATAAAAGATAAATAAAACAATAAAGAATTTAAATAAAATAAATGGGGCCCACTATAGTGTTGCAACCATGAGAAATAAGTAAAACAGTAAATAAATAAATAAATAAATGGAGCCCACTAATATAGTGTTGCAACCATGAAAAATAAATAAAACAGTAAATAATAAAATAAATGGAGCCTACTAATATTAGTGTTGCCGCCATAAAAGTTAAATAAATGTTAGTAGCAATAAAATTAAATGTTAGTAACATAAAAATAAATGCACAAAATTAAATGTCAGTAACAATAATAAAATCTCAAATTAAAACCATTAAAAGAGAAAATTAAATCTAAACTTCCATTGTGGTGTCAAATTAATAACAATAATAATAAAATATTAAATTAAATAAAAACAATAAAATAAATATAATAAAATATATACCTAACTAATACCCTTACCTGATGCACGCAAGGAAATGATAGAGATAAGAGTGTCATAAATGACATCTATTTTTCCCTCTCCTGTCGGCAACAATTGGGCTAAGTGTCCTTTTTTTTTTTAATATAATAATATGAAAAGTGTGTGTATTTTGGGAGCAGGTGGTAGGAGTAGGACTACTCCCGTGATATATCTATGTTCCCCCCTTTTTTTTTAATATAATGTAATTTAAATGTAATATAATATATTATAATAATAATATAAACTTACCTACTCCATGAAGATTTTTGAGAATCACACAGAAGCAGCCGCACAGAAGCAGACATACATACAGATCGACTTTGGAAAAAGCAAGAGGGAAGGAAGGAGGTCGATGGTTATTGTTTAAGGGCGTAGACCATGAAGAGAGCAAGATAAACTTCAAAGAGATGATGAAAAGGGACATAGATGGAGATCCCAGTAGCACAGATCAAGAAACTGAAAAGGTCTACAGATCTGGAAGTGTTAGATAGCCAGATCTGTTTGCCGAATCGCTTTCCAACGCTGGCGGTTCCTCGGCTGTTGAAAATTGGTGGCCATAATAAGAAATTGAAGAAACGAAGATGGATCTAGAGAGCAGCAAGACTTTGAAAAACCCAGGAATCCTCCCCCAAAGCTTTCAGAATTAGATCTGGATGAGAGAATCCAGAAACTAAGAAAAGAAAGAGGTAGATCGAGAATAGAGGGTGGCCATCAACAATCGCAGTAGCGTTTGAAGATCTGGGATGCTCTTCTCCGTAGATGGAGGAGGAGCAATCATGGTGGGTTTAGAGATCATTAGCTTTCGGTGATGCTCATGAAGAAGAAGCCATCGTGATCGTGCTGATAACATGTTATAAAACTGAAAGAATTCTAGAGAGAAGTCAGAGGAAATTCTAGAGAGATGAAATCCATTCAAGTGTAATGAATAGTTACAGGAGACCTCTATTTATAGAAGGATGCAAATAGTAGATTACTATGCGTATATACCATGTCATCCTGTATTTGGCGATTATGGGTCAATGGACATCCACATAATAAGAATATTCATAACAGAGGTGGAAATTTTGTCCAGAAAGTTTCTAGAATGGGCAATATTACCTGAACTAACAGATATCCTTAGTCAATCATTAATTGACCAATTATATGAAGTGACATGCCCATGTGAGATTCACATAATCTTTTTTGGGTTAAGGAGAATTTTTGCCTAAAGAGTTTCCACAAATGAGCTGTGAGCAACCAAGAAGTTTTTTTTAGAGGGCAATAACGCCTTGGAAGTTTCATATTTTTTTGGGTTGATTTTTTCATATTGGGAATGCTGCCATCAAGTTTCAAACAATCAAATACATTGAAAAGTCAACAAAAATAAAGAACCTATAAATGTAAAAACATATGTATGAGTAGAGAAGCCTATAAACCATAAAAAAGAAAACTTAAAATCAAAACAAAAAAAAAAAATCCTCAAATCCAGAAAAAGAAAACAAAAATTTTAGGTTCACAAGCTACAATGGAAGAAAACAGAGAACATAGAAAGGAAAAAGTCACTCATGGGGAACTTTTCACAAATTTGTTTTGTGAAGCACACCCATATCTTTTATCCTGTAGATGATAGATATGGGCATGCTTCACAAAACAAATTTTGAAGAGTTTTTCAGTGAGTAATCTTCCCTGTTTTTGTCTTCTCCGTTTTCTTCTATTAAATTTTCTAGTTTTTTAAAATCAAAATATCCGATTGCTTTTTTGGACTTCAGGATTTATGGTTTTGCTTTTGATTTTGAATTTATGGTTTATAAGTTTATTGGCTCATATATTAGCTTTGATTTATGGATTCTTGATTTTTCATTTTATTTGATTATTTGGTGTTTAATGGCGGCATCCCAAATATAAAATAAATCAAGAAAAAAAAAATCTAAGACTCCAGTGTTATAAAACTGATAAAAATAATAAGAAGAAGAGCAGAGGTTCTAGAGAGATAAAGTAGAGAGAGAGATTATCATTACATTCAATTAATGAACAGTTACAGAAAACCTCTATTTATAGAAGAAAAATGGGACTTTAGTGTAATTTCTACCTCTGGGTCATTTGGTGTAGTTTTCCCCAAAAACCTAAACTATTCACTCACGGATTTCCTTCCCGTGAGTGATTGTATAATTGTGTGCGGGTCCCACCAAATAGTAAACTACTATGTGTGGTACTATGCAAATAGTAAATCACTATGCGTGGGTCCCATATCATCTTTTAATATTTGGAAACCGGGAGTCAATGGACATCCACATAATAAGTATATTCATAACACTCCCCCTTGGATGTCCATTTATGAATGTGCCTCGTTAAAAACTTTAACTAGGAAAAACCCAGTAGGATAAAAACCTAGCCAAAGAAAAGAGTACATCATCCATTGATACACTTTCTAGTGCTGCCTCATTAAAAACCTTTCTAGGAAAAACCCAGTGGGATAAAACCTAGATAAGGGAAAAAGAGTACAGCGTGTATCGGCTCCCCCTCTTGATTACATCAGTGTTGCTCCCCCTGATGACTACATTGCTTCAATGTCTTTCTGAGCATATTATACTTTCTGTCATCAAATATTCTGTTAGAAACACCCAATCTGATTGTTCATTATATACCTGCAAGATCTAAATCTGTCAAGTAAAGTCATAATAATCTTTTCATAAATATATATGTGCATATAGAAATTCAATAAATGTTTATTCAGATAATGATGCTATATGCACTATCATCTTGAGTCCTTTTGGGGCATATGTGTTTCTGGCGCCTTATGTGCTTCTAGCACATACAAATATATTGTGGCTCATGATCCTCATTATCATTCATTGCAGCATATGCTATCATAGATATTATTAACGTCGACTTCATTTTCAGTCCCATCGGATTTCATTCATAATTTATTGAGATCTCATAATGTAAATACCTGGGTCTCTTCTTGGATCACAATACACTTTTCTTGTAATATCTCTTCTGGAGATAACATCTCTTCAGGAGATGGCTCTTCTAGAGCTTTTCTTAATTATCCTCAACATGATCATCTATATTCTTATAGCTCCTTTTCTCTTTTGAGGATTTTTATCTTTAAAATCAATGGACTTGCAACACTTCTGGTGTGCTTTATAACAATTCATATAGGAGCATTTGCAGTTGGGACATGTGACTTTGTCACTTTCTTTAGGTCAGTAAATGCTTCTGGCATTCAATTAACTAAACTCAGCAACTGAATTATCATTTTGAATTTTTAGTGCACATTTTTTTGTACGAAGACCAATATGAGCCAATGATAATTCATTTCACTTTATCTTTACCCAATCTGCTTATTTTTCTCCCCCTCATCAAATCAACAATTTTCTTTGTATATCCATCTATGTGCATTGTAATAGATTAATAATCATTACACATTTAAAACATTTCAAGATGGAATTAATCTGGCTCCTGACCAAAAGCCAATTATACGGGGAGAATTTTGTTGGCTTATATAATTACTGCAAATATACACAACATATAAATTTTGTTCTCATAATCATTGATCTATCCATTCATGGGTACTTTAATACATGATTTCTGGATCATTCAATCTGGAAATTGCGCGCATAATATATTGCAAACTTCTGGTTGCAAACATCACTACAAACTTTGCAGATTTATAATCTCATATGTAAACTTTCAATTTGATATATTTCCAGAGATCCATTTCCAATAATTATTTCTATCTGAGAACAAGCAGCATATAATATATGACTCGGATGATCAAACAAGTCATGCCAACTTTCCATATGATTTATCATCAAATATAATATTCATTTTGGGGGAATCATCATAGAAACATTCACAAAGAATTATCACATAAATATTCACACTTGATATATATCATTCTTCCCCTCAAGTGTGAGACCTTAAAAATTAATTCATGGAATTTCATACAATATTCCATGATAATAGCATATATGATATCTATTTTATTAAAATTCCACAGATTTCTAAATGCATTATCAATGCATAATTTTGTTACTTCTGGTAACAAAATTTCCATTTTCCAGAATCAACAAACAAATATATATTAAATACAAAATCATCAGGCGTATAATTGCATATTCACGAGCGCAATATTGTGTAATCACAGGCGCATCACTGTGGAATCACAGGCGCAACAACTCAGATTGTCGTATGCATATAAAGTCAAAAAGATTCCAGGCTCGTGCTATATAGGGAGCAGATCTGCAGAGATTTAATAGGACTACGCAAATCTGTAGAGATTCAATATGATTTAATTCAACTATAAATAGAAGAAGGCAAACGAACATACCTCACAAACATTCAAGCATTTGATAACATTCACTACCAGATACTAACTTATCATTTTTCTTCTAATCGCGTATATTATTGCAATGGCAGGTCCAAGCAATTTTATCCCAGTTTCTGATATATCCGAAACAACATTACTTGATGCTTTGTTATATGATGATCAGTCAAACATGTCATTTACTTCTTTGTTATCTCCTAATCCTTTTGAGATGTTTATTCCTCCTTCTACTATTCCTCCTTCTGCTTCAAATGTACCTACTTCTCCCCCACGAATAAATGTTCTTCCTCAATCTAGAAGGAATGAAGGTACAACTGAAGCAGGTTCATCAAGGAGGCCTGTTAAAAGGTGTAGAACTATGGCTGAACTAATGGAATCTACCAGTCAAATTCAACCAATAGTCTCAACAATCAATGAGCCAGCATTCATAAGCCAGCAAACAACCACCAGCCAGCCATCAACCACGAGCCAGCCAGCAACAATCAGCCAGCCGATAACCATTAGCCAACCAATAACAATTAGCCAACCAACAACCACTAGCCAGCCATCAACTACAAGTCAATTAGCAACTACTAGCTTATTGGAATGTAGTTGTTGTCATGTTTTACGAGAGATCATACATACCAACGAATTACAGTACCATAAACTTGAAGTTCACGGAAGAAGAACAGGTATGATTACCCATGCTGTTTTATTTGAAAATGTACAGGATAAATCTTATAATACTGACAGGCTTCCAATGTTTGATTTTACAAATAAAAATTTTGAAGAAATCAAACAATTTCTGACACAGTATTATATAGATTTACAAGCATCAGGATATATCTTGATGCGTGATCCTGTATTAGCCTATCATGAGGTTCTTTGTGTTGGTTCGGAATGGGCTATAAACCCAAATGACCTCCATGGAAGTTCATTTCAAACCAATATTGAACACTCATTAGGCAAAGGAAAACAACCTGCGGTAAGTATACCCTATGATACTTCATCCCTTAACCAGGGTGAATTATATAGGTTAACTATGGAGCAACGAGAAAGAATAAAGAAAACAACGCTCCATGATTTAGGAAATTATTTTCACTTAACCCTTGATGAAGCGAGTAAACAATTAAATATGTCTACTCACACCATACAAAAGATCTATCAAAAAGGAGGGTTAACTGAGTGGCCACACAAAAAGCTTAAGAAACTTATGATGCAAATCTCGATATTACGAAGAGCTTTGCCTCATCTGGATCCCATCTCAAGAAAAGCAAAAGAAGAAGACATTAAATATCTTCAGAATGAGATGATTAAGGTTTGTAATGATGTTGAGCCACTCGCTATTAAACTTTGTTGAAATAATATTTCCTTTTGTTTAATTATTTTGTTTATGAATATTCCTCTCTTGTATTCACAAAAATTGTTATAATCATAGAAATCACAAAACAACCATAATAATATATTTGCTTCATTCACTTCTGGGAATGAAGTTGGATAAAAATTCATGATCCATAACTCACTTATTTGTTTGATCATGGCAAGAAATTAATCCATAATATTTCTTGACTTTACCACAATATTGCTACTACAATAGCAAATTGAATATATTTATTTATAATATCAATCATGATCATACAATCCCTTGTCTCATAATTTAAGGGAATATTTAATGTCAAATATATAATTTTGAGACCTTTATACAACTGATGGCATACAAAATTTATGGATCAAATATTGTTTCATAATTTGTCACTTGTTATCAGGCTAACTTGCCTCTTGGCTTCAGGCTATCTTGCCTCTGAAATTAAGGCTATCTTGCCTCTTGGTCTCAAGCCAATTTATGCCTCATCTCTCTATGGCATTTTGATCTCATAATATATATGGCCTTTTAACAGTTTATCTTCAGGATAAATAAAATATAAACATAATAAAATAAATAGATGGAACCCACTAATATGTATATATTAGTGTCGTTGCCATAAATAATAAGAAGGGAGAGGGATATATATATATAGCAATAAATAAATAAAATAAAATAAATGACTGGAAATAAACATGCTAGATAAATAAAAAGAAGATGAGATAGGAATGGTAGTAAACTCACAGCGAGACCTATCTCATCCAAAGATAAGAAAGAAGATGCATATGCAAATGTAAATATATATATATAATATATAGAAAACGGTAAAATAAAAAGGGAAGGGGATTTAAAGCAGTAAATAAATAATAAATAAATGGAGTCCACTATACAAGTGTTACTACCATGAAAAATAAAGCAGTAAATAATAAATGGTGCCCACTATACTAGTGTTGCTACCATGAAAGATAAATAAAGCAGTAAAGAATTAAAATAAAATAAATGGGGCCCACAAAATGTCACCACCATAAAAGATAAATAAACTCTAAATAAAATAAATAAATAGAGCCCACTAATAGATACTAGTGTGCCTCCATGAAGAATAAATAAATGTAAAATAAAATAAATAAATGGAGCCCACTAATAAATAATGTTGCCGCCATAAAAAATAAATAAATGTTAAAATAAATAAATAGAACCCACTAGTAAATATACTAATGTGCTATCATAAAAGATAAATAAATGTTAGTAACAATAAAATAAATGTTAGTGACATAAAACTAAATATTAGTAAAGTCAGTATGGAGCTTAGTATAGCCACCATGAGATAAATAAATAAAGCAGTAAGTAAAGAATTACAAATGGAGCTTAATGACGCCACCATAAAATAAATGAATAGGAAGTGGGAAGAATATATAAACATAAATAAATTACTGTAAATAATAAAATATAAATTTACCGTGAATAGTAAAATTACTATTCACTATAAATAGTGAATAAAGTAAAATTACAGAAAGATTAATCTAGACTTCCATGTAGGAGTCAAATGAATAAAATGTAAAAATTACTGAAAAAGGGGTAAATTTACTGTGAATAGTAAATTACTATTTACCGTAGTAAAATAGTAAATAATCTCAAATCTTAACCATGGAACCCGATGTTAAAATAATCGGTAAGAATAGATATTTAATTCCATATAATGGTTAAGATCATCCCAGATAAATAAAATGGAAATATGAAATAGATGGTGAGAAAATCTTACCTTGGTAGAGTCTTGGTGCTGATAACGTGTTATAAAACTGATAAAAATAATAAGAAGAAGAGCAGAGGTTCTAGAGAGATAAAGTAGAGAGAGAGATTCTCATTACATTCAATTAATGAACAGTTACAGAAAACCTCTATTTATAGAAGAAAAATGGGACTTTAGTGTAATTTCTACCTCTGGGTCATTTGGTGTAGTTTTCCCCAAAAACCTAAACTATTCACTCACGGATTTCCTTCCCGTGAGTGATTGTATAATTGTGTGCGGGTCCCACCAAATAGTAAACTACTATGCGTGGTACTATGCAAATAGTAAATCACTATGCGTGGGTCCCATATCATCTTTTAATATTTGGAAACCGGGAGTCAATGGACATCTACATAATAAGTATATTCATAACATCCAGGACATTATTGGCCCCTTTCAAAACTTTTTGATGCCCATAGCTCTTCCACATAAACTTTCAAGAAAAATCTGTCTTTTAACCAAGATGATGTGGATGCCATCTTAGCATAGTTGGCCAACTACCGTTTAACTATTTAGAACCGTTAGGTGAGGGCAATAATGCCCCATTTTTCAAACTTTGGGGGCAAAGTTGCACCCTCAAAAACTTCCTGGTACCAATGGCCATTCATGGAAACTTTCAAGGCCTTTTAGGCCTTTTACTCTTTAATCAAAGTAAACAAATGTGAACCTTAGACATCAAATCTTAAGCATTTAAATTTATTTATATATCTATTTTATTATTTGATAGTATAATAATATCTTAATAAGATATTAAATTTGACCCCTTCAAAGTTAATTTGATGGAAGAAATAAGATGTGAAGGATAACTGAAGCGAAGGGTGGGTAAAATGGAGAGATTTGTTTTCCCCATTATACCATTCACAATGTTCAAACTCACAAACTCATGCTTGAAAAAGCTTTAAGAAAAGTGCGTGATATATCAGTTGAGCTACAAAACCTTAAGAAATTGTAAAGATATATATTCGGGCTATGGACTAGACCAGATCAAGGGGTTTGAGCCCTTGGTCGGAAGTTTGGTTCGGTCTAAGAAGACCAATCTGATCTGATTTGCCCAAAATTATCTCAGACCAATTATTTCAACATGACCTGGCCATGCTCCTTGGACTGCCAGGTGTTTTACTCATCCCTATGAAATATTTAGGGACAAACGAAGGATATACTAGTTGGGGAGTCTAATCCAACCGTAACTTTTGGACATTTAACAACCAGATTGACAGGGTTTTTCAATCAAGTTTTTTTAAATCTGCATTAATTAAATTAATTAAACTTATGTACGAATAAATAAGATAAACATGTTAAACAAACATATTTGAAAAAGGAAAAAAATTAAGGCAACACAAAAGAAAACTCTTATATCATATATAACAATTTTAGCCAAAAATAGAGATTTAGTATTATGAAGGTAAATTAGTAAATAAAATTTATTTTAATAAAATTTTTAATTAAGAAAATATTTTCGTAGGACATTCTTAATAGTGTTAATATCTTGACTTTAATTGTATGTTTTCAAAATAGAAGGAAGATTAGTATAATTAAGACAATACTTATTTTTAATTATTACGTCATGAAATACTTGACCCCTTGGTTTAACCGGTTAAATTAAGAGGATCATGAATGACTAGTCCTTATAATTTGGGCAATGTGTTACCTCATAATTATTTGTCTTATTTTCTTCTCTGAGTCTCATTTCAACACCCATATTAAAAAAGAAGATAGTTTAGATTTCATATTTTATAAATATATTATTTTAAACCTGAAAAAATAAATTTTAATTGTTAAAATTTGATCCACACAATTCATAACTTTAAAACAAACAAAATTTTAAAAATATAAATTATAAAATACTATAATAATAGGTTTAGATAATATAAATGTCAACTATTCATTTTTTGATCTGAAGGTGGAGATGAGATGTGAAAAAATGATTATAAAAATATCATCTTCATATAATTCGAGGTCTAGTGCCACCTCTCATTGCTGCCAAGTATTGGGACAAGCTTTTAAATAATGAGATCCCACATAAACTTATATTTTTAATTTAAAAATAAAAATAAAAATTATTTTAAATTAAAATTTTGGTTATGATGTTGGGAACCATTTCCAATAGGCACTAGGTGCCTATCTCATTTGGATTGTTTGGATGAGATTTAGACGGTCTAAATATGATATGCACAATTTAAATTAGATTTTTTTACTTTTTATTTTCTTAAACAAATATTTTAATAGATAGAAAATCTAAAACAAAGATAACCTCTTAATTCATATATTTTCAAAAAATGATTCTTTTACTAAAAAATCACCAGTTTAAAAAAAACCAAATCTAAATAGATGGGATCGGCGCTTGGTGCCTATTTGGGTTCCATGATGCCGTTATGCTCATGCATATTTTATAAGGCATTAACTAACAAGTGTATTTGATCCATTTTATAAGGTACTTGCTTGTTTCTAAGGAACACTAATTATTTTTTTCATGTATGTATATAATTAATTAATAAGGGAGTGGATGAGAATAATAATATAAGGAACCAAGAGAGTATATATATAAGGGGCACCACGTGGGAGATGTTCCCAAGTACAAAAACCAGTCTCCTAACATTCACGAGCAATTACCCACTTTTACTTTTTCTTTTCTACGTACTTTTAGTTTATGACGATATGCTGATTGTATGTAATGTTTATGTAATATACTATGAAAATTTGTGGACTATGTTCACCTTTCATGTAAATGAACTGATCGATAAAGTAGAGAAATGTTATTGGAGTTATTTGATAACAATGAAGTCCCTAATGAGCATCAAGAAAAGTTTTATCGAACCGTTACCAAAACTAATGATGTTGCATGGTAGTAAATTTTAGATTTTAAAAGGACAACAAGAGTATACAATTGTGGTGGTAATAGAGATGAGGGCATTGACATAGTTAGATATGTGGTTACAGAAAAACATGTTCGATTCAAAATAATCATACCAGATAAACAATAGGTGTGGTGTATACAAAGGTGGATGTTGGAAGCGCCAGACTGCCAACAAGGAGGGCGGCCTGGATTTGACATCACGAAGTCCTCTAAAAATGAGGAATTGAATACCGTTAAAAAAAAAAAAAATCAATTAAGTCATCATTAAACAAAAATTTTTGGTTAACATTCTATATTTAAATACTCCTCCAGTCTCTAAATTTAAACTTTAAATAACTGATTTACATTTATTAAGAAAACAATTAAAATTAGTTTAGAGCAATAAATATGTATTTTTTCCAACTATATCATTATTTGTTAAGAAGATAAGTGAGAGATGCAACAAATACAGTCAAGAGGTAAAAGTTGGAAAAAACGTAATAAATGTTTTAACAAAACTAAAATGAAACTTATATTTTGAGATAAGGTTGTTCATAAATCTAAAACTTATATTTAGAGGTGGGGAAGTATTTAATTGCGAATGGAGTACAAGTTGATTGATGAGCCTAATGAAAAACAGATGAGGATATTTAAGACGTTACAGCTAATAACGCATTGGTGTTAGCCAACTCAATTGACTTAGAATTGACACATTTTTACCCCTGGCCCAACTGACAAAGGGATCGGACACTCTCACTAAAAAGAGAGGGTTCGATCCTAGAGTTGGTCAAGGCGTTGAGGGAGACACCCTAGCTCTTGGGTGTCCAGGTAAACGCTTGAGGATAATAGACGGCTCACCCTGTCCAATATTGGTATCACCTAGGAGGAATGAAGATTTCGCTCTACCCTTGGATTGTGGTTGAACTTAACCCCTCTTCTAAAATTTCTTCATCAAAAAAATAAAAAAAGAATTGACACATTTTTCATTTTCATATATGTCATTATTATTCACAACTCAATTAATTCATACAATCAGGGACGGACACTTGTTACAGATTAGTTTCGTATGCCAGTCAAGTAAACTAAATAATCTAAAGAATTTGATCAAATCCAACTAGATCAGTTCCTTTTTGTCCAACAATAGCATACTGTTATGATAATCATCATCATTTTAAAGAAAATATCCATAAGAAAAAAATATCTTTAAACAAGTCAACAAAGAGTAGGTATTATATGCAGGGCTGAAGATGAGCTCCAATATTCTTTTTTTTTTTTTTGAAATTTAAATATAAATTTGTCTTTTTTAAAGGTAATTTTATAATTTTAAACAAAATAATGTTAACATATTTTTAAAACTAATTACCTGGGACTGTGCCTTTGGCGTACATACAAGTCAAAGAAGATGAAATAGGAAAAATATATTTTTCTAAGAAGTTTAATTTTCAAAATTGAGATGACACACATGATTTTTTATTAACAAATTAGGAAGAATCACATTCACGTCTCACATGACAATTCAAAATAAAAAAAAATTCTTGAAATCATTAAATTAAAGGTCCCATGTTGTTTAATTGTCTAGTAAATTAATGAGTTAAGTGTACATTTATCAAAATGTCATTCACTTGGAAAAAATATCCTCCCTCCTCGTAGAGATATATAGGTCTCACTCAAGAGAAATAATTCATTAGTAAGTCCTATAAATTATTAATATGGTAACTAAATGATCACTTGTTAATTCTTCCTATTCACTTGTTAATAGAGACTTTTATGATATGATTTTCTTTAGTTCGGACCTAATAGTCATTCTCCTTATTAATTTTCATCTCATATATATTTAAGGCCCCCCAAAGCCGTTTTACCATCATTTACTTGTTGACTTGTCGTTGGCTGTGTGGCTTCAGAATTAAAGCATATGAAACTTTTGATAAATGTCCATTAGACTCAATTACAATTAAAGGATATAATTCATAAGAATTTAATTATTTTTAAAAAATACATTTTTTTATTGTATTTTGAATTGTTGTGTGAGACCTAAGAGGAATTTCCCTTAAAAAAAAACACTAAGTAGACAAAATGACTTTCGTTGGTTGTATAGTTCTCTAATGGAATTGTCAAAATGAATTGCTCATGAACCACACGACATAGAAATAGAAAATAAAATCTAAAAATTAATTTAGCTTTGTCGAAAATATTTTATGTACCTATTCGTTCAAAAAAACATTACTAAATAAATATTTTTTTTATTTAAGCATAATAAACACTACTATCTTTGGTTCTTAATATAAAATACATTTGATTAATATGGGGAGATTAATGAAGTTAAATAAATTACTTTAAATTATTTATATCTATTATTTTTCTCCAAATTGATTTATCCCACTTCTAAACTAATGTATAATTTAATGATAGGATATATTGTATAACATATACTATAATTAAGTAATTTATTTATTTATTTATTATTTATAAATTAGTTAACTAAGTCTTATATTAAGAACAAGTTGTAGTATATATATTATTGTTTTTTAAAAAAACTTCTGCTTTCCTTTTACCAAACATTCCAACAGTTCAACATTAGTAAATATTGATTTGAGTCATTCATGGAATGTAACACCCCATATTCTATACTATTTATTGTGTCCAGTGACACGCAGTATCAAGAATATCAAAAGAGTTGACGTACGGTGCTACAGGTCAGAGTAAAGCGGAATGGAAAGTATACATTATCGTTTGGACAATGAGTAACTGATAACATATGCCTCGACATATGCTGGTTATATTATAAATCCCGAAGGAATATTCATGTGATACAATTTACAGAGACTCAAATACAACTCTTAACTAGACCTATGTTGGAGTCTAACACAATTAATCAAACCTATTGGTCAGCTCGATGTTAGTCTAGTGGGAACTTCCCCATCTTTCACGGTGACTAGTTATTGTAACCACATAGATAAACTCTTTCTCAATTTAAGCGTCAAACAATTTGAAACAACTTTATCAAATTCATCCAAGAAACTAAGCCCTAATAACCTTCTTTAAAATCTCGTCTTAACTAGTGCCTTTTCACGGCTTCGTCCATATCGCCTTCTCAAATCTACGTCTCTTTCCTAAACCTTTAGCCAAGGTAATAGTTAACCTTATGTGTAAAGTATAAACAATATATAACAGATATTCATAACAATATTACATCCAAAATCACAATACATAGCACACTATAAATGTATGTTAACAGTGTTTGTACTCACCAGTGTCACAAATCCACATGTTCTCAGCACTTGGAAAACATGTAGCATTATTATGATTATAATCTACTTTAAGTTGAATCCACATCTTGGCTGAATGTAAACAAATGACTGAATCCATAGTCTTGTTCATAACACATAAATCAAACAATCATATATAGACATACAAGACACAAAAGAGTTAAAGTTACAGTATATGAACATACCTTCATTCCGCGTAGTTAGCAATACCCTCAATCTTTGAATTCAACCCCGGACTTCTTGGGTATTCTATAACGTTATTGTTGGATTATTTCTTTTTTCTATACTTTATATGATATTGTGATAAATATCATATTGCTTAGAATATTATCAAAAAGTATATCTTCACCTATCTTGACCTTTTTAGCCTTAGAGGATTAATTATCCCAAATTACCCTTAATTTTCCTTAAAAATGCATTGTTGGATTTTCTGCCCAGATTTTTTTAGTAACTTTGAAAAATCATAATTAATTATACAAAAATTCAATTTGAGTGTTTCAAAAATATATATGACACTTGACATATCTATTTTCAATGAAAAATATTCCCAGAAGCTAGAACATCACAGATCATTCCCAGTTTAATTATTTCTCATTGATGTTCAGTTTATAACTTCATAAATAAGGCCTAATTTTAAAAATTTCTAACTCCTTGTCCAGAGTTCAAAACGTTACATATTTTATATCAATAGAAATCCCTAGATGTCTCCCTTTTTTTTTGGTCAACCTCGATGTCTACTTTATTCATGCGAAATTTCATGATTTTTAAAGCTCATTTGATACATAAAATATTAGCCACAACATCTACTGCCAGCATAGAGTTCAAAACTGACATGCCCAAACTTTCACCATAATGATCTATTGATTCTAAAAATTATTCTTCAACATATTTTTCACTCCATTGTGCGTTTTAAAATCAATGGAGACTTTAAAATATGAAAGAAAATTTACCCTACAATTTTCTAGATTAAACTATATTTTACTAAGAACTAAAAACTTGAACTCAAGAATATTACTTTTGATTCTTAAACTCCTTCTTCCTTTTGCTCTAAGAATTTCACCCTTCCCACTCTCTAATTTTATAATAACATGTTTTAAACTGATTTTGATGTGAAGAATAAAGAGGGATTCAAGCTCTATTTATAGGAAAAATTCCAAGCTTATATGTTTCCATCATATATAATCAGATTCCCCTATTTCTTCCCAACCCTTGGATCAATTATCACTTTTTGACAACAGATCTCCTCCCTTTCTCATGGATGCCGACCTTCCCTCTCTCCCTTAGCCATTAATTTTCTTTTTATGTGTCAAATTAAAGATCCAATGCTTCAAGTCTTCAATTGGTCATATTATTTACTTGAGGATTTAGGCTTAATTATAAGGTTAAATGACAACCATTAGATCTTAATACACATGTCAAGATCTTAACCATTCATCCTCAATGTGCGTAGGTGCCTTTGTTGATTTTTGGGGTAGGTTTAATAAGCTTAATTAACCTCATAATCAATTATTTATTTGCCCCCTAATTACATGCGTTATTGTATAATTGATTTGTTAGCTAACCATGGTAATTAGTGTTTTATTGGACAAGCTTAATTTCATCCTTTTAGGCCCTCAAATTTTTGATTTCAATAGGCCCCTTTTGATGCTCTTAATTTGCCTATAATCAAGTTGAAGAATTATGTAAATGATCTTAATTAATGCAAGTTTAATTGATCAATAGTTTTTGCTAATTTCCTTTAACTTGATTAAGGGTTTTTATAACCTTTCCTTGTCTCTTTAGCAATTCAACCAAGTGCCATTCATTGCCTATTTTGACTCTTTAAGATAGGAAATTGCTATTATTTCATGTGATATTTATATCACATTTTATAGTCCATAAATGATGTCTCATAATTAACCATTGATTGATTAATTGCAAAGTAAAATATAATCAATAAATTATAATTCTTTGAGATACATATTCACCTTTGGATTTTGCTAATCATTACCAAAAATACAAGGCTTATTATATTAAGAAAATTAGGGTATTACATGAAAAGGTTAAATTCCAAATAAAACTATGATGATGAAGCAACAATTCAATAAATTTAGGGTTAAGGTGCAGATTGACCAAACAAGTTTTATGCTAGGAGCAGCTAGCACAATTAAGTTTTAGAATGAGCACAAGTACAAATCAACAATTAAAAATGGGTAACAAGCACAATGATGTTAAAATTAACCTAACTATCATTTGGTACGATTTCAGAGGCATTGGAGGAGATAAAATGGTCGTTAAGTTGAAGTTAATGAGATTATGCTATTTGCCCCATTTTAAATTGTTCATTAGTATTGTTTTTCCATTTTCAATTGTTCATTGCTATTTATGTTTCCTTTAAAACTTATTCGTGCTGAGTGCTCCTAGCGTAAAACTTATTTGGCCAATTTGCACCTAAACCCATAAATCTATGATCTTGCAACATGATACAAATAACATATATAGGGAAAATTTCAGATAAGGACCAGTGTATCAAATTAATTTTCATTATTTCTTAAAGAAATATGAAATTTTATTGCAATCCCATGTGCCTTTTGTTAAATTAACTTGTGAAGTGAGAAGACAAAAATAACACTTAAATTTCAAAATCAATTAAAAAATTCTTACCAGTGACAAACACATCATAAACAAGTGAAATTAATTTCTTAACAGGAACACATTGGAATATGATCAAGTCAAAATTCATTTACAAATAGAGAATACAGTGTGAACAAGTGAAATATTCCCATAAACAAGTGAAATCCGCTTTTTCACCAAATATCACCTTAAATTGTTCATTGAGTGTTCGTGATGTGTTTGTGATGAGATCTGGTGGCAATGAAAATTTTTCACTGGAGCTTGATGTACTCTTTTGTCTGCTTTCATAGCTTCGTTGAAGCTCTGATTCCAAAGACGATGAGTGAAATGTTGGTTTCATATAGGAGGATTTCGGGTTCTCCTCAATGGTGTAGTCGGTCAAAGATGGTAGGTGGTTAATAAAAGGAAGGGCCTTAATTTTTGCCACTCACAATCATTGTAGGGCAACAAATCAAAGGGAGTAAAAGAGGTTGTAATACCCTAATTTCTTAATATAATAGGTCTTGTATTTTTTTTTTTTGATAATGATTAGCAAAATACAAAGGTGAATATGTGTCTTCATATTCTTACCTAAATTTTACTTTGGAATTAATTAACCAATGGTTAATTAATAAGACTACATATTAGGAGCTATAAAATATGAAATAAGATCACATGAAATAATAGCTATTTTAAATGCTCATAGGACAAGAAAAGGGAATAGGGAAACACTTAGTTTAATTGTTATCTATTAACAATTATCCTTAGCAAATAAGCTTGCACTAATTGAGATTAGTTGCATAATTCTTCAAGATGATTAGAAGCAAATTAAAATCTTCAAAAAGGGCTGATATTTTCAAAAAATTTAAAGGCCAAAGATGAAGAATTAAGCTTGTCTAATGAAGCACTAATTGCCATGGTTAGCTAACAAATCAATTAACCAATGACAAATGCAATTAAAAGGCATATAAGCAACTTGATTAAGGGGATAATTAAGCTTAATCAAGGCTTCCCCAAAAGTCAACAATTGCAACTAGCCAATGATGAGATCTTGACACATGTATTACAATCCAATGGTTGATAATCAATCTTGTAATTAACCTAAATCCTTAGGTAATTAAATGGACCAATGGGAGACTTAAACCATAGGATTTTCCCACATGAAAAATCAATGCAAAGGCTCTAAAAGAGTCTAGATTTTCGTCCAAGCAATGAAGGGGGAGGATTGGATTTCAAAAAGTGCCATTTGATCCAAGGGTTGTGAAGGAAGATGAGCAAATTGGTTGCATGTGGTTGATTTCATGTGAGCTTGATTTATTTTCCTATAAATAGCCATGATTTCCTCCTCATTTCTTCACTCCGAACTCAAATCAAGGTGATTGAGTTAAAGAGAAGAGTGAAATTCTTGGAGCAAGGAGAAGGAGTAAGAACTTCAAGAGATAAATTCTTGAGCTCTAGCTTTCAGATTTTGGTAGAATTATAGTTTAATCTAGAAAATTGTAGAGTAAATTTCCTTTCATGTTTTGGTAGTCCCCATTGCTTTTAAGACGCAAAATGGAGTGAAAAACATATTGGGGAATACTTTTTAGAATCAATAGATTATTATGATGAAAGTTGGAAAAATATTGGTTTTAAATTTGGTGCTGGCAGAGAATGTTGTGCTTGATATTTTATGTATCAAATGAGCTTTAAAAATCATGAAATTTTTCATGAATAGAGTAGATATCTAGGGATTTCTATTATATACAATACATAATGTTTTGAGCTCTAGATAGAGTTATGAATTTTGAAGTTAGATCTTATTTCTGGAGTTATAATCTGAACAATGGTTTGAAAAATTAAAACTGGGAATGACTTTTTAGGAATTTTGAGTTTCAGGCGTTATTTTTCCTTGAAAATAGATATGTCAAGGGTCATATAGATTTTTACATCCCTCAAAATGGATTTTGTTTTTTAGAATTAGTTATAATTTTTTAAAGTTGTTGAAAAATCTGGCCAGAAAATCTAGCAAATGCATTTTAAGAATATGTAAGGGTAAAAATAGAAGAACAAATCCTCTAAAGGTGAAAAGGTCAAAAGAGGTAAAAATAAATCTTATAGTGTGTTTGGTTTGAGGGGAGGGTGTGGTAGGGGAAGGTGAGGAAAGAAGGGAATTGACCAAATTGCCATTAATGAAGGGAATATTCTTTTTCGTTGAGAGTATATTTTAGGAATATTAAAAAGTTTCCATGGGCCTTTTTGTAAAGAAGAGGGTAAAAGTTTTCTCTCTCCCCTCCCCCTCCCTCAAACCAAACACACCCTTAGGGTATTATTTCAAGTGATATGGTATTGATTATAATATTATATAAAATATGAAAAAGAAAATAATCCGATGGTAACATTATAGGATACCTGAAAAGTCTAGGGTCAGATTCAAAGGTTAGGCTTATTACTAACTACGTGGAAGGAAAGTACGTTCGCGTATTGGTGAGTTTAACTCTTCTGTGTCTTGTATGTCTATATATGATTGTTTAATTCATGAAGTCATGGACAAGATAAGGTCTTGGGCCAAACATTGTGCCAAAGACTCAATCTTAGGTCACATGTTGGTTTACATTTAGTTAAGTTGTGGATTCAGCTTGATGTGAATTATAGTCATGATAATACCGTATGTATGTTTTCCTAGCGCTGATAACACATGGATTTGTGGCATTGGTAAATGCAAACATTGTTGACATATATTTGCTGTGTGCTATGTATTGAATGTAATGAATATCAAGGTTAATTGTTATATGAGATTCAATGGGTATTGAATCTTAGATTTGACTAAAAGTTCAGGGAAGGAAATATGAACCTAAGAAGACAAAGCTGTGAAAAGGCACTGGTCGAGACGAGAGTCTAAAGAAAGTTATTAGACCCTAGTTTTTTATATGAATTTGATAGAGTTGTTTCAAATTATTGGTGTTTAAACTAAGAAAGGGTTGGTTTGTATGGTTACAATAATTAGTCACCGGGAAAGACGGGGAGACTCTTACTATACTAAACACCGATCTGATCAATAGGTTTGATTAACTATGTTGGATTCCACGTCACAAGTCTAGTAAAGGCTTTGTTTAATAGAGATCTGTATTTGAGTCTCTGTAAATTATGTCACATGAATATTCTTTCGGAATATTTACTTTATCAACTTATGCCTGATCATTTTATAACTTATTTTCTAAACGTTAATGCATGCTCTTCTTTTTGCTTTACTTTGACTTGCCAACACCGTCAATTATGTTGATATTCCTAATACTACATGTTGACAGATACAATAAATAGTATGAAATTTAGGATATTACAGAGGTAATAGACGGAGACAGAGAAAGAAGGCGTGCGCCGATCATCTTTCAATGAAAGTTTCCACATGAGGGATTTTGCCTGGTGGGGAAGAGTGGCGGGTAAGGGAGGGAAAGAGTGAAAGCTTCCATGGGAGAGAGAAGCAATTATATTTTTAAAAAATTTCAGTGCGTGGGACTCACATAACGTCCGTTTTCATCAAGTTAGTGACTTTGATAAAATTGTCCTAATAATTTATGTGCGTTTTAGCACACTGGAAAACTTAATGGTACATAAAATTGATGTTAAAATTACACCTTCACCCTTTTGTTAATAATATATGTTGGCTGGCTCAAAACAGAACAAAATAATATCATGAGCCAATATTTCTCCAATCCTGACATAAAATGTTTAAACAAATATGTCTTTTTTCATCACACATAATTTAAAAAGTTAAAAAGAGAGTATTAGTTCTGACTTGTAAATTACTTGCTATAAATTTTATTGTATGTATATCAAACTTATAATTTATAATCATATATATCATATATAGAATCTAAAAAAATGAGCCACATAATCTAAGGTTTGTATATGCCTACAATAAATTATGCAACTTGCTATGATTCTATGTCCCTATTATTATGCTACGGATTGTATGTGAAGATTAGTATTTCCTCCATAGTAAGTAGATAACTAATTTATGTATATATATTAAAAAATTAGCTACTTTTTTGATGAGTTAAATTAATTATCAGTAACAAATGTACATTAATTTTTTTAAAATAACCCTTTTAATTATCATCCCAAAAGTCAATGGATGAAAATACCTTTAATAGATATAAGCAATTAACATGGATAATTTTAAGAAAATCATAAATTTGAGAGATAAAGAGGATTGAGTTTCTGCACTTAATATCAAAACAAATTCTTCAACTGGTTCCAATATTTAAAGAGTAAAAGCTATCAAGGGGTGGGGTTGATTTTTTTTAATTTTTTTGTTTTATATATATAGGCACATGTATATATCCTCATAGTTAAGACAATTATGTTTGAGACATATTGGAGCACTAAATATGTGCATCTTTCCTAGAGGAGATTCGAACATTGGTTCCCCACGCCTGCTCATTTGGAACATCAATTGAAAAATTCAAAAATAGTTTTTCAATTGTGATTTACGGAATATGACCTAATTATGTGAGATAAATGTTGTCTTGACTTATGTGTTAAGCTCTAGGGGTGGGAATAGGCCAGACCTCTATCAGGTGGCTTACAGCCTGACCTATTTAAAGCCTAGTTAGGCCTAACCTGTTTGTCAAAAAGGCTAGGCCAAAGCTTATTTAAAAGCCTAAATATATAAATAGGCCAAGCCTATTTTGTTAAGGCCTGACCTGTAGGCTTGACTTGTTTATATATTAAATGAATATAATTAAATTTATATCATATAAATAATATAATATTTATTATTTTTATCTTATATTCTAATTTCAAATTATATTTATATAGATTTTGATAGATTCCAAGTATATAAAGCCTATTTATGGCCTCCAAAGCCTACAATTTGAGGCCTTTTTAAAGGCCTATATTGTAAGTAGGCCTTTAAAAAGGCTTCAGGCCTGACCAGGCCTTATGAAGGCTCAGGTCTAAACCTAAAAAAAAGCCTGAATTCAGGCTCAGACCCAGGCTCAGGCTTTCTGTCCCCATTACAGGCTCAAGTTCAGACCTATTTAGTCAAAACCTGGTCTAGCTTGGCCTATTTCCATGCCTATTAAGCTCTTAAATTTGAATTTAAAATTATCTTGATGAATATTGTACCTAAAAGATGGGCCAAGAAAAGAAATCATATAAAGTATAAATGAAAGAAGAAGAGAACATGAGTTGACATAATTAAAGTGGAATTTAATGAATTAGTGGTTTAAGGGGTTGAGTGAAGAAGATAATGAGGGGTTGTTGGGTTGTTAGAGAATTGGATTATCACTTAATTAATATGAGACAAAGCAGATAACACTTTATAAAGTGATTATTACACCCCAAATAGTCAGTGGTTAATATATATGATCCAAATAATATAATGCATATTTTCAAACAGATCATGCAATATGCATGCTTTTGGATGTTTTAGAATTTATATTATCATTATCATTATTATCACTACTATTACTATTATTATTAGTAGCTGATTACAATAATTGTGAACTTGTGATACGTAAAGTTGATTTGATATATCATGTAAGAGAAGCAAATTAATTTGTAATTTGATTATACATCTATTTATACTTGAAATTATTATATCAGATCAATAATTGGGCTGTATGCATGCATTTGTCATGAAAATGCTTGGAAAAGACATTAATGAAAAGATTCTTTATTAGTAGTTGGAAGCTTCTCCCTTATCTCCGTGGGCTCAATGTGGGGCAAAATCTGAATTAGTTGGAATTAAGAGTTTCGGTAATTTGGTGAACCGGGTGGGAAATCAAGAAAAGATTCTTTATTGCCAAAAAATAAGAATATATGTTGTTGTTTCCCAAAAAATTGGATGATTCTTTTCCTTTTAATTTTAAAAGAAATATTATATAGTAGAATGATTATCATAATTTTATATTAAAGGCAAGTTAAATATAGGACATTGTCTGTCATTTTTTGTCAATTGCACTCTTCCAGTTGTCTTTGACAAAATTATAAATATAAGTGGGGAACGAAAATAACCCACGCCTATCAAACTTCCCAAAAATTCAAAATAAGATTGGACAAACTTTATGATAAAAAAGATTCAAGATAACCCCACACAAATCTATGCCCCTAGCAATGCTTGTATCCATGCTGCTTTAAATGTGGTGGGAATCTTCTCAGACAAATTGAGCAGCTATTGCGAAAAGACAATCTTAATATAGGCGGCGGTCAGCTCGTCTGGTGTCTTTGTTTTGTTTTGTTTTTTTTTTCTCTTGATGATAATCTTTCTTAATTTTTGAAACACTAGGAATATTTAATCAACCCCAACTTTTTGTTTTCATGATTGTTCCTCATTGGTTTCTTTCTCTGCAAATTGTTTTTTTTTTTTTCTAGTTTTGAATCTTATGGAGATTTGTAACCAAAATGAGAAGAGATAATTTTTTATTGAATGATATAATCGATGATGGTTGATTTTCTACCTCCTAGGCCATCGTCGTCGTTTCCAATCTCATGCTTGTCAGCACCATCATCGTTGGCTTTAGATATGATTTTGTTGTGGCTGTCGATGGGTGGAAAGGTGGTGGTGAGTAGAGAGACCATAGGCGATGGGGAAGAAGAAGTAAGTTGACTTGTAAATCAGATTTTAGAAAAGAATTGAGGAAGATGCCACCTAGACAATCCATATCAGTGTAATAGGGTCAACAAACGTTTGACTGTTAGGGCTATTAACTGAAGGGCAACATTGTCACGCTTTTAGACTTTTGGGGTGACATTGAGCTCAAAAGAAATTCCAGGGCAACATTACTCCTGAGCGTATACTTCTGGGTGAATTTGTTATTTAACCCATAAAAAATATGATTAAAATTGTTCAAATAATTTTTAAAATGATTATTTCTTTCTAACAAAAATGTCATGTTAACACTAGTAAATTCTTTATAAAATAAACTGGATATCAGTTTTTATTTTTGGATAATAAGAGAAAATATCACAATAATAGTAAAATGAAAAGTACTACAAAGTAGAAAAAAATAAATAAGAGAAGAATTCAATTCATTAAACTAATAAAAAAGAGACGATTCTGTGTTATACATAATGAGACATACACTTGGGAAGGCTTTAAGCAAAGAAGAGATGTCCAGCCAGACAATTAATATTCCGAGCACTAGCAATGAGAAATGATTTGTTCACATGATGGGAAGTGATATCGGATGAAGGATTCAAAATTTGTAGGGTTTTTTTTTTCCTTCGCAGAATTGATTCAAAAGATAAAAAAGAAATAGGTCTATCACCAGATGCTGAAAGAGCCAAGATATAAACATTTGAAAGGGGCTCGCGCTCATCTAATAATTCTAACACTTTCTCTCTCTCTTGCGCTCTCGTCCTTGGTCCTTCCCTGCGTCTGCATCATTTGGTTTGCTCTCTTGCCGGCGGCAGTCTTGCCGCCGATGAGCTCCAATCTGAGCCAAAACTATGTAGATCTGTTGATCTGGGCTCGGAGAATCAGAAGAAGGTAGCATCGGAGTATTTTTGAGTAGCTTTTCTCAGATCGACCTTGAGACACTCTACGGCTAGCCTCCATCTTCATTGACACCGGCTGTCTTATGTTCTTCGCGGAATCCCGGTATGCGATGGTGGCTGTCCTTTGCCTCTGGTGTGAGCTTTTCCTCTCCCTCTCCAGATCCTTCTTGAGGCGGTGGGAGTCTCTTTCCTCACGGTGAGAGCTATTGTATCGGCCTCTTCCTTTCCAGCGATCTCCGTCGGCAGGGGGGACTATCTATTTCTGTTGTTTTTTATGTTTTTGGTGTGTGGCTGTGTTTTCTGTGGTGGTGATGTTTTCCTTTCTTCTTTTTAGTGTTAGTATGTTCAGTAGGTATTTGTCAGATTTACTTGATTGGAGGAGGAGAAATATTACTCATGATATCATTTGTCTTTTTTCTTTTAAGATTGGGTATTTTATGATTTTTATCTGATTGGGTAATTGTATTGAGCTTATCATTGTACAACTTATCCTTATAATAAGATGTGTCCTATAGGGTGGATTTTACAACCAACACATTCTTTCTTGTCACTTCTAACCTTGGATGTTCAGGAGACCGGTGCAGTCGCTGAAGCTACTTTTATTCCTACCTCTTTAGTTGTTTTGGCTGTTAGGTTCCCTTTTATTTTGTTTGTTGTGCTTTATTTGTTTGTATTCCTGTACTGTTCTGGTTTATTCCAGTGTAATTATTATGTTCTCATGTACCTTTTGCTTTAAATATTAATATAAGTATGTTTTGAGGGGGAAAACATTAGAAAGGGGAAAGGTTTGAAGCCATAAATGTCATATCCAACGGTTCTATTACGGTCTCATATTATTGGGTTAACAAAGAAATTTTTAGAACTGTAGTATAATGGAATGTTTGAATTTGAAGGTTGATAGTTGAGGGTATGAAGCATGGTTATCAAACCTGGACCGGACCGGTCGGTTCGGGTCGGAAATCGGAGAACCGGCCGTCAAGACGATCCGGAAAAGGGTAGAAACCGGGGTCACAGGTTTTTTTTAAAAAAAAAATATAAAAAGAGTCGTGTGAAGCATTTACATACAGAGAAAGAGAGAGATGGAGAAAGAAATGGGAAGATGAGGTCGGATCTGAGCTTTGTCAACTCCGTCATCGAAGACTCCGAGCGTCGTCGGGCTCCGGCGTCGGAGACGACTTGTAAAGACATGGAGAGAAGGGAGGAGGAGGCCAGTTGCATGGCGGAGATCTTTCTTCGTCCTCTTCCATTTGCCCAACATGTTGTTGCAGAAACATGGAGAAAATCGTAGGATGGCTGAAATGCTAGAGAGAGGGGGAGAGAAAACACTCAACTCAAACAAAGAAATAGAAGCCTGTAACATCCCGTTTTCATAAACGTTTCTGGAGCTGAGAGTTGAAAATATTTTACATAAACAAAGAGTAACTGAATAACATTGTATGTAATATATCTAACTGAATGTTAACTAATACAGTCATCCAAGTCTAATACTTCTAACATAAGTAACCCAAAAAGATGATGCTTCCGCAGGGTCCTCATACCGGCTTCTTACCCTTGTCCTCGATCACTTCCCGGGATCCTGAAGCTATGGCAGGGGCTGAGGTTCAATTCCCATTGAACCTCATGTAACGATTAACCTCATGCTTATGTAAACAGTATATGACAGTTATCACAGATATACAACATAATCACAGTTTCAAACAAATATCCACATGTAAGGCAATAACATAACACAGCCACTGCAATATGTATGTTATCCCAGTCTGCACATAACCAGTGCCACGACGGCCTATCGTGTCCTCAGCGCTAGGAAAACTCAACGGTGTTATCAAGACTATAACCCGTATACAATTCAACTCTCATGAGCAAATTTCAAAACAGAGTATTATCATGTGAAAACAACAATCATATATAACCAAACCATAAGCATAAGCGTTAATGTTACAATACGCGTCCGTACATGAGTTTAACGGGTCGTTGGGTACGTTCGTTGACGGTACGCATGCACAGTCTATCCTAAAAGAGTGATATTGTCTCAATTACTTCTCAAACAATATTTCAAGAGACATCTTGGTCATATTTGACATTTTTACCCTTGAAGGATTTATTTTCATTTATTTCCACATAATTTTCGGAAAAAACGCTGATGCAGAATTTCGCCTAACTTTGAAAAATCATAACTAATTCCAGAAAAATCGAAAAGAAGATCCGTAAAATTTCCTGGAATCCTTGAGATGTCTAATTTCAAGGAAAAATACTGGAACTTACCCAAAACTCATGGATAATTCTCAGTTTCCAGAATTCAAACTGCTGCCCAGAATTTCGCTCAGAAATTGTAGCTTAACTTCTGGGATTTTTATCTTTTTGCACAGAACTTGACATACTCTTTATATACTTGGAAAGTCCTAAATGTCTACTTTCATCATGAATTTTCCCAGAATTTTAGAACATCTTCTTCATCATAAGATACTAGCATTTTTACTACTGACTCCAGAAGTTCTTATTTGCTGAAATTTCGCCAAAGCTTCGCTATTTTGATCATAATCTTCCAAAAATTTTGCTATAACTTCTTCCTCATCAAATTTTCGAAATAAAGCTATTGGAAACCATGAAAACATGAAAATAAAACTGGAATTGGAAGTTTGATGATCAAAATAACATTTCTAGCATTTCTACTTCATAAACTTAAGAACTTAAACTTGAAAGCTAAGAACTTCCTTACCTCTTGAAGACCACTTGCCTCCTATTTTCTGCAGCTCTTCCACACTCACTCTTTCTCTCTAAATTTTCGGCCAAGCTAAGTGAATTGGTGAGGAGAATGTGTTGCCTAATGCCTCTATTTATAGTAGAAGGGGGTGGCATGCTTGTAATTTCTCTTCTTAGCATACAACCATAGGATTTTTCTTGATGAGGAAGAAATGATCTTGCCCCTTCATCCCCCCTTCATCCCTCTTGGCCGTCCCCCCCCTTCTCCTTCTAGAATTTTTCTTGCTTTGTCCCCAAGAAAAACCTTTTTTTTTATTAAATTAACTTAATAAATCCCAAATCCTAATTTAGTTAGGTGTAAGTTGGTGTTTAAATTCAAAATCTAATTTCACTTTTGGAATCCTAATTTTATGATTAGATTTATGGTGATTTTTAATTCCCAAAATGTTTAAGTATAAATTTTAAAAGTAACCGAAAGTATTTTTGGGAATAGCCAAGTTGAAGCTCATAATTCCCTGATTCTAAATATGTATTTATCTTGGACATTTAACTTCAATATCACAAGTTATGATTTAATTTCTATAGGTTTTCTCCTTATTTCTTCTAATTAAGCAATTACTTGCTCCCTAAGACAAATAACTTGCTCCACAAGTTGTCTTAATCTTCTTCTACACACTTCTTTAATTGATTTATTATTTTTCTTCCATTTCCCTTAAAAATTTCATCCCCCCTCCCTTAATTTTTAATTATAAAATTTTGTCTTAATTGTTCTCACATGCTCAAGAAGACAATTCCCTTATTGGTCCATTTAGACTTTAGGATTTAGGGTTAATATCATTGTATAATTTATTTATTCTTACTTAGAGAGATTTTGTCTCATGAAATTAAATTAGGAATAAATGAATTAAATCCTAATTTAATCCCTAAAATATTGGTTTTTATATCAACAAGCTAAATAAATTTTTATACTCCTAAATTCTAAGAAAAATTTCCCATAAACAAAAATAAATACAATACAGAAATTTGAGACCCTATATTCACCTATTTGAAATAGATATTATCTCTGGAAGTATAATATTTAAGATAAATATTTTTATTTTTATATATATTTTTTTGTTTTTTTTCCCGGGTATTACAAAGCCTGCAATGTTGTGAAAGAACCAGAGAAGGAGAAGGAACATATTATTCAATGGATTTTAGAGTGGTAGAGTGGGGTCAAATTATTTCATTCCCAAGGAAAAAATCACGTGAAGAGGTGAAGAGGTGAAAAGACATGAGTACTTTTTTGTATCCATTGGACATAAAGTAGCCGTACATCTTTTTATCTAGTAGATATTAAAGATTTTTTTTTTTATATATAATTTCATATTAGTAAAACAAACATAAATTTTTTACTTCCTTATCGGTTTAGCCGGTTTGACTCCGGTCTGACCTACTAACCCTTAACCCAGTACCCCAACCGATTTAGTCACCCGTCTAGGTTTAATAACCTTGGTATAGAGTACTGAATTGTTTGTATCGAAAATCTGTGTGTACTTGCATTTGCATGTGACTTGCAGAAGTAACGTCACCATAAAATGAGATGCACAACACAAGTACTCTCTTCCTTTTCCTTCATTAAACTAGTCGCGTCTCCATGGGATATTACATATATCTAATAAATAAGTGAAACAAATACAAAATATTTTAATCAAGAGTTAAAGGGTTAAAATGCGCTGTAAGTTTTCATGAAATAGGTACTGCCGTACTGGGCACTAGAAAGTTTTTGAAGAGGTTATTTTGTCTCATCATGACAATATTACTTGACTTAATGTATGCCCTCAATCAAAGGTTAGTTGACTAATTATATTGAGGTGACATACCCATGTGATATTCATATCAGTATTTTGTTGGGTTAAGGAGAATTTTTTCCTAGGAAGTTTCAACGAAAGAGCTGTGGGCATCAAGAAATTTTTTTGAGGGGCAATAAAGCCTTCAAATTTACAGATTTTCTTGGGTTGATTTTTCATATTGGGAATGCATGCTATCATCAAGTACGTACCATACAATCAAATAAATTGAAATATATATATATATATATATATATATATATATATATATATATATATAAAGAGAGAGAGAGAGAGAGAGAGAGGCCTATAAACCATAGAGAAGAAAACTCAAAATCAAAAGCAAAACAAAAATCCTCAAATCCAGCAAAAGAAAATGAAAATTTTAGGTCCAGAAGCTATAATGGATGAAAACAGATAACATAGAAGGGGAAAAAGCCACTTACCAGAGAACTCTTCACAAATTTGTTTTGTGAAGCACGCCGATATCTTCTGTCCTGTAGATGATAAATATGGGCATGTATCTTAGAACAAACTTGTGAGAAGTTTTTCAGCGAGTGACCTTCACTTCTTTTGTCTTCTCAATTTTCTTCTGTTACATCTTCCAGTTCTCTAAACCCAAAATTTCCGTTTGCTTTTTTGGACTTAAGGGTTTATGGGTTTTGCTTTTGCTTTTGATTTTGGATTTATGGTTTATGAGTTTATCTCTACTCATATATTTAGTTTTGATTTATGGGCTCTTGATTTTTCATTTTATTTGATTATTTGGTGTTTGACATTGGCATTCCAAATATAAAATAAATCAAGGAAAAAAAAAGACTCTTGGACGATATTGCCTTGGCCTTTTGAAGAATTTTCTGGTATCCACAACTCTTCCATATAAAAACTTCTGAGAGAAAAATGCCTGAGGTGACATGGATGTCACTTTAACATAATTGGTCAACTACCTATTGACTATTTAAATCCGTTAGGTGATGGTAATGTTACCCCAATTTTCAAACTTTCAAAGTAAAATTGTTCCTTAAAAAACCTCATAGTGCCTAGTTCTCCTTCATAGAAACTCCCACGGCTTTTTAGCCCTTTAACCCTTTAATCAAAGTAAATAAATGTGAACCTTTGACATCAAACCTTAACCATTTAAATTTTTTTTATATATTTTTTTATTTGATATTATAATAATATCTTAATAATATATTGAATCCTAGCTGTTCAAAGTTAATTTAATGGCAGAAATAAGTGGAGCATAAGTAAAATGAAGAGATTTTTTTTTTCCCTTCCCATTATACCATTCACAATATTCAAACTCACAAACTCATACTTAAAAAAGCTTTAAGAAAAATGCGTGGTGTCAGTTGGGCTACAAAATCCTGAGAAATTGTAAATATATATAAACTGATGTATTTTCATATTATATTTGATTGATTTTTTAAAAAAATTAAAGGGCAAACGCTAACCATTCAGAGATTATCAAGCAGGATTAAATCCAAACTTTTTTCATGTCGCTGGCCTAACCTACAATGTCATCTACATAAATGATTGATTTCAAGTTTGCGAATTCAATAGCCACATCTTCTATATTTCTCATTTCGCCTTCCTAATATTTAAATACCCTCCATTGTGCTTAATATAATACATATTTTAATAAATAAATTAAAGTATATATTATATTAAGGATTGAAAATAGGATTTGATTATTACTAAAATTTGTCTAGCTCCCTTTTTTAATTTACCATTCTACTACTTACAACGAACCTGATTCAAAGGTGTGTTTGGAATCTGAACTATCTTCTTTCTTGAAATTGGAATTATTACACATTAATGCAATATATGTATGTGTGTGTATAGACACACATTGAATTACCCTCTTTTGGTTTGTGTAATTTTGACAACCACCGGGTCCGCATGCGCTTCACGTGCTATTGACATTTTGATATGTTATATTTAAAATTATATAGTATAATAATTTTAGCCAAAAATAGAGATTTAGTATTATGAAGGACATTCTTAATAGTGTTAACATTTTGGCTTAATTTTATGTTTTTAAAATAAAGAGGATGTCAGTGTAATTAAGATAATATGCAATGGAGGTTAGAGTATTTTACTCATTTCTAATTATTACGTCATGAAAAACTTGACCCCCAATTTAAAGGTTAAATTAAAAGGATTGTGAATGACTAGTTTTTTGAAGTTGGGGATTGGGTTACCGGTTGAAAAAAAGTAGATGGATCAGATTTCATATTTTATAAATGTATTGTTTTAAACCTGAACAAATAAATTTTAGTGGTTAAAATCTGATCCAAATAATTCATAATTGCAAAACAAAAAAAATTATAAAAAATTAAATTATAAAATACTATAACAATAAGTTTAAAAAATATTAAATTAAATTTAAACCATTCATTTTCCGATCCAAAGGTTGAGATGAGATTATGAGGGGTAGAAAAAGAAAAAAGAAAAAAAAAATGATTAGAAGAGTATCCCCTTCATCCAATTCAAGTCCCACTTCTCATTGCTGCCAAGGATTGGGGTAAGTTTTTAAATAATGCGACTCACACTTAAACTTAAATTCTTAACTTTAAAAGATAAAAATAAAAATCATTTTAAATTAAACTTTTGGTTATGACGAGCCGTTATGCGAGCGCGTGTATACATATATAAATAAAAGGGGCACCATGTGGGAGATGTTCCCAAGTACTCGTACAAACCTTCTCCTAACATTCACGTGCTATTGACCACTTTTTCTTGTTCTTTTCTACGTACTTTTATTTTATGATGATATTCTGATTCTATGGGATGTTTACGTAATACACTATGAAAATGAGTGGACTATGTTCACCTTTCATGTAAATGAACTGATGATCGTGATAGCACTAAATTATCACCCATGAAAATTGAAGTTTACTTATGTTTGGGGTTGAGGATTGGGAGTTAATTTTGAGTTCGTGAGTTATTTAAATTCATTCAATTTGTTTACTTAATTATTTTTAGAGTTTTAGAAACTAGACTAATTAAAGAATCGAAAGTTAATTTAATGGTGTAACTGATAATTTAGCGGCTACACAAACAATTTTAAATTTTTATATTCATTAGTTGATGAGAAATGATCAATTATACATTTAGATAGTGAAATTGATGGATACCTTTCATATAGAATACAAGTTGAGTGGTTAAAGTAGAAAAATGTTATTGGAATTATTTGATAACAATGAAGTCCCTAATGAGCATCAAGAAAAGTTTTATCGAACCGTTACCAAAACTAATGATGTTGAATGCCAGTAAATTTTGGATTTTAAAAGGAGTTAGAGTATACAATTGTGGTGGTGATAGAGATGAGGGCATTGACATAGATATACAGTTATAGGAAAAAAATGTTAGATTCAAAATAATCATACCAGATTAACAATAAGTGTGGTGTATATTGAAGAGAAATGGTAGAAAATTATTTTAGATGGTTTGGACATATATAAAGTGCTTGTTGGAAGAGTTAAACTACCAATAAGGAGGGTGACATGGATTTGACATTATGAAGTCTAAAAATGGGGAAACGAAAACCGAAAAATAAAACTCAATCAAGTCATAATCAAACATAAACTTTTGGTTAACATTCTATATTTAAATACTCATCTTGTTTTTTGAATAAAAACTTTAAATAATCGATTTTCTTTTATTAAGAAAATAATTAAAATTTGTACAGACCAATAAATATGTATTTTTTTTTCTAATTATGCCCTCATTAGTTTAGACCAATGACAAGTCTCATATGCTTTTTTATTTTTATTTTTTTTATTTACCATTTGGATTAGCTTTTGAAAATAGCATTTGGGATTTAAAAGGTAAGTATGTGAGATAAATTTTGTCTCGGCTTACGTAAACCTAGGTTTTGAGAGTTTCCAAATACTATGATCAATGTAATAAATACTGTCAAGAGGTAAAAGTTGAAAGAAAAACAGAATATAACTTCTTTGATAAAATTAAAATGAAAATATCTTGAGACAAGTGTGTGGGTTCACAAATCTAAAGCTTATATTTAGAGATGGGGAAATATATAATTGCAAATGGAGTTCAACCAAACCAACCTCACTCATTTCATCAGGTGTTGATTGATGAGCCTAATCAAAAACAGATGAGGATATTTAAGACGTTACAGCTATTGATGCTTCGTGTTACCCAACTCAATAGCCTTAGAATTGACACCATTTTCATTTTCATATATGTCATTATTATTCAAAACTCAATTAATTCATACAATTAGGGATGTACACTTGTTACTGCTGATTAGTTTGGTATGCCAGTCAAGTCAAGCTAATAATCTAAAGAATTTGATCAAATCATTCTTGATCATCAGTTCCTTTTTGTCCAACAATAGTATACTCTTATGATAATCATCATCATTGCAAAGAAAATATCCAGAAGAAAAATTATCTTCAAACAAATCAACAAAGAGTAGGTATTATATGCAGGGCTGAAGATGAGCTGCAATATTCTTTTTTTTTTAATTGAAATTTAAATATAAATTTGTCTTTTTTAAAGGTAATTTTATAATTTTAAACAAAGCATATTTTCACATCTTTTATGAATTATATAAAACTAATTACCTGAGACTGTGCCTTTGGCGTGCATACAAGTCAATGAAGATGAAATAGAAAAAATATATTTTTCTTAAAATTTTAATTTTCAAAATTGAGATGACACACATAATTTTTTATTAAAAAATTAAGAAAAATCACATTCACGTCTCACATGACAATTCAAAATAAATAAAAAATATCTCGAAATCATTAAATTATTCTAAAGTCCCATGTTGTTTAATTGTGTTGTAAATGAATTTAGTGTACATGTATCCAAATGTCATTCACTTGGAAAAAATATCCTCCCTCCCTATAGTGATATATAGGTCTTAACCAAGAGAAATAATTTATTAACAAGTCCTATAAGATGTTAATATGATAATTGAATCACTTGTCAATTTCTTATGTTCATTTATCAATGAAAATTTTTCTATGATATATTATATATATATATATATATATATTTATTTATTTATTTGGATGGGACCTAAAAGTGATTTTCTCTATTAATTTTCATCATATTGTTAAGTCCCCTCAAAGCCGTTTTACTATCATTTACTTGTTAACTTGTCGTTGGCTGTGTGGCTCCCGAATTAAAGCATATGAGACTTTTGATAAATGTCCATTAGACTTAATTACAATTAAAGGATATAATTCATAACAATTTAATCATTTTAAAGAAGGGGTTTAGTTTTCTCATATTGTATGAGAAAACTAAGATTCTTACACACACATGAAATGGTGGGATATATATATATATATATATATATATATATATATATATATATATGTATGTATGTATGTATGTATGTATGTATGTATGTATGTATGTATGTATAGGTCCCACCATTTCATATGTGTGTGACATGAGAAAACACTTCTCCTACAACATGAAAAGTGTTTTTCCCTTTAAAGAACTACATTTCTTATTGTATTTTGAATTGTTGTGTGAGACCTAAGAGTAATTTCCCTTAAAAAAAACTATGTAGACAAAATGACTTTGGTTGGTTGCATGGTGTTTCTGTCACGGAATTGTCAAACTGAATTGCTCATGAACCACACGACATATAAATAGAAAATTTAATATAAAAATTAATTTAGTTTGTCAAAAATATTTTTTACCTCTTTGTTCAAAAACATTACTAAATAAAGAAAAAAAAATTATTTAAGCATAATAAATACTACTATCTCCAGTCGAGGTGACTAATTTAGAGAGATTAAGAAAGTTAAATAAACTACTTTAAATTATGGATTTAATGTTTCTGCTTCTGAGGCAAAATCATTTTTTCTGCCGCACTCACATATAAGTGAGTGAGGCCCATTATTGAAAGAAGAGAGAAAAAAATGGGCTACACTCACTTATATGTGAGTGCGACAGAAAAAATGTTTCTGTCTCAGAAGTAGAAATATTAAACCCTTAAATTATTTATATTTATTTTTTTCTCCAAACTAATTTTTTTTAACTTCTAAACTAATGTATAATTTAATAATACAATATATTATATAATATATGCTTTAATTAAGTAATTTGTTTAGTTTTTTAATCTTTTCAAATTAATTAACTAGGTCTTATATTATTAATGAGATACAGTATATATCATATTGTTTAAAAAAACTTCTGCTTTCCTTTTACCAAACACTCCAACCGTTCAACGTTAGTAAAAAGTGATCTGAGTCATTCACGAAAATGTTAAATTCCAAATAAATTTATGATGATGAAGCAACAATTCAATAAATCTATGATCTTGTAAGCTGCATCAAATGATACGAATAACATTGGCAAAATTTCAGACAAGGATCGTTGTAGCAAATTAATTTCCATTAGTTCCTGAAGAAATCTGAAATTTCATTATATTGTAATCCCATGGGCCTGTAGTTGAATTAATTTGTAAAAGGAGAAGACAAAAATAACACTTAATCAATGGAGAAAGAACCTGACTTATAAATGACAAACACATTATGAAGGAGCGCATTAGAAAATGGTTAAGTCAAAATCTATTATAAATAGAGAGAAGAGACCATGAACAAGTGAAATATTCTTATAAATAAGTAGAATTCCGCTTTTTTCAAAAAGTGTAATCTTAAAATTGTCCACATAACTATTCCATTTTCACTTGTGTGTTTGTGAGGAGACCTGGCGGCGGTGAAAATTTTTCACTAGAGCTTGATGTACCCTTTCATTTGCTTTCATAGCTTCATTGAAGCTCTGATTCCAAAGACGATATATGATTGAAATGTTGGTTTCATTGGAGGATTTTGGGTTCTCTTCAATGGTGTCGTCGGTCGAAGTTGGTGGATCGTTAATTAAAGGAACGGGTTTTTTGCTATTCACAATCATAATAGGTAACGATTCAAAGGGAGTAGAAGATGAACCCCTTCCTTTAATTAACCATCTTCCATCTTAATTAGACCGAAGACACCATTGAAGAGAACCCAAAGTCCTCCAATGAAACCAACATTTCGCTCATAATAGGGCAACGAATCAAAGGGACTAAAAGAGGTCATAGACGGAGGCAGAGAAAGAAGGCTCTGATCAGCTTTCAATGAAAGTTTCCGCATGAGAGATTTGACGTGGTGGGGAAGAGTGGTGGGCGAGGGAGGGAGAGAGTGAAAGTCTGCATAGGAGAGAGAAAGCATGAGAGAGAAGCAATTATTTTTTTTAAAAAATATCAGTGCGTGGGCCACACAGAACATCCGTTTTCATTAAGTTAGTGTATTAATTTATATAGTATGTACCCCTCAAAATAGGTTAGGCCCATCAGGCCGGTCCATTTAATCCTAGTCTTTTAAGGGTTGGGCTTAAAAAATGGACGAAATATTTAAAATTAGTCCTGGAGGACCGGCCTTGACGGGCCACAGACTTAAACGGGCCGGCCCTACAGGCCCTTTTCACTATGACATTTTTTTTCCTTTTTAAAATTATTAATTTATATATATATATATTGCATTTGTTATAGAGTTATTTATCCATTTAACTACAAATACATAATAACTATACTCTAATTTTATGATTTGATTTATTATTTGTTACAAATAGAGATTATGGATGTGTTCATGATGTGGGAGAAGAATTTTATGATATTCTTACTCATGAGCTTGAGGCTACTACTCAAAGTGAAGAACAATCAAATGTCATTAAAATCGATGATAGTGATGAATATGACGACAATAATAGTCATCGTACTAATATTGCTTAGTGGTATGTTTTTTATGTTTTATGTGATTTATTTGTGAACATAGTTTGCTTTTGATTATGAATTAATGACTGTGCTTATTTATTGGATGATTCATGTTGTAATTTACTAATTATATTTTTTTAAAAAAAAGTAGAGGCAAAATAGTTAAAATTTAGAATAGTAATTTTCGGGCCCTGCGGGCCAGCCCTGACCCTGGTGCTCTAGGGCCGAGCTTTGAAAAACATGTGTTTTTCTTACTCGAGGCCTTGGAGGGCCGACCCTGGCCCTTCACGGGCTAGCCGGCCCTGATTGACAGCTCTAATATAGTCTATGTGTATTTTAAAAATAATTCTCCCTTAATTTATATAGTCTGTGTACTTTAGTACCTTCAAAAACTTAAGGGAGGATTATATTTAGGTCCTAAAGACAAAAAAATAATTGCTAAAAAGTCCTGTGCCAGAATTTAATTACAAAAAAATCCAAAAAAGTCTTTGAGACTTTTTTATAATTAATTGAATTCGTATTTACAACTGAAAATGCTATATTTATAACAAAAATTCTCAATGCGCATTTACATCTGAAAATGCTATATTAACAACTCAAAATACATTTTCAGTTGTAAATGCGGATTGAGAACTTTTGTTGTTAATATAGCATTTTCAGTTGTAAATATAGTATTTTCAGTTGTAATTACCGATTGAAAATATTTTACTTAATTACAAAAAAATCTCAAGAGACTTTTTTGTAATGGAATTCTGACATGGAACATTTTCGTAATTATTTTTTATCCTTGGGACCTGAGTGTAATACTCCCAAAACTTAATGGTACTATATGCCCTAATAGTACTATGTGCCTCTGATATAAAAATTATTATTAAAATTGTACCTTTACAATTTTTTTCCTAATAATATATGTTGGCTGAGTCAAAATGGAACAAAATTTTCTCACCAGCCAATATTTCTCCAATCCTGAAATGTTTAAACACATGTCTTTTTTTCATCACACATAATTTAAAAAGTTAGAGTATTAGTTATGACTTGTAAATTACTTGCTATAAATTTTATTGTATTTATTGATGTATTAATATATCAAAGTTATAATTAATAATCATATCTATTATATATAGAATCTAAAACATAATCTAAGGTTTGTATTTGCCTACAATAAATTATGCAACTTGCTATGATTCTATCTCCCCGTTATTATGCTACGGATGGTATGTGATAATGAGCACTTCCATAGGAAGTAGATAACTAATTTATGTGTGTGTGTATAATTAGTTATTTTTTTGTGATGAGTTAAATTAATTATCTGGAACGAATGTATATTACTTTTTTTTTTTAAAAAAAAAAAACCCTTTAATCATTATCCCAATATTCAATAGATGAAAACTCCCTTTACTATATATGCAATTAACATGGATAGTTTAAGCAGAATTCATACATTTATAATTAAGAGATAAAGAAGATTGAGTTTTTGCACTTGATATCAAAACAAATTCTTCAACTTGCTCCTATGTTTAAGGAGTAAAAGCTATCTGGGGTGGGGTTGATTTTTTTAATTATATATATATATATATATATATATATATATATATATATATATATATATATATATAGGCACAGATATATATCCTGCTAGTCGAGATAATTATGTTCGACACATGACCAGGCATTAAATATCTGGATCCTTTTTAGAGGAGATTTGAACGATGATTCATCACATTTAAAAAGGCTAACCTTTTTCCCTGCACGCAATTCTTTTTAACTTTTTGAATTTAAAATTATCTTAAAGAATATTGTACCTAAAAGATGGACCAAGTGAAGAAATCATAGAAATAAAGTATAAAGGAAAGAAGAAGAAAAATTGAGGTGACATAATTAAAGTGGAATTTAATGAAGTGGCCTGACTTTAGGGTTTTAGGGAAGTGAGATAATGAGGGTTTGTTGGGTTGTTAGACATTTTTCTTTTTCTTATTTTTGCTCGAAGGGTTGTTAGAGATTGGATTATCACTTTGTTAATTAGTGTGAGACAAAGGGGATAACAAATTCCTGTATAAAGTGATTATTACACCCCCAAATAGTTAGTGGTTAATAAATATGATCCAAACAATATAATGCATATTTTCAAACAGCGCAATATAATGCATGCTTTTGGAATTTTTAGAATTTATAGTATCATTATTATTATTATCACTACTACTACTATTATTTTTAGTAGCTTCTTACAATAATTGCGAATTTTGATACGTACATATGATTTGATATTTTGATACTCCCTCCGGTTCTAATTATAAGATATATTTAACCGATTTTGGAGAAATTAAGAAGGGGAGTTAAATTAGTTAATTTCACTCATTTTTCTAAAATGCCCTTATATAAATTTTCAATGACATTAACATACCTCCTCAACCTAAAATCTTTATTTCCATACTTTCTAATTGAAATGATGATCTTATTATATATACATGTGTGTGTATACACATATGTATGTATGTGTGTGTGTATACACACATATATATCTAGAACCAAAAAAAAAAAACACACATACACCCCCCACAGATACATACACATATTTATACACAAATACAAACCCCCACATCCCCCAACACACACACAGTATACACACATCCACACACAGACACACATAATGCGTGTGTATGTCTATATGTGTGTGTATACATATATAAATATATATGTGTGTGTCTATGCATACATGTGTGTTTATATATATATATTGATAAATTAACGTTAACTCATTGATAAACAAATTAAAATCTAATAATTTAAGAGTTTTATTGACTGGAAAATTCTATGCATCTAAATGCATATATTTACCAAAAGCTAAACACACTTGAGAGGGTAAAATAGAGGTGTTTTAGGAAGAAATTAACAAAAAATTTAATTTTGTCCTATAATTAGGACCAAAGCTAATTCTCAAATGTTGTCCTATAATTAGGACTGGATAGAGTATATCATATAAGAGAAGTCAATTAGTTTTTTTGCCGGAATATAAGAGAAGTTAATTAAGTTGTACTTTGATTAGATATCTATTTATACTTGAAATTATTATATCAGATCAATAATTGGGTTGTATGCATGCATTTGTCATGAAAATGCTTGGAAAGACGTTAAAATCTTCCGTATTGCCGAAAAATAAGAATCTGTAATTGTTGTTTTCACATAAAATTGGATGATATTATTTTTCTTTTAATTTTAAAAGGACCACTATATAGTAGAATGATTATCAGGAATAAAAATATAATAAAAAATTTTAAAATAAATTTTAAAATGATTATTTTTTTCTTAAAAAAAATATCATGTTAACACTAGAGAATTCTTTCTAAAAATAAACTGGATATCAGTTTTTATTTTTGGATAATGTCACAATAATAGGAAAATTAAAATTTCTATAAAGTAGAAAGAAAGAAATATGAGAAGAATTCAATTCATTAAACTAATTAAAAAAAAATTAATATTCCGTGCTATACATAATGAGTCCATCCAAACAATTAATATTCCGAGTACTAGCAATATGAAATGGTTCACATTTTGGGAAGTGATATCGGACGAAGGATTCAAAAATTTTAAGCTTTTTTTTCTTAAAAAAAAAAATTCGCAGAATTGATTCAAAAGATTAAAAAAATAGGTCTATGACCAGATGTTGTAAGAGCCAAGATATAAACATTAGGAAGAGGAAAGGTTTGAAGCCATAATTGTCATATCCAACGGTTCAACAACGGAGCAATATCCCGATATATTATTCGTTTAAGGTTTAATTTTAAGAACAACTTTTTTCCCCCTTTGAAAAGTATAAAAGTAGATATAATCTTTTAAAAATGATGTAATTTTAGTAATTCCATTAAATTGGCTCAAACATATATTATAAAGCTTAATAGAGAATAAGTGGGGTCCAAATGAAAAAAGAGACGAACGATTTTGGTCTTATTTCATATAATCTCTAAAATTGCTTTATTTTTAAAAGATTGTGTCCACTTTGGTATTTTTCAAAAGGTAATTGTGCTAAATGCTCATGGTGAAAAATTTTGTTGTTAAAATTATAACTTAATTAATTTTTAGAGGTTCCTTGAATCTAACTTCATATAACATATATATCTTAAGTTTTCACTTACTCACCTCAAAGTTAGCTCTTTTGAGTTTCTTTGCGTTCAAGAGATGCATCAATATTACTTGTGAATTTCATTTTGTTGCTTTAGAAAAATTATATCCCCCTTTCTACTCAGAAATTAATGCAATGAAAACTTCCAAAAAAAAAAAATCTATAGTGACAAGAGAATCAAGAGATCGTTTCTTTGAAGATCAAATTTGCTAATCTTAGTTTTCCACATCGTGTGATACTTGATTCATAGTCTATTGATAACTCTCGCCTTCATCAACCACAAATCACTTTAAGTTTTACATCAATAAAATTGTCCATTCCTTTGCAACATTGGTTATCCTGCTTAAAATTTATTTGATTTTTTCTCTTGCGTGTGATTCTCCTTAGACTTTATCATCAGCGAAGAGATATGCTGAGGTCTTTGAAGTTAACTTGCGATGAGAAATAGAAAAACATGAAGAAATTGAATGTTCAAATGATTTCCAAGCACACATTTTTTTTCCCCAATCATGAAAGCACGATAAGCACTAAGAGATGCGTGCAAAATCTAATTAATGCCCAGGGATGTGCTATCCCAATTGCTTGTATGAATTAATTTGTCTTGCCTCTAACAATCCTTTCAAATGAAGGCTTTAAGATTATTATTAGTATGATTTTATATAAAAAGAAATTTAAACTATTACAATTTTTATTTGAACAGTTCACAACTGTCCAGATCACATTATTTTATTTATATAAAAAATTATAATAATATTTTTATAAAATATTAAATCTAGACAATTGAATCTTGAGCCAATGGTGATGAAAAAGATAAAGGAGGGGGAAAAGAAGGAGAAGGGTGTGGGAGAGAAGCTGCTTCTGTTTTCTTCTCATTTTGTATCCATATATGAAGAGAAAATTTGGGAAGAAAATGGAATAGGCTCGATCCACACCACTTTTTTTTTTTTTTTTTTTTTCCTGCACTTCTCTTTTTCTTCAACTTTTCCTCTTTCATTTAAACAGAGAAGACTCATTTTTTTCCCAATATTTTCCTCTCTAGTTTTCCCTATATCCAAACAAAGGCTAATTAAAATTTAACTAATTCACACATAATTTCTCTTGTTCTAGATATAAGCCATTTCCAACTAATTTACGGATAATAATAAAATCAAATAAAAGTATTAAATTTATTATAAATATAAGTGATATTTTACTCTTTTAATAATTTCATTAAACTCTATCATCATATTAATTTATACTGGCTCAGTATCCATTTTTTAAGAATGGGCATATGTATAAAAAATATTTAGTACTCTTTTAAAATAATAAATATATGCCTCATAAAAAGATCGAAATATAACATTGTCTAAGATATGCTCTATATCTGAGACCGAGGGAGTATATAGGTGATTAACATCATCTATAATATTATATAACCGATGACCTCTCATATTTTATAGGAGTAATTAACATCTCATATAAACCTCCTCTCCTCTCTCTTCCCTCTTTTTCTCTCTTCTCTCTCCTGCTCGCCTCTGCTTCTTGCGCTCGCCTTCAACTCTCGCTGGCGGCTTGTGATGAACAAGCCGCCAGCGAGCCTATTTTTGGTGCCACAAACAAGTTAGAGATGCAGTTTAGAGTCCAGATCTATTATCTGCGGTCCTCTCACTTTGAGTTTTGTCGGTTGTCGCTTTCTTTCGTCCTTGTGGCGAGTCCTTTTCTCTCATTCTCTAGATTTGATCTGCCGAGGTGAGAGTTATCTGTTTTCTATTCCTTTTCTTGTGGTTTTGGGTTTTGTGGTGGCGTTCTTGTCTCGGGAAATAATCAGATCTGTCAGATATGTTTTCAAATCCTCTTGGTTGGATGACTGTTTGGACGTTATGAGGTCTTATTATCTCTTAAGAACTCGGATCTGCATTCTTAGGGGAAGATCTAAAGAGGTGTTTTTTGGTGTGTTGTCGAGGCCACCGGACTTGTTTGGTTAGAGGAGTAGATGTGTTTTTCAGGACATTAAGGGTCCTCTTTCTTCCGAGGTTGGGGGTTTACTGGTTTCTTTACCCTAAGATGGTGTATCCAGTTAGCTGATTTAATTGCAGTTATTGCTTATAAGATTGTGTGCCCTTTGAGGTGAGTTTTCTAACCAACACTTTCTTGCTCATCACTTCTAACATTAGGTTTCGAGGAGGCCGATTATGTCCATGATTCTACTTCAGCTCTTATATTTTTAATATATGGTCCTTGGCTATTATTATATCTAGTTTATTTTATTGTTATTGTTGTTGTGTTTGTTGTCTTTGTTTTAGTTTTATTTGTGGTTGTTTTTATGTATTGTATCTGTTTTCAATATTAATATATATATTAGGGTTGTAAAAAGAAAAAAAAAACCTCTCATATAGATTATGTCAATCTTGGAACCTTAATATGGGTCAAGTCTCCCGGTATATAGTCAAGTAAACCAGCTTTAATAACAATAATAATAATAGAGACCAAATCGGCCCATAATAAAATAGAGGTATTTTTGGAAAGATTTCTTCTTAGGGAGGGAACAAATAATTAAGTCCAGGAATTTTTTAAATTTTTTTAAAAAATATTATGAAATCTGGACCACCTAATATATTTAGAGGACGGAGACCAAAAAGGAAAAAGAAAAACCTATTTAGAGTGATTCGACTCAACCTTAGTCGCTTCGGGGTCGAATCACTATTTACCATGAATTAAATACAATACAGTGCAATTAACTCGGGAATGTTCTCTTAATCAAAGAGCCAAATTTATTTTGAATTTCCTAAGATAAACTAAGTGATATAAACATGGTTAGAAATTTGGGGTTCCTAAATAAGTTTTCTCTAATTAAAATGCATAGGAAAAATAAAGAAACTATTCCTATATTTTTTGGTCTTTTTGGAGATAAGGAAAAATACTTTGGATAGAAATAAGATTAAATGGTTAATGCTCTTGGTAATGAAGAAATGACTATCCTTACTCTTAAAAGATTATGGGAGTTAAAATTCATTAAGTCTTAAGAAAAACCTCAAGATACCACTTGAGTCCAATATTCCCAATTAATAGTAGCTCCTATAACCATAGCTAACTACTATCTCTTGAGAAATTGTTTGAGCCCACTTAATGCGTAATTGAAATTGGAATTATGCAACATGAGACTTCTAAATTTGAGTACTAAACAGTCCCTCAAAAGGGTACAAATCAACCACATTAATTAGACAATACTATGCTAATCAACATAGCTTCATTGAAACCACAAAGAAATTCATTCACATATAAAAATCACACTACAAAATCCAATCTCAACTACAAATATCAAACTAACAGAGATAATTACCATTAATCTCAGTTCCAGAATCATATATCAAAATTTAGCAATTCAAATATATAATCCTAGACTAATAGTAAGATAGATAAAACTCCCCTAATGTAGTCCAATGAGCTCAAGAACAAGTCTTCATCACCAAGAACAGAGAAATTCAGCCACTCATAGCTACCAAACAGTCCAGAAAAATCAGTGAAATCAAATTAATCATGGTTCGCCGGAAAAATTGCAAGCTCGCCGGAATCTGGAATTAGCTCGCTGGAAAATGCAAGAGCTTCGCCGGAAAATTCAAAACTCGCCGGAAGGTGCAGAAAACCTTCAGCCAGCTCCAGCTCAGTCCGACGGTGGAGAAGAAGACGATGCCTCTCTGATTTCCGGCGCTCTCACTCTCCCTTTCTTCTTTTTCCCGTCGCCGAATTTCTCTGGTCCTTTTTTTTTTGATTCCAATCTCCCAGCGGCGTTCTCTGTTCAGTCCGACGGTGCGGGGTGGTGGTGGAGTGAAAGAGGAAGAAGATGGTCTTCCCTCTTTTTTTTCGATTCCCAAATCTTCCCCCTGCTCCCTCCGTTTTCCTCTCCGTCTTTCCTTCGTTTTTCTCCTCCCCCCCAAGCCGCCACTGTTTGTTTTCTTTTTAAAACTCCCGGCCTCCTTCTCCTGTTCCGCAAAAAAAAACATCAGACCTAATTAATTGGTTCCTGGTCAAAACGCAAGTTTTGACTAGGGACCAATTTGCAAAGTTAAAAAAGTTTCAGAGAGGGACTAAAGTGTGAAATTTTGAAACATGTTTGGGGTAAAACTGACATTTCCGAAAATACTGGGTCATTTTATGTAATTTTTCTCTATCTTCAAAAATATTAATTTTGACCCAAAGGACATTTTTCCCAAATTCTTCCATTTAATTCTAAAATTCCTATAATGCAAGATTAAGCACAATAGCATCAAAAATCTAAGAAATCATTTGTATGAATAATTAACAAATATTGACCATTTTACCCTTAATTTCACTTAATTCAATACAAATGTCCTTAACTCAAATTAATGCTTAATCATGCAATAATGTCTCAAGAAAATGCATTAAGAACCCCAATTTAATCATAAAATATCATGTAAAAATATGGTTCAATCATAGGGATAGCGATCTAGAATAATAAAATACGATACACAATCATAGCTAAGAAGGTTAATGTTTCAAATTTTATAGACTATATTCCATTCCTTTCATGTTATAAATAGTTTTAGGAGTGCCTATATGTTTCGAAATATAAGATATTTTGAGAAAAATAGTATTTCATTACTGACATTATTCCAAATTGCCCTTATTATTGTACTCACCAAGCAATCTTTCTTTCTCTGTTTTATATTAATTGAAGGGTTATATATTTTTAAATGTTTGTAAGAATTTTTTTTTTCAAACAATAAGATTTCAAATTGCATTTAATAAACATTATCAGTATGGGCAATTCTAATGATAAGTGTACTCGATCTGGCTCTTACTACAAGATCAATTCATTTTTTTTAACTTAATTATAAAATATGTTGTGTATTATTAGATTTTATATTAATTAGTAAGTCATACAAATTATTTTGGTATGAAAATGATAAATATAAATATAAATATTTTAAAGTAATTCATTCAACCTCTTCAATCTCTTAAATTGAAAGAAAGTCAAATGAATCTTATATTAAGGACATAGAGTTAGTAAAATATACCATGCCTTCCAAAAGAAACTCTTAGTCTAAGATAATTCATTTAGAGATTTATTAATTATTATTTTTCAATTTTACCTCTATTTATTGGTATATACATAACGTTTGATATAAAAAAAACAGGCGGAAAATGGAAATAGATAAGACAAATTTGAGCAGAGATAAATTTGATTTTTTTTTTTTTTAACTTAAGAAAGATTTAATAAGTTAATTTTTCTTATTTCATTGAGAGAGTTAAACGAGGCCTATATTTTAGATTGATTATAATATTAGTAAAGGGTCTGTACGTTTAAGCATCCCCCAGCTACGCACTTGTGTTGTCACTGGACCCAACACGTTTCACTGTTTCCGACCCAGACTTCACACCTAACTCTTTATGCCCTCTTTCATTTATTTTTTAAAAAGTATTTTTATTTTATAAAATATAAATATATATAATTTTGATAAAATTGTGATAGGAGATCAATTTCTTTTTCATACAAACGTCGTTATAATGTGTATTTCATTCAAATTAAGAAAGGACGATGTAATTTACATATTTATATAATTAACTTAAAAATATAAGAAGAAATAAAGATAGATACAAATTAAAGTTGTTTTACACTCCTAATAAGAAAAAAGTATAATGTAACCTTCGAAGTTTAAAAGTTTGATGGATAAGATACCACCAAGTTGGAAGATCGATGTTTTACCCTTTTACTTTCCATAATCCAACACCTTTTTACTTCTCTTTTTCTTTTCTGTCAAAAAGTGATGTTCCCTTGGAAACAATATTAGTGATTTAAACGTCATTTTGACCTTTTATTTTTATCCCACTAATATTCTTCATGCTAATAAATAGTTTTTGTTAGTTGGAGCTGACTGTGTGTGTGTGGTCTACATATAAATAAGAATGTACGTACGTGCACCATTTTTTTTGGGAGGAGGAGGACTGTGAGAGTATTATGTTTTTATAAACACTAAGTTTTAAGTTATATATTGGTGATTTATTTAATGCACTTTCATTCTTTGATTTAAACGATTAAGTACTTCTAAAAACCAAGAGAATTACATATGTATTATTTAAAATTGAAGATAACTAAAATGCAGATTATTTTACAAATTATAAATTGAGCTAAGTTGTAAGGTATATGTATGACCCGTACAAAATTATTTAACTTATTTCTAGTTAAAAAAAAAAAAGCTATTATTACTTATTTATTATTTATTGATACAATATTAACTAAACTTAACATATAACTAAATCATCCGTCACTATTGATCCATTATTTATTGAAATATCTTTTAATGTCGGAATATTTTATACTCTTGACCAAAAAAGAAAAGAAAAGAATATTTTATACTTTTTTTTTTTTGAAAAAAAGGATGATATCGTACCATGTACAGAAATCACACACACACACACAACACACACTCACATATATTCACTATTTATTAACTATTTATTACTATTGATGGGTTTTTTTTATTACTTTTGTAATAATTCGTAAAATTCAAATAATTATTTTTAAGAAATTAAATTCCATGGAGGTTTACCAGAGTTGAGTTCATACTCACTTTAATTTAAAATAAAATCAGGGAGGAATTATATATTTATTGTGTGCTAATGAACTTTAGCTCAATTGGCACCTAGCTCTTCCTTTGGGGGAGATGTCACAGGCTCGAGCCTATGTAAGTTGAGTGGGTGTGTTAATGTATTGTGTGCTTATCATTTGATCATATAAGAAGATATATTTATTCACTACTATAGAAATTGCTATATCAGACGGTTATCATCTGTGATATATAATGACTTCAAACCGTCATATATCGGGTGTTATAAAAGTTTGGTGTAGATGCATTATGGGTTACAAACCATGATTTATTATGTATTTATTATAACAGTTCTAACCCGTTATGCATTGATATGTAGTGAAGCCATACTATGCGAAATGTTATCATGATAATAAAAATGGCTTCACGTAAACAACTGTTTTATATACTGTAAATGCTGGCATAATAAATATGGCCGGGTTTCAAATAAATAACCATTATAAACTTTGTAATGTACATAACGGTACTTTCACAATAACTGTTATATAAAGTTTAGTATACATAATGGTCATTATATTATAACCGTTATTTATTTGCTACAAAAGATATTGGGTTTGATGAAACAATCGTCATATATAGTATATAAATATAGGGATAACATATTTACCTTTGAGACAGAAAACCTTTTCTGCCTCAAGGATAAAACGACGTGGTTTCACTTCTTCTTTTTTTTTTTTTTCAAAAAACCCTCCTCTTTTAACCAAAAGTCCACAACCTTGCACCACCCCCTCCTCCTTTATCCTCTCTGCAGAATATACTGAATCTCTCTACCACCTGAATCTTCCCCAGAACAAATGGCCGCCAAAAGATTTCTCGATGATTTTGATGCAGACCCAAAAAAGCGAAACGATAAACGCGTCAAACCTACTCGACCTTTTTTTGCATCGTATGTACTCAACTCCGATCATCTTCTGCATATTCATTCATATTTAGTTTGTACTGAATAATTATTAGGTTTAGAATAATATGAATCGTATGTGTTCACTTCTGTATTACATTCTAATATGAATCGATCTTTTATTAGATGTCAAATGGCTCTAGAATCTATGGATTGCAATAAATCAAAACGAAATTTAAACGTAGGGGAATTATAGAAAATTTATTAATGTCGGTCATGTTGCTGAATTTCCTCGTTCGTGGTGACATTGAAACTAAATGTTTTTGGCGCAACTGATGATTCATGGACTCATGTAGGTTTTTGTGTGTTTGAATTTGGTTGCTGTAGAGAGGATAAAGGAGGAGTGGGTGGTGCAAGGTTGTGGACTTGTGGTTAAAAGAGGAGGGTTTGAAAAAAAAAAGTGAAACTACGTCGTTTTATCTTTGAGGTAGAAAAGGTTTTCTGCCTTAAAGGCAAATATGTCAATCCCATAAATATATAAAGGTTTTCATGTAAGAATCGTTAAAAAATGGGGATTCTTCTTTCGATACCCCCCTTACATGCATACAGAAAGAACTTGTACACAAATTTGAGTATTATAGAAGCTCACACATCAAATATAGTCATGCATTTTGATATGGATCAAGACATTCTTAGTTTTATGGCTGGACTCAATGGAACTCCCTACCATAAAGGGCTCAAGGGGTATGCAGCTTCGAGCAAGAATTGATAGAGAATGAGGGGTTAGATCTATAGTACGCCATTTGCTCTTTCTTGTTAGGTTGCATATGGCGTTTTATAAATCTAATCTCTCCTTATCTATCAAGTGTTGCTTGAGGCCGCATACCCCTTGATCCTAGGCACAAAGCCGGGAATGTCATAATCTATCATAAATTGCACGACTATACTTGATGTGTAAGCTTCTGTTCTTTTATATAGTCAGATCCAACAAGCAAAGCAAAAGCAGTAACTCTATCTATTACATATATAAATATATTTATATGTATTATAAGACAATAGTATACTGTATGAAAATAAGGTGGGTAGGCCACACAACAATTTCAAGCACACAACATAAGCACAACTCCTCCTACTAATACCTATAGTGCATACTGGAAAAGCAAACTTGGATTGATGGTGGCCTTTAGGCTTTAACTCTACAAGCTAACATGATTATGAAGGAGAGATGAGTTGTGGATTGTGTTCTCCCTCTGTAGGTTATACATGTGGCATGTAGAGACATTTGCGAATTATGTTCTCCCCTGTAAATTGTGGCTTTAGCAACCATATGCTTCTTGAGGCTACCTACCACACTCAACATGGTGAAATCTTTAACGACTTCCTTTAACAAGAGAGGAACCTTGATCAAAGCAATTGATTTTCCCAAAAAAAAAGGAGAGAGCATGACTTAGGTCAAAACCTAGCCACAAAACACTAAGTGAATAATAATGAAGAATATAGATTAAAGAAAGGAAGTAATGCATCCATATGATTAGAAAACCACGTAAAGAAAAGCGACTTGACTAAGGCTGAAGAACAAAAACACAAGTAAAGGCAACCAAAGTAACTCGTGTAGCTATTGCAAGCAAAAATATGGAGAACACTTTGGATTGCATAAATCCACTAAAAACAACTGAAGGATGCCAGAAACTCCAACCAAGTAAGTTTCGAGGTTGGTTGGTTACAATAAACCCTAAGACAAGTATGGTAATGAACGAAAAACATGTGCTAGGGCTTACACAGAAACTCGCGCATTTGTCGTTGAGAAGCATGTAGAAGGCTTTGTGGATAGTGTGGTTTGAGTGAAAATGATGGTCGCCGATTGAAGTAGTAGGTTCCGAGGTTGGTGGATTTGTGATTTACATTAGACTTAAGACAAGTGTGCTAATGAATGAAATGGAGAAGCAGAGAGACGTTTAATATAAGGGGATTTTTAACTATATAGCGATTCAAATATAACATCTGTAATGTATTGGTTTGTTGTTACATATATAACAGTTATTGCAAAAAACCGTTAGATATTTTGGAAAAATATTACAGTTTATAGCTAATAACCGTTAAATATCTGCAACATTTTTTTTAATAAAAAAAATCAGGGGTTACTTCTCTCGATTTCCACCTATTTCCAAAAGCAACACATAAAAAAACAACAATATAATATGCTATCCATAAAAAATAGAAATTAACCCAGTCCAGTAGCAGGAAAAAACAATACACATTCAAAACATAAAGTTAAGTGCCTCTTTTTCTTTTCTTTGCCTTAGTTTTGTGTAAGTTGATTTTTGTAGTTTGAATTCTTCTTTTCTTGTCAAGAAATAATTTTCCCCTATTCTAAACCCAAATGCCTTCATTATGATCTTGCTTGACGTACAAATTAAAGCATCTTCTTCATCCAAATGTAATGGTTTAAATGACTCCCCATTGAATGGATCATCATCATCATCAACTCCATCACCCATCTCCTCATCAATCACTTTATTTGTCAACAAAACAATAAATCATTTATGTTTAGAAGGATCGCAAACGTAGAACACTTGCTTAGCATAAGAAACCAAAATGAAGACTTTTCCTTATACCCTTCCTTGTTTAAATTCAATTGCATCAAGCCTAAGTCATCAATTTTCAAGCCATGATTATTGTCAACCCACTCACAACCCAATATGGGAACCCAAAAGTTGATATAATCGAACTTCTAGGGGTCCTCAATCACCCCAAAGTATGACATCTTATTATAGATAGAATTTTTATCTTCAGAACTCAATATATGTAGGGTGTTAGCTACAAGAACTACACCACTATTTTACATTTTTCTTCAATCATCTTGCTCTTTGGTGTAGAAGGTGAACCCATTGATAATGTAGCATGGTAGGATGTTACTTGACTACTTAGATCATATTCTAAGAACTTCAATTTACCAGAAACTGATTTAGGATCAGCTTTATACTAGCGAAGGACTTGATCTTTAAACAATGTTATAAAATATTTATTGTATTGCTGAGCACACCATCTTTCTCCTTTGTAGGGTTTTTTTCCTATAAATATAATGCATATGGTAGCGCACATACTCGTCAACCTCCTTAGAATTGTGCAGCACGTATATGTTTGATTGCTCCAACTATTGGTTTGAGATGGTTACAACTTTCTTGCCATGATCATTTCCCTATCAGTCCTACTTTCCTCATGCAAAGACACAAGAAGCTTAACATCACTTGCATGCTTTAAGTATATGGTAGAAAATTCAGAAGCCTCTTCACAGATATATTATTAAACAATGCAACCCTTCAGAAGACTCTGATTTTTCAAAAACCCTTTCATTATCTTCATGAAATGTTCAACCGAGTACATCCACCTTAAATAGGAAGCACCATAAAGTTATACCTATCTAACCAAGTAAGTTTTCAGGTGAACAATGATGTTAATGAATGCTGGAGGAAAATACATCTCAAGCTCACACCATGTGTGTATGATTCGGTTTTACAGCCTCGCCAATTTTTAAGGGTTTATCACTTTACTGAAAAAAGTTACTTAAAGAATAAACATAACTTGGTGATTGTAGCACGTACTTCATAAGGCAAGATACCTTATATATGAAGATGGAATATCACCTAGAAGGGGGGTGAATAGGTGATTTAAAAAATATTGCTTAACAAATTTTTCACAGATTAAGACTAAGCACTATTTGAGGATTCAAACGAAAATGGACACGATGCAATTTATACTGGTTCGGTCTAATCTTAACCTACATCCAGTTCCCAAGAACTCCTTGGGATTTCCACTATCTCTTCAAGAATTACAAGTACAACCTTGGGATGATCCTAACTCTCTTGGACTCACTCCCCCTTACTACTTGTAATTGTACACCCACACTTAAGGTTCCACAACCTTAAGATTTTTCAACTATGAAATAAGTATTATAACAACTCCTCACGAGTAGATAATAAATGAAACACTGAAGTACTGAAATATCCGAAGATAATAATGAACTGATAAGAATAATAACTCAGAGTAAATGCACAGAGTTTTGGTAGGTGGCTTAATTGAATGCTTCTTCAATTTATAGCTGCCTTGTAATCTAGCCGTTGTCTTGATACAACCGTTGTCTTCATTCATAATGCGGAGGTCACTTGACTGTTGGCATTTTGGCATTGTCTGCTAGCAGTTTGAATTTTTGAAGCAAAGCTGCTTGACCAACATTCTTATTCCTCAAGAGAATGTTTCTGCTTAACATATTTGACCGATAGAGTTCTGAAGGAATGTTGTCATACTCTGTAATAGCTTTCCTGATATAATAAATGCTGGTGACATCATCTTTGCTTTTTATTAGAAGAAAGAATTCCTGATCTTTTTCATGGCAAGACAAACTTGAATCATAGTTAGTAGTATAAAGTGATTATAATGTGCAAATGAAATCAAGGATCAGAGATAAATAAAGTGAGTTCAGAGAGATCAGATCAGTTTGCAAAATTATTTTTCAGTTCAGAACATCTCAACCTCAAGTTTCTGGCCAACCTCAAGTTGCATTACCCAACCTCGAGGCTTATGCATAATACAAAAGAAAACATGGGATCTTATCAACCTCGAGTTTTATTATGTAACCTTGAGGTTTAAGGTAAACTCGAGGTTTATTTCTACCCTCGAGTTTTATACATGCTTAGCAGTTCGAAGGATAAGCTGGACAGAAGGCCTCAACCTCGAGGTACATACTAAACCTTGAGGTTTTGTCCATCCTCAAGGTTCTATATATAACCTCAAGGTTGAGGAGCTGGATAGTCAAGGATGGTCGAGCACTGAACCTCAAGATTTTATTATAACCTCGAGTTTTAGATGAACCTCGAGGTTAATTGCCATGCCTCGAGTCTATACTACCAGAACTCAATTTCTCTGTTTTTCTAAGTTACTATTCAGTCAAGTCATAATCAAAACATTTATCATTTATGAGAACTAACAATATAGCCATTGGAATCAAGTTCTCCATCGAAACATGGTAGCCATGAGATTTTATTTCCATTAGTTTTAAGTCCTTCGTCAGCATGAGTCTTTTAATGTTTGAAGAGAAACCCTTTGGCACCTTGAATGACGATGACAAAAACTAGTTTTTTCTTCCTTTGATTGTGTGTGAGCCACGAGATGAAGAAATGTACGGGCTCCCCTTTCCCTTGATGTTAATTCTTCCCTTATTCCTATCTCAACCATGTCTAACCTAGTATATATGCCATCTTTGGTCTTCTCTGGCATATAAAGTAATGTGTCAACAATATTTTCTCACACATTTTTCTTAATGTGCATAACATCAAGAAAATGTCTCACATTCAAGGTCCTCCAATAAGGCAAGTCAAAGAAAATGAACTTCTTCTTCCACTCACTTGTCCCAACACCTTTTCAAAAGATTTGCCAAATACACATTTTATATCTTTCACCTTTTGATATATATTTTCACTAGTCAAAGGTTGATGTGCCCTGCCCTCTTCTGATTTCCCATTGAAATGTTTTTTAAATGTCAATAAGGATGCTCTTGAAGCAACCATCTTCGATGTCCCATGTAAGAATTTTTCATGCCATACTTCAATCATGTGTACCCTCTTTGCGAATTGGACATCCAAGTTGGCCTTTAATGTTGTATCCTAACAAATTACCATATGCATGAAAGTTATTGATAGTACCAAAGGGCATGGCTCTCAAGTTGAATGTTTCTTCCTTATGAGCATCATACAACCCTTCATCCCACAAGCGCATCAAGTCTTTAATTAGTGCAGTTAGGTAGACATCTATATCATTTTCAGGTTGCTTAGGCCCCGAGATTAGCATGGAAAATATGGAGTACTTGCGCTTCATGCAAAGCCATGGAGGAAGGTTTTATATAAACAATATTATTGGTCATGTGATGTGGGTACTTCTTTGCATACCAAGCATGTTTATCCCATCAATACCCAATGCAAGGCAGAGGTTCCTATCATCTTTAGCGAATTTGGGGTGCTTCATATCAAACTTCTTCTATTCTGAAGAATCAATATGATTTCAAAGCAGCCATCATTTGTCTTTTTATCTGCATGCCACATTAAATCTTTTACATCATCAAGATTGATATACAAACGTTTAAATCTAGATTTAATGAGGAAATACCGTAGCGCCTTATTTGGGCTCTTCCCATTCTATTGGTAGTGTGGCTACTCACACATGGGAGAATGTGTTACTGATGTTTATTCATTCATAAACAATACACAATCATTGGGAAAAACATGTATCTTCTCATCGCTAAGGCCAATAGAGCACAACATCTTCTTTGTGGCATATGTTTTAGGGTGGAACCATGTTTTGGGTTGATAGTATTTTATTCAAAGCCTCAAGAATTCTGTGAAACTCATATCAAATCACATATTTCTCGCTTCGAGTTGTACAACATCAACAAAGTGCTCAATAAGGTAAACTCAGTACACCCCTAATACAATGGCTTCACCCCGTCACACTTCAAAGTTTCCATCATTTTAGGAAAATCCTAGAGGTCCTCTTCTAAAGCCTTGGCTATATTATCAAGATGGTCAACATCAAATGTACTTGTATCAAAATCAGGTGATGAACAATTTTTCATATGCTCAACCACTCCATTGCTTGTCTCCTTATGCCTCATCCAACATGTTTAAGTATGATTAATCCCATGAATCTTTAAGTGTGACATACACATTTCTCGATCACACCACTCTACATTGCATCACTTTATGCAAAGGCAAAGAATCATATTGTACTTTGGGGGATTATGCGCAAATGCAAAGTCAATAATAATATGTTGACCCATCCCAATAGTCTCTCGTTACAGGATCAACATACATAAACTTCTTATTCAATGACCTCATATATCAGAAATCATTTAGAAACAAATAACCCAATCAAAACCCCATAATCATCTGTGCTTAGAATAAATTCACAAAAATACTCATAATGAAAGAAAAACCACAAACTTTTTGACACATGATCGAAAGTTGAAGAAAGAAAACTCTAAGGCTAAATGAATGCCTTTCACAGAGCTAAAAGAGCTAGAGCTTTTGATTGAGGGTGAAAGTTTTTAAATATCAAACTAATAGGATGTTTTATAAACAAACCCGCTATAATAGATTTGAAGGTCTTACACAATGGTTAGTTAGTAAGAACCGCTAAATCTTTTAGTTTATAATAGTTATATTCAAATAATTGTGAGGTATGTAAACAAATCTACAATGTTTAAAGTCCTATACAAAGGTTAATTGGTAAGAACTATTATTTATTGTTTCACCTTTATAACAATTGTTTTTAGTGTACCGTGAGGTTTGTTATTTATTTGATTTATCATGGTTCTTTAATAACAACCGTAAGGTATGTTATTATTTTATTAATATATGTTGGAGCCATTACATTAATATATTTTTATAAATAAAAATAAAAAATGAAAATATATAAGACCTACCTATCATCCTCATAGGAGTGATCTAAATCATTTGAGAAGACCGGAATGAGCTTATAGCACATGCGATAGTGGTGTTGGCCGCGCGAGACAGAGGTGGAGGCAGAGGTTGGGCAAGAGGAGGAAGGGAAGCAGGCGGGGGTGGAGGTTGGGGAGGAAGAGGAAGGAAAGTGGGTGTGAGCAGAGGTTGGGGAGGAGGAAGAAGCGAAGCAGGCGGAGGGAGAAGGAGGAGCACGAGGAAGGCATAGAGGTCAGGTGGGTGGAGGAAGAGAAGCAATTGAAGTTGCATGTTGAGAAGTAGCACAAGGAGGTGGAGGTTCGGGAGGATGATTTTCCAACATTTCTTCAGTGCATCACTTGACCATGATGGTGAGAAGAATAGATGAAGGTGAAGAAAATATATGAAAATGAGGAATTTAAATAGCTATTGAAAGTGAAGCGTGCGAATGAAGTTGTAGAAGATCAGTCTGATAAATTATATATGTTCTTTTTCCCATGCCATAAGTTTCATGATGGTTGCTTTATAAACATCGTTATTTATCTACAAATTCATAACAATTGTTTCAAAATAATAGTTCACGAACCGTTTGTTATCATATTTCATAACGGTTGTTTTCTAATAACTGAGAGAAATGTTCATTTTCAACTACATTTAAAACAACAAAACATAAAAACAAGAACCGTGGCAAGTAACCCGATGAACTAATGAGATCATCAAGCTACTTGTCATCAGAGGAGTAGCCAGGATCATGGCCAGTCCCATACTCATCAAGCATGGGATTGCCATTCTTGTTCATACTCAAGAGGTTAAAAGAAAGCTTCCTTACGGCATAGTCAGCGTATTTTGCATGCCGTAACATTGCCTATAGTAGTTGAAGCATAGGATGTGGAGGCAAAAAAAGGTGGAGTCAGTGGCAGTTGGTGTTAGGGTAAGAAGGAGGAGGTGGAGGATGGGAAGGAGGAGGAGGAGGAGATAGAAGATAACGTCAAGAGCTTTTTAGAAATTCTCCACATGGCGTTTCATCTTTGTGATTAAGAGAACAAAGAAGAGGACAATGGAGAAAACATAGGAAAAACAAATTAAAATGGGGATTTCAAATAGAAGTTTGGAACTTTGGAAGGGACCAAAAAAACATCATTAACACTTTGGAAGTTAAACAGGATGTAATGAAAATGTACATGGTTCCCCTAACGATCATTGGGTAAAGAAGGGGCATGCAAAGTTAGCGCAAGAAAGAGGAAATGTTCCAAAAACTTTAATTAACGTTTATTAAGTTAAAACCATTAAATAGGCTAGTGTTTTGTAAACATGGTACCAAAATACTTTACTGTTATTAATTAATAACTATGAAGTATGAAGTTGTTTTTTTATAACTTATTTTATAACATATTTTAAAAATATAATAGTGGTGTTTAGTCATCACCACCACTGCCATCCTCCTCCTCCTCCTCCTCCTCTACATTCTCATCATTGGAAGAAAGAGATTAAGGGTTTGATTGCAAGTCATATTCAATCTTATTGTGATGAAGTATAAGGTTCAACTTCCTGTTTAGCATGTTGGCGTATGCTGCGAGACGACTTTTGTGGCGATCAAGGCTTGCCAACAGCTGCATTCGAGTCTCCATTTCAAGAGGAGGTGAAGGAAGAGGAGGAGGTAGTGGTGGAGGTGGAGGAGGGGGTAGTGGCAGCAATGAGCTCCCAAGGATGTTAACATGATGGAGAGAAGGAAGAGTCCGGTAAAGAAAAATAGTGAGAATCACAAGAAATAAATGAGTTTAAATAGAGGTTTAACATGTGTTATGAAGGATTATGGCTTATGAAGGTTTGATGATGTTATGAACAGTTATGACATATAAACTGGTACTTGGGGAAGACAAATAATTTAAAAGTGTTATATGACTGTTGTTTCTAAAGAATGTTATGTTGTTTTTTTTTTTTTTTTGCTGATATAAAAGGTTAGAAGTCAAAATCATTTGTAAGTGCTACATGGCAGATGTTTGGAATGAATTGTCACTTTTACTACTAAATAAATGACGTTATTAACTACAATTGTTTTTTTTTTGTTTTTGTGAATTCTGCCTCGCAATACATGACTGTACACATAATCAATTGTTACTTTTAAGAGTTATATATCTTTGCACGACCTCTACCTCAACATGCATAATGCTTATAAGCTGCAATAATTAGGCGTTATGCATTATAAATGCGCAAATTTGTAGTGTAATTGTGTAATTTAGTAAGTTTTATTACTGGTTAATTAAAATTAATGATTTTAGAATGGGAAAATCCTACATAAAGACCAGTATAAATGCTTAATGATAGAGAAGTGATTTCAATATTCAAATTACCAAAGAGGTGTAAGTACCTCAGTTGTCTTTTTTCAAATTGAAAGGAAATTACAAAAATGACCATCTACAGAATAAAATAAAAAAAGATTGAATCAAAGAGATATAAAGTGGCACGAGTTAGGGAGCAAGAAAGGAGGGAATTGGCGGTAGAGGTGTGGAAAGAAAGTGAGGTAAGTAAATTTTGACAGCACAATCTTCTTTTCTTCATCATGCAATCCTGACAATGCGTTCTTGGTCTTAATTTTGATAGGTGTGTTTGGTGGGGAGGTGGGTTTTTAGCTTGGAGGATGGTGAATGTTGATGGATGGTGAAGGAGGTAAGAGATTGAAGTTAGAATGTTGATTGTGAAGTTGAACGTTGTTATCTCAGGATATTAATTTTATTGATATCAGTATGTTCTTGTGTGATTGGGAGGGTGATCGAAGTTGACTAAAGGCCAAATGTTGCAGGGAAAATCTAAGAAGGCATTCATTGGTGACGAGAGGGTGTGCATAAATCCTAACATTTGTATCGTCATTGCCTTGCTAGTGTTTGAGTATTTTCTAAAGTAAATTTGTCATTTTTAAATATGAACTTGGTAAATTCATATCTAATGTGTGTATTCTTTCAAACTTACATTCACATTTTCTCAAGTGGTTACTTCTTTAAGTGAACTTGTCATTTTTATATTTTTATATCAGAACTTTTTAAACATGAACTAGGTAAACTCATGTCTAGTGTGAAACTTTTTCCAAACATGTATTCTCATTTTCTCAAGTAATCATTTTCTTAAGAGAACTTATTATTTCAAAACTCTCACACAGACATTTTCATAATTTCCATTTAATTTAAAAAAGGTCAGTTGAGGTATACACACCTCTATGATAATATGAAAATTGAAATTACATCTATGTCATTTAGCATCTGCAGTGAACTTTATGAGTTTTTTCACTTTAAAATTGATATAAAATAAATTTAGTTCACGCATTTATTAGAAAAGTTAGAAGTAAAAGAACAGTACGGTCAATAATTAACTCAAAAATTTCAAATTAAAAAAATAATATAAAAGAATTATTTTTATAAAATAAAAAAAGTGACACGTGTTTAATCATGCCTTAAGAGGATGGACCCATTTCATTTAGAATTTAGCAAGAGAACAAGCAAAAGAATTAATATAAGTAGCTCACAGCTCAACCAACACTAATTCAATTCTTCCTCACCACACTTCTTCTTCTTCTTCAATTCTCTTCCTCACAGCCATGGAAGCAGAACAACAAGAACCAGAAGCTCTCCTTCACTCTCAACTTCAACCCACCACTCCCTCTTCTCCTTCCTTCTCCAGCACCGAGGCTCAAGAAGCTCATCACAAAGAAGAGAAGGTGAAGAAGAAGAAGAGTATTATGAAGAAGACCAGCTGTAACAAGAACACAGACATGGTGGACGGGAAGCATCCAACGTACAGAGGCGTACGTATGCGTCAATGGGGCAAATGGGTTTCCGAAATCAGGGAACCCAAAAAGAAATCCAGAATATGGCTCGGAACTTTTCCTACCGCGGAAATGGCCGCTCGAGCTCACGATGTCGCTGTCCTCAGCATTAAAGGCACCTCCGCTTTCCTCAACTTCCCGGAGCTCGCCGCCGTACTTCCTCGTCCGGTCAGTAACTCCCCAAAGGACATCCAAGCCGCCGCCGCCAAAGCAGCTGCCATCAATTACCAAATCAACCCTCAAGGACGACCCGAACCCGACTCCGAGGTCATGCAGGCCGACGCTCCGGAACTGTCAAGTTCGCCGTCAACTGACGACGATGACACCTTCTTCAACCTCCCTGATATCTTAAATCACGGTGGCTCCGACGAGTTTCATTACTCCTCGTTGTGGCTCTTAGCCGGCGCCGATTACAGAGACTCAGGTTTCCGACTCGAAGAGCCATTTTTATGGGACTCTTATTAGTTTAATTTGTGTTATGAATTTTCTTTATAGTGTGAATAAATTAATATACGAATAAAATTTTGTTTAAGAAAAATAATTAATTTTATCTTTGATTAGAGTGAAGTATATATGTAAACTTTTATTGTTTATTGTAATTATTAGATTCTGCTTTTAGATTAAGCAATGGAAATACGAGTGGGATGTAAACTTTTAGTAACTAATTTTACAACATTAATTGATTAATTTATTTCCCTGGATATTTCCCATGAAGCAATATGACGAGAAAAATATCTTTGGGAGAATTGCAAGTAGAACCTTAATTTTATGAAATTTATAATTAAGGACCTCATTCTAAATTTCAATTTCATTTCACTATATCTCGTCCGAATCATCACATGTGCTACACGAAATCTGCATTTCTGACACGTGTAGTTACAGTTTTGTCCTTTTATGGAACCTGCTTTCCTTTTGAAAGTTCTTTTTTTTTTTTTCCTTTTATTTTTTGGAGTGAATGAAATTATGAAAGGCATGTATACATGCAAAATAAAAATGAAAGTACATGGGGACGTGGCCGTGGTCATTTGGTTCCTTGTACTCTTCTCAAAAAATAAAATAAAATAAGGGAAATTACTAAAAAAGCCTCATATCGAAAAATTTTATTGCATGAATTTTGTGTCGCACATGGTTTTTTCTTTTTTATACACGGGAAATAAAAGAGACAGCAAAACTAGCTATTACCAGTCCTGACATCACCATTAAGCTCGTCAATGTCTAAGATTTGAAGTCCGAGAGGCCCACCCAAAAAGTCCGAGAGGCCCACCCAAAGCCCTTTTTTCTACTAAATGAGTCATAACATCATGATTCCCATCAACTAACCTTCTCATTTAAGAATGTGTTTGGTTTGAGGTCGGGGTATTACGAAATTGCTCAAAGCCCTTTTCACTAGCAAATCAGTCATAACATCGTGATTCTTATCAACTAGCTTTTTGATTTAAGAATGTGTTTGTTTTGAGGGGATAAGAGATTTTTACTAAATTGTCATTAAAGAAAATAAAATTTCTTTTTGTTCAGAGTCTTTTTAAAAATATTGAAAATTGTTCGTAGGTAATTTAGTTAATATAATAGGTAAAAAAAATTTCTCTCATTTCCTCAAACCAAAAACACTAAATGAGAGAATGTGTCATTGACTTATACACATGCTCTCCCCATCTTCTACTATATTGTGAAAGGTTGTATTATTGTTTTAGGTTGAGGAAAAATTGCATAAATTCAAGGACCTAGGTCTTAGGTACATTTGGATAATGAATTTTGTAATTGGGGTTTTTCAGCAATTTTCTCATTAAAATAAGCAAAACTGATCTATAAGATTAAAAATTGTATATTTTCAGTAAGAAATATAATTTAAAATACTAATTATATTTTTATTACTTGGTTTTATTTAGATATTTTTATACAGTAAAAAATTCATCAATAATTTAATTTAATAAAAAAGAATAAGTTGAATAGAATGTTTTATAAATCAAGGAAAGATTTGAACTTTAATTCCCTAAGTTGTGAGGAACTACCTTACACATAATTATAGAAATTAAATTTCTTTATTGAATCATGGTTTTTTCCTTGAAGCTTAGAAGACAAAGGGTTATCACTTCTTTCAATAAATGTATTTCCTGAAATTCAAACAAACTTCTGTTTTCATCTTTATGGGGTGAAACCGGCTATCATCTCAATCATAATTATACATATAATTTAAATTTTAATCCGATGCTTAGGTTATCGATTTTTTTTTTTGGGGGGACAAAAAAGACCGAGTGATTTACTTTTAAGTTATGACGGATTCAAGTATAAGATTTATATCAGGTATTATTTGTTTATTTTTAAATAGCGCAAAATTACAGTTGTACTATTTAATGAAAGGAGTAGGGCATTCATGGTGAATGAGTTGGATTTACTGTAACTGTATAGAGTTCATCTTGTACGAGAAGATCTTAATGTGATATACTAGGTGTTTGTTCATTTTTTAGACATTGCTATATAATTTGTTTTAAATTTTGAAAAAGACTGTAGGCTTTAATTTTGAGATGTGGTTTCTTTGGGACCAGTAATTTGTAGTTCACTTGAAAATTACCAGTACATTTTACATGTCAGATGAAATTAATAAAAATGATAATGAGAGTACCAATATAAATGAAAACATTATCAATAAAATAATAGAAAGTAGCAGTATTATTTAAAATATTGTATATTTGTCCTCTTCAAAAATTTTGCTCGAAATGTCCTCTTCAAATTGGATGGTTATTTACCAGCAATTTTTTAAAAGAAAAACGAGTGGTTGTTTGTCATCTAGTCACCAAGATATTTGTATACCTAAAAAATTTTGGAAAAATTGCATTTTGGCCCCGAATAAGAAAGAACATGTTAAAATGATCCTTTAAAAATCTAAAGATTATATATTTAAATCTCGTGAGATTTTTTTTGCAATAAATTTTAATTTTGAACTTGTTAATGGACACTCATGAACTTACCAATAGACGCTCATAAACTTATCAATGGATATAAATAAACTTGTCATTGTAAGCACCCATAGGCTTGGAAGCACTCATGGACTTGTCAATAGGTGTTTATAGACTTGCCGGCGGAATTATGAGACTTAAATGTAATTTTAAGATATCATTTTATCATTTTTTTTTGTTTGAGACCTGAACAAATTTTTCCAAAACCCTTTTGTGCAGAAAGTCAAAGTATACATGAGTTATTTTTGTCTACAGTTACTCGTATTTAGATTGAGCATAAAATTTTTCGTAAACTTGTTCACACATCTAAAAAAATCATTGAGAATTTAAAAAAAAAACACTCATTATATATTTAGCTTGTTTTCGAATTTTTTAAGAGCCAATCTAGAATAAAAAAAATTATGTGTGTATAATTTTTATATCACTAGTGCAAAAAAGAGCTTTAAGACCGCCTTATTTGGACCGGATTATAGAAAAGGTCTTAAAAGTATGACCGGTGACAGTTTCATAAATATAAAGAACTTTTTGGACCGGATTATAAAGGATCCGGTTTTAAAAATATGACCGGTGGCATTTTCGTAAATATATATAACACTTTTAAGATTGGATTATAAAAGATCCGATTTTAAAAATATAACCGATGACAATTTTGTAAATATATAGGATACTTTTAAGACCGGATTATAAAAGATCCGACCTTAACAATATGACCGGTGGTAATTTCTTAAATATTTTAAGAAGACGCTAATCAGAGATGAGTTTAAGAATGCAATGCTTTATTCCTTCGCTTAATTGGAATCATATACATATGTTAATAAGTAAATAATCTTCTGACATAAGCAATTCCTATAATCTAGGGATTACAATAAGGAATATAATTACGAAATTCAAAAAACCATAATCTGCTAACTTAATTCCTAAAATCTCTCTAACAACTTAATTATGATAATTGCATAATATAATCTAGGGATTACAATCAGGAATATTATTACAAAATTTTAAAAACCATAATCTGCTAACTTAATTTCTAAAATCTCTCTAATAACTTAATTAAGATAATTGCATAATATAATTATATGTGCTAACTAATTAAATTTGAACCTCTAACAAATATATAGAATACTTTTAAGACCAGATTATAAAATATCTGATCTTAAAAGTATGACCAGTGGCAATTTCGTAAATATATAGAACACTTTTAAGACCGAATTATAAAGGATCCGGTTTTAAAAATATACTTTTAAGACCGGTTTTTATAAACAGCCGGTCTTAAAAAGTTTTTAAAAAAAAAAAAAAAACTAAATTCGCTAAACTCGTTAAGTCTATGAGTGTGCTTGTCTTCTTAGTGATATAACATTTACTTAGTTATAGATTCAACGAGTGTCCCAAGAACTTCACGTGTCAAATCCTTATCAAGAATGACATTCTCTTCCTCTAACCTACTCGCAATCTTCGTAAGTCGTCCTAAGAGCCACACAATCAGGTCCTTGGCAACGTTGGCAGTGAGATGTTTCAAGGGTTTTGCAATGGCGTCAACTCCAATCCTCAGCAACGGCGCAAGCGTACTACTTCGAAGATTCTAGACGACAATGACTCCTTCCTCTTTGATTTATGGCTCCTCCCACGCCTCCTTCACACAGATCCGGCTTAAAATCAAACCCAAATATCTTCTTGCTTAAGTCTGTTTGCTCCCACCTTAACTGCTCTTGCTTAGATCTGGACTTCGATTTTGGTTGCTTGAAGCTTTGTCAGCATCGACAAGAGGATTCTGCTCAGATTTGGTTGCTTTAAGCTTGTGATTTTTTTTTTTGTAGATCTAGACTTCAATTTCAATTTTGATTTTATATTGATTCAAATTCGATTTCCATGGTGAATGATTTATATTTCTTGTTATGTTTTCTTATTTATGGACTTTATATTCATCTTTTTTGTTTTTCTTGTTGGTGTTGCTTCCAATCTTCTCTTCTTTTTTGTTTTTCTTGTTGGTGTTGCTTCCAATCTTCTCTCGGTTCTCCGTCGCTAATGACGGAGGGACATTCACAATGTTGGCAGATACAGTGATTTAGGACCGGTTGTTTTATTTGTTTTTTTTATTATTTTGAAACATTTTTAAGACCGGATATTTCAAAAGTTCGCTCTAAATTTTTAAGTCCGGTCGTTCATCTGATTTTAAAAGTTACAGACTTTTAAGACCGCTTGAAATAAGACCGGTCACAGATCCGGTCTTACGAGGTCTTTTTTGTTTGGTCTTAAAAAGTTTTTTTTGCACCCGTGTATATTATTAAAATTTTCAAAATATTTTTTATTGATGATAATACATATTTAAAAAATAATTATCATTATTAAAACTTTTTGGTAATGGGAATTTTACTTTAATTTTGAATTTTAATGACCCAAGGTGAAAAGGAAAATTATCCAAAAACAAAAACAAAAAGGATAAAGGACCACGTGAACAAAGAGTTGTGCAAATCTTTTTCTTTATATATCGTAAAGATTATGTGGGGTAGACATGGATATCCCCTTAATGCACCCCTTAAAGACTCAAAAACACTTACAAAAATACTTATAAATCATCCACCAACAAAATTTTTATATTAACCAACAAATATTTAACCTCATTATTTTTAAAACGAAAGCTAACATCTTAACCGACTTTAATGCCATCCTTGACAGTTGTGCAAATCTTGCGTCAGCGTGAACTGGTGAACGCGGTCCTCTGTCTCGAGTCGAATGGTCCACCCCTTTTCTGATTTTTTTCCCCCTTCTGTTTTTTTAAATTCGTTTCTGAATTCTAATTATTTTCTTTTGAGTTTACTTTGCTGTGACATTCCTCGCTGGCAGTTGTGCAAATCCTTTTCTTTTGATTTTTCTTAATGTTTTGATTTAAGGCGATTCCTGTGTAAGGATAGTTTCAAAATATAAATGATTAAATGTGGTATTTTAGATTAACCAACACCATTTTTAATAAATAAATTACTTGGCTAATTTTTTAATATTTGTCAACTAATTATCTACATCTTATATTAGAGATCATATCTGTGGGATTATAAATTTAAATTTTCCCATTAACATGGTGCTCTAATTCAAGGTCAAAAAACTTTGGTCGTTTAATTTTGTAATGTACTTCTTAATTATTTAAATGATAATATTTTGTGTTAATTGTTGTTACTTTTAAAAACTAAATGTAATATGTGAATACTTGAGAATGTTTTATCAATATTTAAAACTAACGATATTAGGGTTAAAACATTAAAAAAAAATTCTTATAAATTAAGAAATCAAAATATAATCTTATGTATAGTCTCTTTCCATCGATCTACCTATATTTCTCAATGCCATCACCAATATTTAAATGTGCTTACTCCAATGATAAAGAGCTATATTTGCTAGCTTTGTGTTTGTGTGTGTTAAGAAATCAAAATAAAATCTTATGTAAAGTCTCTCTCCCTCTACCTATATTTCTTAATGCCATCACCGATATTTAAATGTGCTTAGTCCAATGATAAAGAACTACATTTGCTAGCTCTGTGTGTGTAATTTAATGCATTTTTTCTACTTTTACAGCTATATTAAATATTTGTTGGAAAATTTTAGCTTACACTTATTGGATTAAAAACAATTCACATTACGCTCTAATCAGACAATTAAAAATCAAATTATGCTTTGTACTTATATTTCCTCAAGTTCAATTATAATAGTTGTATGTACTCCCCCCCCCCCCCCCCTCTTTTTGGCCAAAAAGTTGTATGTGGAATAAAACTAACTCACTCAAATAGTAAAAATGGGATGGAGCATGGAAAGTTGTTGGAGTTTTTTGTTTTTTTTTTATAATGTATTAAATGGTAATATTAAATATGAAATTTAGCTCAAAAAACAAGTGATTTAAGTATGTGGAGCTATCAGATTAAAATAATTCTTACAGTTCAAAAGAGCTTACAGAACTATTTAAGTACTTATACATATTATATATTAACATACTTTTATATTGGCAATAAGGTTCAATAATTCCATACTAGTGTACTATAATCGTACTTTATGGTACCAAGTTTTGGCATTCTTTTTTGTAAGATTGAAATGCATAGATTAAAAAAAATAATAGTATAAAGATTAAAAAAAATTAAAAGAAAACCCAAATGAAATCAGTACATACTCTCGATAAAGGGGCAAATTATCATATATAAAATAAAAATTTATAATATATACTATATTACGTATTTTTTTAAAAAATTTTAAATTATTTTTCTTTTCAAAAAAAAATGTAGAATACATACCCCACTGATCCTATTTTGAGGTAGGGAGAATATTTTCTTGTTTTTAATAGAAGTCACTGAATTAAATTTATTATATGAATATATAATTTACCACTAATTTATTGTTCTTAAATTCTCATTTCATATTCATTTAATCATATTAAATAGGGGTCAAATTAAAAATTTATTAAATTTTAAAATTTTGTTAATAAAATTTGATTTGATTTGATTTTTTTATTTTTAGCTTGAGAGTGCTTTATAAATATTTCTATATGACTGTGCTGATACTGATTAGTTTTGTGGGGAAGGGGGTGGGAATTATTGAGAGCAGCTGGTTGGTGGACCATTTTTCTGTGGTTCGTGTTCTCTGCATTCAAGTAGATAGAAGAAAGATGCCAATATTCTTCTTAATTAGATCAATGAATGGTCCAGATTCATTATTTAATTTCTCATATCCCTCATTGTTTATTATGGTTTTTACCTATCAGCCAAAAAAGTTTTAGCTTTTAGGGCTGCTCTTACTAGTTTTGATGTTCAACCATGTACTTAGAAACCAACAAGGCAAAAGAAAAAAGAGAGTAAATCGGATTCTCCATCTCGTCCATAATCCAAATCATATCAACTAATTTATTAGAATTAAGAAATAGCAGTTAACTCAATAGTTTTATCTTAATTAAATTGAAAGAAACTTTCAAATTTTTCTATATTAGATGAAGTTTTAAAGGAGAGATAAAAATACAATAAGTCAGTTTTGAATATTAATTACATGGACAAAAAATTCAAAATGATTTATATTTGGGCTAAGCCATTTTCATAAAAGTGATATAGGCAATTGTACGGAAAAAAAAAACCCTTATTAATTAAATAATTACCAAAATGTCATGCTGGCAAAAGTATTAACTCATCTGCCCCCTGTAATCGATTACATGCCCAATGTAATCGATTACAGAGGTTTAGGAATTTTTTTTTCAATTTTTACACTATGTAATCGATTACACACTGTAGCGTAATCGATTACATAAAACGTTACACTGTGTAATCGATTACACACTGAGGCGTAATCGATTACATAGAGTAAAATTACATGTAATCGATTAAGCTACAGTGCGTAATCGATTACATTTCGATAGATGCATTTTTTAAAAGCCAATTTGAGCTCATTCGGGACCATTTCTCCATTTCTGCCCTAAAGCTCTCTGGTTGCTCGTGTTTTGGTCGGTTTTTGTGCAACCCATCAAAGTGTAAGGCCATTCTCCTCTTTGAATGTTGTATTGTTGTGTAATCTTTATAATTCAACTTCATCAACATTTGTTTTTGTGTGAAATCTGAACCCCACCCCCTTGCAGCTGCCATTTTCTTGTTGTGGAGGATGACTTCAAGTTCTAATGCCTACGTTGCCGTAATATACCATAGTGGGAGGCATTTTGAAGGGCCCGATGGCGTGCAATTCAAAGGAAAAACAAAAATGCTTAAAATCAATTGGGGCACTACGTACAACCAGCTGAAAGAAAGGATTTCCCGGAAATTGGGGCTACATGGCAGCCATTCCATCCATCGGTTGATTGCCAAAGTGGAGACTATAGTCAATTTTGATAGTGTGTATTACATTAGTAACGATGTGTGGGATGATGAAGACGTAGAGTGCATTATAGATGCCTTTGACAATCGAAAATCACAAAATTTTATTGAGATTTACGTTGAGCTTGAATCCGATGAAGCATCGTCTGTTCCCATGCACACAAGATCTCCACAATATTATGGTCAAGAAGACAGAGCAATCAGTTTATCTGCACCGTTACAATTATTTAGTCAGTTGAGATTGACGGAGGAAGAGGAGGATCAAGAAGATGAGGGTGAGGAAGAGGAGGATATTCACAGCGAGGAGGGAGAACCTGATAGTGTGGTTCCACTGGGCGACTCGTCAGATACTGATGTCGAGGGTGATTTTGATGATGACACGAACACTGTGCAGCTGAGTACCTTAGGAACGTCTCCGTCACCGCTTCGTGTTGACCCAATTAGCAGTGGTAAGTTAGTAAATATGTATTTGTTGATGTATTTGTAATTCTTATTCAGTGGTTCTGACAAAAAATCATTTGCCCAGCTGTCGAGACTGATATTGAGCTATTCTGAAACGAAAGCCCACACTATTCCAGCATTATCCCAGATGCAAGCTTGGCACGCAGAAAGGGACGACCAAAGTATACGAGGATACAGAAAGAGATGGATTGGGTGGAGTCTCAACCATCAAGCAGCTAGTCCCGATGTTGGCATTGCAAGCAGGTTGGTCATAATATCCGTACGTGTTCGTTGAGAAATAGGCAGGCTTAAAGTGGTGAACTCACGTTAATGATGACATTGTTGAATGTATGTGTAAATTGGTCGTTGATTTATTTTATTGTTCAATTTGTAAAATTCTGTTTCAAACATGCTTGAATATGACTTTGCTAATTGCTTAATTATGTCATTGACATGTCGTTGGACCACAAAACTGATATGGGGACATTGATGGACTAGCCATGGGGTAGACGGTTAATTGTTACATAAAATGCCTTCCCCAAGTCACATTTATAGTTAAAAACAAGTTGGACATGTGTTTGTACATTCACTTATACGAATCTGCCCTTGACTGTGTCTCTGGAGCTAGTGTAATCGATTACATCATGTAATCGATTACACCAGTATGGTGTAATCGATTACAGCAGCTCCAATAGCATGCAAAATGCTGATTTCAAATGGGATAATATCCAAAAGCTTGTCGCACTTGTTTTTACCTATAAATGTGACTTGGGGAAGGTATTTTACGCAACGATGAACTGTCTACCCTAGGGCTAGTCCATCAATGTCCCCATATCAGTTTTGTGGTCCAATGACATGTCATTTGCAAAATCCATCACGTGAATTACATGAATTAAAAGCATAAACATTCATAAGTTCAAAATGTGTCATATTCAGTAAAAAAAAAACACCACGTCCAACAACAACAAAAAAACACAGAAAGAAAAAATACATGAAACAACCGTCAAATGAACAATTCTAACAATGAAAATAACACATCTAATCCTCCTCCTCCTCGTCTGTATCTGCATCCTCTTCCTCCTCAGAGCATCAGGCACCTCGTGCTCTTCACCAGCAGCCTCCTGGTCCTGTCCGCCCTGTAACTGCCATAGAGCTTCCTCCAGGCCACACATCCGGCTCTGAACAGCCGGTGCATCGTCCTCGTCAGCAGCAGTGCATATCCAGGCACCCTGTGCATTCTGCTGTATCTTACACTGCTCCAGGAGGCGCCTCCCGAATACCGCGTTCCAATGTCCTTGGTCCACCATGTCCTCATTCTCCATCGGGACAGCAAAATGGGTCAAAATACGGTGCACAAGATATGCGAATGGGAGTGCGGCGTTGTCCTTATGTTTCACTTTGGACATCATCCAACAAATATAATGCCTCTAATTCACTGGCCGGGAGTGACAAATGGCCTACATGACCGGTATATCAACCTCCAACACCCTGGAATGGTTGTAGGCTCGAGGGAACAAAACATGGGTCAGCACGTAGAAGAGGGTCCGTGCATTCACAGTCAGCTGCCCCACAGTGAAAAGGGGTCTTTGACCCAATGGCCTCCTGATGTCATGGATGGCGGCTACTCGGTCATATCCAAGCAGGTTGACGTTTGTATCCCCATCATACATAGTGGTGCCCGCCCCATCGAAATCATACCCCAGTATATGGGCCCATATGGGCGATGTCATCATTATGTCAATGCCACATACGCGCGACTTCAGGTCTCCGTGAATGTAGCTGAGGTTATGGTAGAAGACCCTAACCATATCCTCTGAGTACGGACTGACGAACTCCACCAATACACGCAGGTGCGATGCCTCCAACAGTGGGACTATATCAAATCCCTCATCAACGAAAAAACGGCATGTCCAGTGACTTAGGTTTGATCACGGTTCTGTAGGCAAACTTCTCCACGAATACTCTATGGGATGCTGCATGATCTTTTAGCAGATATCCATACCGGAGTTCTTTCGGCTATGCCTCAGAGCCGAATGTATCACCCTCTCTTCGCTGCTTCGAACGCCTCTCACTCTCAACCTAACTGTGAACTCGTCTGCGTGGAGGCATGATGGCAACAAATACCTACAAAGAGACAACATAATTCATCAACAAACATGAAACACAAACACAAACATGGAACACAGACAATTCATGGCATAATCACAATGCAAATGTCATTATCCGTCAACAGAGCCAATGTCATTATCCGTAAAATGCACAATCAACAATCAAAACAGAGTTAATCAATAACCGTAAACATCCATACACACAATAACATGTAATTCATGCTTCAATCCCATTAATCGCTTCAGTTTCGCATGAAAATAGCCACTGCCCATTTCCAAAACAGACCTAAACATATATTTAATCTCTCATTTATTCAAAAAGACAACCAACAAGTCAAATCAATGATTAAAACACTACATATCCAAAGAAAACAAAACCTAATCGATTACATGCACCATATGTTCAGCAAAACGGAGAAAATACGGTCAAAATCGTAATGGGTTCCAAAAACCTACCGAAATCAACGCAAATGTGAGAAAATCTTCAATTTTTCCAAAACCCATGCCTTGGATCCGATGGCTTCTAGCCGAAAATGAAGATGGAGGAGAGTGAGGAGCCCTAATCGGTTAAAGGAAGTGAAATGAGGCAGAATGAGGTGTTTCGGCTTTTAAAAAACAGAAAACGTGATATGTAATCGATTACGGCCCGTGTCGTAATCGATTACATCTCGTTGTAACTGCCATTTTGCATTCTGGGTTTATGTAATCAATTACGCACTGTAGCGTAATTGATTACATGTAATTTTACACTATATAATCGATTACGCCTCAGTGTGTAATCGATTACACAGTGTAACGTTTTATGTAATCGATTACGCTGCAGTGCGTAATCAATTACATAGTGTAAAAATTGAAAAGAAAATACCAAAACCTCTGTAATTGATTACATTAGGCATGTAATCGATTACAGGGGGCATATAGGTTAATACTTTTGCCAGCGTGGCATTTTGGTAATTATTTAATTAATAAGGGTTTTTTCCGTACAATTGCTAGTGATATATGTTGTACAAAATTTAAACTACTTGTTGATGTGACTTATTATAAACTATATTGTGCATAGTGGTACATTATTTAAAAAAAGGCACCATAATATAATTAAGAAGATTTGATTTAACTTTACACATACTCCATCGGGAAAAAAAAACTTGTACACATACGTTTTTTTTTCCAACAAAAAATACATATGTTACTGATCAAGTGTTTGTTTGAAGCTATTTATTATAAGTACATTTATATAAGTTGAGACAAAAATCTTCACATATATATACTTAACTCATATTATGAATCACGATTGAAAAATTATTTTTAAAAACTTTGATTGCCATTCAAATAAGACCCCCCCCCCCAAGAAAAAGTAAGACAAAGTCTTACTACCTCCATTTGACTGCTATTTTTAATTTTTTTTAGGGCGACCAAATGATTAATTTTTATTTTATTTATACCTCCTTCTAAAATTTTATGATAATTATTATTTTTTAATATATTTTTGTTAGTATTCTACTTTACTAGTTTTATAAATCCAAGGAGTTATTAGTTAGTGAAATAAATTAATTGCATATTAAACAAAAAAAATTAAAAAGAATTACTATAAAGTATGGAGAGAAAAATATAACCATAGAAAAGTCTCATAACAATTGTGCAGCATGTAATGACAATTCTAATTTAAGAAATAATATGTTCATACTCAATGGTCATTACGATTTCTTAGTGATTATACATTCTTTCTTTAGGACTTTAATTTGTAATAATTTTCTCAAGAATTTTGTATCTAAGAAATTTAGGCATAGTACTAATAATAGTCTTGAAACCTTAATCAATAATCAACGAGTACTAAACAAACAGAGGTAATATTCTGCAAGAGTGTGTTCCATGTCGTTCCTTATATAATAGAAGATATACCTATAAATGGTAAATATTGTGTATTGTACGCTAAATCATGGAATTAAAGTCCGCTATATATATAAATTATCACAGATTAATACTCTTAATCATTTGAGTGATGAGAGAGAAATATATATTAACGAAAAATTAAGGAATGGGCCTTTCCCTTTTGGAAATGTTTATATGAGACAAAACACAGAATGACCCACAAAGAGAAGCTAATTGACGGGAGTGCCTTGCATTATTGAAGGTATTAAAATAGCAACTCAATCCCGTCCCTTTCCCCTTTTATTTTCATATCACTGCTCACTTGCCTTCTATTTCCATTACAGGACATTGATAAGTCACAGGCAACTATTAGTTTAATTACAACAACAAAACGATGAAAACAGCTTAAAATTCTTGGATTTTGACGTTGATAAGTCACGAAAATTATATGGGCAACTTATCAGAATGTTAGAATGCCAAGGAAATAACTACGAGAGGGGAGCCGATATATTATGAAATCTAGGCCTAATAAATAAATACGGCCACTAGTTTATATTTATAAATGCCCTACATAATAGAAATCAGCTATATATGATTCTGATTCATGGAATGCGCATCTAACGGTTGGTCTTGACATTTCTGCCATACTCCCTGCTTCTGGTTTGCAATATGTTGTTGGGATTGGTTATCTAAGGAGTACATAGGAAGAAAATATAAATAAGAAAATAGCACACAATGTTTTCGAGGAGTGCGTAGCACTTTATCCTTTAGATTTAATTCACCCCTATCTATACTTATCTCATAGGATGTAATTTGGATTGACGGGGGAATTTTCTACTAGATACAATGAAGACTGCTACTAGAAAATCCATTTTTTGTAGTGGAACTTTTCTATCACAAAACAAGCATTTTCAGTCACAAAATTTTTTTGTGGTAGAAAAATATCTGTCGCAAAAAATGCCCTCGTAAATCAAGTTTGCGACGAAAAAAGGGCATTTTCCTTCGCAAAATTTAAAATTTGCGATGAAAAAATTTTCCCTCACAAACTAGAAGGATTTACGAGGGAAACCTATTTTCCCTCCCAAAATCAGGATTTGTGAGGAAAGAACTTTCCCTCGCAAATTATGATATTTTGTGAGGGAAAAGCAGTTCCCTTGCAAACTAGCAGGATTTGTGAGGGAACTGATTTTCCCTCGCAAATCTTGAGATTTGTGAGGGAAATCCTTTTCCCTCTCAAATTCTAATTTATTTTTTAAAAAAAAATCTGAGAAAATAAAATAAATTCATTAAAAAAATGAAAACTTAGAAAGAAAAGAACTTGGATATCATAAAAATAAATTGTAATAGTCATACGAGTTTACATAACAAAAACAAAATATTACAAATTATAATGTTGCGACCAAAATGAACTAAAAGAAAACTCTAAACAGCAACAGTCTAGTCATCGTCACCACCAGTATCGCCGTCATCACCAGTATCGCTATCACCACCAGGAGGGAGCCCCGTACCCTTGTCCTTCAATAGGGACTGGAGAAGTGCTCGCATTTCACTAATCATATATCCTTGCTCCCTCATCTTCTGTCCTTGCTCCATCACCTTCTGTTCTAACGCCTTTACCCTTTTATCTTCTACAAAACCAACATTATGAAGTCAATTTGTTTTTTGTACTTCATTTAAATGAACAAGGGAATAATGGTTTGCGATTGATAGCAAAAATATTAAGTCTACCTGTAGGACCACCTCTAACACTGCTGGATGAACACTTCGAAGATGACTTTAGTTCGCTGGCAGAAGCACCCATCCCGAAGACTCTCCCCTTCTTGTCAAATCCGCCTGCAACCTGAAGGAATAGACTCTCGTTATCGGAATAAGAAGACGATGGGTCGCTCTGAATCTGTGAGTCTCTCTCCTGCGTCAACTGCTGATAGTTCTCCTACAAGCACAAACATACAACACAAATAAGGCATGTCAAATGAAATAAATTTGTTATTGTTTGAAGCAAATAATAAATCTAATTAATATCTCACTGTGAATTGTTGGGACTTGGCGTTAATCCAACGCTTGCCACGACCCTAAATCTCCTGGGAATGGGTCCACTCAAAGGTGGTCCAAGGAATCAATTCTGCAAGAACTTCCCCAGACGTTGCCTGCATTCATTAATTATTTCAAAGTACAAAATATTGAAAGCTGAAATAGAAAATAACGTATACTTACAATCTTTCGTCGATGCTCACTAAATGGAATGGAGGTGCTAGCATATGACGGTCCATCTATTTGAGACCTATTTAATTTATTTCGTTCACTTTACTTAAAAAATTTATCGTCGATGGCCCATCTTTGAAATAACTGGTTTACGACCTCAGGTTGAATCTAAGTTTTCTTTCCCTTTTCATGTCTCAATTTATATAACTTATCTGACAACCACTTGCTTCCCTTAAAGTTATAAGCTTTCTTTAAATTTTCCAGGTGATCAAGCAACCAGCTAAACTTTCCCTGAAAATCAATAACAAACAATTAGTGCTCTAAAGTATAAAAGTAGTTAATCAGTTTGCATTTTGATGAGAATAAATTAATAATCATAAATCACATAACTTACCAAGTACTCACTGAACCAAGCGTCCCGATAATCCTGAGTAATCTCTGTCCAACTGGCCCAAGGGTGATCGAAATTACAGAATATTTGATCTTCCATGAAATTTGTCACCGACTTATAAGGATCAAACCTGAAAACAAAGAAAATGTTGCAAATATTAGCATACAAACTAAAGGTAAAAAAATCATAACATTACATGACTACATCTTCCCTGTCGCAGGATCAATTGTTCCCCAAGCTGGGGCGTTGGAGGAACTAGCTTCCCCGCCCTGGCATTGAGGTGATGCAGTGTATTGAAGGAATAAGTATATTGAAAATGTAAGACAGGCCCAGCCGCTACCTCTACTATGTCTACTACCTGAACGGCCTCTTGGATACTCCATCTTTGAACACTTATAAACATTATGTCAAAATATATATAAAAATAAGAAATTTACTTAATATGACAATGACTAAGAAATGGAGTATCCAATATAACAGATCCTCATAAACTAAAAAAACTAACTCAAATCAACCGGACGATTCTTGTTCTTCGATCTTTACCTACACACCTTCCTCTGGCGTCTCATAATCGTCGAATTCAGATTCAGTAGTGGAGTAAACCTCTTGTTCCTCATCGTCTAATTCCTCATTTTCAATTTGGATAGGAATCAACTCTAAGTATGTCATAGAATCAAAGAGATTGCAAGGTAGATCGTCTTCAACATTACTTACAGCAAATACATGTTCCACATCAGCTTGGAACGGTTCAATCATATCGTATTTGTTTTTTACTCTTTTGAATTAGGTATAATATTTCGTGCTTTGGTTTTGATAACTCTCATCCACCCTTGGTGGGATGTGGGGTATGATGTAAAATAAATTTGTTCGGCTTGTTGAGCAAGAATGAATGGGTCATAGTTGACTGTATATCTCTATGATCAGTGGATCTCAACATTTCCATATTTGTTCACCTTTGTACCATGTGGAGTGTTATCAAACCACTCACATTTAAATAGAGTCACCGACTTGTCTCACTTATAATCCAGCTGAATTATGTCAATTAACTTGCCATAGTAGTCGCACTCGACCCTGTCAACTTGGCCATCTCGACAACATACACCATAATTGCAACTTTCTGTATTTTTGTTCGCATAAACAGTTGCAAATCAATAACCATTGATTACATATTTTTTGATCTAGGTAACAGTTGTTGTAGACCCATAAGATGAACTCCACACAACATCCTGGGGAGTTGAATTGTTTTGCGTGAAGTAGTCTCTTGACCAATTAGGAAATTTAACCTTCATGAATTGATCAAAGTCGAAATCCAAGATCAAAGGATTTTTTGATCAGACCCAATGAGAGAAGTAATTGTAACAAAAAAAAACTTTAATACTTACCGTAGCATTTACAAAAGAGGAAATATTATTTTAAGTACGGGGCGGCCTCTTCACAATTGTTTAGAATGTACTACTCCGCTACTTTCTTATTGGTTCCTTCCAGAGTTGACCTACAATCTGTTCAAATGACTCGACCAGGATAATTAAATATTGATATCTGACCACTCGATTTACGCCATCATCGTTGCGAGGTACCCTTTCCATCTTGATATAACTTCAGGGGGATAATAGTATGAGGCAAATTTAGTGACCTCTTCGACTAGATACACTTCATCAATAGATCCTTCAACGTACCTTGTATTTTTTATCTTGTATTTCAGTGTGTGTAAAAACCTACAATGGACAATCAAAGGGTATTTATAACATATGGAAAATGTATTTCAATTAATCACAGGCAAAAGAAATATATATATTACCTTTCAAATGGATACATCCACCTATATTGTTGCGGACCTCCTACCCTTGCTTCATACGCCAAGTGAATGGGCAAATGTTTCATTGAGTCAAAGAAGCTAGGAGCAAACACCATCTCTAACTTGCATGGCATTTTTGGCACGCTCTCCTCCAACTGTTGTAAAGTCAACATTAAGTTCAGAAGCACAAATTGTTGTAAAGAACAAGGAAAACTTTATCAAAGTATCTAATATATGCTTCGGTAGTGCCTTGAAGGCCCATGACAATAATCTCTGAAAGAAAACATGACAATCATAACTCTTCATCTCGCATAACTTCGCCTCGTTCATGTCGACAAATCTTAAGAAGTTTGATGCCTAACCGTCCGGTAGTTTCACACCTTTAACGTATTGCAACAATTGTAAATTCTGCTCTTTGTTCAAGGTGTGCAATGCTCTAGGTTTGGAAATTTAGCCCATGGCATTCTCTACTAAATGCAAAGAAGGCCTTCTGCAAATCTGTTATATGTCAAGTCTTGCATTGACTGTATCCTTTATCTTACCCTTGGTGTCAATGACGGTGACAGAATATTGCACAACACATTCCTCTCAATATGCATGACATTGAGGTTGTGTCTTAACAATTGATCTTTCAAATATGGTAGCTCCTAAAAGATGTTGTGTTTGTTCCAATGATGCTGAATGTCATATCCCTCAGGCTCACTGGAAGCAGCTCCCTCTTCAACACTTTGAATGTGCTGCACCCTCTCCCATATTTCTTGGCCACTTAAACGACGAGGTTTATCTGATTGTTCAACCACATTCTGGCTGAAGTCTTTTTTGTTTCTCCTAAGCGGATGATCGAGGGGTAGGAATCGATGGTGCCTGTCAAACCAACATACCTTGTGACTGTATGGCAAGCTAAAACCCATGTTTTGTTCGAGACATACAGGACATGCAAGCTTCCCCGATGTTTGCCAACCATTCAACATCCTATATGCAGGGAAATCATTTATCATCCACATTAAGGTAGCCCGTATGATCAAATTCTAACTCAATGATACATCGTACGTAAGAACCCCTTCACTCCACAACATCTTCAATTCGTTTATCAAAGGCCTGAGGTATACATCTATTTTGTTCCGTCGCAAAATGAACCTGTTTTGCGACGAATACTCATGTCCATCGCAAAATGGGTCATTTTGCAACGGAACCTCTTTTTCCGTAGCAAATTAGGCACAGTTTTCGCAGTTAGTAGATAATATCATGTTTGATACAAGCTAATGATCTGAATTCTGAACTGTGATACCACTATACGACCTTATTATAAATCATTTATTTCCAAAATTTTATGATTAAAATATAAGTCATTTATAGGGTAATAAATGAGGTTTTATCAATTTTACCCATGTTCTCTATTGGCTTGAAACATGGGAAGAGAGAAGAGAGAGAGGTATAAATGCAGAAAAATAAAAGGATGTGAGAGAAAATGTGCACCCTTTCATAAAATAAGGGTGAAGATGGAAAAATTTATCAATTTAATGTTTTTCATTTGTGTACGAGAATGAGGTATAAATGACTTATAATAAAGTATTAGTGGTACTCGAAAGAATGTCAAGGAGGATTAAATGAATCAAGAAAATTAAAGCTTTCGTGTTAAGGACACTTCATAATACTCCCTTTGGTCCTTATTATAAGGCACCAACTAACAAATCACACAAACCAACAAAAATAGTTGAAGTCAATAAAGTTATCCTATAATTTAAGTAATTTCCAATATTACCTCTACTATTTACACTAAACTCTAATATTATATTATTATTATTCTCACCTACTGCCCCTATTAATTATGGGTATACATGAAAAAAAAAATAATCAATGCTCATTGGAAACAAGCAAGTGCCTTATAAAAAGGACCAAATACATTTGGTAGTTGGTGCCTTTTAATAAGATCAGAGGAAGTATAATCTTTGTCCTTATTGCTTTACTCCAAAGGGAGTTAAGGAGGATGAAATAAACTAGTAGCTTTTTCAATATCTCATGGGATACCAGTGTCCTCAGTGGCTTGTTTGGATGGCTTCTACTTTTGCCTTTTATTGGTTTTATGAGTACTTATAATCATCTCCGTCTACCTATGCATCGTCTTTCGAATTCATAGTATCATTGATAGTGTAATAACTTTGAATCTACATTTTATATATGCGTTACGTCTTTCGTTCGAGTTCTTTGTTTTAGTTTGGGTTATTGCTATATATGTTTCAGTTTGAACTTAATGTTTCAGTCTTCCTAGCCTTTAGTCCAATGTTTGTCTTTTTGTCAGTTCGATTGAGTGAAAAATGAGCTTATGGGGTTTGTAAAGTCTTAGTGATACAAGCCTATAATTATGTATCATTTTACTTTTAAATAAAATTGCCTTTTTTTTTAATATAAAAAGGTAAAAACAAAAATCAGACGTGTAAGTCAAGTAGAGTCGATGCCACCCTACTAAGCCCAACCCTTAATATAAGAATTGTCATTATTGCACTACTTAAAAAAAAAGTTTTAATATTGGTTGAAATTAACCTTTTAGATAGGGTTTAAGTCAGGTCTTATATCGATCGGTATAAAAAGTTTGTCTTTATTAAGACTAGACCTATGACTGGTCTCAACATTTACTTATCCAAACCGGTTGGTTAGAAAACTTGTGTTAAACACTTTTCATTTAAAATTAAAAAATCACACTCTATATCAGGTAATTTCATACCCAGTATAAAAAATGAGCATTTTTTTTAAATGTACGATTTATTTTGTTTCACAAAAACCCTATTAGATATTATTATATCTAAAAACTATATTATGTAATATAAATTATACAGACAACCCTAAAAATACAAATGCAATTGATATAAAAAACAATTACAACTAATAACATGAATCTAAGCACTATATTATGAGATAATTATTGAATCTTAATTATGACATTTTTTTTCAAGGTCTACTTTTTTATGTGCATTTTCCCCACATTCAAAGGACTTAGATGATCTTTTAGTGTTGGATTTAGTGGATGCAGTTTTTTGCCCGACATATGCATGTTGTTGAAGCATGATTTATATTGTGAGCATCCCTAAAGTTAAATGCTACTACCCATAGATTAACCACTAGGTTATCATACTTATATATGTTAACTATTCTGAACTTCAAATATGAAACATGCTTCTGCACTATCCTAGTCTCATGTGATGAAGAAGAAGATTATTCTTCTTTAATGAAGCTAAGTATAGCAAAGTTAATTATACGAGTATGAGAACATTATATAAGTATGAGAACTAAGGTAGGCCAAAGCCATATTCTATATGAACTCTCAAAAGAACCAAAATGCCTAAGGTTTGTAAACTTTGATCCCAATCTAAGGGTCTTAGCAATCAACTATAAGGATGTCTCACAATACACAAACCAAGCATCAACAACACCCACATGTTGGGGTTAATTAGAATTACAATAGACACTCTCATCCAACACTCAACAATGATATAAGCCCTTTCAAGGAGGGGGCATCCAAATTTAAAAAAAAAAATCTTGAAAAGAACAAAGTCATGACAAACAAGATTCAATATAATTAACATATTGTATGCAGACTTTTGTCCACGGAATTCACAATGTTTAGATTTTTTAAACTTGCCATTATGAGATTGGTAGAATGAAATTGCATTATTGTCATAATCACAAGTTTTCACAATCCCAACCATAATGAATTCTGTGGACAAAAGTTTGCGTACACTAACAATAATAACAACAAAAAATATACAGCCATAAAAAAAATGTAAACATTCATGTATCACTGAGGGAGTTCTTGAGACAGGATGGGATTAGGAAACCTCATTCTCGATCCCGATCCTAAAGAAGGCTTGGGAAGGGAAATCATTCTCGACCTCGATCCTAAAAAATTCATGTCCTAATTGGGATTTCTTGGGTCAGGATCAAGAATTCCCAAAAAATCTCAAAGCACGCAATGCTTCAGAATTTATATGAAACCCAAAATTTATCAAGCACCAATTCAAAAATTGTAATAACTTCTCACTTGATTTGCAAAATAAATATAATAATGTTGGTCTAAAAATTTTGTTTACTCACTCAAAAGACCAATGATAGAGCAGCAAAACGCATAAACAAACTAAGAGGCTAGCAGGAAAGAAAATATCAATATCAATATTGTTAAATTAGTCCCTGTAGTAATACAATATATAATCAAAAACCTTTTTTAACCAAGCATAAAATTGCAGACATATAATCAAGAATTTTCTCCTGATCTTGAATTTTCTCGTCTCGAGAATTTTTAGGATAGGATTTTCTTGTCTCAATTACTTGGGATCGAGACGAGAAGATAAAGATGGGAAAACTTTGACCACCCATATGTATCACACAAAGAAACATACAAGAAGCAAAAAAAGAATATCTTATTTATACCTATGGAAGAAAGACCTTTTTTCATATTCCAAGTCCTAGTAAAAAGGCTTCAATGAATCTGCAACCTCTAACTGTGTTAATCAGATCTCTTGTTTTCAACTACAATAAGTCACATACTGGATCAGATTATTTAATGCTTTTCACATGTATACAAAAACACATGTGATAGCTATAAAAAAACAACTCAACTTGGCACCCTTCACATGTCTTTTCGATACTCTTCATACTCCTCTATGTAATTAAAAAGAATAAATTTTTAGTAAGAAAATTAAATACAGATCCACTGCTTGATGACATGTTTTATGACATCAATGTCGAGTTATATCATGAGAAGCACTAAAATATGTTCATGTTTGATGAAATTGTATCATTCTTATAATGACAGTTCATATTGGTATGTCATGAGCATCGGTTTTCTATAACTACAACAACAACAACAAAGAACATATAATAAGACAACAAGCACAAAATGAAATTATATTTATACATGTGGACGGAAGTCTCTTTTTTGTTTTCCGAATCCTACAAGAAGAGCTTGCATGTATATGCAACATCCAACTATGTTCATCCGATCCATTTTGCTATGTATGCAAATGCAACATAGCTTGAGAGCATGTGCCTTACATAATAGAATTACTGCATATGTAATGTACTACATATGTTTACAAACTGCATTGCATTTGAAGCAAGCATAAAAAAAAAATAATACTGACCTCTTCATAAACTTTCACACTTATGAATATATAATCTGTTTGGCACCCATTCCCTTTCAACTTTGCTTCTTGCTCCAAATGCAATGCAACCTGTGAATATGTGTTGTACATACCAAAATTACTGCATATGTAATATACTACACATGTTCATGAGTGCATCATATTTTGACCAAGGAGCAAAGTAAATATTTTTTACAACAACCAAAGAAAAAATCAATCAAGATGAACGCTTTCATTTATGAATATGTAAAAAAAATGAATGTTGAATCAGGGTTTCAACAAAGAAGGAAAAGGAGTATCGAGGGTTTGTGAAAGACAATGACTAAAACTTCTATGTAAGCAAAAGACAATGAAAGAGAACATTAACATAACACAAGAACAAATCACCAATGGAGGGTTTGTGAAAAACAACTATTTTTACCAAATGTGAGAGCAAATCGGTGACAACAAAGAGGGAGAGCCAAATGAGGAGGAATACCAAGCCATCTCGATAGTGAAGAGAGAGAAATCATTACGGCTGAAGGCGACAAAGAGAGTAAGAGAGCGCGTGGGGGATTAAGAGAGGCACAAAAGTGAAAAATATACTTAGAGCATCATTTTCTTAACTAGTGTGCATAACATTTTGTAGACTGGTTCTTATTAAAGACCAGTGTTATATGCTAAAAACATTTTTAATTCATAATAACATCGTCTTTCAAATCATCTGATTTAAAATGTAATTTTTAGAACATAGTATAAAATCTAATTTTACCAGAAGGTTTTAATCAATAACAGATTAATAAGATGAGATAGATAATGATCATCAACAAGAACTATCAAAAGACATAAAAGACAAAATTGTTTTATTAATCATTGGCTAAAGACGGCAACATACATGATTGAAATAAAAAACATTGGAGGTTCTTGAAACACAGGCCTTCAAAATATCGTTATCGTTCTAGGAGACTCATTGCACCCAGTCCAAATAGTCAATGATGTCGTTCAACACTGCCGCCAACTCCTCCGATTGTTTGAAGAAGTGATCTGCCACCCATGACCTCTAGAATGATGCCCTAGAGGTGAAAGATGACCTCAACGATTTCCTCCAACGTCGGAGGTGGAGGGGGCTGTGAAGAGGAAACATTGGTAGATGTTGTTGGAGGAGGAGAAGGGGAACACTGCCTCTTTAATCTTACCATTAGTAAGAAGTGTTGCCACTAAAAATAGAATGAGATAAGTAGAAATGAACTTTTGAACTTAAACTTAGAAACTAAAGGCGTCTTGATATTTATAAATAGGACGGATGGTTGGGTAGTTCAAATGATATTGACGAGACATAATGATAGGCTTTAGAATTTGAAACGTTACGTATTTAGACCAATTGTATTTGAAAAAGTTGTCTAAATAATAATTACTATACTAGAGCACAACTTATCTGGTGTAAATGAAAATGTAATGTTAGAAATTAATAAACAACATTTAGGCTGTTAAAGACTAAAATGAAGTTTCAAATTAACATATTTAAACCTTGTGCCACTACCAATATGAAAGTAATCAAATTATATTATAATTTAATTTACTAACAAAAGGTGTGTAAGTATGTGTGTGTGTGTTCTATGGGAAAATTAACTTGTCAACCCAAAGACAAAAACAACAATGGAACAAATCAAAGATGCAAGATATGTGAACAAGATCAAGATAAAGATTAGAAATAATTTTTTTTTCATTACTAATAATATTTATTTATCCTTCTCAAAGGTTGTATCAGTATATTGATTTTAAAAAAACATTAATTTTTATACTAAAAAAAACGTCAATCTTCCTCCTCATCACCGAAGGAGGAGGAGGAATAAAAAGAAGTGGAAGTGAGGTTATCCAATAGATTATACTCGACGTCATTGGCGTTGAGTATAAGGTTGAGCTTGATGCTGATAGTGCTGAGCATCACCAAGAGTCTTCTAAGGCATTTGTGGATGTGATACACCCTTGCATTGAGGTGCTACAGAAGTTGCTTCGCTAAAGGTGGCGAAGGAGGAGGATGAACAAAATTAGCTCTAATATGTACCATATTTATATTCTAGAGAAGAGAGGAAGACGAGCTAAATTTGAGGAAACAAAAGGAACAAAGAGTTTAAATAGACAAGATAGATGAAAACTTTAAGGAAACATATAGTTAAGAGTTTACCTTGGAAGCTGGAAAAGCCTATAAAACATTTAGTATCGAGTATAAAGAAACGATAATATCTAAAAAAAATATTTACACTGGATGTATAAGTATATAGTCAAATATAAATTTTTAAATTTTCTTAATATTTAATACATATCGATACCGCACCACATTACAATCGGTCTAGAAAATATTATTTAGGTCACACAAAAGTAGGACTGGTGTTAAGTCGTATCAATATTTATAAAATGTCACTGGTCATACTTTTTAAATTGTTTCCATGTATAGAGGCCTAGATGTGGTGATCTTATAGGCCTTTTTTCTTATAGTGTTGATTCTAACATTATCTATCAAAGAAAATTGTTTTAGAGGAATGTAACTATATTTTCAATTAGTAAGTGAATTTATTTTCAATTTTCATTATTCATCAAGCTAAATTTGATACTCCCTTCCATCCATAATATAATACTCATTGTCATGAATAAATTAAACAACAAAGTAGGTTTTATATTCACTATTACATATTCAAGTATATATAGCGCTTAATAAATAATGGTTACAACAAATCAACATTAAATAACAAAGTAGGTTTTATATTCACTACTACATATTCGGGCACGCTTAATTTGATACTCCCTTCCACCCATAATATATTGCTCACATTGATGAATAAATTAAACAACAAAGTAGGTTTTAAAATTTTCTACTGAATATTCGGGCATATATAATGCCTAATAAATTATGGTTACAGTGAAGAAATGTCATGTATATGAAGGTGGAGGTTGCACAAAAATATATAATACTAATATATAACAGTTAGATATGTGCACCGTTACATATTGAGAGATGTAATCCATGAAAACAAAAAAAAAAATAACGGTTTTAATTAATATTGAATGACAAATATGACGATTCTTATAAAACAACTGTCATATAAGACTTACAAATAATTCATTTTTCAACATTATAGCAATGAAAACAGATACATAAGGTGATAATAATTAATCGTAAAGTATGATTATATAAATATGAGATATTATCAGATATTATATCTAATAATAATATCTCAAATTTATACTTCTAAGATAAATACATATGCTAAGATGTAATTATGATTATTTACAAAGAACCATTAAGTATTCTTTCATCTAAAAATGTGAGATTCTAAAAAATATCAAATATAAAGACATGGGATTTAAAAAAAATTATTCGACGCAACTCTTCCCAGGCGTTTATGAGCTTTCCTAGTAGATCTCATAACTCTTCTTTAATTTCCATGGGCTATGCTCTGCAGCTATAGGTTTCATCCTCCACCACTAACTTGAATCTTTACTTTGCATCTCCTTCCTCTCATGATTCTTCCCCGAGTAAGCTTTCATTTTTCTTCAATTAATGTTTTTAATTAGTTTCATTTTATTTTATTTTTTTTATAAAAAGAGCTTAATACTTGTGGCTAAAAGTCGCTAGATTATCTAGGAAGAAGAATCACAGACAAAAAGTGATATCTAACTTTTGATGATAATCATTGGTTTGAAGATTAAAGAAAAACACTAAATAAAAGTAGGGAGCATGAACAAACCAATGAGGTAAAATGCCGATTTTATTATTATTATTTTATTGTAATGAAAATAATTCTGATTATTCTAAATTATATAAACTAAAATCAATATAATGTTTTCTCCTAATTTTTATTACCTTGTTGAATCACGATCTACTTGAACACATTCTCATGTTCCTAAATTATAGTGTATATATTAATACATAGTCACTTTTGTAGTTATTGGAACTCTAGAGTACTGATACGATATTGAAAATTTACAACAAAGACATTGGAGAATATTGTAGAATTTTTTTAATATATTTTATTTTAGAATTTAAAAAATTATAAGTAATGTTCTAGAGTGTTTAAGTGATTAATTTCTTTAAATTATATGATTTTTATTTATAAGGTTTTGAATTTGTTTGATAATGTATTGAATTTTGAATATTGTAAATAAATTTTTTATTTAATATTTTATCAATGATTATATTGTGTTTTATATAATAAAAACGAGTAATAAAAATAAGGGTTAAAGTGCAAAAATAAATATACGGTTTTCTCAAAAGTGCACCCAACACCAAGTTTTTTTTTGGTAAAAGTGACTACGTGGTTGTAAAAGTAGAGTAAAAATACATATTGACTGTTAGTTTGAATTTTTTGTATTTTTAAGGCTGACATGTACGATGACTTAATTAAATTTCACTCTAGCTGGGAGTAGAGAACTAGAGAAAATTATAAAAAAAATGACCCAAATAGTTTTGAAAATTACAAAAAGACAACAACGGTGGTGAAGAGGCTGAGATAGGTGACCTGATAGGCAAGATTGGGATTGAGAGAGAAAAGGGGAATTGGAGAGAATGGTTAAATTGTAATTTCCAAAATATATATATATCATTTTATGTAATTATTTCTAGTTCTTTACTACCAGTTGGGATAAAATTTAGTTATGTCATCGTTCATATCAGCTTAAAAATACAAAAAAGTCGAATTAACAGTCAATGGATATTTTTGTTTCAATTTTGTGACCATATAATCACTTTTGTATTCAAAAAACACTTGGTATTGGGTACATTTTTAGGAAAATCACATATGTATTTTTTTATCTTAGCCCTAAAAATAAAGCCAATACGTTATGGTTATGGAAAATTAGAGAGAAGGACTAAGGAAACAAAATATTTATAAAAAAGGATCTTAAAAATTGTAATTATTTTTAAGAATCAAAATTAAAATATAAATTTTCAATTACGAAATTAACCTTCTCTAACCTATCACAACTATTTGACTCAATATTTTTATAATACTCTCTCTAATACACATCGGATTATTTTAAAAGTTATCGGCTCTAAAATCTATAAATTATTATGGGCAAAAAAATCTATAAATAATTGTAAATCTACCTCTTTTTAGGCTTTTGTTATTTTTAAAAAATTAAAAATCAAAAAAACATATTATAATATATTTCCTTTAAAAATATGTAATTTTTCATGAATAAAACTAAACAAACAGCATGCACCCTAAGAACGTGCTATAAAAAATTTTAAAAAAATGTTAAAATTTAAAATTCTTAAACAATAAACTCTTAAATAAACCGCTAATGTCACCAGATTATCTATTCCTAAATAAAAGTCAATCCCATGTAAGAATGCACTTGATGAGAGGCTCAATTGATAATTAATTGTCCAATAACTGAGATAGGTTAGAGATAATGTAGGGGCTTTGGTCAAGGTGAATTTTGTAATTGAAGATTTATATTTTAATTTTTGGTCCTTCAAAATAGTTATATTTTTTATGGTCCTTATGACTATTTTTTTTTTCTTAGTCCTTCTCCCTAATTTTCCCTTACGGTTATCAATAAATAACTGTTATATATGCCATCAATATATTTTAGTGTATATATGACGATTTGAAACTGAGCATATATAGTACCCACATATGTGACAATTCGGAACTATAATTTATGGCCGATAATAATCATTATATATTAGTGATTCCATAGCAGTGATTATGAATCAGAGGAAATATATGTATTCATCAAGTCTAACACAAAATTAGGATTAGATTTCGTCCTTAAATGAATTAGCATCAAACACATAAAAATCATTATGTAGACTTTAAAAAAATTAGTTTAAAAAAAAGGATATTTTATGAAAAAATTATTTCATATTTATTATAATTAACTAATTTAACTACCTTCCTTAATCTAGTTTAATTAACTAAATAGGTTTACATGAAATAACGAAAGAAGTTATTACTTTATTTTAAATTACCAAAATACATAATTATACTATTTTCCATCATATGATTATTGACAAATTTTAAACAATTAAATAATTAAGCCTAAATATTTGGACGGTACACTACCTCCTCTCATTTTTATAACACCTCAACATTTAAATTGCTTTGGTTCCATTAAGAACGCAACAGAGTTGTCTAAACATTGAATAAGTTTTTTCGTTTTTGTTCCTTATTAATTATACCTATTGAATTAATTAAAATATTAGTAATATTTATATTTACTTTATTTTTCTCTCTTGCTTCTTATAAATAGAGACATACTTAAAAAAAAGATTTATTTTAAGACAGTTTTATTATTTTTAGTTAATATTAACCACTTTATGAATCCGCATAATTCAATTATCAAACTCTTATAAAAAGAATCAATAAGAGTATAAATAAAACATCCATGTCACCAAATGAAACGTACATTTCACTAAATCCCAAAAGCATAACTTGATCATATAAAAAAAATAAAAAATCAATGATTGCGAATGAGGTCCAAAAATATGATGAGAGTTGTGGCCTGTGGGGCACAATTAAGAGGGAATGAAGCGAAAAGCATCAATAATGGAGTGTTGGCATTGAGTGGAATACTAACATGCCTTTAATCATTTCCTACCTCCAAAGCTCCACGTCACAAAGGCTACTCCCGTCATTTTCATTTATTCCCAAAACTACATTCCAAAATTTATCTACAATTATTTATCTTGGGCTTTTGTGCCTTATTCATGCACACACAACCAAGGTCATGTCTCATTCATTAATTTTTATTCATACAAAATCTATCCACATTTTTTAATTTTTATAAAACTCCCTTTTTAATTTATTAGGAATTCAAATTTTATATAAGAAAAATTATACCTAAATTTTATATTATGTATATATAACCTTATTAAAATTTGAAGCTTTACAAGAAATTTCTCACTTACATTTATGCAGATAAAATTTCTCACTCACTCTCCATCTTCATGCATAAAAATTAAAATTTAAATATTTTTAAAATGCTGACATATTAATTTTAATTATACCTAATTTTCGTAAATGATAATTTTTTGTAATGATAATTGTCATTTTAAAAATTAAAATTAATATATCATCATTTTAAAAATATTTTTAACATTTAAAATATTAATATCAACATTTTTTGAGTTAATGCCATTAGTGTTAAAGGATTAAAAAAAAAAACTTTTAAAGTTAAGAGACCAAAATGAAATTTTACATGAAGTTAATAGACTAAATGTATATTTTTGCTTTAAATAAATATTAAATAATCTTTTTATTTGCATAATTTGGATATTTGTATTTTATAAAAAGGAGTATAGCTTCATCCCATCCCTTTTATGAGGTGATCCATAGAGAGAATAAGTAGTTTTTCCTATAAGTCACTAAATGGAATAATCCTTTTTATCCTTATTATAAAACATATTTACTTAATTTTATTTTATTTTATTAGAATATTTACTTAATTTGATCAAATTAAGAATGTTAATTAATATGACATGAATTTTTTAAAACACTTTAGTCATCTTCATTAATTCGTTCATTCCCCTTTCTCCTTAATTATTGTAAAAAAGAGCATCAAATAGAGGTAAATTATGAAATTATTGAAAAATATGAAAAATATGTTTTATATTTAATACTAAGACCAATTCTCCAAATAGTTAATTTGGCATAATTTTTCATTTTTGTTTCATTTTACATTAGTAAATTAGAAAATTTGTCATTTTCAAATACATTTAATAATTTAATTACCTTTCAATGATTCTGATGAAATAGTCAAAAGTGTCTTGTAATAGAGAGTAGAGAGAATATAGAAATATTCTTCTATGAACCATACCTATGTTTTTATGAGAACAAAAGATTAAACCATAGACAATGGAAACGCGTGATCTTCCCAAAGGATCTTGGTTTAAACACCATGACCCAGCCATAATTATTATGTAAAGGTCAATTCTTTGCATTGAATAATTGCTTATCTCTTTATAGTTTATTTGCATAAATGCAATATAACCATGGAAAATGTGGAAGACGACAACTTGCACCTATTTCATAAGGGTTATTATCTAATTTAGACAACGCACAGTAAGAGCATATCAAGATATCCTCTGAATCTACTAAATCAATGATCCACGTCCTGATCTAAAATGATATCCACAATGTAATACCCTAAAAATCCTATTCAGCTTAGCCACTATATTTTGATAAGAAAATACCTATTAAAAAAAAATAGGTGAATATGTGGTCTTAAATTTTGGTAGTTTATTTTAGGAAATTTTCTTCTAGAATTAAATAGACCAAAAACCTGAATTTTCAAATTTCATTTGGAGATCATAAAATATCCTAAAATTATCAGATAATCTTAATTATACCATTTGAATAATTAAAAATCATCAGAGGATGATGAAATCAATTAGAGGAAATTAGTAACAATTATTGAGCAATTGGAATTGCAATAATTGAGGTGCTTTAATAATTTTTGAAATTAGTCAATAATTAAATTATAAAGGTTATAATTAGGGAAATATCAATTAAATGAAACACCTAAATGAGATTTGGAAGCTAAGATTAGCATAAAAGGAGTTTTTAATCATCAAAATTAAATTAAAAACTTATCAAATTTTGGTGTTGTATTAATTTACATTAGTTGGCAATTTTTCCATAGAATTTAAGAGCCTAAGAATTAAATTAGTTTGTGACCATGGAAAACACTATATTAGGATTAAAATTATAATTTAGCAAATTATTCCTAATTAATCTCAATGGGACAAAAATTCTTATTTAATGATGAACAAATAAATTATACAATTATATTAGCCTATAATATTAAGATTATGGGAACCAATGAGAAAATTTCTTTCATACAAATATGAGAAACATTAAAAACAAAATTATATTAATTAACCTAAGGAGGGGGGGCGAAATTTAAAAAAAAAAAGGAAGAAGAGGAAATGATCACAAGTCAATACAAGAAATGTGAAGAAGAAGCTTGATTAACTTGGAGAGCAAGATATGTAACTTGGTGAGCAAGCTTTTTATTAATCAAATAAAATTAAATGAGGACCTATAGAGATTAAATCATAACTTGGAATCTTGAAACTAGATTTTCAAGATAAATACATATTTGAAATCAGGAAATTATGATCTTCAATTTAGCTATTTCCAAAGTTATTTTCGGTATCTTGTAAAATTCAAACATAAGCATTTTGGAAGATAAAAATCACCATAAATCTAATCATAAAATTATGATTCCAAAAGTGAAATCAGATTTTGAATCAAAACACTAATTAACACCTAACCAAATTGAGCTTTGGGGTTAATTAAGCTTGCTTAATGAGCAAGAAGAGTGCTTGGTGACCAAGCAAGAAAAATCTAGAAGGGGGAGGGGGCCAAATTTTCGGCCAAGAGAGGATGAGAGGCCAAGATCATTCCTTTCCCACCAAGCAAAAATCCAATGGTTGAAGCAAAAGAAGAAATTACCAAACATGCCATCACAAATTAGTATAAATAGGGGGCTTGGTCTTCACAAATTTCTCACCAAATTCCCTAGCCAAAACCGAAATTTAGGGAGAGTAAGAGAGGAAGGAGCAGCTGGAGAAAAAGATTCAAGAAGTCTTCAAGAGGTATGAGAGTTCTTAGCTTTTAAGTTTAAGTTCTTAGTTTATAAGTAGAAATGCTAGAAAAAGTTATTTTAATCTTCAATCTTCCATATACAGTTTTAATTTCATGTTTTCGAGGTTTCCATTGTCTTTATTTCGAAAATTTGATGAAGAAGAAGTTATATCAAAATTTTTGGAAGATTAGGATCAAAATAGCGAAGCTCTGGCAAAAACAATAGAATCTGAGTAAGCAATAAAGATGCTAGTATTTTATAATGAAGATGATGTTCTAAAATTCTGGGAAAATTCATGATGAAATTAGACATATAGGGCTTTCTGAATCTATAAAGATTGTGTCATTTGAAGCTCTGTGCAAAAAGATAAAAATCTTAGAAGTTAAGTTACATTTTCTGGGCGAAAATCTGGGCAACAGTTTGAATTCTAGAAACTGGGAATTTTTCAGGAGTTCTGGGTAAGTTATAGTATTTTTCCTTGAAATTAGACATCTCAAGGATTCCGGGAAATTTTACGGATCCTCGGTTCGATTTTTCTAGAATTAGTTATGATTTTTCAAAGTTAGGCGAAATTCTGCCCAGAAATTCTGCACCAGCGTTTTTCCGAAAATTGTGGGGAAATAATTGAAAATAAGTCCAGTAAGGGTAAAAATGTCAAGTATGACCAAGGTGTCTCTTGAAATATTGTCTGAGAATTAATTGAGATATTATTACCCTTTTAGGATAGACTGTGCACGAGTTCCGACGACGAACGTACCTAAAACCCGACAAACTCAGGTACGGACGCGTATTGTAACATTAACGCTTATGCTTATGGTATGGTTATATGTGAAAGTTGTTTGCACTTATTGATACTCTATTTTGAAAGTTGCTTATGATATATTGAATTAAATACGGGTTATAGTCTTGATAACTCCGTTGAGTTTTCCTAGCGCTGAGAACACGATAGGCCATCGTGGCACTGGTTATGTGCAAACTATGGGTAATAGACATATTGCAGTGGCTGTGTCATGTTACTTGCTGATATGATTTTGAAAGTGATAGTAGTGAATTTATTATTATAATATCTGTCGTATACTGTTTACATAAGCATGAGGTTAATCATTACCTGAGGTTCAATAATTGAACCTCAGCCCCTGTTATAGCTTCAGGATCCCAGGGAGTCAGGTTCAAGGATAGGAGTAAGAAGTAGGCGTGAGAACCTTGCGGAGACATTGTTTTTTTTTAAATATAGATTGTGATATATTGAACCCGTGGATGATTGTATAGTTAACTGTTCAGGTAGATACATTACATACAATGTTATTCAGTTACTCTTTGTTTTAAATATTTTCAACTCTTAGCTCTGTAAGGAAACGTTTATGAAAATGGGATGTTACACACAACAAATTTCAAGTTCCTACCAAGAAAAGACGCTTCTATGAGCCAGTAAATGAGAAAACGCCCATCATTTTATTGCACAAGCTACGGTAAAGCACCTTGGCCTATTAGCTTTTGTGCTGGATGCGTAAAAATAAATCATAACATCACGTACCATGGCCTATTAGATTAAGTAGGTTAGTTTAGTAAAGCATGTTTTTTCTAGAACACTCTAATAATCTTCTTTGATTTCCTTCATATATCTCTTATTAGATTATTATTACGAGAACATTAATAGGAGTAAATTAGAAAAATGTTAATAAATATAAAATATATACCTTAGATTTAGAATCAAGATTAATTCCTTAATTAGGTCTCGACTCGGGGAGTATAACATAAAAGGCATTAGGTATTTACCCACAGTTTCAACACTTCTGATGATGCTCACAAAATATGGATAAGCATACTTAACCCATGTCAATTGTTTGCTTATGGCAGAAGCACTTGCAATTTTCATACAATTATCTAGGCGCCAATAGCATTGTCACAAATTAAAATTACTATTCTAAAGAGTTTTTCATAAAGGCACATATATCAATTTCACATATAATTTACTAGAAGTAATTCAATGGTCGGCTGAGGAATTCTTGAAGGGTAATATTGGAAATCAAAATCAAATCAGAATCAAGATTCCACAAATCTCTTTGATTGATTGACTCTTTATTACTCCTAATTTGTAGTGATCTGATTAGGGTAATTATCATTTAATATAACTGCATGATTCTCTCCTCTAATGGCTCACTCTTGAGCCTATTGTAATGCCTTCTACTAAACAGGCGACACAACTCAGAGAGTGTTGATAGCACTGATTCAATATGGTATTAAAGCTTTGGGCAATGATCCAAAGCCATTGAGAGCGTTGGCGAGCATAGAGAAACACGAGAGATGTGATGTGGGTGAGAAGGAAGCGCTTTAATAATATTTCAGTCGTTATATATTTAGTGGGAATTGGAGATGAAGATTGTGGGAATATGGGTCTTTCATGTAACCGCCTTGTCGTAGGAATAAATATATATGATAATGTCAGCAACTGAAAAGGTGTACCAGCAAGTACGGGCAAATTGTTAACCAAAAGGGAAAATTGACCTGGAGGCCCAATATGCAAACATAATTTCAGAAAAGACCCTATAAACTTTCCTATACCAGAAAAGGCCCTAGGGCCTTTTCTGTTATTAAGTTATAAAAGAAAATGACGAAAAATGCCCCTGGCATGAACTTGTGCAAATCTTCTCAAATCTTTTCAATTCTCCTCGTCTGTCATTGACGATCTCCATGAAGCTTGCTCTCTCTCTCTCTCTCTCTCACAATTCTCCCCACTCCTTAAAATTCCTCTCTTCATTTCTATCACGGTTCAATCTCCTATCTAATTGGAGATCGCTTTCTTTCCTCTTCCTTTCCAGGGATCTTCAACTTGGCTAATCTCGTTCCGGTAATTTTCTCTCAACCCCACCATTTCTTCCATCATTATCTCAGGAAAATGTGGTTCTCTTTCTTATTTTTTAAATGTTTCACTCAATATGCATGTGGAATCTGCCTTACTAGAGTACTAGCAACGAATTTTTTTTCCCTCTTTACCAAATCTCTTGATACAAGATACTGGAATTGATTCTTGAATGCTTTCTTTATGTTTCGAGAATGGTGGAATGAATAGAAGTTGAGCTCGTATACAATTTTACTCTCAATTTTTGAACATGAAGCTTAGCTAAATTAGTTAATTCACTGGGATGATTTTAATCGAGATAGAACGCTGATTTCTTGTTATCCTTTGCCGTCATTATTTGCGTATTGTTACTTTTAGCCTTTTGGGTCTGGGTATATTTGTCTCCTTTTTGAGAAATATGCTTTTCACTCCATTTTGGTTTTTCAAATTGTGCATGAGAAAAATCAATGTATGTATAATGATTAACCTCATGAATTCTACCTGAAATATGGCTTGACCTTCTCAAATCTTTGAATTGACGAGCATGAACTTGTGCGTATATGACTAGTTGATTATTCTAAAATCTTGAATTTCCATATTGAAATAATTATTTCTAAAGCCATTTGATGCATTTTTCTCCACAAACAATATGTTCCATTGACACATGTTTTATGGTACCACTTGTTGAGCAATTGAGCCAAGTGTTTTCTCTGTTATATTCTCAATTTGGACCATTTCTCCCTTAAATCTTAGGTTGATTTTGTATTGAGAAGTTGGGTACACTCTAAACTACCAACAGAAGGATCCTTGGATATAACTAGTCTTTTAACTTATCTCAATCTCACAAACGACTCACCAAACTTTGTGGTTGAACTTATAAGGAGTAGTCCAACAATGATGGTCCTCATTTTTGATCTGCCTCCTCGGAAAGATCTTGTGCTTTGGCCAAATGACCTCAAAACATTCTATGAGGATACTCAGCTGGACAAACACAGACAAGTTATTGAGAAAATCCCTGAGGTGAAGCCTTATAACTCTTCCTCGCTTTATATACAGGCTGCTTCCTCTCAACAAATTTCAATATTGTATTGACTTGGACATTCATGTTGCTTTTCTAAACTTAATTGCTACTGTTTGTGTGTGTATGGTACTATCATGAGAGTGAACTAAAGAAGAGAACTAGAAGAATTGAATTCCTTGATCTAAATCATAGTAATAAAATGCTAATCCTCTATTGTGTTGCTCATTAATTGTTGATATATTTGCTGATCTGCTATGCTATAAATGTAATAATTTTGGTCCTTGATTTTCCTGAGATTTTCATTGATTGTTGATCCATTTGATTTCGGGGTCTCATTTGATATGCCATAAATGTAATAGTTTTGGTCATTGTGCATATTCTTTTTGTGATGCATACTATTGCAAATTAAATTTTATGTTTACTTTATTTTTGCTTAGTTACATATGAAACATGTTTTGACATTTTAAATTTTTTTTTTCCTCTAGCAACTTTTCAAGAGGATCATCAGGACCACATAGAAGTTGGAAAGCATTGAAGTTGGATGTTCTGTGGAAAATCTCCTTTTTGTTTAAATATATATGGTTATACCCCATTGGTCTTGCATGGCCTTATTCAATAGAACCTATGTCTACAAACAATCTTAATTTTGTTAATGCTAATTGTTTCTATGGGAAGTTTCATTTGTATCGATGAAAATTAGCTTCACAACTTTGTATTGTGTAAATGTCTTGATGATGGTTACTTGACATTTGAATATGAATGAGAAGAATAATTTTTACTTGCATCTATGTTCTTTGTTGCTAGTATGTGAAGAAGCGGGAAAATGGAAAATAATTTGTTTGTTAAAGGGGGCTGATGGTGTTGTTAAAGGGGGCTGATGGTGTTGCTAATAGGGGTTGATGGTGTTGCTAATGGGGCTGATGGTATTGTTAATGGGGTTGATGGTGTTGCTAATCTGACTGATGAGATTGTTAAAGAGGGCTGATGGTGTTGCTAATGGGGCTGATCATATTGCTAATCTGACTGATGAGGTTGTTAAAGAGGGCTGATGGTGTTGTTAAAGGAGACTGATGGTGTTGCTAATGGGGCTGATGGTGTTGTTAAAGGAGACTGATGGTGTTGCTAATGGGGCTGATGGTGTTGTTAATAGGGAGCTGATGGTGTTGCTAATGAGGCTGATGGTGTTGTTAAAGGGGGCTAATGGTGTTGCTAATGGGGCTGATCGTGTTGCTAATCTGACTGATGAGGTTGTTAAAGAGGGTTGATGGTGTTGTTAAAGGGGGCTGATGGTGTTGCTAATCTGACTGATGAGGTCGTTAAAGTGGGCTGATGGTGTTGCTAACTGGGCTGATGGTGTTGTTAAAGGGGGCTGATGGTGTTGCTAATGGTGCTGATGGTGTTGCTAATCTGACTGATGAGGTTGTTAAAGAGGGCTGATGGTGTTGTTAAAGGAGGTTGATGGTGTTGCTAATCTGACTGATAAGGTCGTTAAAGTGGATTGATGGTATTGTTAAAGGGGGCTGATGGTGTTGCTATCTGACTAATGAGGTTGTTAAAGTAGGCTGATGGTGTTGCTAACCGGGCTGATGGTGTTGTTAAAGGGGGCTGAGGGTGTTGTTAAAGTGGGCTGATGGTTTTGACAACACCATCAGCCCCCTTAACAACACCATCAGCCCCATTAGCAACACCATCAACCCCCTATTAACAACACCATTAGCCCCATTAGCAACACCATCAGCCCCCTTTAACAACACCATCAGCCCTCTTTAACAACCTCATCAGTCAGATTAGCAACACCATCAGCCCCCTATTAACAACACCATCAGCTCCATTAGCAACACAATCAACCCCCTTTAACAACACGATCAATCTCATTAACAACACCATCAGCCTCATTAACAACACCATCAGCCCTACATGTGTTAATTGGGATGATGGTTTTGCTAATGGTACTAATGGTTTTGTTAATGAGAGTTGATGGTTTTGACAACCGGGTACCTAATCATATTCATTTTTACTGCTCCTACATACACAACCAACAAAGAGAATATCTACAAGTACCAATTGTAGTTGTCATTCATATTAAAATGTCAAGTCAACTACATTAGCAAATTTACAAAACTAGCTCCTATCAATGAACTCAAGTGTTTTGTACAAGTTGTGTAATCTAATCTAACAAATAGCCAACAAAATTCAGAAATTCAGATACAAATTTAACCAAGTCAACCTATTTCCATAAGACCAATTAAGATACACATAAACTAGCGGCTCATCTTCCACACTTGAGAGTCTTCGATCATAGACAACACCTTCGCTCACTATATGTTGGTTGGATGATTGACCAACCACCACAACATGCCAATCTTCAGTTCTCGGATATCATTGGCTTCATATGAAGGCATTGTGTACCCATCCTCTTGCTCTGTGCCGTCCCATGATTGCAGCCGAGACAGGACATGAACACCACACGAAATTGTGTATAAGTGCCATAGGGCAGTTGAAGAATCCATCGATCACTGAAAATGGAAGAATATTTACCACAAAACAGTAATCCATATAAATACAGTATATGATATGAATGCTGATCTCCAAAACTCAAGAAATGCATAAAGAATCGAAGCTGAATGCAGTAATGATGTGAGATATTTTAATATTATATGGCTTCAAATATTTAAAATTTCACCCAAGTATCATCAAGTACCGGAGATTAAACATATAAAAACTCACAATATCACTTCATATAAGGGTCAAGAAAAGAAGGAAAAGACAAAACTTGAAAGCAACAAAGTCCCCACCAACTGGCGCACAATTACTACAGAAAAATGTGTCCCCCCCCCCCCTTTTTCATGTTAAATAGTGGTCATACGGTGGGGGAAAGTAAATAATTGCAAAAAATTAGAATTAGAAATGCAAAACTGCTTTTGTTTGTAAATATGTAAATTAGAGAAAAAAAACAAGAAAAGTCATTTGTTCTTGACGGGAAATTTAGGAATTAAGAATCCAGAATATTATTTAATCCTATATATACTTGTTCCCTTCTTCCTTTATCCAGAAAAATAGATAACAATTCGGTCGAAAGATAAACTCTCAGGCAAATGGCCCAACTTCGTCTCAATAAAAAGACACAGAAAGTTTATTTAACTGGTAAAAATTAAAAATCAGTAAAACAAAATGTAATGTTGTTAACAGTGGGTTTAGCAAAGTAATTCAGTAATGCTCAGGATAATGAGACCACAAACAACTAAACCAATAGCAACATTATCCACAGTATCCTAGAGGCATGACTTTGAAAGGAAACATATACATTTCTAAAGGCTTCAGGACAGAAATTACTACTGAGCTTGAAGCAAAAATTTTCTTCAAATTCTATTACTCGAAATACATTTAGCAACATATTCAGCTATTTAATGAAAGCCCATCCTTACTAGATACTTAGCAATAAATGGAAGAATGAATGCCCTATCAGCCCCCTATTTAACGATGCTACCAAAAGATGTTTCAATAACATTTTCTTAAGTAAGCTCTAAACTATTAACCATCTGCAGTAGTGTCTCAAATAATTAATGGAAGAACCAACAAAGCATTACTAAAGAAAACAGCTGTCTAGTCATCAAATTTTCAAGCTAGCAGAACTAATCTTAAGTTGTAATAAAATTGATAAAAAGGAATTTTAGATAAAAAGGGGGTGGGAAAAGATTGATATTGAAGATAGAAAATGTTTAAGAGAGGCATATAAGATAATCAATAATAAAATAGATGTCTTTACCATGCCACCCGTAAATGTATGGTTAATAGGATTGAGTATAACAAGATTAAAAATAACAATTCTTAGAAACATTTAATTGTTCAAGGCACTAGCTCAAGTGGAGCTTCCCCTGGACACAAGTGATTGGGGGTCCTAGTCTACCTAGGTTAATCTCTATCCTGCCCCTTTCACACTCACAGCTCTCAGTCCTTTGTAAATTGTAACAAACTTTTTCCAAGAAAAAAGGTCAGGCAATGTGCATCCTATGTCAAAGATTTGAATTTTGACATCTAAAGATAACATATCTTATGAAGGTATATGTCAGTTTATGGGGAGAGGCGAACAAAGTAAAGTCCAAAAGTAACTAAATACATCTAGGAAATGTTGTTTGATGGCAGATTACTCCCATCCTACACATTGATTTTGAAAAGGCCAACCCATTGGGAGGTGTTTGGTTGAAGAGTTGATGAAGAAGTGGCATGGTAGAGAACCGGTTCATTAAGTAGATGGTCATCAAATGAAGCCGTAAACTATTGTTGTTCATTGACAATGAAAGATCACATTCAATTGGTCGGGGCTACTATTGCACAACATGACTAACAAATTTGTGAAAGATCAGTCACAGTCAGTGCACTAATTTTGATTGCAACAGCCTATACGATGAATTATCGAATTAAAGTGTCGTGAAGAATTTGATAATTTTATCTGTCTCATGAGTCCTGTATAGGTTGGACTAAACAATGATTGCAAGGAAGATAAAAGATTATTTTGCCTACATTGTTTCATTAATCAAATTAAAAAATTAAAATGCATATATTTGATCCCTCCAAAGTGCTAATTTAAAATTACATTATGTTAGCATAATTAGTCGCACAGTTGGGGCATATGCTACCACATTCTTGAGTTTAATATTTAGGTTACCTAAACTCAAATCCACAATGAAAATTGTGGCATCAACTTGGTTATTTACATTCCGTCATTCAATTATCTATTTTCATAAGCCATGGCACAAGATTAGAATAAAGTTTTGGGCTCTCAAAAGTCCTGTTGGGAAACAAACTTTTTTTCCTTTTACATTTTTAAAACAGAAAAGGGAAAAAATTCATCTGTGCATATGAACTGACAGTAGTCATCTGGTAAGAATTTCACCTCAGGTAAACTATTACCCTGCACTAAATAAGAACGCTTTACTTTTGAAAGCCCATTTAAGTCCTCATCCCTTGCCAGACAAAACCCATAACAAAGCAAAAGTAGTCTTGAAGATCATGATTAACCTAAAAAATTGCAAAATTTTACCAGGAAAAACAAAGAACTGGGGGAGACAACCTCAAACGACGGTGGTTGCTTGCGAGAAAGGAAGGAAGAGCAAAGGTGAAGGCGAATCTACAATGCAAAGGCGAGGCTTGAGAGAAAGGAAGGAAGAGCGACGATGGCGCAATGATAAATTGTAGTTTTTGTCAAATGGAAGAATAAAGTGACGAAGGATGGAGGGATTGACTGATGCTCGAATTAGGGTGGCTGTTCGTCGGAGGACGAGGAAGTTTCAGAGCAAACCAAATCAAGTGGGTGGTTTTGAGAATGCTTCAGAGTGTGTGTGAGTGTGGGTCTTGAATGGTTTTGTATGTTGTCTCAGAATGGGTTTTTGGGCCTTTTCTAGTATGGGAAAGTGTGTAAGGCCTTTTTTGTATTTATCTTGGTAATTTGGGCCCCCAGATCAATTTTCCCTAACCAAAACTACTGAAAAGGCACAAAATTATAATTATGAAGAGTTGATTGAAAGATTCAAAACTCCTCTAAGAACCTAAACTAAATCGGGAAAATTATATAACTAGACTTCTGAAAATAAGTAATGATGTTTGCAACATATGCATACGCATAATAAAGGAAGATTGCTTCACAGCATGATTGATTAATATAAGCATTGACCAAAAAACAAATGGATATAATTGCTGGCAATCAGGCAAAAGGTAATAAGAACATGTCAATTAAATATATTGTGCTTCTGGCAAGGGATTTTACTTGGATTATTTCTGCAAGTACATTTAAGCCTATAGATTTCTGTAATCACACCAGCTTTGTACCGGCCATTTGAAGCAACATGCTGATGCCAAGAGAGCATTAAGAAGAGAAAAAAATATCTATATTTGTCACTTAGATGTTCTGAAACTAAGGAATTAAATAATATATATGGAGGAAATACCTCGGCAGCAATAGGAGTATATCATCAACACTTTCTCTCGCAACATTTAATTTAGTAAGGAAGGCATCACTAAGATCAAGAGCCTGAAGACAAGAATCACAATTCTGCACAGCTATCTGCAACTTGCTAGCACAGATTTTTGTGTCTCTCACAAATAATAGTCCACATCTTCTGCCCCACTATTGACTAAGTTAAATAGTCAAACTAGTTGGAAGTGCACATCATACCTTCTGTTTTACTTGCAGCAATTTCTAAGTTTCAGGCAAAAACATTGACCATTTCAGAACTTTAAATTTCTTTTAAAAAAACAAAGTCATCTTCATTTTTTTCAAAATAGAATACCAATATTTGCTCTTTTGCATAGATTTAGATTCAATAAAAGCTAAATAAGATTTTTTTTTCCAGCAGAAAATTAAAAAAAAAAAAACAATTTGACACAGCCACATAACAGAAAAAGGAAGAATAAAAAAGATCTACAATTAGCCCAACCTGACAGAACAGGCAGAACGATAAGCTTAAACTGAAAATCTAGTCTGGGTAAGCCTGTTACTCGTTCTCTAAAAAATGTTAGCTTAGACTTTGGATATACATAAAAGGAAGATTGAAAAAAAAAAAAAAAAAAGAAAATCCATGGTAAAATGTAAATCATATTAATAACAATGTCCTTTGCTGTTATTACTTTTTCAGATTTATATCTGAGGGACATTTTCCATAGGCTAGTTCCCAAAGATATTAAAGTCAACTAGAGTTTTGTTATAATTAAAAATTAAAAAACATTTACAACTTTTCTGATGTATTATTTTGGCATAAAAACCGGTGTACAGATTGCAGATGTTTTCACTAAGGTGATTTTAATGCGCTCTTACTTGAAGGGAGTGGAACAATAGTTTGATTGTTAGGGTTAGAGCAAGTGTATCAAAATAAAACCAACTAGATTTGAACTAGTTTAAACTTTATTAGTTAATAATTTACATAAACTAGCATTCTCATCTTGTCTTTTCTCTCTTTCCCATCTTCTTAGATTAAATTCAGCTAGGACCAACTTTTCACATGAAAAAGTCCCAAAAATATTTGCAAGTATATTGCATGCACTTTTTTATTTTTGGCAGAAAGAGCTTTTGACAATACTGCTGCCGTACCACAACCAAACGTTGCTTCATTTTGATTAAGTTAAGAAATAAGTAGACAAGTTAAAACATCATTTCTCCATCTGCGTATAACTAAATGCAGTGAGTCCATGACACAAATACTATAAGCATGTAAATCGCTACATTCCTAGCCAAATTTTAGAATGATGCTCCCTTTCCTGTTTCTAAATTTATCACAACCTAGATACACACACCATGAATTTAATATATGATCGAATTATAACAGAAGTAATATTTATAATCATAGCACAAGCTAAAAAAATACAAGAGAAATAAAAAGCACAACAGACACCTCTAGCCTTCACAGAACCAACACTGCCTAGCCTTCACAGAAACTTCACAGAACCAACACACTGCAATAATAAGGAAGCAAGAAAATAATGAGAAATTATAGGAATATACATATATTAAGATCATCAAGTCTACGCAATGAAGCGACGTGTCCATCTGCTAGATCAACAATATCAATATAATCACGCACCTAACAAGAAAGATAAGATTCATTGAGTTATAATCTTTGGAGAGAAATGAAAAGTAAAACTTATATGTCACGTATGCTTAGGAGAAGTCAACAGCACGAAGAGGGAATGGACCATTCAAGTCCAATGAGGAATGATCATTATTTTTTTAATAAAAAATACCCACAAGAGGGAAGAAAAACAGAAAGTATGCCTAATTAACGTATATCTGGCACTGCATGTTTACTCGCAAATAATATAGGTGGCATACAATCTAGAACAAGTAAAGATAAGGTCATTATATTTGAGAAGAGGTGGTGACGCATGGTAAAGATGTAGTATTGTGAGAAACTTGATAAAGAGAAAGCAAGATCGATATTAGATGTATAGTATTTGTTGACATTGACAATTAATAACCAAGATGCTAAACTCATGACATGTTCGCACGCGCATATATGGAAATTAACTGCTAAAGGATCTGCCGCCAAGGCAGGCATAACGGGATTAAATGAGAGACACGCCTATAAGGAGGCTGTGTCTGAATCATAATAATAATAAAAATAATATGCATACACTGTAGCAGACCTGACTTCTAAGAGGCCCAATACAACTAGGAGGCCCATCCGAAGCAAGCACAGCCCAGCATACCTAAAGGACTACTCCCAGTATTAAGATTGGATCTGCACAACAATAAAAATAGGATCAGATCTCTTTACAATTTAAATAAGCAAGAATCTAGGAAGTCTGTTATTTCTGTTCCTTAAATTCAGTAATTTCAAATTTATAAACTAGGCAATGTATTTTCTTTAAATAGGCCATTAAAGGCCAGAATAAAGTATGAGAGATTTAACAAAATTCTTAACTTCTTCTTCTTCCTACTTCCTTTCCCCAACCAGTCCTCACTTCCCTCTTCCCTTCCTTACAATTTGGTGCTTTCATCACCTAACTCACCTCCATGGCTGATAAAACCCGCATGACCCAACTGCAGGAGCAACCCAATGCTGTCCAGCAACAGCAAACATCCTCTGATGAGTGCCAGCAAGCCTTTTACAATCAAATGCAACGTACTAATGATGAAAATTTTAACACCCTGATGGAACGGTTTCAACAGTTCATTGACACCCATCAAACCCATCAAGCCCAGCCACCCAATTCCAGTGTCTTAGGCCCTCACCCACACCAAATCGAACCCCATCGTCCCAAACTACCTCGCCTGGATTTTCCACGGTTCAGCCAGGGTGATCCCACAGACTGGTTTTTTGCCGTTGACCAATATTGTGAGTATTATCACATAAATGAACCTGAACGTCTTCGCATTGCCTCCTTTCACCTCGATGCACCAGCCTCTACTTGGTACCGTACCCTTGCTCATGATGGCCTCCTCACCAACTGGGGGGACTTGCGAACGGCTCTCTTAAGTCGTTTTGGGCCCACTATTTATGACGATCCCACTGGTGCCCTCTGCTGTCTTTCACAAACAGGAACCGTCCATGAATACCAGGCAGCGTTTGAACTATTATCTAGCCACCTTACTGAACTTCCAGACCACCTACGCAAAAGTATGTTTATTTCTGGCCTCAAACCAAAGGTCTACAGTGACGTACAAGCCCACTTACCTGCCACCTTTCACGCTGCGTGGGGCCTCGCCAGAAACTTTGCTGACGCAAATGATCGCCACTCCCGATGGATGCCCCGTACCCACCCCCCAACTCTACCCACCACACCAAAACTACCGAACTCCAATTCAGCTTCAGTCCCTATCAAACGACTCTCTCCATTTGAAATGCAAGCACGAAGAGAGAAGGGATTATGTTACAATTGTGATGAGAAATATGTTTTTGGCCACAAATGCAAACCCGAGGCCACATTTCTGCATGTGACAGTCGATGAAAGCGAGGGGGCAGAACAAACACCGCATACCGAAGAAGAACCTACCATTGAATCCACCACATTTCCAGAAATTAGCTTCCATGCGCTTTTTGGCCATCATTCCTCTAAGGCCTTTCATCTCATAGGACAAGTCCACGGTGCAGCAGTCCAAATTCTGGTGGACAGCAGTAGCACTCACAATTTCATAACTGTTACGGATATCTCATAAATGGGCCCAGCTCAATAACCAGAGAGCCTAGTCAAAATGGCTTCAGTTATGCTCATAACCGCTTCCTTTAAAATAGGAGTGGTTTTATCAAGAATATCTATCATTATGGTAACCGCCCATGAAAGAAGGAGATTATTCAAAAAAGCATATCTTGATATCCCTAAAATAAAGGATAAATCCAACTGATTAAGATAGGGCCCAGGCACGCCTATAAAAAGGGTAAACCCCTTACAAGGTACACACTTCTGAAACCCTAGCTTTTCTATTCACACAGAGCACACACACCACCCCCTCTGGCTATCATTAGCCTGCCATATACTCTCGAACCACGTGGACTTTGATCCACACTGTGGTACGTAGAACCCCGGGATTTTACCCCGGGCCAAGTCCAACCCAACTTGTGATCCACACAGGATCAATAACCAATCGCACTGCCAAGTATTTGAACTTGACCGTGCAGTCTATTCCACCATTTCAGATCCAAGTTGGCAACGGTGACAAACTCTTTTGCAACAGCCTATGCACTTTGGTTTCCTTATCTCTCCAAGGTCAATATCTATTTCACATTGATTTATACGTTCTTGACCTCCAGGGCGCTAATATTGTTCTAGGCATCCAATGGTTATCTACATTGGGCCCGGTAATCACAGACTACAAAGCCATGACAATGAGTTTTTCCCACCAAAATCACCCTGTAACCCTTCAAGGCAATTCTTGTTGTACCCCAGGGCCAATTACCAATGCCCAACTCCATAAACTCATAGCTAAAGAACCCATCCAAGCCTACCTTATGTGCCTAGCTACAACCCCTTCAGACCCAACCCCACTCCAACACCGACACACTTTCCCCAAATATTTCCACCATCCTTAACGACTATGATGATGTTTTCCAAACCCCAACTCAACTCCCTTCCCCTAAACCAACGAACCACCATATAAATCTCCTACCAAACACCAAACCTATCCAGGTTCGCCCTTACATTACCAAAAAAATGAAATAGAAAAAATGGTTTCAGATATGCTGACTGATGGTATCATTCGCCCAAGCCATTCCGCCTATAGCTCACCCGTCCTTCTAGTAAAAAAGAAAGATGGTTCATGGCGTTTTTGTGTAGACTACAGAGCCCTCAATACGGTCACCGTTCAGGATAAATTTCCAATACCTACAATCGATGAACTATTGGATGAATTACATGGCGCAACTATTTTTTCAAAGCTGGACCTACAATCCGGGTACCACCAAATCCTGATGCATCCAGAGGACATTCACAAAACAGCTTTCAGAACCCACGATGGCCATTATGAGTTCCTAGTTATGCCTTTTGGCCTAACTAATGCACCCTCCACATTCCAGGCAACAATGAACGAAGTATTTGCATCCTACCTAAGGCACTTTGTGGTTATCTTTTTTTATGACATATTAATCTACAGCGCTACAATACAGGATCATGAAGAGCATCTCAAGTTGGTTCCACTACTTTAAGGGATCACTGTTTCTTTGCAAAAAGTTCTAAGTGTATATTTGCCAAAGAATCTATCCACTTCCTAGGACACATTATCTCAGGACAGGGACTGTCCCCTGACCCTGCAAAAATCAATTCTATTATACAATGGTCAATCCCCACCACTGTTACTCAAGTCCGTGCGTTCCTAGGTTTGGCCGGCTACTATCGGCTTTTTATTAAGAGCTTTGCTACCATTGCAGCGCCACTCAGTGATTTACTAGCCCAAAAAGAAATTGTTTGGGGAGACAAAGAAAATAAAGCTTTTATTCAATTGAAGGCCCTCCTCACACAGGCTCCCATACTCATCCTACCCGATTTCTCCTTACCATTCATTATTGAGGCAGACGCGTCAGGGGTAGGAATAGGGGTTGTGCTCATGCAAAAGAATCAACCTATTGCCTTCTACAGCTGCAAACTATCCCCCACTATGCAGCAGAAGTCGACTTATATTCGAGAAATGTACGCTATAACTAGTGTTGTGGCTAAATGGCGACAATACCTATTGGGAGCCCCTTTTATCATCCGAACTGATCATAAGAGCCTTTACCATCTCATGAACCAAATCGTTCAAACCCCTGAACAACAACAATTTTTATCCCAACTCCTAGGGTTCTCATATACCATTGTATACAAATCCGGCAAAACAAACAATGTGGCTGATGCCTTATCCAGATTTCCGGAAGACTCAATTACTCCATCAAATTCTCAGTTAGCAGCCATCACAGGTCCTACATGCAGTATTGCAGACACTTTACAACAAGAATTAACCAAGGATTCCTATGCTATTCAGGTAACCCAAGGACTCCTGACGCAACCACATAAATGGATACACTGGAAACTTCAGAATAGCCTCTTATTCCATAAATCCAAGATCTACATACCTGATGGGTCTTCACTTAAGCTGAAATTGTTACACGAGTTCCACGACTCACTATTAGGTGGCCATTCCAGTGTTTACAACACCTTCTTATGCCTCAGCAGGACCTGGAAAGGGATGAAGAATGACGTTAAGCGTTTTGTCAAAGAGTGTGAAATTTGCCAGAAAGTAAAACCCCCAAATCACTCCCCTTTCGGCTTACTACAGCCAATTCAACCCCCACAACCATTTGGACAGATCTAAGCATGGACTTCATCACACATTTGCCTAACTAACAGATTTTCAGTTATCTTTGTGGTTGTTGACAGGTTATCAAAGGGAGCTCACTTTACATCCTTACCTTCGCATTACATAGCAGCCAAAGTAGCACAAGTATTCTAGGAATCTGTTGGGAAACTCCATGGTTTTCCCCGCACCATCATTTCCGATCGAGATCCAGTTTTCCTCAGCACCTTCTGGCAAACACTCTTCCAGCTGCAAGGCACCACACTGCGTTGTGGCTCGGCATATCATCAGCAGACTGATGGGCAAACAGAGAGAGTGAATAGGTGCTTGGAACAATACCTCAGAACCTTTGCCCATGACCACCCACGGACATGGTCAAAAATCTTGAGCTTCGCCGAATTCCACTTCAATACTTCCTTCAACCGATCCACAGGATTCAAACCCTTTGAAATTACTTTCGGTATTCCTCCCCCAAATCTCTTAACTTACTGTTTGGGTAGTAGCCATTTGGCCGCCATCGACACGGATCTGTCCACAAGAAACAAAATCATGAGTAGTTTAAAACAAAACCTACACCAAGCACAAACAGCGATGAAAGCCTACAGTGACAGGAAAAGGAAGGCGATGGAATTCAAAACAGGGGATCTAGTTTTACTCAAACTTTAGCCTTACCGTCAACACTCCGCAGTCAGGCTCAACGCCCAGAAATTAGCCCTCTGTTACTACGGACCTTTCAAAATCTTGGAGAAGATCGGCACAGTGTCTTACAAATTATAGTTGCCCGAAACATCCCTCATTCACCCAGTGTTCCACGTTTCATTACTCCGGCCATTCGTCTCTCCAACGCCCTTTAAAGTCCATCCCTTACCTGAAAAGTCGCAAGATAATCGTCCGCTCCATGAGGCCGTCGCCATTTTGGGAGACAAAGAAGTTTGGAAACATGGCAAGAAGGTGAAGGAAGTTCTCGTCCAATGGTCTGAACGCATGCCAGAGGACGCTACCTGGGAAGAAGAACAAGTTCTCACTTCCCCAGAAATTTCCGATGACACTTCTAGTTTTCCAACTAAGGTTAGCTCCGAGACAACCCACACAGCACTCAACATCGTGCCTTCTCCTCTCAGTTCCAGAAGCATGAACACCCCTCTGAAAAGCACAGACCGTTCCCAGTGGTCCAGCCAAGATGCCACATGTCCTTGCCCCATTGGCTCAGAGGACCTGCCCAATTCGATCCATGAGGGCATGGCTCATTTCGATGGAGAAGGGAATGTAGCAGACCTGACTTCTAAGACGCCCAATACAACTAGGAGGCCCATCCGAAGCAAGCACCGCCTAGCATACCTAAAGGACTACTCCCAGCATTAAGATTGGATCTGCGCAGCAATAAAAATAGGATCAGATCTCTTTACAATTTAAATAAGCAAGAATCTAGGAAGTCTGTTATTTCTGTTCCTTAAATTCAGTAATTTCAAATTTATAAACTAGGCAATGTAATTTCTTTAAATAGGCCATTAAAGGCCAGAATAAAGTATGAGAGATTTGACAAAATTCTTGACTTCTTCTTCTTCCTACTTCCTTTCCCCAGCCCGTCCTCACTTCCCTCTTCCCTTCCTTACATACACTTTATTTACCTTTCATCTTTTTGGAGGCGATCAAGTTGAAAGACATTAATTATATATGCATGCTAAATCATATCAGGGTGACGAATTAGTCCAAGCTCATAATTCAAGTGATATATGCCGACGTAGCTACATGGAAGCCGTGGGATGAGATTGAGCTTCGAATTGAGGACGATTCTTGAAATGGTCAATAAATAAAGTAAGCAAAAACATCGAGTGTGTTGATTTGAGTAAGACAATGTGGGAATGAAAGGAAGGAGTAAATATTTTTGGCTGGAAAACGAAAGAGAAAAAACCCTTGAAGACGAAGGCGTTGAGTGAAACTTGGTCGGTCGATCGAAGAAGGTGAGCAGTTATAGTAGAACTTTTTTTTTAAAATAAAATACTCCAACTCTCAGTTTTACTTTAATTATATATAGACTTCTCCTCTATTTTAAAAACTTATATTAACCTTCCTTAAAATCAAAATATATATTATATAAATCTCATTTATAATTTTAAGATTCATTTTTTATCTATCCAATCGTAAGTGGACTATTAAGTTTGACTCTCCAACCCTTTTTTTTTACCAAAATAACATTTGTATTTTTTAAAATAAAAAACCAAAAAATATTCTAATATATGTTTTCAAAATTTGTAATATATTATAAAATTTATACATTTTGATTTTTTATCATATTTATTGAAAAATGTTTAATTTAAATTTCTTCAATTGGATAAAATCATATTTCAAACACATATTTTTATTGTCATATAATATAAATAGTATCATTTTAAACATTATATAAGTTATTCATCTCTATGGCTGTTGGGTTTTTTTTTCCCAGAAGTTTACAAACATTAAAAAAGATTAGGAATTTGATATGAAGGGAAAATTTATAAATAAATTTATTTTAATATAAAGAATATTTTTTAAAATATTTTTAGAATATTTTCAACGGAGTTAACGGGGTGAACCCAAGTATATGTTTTAAAAATAAAGAGAATGTCCTCGTAATTGGAGTAAAATAGAAGGGTGATCAATGTATTTTACTCTAAATTTTTTAATTCGGACTTGATGCCATTTTTCCAAATATTAGTAGTAATTATCTTAGCTTTACTGTGTTAGACTTTTTAGTGTTCAAAGTATTGAACTTAAGATCCAATATGAAAGTTCAAGATATTAATGGTAGTGTTCATTTTTTTAAAAAAAAAGGGGGGGGGTATTATATTTATTATTTATTGATATAATATTAACGTGGGACACTGGTACTTAACATTTAACTAAATCATCCATCACCATTGATCCGTTATTTATTATTAATGTCAGAATATTCTGTACTTATTTAATTTGTTTGGGGGTGGGGGGGGGGGACATAATATCTTACTATGGACGAAACTCATAAAAATGACATATTTTTCACTATTTATTATTATTAATTGAATTTTTTATTAATATTTTTAATGACTAACTTATTTTTATAAATTTCAAATAATTATTTTTAAAAGGAAAAAATTCATGGAGGTTTATATAGTTAAGACTTATTTTTATTTAAAATAAAATCAGGGATGAATTATTTATTATATATTGAGATAAGGTCATAAGCGTTGTCACTGGTTTTTTAAAATTAAACATTTAAAAATTAATACAGAAGAAATTTTCAACCAAAAAAGTTAGAACTAGAAGAACAGTATTGTCAATTATTCTCAAAAATTCCAACATGAAAAACGGAGACATTCTCTAATTCGTCACTCCATCTACTCTCCATTATTAAATTAAATTTTAATGTTTATAATTTAATACTATATAAAAATATTAATATAACGTTAAATCGTAATTACTGAAATTTGATTAAATGGTGAAGATATTCAATAAAAAAAAAATCAATTGAGACATTTTTGTCCTCGTTCAAAATTAACACGTGTTTAGAGTATGTATTTTTAGTAAATAAAAAAAGTAACATGTGTTTAATTATGGTCTAAAAGATAGACCTTAGTCATCGAAACTCCATCTGAAGATATTTAATAAATGGGATCTGGTGTAAAAATACACATGTGTTTTATTATAAAGAATGTCCAATACTAAATATTTTTGTAAAGTGCACACGTGGTTATAAATTAGATCAAAAAATACTCTTTAAACATTAAGTTTAACTTTTATTACTTTCAAATGTATAAAAATACACATGTAGTTTGATAAAAAGAGCGTCCAACACTAAGTTTTTTTTTTAGTTTAATAATTTTATTTTATTTAAATAAAAATTATTTTTTTTCTAGATATAATTTTTTGAAGGCCAAATTTTGTATTTCGATAATTTATTTTATTTTTGTAAATCCTTATTAAATTTTCTAATTAATAATTATTAAATTTTCTTATTAAATCCTTTTTTTTAATTCTCTTTAAATCTTTTAATTAATAATTAAAAAATAAAATAAATTATAGAAATAAAATTTTTACGATTTTTATTCATTGAATAAATCCTTCTTCTTAAAATGATAAATCCGAAGAAAAAAATTGGCCTCCCAGGAATTACACCTTGAGAAATAATAATTTTTTTTAATTGAAATAAAATTAAATTAAGAAAATTGATATTGTGTGCTCTTTTTGTCAGACTCAAGGTAGTCAAAAACGCGTGTTACCACGTAAAAAACGCGTTTTTGCGTTTTATTTGGAGCATCCCGTGTTTCGTTTCAGTATAAAACGCAGCTAATGTGAAAACGTTAAAAACGCCAATTTTAAACGCAAAAACGTAAAAGCGAAGCGTTTTTTTAAAAAACGAAAAAACATACTGAGTTAAGAACAACTGCTCCTATTTGTCTCTAGCGGCGCACCTGATTTCTTTTCTTTCTTTTCAGAATCACGCTCCCCTCTGTGCAACGCTCTTCCATTCCCGGCGCTGTTTAGACGAGGCTCGCTGGCGGCCTTGGTGGTGAATGACGCCGCCGGCGAGGAAGAGGAAGAAGAGGGTCGAAGGCCTCTCGCATGCGGCACTCCTTGAATCTTGACTGTGCGTCTCTCTCTCGCCTCTCTTCCTAACCGTGTGTCTCACACTCTCGTGCGGCTGTTTCTTTTTGCTGTAGCTTTTAGGTTTTCAATTGATTCCCAATAAATTTCCCCAAACGGTGGCATATGCAGCATAGGAATAGGAAGAAAAGATAACAAACATTAAAATAATAGATAATAATACTAATAATAACAATAATAATAATAATAAGATCTGAAGAATCTTTTCCTTATCTTACTCCATTTAAATATTTTTCTTAAATCGTTATCACTTATTATTAATACTATTATTTTATTGAAATTTATATTTTAAATTGAAATCCCCCAAATAATATATCCAAAATCCAAATTGATATATCTTAAAATCTCAATAAAATCTATTTAATTTAGCATTGATGACTTCCAAAAATATCTCAAAACATATCTCAAATCAATTAAAAATGAGAAGTTATCAATATTACAATGATCAGTATATGTATGGATGATGACAGGTGCATTATTTTTCTTGAATTTTTTATATATATTTGCAGGTAAAATCTACGTTTTGTATTACGATTTTATGTTTTACGATTTTTCATTCTCCTTCTGTTTTTAGGTAAAAACTACGCTTTCACTACCATGATTAGATTACATGTATATTTTTGCACATTTGAAAGCAAAAAAAAAATAAATAAATAAAAAATCAAACTTAATAGTCAAGGGATATTTTTGTACCTAATATGCAACCACGCGTGTACTTTTACACCTGAAAAAAATACTTGATATTAGGCGCTCTTCATAATAAAACATATGTGTATTTTCTTAACACTTTAAAAAAAGAGAAATCAATGGAGACGTCTTTATCTGCATTAAGAATTAACACATGTTTAGAGTATGTATGTTTAGTAATTAAAAAAGTAACACGTGTTTAATCAGCTTTGGAGGATGGACCCATTACTTTTAGAATTTAGTAAGAAAATTGGCAAAATGTTATGAAACTGAAGAATTCTAGAGAGAAGTCAGAGGAAATTCTAGAGAGATGAAATCCATTCAAGTATAATGAATAGTTACAGGATACCTCTATTTATAGAAGGATGCAAATAGTAGATTACTATGCGTATATACCATGTCATCCTGTATTTGGAGATTATAGGTCAATGGACATCCACATAATAAGAATATTCATAACACTCCCCCTTGGATGTCCATTTATGAATGTGCCTCGTTAAAAACTTTAACTAGGAAAAACCCAGTGGGATAAAAACCTAGCCAAAGAAAAGAGTACAACATCCATTAATACACTATCCAGTGCTGCCTCATTAAAAACCTTTCTAGGAAAAACCCAGTGGGATAAAACCCAGATAAGGGAAAAAGAGTACAGCGTGTATCGTCTCCCCCTCTTGATTACATCAGTGTTACTCCCCCTGATGACTGCATTGCTTCAATGTCTTTCTGAGCATATTATTCTTTCTGTCATCAAATATTCTGTTAGAAACGCCCAATTTGATTGTTCATTATATACCTGCAAGATCTAAATCTGTCAAGTAAAGTCATAATAATCTTTTCATAAATATATATGTGCATATAGAAATTCAATAAATGTTTATTCAGATAATGATGCTATATGCACTATCATCTTTTGGGACATATGTGTTTCTGGCGCCTTATGTGCTTCTAGCACATACAAATATATTGTGGCTTATAATCCTCATTATCATTCATTGCAGCATATGCTATCATAGATATTATTAACGTCAACTTCATTTTCAGTCCCATCGGATTTCATTCATAATTTATTGAGATCTCATTATATTCACATATATTAGGTACCTAGGTCTCTCTTGGACCACAATACACTTTTCTTGTAATATCTCTTCTGGAGATAACATCTCATCAAAAGATAACTCTTCTGGAGCTTTACTTAATTATCCTCGACTTGATCATCTATATTTTATAGCTCCTTTTCTCTTTCGAGGATTTTTATCTTTATAACCGATGGACCAGCAACGCTTCAGGCGTGCTTTATAACAATTCATATAGGAGCATTTACAGTTGGGACATGTGACTTTGTCACTTTAGGTCAGTAAATGCTTTTAGCATTTGATTAGATAAAATCTGCAAATGAATTATCTTTTAAACTTTTAGTGCACATTTCTTTGTATGAGGACCAATATGAGCCAATGATAATTCATTTCACTTTATCTTTACCCAATCTGCTTATTTTTCTCCCCCTCATCAAATCATCAATTTTCTTTGTATATCCATCTATGTGCATTGTAATAGATAAATAATCATTACACATTTAAAACATTTCAAGATGGAATTAATCTGGCTCCTGACCAAAAGCCAATTATACGGGGAGAATTCTGTTGGCTAATATAATTGCTGCAAATTTACACAACATATAAATTTTGTTCTCATAATCATTGATCTATCCATTCATGGATACTTTAATACATTATTTTTGGATCATTCAATCTGGAAATTGCGCGCATAATATATTGCAAAATTCTGGTTGCAAACATCACTGCAAACTTTGCAAATTTATAATCTCATATGTAAACTTTCAATTTGATATATTTCCAGAGATCCATTTCCAATAATTAATTCTATCTGAGAACATGCAGCACATAATATATGACTCGGATGATCAAACAAGTCATACCAACATTTCATATGATTTATCATCAAACCTAATATTCATTTTGGGGGAATCAACATAGAAACATTCACAAAGAATTATCACATAAATATTCACACTTGATATATATCATTATCATTCTCCCCCTCAAGTGTGAGACCTTAAAAATTAATTTATGGAATTTCCATACAATATTCCATGATAATAGCATATATGATATCTATTTCATTAAAATTCCACATATTTCTAAATGCATTATCAATGCATAATTTTGTTACTTCTGGTAACAAAATTTCCATTTTCCAGAATCAACAAATATATATTAAATACAAAATCATCAGGTGTATCTTTGCAGATTTACGAGCGCAATATTGTGTAATCACAGGCACATCACTGTGGAATCACAGGCGCGACAACTCAGATTGTCATATACATATAAAGTCAAAAAGATTCCAGGCTCGTGCTTTATAGGGAGCAAATCTGAGGCACATCACTGTGGAATCACAGGCGCGACAACTCAGATTGTCGTATACATATAAAGTTAAAAAGATTCCAAGCTCGTGCTTTATAGGGAGCAAATCTGAGGCACATCACTGTGGAATCACAGGCGCGACAACTCAGATTGTCGTATACATATAAAGTCAAAAAGATTCCAAGCTCGTGCTTTATATGGAGCAAATCTGTAGAGATTTAACAGGACTACGCAAATCTGCAGAGATTCAATAGGATTTAATTCAACTATAAATAGAGGAAGGCAAACGAACATGCCTCACAAACACTCAAGCATCTGATAATATCAACTACCAGATACTCACACATATTTCTCTAAATTCTATTGCCATGGCAGGACCAAGCAGTTTTATCCCAGTTTCTGATACATCCGAAACAGCATTACTTGATGCTTTGTTGTATGATGATCAGCATAACATGTCATTTACTTCTTTGTTATCTCCTAATCCCTTTGAAATGTTTATTCCTCCTTCTACTATTCCTCCTTCTGCTTCAAATGTACCTACTTCTCCCCCTAGAACAAGTGTTCTTCCTCAATCTACAAGGATTGAAGGTACAACTGAAGCAGGTTCATCAAGGAGGCCTGTTAAGAGGTGTAGAACTATGGCAGAACTAATGGAATCTACCAATCCAGTTCAGCCAATAGTGTCGGCAGTTAATCAACCAGCATTCACTAGCCAGCAAACTATCATCAGTTTGCCAGCAACAACCAGCCCGACAACAACAATCAGCCTGCCAACAACCACTAGCCAGCCAGCAACAATTAGCCAGCCAACAGCTACAAGCCAATTAACAACTACTAGCTTATTGGAATGTAGTTGCTGTCATGTTTTACGGGAAATTATTCATACCAACGGACTTCAGTACCATAAACTTGAAGTTCACGGAAGAAGAACAGGTATGATTACCCATGCTGTTTTATTTGAAAAAGTACAGGATAAATCTTATAATACTGACAGGCTTCCAATGTTTGATTTCACAAAGAAAAATTTTGAAGAAATCAAACAATTTCTGACACAGTATTGTATAGATTTACAAGCATCAGGATATATCTTGATGCGTGATCCTGTATTAGCTTATCATGAGGTTCTCTGTGTTGGTTCAGAATGGGCTATAAATCCAAATGACCTCCATGGAAGTTCATTTCAAACCAATATTGAACACTCATTAGGCAAAGGAAAACAACCTGCAGTAAGTATACCCTATGATACTTCATCCCTTAACCAGGGTGAATTATATAGGTTATCTATGGAGCAAAGAGAAAGAATAAAGAAAACAACGCTCCATGATTTAAGAAATTATTTTCACTTAACCCTTGATGAAGCGAGTAAACAATTAAATATGTCTACTCACACCATACAAAAAATCTATCAAAAAGGAGGGTTAACTGAGTGGCCACACAAGAAGCTCAAGAAACTTATGACGCAAATCTCGATATTACGAAGAGCTTTGCCTCATCTGGATCCCATCTCAAGAAAAGCAAAAGAAGAAGACATTAAATATCTTCAGAATGAGATGATTAAGGTTTGTAATGATGTTGAGCCACTCGCTATTAAACTTTGTTGAAATAATATTTCCTTTTGTTTAATTATTTTGTTTATGAATATTCCTCTCCCGTATTCACAAAAATTGTTATAATCATAGAAATCACAAAACAACCATAATAATATATTTGCTTCATTCACTTCTGGGAATGAAGTTGGATAAAAATTCATGATCCATAACTCACTTATTTGTTTGATCATGGCAAGAAATTAATCCATAATATTTCTTGACTTTACCACAATATTTCTACTACAATAGCAAATTGAATATATTTATTTATAATATCAATCATGATCATACAATCTCTTGTCTCATAATTTAAGGGAATATTTAATGCCAAATATATAATTTTGAGACCTTTATACAACTGATGGCATACAAAATTTATGAATCAAATATTGTTTCATAATTTGTCACTTGTTATCAGGCTAACTTGCCTCTTGGCTTCAGGCTATCTTGCCTCTGAAATTAAGGCTATCTTGCCTCTTGGTCTCAAGCCAATTTATGCCTCATCTCTCTATGGCATTTTGATCTCATAATATATATGGCCTTTTAACAGTTTATCTTCAGGATAAATAAAATATAAACATAATAAAATAAATAGATGGAACCCACTAATATGTATATATTAGTGTCGTTGCCATAAATAATAAAAGGGAAGGGGGATTTATATAAAGCAGTAAATAAATAAATAAAAATAAAATAAATGACTGGAAATAAACGTGCTAAATAAATAAAAAGAAGATGAAATAGGAATGGGAGTAAACTCACAGCGAGACCTATCTCATTCAAAGGTAAGAAAGAAGATGCATATGCAAATGTAAATATATAAAGCAATTAATAAATAAATAAAATAAAATAAATGACTGGAAATAAACATGCTAAATAAATAAAAAGAAGATGAGATAGGAATGGTAGTAAACTCACAGCGAGACCTATCTCATTCAAAGATAAGAAAGAGGATGCATATGCAAATGTAAATATATATATAATATATAGAAAGCAGTAAATAAAATTTAAATAAATGGAGTCCACTATATCAGTGTTACCACCATGAAAAATAAAGCAGTAAATAATAAAATAAATGGTGCCCACTATACTAGTGTTGTTACCATGAAAAAGTAAATAAAGCAGTAAAGAATTAAAATAAAATAAATGGGGCCCACAAAGTGTCACCACCATAAAAGATAAATAAATGCTGAATAAAATAAATAAATTGAGCCCACTAATAGATATTAGTGTGCCTTCATGAAGAATAAATAAATGTATAATAAAATAAATAAATGGAGCCCACAAATATAGTGTTGCAACCATGAGAAATAAGTAAAGCAGTAAATAAATAAATGGAGCCCACAGTACTAGTGTCGCTACCATGAGAAATAAATAAAGCAGTAAAGAATTAAAATTAATAAATGGAGCCCACTATAGTGTTGCAACCATGAGAAAGAAGTAAAACAGTAAATAAATAAATAAATAAATGGAGCCCACTAATATAGTGTTGCCACCATAAAGGATAAATAAAAATAAATAAAATAAAAGTAAATGCATAAAAGTAAATGTTAGTAACAATAAAAATAAATACGCACAAGTAAATGTTAGTCACAATAATAAAATCTCAAATTAAAACACTTAAAAGAAAGAATTAAATCTAGACTTCTAATATAGAATCAAATTAATAATAATAAAGACAAAGTTTGATTTTTTTTTTTTTTTTTTTTTGGTACTGTTTCTACCGACAGTTTTAATAATAATTTTTTTTTAAAGATCACTGTTTTGTCGGCAAAAACAGTGATCCTCCTCCTTGTGCAATTTTCGCCAAACCTGTAAACAAAAACCAACAGCGTTGATTGATAGATATGAGTGTGCAAGCATATTCCAAGAATAAAGCAATAATAATATAATGAATTGGAAAAACATGAATGGGAGTGCGCATGCATGCATCAAAATCTTTCTTTTTCTCTACTTTTTTTTTCTCTCTCTCTTTGTCTCCCTCTCAACCGTGACTCTCTCCTTTTCTTTTTTTTTTTTTTTTTTTTTTTACTTTTCTATTCTCTCTCACCTATCATTCGTTTTTCATTCTTTTTCTTTTCCCTCCTTTCTCTCTTCCTTTTTCTCTCACCGTCGGTAGCCCCTCCCCCCTCCTTTTTTTTTTCTCGCTTTTCGCCCAATGGAAAAATCCTTAATGCCCAGACGGTTCATGAAACACTGTGCCACGCTCGATCCAACTGAAACTTAAAAGAGTCAAGACCGATGATCCTGTCAGGGCTGGAGACGCCGGAGAAGAAGAAGAAGAAGGGGATGAGCTTGCTGAAGGAACATGGCTCACGGCTGACATGCTCAATGAAGGCGTCGGCGGCTTAACAGATCCTTGGGCATAGCTAGAGAAAAGAGAAAGCTTGGAGTTGCAGGGTTAACCGTGAACCATAAACTTTGGATTTTATGGTTAAAGAAGAAAACGCAGATCTGAAAAAAAAAAAATGAGAGGTAGAGAAAAAGAAGGAACAAATCCCTGGCACCCATCCGAAGAAGAAGCTCGTCCAGAAACTGGAAATCTGCAGATCTACGGGATGAGAAGAAGATATCAGCAATCGTGCTGATAACGTGTTATGAAACTGAAGAATTCTAGAGAGAAGTCAGAGGAAATTCTAGAGAGATGAAATCCATTCAAGTATAATGAATAGTTACAGGATACCTCTATTTATAGAAGGATGCAAATAGTAGATTACTATGCGTATATACCATGTCATCCTGTATTTGGAGATTATAGGTCAATGGACATCCACATAATAAGAATATTCATAACACAAAAGAATTAATCCTATAAGAAGGAGCACAGCTCAACCAAACACTAATTCAATTCTTCCACACCGAACTTTTCTTCTTCTTATTCTTCACATCTATGGAAACAGGACAACAAGAACCAGAAGCTTTCCTTCACACTCAACTTCAGTTAACCACTACCTCTTCTTCTTCCTCCGGCACCACAGAAGCCATTAATCTACACCATGAAGCCCATAACAAAGAAGAGAGGGTGAAGAGGAAGAAGACGATGAAGAAGAACACAGACATGGTGGACGCGAAGCATCCAACGTACAGAGGCGTACGTATGCGTCAATGGGGGAAATGGGTTTCAGAAATCAGAGAACCCAGAAAGAAATCCAGAATATGGCTCGGCACTTTTGCCACTGCGGAAATGGCTGCTCGAGCTTACGACGTCGCCGCTCTCACCATTAAAGGCGCCTCTGCTTTCCTCAACTTCCCGGAGCTAGCCACCGTACTCCCTCGTCCGGCCAGTAACTCCCCAAAGGACGTCCAAACCGCCGCCGCCAAAGCAGCCGCCATCAATTACCACATCAACCGTCAAGGACGACCCGAACCTGAGTCCGACGTCATGCCAGCCGACGCTCCGGCTTTGTCAAGTTTGCCGTCAACGGAGGATGGTGACCTCTTCTTCAACCTCCCCGATATCTTAAATAACGGCGGCACCGGCGAGTTTCATTACTCCTCGCTGTGGCTTACAGCGGGCGCCGATTACAGAGAATCTGGTTTTTGGCTCGAAGAGCCATTTCCATGGGACTCTTGTTAAAAAATTTATTTTTATCTTTAATTAGAGTGAAGTGTACACACATATATGTATATGTGTACATATATATCTATATACATGTATGTGTGTATTCCTTGTGTTAATAATTGTAATATGTAAATGTATCAAAAAATTGTAATATGTAGCTTCTGCTTTTAAAATAAGCTACGGAAGTACGAATCATTTTCCCTAACTAGTAGGGAGAGTTTTTTCATCTGAATGGTCTAAATTTAATTTTTTTTACTTTTTATTTTTTAAAGAAATTTATTTTAATGGGTAGAGAATCTAAAATAAAGATAATTTCTCAACTAACATATTTTTAAAAAATAATTTTTTTATTTAAAAAATGATAGTTAAATAAAAGTAAATCTGGACGGTCCAGATTGAGACAAGCTCTTAGGATAGGTAAAGAAAGTGGTTCTATAGAAGTATGAGTGTGGTGCCGACAAATAGTAACTACTTTTACAACATTAATTGATTAATTAATTTCCATGAATGTTTAGTGTCAGAAGAGGGGCGATGTTCCCCGCATGAAGCAATAAGTCTGTTTAGATTGGTGGTGTAAGCGATAACTTATTTTCTAACTGACTTTTGTGTTTAGATTGAAAGTGAAACAGTGGCTATTTTACAAATAGAAACATATTTGGATTATTATTTAAAATGTCAGTTAAGATGAAAAATGACATAAATCTTATCGAACACTAAATATATTAATGTTAATCGTATATATTGTAGTAATTGAAGATAAAAATTTAAATTTAAATTTTAAAAAAATTAACAAATAATAAAAATCCTTAATTAACTAAAGAAAGACATTTGTAGGAAAAAGCAATTGCCCCTTCCCTCCCTCACTCCCTCTCTTATTTTTCTCTCTCTCATGTGATGCAAAAAAAAAAAACAAACAAAAAAAAAAACAAAACAAAACAAACAAAAAGTTAGAAGCTGAACCCAGAAACTTCCCTCCTTAGCTTCTGAAAAAAAAAACTACTTTTTTTGTATAAGCCCAGTAAAAAATAAACTAACCTAAATGCCGGGATTTTTTCTCACTGAGCTTTTTTTTTCCCTCTAAAAAGCACATCTTACTGCTACAGAAACTAGATTTACAAGAAAAAAAATCTTTGGTACAATTGCAAGTAGAACCTTAATCTTAATTTTATGGAATTTATAATTAAGTGCCGGATCTCTCTCTTTTAATGGAGATTGGCATCATTGTTATTCAATCAAAAGCAACTAGACCTGAAAATTTTTAATTTATGTCTCCTCCAAATCATCTCATTTATTTTAAGCAAAAAATATTAATTTGGAGAAACGAAAGGACTAACCATTACTATAAAAAAAATAGATTTTATTTTTTTAAAAGATGTCAATTTTTCAAAAAAAAAAAAGTAAAAAATGACAGCGGTGAGATTTTTATATTTTTGTGAAGGATTTTGACGTCTTTTTTAACACTAGGGTGTTAAAACTTTTGGCATTCCAATTAAGAAAAATGACACTAAAAGTAAAATTTTTGGCTACTTAAATTAAAAAAAGACGCTAAAAGTAGAGGCTAATAGATCTAACCTTGACCACCAAAAATGGTATTTTTGGCGACTTAATTTAAAATTACGCCAAAACACTTTTGAAATTCAAAAAAATAGATATCAGTGCTCCCACTTAGCTTTCACACCCGCCCACCCTTCAACCATTCCCCAAAACAAGGCAGCACAAGACATGGCTTTCCAAAACACATACGGTAGGCCCTGAGAACCACTAGTTAGTGGCGCTCAGATCCGACTCCGAGCTCTTAGATCCAACCACTCTTCTTCCTCCCAGATCCAATGACGGTTTTCGATGGTGACAAGTGGAAGAACGACGGTGCTGAAGCGAAGCTCTCAGTTCTGCAATTTCGCCGCTACTGGTTTTGTCTCTTCGATCTGATCTGAGGATCGCCAGCATGAGAAATAGCATTGTGGTCTTTGGTATTAGGAAAGGAAAGTCCACGGTTTTGGTGCTGAAGCTCGCAGCTGTGTCGACCTATGCCTCGTCCTTTCTTTTTTTCCAAATCTCTAGAGATGGAGAAAGTGTGGCGGACGATGGTGGAGAGGTAGATGAAGGAGGTGGTGAAAGAAACTTGCCGGCGACTGCGGTGGAGAATGAAGCTCTTGTGTGTTCGGCTCTGTCCACTGTGCTCCCCGATTCTATATCGCAAAAAAAGCTATGAACTGGGATTATGTCGACAGTGCTCTCCGACACTCCGGCGGCTTTGTTTTTTGTTGATTCGTTCTTCCATTTTTACCAGTGAGCTACTAGGATTTTCCGATCTAAGATTTGTTTTAAGAAAAACATCTTACGACATCCTAAATTTAAATTTGGGATGGTGTAAGTGCCACTTAGAACGTATCTACTTTAAATTTAGAACGCCCATAAGCACCACTTATACACCTATATCATATAAAAGTCAACTACTAAACCTTAAAATGACACATGTCATAAAAAAAAATGAATTGATTTTATGTAGGACACTTGTACACTTTTATTCGATAAAGTGTAAAGATCAAATTCTTTTTTTCATAAGCCATAAAATTCGTCCATATTTAAATTTAAGGAAGGAAGAAGAAAACATATTTGGCATATGTTTGATGCAAAAGTCAACTATTAAACTCCAAGTTGTCAAGTGTCACCAAGGGAAAGTAAATTGACTTTGTGTAGGACGCCTAAATACCTTTATTAAATAATGTTTGAAGATATAATTCTTTCCCCTACAAGTTATTAAATTCGTTCAAATAAGAATAAAAAGGAGAAAAGTACATTTATCACATATAATAATAAAAAGTCAAAGAAATAAGTTCCTACTTTAACAAGTGTCTTCATGAGTAATCAAGTTGAATTTGAGAAGGGACACATAAGCACTTTATTATGTCATTAGGATGACATCACAATCTTGCCCAAGAAGCCTAAAATTTCAGTTGCTAAGATGAGGTGTATGGGATAAGCTAAAATACTAATCAAGATTAAGTACACAAAAAGTCAACAAAAAATGCAATTACCTTAAAAAACCTTGATTTTCCTAGGTAATTAGGAGGGATAATTAAGGAGCTTATGTCCTAAGATTATGACACATGTCCAAAACAATTCTTCTTACTCTACAAGCTTCATATTTCATCCAAATAGGAAAGAGCAAGAAAAAATCAATAAGCTTGTTGAAAAAGCTAAGAGGAATGAGATAATTTGAAGGCACTTTGGTAAATTTTCAATGGGGACCCATAAGCTAGCTTGTCTTCCAAGTAGCCTAAAACATTATAAATAATCCTTCCCTCATGTATAATTTCGTTTGGGCATGGTAAAGCAAGAAGAGGAACAAAATTTAGCCAAAAGAGAAGGAAGAAGAAGGAACTTGAAGAACTATAAGGTAAGATCTTGAGCTGTGATCTTGTTTCTTCTAATTCTTCCCATCTCCTACTCATTAATCTCTCAAAACACTCTTGTATGGTATTGTTGGAAAGGAGGCTGAAACATTGGGAGTTCAAGGAGAAGGAAATTCAAGAAAGATTAAAGCTTAAGACAAGTAAGCTGCCTTTTCAACTTCCTTGTAGTTGTTGTGACTTTTATGAGTTGGAACATAGTTTCTTCTTCATGATATATCGTTGTTATAGAAACCAAAATGTTTAAGGGAGGTTATGTCCAAGTTGGTAAAGTAGAGCAACAAAGTGGTTAAGGCCAAGATAATGTTTTAGAAAGAAAGGAAAAGCAAGAACTAAGATTATTATGAAATTGGTATGAAAACTTGTTATGTTTGCCTTTAGGGTTATTTTCATCCAGCTATGAGAACATGATGAAATGATATGATTTTGGTGATTTTGATGTTTACAAAGTGTTTAGAATGAAAAATTATATAAGAGTAAGCATGGAACAAGATTTTGGAAACATTATGGTTAAATTTCAAAGTATTGCAAATCTGCCAGTTTTGAAACCTTAAGAGGTATTGATTTATAGTATGATTTTAAATATGTAAATGGTGTTTAATGGGAATGAAATTTTACAGTCTTAAAGTAGACACCTCAAGATTTATTTTGTTAGATAATTCATAATTTTTAGAGGTTTCTACAAAAAGTTGTGAATTTTTGAAGATAGCTCATGAATCTGGAATCTGTTTCCAACCAAAAGGGATATTTTTAGTGCGGTAAAATAGTACAAATTTCTATGGTCCCAAAAAATATTTTTAGTAAAAAATAGACACGTTAAGGGTTACATAGCTTTTGTAATCACCTCAATTATATTTTTCTATAATTAGTTATGAATTTTTAAAGTTCATTTAAACTTCTAGAATTTTATGTAAATTAACCGAAATTGAGGGAGAGTTTGCATAAGTGATGAAATTATTTGTATTTGTATTACTTTAAGGCTGTCAAATACCCAAAGTATTACTCGAGCATCTAGAAATTTATTAACATTAGATCAGCTGTCAAGTAGTAACTGTATTCTCATATGCCTTGTGTTGCTTTCTATGTATGTTTTACCATGATTGTAGATTTGTGTCTCGTGAAAGGGACATGCATTTGTGGTTGTAGGGCTTAGTGGACTGGATGTCTTTGGGTCACTACCAAGCTTGTGGTGCATTCAATTGTAGTGGGTTTGAGGCTTGACTATTGTGATTTTCCTAGCGCAATAGATTCGAGACTTTCTTATGAGAGGTCTTATGTTTATTTAAGACTTGGTCTTTCCGTAGTTAACATTGCATATAAGGAATGCTATTTTTATGTTATTGTGCATGATGTTTGTAATAAATGCTTGTGATATGTTATTGCCATTGTTATATTCTTGATTGTGGTTGCTTGCATACTCTACATACATTTTGTATTTGAGTTTCGCAGTTATTCTGTGATTCAATTTTGAGTCCCAGATCATTTTAAGACACAAGTAAATCTACTTAAACTAATTAGGAGTAGAAAGATAGTAGTAGAAAGATAAGGGGCAGGAGCATGGATATGAAGAAATTGAAGTTGCCCTTTGAAGACTTTATATGTATTATTTTTGGATGAATGTATATTATTATCTACTGCTTGGTATTTTTTTTGGATGGCTATATTATAACCCTATGGGGACTATATTTTGATTACTATATTTACCTTTACTAGTATTTTATTGTCGTCCAAATTGATTGAATACTCTGATGCATTAAATTAAGATTAAGTAAAACAAGGTAATAATATAAAGGAATCATACTATCCGTCACTCAAAAGAGCGAAGCCGATAGGGATGTAATATATCACTCAAGTCAAAACATAAATTTTTACTTTTTTTTCACTAGTTTTTCCAACAATGGATGTGAGTGTGCCTGGCATTATTATTATTATTATTTTGATAAAAGGTGAAGTAACATTAAAACACAGTAAAATGATCACATAAAAGAACCACCATACCAGAGTAAAACATCAAAACCAGTGGCCCATGAGGGAAAAAAACAGAGTAACAGACAAATAAGCAACGTAAACACAAACAAGGGAAACAACTAAAGCAAAGTACATGAAACAAGCAACAACAACAACAACATTTGATTGCGAAGAAGGATTGGAGCCACCCAAAAAGAGCCTGCCATTGCCATCAACTGCACCCACAGGGCACAGAGCAAGGAAAAAATCACACGAGAGCATGAAGGTGGGTGTTGTAGCACGTCTCCCGGAGCACATGGGCCACCCAAACAAACCACCATGGTTCAAAGCTTCCTTTGGGAAGAGATAAAGAGCTCTTGAACAGGGTCTAAGGCCATGAACAGAGCAACATAGGAACTCCCAAACGCCATGAGACACAGAAGAGAACAAAGCAAAGCCACGCAACAATCCTGCGTGTAAGCACACAAAGGAAGCACACCAAAGCTAGAGAAAAGACAATGAGCAACCTAGCAAACATCAAAGCAACCACAGCACTGCCCATTCTGTGGTTACTAGAACTCTAAAGCTTCATGGATCAATCAAGCGACAAAGGCGGTGGAAGAGTAAAACCAGAGGAAAGAGAGAAGAGACTTTACAGGAAAATCGGGAAAACAGTAGGGAAGGTAAGCGAGAGAGACAAAAGGAAAGGCGAATGAGGAATATGAAAGACAGCGGGCGGAGGTTGAAGGTGGTGGAGTAGGACGAGAAGTGAAACTGGCCGAGAAGCAACAAGGGAAGAAGAAAAGGAGACAACTTAAGAGAAAGGCAATGAGGATCAGGCTGTAAAGCGCCGAAACCGCATCGGAAATCGTCGAAGGTCAACGCTGGTTAAGCACTAGAAGGGTGCTGGAAAGTGCTAAAGCTAGCACCGCTTAAGCAATCAAGAGTTTTTATCTTTCTCCTCTCTCCCTCATACCCATAGCACAGAAGGGGAACCAATTTCCTCATGGACTCTAAGGCGGAGCTCGTCTCCCTGATCCGGACGGCACAAATTTTTTTTATTTTCTATTTTTTAAAAAAAAAATCAATAGGTAGAGTATCTAAAATAAAATTAATTTTTGAATTAACATTTTTTCTATAAAATGATTTTTCATGTAGAAAAAAATAAAAACGAAAAATTTTAAAAAAATCTTGGTCATCCAGATTTAGATCTGAACGGTACAATCGAGCTCCGCCTGCCTATCTTCCATGTATGAGTTGGGAGGTCTTTGCAATGATTATTTGTATTGTTCAGATTTATTTTTTTTCTTTTTATTTTTAAATAAAAATTATTTTAAGGGTATAAAATCTAAAATAAAAATATTTCTCAACTAATATATTTTTAAAAATAATTTTTTCATTTAAAAATCAACAATTAAAAAAATAATAAGCATGGTCCAAATTTTTTTTTAAAAAAAAAACTCCCCCTACTCTTACTTTTACTGCTTCATTACGAGAAGGGTGCATTGCATTATTGAAAGTATTAAAATGGCAACTCAATCCTGTTCCATTCCTTTTTCATTTTCATTTTCATTTTCATTTTCATATTATTGTGCACTGACCTTCTATTTTCATTATAAGAAATCAAGCTCCTACACTATTATTTGACTAAACAGTTCACTAATGTAGACTCCTATTATAAAGTAAATAACTTTCTCTTCTTTTCACTACAATTGTGAATTCTTCAAATAAGACTTTAGCCATCTAAATTTATTTGTTAAAAATTATAATATGTTATGAATATACTTATTATGTGGATGTCCATTGACTCCCGGTATCCAAATACGCATAGTACCATGCATAGTGATTTACTATTTGGCGGGACCCGCACACAATTATACACACACCCACGGGAAGGAAATCCATAAGTGTACAGTTTATGTTTTAGGGGAAAATTACATCAAATGACCCTGAGGTGTGAATTGCACTAAAGACCTATTTTCCTTCTATAAATAGAGGTCTTCTGTAACTATTCTTTATACAGTTGAAATGAGAATTTCTCTCTCTACTTGCTCTCTCTATAATCTCTTCTCTTATTCTTATTAGTTTTATAATACGTTATCAGCACGATAAGCTCTGCTGATTTTCTTCCTCGCTCTTGTGTTCGAAAGTTGTAGAATCCATTTCCATTCTGTTCTAGTCCTCTCGCTACAATTATGGGTTCTTCATCTTCATTTTCAAATACTTTTTCTTTCACTTTTTCTTCCAAACCTCCCATCTCTGAATCGCTGTTAAGAGTCCTATCTTCGCCTTGGTCAGAAAATCTCTGCTTCTCCGTCTCTCACGCAGCCGCCATCTCTTTATCACTCTCTTCTTCTTTAATAATTAAGTTTATCATAAAGGAAGAATTCTATTTCAATATTGCGGGTCCACACGTTTTCTTTTCAATTTTGTCTTTGGAGACTTTGATCTCATTGGCTTTCTTTAAAAAAAAAAGAAAGAAAGAAAGGCTAATAATGATTACATAATTGAGGGAAACTTTATGTGATCATTTTGGCTATATTTGTCGACACCCAAAAGAAAAAGAAAATAAATAATAATAATAATAAAATATAATAAAAATCAAGAGTTGTTAGATGAATCAACTACACATGTTTTCTCTAACAGGTACGTTTTCTTCCTACTGTAGACATATTAGTAGATATAGTATAATATACATATTTAATACTATTTTTCTCATTTTAGTATTTTATTGTTTATGTATAAGATTTTATTATTAATTTGACTCCAGATTGAAAGTCTAGGTTTATTTTATTTTATTTTTCTATTTGATATTTGATTATTGGTACTAACTTTACTAACATTTATTTTTACGCATTTATTTTTATGTCACTAACATTTAATTTTATTACTATTATTTATTTATCTTTTATGACGGCACATTAGTATATTTACTAGTGAGTTCTATTTATTTATTTTATTAAGCATTTATTTTTTTTTATGGCGGTAACACTATTTATTAGTGGGCTCCATTTATTTATTTTACTATACATTTATTTATTCTTCATGAAGGCACACTAGTATCTATTAGTGGGCTCTATTTATTTATTTTATTTAGCGTTTATTTATCTTTTATGGTGGTGACACTTTGTGGGCCCCATTTATTTTATTTTAATTATTTACTGCTTTATTTATTTTTTATGGTAGCAACACTAGTATAGTGGGCACCATTTATTTTATTATTTACTGCTTTATTTATTTTTCATGGTGGTGACACTAGTATAGTGGACTCCATTTATTTATTATTTACTGCTTTAAATCCCCTTCCCTTTTATTTTCATTTATTTATTTACTGTCTTATATATCCCCTTCCCATTTATTATTTACTGCTTTAAATCCCCTTCCCTTTTATTTTCATTTTATTTATTTACTGCATTATATATCCCCTTCCCATTTTTATTATTTATGGCAATGACACTAATACATGTATATTAGTGGGTTCCATATATTTATTTTATTATTCTTATATTTTATTTTTATCCTGATGAAAAATTGTTAAAGGCCATGAGATCAAAATGCCATGGTAATATGAGGCATAAATTGGTCTGAGAGATATGAGGCATAAATTGGCCTGAGAGATATGAGGCATAAATTGGCCTAAGACTATGATGAGGCATAAACTGGCTTCAGACCATAAGATAAATTAGCTTAAAGCTAAGAGGCAAGTTAACTTGAAGCCAAGAGGCAAGTTAGCCTGAATTCAAGAGACATTATGAAATAAGGCTTGATCCATAAATTTTGTATGTCATCAATTGTATAAAGGCCTCAATATTGTATATTTGGCATTTAATACTCCCTTAAATTATGAGACAAGGGATTGTATGATCATGGTTGATTGTAAATAAATATATCCAATTTGCTCTTGCAGTAGCAAAATTGTGATTAAGTCAAGAAATATTGTGGATTAATTTCTTGCCATGATCAAACAAATCTGTGAATTATGGATCATGAATTTTATCCAACTTCATTCCCTGAAGTGAATGAAGCAAATATATTATTATGGTTGTTTTGTGTTTTCTATGATTATAATAATTGTTGTGAATATAAGAGAAGAATATTCATAAACAAAATGATTAAACAAAAAACAATATTATTTCAACAAAGTTTAATAGTGAGTGGCTCAACTCCATTACAATCCTTAATCATCTCATTTTGAAGATATTTATTGTCTTCTTCTTTTGCTTCTCTTGAGATGGGATCCAGATGAGACAAAACTCTTCGTAATATCGAGATTTGCATCATAAGTTTCTTAAACTTTTTGTGTGGCCACTCAGTTAACCCTCCTTTTTGATAGATCTTTTGTATGGTGTGAGTAGACATATTTAATTGTTTACTCACATCATCTAGGGTTAAGTGAAAATAATCACTTAAATCATGTTGCATTGTTTTATTTATTCTTTCTCGTTGCTCCATTGTTAATCTATATAATTCACCCTGATTAAGGGATAATATATCATATGGAATATTAATCGCGAGTTGTTTTCTTTTATCTAATGGATTTTCAATGTTAGTTTGAAATGAACTCCGCGGTAATTCATTTGGGTTTTTAGCCCATTCCGAACCAACACAAAGGACCTCATGATAGTCCAATACAGGATCATGCATCAAGTTATATCCTGATGCTTGTAAATCTATACAATACTGTGTCAGAAAATGTTTGATTTCTCCAAAATTTTTATTAATAAAATCAAACATTGGAAGCCTGTCAGTATTGTAAGATTTATCCTGTACATTTTCAAATAAAACAGCATGGGAAATCATACATATCTTCCTTCCGTGAACTTCAAGTTTATGATATTGAAGTCCGTTGGTATGTATAATTTCCCGTAAAACATGACAGCAACTACATTCCAATAAGCTAGTAGTTGCTAATTGGCTTGTAGTTGTTGGCTGGATGATTGTTGCTGGCTGGCTGGTTGTTGATGGCTGGCTGGTGGTTGTTTGCTGGCTTGTGAGTGTTGGCTCATTGATTGTTGTGACTATTGGTTGAATTTGACTGGTAGACTCCATCAGTTCGGCCATAGTTCTACACCTTTTAACAGGCCTTCTTGATGAACCTGCTTCAGTTGTACCTTCAATCCTTGTAGATTGAAGAAGAACATTTGTTCTTGGGGGAGAAGTAAGTACATTTGAAGCAGAAAGAGGAATAGTAGAAAGAGGAATAAACATCTCAAAAGGATTAGGAGATAACAAAGAAGTAAATGACATGTTAGGCTGATCATCATACAACAAAGCATCAAGTAATGCTGTTTCAGATGTATCAGAAACTGGGATAAAATTGCTAGGTCCTGCCATGGTAATAGAATTTAGAGAAATATGTGAGTATCTGGTAATTGATATTATCATATGCTTGTTGTTTGTGAGGCATATTCGTTTGCCTTCTTCTATTTATAGCTGAATTAAATCCTATTGAATCTCTGCAGATTTGCGCAGTCCTGTTAAATTTCTACAGATCTGCTCCCTATAAAGCACGAGCTTAGAACCTTTTTGACTTTAAATGCATACGACAATTCGAGTTGTTGCACCTGTAATTCCATAGTGATGCATCTATGATTACACAGTATTGCGCTCATGAATCTGCAGTGATCCATTTGATGATTTTGTATTTAATATATATTTGTTTGTCGATTCTGGAAAATGAAAATTTTGTTACCAGAAGTAACAAAATTATGCATTGATAATGCATTAAGAAATCTATGGAATTTTAATGAAATAGATATCATATATGCTATTATTATGGAATATTGTATGGAAATTCCATGAATTAATTTTTTTTTTAGGGTCTCACACTTGAGGGGGAGAATGATATATATCAAGTGTGAATATTTATGTGATAATTCTTTGTGAATGTTTCTGTGTTGATTCCCCCAAAATGAATATTAGATTTGATAATAAATCATATAGATGATAAATCATATGGAAAGTTGGCATGACTTGTTTGATCATCCGAGTCATATATTATGTGCTGCTTGTTCTTAAATAGAAATAATTATTGGGAATGGATCTCTGGAAATATATCAAATTGAAAGATTAGATGTGAGATTATAAGTCTACAAAGTTTGCAGTGATGTTTGCAACTAGAAATTTGCAATATATCATGCGCGCAATTTTTTCAGATTGAATGATCCAGAAATCATATATGAGTAGATCAATGATTATGAGAACATTGTTTATATATATTTGCAGCAATTATATAAGCCAACAAAATTCTCCCTATAAAATTGGCTTTTGGTCAGGAGCCAGATAAATTCCATCTTAATAGTTTTGAATGTGCAATGATCCAGTATAATGCACACAGATGGATATATACTGCATGATTTGATTAGGGGGAGAAAAATAAGCAGATTGGGTAAAAGAGATAAAGTGGAATGAATTATCATTGACTCATGTTGATCCTCGTACAAATAAATGTGTACTAAGAGTTTAAAATGATAATTCAGTTGCAGAGTTTAGTTAATCGAATGCCATAAGCATTCACTGACCTAAAGAAAGTGACAAAGTCACATGTCCCAACTGCAAATGCTCCTATATGAATTGTTATAAAACACACCAGAAGTGTTGCAGGTCCATCGATTTTAAAGATAAAAATCCTCGAATGAGAAAAGGAGCTATAAGAATATAGATGATCAAATCGAGGATAATTAAGAAAAGCTTCAGAAGAGCCATCTCCTGAAAAGATGTTATCTCTAGAAGAGATGTTATTTCCATAATTGAATATTATGGTCCTAAAAGAGACCCAGGTATCTAATATATGTGAATATAAAGAGATCTCAATAAATGAAACCCGATGAGACCGAAAAATAAAGTCGACATTGATGATATTTATGTTTATATGATAGCATATGCTGTAATGAATGATAATGAGGATCATGAGCCACAATATATTTGTGTATGCCAAAAGCACATAAGGCGCCAAAAATACAAAAGTCCCAGAAGGACTCAAGATGCTATGAGTATCAAATTCTCGATAATAATCAATTAAATAAATTCATGAAGCTATAATAGTACACATAGTATTATTATGAACATTTATTAAAAGTTCTATATGCACATATATGTTTATGAAAAGATCTAAATGTATCTTATTATGATTTTACTTGAAAGTTTTAGATTTTGCAGGTATACAATGCACAGTTAGACTGGGCGTTTCTATTGTTCCAAAGCGAACCAATTTTTGATGACAAAATGAAAGATATACACAGAAAGACATTAAAGCAATGTAGTCATCAAGGGGAGCAACACTAATGTAATCAAGAGGGGGAGACTATACACATTGTACTCTTTTTCCCTTATCTAGGTTTTGTCCCACTGGGTTTTCCTAAAAAGGTTTTTAATGAGGCAACACTGGATAGTGTATCAATGAATGATGTACTCTTTTCTTTGGCTAGGTTTTTATCCCACTGGGTTTTTCCTAGTTAAATTTTTTAATGAGGCACATTCATAAATGGACATCCAAGGGGGAGTGTTATGAATATACTTATTATGTGGATGTCCATTGACTTCCAGTATCCAAATACTACAAGATGACATGGGACCCACTCATAGTACCATGCATAGTAATTTACTATTTGGTGGGACTCGCACACAATTATACACACACCCACGGGAAGGAAATCCGTGAGTGTACAGTTTATGTTTTAGGGGAAAACTACACCAAATGACCCTCAGGTGTAAATTACACTAAAGACCCATTTTCTTTCTATAAATAGAGGTCTTCTGTAACTATTCTTTATACAGTTAAAATGAGAATTTCTCTCTCTACTTTCTCTCTCTATAATCTCTTCTCTTATTCTTATCAGTTTTATAATATAATAATCATTTTTGTAAAATATTGTTAATTAAATGTCAACTGTTAAAATTTGATATAATGACTGTGAAGAGTAGAGGAGGGTGAATGAGGGGTAAAGAAGGGGATCTTTCCCGCCTTTTAGCCTTTTTAGTATTTTTTTTAATCTATTAGATGAAAATAAATAATTCAAGCTATAAAATTATAATCAACATGAATAACCCATAGTCACTCGTGATTGGAATTAATATCTAGATAAATATTTAAACATCTAATCAACATTTCAATCATCAACAATAATAATATTTCGTATTTGAAACTTGATTTTGATTTGTAGAGCTTCTGGGGTTGATTCATCATTATCATCGACACATTAGATGCACAATCTTTTCGCACTTCTATTCATTTTATATATCATCCAAACATCGATCATATGTTACATCAGATTGCATAAAAAAATCTAAAAAATTGTGTGAAAGAGCTGGTTTTTTTTTTTTTTTTTTTGGCGCAACCCTAGCCTTTTTGCTTATTTTAGGACCTAATTTGTAGGTTCTTGTTCCCAATTTAATTAAAAGGGTATTGATAAATTAAACTTGATTTTACCTAGTTTGTTCGGTTGAGCTGACCCACTAAGGGAGTCAATTGATAAGGTTTTTAATATTTGATTTTCTTAATTATTTATTGGAAATTTAAACTTGACTATTTAACATAACATTATGTATGATTATTCAATATTCCTAATTTAAAAGAATTGTTACTGTTGATTCTAACATTATCTTTCAAAGAAATATGTTTTAGTGGAATGTGATTATATTTTCCATTAATGTGTGAAATTAATTTTATTTTCTTTCTTAATTTTAAGAATTTTTTTTTTTTCATCAAGCTAAATTTAATACTCCCTCCCATCCTTAATATAAGACTTATTTTAGAAAAGGAATTAAACAATGAAATAAGTTTTATATTATAATATTAAGAATAAGAGGATGTATTCACCGCGTAAGACCGTTAAGACACAAAGTTAGGATTAGACCTTGTCCTTAAATGAAATCTTGATGATCTAAGCTTATTTCAAGTTATTTAACATTTAAAATTCTATAAACTAGCATCAAACATAAAAAAAATCATCATGTAGACTTTAAAAATCTTAGTTTTAAAAAGGGAGATTTTAGAACCATGGGAGACTGTTAAAAAAAAATAAAAGGAACCATGGGAGGAATCTAGGATTAGGAAATGTGGTCAAAAGACCATTCTGCCCTTGAATTATCACGGGACCCCTTGTGACATACCATCAACTACTTACCTATAGAGAATTCATACTTAAGAATTACAATTAATAACTATAATATCCGTATTGAGTACTTTAGTTCCCAAATCTCAGTAATCTTGTAGAAATTTATCATAAGACCCTTGAAACACATCATTAACTACTTAATTATTGAGAATGCCAATTTGAGAATAGTGATTGACAAGTACAATATCCGTATTGACTACTTTAATTTCCTAGATCTTAGTAGCCTTGCAAGAATTTATTATAGGACTCCTGTAACTCACCATTGACTACTTAGGTATTGTGAAAGCTTGCTTTGGATTCATGACTGCATAGTTGAAAATCTGAATTGTCTATTTGCATTCCCACAATGCAGAAAAGTCCTTTAGACACATTTGCTGATCCTAAATTTCTCCCACATGTCTGATATGACATTTGTGATATTAGATTCCGTGATTTATTTTTTATATATTTTAAAGGATTTTTCTGAGATTTTCTCTATAATGTTTTCCATCATATAATTATTGACATATTTTAAAAAAATCAAATAATTAAGCCTAAACATTTGGACGGAATAAATGAAACATGTATGTCACCAAATCCCAAAAGCATAGCCTGATCGAATATATTAAATAATAATAATAATAATAATAATAATAATAATAATAATAATCGCGAATGAATTTTCCCCAAAAAAAAAATGATGGGCGTTGCGGGACCCAATGAAGAGGGAATGAAGTCAAAAACATCAATAATGGAGTATTAGCATTGGAGTGGAATATAAAGGAAACCATGAATGAGAAAGCAGGAACCGTGACTATCCAGGCGCCCGTTCCAACTGTCTAGATTTCAGATTTGGTTTTGTAAATTAGTTATCTTTGAATAAAATTATTTTTTAAAAAAATATTACTTAAGAAATTATTTTTATTTTAGAATTTCTATTCATTAAAATAATTTTTTAAAAAAATTAAAAATTAAATCTAAACGGTTCAGATGGAATGAACACATGGAGCATATCACTGATTTTGAGAGAGGAGCCATATGGAATGCCTTCAATCATTCCCTACCTCTAAACAGGGCGGATCCATAAAATTTAATAAGGGTGGACATCGATGGCGGGGTACTCGAGGGCAGCGTCCCCAAATTTTTTTATAAGAAAATTTTTAAATGTATTAAAAAAATAAAATAATATAAACAAAAAATGAAAAGAATATAAAAAAAATATTCATAAAATCAAGTGAATACTGATGATATAATAAGAAAGACGGTTATTTTACAAACTTGTCATTTAGAAAAATAAAGCTAAGTGATGTTAGAAATGTAGCTACATAAATTACAATGAAATGTGAGCATTCAATAAGTTCAAATATATATATTTTAATAACAAAAGTATGTTACAATAAAAATAATTACAATGTCATCCTTCTAGGTCTTATTTTTTGGAATTTCATCATAATTGTCTTATTATCAATGCTATCAAATACATCTTTTTCAATATAAGATACTAAACAATCATTCAATTATTCATCTCTCATTCGATTACGAAGGGCAATCTTGATGTATTAACGGTGAGTACTTAATTTAAAGGTGGGCAATCATTCAAACATGTATTAGTTTTTTTGTATTAACAAAAAATCCACAATTCAAGAGTGGGCACTTACCCCCCTAACCTCTTACCTGGATCCACCTCTACCTCTAAACCTACATGTCACATACTCCTGTCATTTTCATTTCTTCCCAAACTACATTCCAAAATTTAGAGCCTGTTTGATACAGAGAAGATTTGAGGAAGAAAATAAAGGAAAAGGAAGGGAAGATTAGGAGGGAACTTGAAAAGATGAGCTGTTTGGCAGACATAAGAATGAAATTTAAGTTAAGGGAAAGTAAAATGCTTGGTAAAAAGAAAAAACAGTTAATTAAGTGGGAAGAGAAGGTAAAATACTTATGATACCCCTAAAAAATAAAACAACCATACTCGTCCTCATCTTTGTCTTTCTTCCTTGCTCTCATCTCTGCCCTTTACTTCACATTGCTAGCGCCTCTCCTTCATCCACCATCATTAGCGCCCTCTTGCATCACACCACAATCACTGTCGAGCATATCAAACCTTGGGACAAAGATTGAACGTAGAAGAGAGAGAGAGAGGAGGGTTAACGGCTTTAACATCACCACCGTCTTCCTTCATTTTCCTCCATACCACCACCACCACTTTTAGATCGGATCTTCAGCTTCAGCTTTAACTCAAACAAGGGACTTTTTGTCCCATAAAATATCTCTCCCGGGAAGATTTTTAGATCCCATAAAAAATGAAGGGAATCAGGCTTCCCATGAATGAGAGAAGATGGACCATTGCCAAAACTTGCATTCCCAAAAGATAGATTATCCAAATGGTTCTCACCAAGGAAATCCGTGAAATCTTCTCTCATTCATGAATCTTCCACGTAACAAATGAGACCTTATCTGCAATTATTTACCTTGGGGTTTATGCATTTTGCATACACAAAACATGTCCTGTGTCCCGTCATTTTCATTTCTTCCCAAACTACATGCCAAAATTTATCTGCAATTATTTATCTTCAGATTTATGCATTATGCATACAAACAGCATGTCATGTGTCTGTTTGAGGGAAGATGGACCACCGTCAAAACTTGCCTTCCCAAAAGATAGATTATTCAAACGGTTCTCACCAAGGAAATCCGTGAAATCTTCTCTCTCATTCACGAATCTTCCGCGTCACAAACTGGGCCTTATCTGCAATTATTTACCTTGGGGTTTATGCATTTTGCATACACAAAACATGTCCTGTGTCCCGTCATTTTCATTTCTTCCCAAACTACATGCCAAAATTTATCTTCAATTATTTATCTTCGGATTTATGCATTATGCATACAGACAACATGTCATGTGTCAGGTCTTATATTTTTCCTTATACACTTACTCTCATATTTAAATTAAAAATAATATGGGAGAGAATGTACAAGGGAAAGATAAGATAATGAGAGAGAGAATGTTAAATCACGATTTGGTGGGGAAAAGGTAAATGACCATTCTTTCTCCCTCCCTTGTAAGTAGCAGTACATAATTAATTAATACAATTCATTCACCAGTAAAAAAATGCAAAAAAACTAAGGGTAAATATATACAATCAACAAGGACAAAATTATATATATATATATATATATATATATATATATATATATATATATATTAAATGTTGAGACAAAACTAAAATTAAGTTTACATTTAGGGATTGAAGAATTTGTTTCGTTCAAAATATAAGTCATTTACAAAATAATTAATGCTCTTCTCATTTTTGTCTCTATAATTAATGTCATTTTCAATTTTATCCACGCATTAAATTTTTAAGCACATTTTTTAATATGGGAAAAAGTTTCAATTTATTCCTTATGTAATGAGACCAAACTCACTTCTTGTTCTTAAATTAGTTAAAGTGCTCAATATTATGAATGTAAGGGAGTACTGAAAATTGAATTGGGTTATTCGATGAAATAGTTTAAATTAGTTAAAAGCAATAAATCTATACAAAATGAAATTTGTCTTTAAAAACTACCTTCATTAGGGGTGGAAATAGGCTAGGCCCCTAACAGGGTAATAGAGGCCTACGGCCTAGTCTACTTTAAGCCTAGCCTGGCCTATTTAGTAAATAGATCAGGCTTAGGCTTATTGTTAGGCCTATTTAGGTAAATAGGTCAGGCCTATTCTCATAAGGCCTAGCCTTTAGGCCTACAGGCCAAAGTTATTTAGTTTTTTTTTTTAAAAAAATGTTTTATTATGCATAGTCATATATAATTTAATCTAAATTAATTTTGTAGATTATTCATAAAATTAATAGCTTATTATTAACCTTAAATTTTACATTTCTCTATTTATCAATAAGCTTAATATTTTCATTCATCAATTGATCACATCTACTTCTCTTCTTTTTCATCGCTCGAGGTGTCAATACTAACTCACTACTCCTCCTTTGATTTATGTCATTAATGTAACTTAAAAATTGTAGTAAGTTAATTTTAGTGATGCCGAAATGAAAATGATCCAAACAAGAGAAGTTTGTCTCATTTTCTATAAGAAAAATAAGAGGTAAAATCTAGTTTTACAAGTCACATGTTGTGCTTGGTTGATTTTAAGAAATATATCTCCTTAGTGAATAAATAATTGATTTTTCTTATTCCTACTTGCTCAAATAATTGCTGGTACTATGTATTATTTTCTTTCACTTACTAACTATTTTATTTCTTAAAAGAATGAATCCTTAAACTTTTTTAGACATAACGTAAACATTTAAATAGGCTTGATGAATTATATATAGACTTAGATGCATATCCTTTAAGACTATATATATAAAGACCTGCATTTTAAGTAAGCCTTTAAATAGGTTTCAAGCCTTGTCAGGTTTTCAAAAGGCCCAGGCTCAGGCCTAAAAAATAGCCTACTCACAGGCTCAGGCCCAGGCTCAGGCTTTAGATTCTCGTCGCAGGCCCATGCCTACTTAGTTAAAGCCTAGCCTAGCCTAGCCTATTTCCACCTCAAACCCTCATTTATGTGAAAACAAGGAATATGTTATATTAATTTCTTTAATCAAACATGTGAATAAATGCATTAGTGATATGAGTAAATTTTGTAATTAAGTGAGGATAAAATGTGGAGTTTACAAAAAAAAAAAAACTTTTCAAACACCCCTAACAATATCTTATAAAAAGGAATATGGTATAGTCAAGAATTGCGTCTTATTAAAAAGAAGAAAGAGAGTAATTTTTATTCATACAAAATATATTCACATTTTTTCTATGTTTTTTTATCTGATTTCTATGTTTTTCTTAAAATTCCCCTTTTATTTTATTAGGAATTCAAATTTTATATAAGCAAAATTATATATAACTTCCCTAAATTTTATATTATGTACAGATAATCTTCTTAAAATTTGAAACTTTTTAATGAATCTTTACATTTAAGCAAGTAAACTTTCTCACTCACTCTATATTTATGTATATGGATGTTTTTGTAAAACAAAATTGCACTTTTTGACATATTTATTGCTGTAATGAATGTTAACTAATTTTTTATTTGCATAGTTTGGATATTTGTATTTGATAAGGAGTGTCCCCTCCAATCCTTATATTATAAGGTGTTTCCCGGAGGGAATGAGTGCTTATTACTATAAGTCACTAAATGGGGTATCGATTACATTTTTTTAAAAAAAAAAATGCCCCTGTTTCAACTTTAACATAATTTTTCATTTTTTTCACGAGATGTAATTCATTATTTTATATATAAGGAAATATGAAAATTATTGTCATTTTCAAATAAATTTGATGACTTAACCATTAGTTGTGGTTGGAAGTGCTTTATAACAGGGAGTGGAGAAGATATAAGAATATCGAAATATTTCTCTTATCTATACAATATTTCCAACTTGTTTTGTTGAAATCAAGAATTATCCCAAACCATGTTAAGTCTATATTAAAATTTAATAAAATTTTAATTTTAGCCCTATTTAAAATATATTCTTTAATAAAAAGTATAAGAAAATAATAATGATCTATGGAACAATAAATTAAGAATAAAATTATATATTGGTATAATAAATTTAATAAAATGAATCATGTTGAGAAAAAAATATCCTCTCCCTGTCAGTAGAATCAGAGGAGTAAATTTTCGCAGGACATTAAGACCAGATTTCATTTTGTATAGATTTATTCCTTTTAACTAATTTAAAAAAAATATCCTCTAGATGAGGGATACCGAGGGGTGAGGAGGGAAGGATATTGATGATCTATTTGTAGTATATGAAAATGTATGTTAACAATTAGAAATGATACATAGGTCTTAAAGGATTAGTATGTGACTTTAAAATGTTGTCCTTTTATTAAAATACCCATCAACTTTTTCCCTCGTTGGCATAGGAGCTCCCTCGTCGCCAGAGCTTTAGTAGTCAGCACCACCTCGTTGACAAGGCTCTAGCACCAACGGCGGGAGCTCCGATGATAATTTGAATAATAAGATTAACTATTTGAGCTTCTTAAACCCTATTATGTGTCATTGACAAATTGAATAAATGCAATGACAACTTTGGTATCGGCAATAACAACTTAAAAGTAGTTATTAATAATTTCAAGAGCGCAATTTGTTAATCGTTATACTCAAATTGTCATTGTCTTTATTCAACTTACGCCAGATAAGGCTTATGTAGCTCAAATAGTTTATCCTTACTCTAAAATAGTCAATCACATTACTCGAGTTGTCACCAAAACTTTGGCTGCCAAAGTCTCACTGGCAAGGTAGTGTCGGTTGGCAAAGCTTTGATGCCGGTAATATTTCTTTCTTTTTTTAAAAAAGAAAAACTTGAAGGTTATTTTGGTAAAGGCACAAAATTTCAAAATTTCAGCATAGTCCTTTGAAATATATTTGTCATTTTCATATGTTAACAAAATTTTGGCAGTTTTCCAAGTTTAAGTGGTATTTATTTAGAATTTTCCCCAACAAATTTTATTATTTATCTCATCATTGCTATGTAAAAATAAAAGGGACAATTAATATCATCATTTTATCTATATCTCTCTTTGCTGGAATTTACACGTGCGCGCACACATGTCTGCTTTATGCCGCTACTGTATATACTATTTGAATCTTTTATTTATTTTTTAATTTATATGACTCTTCCCTTTTATAAATTTTATTATTTATGCCTCTCCCTTGCCTACAGCTCGTACCATCCTTCTATCATAGTTATCAAAGACCGGCTTGGACCAGCCAGGTTGACCCGGAAACTGGCGAGCCGGTCACCCAACCGGTCCGAGCCACTAATTGGATCAGTTATGCATCAAAACCAGTCCGACCACCGAGTTTGGATAAAACCGATGAACCAGGCAAGCCTGTGAAATCCCGGAGGGTTGGTGCAATTTTTTTTTTTTTTGTAACAAATGGGGCTATTAGCCCTTTTTCATCCTTGTATTAGTGTATTTTTTTAATGATGATAGAGAGCCTTTCATTGATGCACGAGCTTTGGATTTTTGACCATGATTTTATTGTGTTTAGAGGTTATTTTGTAAACTCATCTTTTTTCATTTTGATTCTATTTAATTGGGTTATTCATGTTTTAAATTTGCAAAAATGTTTTAAGTACTTTTATTTTGTAAACTCATTTTTTTATATATATTTATAAGTATGGTTATACAATTTATAAATATAGTATGGTTTTCTAGACCGAGTCATAGCTATGCGGTTCAACCAGTGACCCATTGACCCAATACTCCGACCGGGTCGATGACTGATCCGATTCGATTCTGATAACACTGTCTTCTATCAGTTTTGTGGTTGGTGACTCTAATGGATGTCTTAGTCAAGAAATGCAAAGCCAATGCCTGTTCTCGTGACAGCAAGCGATGGCAGTGGAGGAAGCAGTCCATTATGCTATGAGTTCACATTAGGTGCCAAGCACCTTATGTGCCCCTTAGGTTAGAGGGATGGGCATATTTTTTTTAATTTTTTTTATACATTCTATTTATTTATATTTAAATTATATGCTGCTTTCTGGAAAAAAAAATTTTCACCCAGTATCTCAAATTAATTAGTTTTCATGATACTGATATTACAAGTAAATATTACTGAATGCAGGATTGAAAACTAATTAATTTGAGATACTGGGTGAAAATTTTTTTTCCAGAAAGCAGCATTTGAGATACTGGGTGAAATTTTTTTTTCCAGAAAGCAGCATATAATTTAAATATAAATAAATAGAATATATAAAAAATTAAAAAAAAAAAATACCCATCCCTCTAATAGAGGGATGGACACCTAAGGGGCACATGCTTGGCACCTAATGTGAACCCGTGATGTGCACCCTATACCGAAACATATAGATCCATTGAATGATGTTGAATATACCGCCACACACACACACGTGCTTTTTATTATGTGACCACTTGACTGTGTTCTGGAATTTTCAATGAGGAAAACAAAGGCTAATTATGGGAGGCATGTTCCCAGCGGCGAACCACTCTTGCTGGTCAGTGGGGGCCTCACTTATCTTATAAAATTTGGTAGTATATATATGTATTTATTATGGGTTTTAATATTTATATTTTTGCTATAAAAATATTTTTCTGCCACATTCACATAAAAACGAGTGGATCCCACTAATATTTTTTCTCTCTTCTCTTTATAATTGAATCCACTCACTTTTATGTAAATGTGACAGAAAAAATATTTTTGCAGCAAAAACATAAACATTAAACCCATTTATTATAGGGTTTAATGTTTGTGTCTTTGTTGCAGAAAGATTTTTTCTGTCTCACTTACATAAAAGTGAATAGGTCTCATTGTAAAGAGAAGAAAGAGAAAATATTAGTAAGACCCACTCACTTTTATGTGGGTGAGGCAGAAAAAAATTTTTTTGCAACAAAGACTAACATCAAACCCTTTATTATATAATATTTTATTTTGACCATTAATTTGGCTCCAATTAATCTTTTATTTTCTTTATAAAGATAATGTTTGGTTCATTATTCATTGGGCTATAAGAGAAAAGTAAAATTCTTGTTTAAGATACCTACTAAAAATGTTAATATAATATATATCTTATTTTTATTTATAATTGTCGGTTATTATTTATTTATATTTTAAATACTATTTAATACTATTTAATACATACTTCAATAGTAGTGTGTGTGTGTGTGTTTTGTTTTGTTTTTCCCCAGTTTTCATGTTCTTTTACTGGAGTTCCCCCACACATACCAATTATTTATACGGTTTCTCTTTCTGGGGTGCTTATCTGTCTGTGTGTGTGTATTAATTGTATGCTTCCAGATCTGGGTTATATAGAACCACATTTAAATGCTGCTGCATACTGTGTGATGAGTTTGACTGATTGATACGCTCTTTCTTTCCGGTCTTAAATATAAGAATTATTAAAATAATTTACTTTATTTTTAAATATATTATTTTATTTTTCTCCTAAACTCTCCCCATGATATGAGAATTGGAAGCATCCTATATAGAATCTAATAAGTTGCCCAAGCTACCTCTCACGTTAAATAAATTACTTTAAATTATTTATATTTATTATTTTTTAAGAAATAATTTATCTAACTTATGAATATATAATCCAATAATACATAATATATACTATGATTAAATAATTTATTTTAGACTAAAATATACTTTTTATCATTTATGTTTACATATAGTTTCATTTTCATCCTTTAAGTTTATAGGTGCAATTTTGGTTCTTAAACCTTAGCACTGCTAATGTAACTAAAAAAAAAATGTTAACCAAGCAAAGCTAAGTGATGATGGTGCAATGCTGATAAAGCAAATTGGACTTGTAGCACAACACCTCATTTAATTTTAATCCTATATGATATTTACTTAATTTATATTATTTTATTTTAAATAATAATATAATTAAAATAAATTAATTTAATCAATTTCTTAATCCCCTTGTCTCTCCTTTTATGTTATTTCATTCACTGGGGGTTTTAGGCCCAATATCAAGGCCTGCCATGGTAACAAATAGCCCAATTCGGCCCAAATATATTGGGCCTAGATTGGGTGTAGATATTCGACAGGCATTACCCGTTGGACTTGGTTTGGCCCATAGCGCCCAAAAAGGTGCTCTAGCCCATTGCTGCCTTATAAGTTCTAAATGGATTCCTAGAAAACTTGAAACAAAATTGTGAAAACCGTAAAAATAATCAATTGGTTATGAATATACTGATTATATGGATGTCTATTGATTCCCGGTCTCTAAATATTACAAGATAACATAGGACTCACGTATAATACCATGCATAGTGATTTACTATTTGGTGGGACCCGCACACAATGGAAGGAAATTCGTGACTGAATAGTTTTGATTCTCGGGGAAAACTACACTAAATGACCATGATGTGGAAATTACACTAAAGTCTCAATTTCCTTCTATAAAAATAGAAGTCTTCTTTAACTAATCATAATATAGTAAAAGGAGAATTTCTCTCTTTACATTCTCTCTATAATTTATTCTCTTATTATCATTAGTTTTATAATACGTTATCGGTACGAAGATCTAATCAGCGGAGCTGCTTGTGTTTCATCATAAACTCCCCGAACCTTCATCACTCTCGCCCCCTCATCCTCATATCTCTAAGTTTCGTTGCTCACCAGATCCACCATTGTTTTATCCCTTTCACCGTCGTCTTACTATATCATTTTTTTTCATCCAGTCCATTTTCTCCATCAATCTGTTAGACCACCGATCACCACAGCCTCTTCCACTGAACCAAATCTGTTCGCCTCCACCGATCTAGAGAGATATTTCTATTCCTGCATGATTTCTTGTTCAACTGCCGACTGTGGTAGAGAGAAGAAAAAGGGAAAAGAAAAAGATAGAATGAAAACGAATGAGAGGGAGAGAGAGAAGAAAAGTGAAAAAATGAAGGAATCATTGACGAGGTTGTTGATAAAATATTTTTTAGTAGACCCATATATTTTAGATTATTATAATAATATATTATAAAATATAAATATATTAAAAAAATAATACTTCTGCCAATTCGGATGGTTCAGCCGAAAGATAAAATATTATATATATAGATATATATATAATATTAATAATATTATTTTTATTGTTTTAATCTAAGATTTTAGATATTTTATCGTTACTAACTTTACTTACATTTACTTTTATGCTACTAACATTTATTTTATGCATTTATTTTTATGTTCCTAACATTTATTTATTTATTTAAGCATTTATTTATCTTTTATGACAGCAACACTATTTATTAGTGGGCTCCATTTATTTATTTTATTTTACATTTATTTATTCTTCATGGAGGCACACTAGTATATATTAATGAGCTTTATTTATTTTATTTAGCGTTTATTTATCTTTTATGGTGGTGACACTTTGTGGGCCCCATTTATTTTATTTTAATTCTATACTACTTTATTTATTTTTCAAGGTAGCAACACTAGTATAGTGGGCTCCATTTATTTATTTTATTTTGTTTTACATTTATTTATAATTTATTTACTGCTTTATATTTTATATTTTATTTTATTTATTGCTTTAAATATATCCCCCTCCCTTTTATTATTTATGGCAACCACACTATTAGTGGGTTCCATATATTTATTTTATTATGCTTATATTTTATATTTATCCTGAAGATAAATTGTTAAAAGGCCATATGTATCATGAGATCAAAATGCAATGGAGATATGAGGCATAAATTGGCCTAAGACCATAAGGAGGCATAAATTGGCTAGAAGCCAAGAGATAAATTAGCTTGAAGCTAAGAGACAAGTTGGCCTGAAGCCAAGAGACAAATTATGAAACAAGATTTGATCCATAAATTTTGTACGCCATCAATTGTATAAAGGCCTCAAAATTGTATATTTGGCATTTAATACTCCCTCAAATTATGAGACAAGGGATTGTATGATCATGATTGATTGTAAATAAATATATCCAATTTGCTCTTGTAGTAGCAATATTGTGATTAAATCAAGAAATATTGTAGATTAATTTCTTGTCATGATCAAATAGATCATTGAGTTATGGATCATCAATTTTATCCAACTTCATTTCCAGAAGTGAATGAAGTAAGAAATAAATTTGTCATTATTGTTGTTTTACTATTGTTTTGTGTTTTGTATAATTATAACAATTTTTGTGAATACGAGAGAGGAATATTCATAAACAAAATAATTAAATAAAAGGCAATATTATTTCAACAAAGTTTAATAGCGAGTGGTTCAACTCATTTACAAAGCTTAATCATCTCATTCTGAAGATATTTAATGTCATCTTCTTTTGCTTTTCTTGAGATGAGATCAAGATGAGGTAAAGCTCTTCGTAATATCGAGATCTGCCTCATAAGTTTTTGAAGCTTCTTGTATGGCCACTCAATTAACCCTCCTTTTTGATAAATCTTTTGGATGGTGTGAGTACTCATATTTAATTGTTTACTCGCATCATCGAGGGTTAAATGAAAATAATTTCTTAAGTCATGAAGCGTTGTTCTCTTTATTCTTTCTCATTGCTCCATTGTTAATCTATATAATTCACCCTGATTAAGGGATGAAGTATCATATGGAATATTAACCGCGGGCTGTTTTCCTTTATCTAATGGATTTTCAATGTTGGTTTGAAATGAACTCCCGCGGGGTTCATTTGGATTTTTCGTCCATTCCGAACCAACACAAAGGACCTCATAATAGGCTAATACAGGATCATACATCAAGTTATATCCTAATGCTTGTAAATCTATACAATACTATGTCAAAAAATGTTTGATTTCTCCAAAATTTTTATTACTAAAATCAAACATTGGAAGCCTGTCAGTATTGTAAGATTTATCCTATACATTTTCAAATAAAATAGCGTGGGAAATCATACATGTTCTCCTTCCGTGAACTTCAAGTTTATGACACTGAAGTCCGTTGGTATTTATGATCTCCCGTAAAATATCACAACAACTACATTCCAATAAGCTAGTAGTTGTTAATTGGCAGGTAGTTGCTGGCTGACTAGTGGTTATAGTTGGCTGGTTGGTTATTGTTGCTTGCTGACTAATGGTTGCTACTAGACTAATGATTGTTTGCTAGCTTGTGATTGCTGGCTGATTGATTGTCGTCATTATTGGCTGAACTGGATTGGTAGACTCCATCAGTTATGACATAGTTCTACACCTCTTAACTGGCCTCCTTGATGAACCTGCTTCAGTTGTACCTTCAATCCTTGTAGATTGAGGAAGAACATTTGTTCTTGGGGGAGAAGTAAGTACATTTGAAGCAGAAGGAGGAATAAACATGTCTAAAGGATCAGAAAATAGTAAAGAAGAAAATGACATGTTTGTCTGATCATCATACAACAAAGCATCAAGTAATGCTGTGTCTGATGTATCAGAAATTGGGATAAAATTACTTGGTCCTGCCATGTCAATAGAATTTAGAGAAATATGTGTGAGTATCTGGTAATTGATATTATCATATGCTTGAGTGTTTGTGAGACATGTTTGTTTGTCTTCCTCTATTTATAATCGAATTAAATCCTGTTGAATCTTTGCAGATCTGCGCAACCCTGTTGAATCTTTGCAGATCTACTCCCTATAAAGCACGAGCTTAGACACTTTTTGACTATATATGCATACGACAATTCCACAGTGATGCATGTTGCGCCTGTAATTCCACAGTAATGTATCTGTGATTCCACAGTGTTGTGTTCGTGAATCTGCAGTGATACATATCTGATGATTTTTTATTTTATAATGATATATATTTTGATTATCAATTCTGGAAAATGAAAATTTTGTTACCAGAAGTAACAAAATTATGCATTGATAATGCATAAAGAAATCTGTGGAATTTTAATGATATCTATAGAAATAGATATCATATATGGAATATTGTATGGAAATTTTATGAATTAATTTTTACGGATTCACACTTGAGGGGGAGAATGATATAGATCAAGTGTGAATGTTTGCGTATTAATTCTCTGTGAATATTTGTGTTAATTCCCCCGGAATTTGATATTAGATTTGATGATAAATTATATGGTAAGTTGGCATGACTCGTTTGATCATCCGAGTCATATAGCTGCATGTTCTCAAATAAAAATGATTATGAAAATATTACTGGAAATGAATCTCTGGAAATGTATCAAATTGAATGATATAGGATACATGTGATATTATAAATATGCAAAGTTTGCAGTGATGTTTGCAACTAGAAGTTTGCAATAGATTATGCATGCAATTTCCAGGTTGAATGATCCAGAAAGTATATAAAGTTATGAGAACAGTGTTTATATGTGTATATTTGCGACAATTATTTATGCCAACAAAATTCTCCCCGTATAATTGGCTTTTGGTTAGAAGCCAGATTAAATCCATCTTGAAATGTTTTAAATGTGCTATGATTATTAATTCACTATAATACACACAGATGGATACACACTGCATGATTAGATGAGGGGGAGAAAAATAAGCAGATTGGGTAAAATATATAAAGTGGAATGAATTATCATTGGCTCATATTGATCTTCGTACAAAGAAATGTGCACTAAAAGTTTAAAATGATAATTCAGTTGCAGAGTTTAGTTAATTGAATGTCAGAAGCATTTACTGACCTTAAGAAAGTGACAAAGTCACATGTCCCGACTGCAAATGCTCCTATATGAATTGTTATAAAGCACGCCTGAAGCGTTACAGGTCCATCGGTTTTAAAGATAAAAATCCTTGAATGAGAAAAGGAGCTATAAGAATATAAATGATCAAGTCGAGGATAATTAAGAAAAGCTCCAGAAGAGCCATCTCTTGAAGAGATGAAGAAAAGCTCCAGAAGAGCTATCTCTTGAAGAGATGTTATCTCCAGGAGAGATATCTCTAGAAGAGACCCAGGTACATGAAATGTGTAATAATAATGAGATCTTAATAAATTATGAATGAAATCTGATGGGACCGAAAATAATGTCAACTTTGATGATATCTATGTTTATGTGATATCATATGATGTAATATATGATAATGAGGATCATGAGCCACAATATATTAGTGTGCTAGAAGCACATGTCCTTGAAGGATGTAAGGCGCCAGAAACATATGTTCCTGAAGGACTAAATATGATAGAAGCATAAGTCTCTGAAGTACTCAAGATGCTAGAAGCATCAAATTTTCGAGAATAATGATAAGTTCATATATTGCCAGAAGCAATTAGAGTGTGCATCTTAATGAATATTTATTAAAATTCTATATGCACATGTATATTTATGAAATGATTATTGTGATTTTACTTGAAAGATTTAGATCTTGCAGGTATACAATGAATACTTGATGATAGAAAGTATGATATATTCAAAAAGACATTAAAGCAATGCGGTCATCAGGGGGAGCAAGTTTGATGTAATCAAGAGGGGGAGACGATACACGCTGTACTCTTTTTCCCTTATCTAGGTTTTGTTTCATTGGGTTTTCCTAGAAAGGTTTTTAATGAGGCAGCAATCAACAGTGTATTAATGAATGATGTACTCGTTTCTTTGGCTAGGTTTTTATCCCACTGAGTTTTTCCTAGTTATAGTTTTTAACGAAGCACATTCATGAATGGACATCCAATGGGGAGTGTTATGAATATACTGATTATGTGGATGTCCATTGACTCCCGGTCTCCAAATATTACAAGATGACATGGGACTCACGCATAGTACCATGCATAGTGATTTACTATTTGGTGGGACCTGCACACAATTATACAATTATCACGGGAAGGAAATCCGTGACTGAATAGTTTTGATTCTCGGGGAAAACTACACTAAATGACCATGATGTGGAAATTACACTAAAGTCCCATTTTCCTTCTATAAATAGAGGTCTTCTGTAACTATTCATGATATAGTGAAAGGAGAATTTCTCTCTTTACATTTTCCCTATAATTTCTTCTCTTATCATCATTAGTTTTATAATACAATTAATTATAACTTCTTCTTCTTTCTTTTCTTTTATTATTATTATTATTTAACTTGTTTTCTTGCTTTAAACTTTGACAGCTTCCAACTTCTTTTTTTAAAAATTTATTTCTGCGTTCATACTCCTGCTCTCATTATAAGATAGAGAGACTTGTTTTTATTATTTAAAAGGATTAAGGTGCAAAAATATACATGAGCTTTTTCCCCAGGAGCGCCCAACACCACATGTTTTTTTGGAGCAAAAATACATACATGGTTACCATTTTGAAGTAAAAGTCATATCTCACCATTATATTACTATTCATCATGATGGGAGAGAGAGAGATGAAGTGAGTAGTAACATAATGACAGTAAACAGTAACATAACGGTGGGATGTGACTTTTGCTTCAAAATGGTAACTATGTGTATTTTTTTGCTCCAAAGAAAAAGCACATGGTGCACCATTCATGGGGAAAAAAATCATGTGTATTTTTGCACCTTAACCCTATTTAAAATGAGTCACATATTAAATTTAGTATATAAATGTACAATTTTATTCTTAATTTATTATTCTGTAATTTATTGAATGTTATTTTCTTAGATTCCTCATTTATTCAATGGAGATAAAGTTGAAAATAAATTGAATTTTAAGACATAATAAATGAAATTTAAAGTTTTGCTTAATTTTAATAAAATATGTTAAAACTTAAAAGTATATTATATAGTAGTACTTTGATGGAGAACATAATATTCCGCTTGAAGCAGATAGCATGCAAAAGTGTGATGATACCTTTAAGGGGAACCATATGACCATCCATGCACAATTCATATATGAAATGTTTTAGCCATTGTACAAAGGATCCACCTACCCACCCACAAAAAGACAATTTTATTACCAACAAAAATCAAGTATTACACTGATAGTCGAAGGCAAACAAAACTCTCAAAAAACACCTATCATTACATCCAAACTCACTCCTTGCCACTAAAACTAAACAAACAATTATATTAGTATCAAGATCCTATCAATTAATCCACTCATTTTCTATCACTCACACCAACAATATTATCACAACTATTCTTGGCAAACTCAGAGTCATAGAAAAGAATATTGCTTCAAGAAGATTGGACACAATCCAATTAAATATGTTGGTGCATCTTCTTTGCTACATCAGCTACTAACCTATTCGCAACTTTATTGCCCTGCCTTAGACACAAAGGACATTGACACTCCCTCCAATGACTCAAGCAAACCAAAAATCTCTTTTAATAAATCCCAACTCCTCCATTTACATCCAGTTAAAGTCTTATTCTTTATCAATCCTTACAAGACCTCATAATCAATTTCAACAATTACTAGAGAATTATGAAATTTATTTCTATGCGGCAAAGCCTCTTTTATTTTCGTACACCCTATCATAAAAGGAGAGTCTGACTTCACTTATTTCCCTATTGCCCCAATAAATTTGCCTATATAATTCCTGCAGACCACACATATACCAACCTCACTAGTAGACACTTTAAAAGCACCATTCACATTAATTTTAATAGCATCAAATGCAGGTGCCACTCACTACATATTATTTCTTACCATTCCCTTAACATATATTCTCTTATAAGATCTACTCACCTTTGCCTTTGAATTTCAATACTCATCCACTTGCACATTAACTAATCTCACTTCTTCCTTAACATATGATCTTTCTTCATTAAACACCCAGTTACACATTTTCTTCTATATCCACAAGCACATTGTGGCAAATAATGACTTTCCATAGTTATCCAACACTTCCTCTCCATACAACATATCACACAGCCATTGCTCACATTTCTTTATAGACCATTTGCTAAATTTAAGCCATAAGGAACATCTAAACCAACAGTGTTTAATTCATAGGCATAAAAACAATAAATGTTCAATATTTCCCTCTCATATAAACATACAGGATAGAGAGGACTCTTAGCACATTTTTGCTTAAAAAGGGCTTCTTGTGTTGCAATAGTCCAAGCTCCAGCTCTCCACAAAAAATGTTGCACTTTCAGAGGGACAATGACCCTCCAAATGCTTTTGCACAAAACCTTAGAAATAAAAAAAGATGTATAAGGCTCTTTGGCCTTAAGTTCCTCCACACTGTTCTTTGCCACCACATATCCAAATTTGACAATATAATATCCATCTCTATTTGCCAACCAAACTACATGATCATCACAAATCATTAACAAAAATAGGAGTTCTTAAGATCATTTTCTTTTCCTTAAGGCTAATTCTTGAGTTAATAGCATTAAGGTCCCAACAACCATTATTTATCGGATCGACCACTTTTAAAATGCCATCCACATCTGTCGCCTTTTTTTTTTTGGCTAAAAAGGATGGCTAGAAGCCTACATTACAAATGATAAGTTACACAAAAGGGGAATGAACTCCCAAACACTCACGGTCTACCCAACCTCTAAGGTTAGGAGGACACTCATCCAAAATGGAAGAATCAAAAGTGTCTATCTTAGTTAGAGTATCAACAACACATCTGTCACCTTTTTGTCATGAAGCTTATAGTCCTTTAAACCTTGTACCCACGGATCATTCCAGACACTGGTAGACTTACCATTTCCTACTTTCCAGCATAATTCCTTTAACAGTAAGCTAATCCAATCCTTCCAGTAGGCTAATCCAATCCCATGAGGCATGTATTCCCTTCTTTGCATGAACAAAATTCTCCTTAGGAAAATAAATTCCTTTGAGAATTTTACACCACAAATCATTATGTTGGTTAAATAATCTCCACACCGGTTTAGCTAATAAATCTTTACTAGAGCAAAGAAGGTCCTTGAATCCTATCCCTCCATTATTCTTCTTCATAATCATGCGTTTCAATTTTTCCAATGAATAACCCCCATTTCACCTTTTTTACCGTACCAAAAATTAGAAACTAACCTATCAATCTCCATACAAGACTTTTTTTGGGAAAAGTAAATAAGTCTTATGGTATGTAGGGATAGAATTAGCCACTACTTTGATCAAGATCTCCCTACTAGCAAAGGAGAGTAGTTTTTTGTTTGCAATCTTGGAGTTTTAGATCAATTTTGTCTCTTACAAAGGCTAATGCATTAATCTAATTTACATCCAATTCACCTTCAAAAAATCATGTACCATACCACATACTTCATTATTTACCTCTTTCCAAGTAGCTTGATAAAACAATGCAAAAAAACCATATGATCCAAGCGCTTTATTGGTCCTGAGTTGGAAAACAACTTCTTCAATTTCATGATTAGTTACAAGACTCATTGGCCTAGCATTATCCTAAACAGAAACCACTTTCTTTACATACGACGGTGCTTGATCTATAAGATGAGAACCTATTAAGCTATACAGCTCCTGATAAAGTTTACTAAAGGATTTGTTGCTATCCTCCCTTTCCTCCAACCATACTCTATTCTCATCATTTAGCCTCAAAATTGTATTCCTTTGCCTTCTTTGTATAACATTGCTATGAAAGAATTTAGTATTTCTACCTCCAAAATTTAGCCGAACTATCCTTGATCTTTGCCACCAATAAACTTATTCCTTATCCAGTGCCTCCTCAATCTGCCTCACCAGCTCCTTAGCATCCTTTAATTTTTCAGCAAACAAGTATCCTACATTATAATTATATAACCTTAGTCTTAGTTGTTCTATTACTCTCTTAGAATTTGGAAACTCTTTTTTACTCCACATCATAAGCCTGTTATTACATGCCTCCAATCTTCTAATCAAATCCATCATGTTGAACCCAATTAGCTTCAAACTTAGAAGACCTTGGAGTTTTTTCTTCACAAAAGCAACAATCAATCACCAAAGCATGATGATCCGAGCCTAAGATCCACATGAAAGACTATAGCATGATCAAAATCTTCTCTAAACTTCACATTCTCGAGTGCATGGTCTAATCTTTCCTTAACAATAGCACTAGGTTTGTTGTTACACCAAGTGAACTTAAAACCCTTGAATTCTAAGTCCATTAAGTTGCAATCAAATAGAAACCTTTGAAAGTTCATTATTTTTTGTATTGATCTTGGATTACCACCTTCCTTCTCAACCTCAGACAAAAGGTCATTGAAATCACCAACAATCAACCAAGAATCACTAACACGGGATGCCGGCCTTCTCACTATATTCGATTCAACCTTTCTTTCCCCTTCCTTAAGTGGTCCATAGACAAATTAGACAAACTTAGTTAATTTCAAGCAATTTGACTCAATTATAGTTTTAATAATGTTCTTTGACTTGTACAAAATCGTCAAAGAAATGTTGTCCTGCCACCATAAAGCGAATCCTCTAGTTAACGCTCTCGGCTCAACATACAACTCCTGATTGAATCCACATCTTTTTTTTTCATTACTTTGGCAGAACACATTTTAGCCTCAATTAGAAAGATTATTGAGGGATGATACTTTTCACCATATCCCTCAAATTTTTAATTGCCAAGGCTCTTCCTAAACCTTGACAGTTCCAAGATATGAGCTTTATGGTGACTTGGTGGTTGTTAATGGCCATCCACCAACACCTTCAAAAACAATTTTCTTCCTCTTACCACTTCCAACTTTAAAAATAAATCCAAGTCCCACAAAAGTCATAGCCTCTAAATCCTCCATTTCTTCATCTAGGTTCACTTCCTTAGTAAAGATGTTCTCCTTCTCCATCCTCCCTTTCCTCCTAACATTCCTTCTTATTCTTTTCTTAACCTTTCTTAAACTATCTACATAGACTGAAATATCAGATTTTGGACTAATTTCCACTTCATCTAGCTTTCTCCTTATTGACTCCACTAACCCCCAATCTTCATCAACATTCAAACCAAGGTGATAAATCCCAATTTTTATATATTTTATCCCACCTTATTCATTTATTTTGAGGATTATTTTAGGCTAATTTGGAATTATTAGATAATATTTAGATTGTTAGCCTATTTTAAGAAATAATGTAAATCTGAATTAATCATGAGATTATTGGGCTTAAATTAATATTCTGATTATTATCCTGCAATGAATAATATTTTTGAATATATGATATCATGATTTTATTTAATTTCTGCTAATAAAAAATATATCTTGGAATATCCTATAAGTGCAAAATTTTTTAGGGAAGCCAAAAAGAAATCCAATTGTAGAATTTTATTAGGCTTCTTAGATTTATTGGACTCAAGTTGGTACCCAAAAGCTATCCTCCTCTCCTCCCTTTTAATTAACCTAGCTCTGCCTATAAAAGAGGGCATCACACTGAAGCCACCATACGCTGAGAAAAAGACCAAGACGCGGACACCGAAGACACAAGCAGAGGAGACGTAGAGACGTAGGCAATTGATCCATTCATCAATATCTATTCAATTAACCTATTCTCTCCAATTCAGTGTGATCTCGCGGACCCCACCTCCCACAAAGCAATCAAGCATTCTAACGCTACACACATATATATCTCCAGCGTAGTGCTTTTTCTCAGCGTATGGCGGCTTCAACATGATGAGAATGCAAATGCTCATGTTGTTGATCCTGCTATGACCATTAAAGAATTGGTTTCACCTGATTTGCATTTTCAAAATTGGTGCATAAATTATCCTGATATTAATGTGAATTTTGAATTGAAACCTGGATTGATACACTTACTTCCAAAATTTAATGGTGTTTCAGGGGAGGAAGCATGCAATCATTTGAAGATGTTCACATGGTTGCACTGCTATGAAACCAGTTGATGTGACTGAAGATCAAATTAAGATGCGTGCCTTCCCATTCTCTTTGGAAGGATTTGCTAAAAACTGGTTGCTTCGATTACCTCCTGGATTCATTACTTCATGGAATCAACTGAAGAAACTATTCTTAGAAAGATATTTCCCAGCCTCTCGCACTTCATCTATCAGGAAAGACATAAGCGGATGTCGACAAATGGTTAGGGAATCCTTATATGAATATTTGGAGCGTTTCAAAGCATTGTGTTCTAGCTGTCCTCATCATCAAATCCCGGACACACTATTGATCCAATACTTCCATGAAGGGCTCTTACCTCTAGAGAGAGATTTGTTAGACTCAGCTACCGGTGGTTCTCTTCTTCACTTGACTATTGAAGATGTTTGGGAATTGACTGAAAGGAAAGCTGAGAATAGCCAACAATTTGGTTCTAGACAACAAGTAAAAGTTAATGAGGTAGGATTATTCTCTGAGTCTCGCCTGGAGAGCAAAATTGATAGGCTTGCATCTGCTATGGAAAAAATGGCTATGTCCCATATGCAAAACTCTTCTAATATGGTCAATCCTATGGGGCCCTCTACTTCTTTTACTCCACAGCCTAACTCTTCTGCTCTAATAGGGCCATTGTGTTCTATTTACTCTCTAGCCACTCATGCTACTGACTCTTGCCCTTACTTAAATGATGGAGCTGAATCTTGCAATGCAATATATCCTTCTAAACCTATAACTCAAGGTGGCAAAAAATATGATCCTTATTCCAATACATATAATCCTGGATGGCGTGACCATCCAAATCTTCGATATGGAAATGGCCAACCTCAACAAGCACAGTTTAATCAAGGTGGAAATTTTAGCAGCAAGATGTTTCAACAAGCTAGACAATCAATGCCAGTCCAAGATGAAGGTTCAAGGTTAGAAAGCAAGACGGATGCTATGATGAAGATCCTAATACAACAATAGCAACAACAACAAATTCAAACTCTTCAAACTCATATTTGTCAATTATCTAATATACAGAGTAATGAACAAAGTCAAGGTTTAGGAAGGCTTCCATCTCAAGTAGTGACTAATCCAAATGTTGGAACTCAGCAGAATCCTAATATAGGTGGAGTTAATGCTATATCTCTCCGACGTGGAAAGATAATCCCCTCTGTAGATCCTGTTACCATCAAAGACAAGGAAGTTGCTTATGACTCTCCTTCTACTTCCACACCACAGGATCAGTCCACCTTATCAGAAACACAAGTGGTGCCTACAGAAGAACAAGAAAAGGATGATAGAGTAAAGCAAGTGGTCAAGCAGGCCTTACCTTTTCCTACCGTGGTGGCTAAAGCTGAAAGGAGAAAGAAAGAAATTGAGGTGTCTAATGAAATCTATGATATATTCAAGAAGGTGGTGATCAATGTTCCATTAGTTGACTTAGTCACACAAGTACCTAAATATGCACAATTCTTGAAGGAATTGTGTACTACAAAGAGAAAGTTTAAGCACGAAGGCAAGGTTGACTTAGGGGCAGTTGTCTCTTCTCTTTATCAAATGCCAATGCCAGTGAAGTGCAAGGATCCTGGTAGCTTTCTCATACCTTGCACTATTGGTGACATTGAATTCTCAAATGCCTTAGCAGATTTGGGAGCAGCTATCAATGTTATGCCAAAATCAGTCTTTGATCAACTCAATGGTGTAGAGCTTAAGCCCACAAATCTTGTTGCATCCCTTGCTGACAGACGCTGCACAGTCCCAGAAGGCGTTTTGGAGGACATCTTGGTTAAGGTAAAAGATTTCATATTCCCTGCAGACTTCTATGTTCTTGATATGGATGATGGCCGGTTTAGACAGAAAGGACATTCATCTCTCATTTTAGGTAGGCTTTTTCTTAAAACTGCTAAGGCTATGATAGATGTCCATGCTGGTAGCCTTACTCTAGAATTTGCTGGTGAAACTATTAGATTTAATGTACTTGAATCTATGAAACATCCCCTTGATGATTGTGCAGAGATAGATGTTAATGTTGTTGATGCTATTATGGATGATTCTGTTAAAGATCTTGAAGAGAGCATGCTTAGTAGATCATGTGATATTGTTGGTTTAGATGATAGTATCTCTTGTTCATGTGCTAAAATTGGTAATTGTGACACATTTGCTGACTTTGATGTTGCTGATATTGATATTTTCACTGATGCTATTAAGATTATGAGATACTCTAAACATAATGCTTCTGTGCCTAATTGTAGCATTGGTGATTCTTCTGTTCTTACAGTTCCTACTGATGCTTCCCAAGATGGGAAAGTTTGCTCTTCTGTCTGTGAGTCTGTTGTGCAGGTTTCTAGTTTGACAGATGCTGAATTGAAGCCGCTCATACCTTGAATTGAACAAGCCCCATACTTAGAGTTAAAGGCACTTCCTGAGTCATTGAAGTATGCCTATTTGGGGAAGGACGAGACACTTCCTGTGATTATAGCTAGTGACATAGCTGCTAATGAGGAGACCCACCTCCTAGAAGTACTCAGGTGACGGATAAAAGCTATTGGGTGGACTCTTGCTGATATCCCTGGAATCAACCCAAATGTGTGCATGCACCGGATCCTACTTAAAGATGGTGCCAAATCTGTATGACAGCCACAGAGACGACTCAATCCATTAATCCTTGATGTGGTAAAGAAAGAGGTTTCTAAACTTCTGTCTGCAGGTATAATCTACCCTATTTCTGACAGCCGTTAGGTAAGTCCAGTTCAAGTAGTACCTAAGAAAACTGATATTACTGTTGTTCGTAACGATGAAGGTGAGCTAGTTCCGACTAGAGTTCAAAATAGTTGGAGGGTATGTATTGATTATAGAAAATTGAATTCGGTAACTAGAAAGGATCACTACCCCCTTCCCTTCATAGATCAGATGTTAGAAAGACTGGCCAGTAAATCACATTATTGCTTTTTGGATGGTTTTTCTGGGTATTTCCAAATTTCTATTGCACCTGAGGACCAAGATAAGACTACATTCACATGTCCATTTGGAACCTTTGCATATAGACGCATGCCATTCGGTTTATGTAATGCACCAGGCACTTTTCAGCGTTGCATGGTTTCCATATTCTCTGATTTTCTTGAGCATTGCATGGAAGTTTTCATGGATGATTTCACTATTTATGGTGATTCTTTTGATGCATGCTTGAGTAATTTAGACAAGGTTTTGGAAAGATGCATTCAATATAATCTTGTGTTGAATTTTGAAAAATGTCATTTTATGGTTAAGAAAGGAATTGTTTTGGGCCATGTTGTTTCTCATGATGGTATTGAGGTTGATAAAGCTAAAGTTGATATTATTTCCTCTCTTCCATATCCTTCATGTGTGAAAGATGTACATTCTTTCCTTGGGCATGCTGGATTTTATAGAAGATTTGTCCAGGATTTTAGTAAGACAGCATTGCCATTGTCTCGTTTATTGCAGAAAAATGTGGGTTTTGTTTTTGATGATGCTTGCAAGTATGCATAGGATGAGTTAAAGAAAAAACCCACTACACCCCCCATCATTCAGCCACCTAATTGGAGCCTTCCTTTTGAGCTCTTGTGTGATGCTTCTAACTATGCATTAGGTGCTATTCTTGCCCAAAGAGTAAAGAAGAAACAACATATCATAGCCTATGCATCTAGAACTTTAGATGCTACTCAGGCTAACTACACTACCACAGAGAAAGAGCTATTTGCAATCGTCTTTGGGCTAGAGAAATTTCGATCCTATATTCTTCACACAAAGGTGATTGTCTTTACAGATCACTCAGCTATCCAATACTTGTTTAAGAAACCGGACTCCAAACCCCGCCTCATTAGGTGGGTGCTTCTGATACAAGAGTTTGATGTGGAGATTCGTGATAAGAGTGGTGCAGAGAATATGGTAGCTGATCATTTGAGTAGGATTGAAACACCTGCAGTAACATCTTCACCCTTAGATGACTTTCCTGATCAAAGGCTTTGTGAGGTTGTTGTTTCTACCCCTTGGTATGCCGATATTGCTAATTATTTAGTTGCATTTGTTTTGCCAATTGACATGAATAAACATCAATTGAATAAGTTTAAGAGAGATGTTAGATTCTACATATGAGATGATCCTTACTTATGGCATATTTGTAGTGATCAAATTATTAGGCGATGCATTCCTGATGTTGAATTTGAGTCTGTCTTAACTTTTTGTCATACTCTTGCATGTGGGGGACATTTTAGTGCTAAGCGTACTGCTAGGAAAGTTTTGGAAAGTGGATTATTTTGGCCAAGTCTATTTCGTGATGCCCATGAATTTTGTAAGAAGTGTTCCAGGTGTCAGTTTGTGGGTAATATTTCTAGGAAGCATGAGATGCTCCAACAACCCTTATTATTCTGTGACGTCTTTGATGTTTGAGGTATTGATTTCATAGGACCTTTTCCCACTTCATTTGGTTACTTGTATATCTTGCTGGCTGTGGATTATGTGTCAAAGTGGGTTGAAGCAATCCCCACTCGTACTAACGACTCTTCTGTAGTGGTTGCCTTTGTTCGATCTCACATTCTTTGCAGGTTTGGCATTCTTAGAGTCATCATTAGCGATCAAGGAACTCATTTTTGCAATCGGAGTTTTCAGAGCCTGTTAGGTAAATATGGGGTGATGCATAAGGTGGCCACCCCATACCACCCTCAAACAAATGGTTAGGCAGAACTCTCCAATAGAGAAATCAAGCTCATTTTAGAGAAGACAGTGCAACCTAACCGAAAGGATTGGAGTAAGAGGCTCGATAATGCACTTTGGGCGTATCGCACAGCATATAAAAGTCCAATTGGTATGTCTCCATACAAGATTGTCTACGACAAAGCATGTCATTTGCCAGTGGAAGTGGAGCACAAGGCATATTGGGAAATTAAAAGGTGCAACCTCAATCTTACTAGTGCTGGTATTGAAAGGAAGTTGCAATTGCAAGAGCTTGAAGAGTTAAGAAGAGAAGCTTATGAGAATGCTAGAATTTATAAGGAAAGAACTAAAACAATCCATGACAAACTTATTATGAAGAGAGAATTTCAAGTGGGCCAAAAAGTTCTACTATATGTTTCCCGATTGAAACTCATGCCTGGAAAGCTCCGCTCGAGATGGGAGGGACCTTTCATTGTCACTGATGTTTTCCCCTATGGAGCTGTAAAGATCAAAAGGGAACCAAATGGAAAATGTTTCACTATTAATGGACACCGCTTGAAGCCGTTCTTTGATGGATTCTCCACTCAGACAGTGGAGGCTGCTACACTACGTGACACCACGTAGACCCCGGTTGTATTCCTTCCTTCACTCTTTTATTTTGCTTTGTCATATTACTCATTGTCATATTACTGAGTTGAGTAGCGCCACGTATTACTTGTCTTTGTGATATACTATGACCGTTTTGCATTGAGGACAATAAGTGTGGGGGAGGGATCAACTGTGTTGAATGTGAAAATTTCAAGTTTTAAGTAACTTTAGTATGATGCATTTTTATTTTGAAAAGTGATTGACCATATTTTGAGTGAGTGAACTAAGTGGCAATGAATTTGACTTTGGTGAATTTAGGCTAGTGATCATATAGACCTAGTGAGATTTTGAGCCTAATATCTTTCTCTGTGTGTACCCCTATCTCTTTACTTGATCTAGAATTTGACTTGAATCTTATTTGAGGCCATATTTTCTGCATGTGTATTTATAAAAATGATAAAGGCATTCATTTTCATTTTAGCCAGATAAGTCAAAAAGCCTACCCTTTTCGTGCATATGTCATTTGTTTAGCCTTTTGAGCCTATATTCCTTCTAATTTGTCTACACCACCAGCCATTAAAAAAAAAAACCTACCTTTTTTAATGTCTTGGGAGTTGAAGAGTATTGCATTATATCTGTTTTGGATGGAAGAACATGCATAAAAGTGGGAATTGATTCATTGTGAAAAAAAAATATGGAAGGTTATCTTGGCCCAAAAAAAAAAGAAAGAAAGAAAAAAAGAAAAAACCAGAGAGAAGAAGAAAAAAAAAAGAGAAAGAAAAAGAAGAAAAAAATTGAGGAAGAAGATGAAAGAAAAATGAAAGAAAAAAAGGGAAAAAAGAATAAGAAAAAGAATGATGACTTAGTTCAGATTTAGTTTGGTTTCTTGCATCCTATATTATCTATTATATCATTCTCTTCATCTTTTAAGATATTCAACTTTGTTTTCCCAAACACCTACCCTTTCTTTCTTAACATTAACCCCACTACAGCCTAATAAAAGTCCTTTGGATTTATGCATGCACTTGCTTTAGTAGCAGTGGAGAACCTAGATTTTTGTCAAGCCTATGGAAAGAGTACTAGATAGGGATGGATTTGAGTGTAAACACAAACCTATACACTTTTGAGCGAAGAGTGACATACACATTATCCTTGGTAAGGGATTTCTAGCTTAAGTTCCCCTTTGTCAAGTAAATTGCCATGATGTTTGCTCCCTTGATTCATGAGAAGATCATTTGGATATGATAAGTGTTGAAATACTTTTGTTTACTTCTTGCTTGTAATTGGAACATTCATTTTTAAAGTTTTGGTTTTGGTTTTGGTTTTGTTTTTGTTTTTATTTACTCTCCCTTGATTTTGATTTGTTTTGCCCAGGAGTGCAAATGATAAGTGTGGGGGAGTTGATAAATCCCAATTTTTATATATTTTATCCCACCTTATTCATTTATTTTGAGGATTATTTTAGGCTAATTTGGAATTATTAGATAATATTTAGATTGTTAGCCTATTTTAAGAAATAATGTAAATCTGAATTAATCATGAGATTATTGGGCTTAAATTAATATTCTGATTATTATCCTGCAGTGAATAATATTTTTGAATATATGATATCATGATTTTATTTAATTTCTACTAATAAAAAATATATCTTGGAATATCCTATAAATGCAGAATTTTTTAGGCAAGCCAAAAAGAAATCCAATTGTAGAATTTTATTGGGCTTCTTAGATTTATTGGACTCAAGTTGGTACCCAAAAGCTATCCTCCTCTCCTCCCTTTTAATTAACCTAGCTCTACCTATAAAAGAGGGCATCATGCTGAAGCCGCCATACGCTGAGAAAAAGACCAAGACGCGGACACCGAAGACACAAGCAGAGGAGACGTAGAGACGTAGGCAATTGATCCATTCATCAATATCTATTCAATTAACCATGCTTATTAAATCCAGACCGGACCGGCCAGTTCAGACCGGAAATTGGCGAACCGGCCGTGAAACCGGTCCGGAGAACCATAGAAACCGGGGTCAGGTCTTTTTTTTTTTTTTTTTTTTTACATTCCAACAGAGAGAGAGAGATGAAGAAAGAGAGGGATGTATAAATTTGGAAGCCAAGGGTCATATCGGTGAAAAAAAGAGGAGCAATGAAGTATAGAAGTCACCGTAATCAAAGTGATAGCTACTTCTTTCCTCTCAGTCGGAGATCAAAGAGGAGGGAGGTTACCGGATATCAACGATGGCAGATGTGTCGAGGTGCAGATCGATGGCGAATAACCTCTGAGACTAGAGAACATACTGGCAGAGAGAAGGGGGAGGGAGACCATCGGAGAAGCCTAGCTTTGCAGAAGAGAAGAGACAAAGAGAAAAGAAAGAGAGAGAGAGGAGAGAAAAAGAAACGTATAGAGGAAGGAGACTTTTGAGTTTTGAGTGAAATTTTTTAATCAAAAAGAAGACCATCACGTGACATGCTAGAGGGAAGGAGGCTTTTGATTTTTGAGTCAAATTTTTTAATAAAAAAGAAGCCCATGACGTGACGTGAAATGCTTGAAGGGAGTGAAAATTGAAAAGACAATTCACTTATTATTCAATGGTTGTGACCCATATCTTTTATCCTGTGGATAATAGACTAATACTGATTAAAGAAAATTATTTTAGTTATAATTTTATATTAATATTAAGATTTTTATTTTCTCACCAATTTGGTCCTGGTTTGACTCCGGTTTGACCCACTAACCCTTAACCCAGTATCCCGACCGGTTCAATGACCGGTCCGGTTTTAATAACCTTGCAATTAACCCATTCTCTCCAATTCAATGTGATCTCGCGGACCCCACCTCCCACAAAGCAATCAAGCATTCGAACGCTACACACATATATATCTCCAGCGTAGTGCTTTCAGGCAATTAATCAATTGATCAATTCTTCTCAATAGTTTCTCATGGCCGTGGGTTGTGTGATGCATTCTGAGGAAGAAAATTCTATGGAAGCTTAAGTTATTTGGGAGGCAACTTGGGAGGAGTATGGAGGAGGCTAAAGTCTAGGGCTTACACATGAAGATCATAAGGAAGTGTCTTTCTTTTTATCTTTTTAATTCAAACTTGAGATTATTTAGTTTTAAAGAATTTTGAGTTGTATTAATTGAAAACAATCTAGTTTTAGATTGTAAACTTATTCCTTTTGGATTAGACTGATAATTTGAAGTTTTATGCTTATTGCTGGACTCTTGTTTTCAACCTCTGAATTGTCAATTAAATTAATAATTGAGTTTTCGTTATTAATTTAATTGTTAATTGGGTTAAACATCTTAATTGTTTGATTGGGTTGATAATTTCTCTAATTGTTCAATTGGATAATTGTAAACAAGATTTCTAAATTATTTTGGAATCAAAGGTGTTGGATTTTAATGAGTTTAACTAGTCACCACCTATTCCATTATGAGTTTTCTAGTGGAATATGTGTTATTGAGCTTGAGGGTTTCCCAAATTTAAATTAGGCAATTGAATTCATTAATTTCAATATCTCGTTAACCTCCCTTGAGTCTAATTAATTAATTTGGGCTAAGAAAGTTTACTCCTTGCAATTCCTAAGTTGTCCCCTTCATCATCATAACTGAACTAGACCTTTATTATTTTATTTGCATTTAATCAATCTTTTTATTAGGATTTTAATTATTTTCTATAAGAAAACCCCCCAAAAATTGCATTCAACTCATATAGATTAGTCTCATTTTCATATAGGTTTTAGAGTTAATTGCATTATTACATTTAGTTAGTTAATTGCATATAGGTAGTAGTATTTTGCATTTTAGTTTAGGTCCATTTACATTCTACTGCATCTTTTATCACTTGAAAATTAGTCCTAAAGAAAACCCACAACTTGCTCCTTGAGAGAATGACCTAGATTGACCCTAACTGCATAATTAATTAGGATCTAGTTTAATTGATCGCTTTAACGACAAAAGCGGCTCGATCACAAGGCCATCCGTCCCATTGATATCACATCATTCATTATTTTTCCACTATACAAAACCAGAACCAAAAAGTTTTCCTTTCGCTTAATCGAAGGCTTGTCAATCTTACCGTCTAATCCCTTGGCTTCTGGATTATTCAAAAGCATCAGGCTTCAAAACTCCTTCTTTCCCTATAACAATTGTACTACCACATGGCCTTCTCAACTCTCCTATATCGCCGTTATTCATTTCCTTCGCCTCATTCTTGTCCTTTCTTTTATTACTAGTTTCCAACCAGCCCCTATCAACACCAATATCTTCTGCAACACTCAATTTCTTTGCTTTCATATCCTTTTCCAACCCCACTCCCTTACCTTTTAGACAAAGGTTTATATATTTTGATGAAGAATAGATCCTCTTCATCAGGATTAGGCTCCATATTGACCTTCTCCTCAACACCTCCTCCTTTCTCCATCTAATGTAATCTACCTCTACCCAATCACTACTCACCACTAACATTACTTAATCCCAATTAAAACATGTGTTAGTAGCAAGCTAGACACCAAAATGAGGTTCAATAGGATTAAATATTGACATCATCCTCTCATATTAATATTACAACTATAACTATCATGTCCAATCTTATCACAATTTTAACAAAAAATTTGTAGTTTCTCATATTGTAACATCCTAAATTTTATTATTAGGATTTAATTGTAATATGAAATAATTATATTTAATTATTGTAGTAGTGGGAAAAAAAAGTAAATAAATAAAAATAAAAGTTGGGTCTCTTGTGGTAATTCATCCCATTTAATAAAAAAATAGAGGAGGAAGGAAGATGCATGCTGAACAAGAAGAAGGGGAAAAAAGTAAAAAAAAAAAAAAAAGAAGAAAGAAAATGAGAGCTTGCGTAGGAAGGAAGGAAGGAAAAAAAAAAAAAATTTCCACCGTCTTAAGAGGGGTGTATTAATTACACCCCTTGCCTCTCTATATGTATGTACGCCGTGGGGAGTGAATTGAGAGAGTAAAAGAAAAGAAAAATGTGAGAGAGAGCAGAAGACGAGTAGGTGAGGAGAGAAGGAAGAAAAGAGAGTTATTTGGGTTTTTTAAAGTATGTTATTTATTTTATAAGATTATTTAGATAGTTAAATTAACTTCTTTTCAATATAGTTTCTTCATGAAAGTTATTCTATATATTTTTCTCTTTCCAATAAAGGTAATATTATATTGGTTAGTGAAAATTTTGAAGTTACAATTTTGGAAAAGTTTTGATTTTTGAAAATAGATGATTGTATATATGAATAGAATGATTAATAACTAATTTTAATCGGTTTAGTTTTTAAAATTGAAGAACTGAAATATTATTTTCAGTTTTTATGATAATAAATTAATATTGGAATATTTATAATATAAGTTATATTAAATTATTATTGTGATGATGTAGAATTTGCTTATGATTGGTGATAGTTCGTGTTTTATTTCTCAAGATTTAGCTTGGAGTTGAGATAACCGAGGTTAATTTATTTTATATGTTTGTTTTGAATTGTAAGGTGTTTTCTAAACCTTACTATTATCTTATCTGTACTCATGGTATATGTTTTGAAAAATTATGTCTATATCTATACATGAAATTGTTTCAGTGAAGCAATGGTGATTTCTGTGATAGTTATGATGTTTGTTATAAGATGTTGTAAATGGAATAATATGTTGTACAATGATCTTGGAAAATTATATTCATATATTATTTATCTGTTATTGGATATGCTGGTTTGTGTGGAAGAGATTTAGGGTGAAATTGTGCTCATTGGCTCTCTCATTTCTGGCCCGGAATTTGAGTAGAGTGTTTTGGGCGGACACCTCCCTGTTATGGTATATCGGTGGTAGCATGAGAGAGAACAGTATTCTTGAAGTTTCTATATAACCTTGGCCAGATATACTAGCATTGATAGGCTGTACCACGTCCAGAAGATATAAGGAGAAGCAGGATGAATGAGCGGGGATGGTTATCATGTTTCATTTGATTATTGTTAGTATTATAATTATGTTATTAAATTTGTTTCTCTGATTTGCAATCCTTTCTTGTATATTTGATAAATTAATTTTGGTTACTGAGATTTTATGTCTCATCCCGTCATTATCAATATTTTTCATGTGAAACCTTTAACCTTACTAAAGGGCAAGAGAAGAACCAGAGGCATAAAGAGTTGAGAAACTTTGTAAGTCTCTTTTGGTATTAGTGTTGTACGGATTCCTATATTACCATCCTATGACACTTATATTTTTGTAATGCTATAACTATTTATCTACTATTTGACTAAAAACTTTATCTTATACATTGTAATATTTTGGTAAATCCACAATCAGACAGACTTTGTATAGAAAATGTTTGGTGTAAACCATATGTTGCGGATTTAGTATTATATGACCCATGAGTTATGTGTTTTTTTTTTATTTTCTTATCGATAATTGTGCTCCAAAATGTAAGTCTTTTCATATATCCAATCGATAACCATACTTTCCTACTATTCAGTATAGGCATCCAAAAACTATACGCTACCAGCTTCTTTAGATCCAACACTATTCTAGCATGTAAGAAACTATGAAGATACTTGCCATTATAGTGTGGATTCTTAGCTAACATCACCTCTCCAACATATCCTCCAATTGTAATATAGTTCTCCAGACACATTGTTTCCATCAGTATATTATGCACCTGGATCCAAACTGGACAACAACTGAAATCAAACTCCTCACACAATTTGTACTGTGATCTCTCCAATAAATTCAGTAAGCATCCATTAATAGACCACGGACAACCTCGAGGATTCTGCAATATTCCTCTTCATATGTGAATTTAAACATAAATGCATCACCAATAATTTCAATAACACCAAAGCCCGCCTGTAGATTACAAGCCTTCAGACTATGATGCGATCACCCTCTGTACATCTAACCTTACCATTCTCACGTTTGGTAGACAGAACTAGGCTCCCACACGAATGCACAGGGAGAACTTTTTAGCCAACTTTAAATTGAAATTCTAAAATTGGGCCATAAAAAAGATAGAGCTCGTTCAATGGATTGGAAGTTGTGATTTTGCAAAATGATTGAAAAGAAAACGAACGAATATAGCTTTTAATTCACTTGAAACAATTAGGTCGATGACATTAATAATCATGAGGGAGCAAGTGAGGTTATGTGGGCACGAGTTTCTTACTCATCCTTTTAGATGAGTGAGGAGAGCTCTTTTAAATTTAGACCTTGAAAAGACAGTCTAGATTTATTTTTTATTTTTTTATTTTCAATTTTTAAATGAAAAAAAAATTGAAATAAAAAAATTTGAGAAAATATTTTTATTTTAAATTCTCTATCCATTAAAATAATTTTTTTAAAAAAATTAAACTGAACAATCCATATAAAAAAAAGGTCCCTACAGGTCCCCACTCATTTTTGGCATGAGTAGGGAAACTTATTCCTGTGTATATGAGAGGCAGAGGGATGGGCTACGTTGGAGAATAGTTACCCAATTATGTCCAGCCTCAATTTAATGCCCAATTTAATTAGTGGGACCCACACTTAATCAATATTGGCTTCAATCATTTTTTTGGTTAATAATGATTTGGCCATTTTTTGCCAATGACATTCATAGTCGTGGCTCATTCTGCTCATTTATTTTTTGCCAGACTTGAAATGGATTATGATGTTAGATTTTTCTTTGATTTTCATTAAAACCCAAATCCAAACCATTTAATAGTAAGATTTTGGACCTATTCAAATTAAGGTTAAGCAAGATTGGCCTCATTTGCTTTACTTCTTGAGTTAGTTTTCTAGTGGCAGAGTATTCATATAATCATATTATACCCACACCAATTTTTATAAAAAGTATTCTAGAAGGTTTTTTTTATTTTTTTTATAAGATGTTTTGATAGTTTCAAGGAGTATTAGATTTTTTTTTTTTTTTTTTTCATATATGCCTATATTTATTAAAGGCAAAGCTAGAGTAGATATTAATGTTGGCAAAAAGAAGTGTAGAAATTAATGCTACTCGTATTACATTTTTTAGTAACTCCATGCATGTTTTACAGAGACTAAGGATTTTTTTTATTATTAAACCTTGTTAATTTTGTTTTAAAGTTTAATAACTCTCTAATATTACCCCTACTTAATATACATGTAATACCCCCAAGAAAACAAAGTCTTCCTAAGGGTAAAATTATACATTGAAATGAAAAATTTAATAAAGTGACTTATAAATAGAATAAGAAAACAGTTTTTTTTTTTTCCAAAGAAAAAACCTTCCCTCTCTTATAAATTAGATAGGAGTGTGGAATAACCAAATTAGTTCATTAAGGGCAGTATTGTAATTTGGCACATTGTATATTTTCTGTTATTATCAGTCAGGTAGTTTGGATGATACCTTGTACCCAAAATAGGAATATATAAATATAGGGTCTGTACATATGAAAGTGTGGTGTGTATTATTTTGTTTAGTTTAAGGGTTAAATATCATTTTTACTATGGAAATTTAATCTAAGGAGCACTGGTCGCTCAGAAAATTTTTTTTTTGTCTTATTTTTACCCTAGAAGTTTAAAAATAGAGCAAATATGTCTTGAAAGTTTTTTTTTATGAGCAAATTTGCCATGAAAGTTTTTTTAGAAGCAATTTTGCCCATGAAAGTTTATAAATAGGAGTAACAATTCAACGGTCAAGATTAACAGATAGATAAAATTGCTACGTTTTTAAACTTCCAAGGCAAAAATGATACCAATAAAACTTTTAAGTGATCAGTGCTCCTCAGAGTAAATTTCCATAGCAAAAATAGTATTTAACCCTTAGTTTAATAAAAAAAATTTGTTTACGCACATGTCTTGGTATTTTGTCAGAGAGAACTTTACATGGTATTAGAGCCAACTATATGATTGTGATCCACATTTCTTCTCTCTTTGCACGACACATATCTGAAACAACCACCACCCGATTTCTTGCAATTATAAACCCTAAAATGGGAGACGAAGGATATGGCTCTACAAAGATGACAGCAACCAGCTAAGGCAATTGCCACCCTAACCCAGTGAATCTTCCCTTTACACATTTGTTATACATTCACCCCTCCAATACTTAGAGATTGACGATCATTTCGCACAACTTGATCAAAACAGAAAATTACACAGTCTAGAGTCGTGTGATGTGAATCACACTCAAAGACAAGTACAAACTTGGGTTTGTGGATGATCTTGCAGAAAATATATATGATCAAAAACCTGAATGTTATGAGAATTGTAAAAGATAAATGTTGGATTGAGGCAATGAATAGTGAAATTCAAGCCTTGGAAAACAATAAAACTTGGACAATTGTTCCTTCAACTAAGGGTAAAAGAGCTAGATTGTAAATGGGTATATAAAGTGAAATATAATTACTAACAAATGGTTGGTTGAAGTATCAAGCGGTCTCACCTCTAAAAAGAAGAGAACACAAATTCGAATCGTGTGAAGTATACTTGTTGAAAGAAGTAAAAATACTTTGTGTTCTAAGTCTTAAAAATAAAAACGCTTTGTATTCTAAACCTTAAAAGGGAAAACACTTGTTGCAAGATAAAGAGTGTGAATTAACCAGATTAGTTCATTAAGGGTAGTATTGTAAATTTGTCACATTGTATCTTTTCTGTTATTATTAATTAGTTAGGTAGTTTGGATGGTACTCTTTATCCAAAATAGGAATATATAAATACAAGGTCTCTACATATGGAAGTGTGGTGTGTCTTATTTTCTTCATATTAATAAAGAAGTTGTGTTCTTGCACTTGTCTTGATATTTTCTTAAAAGAGAAATTTACGAGGAGTATGACATTGGAGTTTAGTGGTTAATAAGTTATTAGAAATCACTTGAACTTATGTGAAATTTAATATATTTAACTATTTTTAGTGCCTAATCACGTCTTATAAAATGTGTTGGAAGAAGTAAGTATTAAAAATTTTGGTCCCCAAAAACTTATGTAAACTTTGTTTCATGTGTGCGGTTTAGTTACATCCCCTTTCACTATACGTAAATTAAGAATTATATTTAAAATTTAAATACTTTATTTGTGATTGAGATTTTGAATTAACAATTTTTTAAATTGATATTTACTACTTATTTTTCCACACTAAAAGTTATCAAGAACCCAATTCGGTTAAAGTATACTTTTAGTCCTTTAAGTTTACATCAGGTATATTTTTGATCCCTTAACTTTATAAAGTATACTTTTAGTTCTATAATTCTAATATCATTAATTTTACTAACGGAAAATGCAAACTCAAGAAATAACGGTGTAAATTTAAATGATGACTATGTAATTAAATGCTATTAAGAATGTAGGAAAATTGAAGAATATATAAAATATATGTATTTAAATGTTATTAGTCATCACTTGAGTTTGTTGCATCAACGTTTTCCGTTAGCAACATTAATCATGTTAGAATTTTAGGATCAAAGGTATACTTTATAAAGTTAAGAAACTAAAAATATACATTATATAAAACTTAAAGGTGTTACGGATATCTTATAAATGGGCCCAGGCCAATAACTAAAGAGCCTAGTCAAAATGACTTCAGTTATGCTCATAACCGCTTCCTTGAAAATAGGAGTGGTTTTATCAAGAATATCTATCGTTATGGTAACTGCCTATGAAAGAAGGAGATTATTCAAAAACACATATCTTGATATCCCTAAAATAAAGGATAAATCCAACAGATTAAGATAAGGGCCCAGGTACGCCTATACATAGGGTAAACCCCTTACAAGGTACACACTTCTGAAACCCTAGCTTTTCTATTCACACAAAGCACACACACCACCTCCTCTGGCTATCATTAGCCTGTCGTATACCCTCGAACTACGTGGACTTTGATCCACACTGTGGTACGTAGGACCCCGGGATTTCACCCCGGGCCAAGTCCAACCCAACTTGTGATCTACACCGGATCATTGGCGCTGTCTGTGGGGACTGTAAAGTCCTATTCCCGTGACCCGTGATGGCTAATACCAGAAGCAAAAGCCACCCGCATGCACATGAGCAAGGTCAGGAACAAAATTTTAGCGAGACCCAACAGCAGGACGTTCAAGGCGTTAATCAGGAACAAATGGAGGAGTCCCCGGACTCAAACCTGGATGGACGAGCAGGCCAAACGCTGGAAAATACTAACCACGCTGGTCCCTCAAAGTTTCAGATTGGAAGCCCGGACATACGACTCCTACATAACATTGCTGAGTCAATGATGAAACGGATCGAGAATGTGGAAGAACGCGACAATCTTCAGAACCAGAAGATTGACTATATGACCGAGGTGATGAACCAAATCCTTAAACACTTACAAGACCCTCTTCAGGAGGAACGCCGGGATGATCAGCAGAATGAGGACGAAGAAACCAATCACCAAACTATTGATCCCCTACAGGAGGACCATCCTGGGCAAGGCCGAATAGTTTCAACAAAAAATTCTCAGCAAAATAATCACCGGGACGCGAGTCAGGAGGATTAAGCCCGGGCACATAGGAAGGACAGCCGTACCTCGGACAATCAGGGAATTCCGCAAGACTCCGGCAGGTACAAGATGTGGTATGGGGATGGAGGACAAAACAACAGCCCGTTCTCAGATGAAATTACGGAAGCTGAGTACCCAAGGAAATTTAATACATCCGACCTCCCTAAGTACGACGGAAGTCAGGATCCCCAGACACAGTTGAACACTTTCGACACTGAGATGCTGGTCCGAGGATTCAAGGGGCCAATCATTTCCAGGCTGTTCACCTCAATGTTACGAGGAGCCGCCCAAATTTGGTTCCGGACTCTATCTCCCAAGTCCATTACCGACTTCAACGACCTGAGCGAGAAGTTCCTGCTGAATTTCGCGACAAGCAAAAAGCAACCCAGGTCGGTCTACACGCTGGACAGAATCAAGCAGCAACCCGGTGAAACCCTTCAGAAGTATTTGGATTGTTTCAAGGCTGCCACATTACAAATCCAGGGATTAACGGAAAGCGTCCACGTACACTTGCTCATCTCGGGCTTAGATAGCGAATCCAGAATGGGGAGATCGGTCATATCTGGCGAGATGAAGACGCTGGAAGAATTCCATAAACGAGCCAAAAAGTATCTGGACATAGAGCAGATGCAGATAGCCAACGCGTCGGGAAAAGAGAGACAGAAAAGCCCACCTCCGAAAGGGAAGGACCGGGCAGCAAGAGACCGACGCCGTAACTCGGACCAGAAAACACGAGGACAGAGGCATGAGGGGAAGTATGAGAGATATACTCCAATAAATGTCCCTCGTTCACAGTTATGGAGAGAGGTAGCCCTAACCGAGATGAGGAAGGTGGAGCGACCCTGACCACTTTATAATAAGGGAAAGTTGGACCGCACACGATTTTGTGAATTCCACAATGGACCCGGGCACACAACGGATGAGTGCTGAGACCTTAGAGATGGGGTGGAAAAGTTTATTCGAGATGGAAAATTACGTCAGTACGTTATCAAAACACAAGGGCAGAAAGCCAAGCGCAAGCAGATGGATCAGAGTACAAGCCCGGTCTCCCAGAGGAGAAAACCGGAGGAAGCCCGGAGAAAGCACGACAATGAGGACGAGTTCTCGGAAGCAGAGTTTGACTGCAATGTCATTAGTGGAGGTTACGGAGGTGGCGGCGATACCGCCAATCAGCGGAAGAAATACCTTCGGGAAGTCTTAACCATCAGGGGACGACCGACCTTCAAGCGGAGCCATCGCAAACAGAAGAGCCTCATAAGCTGTTCTTTACTCAGGAAGATCTGAGGGACGTAATCCCGGGTCATCAAGACGAACTGGTTATAACCGGCCTCCTGGGAAAATGCCGTGTAAAGAAGATATTCATCGATCTTGGCAGCGCGGTGGATATCATCCTGTGGGACGCCTTTAAGCGCATGGACCTCGACCCAGAGAATCTAAAGCCGTGCAGGACAACCTTAATTGGGTTCAACGGACAGGATACAAATCCCAAAGGGTGTATAGAACTAAAAATGACCTTGGGCTCTAAAGAAGCCTTTAAGACTGAGCGAGTCAAGTTTATTGTAGCGGATTTCCCTTCGTTCTACAATATAATTTTAGGCAGACCAACCATTCATAGTTGGGACATGCTCATATCAACTAAGCATCAGAAGCTGAAAATGGTAAGTCGGAACAATGAAGTCGTCACCGTCAAAGGTGATTAGAAGGAATCCCGGCAATGCTATTTCTCGACAGTTAAAAACAATGAACCCGGAACATCCAGCTCGCAGCAGAAAGGAACTCGAAATTTAGCGCCAATTGTGCCGAGCTCGGTCAACGTGGTAGAGCTGGATGTAAGAGAAGAAGCAAAGTTGATGAAAACAGAGCCTGATGGAGAGCTCACAGGCTACCAACTAGGAGAGGAGCCCGGACAAATAACCCAGATCGGGAGTTCACTTGCCGAGCAAGAAAAAATCGAGCTCAAAAAGCTGTTATGGAGAAACAAGGACGTATTCGCATGGAAACCTTCGGAATTACCAGGAGTCGACCCGGCGTTCTGCTGTCACAAATTGACCATAAATCCACGATATACGCCAGTCTCGCAGAAGAAAAGAAAGATTGCACCGGACCGACAGAAAGCCCTAACCGAGCATGTAAGAGAACTGCTGGATGCGGGATTCATCAGGGAAATCCAGTATAACACATGGTTATCAAATGTGGTAATGGTCAAGAAACCAAATGGCAAATGGAGGGTGTGCACCGACTACACCGATCTCAACAAAGCATGCCCCAAGGATGCTTACCCCATGCTGAATATTGACCAACTGGTGGACAATTCTTCGGGCTTCCAGCTGCTCTCATTCATGGATGCGTATTCCGGCTATAACCAAATAACTATGTATCCTGAAGACCAGGAGAAAACAGCTTTTATCACGGAAAAAGCTAATTACTGCTATAATGTCATGCCTTTCGGGCTGAAGAACGCAGGAGCTACTTACCAGAGGATGATGAATCAAGTGTTTGAGGCACAACTCGGCAGGAACGTCGAAGTTTACATCGACGATATGATCGTAAAGTCAGTTAAGCGATCCGACCATATCCAAGATTTGCAAGAAACATTTGATAAGCTCCGGGATCACAGAATCCGACTTAACCCAGCTAAATGTGCATTCGGGGTACTAGCGGGTAAATTTCTCAGATTCCTGTTGACAAACCGGGGGATTGAGGCCAATCCGGACAAATGTCAGGCCGTCCTTAATATGGCTGCCCCAAAAAACAAAAAAGAGGTACAGCAGTTGACTGGCAGACTGGCTGCGCTGACAAGGTTCTTACCGAAATCGGCAGAAAATGCTCTTCCTTTGTTCAAGTTATTGAAGAAGGAAGCACAACATGGAGAATGGAACTCAGAGTGTGAAGCCGCGTTTGACAAGATCAAAAAATGCCTGTCATCACCACTTGTGCTGACCAAACCCGAGCCCGGGAAGATTTGATATTATATCTATCCATGGCCCCAGAAGCAGTAAGTGCCGCCCTGGTGAGAGAAGATTCGACGGAACAGAAACCGATTTACTTTACAAGCCGGGCTTTGCAGAGTTCGGAGCTAAGATATCAAAGGTTGGAAAAGGTGGCCTTTGCGCTCCTAACTGCCGCGAGGAGATTACGCCCGTATTTCCAGGGGCATAAAATAATTGTGCGAACCAGTCAGCCAATACGGCAAATACTCCACAAACCTGACTTGGCAGGAAGAATGACGAGTTGGGCAATCGAACTGTCCGAATTCGACATAGTATATGAAGCTCGGCATGCTATTAAGTCTCAGGCTTTAGCCGACTTCATTGCAGAACTGGTGCCAACAGAGGTAGTCCCGAAAGCAACCCTTGACGTTTGGAAAGTATTTGTAGACAGCTCGTCAAACGCCAAAGGAAGTGGAGCCGGGATCATAGTCGAAAGCCCGGAAGGAGTCGCCATGGAACACTCCCTGCAATTACACTTCAGAACGTCCAATAATCAGGCCGAGTATGAGGCTGTATTGGCCGGGCTATCGCAGGCAAAAGATAATGGGGCCAGGAGGGTTCATCTCTCTACTGACTCTCAACTAGTCGCGGCCCAAATCAACGGTTCATACACGGCTAAGGGACCCTTGCTAATCAAGTATCTGGGGAAAGTCAGAGAGGCAATGGCCGACTTCGATGAGGTCGTAGTCACCCACATCCCCAGGGGAGAAAATGCGAGGGCAGATATCCTCTCCAAATTAGCAAGCACCAGGAACCCGGGAAATAATCGGACTGTAATACAACAAAGTCTGAAGGAGCCCACGTGTATCATGGTCATCGCCGCAGCAGAAGACTGGCGAAAGCCAATCTTAAATTACCTAGAAAAGGGAGTTAGCCCAGACGATCCCGGGGAAGCAAGGCAGATAGCACGGACCGCGTTAATGTACACGGTGGTCGATGACCAACTCTACCGAAAAGGCCTCCAATCCCCAATGATGAGATGTTTAAACCAGACAGAGGCCGAGTACGTGCTATCAGAGATACACGAAGGGATAAACGGACAACACATGGGGGCAAAGGCGTTAGCCCGGAAGGCCCTAGGGCTCGTGGACTCCAGAGAGCATGTACGGACGTGCGAAAGCTGCCAAAAACATGCTCGGATCCTCTGGCCACCTCCGACCGAGTTGAAGACCATCACGGCTCCTTGGCCATTCTTTAAATGGGGTATGGACCTCCTTGGACCGTTCAAACCGGCCGCAGGACAACTGAAATGGCTTGTGGTGGCGGTGGATTATTTCACTAAGTGGATCGAGGCCGAACCACTGTCGACCATCTCGGCTGCTCGAATACAAAAATTCTTCGAAAGAAATATTGTTGCAAGGTTCGGGATTCCTGCCGAGATCGTAACTGACAACGGTACTCAATTCGTTGACCAAGGCTTCCAGAGGTTGATGTCCGAGCTCGAAATCAAGCACCATTTCGCCTCGGTAGAGCATCCGCAATCTAATGGGCAAGCCGAGGCAGCCAACAAAATCATTGTTGACGGGCTCAAGAAAAGGATGAGCAATGCAGAAAGTAACTGGGTCGAGGAACTATACCCGGTACTCTGGGGATACCAAACTAGTGTCCAAACCTCGACCCCGGAAACACCCTTCTGAATGACATATGGATGCGAGGCCATGATCCTGGTTGAAATTGGGCAAACATCATGGAGGAAAGCCAAAGTCATGGAAGAGGGAGAACACACTAACATCAAGCAGTTAGCAGCCGAGCTAGACCTCATCGATGAAGTCAGAACGACGGCACACTGCCGAGATCTGGCAACGAAGCAGCTGGTGGCGGCTAAGTATAACCGCAAAGTTAGACCACGAGCATTTGATAAAGGTGACTTGGTATTACGCAGAGCGGATATCGGAAATAAGAATGCCCAGGATGGAAAACTTGCAGCAAACTGGGAGGGTCCTTACCGTGTTTCAGACAAAATGGGGCCCGGGACCTATGTCCTTGAGACGTTAGATGGCACGCCCATTAAACAAACATGGAACGCGGACAAACTAAGGACTTACTACAGCTAAAGACCGGGATGCACTCGGAATTAACGCACAGCGGATGTCAGTGGTGACTGAGAACTGCTTTTTAGTTTCAACGGATGTCGGTGGTGACTGAGAACCGTTTTTTATTACGCATTGTTTTGCTTTTGGCAGTATTTTCCATTGATTTTAAATTGTGTAATCCCAATTATTTCAATCAATAAAAAAGGTGGTTCAATTCATGGGCCAACCAAGTTATTACTTGTGAAATCAATGCAAAGATAGGCCGTGACAAAGGCAAGATAATTAAACAAAGACTTGGGTTTCGCAATCCGGGTCATGATAAGATTTGTCAACAAGTCTTGTAAACGTTACGATGCATCGGAACTGTCCCCTGGGGTGGTGTGAGATTGCCATAAAAGATCCTGATCAGGTCGAAATGTTTAGGCTCCTATTCAAAAAGGATATTAGGGCCCGAACATGTGGCAGTTGGCTACCATCTCGGTACGGTACTTTACAAGATAAAGTGCTTAGATGATTTTTGAAAATCGTCTGTTGTTTAGAATGCCCGACCATTAATAAACGTGGCCCGTTTGTTAAAACGTCGGTTGAATAACCAGCAGATTCTGCGCAATATGTCTTGACTTTGGCCAAGTCATAGAATAAAGAACCGAGCTTCGTGCACGGATTACTTTCCCCTTTACTCATCAACTGGTGAATTAAAACACAAGTTTGGTTTAAAGGATGAAAATAAAAACATGTAAGATGGACGAGCTAAGGATGCTAGAAAAAATCCGGGAACACCGGCTTGTCATAGTATTAATTTTGAGGGCAAAGGCCCCAGATTACAGAAAAACAAAAATGAAAATGAAAATACTACATAAGGGAAAAAATAAAAAAGATCCTAGAAGGACGACATCAAGATTGGGCTTGGCCGAGCACAGGAGAGCCAGGGGCGTCGGTCGTCGGAGCATCTTCCTTAGCTAATTGACCACGGTCATCCTCCGCGAGATGCTCGAACTCTTCAACCGGAGAAAACGGCGCTGGTACAACTTGCCCGTCCTCTACCGAAGCTCTGAAATCCACAGCGTCTAGATTCATCGTAATGTTCGGATTCAGAGCTCGGACTTGGGCCAGGCATACGTTGAAAGCTTCAGCAGCCGTCTCCACGACCAGGACTTCCAGCTTATCCACCTCGGCAGCAGACGCCACGAGCTCGGCCTTGGAAGCGTCGAGGTTGGATTGGGCGAGATGGAGGTCCTTCACCAGCCCCGCATACTGACCCTGCAGGGCGTGCAGTGAGGCATTAAGGGTGTCTTCCCGGGCATGACTGGCGTCAAGCTTGGTGGAGAAATGATCCCTCTCAGCAAGGGCCTTTGATAGCTCCTCCACCACCGTTATCTGCGCCTCTTCTGCTTTCAGGCGCGCCTCCTCAGCCTCCCTCTGCCTGATCTCGGCCTCTTTCTTTTCAACCCGAGCTTTGGCAATCTCGGCTGCAGCCCTGGCGTACTTATGCTTAACAGAAGCATAAGCGTCCAACACGTCGGCCGTCTCCATTAGGTGGTCCTGCAGGACCTGCAGGTGCTCGAGGTCGGAGTCGGCAAAGGCCTCACCACTAAAATATTTGCTGGGAGGCTTCACCGCGTATTTGAGCTCCTCCGAGACCCCATCAGTCCATACCTCACCCCGCGAGTGAAGGCGACACTTGCCAGGAAGTGGGGGAGGAGGGACGCTTGTGGCAGCTCCGGTGTCTGGGACAGAGGCCGGATTCTCTTCTGCGACTGAGATCGATGACACTGCCACGGACTTCGATCGCTTGCGCGGAATGAGATCCGTAGAGGCCGGAGAGGGCGCAGCCCTCTTCTCAGCAGTAGTCCTGGCAGGCGAAGGAGCAGCCACAGCCTTCTTCTGGGAAGAGGACTCCCCTTTCTTTTTGGCCTTAGCCCGGAGCTTCTCGGCCAGTTCTTGGAAAGAAGCCTTCCCCATGTCGGGCACTACAAAAAACATAACAAACATCAGAAAGAACAAGAGGCATACGTAAAAAAAAACAATATATATATATATATATATCCAAAGAACATCCAACAGAAACCATACTCGGTGAGTACAATTCCTCCACCGACTGTCGGATAAAAATCCGGGAATCAATAACATCCTTCTCGGCCACATGGTCAACCAGAGCTATCACGGTTTCAACCTCGGCTGGCTCTAGGCTATCATCTGAGGATGCAAATATGTTTTGGTCTTGGTCATAGTGAGTTTTCGACCAATACAGAGCAAATAGCAGCTCCACCGAGCTGGAATCGACGCCCTTAAGAAACCACGGTTTATGACCGGGTTCAGCGTTGATTTTGAAAAAAGAAGCCTTGAAGCCTTTCCAGGTGTCAGTTGCCACATGGAAAAGCTTCTTGTCCGGTTTCCCCCGGAAAGAAACCCAACCCCTCTTTTCTTTAGGCTCCCCGGGTTGACGAGCCCGTTGGATGTTAAAAAAATAAAAGAATGTTCCAGTGGTGGGAGTACGATTTAAAAATCGGCAAAGCCGCTCGAATGCAATAATAAAGCCCCAGGAGTTAGGATGAAGCTGAGTAGGGGCCAGCTGAAGAATGTTTAAGAGATCTACTTGAAACCTAGAAAATGGAAAACGAAGGCCGAGTTTTTTGACGAAGTCTAGGTAGAAGAAGAAAAAGGAACGCTCATTCCCTTCCCGGGCAACACACACTGGTTCAGAAGGGTCAGGAAGAGATAAAGAACAATGATCCCGGTCCCCTAATGGGAGCTCGGCGATCTGATTGGTCGTGGCTTTTGATAGCCTGGACAGCACCCCGGTCGCAACCCAGTCATACTTTTCAGCAAGATGACGTGGAATACTGACGGCCGCTGACTCTACGGATCCGGAATCCTCGACAGGACGCGGAGAAGTTGACATACTACCTAGAAAAGGCAAAACAAAAATAAATTAGAAACGAGGAAGATGATACCTGAAGGTAGTAAAGCGGGACGGGTAGAAACGGCTTCAACAACCTGCGGTTGGATATGCCGGCATCGCGAAGCTATTTCCTCAGCTTCCCATGACTGGCCAACCATCGTGGCCTCAGATATCAGCTAGGAACATTTCTCGTACGGGCCGATAGGTCGGGTAAGGGAGATGAGGGGCTCCGCGCGTCGAGGAAAGGAAGAAACGGGTAGAGGAGGATTTTCCCTCCTACTCTTTCCTAAGGGCAGCTCTAAAGAAAAAACCCTAGTGGCAGCAATCCCCCGGCCTAGACTTTCGGGCTCTACAGACTCAGACTGACCTCGAGCCCTTCCCCTAACCCGACCAGACCGTCCTGGTTGACTACCACCTTCTCCGCCATAACCACGGAGAACGTTTTCCCTCTTTTGTTCTTCAGTCAGAGGTTTCCCGTACAGCCACCAAGCTGTCCGGGGAGGCATGCGCTGAATAAGCTCAGCCTCTTCCGGGGAAAAAGCATTTGGATTAAAAGGCGGAGGAGAACCTTGATGGCTCATCCCGAGAAGATAGAATTTAAACAGGAAACCGAAAACCAAAGACGAAGAAAAAGGATTGAATAGACCAGAAGTTCAGAGAAGTTCAAGAACAAAGCAGAAGCCAGAACCCAAAGGGGAAGAAACTTGAAAGAACTCACAATAACCTACCCAGAAAAAAGAAAGACCAAGAGATAGAGAAAGAAAGAAGAAAACACAGCCAAATAACCAGAGAAGGAAACAAGGAAAGTACCTGGTTTGAGATAAGTTAAGGGAAGAGGAAATGCGCGAGCCACGAAGACCAGAAATGGGAATCTGAGAAAGATGAACTGGTGACTGGTTGCAAGTTTCTCTCAAAAAGAAAACTCAAGGTCTGGCGGTTTTCAAAATAGAAGAAGTGGAAAGTCGAAGGCTCTTATAAGCAAAGCAAGTAGGCGAATGAGAGTCAGGAAACTCAACCGCCAAAGGCCCATACACGAATGGTGACGTGGACGTTAAAAGGCGTGCGCATTTAATGCTGATGTTAAGCAAACACGAAAACCAAGATAGTGGGGCAGTTGCTCCACTCAGAGGCCGGCTAGTAAACATCAAATCAGCAGGGGGCAATGATGACACTCGTGGCCTCGAGATAAGACGAGCGTTGAATCAACAGATGAGGCGGACAATGATCCCGGATTGAAATGCTCACGTGGCCGATCACATGAATACACCCCGGTCGTCCGACCTAACTCCCCATGCAATCTCAAACTTGGGGGCAACAAGTCCCGATCCACGAAAAACTGGACAAAGTACTTGTAAACGGGGAGTAAGACCAGGTAGAAATATCAATACTACCCGACACCAATAAAGAAGGAAAGTTCGAGAAGGCATGGGAGGAGTTCGGCCTAGAATCAAAATTATAGAACATTAATGTTCTCTCGGGATAGCAAACGAATGCAACCCGCGTTAACCGGGCTGAGAAGGGCACCCGCGTCCCACCCAAATAAACCAGAATGCAAATTGATGACAGATGGGGTAGCCCGGGGACCAAAAATGTCCGACCTCAGAAAAAGAAAGAACTAGAAATAAAAAACTTCAGGACGACGAAATGAACTAGAACACAGGACGTAACCTGACAAATACATCCCGGCTGCTCGGAGCCCTGAACAACCAGGCTGGGGGGCAACTGTTACGGATATCTCATAAATGGGCCCAGCCCAATAACCAAAGAGCCTAGTCAAAATGGCTTCAGTTATGCTCATAACCGCTTCCTTGAAAATAGGAGTGGTTTTATCAAGAATATCTATCATGATGGTAACCGCTTATGAAAGAAGGAGATTATTCAAAAAAACATATCTTAATATCCCTAAAATAAAGGACAAATCCAACTGATTAAGATAGGGCCCAGGTACGCTTATAAATAGGGTAAACCCCTTACAAGGTACACACTTCAGAAACCCTAGCTTTTCTATTCACACAGAGCACACACACCACCCCCTCTGGCTATCATTAGCCTGCCGTATACTCTCGAACTACGTGGACTTTGATCCACACTGTGGTACGTAGGACCCCGGGATTTCACCCCAGACCAAGTCCAACCCAACTTGTGATCCACCCCGGATCAGTACTCAAATTCATTCCTTCCTAATAAAATTTTTAAATATGGAATTCTTGTCAATTTTCCCTTAATAGTTTATCTCCGTATGAGAATTACTCACAATTATATTTCACCATGTCTCAAACATGATTAGTTTCAATAAAAGAAGATATGTCTAAAAAGACACCTGACATATAGTATGACATAACTCAAAAGCTTTGTCTTCATATTCCCAACGAGGAGCCGACATACCTGTGAGCTACTGGTAGTTGGGTCTTCCTATTTTTTTTCATATGGAAGGTTAGATACGTTTACTCACTATACTTTCAAATTTCAATTCTTCCCAATCTTACAAGTTTTAAGCTACTCTCTCTCTCACACACACTCAATATATACACAACTTATTGTAGTGTTCACTGTCCTTAACTCTCATACTATTTCCAAAAGAGTCTTGTGTCTCTCATTCTCTCTCATGGCACCAACTCTCATGGCACTAAAAAGCCAGACCGAGGAACCCATCAGGAAATTCATTAACCGAGGAGCTTGGACTCCCGAGGAAGATCGAAAGCTTGCTCAATGCATTGAACTTCATGGAGCTAAGAGGTGGAAGACTATTGCTCTTAAATCAGGTTTTCTAATTTCACTCTCTAATCCTATCCATACCAAACTCAAGCGCTTTACTTCAATATTAATTCTTCTTCTTCAACCTTTTCTGGGTTCTGTGTTCTGAACTTGTTTCTGCAGGTTTAAACAGATGTGGCAAGAGTTGCAGGCTGAGATGGCTCAACTATTTGAGACCAAACATCAAGAGAGGCAACATTTCACTCGAAGAAGAAGATTTGATTCTTAGGCTTCACAAACTCCTCGGAAATAGGTGCTTCTTATATATGTTCTCTAAACAAAAGATACATTCTTCAGTCTTCACACACAGTGAATAAAAGCTAACAAAGTGGGATTAACAGTAGCAGCAAATCTTGCATGTATCTATCTACACTTTAGAAAGAAACAAGCAAACGAGATTTGAATGAGCATATGTCAGTTTTGTTTCGTTCAGTACTGTATATACTTTAAAGTTTATTTCCTATAACTGTGGAAGGTGTTAAATTCACAGTCCTGACATGATAGTTTCTGGATACGTGGTAGAAGACAATGTTAGTCGGTTTTCTTTTTTCATTATCATTAACTTCTTAAGCCTCATAAATACAATGCAGTAACTCTATCCCTTGAAATATACTAAATCCTAAAGACATTGATTCTTGTGGTATCAAAATACTTGAAGTGAGTCGTCAGCACTGGAACATTATAATGAATTTAATTTTCCTGTGGTGGTAGTTGGATATGAGTTATTGTATCTGACATTTATTTTTGTGTGTAGGTGGTCCTTAATAGCTGGGAGACTTCCAGGACGAACAGACAATGAAATAAAAAACTATTGGAATTCTCATTTGTGTAAAAAAGTCAGTAACCTTGAAGAGAGGAAGAAGAACCCAGGCACTAGTTCAACAACCCCACTAGAAAAAACACCCCAAAATACCTGGGATAGTGCCATAGTGGAGAATGAGGAAGCCACTAATGGAAATGGAACAACTTTGAACTCGGAAGTTAGCTTTGATGTGGATGAATTCCTTGACTTCTCTGCCAAGGAGTTGGATTGGGTAAACAAGTATCTAGAACTAGATGAGTTTCCAGGGAGCAATGGGGTATTTTGATCCTTAAAGTTTCAAAATAAAATTGCCCAGTAGATTTTGAAGAAAGACAGGGTCAAAAAACCAAGTTACTAACGTTTTGGGGTTCATAAGTTTGTGCCTTTCCTTCTTAGAAATTTACTGAATAATTTTCATTTAGGATTTTAGGGGATCCCAATACGAAGGTTGATTGTATCTGTAATTAAGTTGATAGTTTGGGGTTTTCTCTTCTGTGAAGAATATGTTCTGTTCTGCAACAACTAAGCAAAGTTGGGTGTTGCAGGCTATGGTATTTTCTTTTGTATCTTTTTTATTTTTTGGGTATTTTAACTAGTCATTTCTTTGTAATGTGAAATCAATGGTCGGTTGACAATGCAAAACCTTGCGGACGAGTGTATCATATAATGTAACAAGATCTAGCAGAGCCCATTAATCCTGATTCCATTATTTCAGACAGCTGGTGTTTCTCTGCTTTGATTATGATGGGGAAATTTGTCTCCTCATATATCATCACGTGATCATCAAAGATAACAGTAAATGCATAAATACTTCACAAGGGTAAGAAAAATAAATTTGGATCCAATGGGTAAAATGTCTTTTCCATCTACTTCCAAACAATGAAGCAATTAAAGGCTGTCAAAATTCTGTATATAGGCCAAAAGACACGACAAATCCAAAGTCATCTCTGCACAATAAATGCTCTAAGAATAAATTATATCCGTGGGATTTGAATGTTATTTAGCCTGCTGGACCATATGGAGTGCAAAATCATGTGGAACAGATCATATCTTATTGGTTTTGGGTTCCAAAGGAAATGCTTCTGCACCATCTTCACATTAGTTTGCATGGTAAGATATTTTGACATGGGAATGGACAATAAAATATCCTTCAACCTGGGTATATCCTTCTCGGCCACCACCACAGAGAATGAATTCCAATCCAATACTTCACTGAAAGGGAGGACAAAATTATCTGCAATGATCACAGGAACACACTCGTAGTATATGGCCTCGACGATCCTTGGGCTATTCACTTCATAGCCCATTGGGCATAGACAATATTTACTTGATTTCATGTGCTGGATATAAGTCATCCTTTTGGAAACTAGTTGAGACAAACGCTGATAAACTTTCATGTCTTCATCCTTTTCACCACCCCAATGCTTAAGAAGCGTGGGGCGTACTCGACCGTGCATGCTTCCGGCAAAGAAGGCGAGAATTGGACGGTGTGACACTTTGTTCCCACCTACATGTCTAAGAGGTCTTCTGGGTGCCCTTATGGTGGTTTCTGGGAGGGAAACATCTCTACCTGCGATGAAGATTCTTTCAGACGTATCAGCATTACATAGAGCTTTAATGGTGTTTTTGGCCAGTTCAGCATGCTCAGTTACTGTATATGGACCCTGCAAAGATTACATAGAGCTTCTTGTCGGAACAATGTGACTCATAAAGACCAAAAAATAAAGGAGAAAAGATAATTTATTCCTCGAAAACAGAGGTCAGTTGTAATTTTAACATACTAACTTTAAATATAACAAAATAGCCTGTTCTTTCAGAGGGGTAAAAACTTAGAAGATTAATTATTTGCCTAGTCTTAACGTCAAAAGATCATGCAAAAATCAGTGCATGTATTTGTTTTGTTTTAAATTTCTTCCCTATTGCCCCAAATTGGCTTACATATAAGCTGAATCAAATCTAATTCCTCAAATATCCAATTTTAATAAGCTTCCATCTTCTGTGCATGGACTATAATGAGCTCAATGTAAATGGTGAAAGGGAAAAACGCAACAGATTTCTCGGGTGGGTCAAGGGATAAGGGGTCTCATTTGGTGACATTAGCTCCCCCAACAATCTAAACTATATGAGACTGGAAATGAATATTTATTAATTTTTAATAAAATAGGGTGTTTCGTTACATTTTAAAGTCGATTTATTGAAGTTGTAATTAGGCGCTAGTTTATCAACTGTAATTAGGCGCCAGTCAAGAGAGGAAAATGTATGATAAAAATATATAAAATTTATAATAAATTCCATGGTTAATAAGCCGTGAAATCATGCCTAGTTTTACCCAAATAGAAAAAGGAAATTCTAAGACTCAAAACAATTATCACACTTCTTCCAAATAAATAGTTGGTTTGGAGTCAGCGACAAATGTATAGAAAATAGAGATATGTGCCACATACCCAATCATGGCAAGCAACAAGGAAATGGTCTGATCCATGTGAGAGATTCCAGAATGGATACTTTGCAGCAATCTTGTTCACATAGTTCCTCAGAAAGATAGACAGTGGTTTCAAAGAATGAGATCCAGGCACATAGAGTGCCATCTCCAGTTGACGTGCACTGTATGGCAAATAAAATAAGTGAGCTTTTTTAGGGTCCTTGGTAACGAACTGCTTGTTTTCCCGCATTAACTTCATAAACCACCCTTCAGAAGCATAGATTCCCTTGAGGAAAGGTTTATGGAAAATGGGTCTCGATCCATCAGGATAGATGTAAACTTTAAGTATTGTTTCCATCAATTCATAGCTCCTGAAATTGAGGCACAACATTCTTTGAGACGTCTTTTCAAAATTTTCAACTAGGACAAAGTAATGAAAATCATGAAGAGTGTGTTATATGACATTAATGCTATTTGCATGACGTAACCACAGTACATATAAAGACATAGGGCCTGTTTGGGTTGGCGGTAGGACCGGTGGCTTAAAAGCTATCTGACTTTAAAAAAAGCTCAGTAGGAAAAAAGTCAGGTTATAAATAATGATTTGTGTTTAGATTGATGGTGGTAGAAGTGGCGAGACCCATGTCAAAAAGCTGAGAGCTTTTTAGAAAAAAGTTCAGAAGTGGAGCTTTTTCTTTAACGGGCTTTTTGAACTTTAAGTTAAGTGAATTTAAGCTCAACCCAAACGGACCCAAAATCAGCTAGCAACATTAATTGACTTTTTTTCAAGTTACTGCAGAAAAAGTTCAAAAAGCCGCACTCCAAACAAACCTATAATCAGCGACCACTTCCTATATTTTATACAGTACCAGCAAAAGTCCTAAATTATGAACTGGGCTGTGAGTAGTACATGCTTCGATCACCTTTTACTCTCATCCCACATGCATGATGCCCATGCGTAGGAAAGAGAGAGATTTTTTAAATGAACTACAAGAATAGAGTTAAGTGCAATGAAACACAAAGCTACAGGTGTCCCCTAATGGAAGATGAATATTCTACAATAACATATGTTTCCCAAATCTTCTGGTTCTTTGCATTATGCAACTATAGCACAAGTTGGGACATACTAAATCCCTGAGGTTGAAAGCTTTGCATCTCCAGGTGACTTGGATATTCTACAATATCATATATGTGGGCATGCTTTATAAAAGCCTATATAGGCTTACTAGCAGTATGGGCATGCTGTGGACAGTAGACACATCTAGTTACATAGAAAATGGTCAGCCACGTTGAGTTTAATACAGGAGGTTTTAGAGCTAGAAGGAAAAGGGTTGCCCTTCCCCCACTTTGAACAGTCGCACAAGCGAAAAAATAGCTCACAAGAATGTGGACTAAAACTTCAAGAAATTTTGACATCACAATCTGATTACAGAGTGGTAAACTATTATTATGCAAGACACTATGCTCAGTAATCAGCATTCGCAGATCATGATAGTACTCTGCAAAAGAACATGATATAAGCAAAACGAGGCAACAAAAAAAAAATAAAAAATTGATGAAGTACCTTTTGAAAACAGAAATGTTCCTGAATAGAGGACTGTAGAGATCTGAATCTTCGACAACTTGAAGCGCAAGTTCAATCTCTTTCTTTGCATATACAAGGGCCTCGTTAGGTGGCATAGACTGTATGTATCTCTGAGATATATATTGATTAAATTATTTGTGATACCTCTCCCAATCATACTTAAAAGAACAAAGAAGTAAGTTCAAAGTCTCATCAACTTCTACCTGCAATCTAGAAGGGATTAATCCATGAGGAGGGGAAGTTGTAATGATTGCTGTTGTATGGGCAAACTTTTTGTCCTCCTTCTCCCCATATACAGAAATATTGCTTCGATCAGGTTCCACTCTCTCTGATTCAGCTGGAGCTGATTGTACTAATCCATTAGACAAATTAGGTGAAACAGTAGAGGGAGGTTGGCTAAGGTGAACCTGTTGATGCCAAGCCTCTTCTAGAAATTCATTTGACTGTCTGGTGTTGCTCAAGGATTGGTTTGACGAAACTGATTCAAGAGTAGAAAGGTATTGTTTGTTCAATTGATGACCTTGTACAAGCATCAGAAACACAATAATAGATAATGCCAAAGTTGCCCCAATAAAAGTTAATCTTCTCCAATCAATTTTGTGTCTACAGTCCCGCCGTATTAACTTTCTCATTGTGATGAATGCAGAACGTCTTAAAGCTTTTCTCATCTCATTATATAAAGCAGATTTCCAATGCCTCCAGCAGAACAAATAAGTCTCCTCAGTGATACAACTTTTGACTGTTAAACTCTGAGCAAATAACACATGTCCATTCCTGACTTCGGAGCTTCAATCATATATGATGCGAAGTTCCCAGTGACACCAAATCATACTGACAATTATAAACTTTCATAATTATTAAGAAGATGAAGAAAAGTAACAATGGCAACCACAGCTTTCTTCCTATTAAAGGTAAGCAACCAATCAGGCATTTGGATACGAAAGTTCACTATAGAATTGTGAAAATATGACACTAATATGTGCACTCAAAGGCATCACAAACACTTCTTCCCTGCAGGTTTTCCTTTTCAAAAGAAAATAGCAAAATTAATTCCTACACACGATTAGCGCATGAGTGCACATTTTAATTTCAAAAGGTATCAGGCGTTGAAACTACAATACAATAGAAATTCGAAATCTCCGTATTTGGCAATTTTTAGGCACCCAAATTTAAACCCAGTGTGTGCCGTGCAAATAATTTTCAAAAATTAACGTTGGCGTAGGTGTTAGACCAAGCGACTGCCAGCCTCTAAAACTATACAATATTATGAGGTATTGAAGTAATTTTCCTTAATATGCGTAAGAAACTCATGATCCGGATTCAGAGGCCTAACTGGTAAGTCATCAATCAAATTGAGCTTATATAGAAATTCTAAAGTCATTATATATGGAAATCGTTCTCTAACCTTCCTAACTCGTCGCTATCTACAATCATTTTAGTTCCATCTATGAATTAGTTCGTTTGATCAGAAGCAATCAACGATATATATCTTCAATTATTTGTCCATAGTTTCCATTTTCCATCAGTCGACAAGCAAATAGCCCATGTATGGAAAATGAACAACTTAATATATGTGCATGCATATATATGAAGCATACCTGTTACTGATTCAGAAAGCTCGAATAAAGGCGATGGTGGATCTGAAGAGTTGCGTCGGAGAATGAATAGTCAAAGCCAAAGTGGCGAGAGTTGCTTTTGTATGGAGGAGCCTTGCTTCGTTTCACATGCCGTAATCGTCACTTTACTGTTTTGACTTCGATAACAGCAAATCTAAGCCAAGAGCCTCTTTCTGCTTCTGCTTCCTCCTCCGCGCTTCCAGCTATACACTGAACTTCATCGTAGTCCAAAAAAAAAAAAAACCTCAACTTTCTCTTTCTCACCTCTTCTGATATTTATCTGTTTGGAATTGGAAAGTTAGGTTGTTATTAACTATAATTTAAAAATTATTTATAATTTTCTTATCCCTTAAATTAGATAATTGTAGCTTTTATTTTAATCTTTTTTTTTGTGTGATAATTAAAAATTGAACTTATACCTTCATTACTTTTTAGCATATTTTTTCCTCGAATTGATTTTTACCAAAAAAAAAAAAAACCATAATATTTTTCCCATAAATGAATTATTTTAATAAGTTGCTATTAAGTATTAGATATAGAAATATTACAGTCATCCAACAAGCTACTTCTTTCCTACGTAATATAGAACATATTCCCCATGCAATGCATATTATTTAAATTTAAAGTCAAATAAACAAATTTCTTTAAAAATAAAAACGACACTCTCATGATGTTTGTATTAGTAAATATGTTTAGGTAAAAAAAAAAAAAAGATTTGATTTTCTCATGTTCCATCAGAAGAAGAAGATTCCTACATACACATGAAATGATGGGACTTACAATATATATATGAATTTATATATATATATATATATATATATATATATATATATATATATATATATGAGTTACATCATTTCATGTGTGTATAACATGAGAAAACACTTCTCCTACAATAATATGAGAAGTGTTTTTCCCAAAAAAGAATTACTCTTTCAGGGCCGAGGGCTTAAAAGGTTGACCATGGGCCGGCTTGTTAAGCCCATTAAATTTTTTTCCCTAACTTTTACAGCCTGTTACTTTGACCTATTGGATGCATGGAATCACATATGATAATAATTTACCAATTAATATGTATTTTGTATTTGATATAAAGTTATTTATTCATTTAATTACACATACATGATAATTAAGGAGAATAACAGAAAAATACTACTTAAATTTCAAAATCTTGTTGGCAATACCAATAATGCGATTAATAAGAGCAGTAAAACAATTGACAAACAATTTTTTTTGTAAAATCACCTATTTGGCATTTTGAATTTGAAGTAGTATTTTTGTGGGATTCTCCCTAATAACGATACTATGATTTTATGATTTAAAGATTATAGATGTATTTATAATGTGTGAGAATAAATTATTGATATTTTTACCCATTAAGCAAAGCATACTACTCGAAGTGAAGTACAACCAATTGTCCATGAAGTTCATAATAATGGAAAAGAAGAAGAAAATGATAGTCATTTAGTCATGTTGCTAAGTGGTCTGTAAACCCATAGTTTAGCTTTGATTATGAATTGGTACTGTGTTTGTTTGTTGCATGATGTGTATTGTTTAGACCTTAATGTTGACAACATTTATTTATTAAATTAGAACTTTAATTATTGTAATTTACTAATTATATTTTTTTTTTTTGAAAAAATGCAAGAAAAATAATTAAAATTTTAAAAAATAATTTCCAGCCTTGGCCTATATGCAAACAGACACGGCTTTAGAAAACAGATGTTTTTCTTACTCGGTGCCTAAAAGAGCCAATCCTTTAAGGCCTTGGCTTTTCAAGAGCAAGCTTTGATCCCAACTCTAATGGAAGCAAATCGAAACAAAATCAAGGACAAGATGAGATACATGATAACCATGAGAACATCATGTTTCATCTTGACATATTTTTTTAATGAACCTAGAGTATCCATAAGTAACTTTGAAGTTGGGCCTAATCTATATCAATCAGGGAATGTTAAGGTTAAAGCCCTCCCATGATTGCACTTGTTAGAATTCAAACTTGTGTTTTCCTCCTTTCAAGGTGAGACCGTTTACTATCTCAACCAACAACTTGTTGGTTCGTCTTGACATATTTAATTTTGTTATGAAAATAAGAAAATTACAACATATTGACATGAGGGAGATACAAAAGATTGAGAGAAAGTTGGAGGAGAAATATGTAGGAGCTCTCATTAACTTCATTCTTGGTACCAATACATTTCACATAGCCTCTATTTATAGGCTTCTAACCATTGAACTCTATACATTAGTTACAAGGAAATAAAGATGAGTATAGTGGTATTTAATTATAAGAAACTCCCACAAAAACCATTCATTAAGGAAGTTAGAGGTTTAGAGTATTGAACACATATGGAATCCTAAGAGTGAGAGGTTATGGACATTCAGTCATATAAATTAAAACACTCTAGCCTAAATAGTCCATAACAAATATATATTGTGCCTCATTAAAATTTTATTATGAAAAACCCAATGAGACAAAAACTTAGTGAAGGGAAAAAAGTACACCATGCATATTGGAGCTGCCTCATTAAGAACTTCACCAGGAAAATCTCGTGGGGCAAAACCTTGATTAAGAAAAGGAGTATAACTTGATCTTTATTCCCCTTGATAATAATATTTTTACTCGCCTGATGACAATATCACTTATTGTCACGAAATTACTATCTGTTGCAAGAGTATACCGATTTCTTAAATGTGACCACCATCAATGATTTTTCAAGTAGCTGTTTCCTTTTCTCCTAAACTATGCATGATGTGTTGTCATCAACGATTTGCTAAAATGTATTCCTTTAACATATTTTTCAGATATGTTAAAATATCGATATATTTTGCCATTATCTTATTCATTGTGGAAACAATAAAGGAACATTATTTTTTAAAAATCATCAAAACATATCTTGCATCCACATATTCAACTTGTTCTAAACAAAATGATATCATATAATAAGTTCATAAAACTATCACACCAAATCTCTGTTTCATTATCCACTGTGTACATGCAAGAACTAAATTTTACAAACAAAATCATAATAAATACAATATTGGCATGATACATAAATATTCCCATAAAATATATGAAACTTTCGAACCATTGAATTCAATATATTTTTGCAAGCAAAATTATCATAGCAAAAATATGTGATTTTGAAATCACTGAGACGATCAATAATTTGATCTACAAGTGAAGTTAAATGTATAATTATTTGTTTTTCAATATATTTTTCAATCAATTATATAGACTTGAATTATTTCAAACTTGTATTACATTTTAAACATCGCATAACATTTTATATATAGAATGATTTTCTTATATATGCTTCTTGCATTTTAGATCTGTCAAGGATTCTCATAAACATTTCACTATTTAATGAGACATATGTATAGGCCATACATAATAACATCTAATAGACACATGATTTTATTTTCATAATGCTACGAAAATAGTCTACATTAGCATTTGTGGAAATCCTTATTTATCACTCAAATATTTCTATATTTCATATTTCAATGTAGACTGTAGGTTCATAATTTCCACGTATCGGAAAAAAAATGTAATCTTGTATTACGTCTTTTCTCTTTTACTTTTCCATTTGGCTAATCATCATTTTGTCTACCTCGCAAGATAAATTTATATAGATCCTCACTTAATCATGTGAAATTCTTATCAAGGCCGTTGTCGACAACTTAATCTTTTTAGTTTCATTTTTCCTATGACATAATTTATTCAGATCTCTTTATTTCTTTAAGGTATAGCTGAACCTCTTTTGAGGTTTTTGCAATTAGTTATGTCTTAGCCTCTTCAGAGTACTTGCCTCCTCAATATGATCATATTGATTATTTGCTCTTTTCTCTTTTCTTTTGGAACTAATTATTCTCTCATGCTTCGAGCATGTTTCACTTTCATTTATACTGATTAGAGCATTTTTAGTTTGAATATGAGATTTAGTAATTGTCATTTAGGTTAATAATTGCATATGGCATATATTTGCAGTATTTTATGAATGCAAAACTTGATGAACTTATGGTTCATACTACTATATTTAAGGATCTATACTTGATAGTAAAAACACATTCATTTTATTCTCTTTTTCTATTCAATTTTCCCCCTTATATTAGAAAAACTTTATCGAATGACAATCAACTAATCATTCAATATAAGTCTCATAAATCCATTTGTTTCTATTAGAAACATCATTTTGTTTCATTCAAAGACAAACAAGAAGAACGGGGTTCTTACTTAACAACTTTATACAAACTTTCTTTAAATATCCACATATGTGCATGTGGTGGATTAATAGGAATAAGCATCTCACATTCAATATTTAATATGGAAAATATATGGTTCCTGGCCAAAAGCCAATTGTATCGAAAGAATTTTGTTGTCTAGTATAAGAGCTACAATATATAAGATAAAAATATGCCAACACTGAAATAATTTTTTTATATATATAAGTATTGATCTAACTATTAATAAAGGCTTCAGTGAATGAACTGTATAATATGAAAATTGCACGCTTAACATAATAATTTATTCAAGGGTTAAGGTGCAATTTTACACATGTGCTTTTCCCTCAAGAGCGCCTAGCACCACATGCTTTTTTTTCGACAAAAAATACACACGTGGTTACATTTTAGGAGCAAAAATACCACAACCATTAGTTGACTGTTAACTGACCGTTAGTTGACCATTAACCATGGTGAAATGACCCTTTTGCCCTTAATTTAAAATAATTTTAAAAAAACTAAAATACCCCATCTCTCGGTGCCGGTGGGCCCCACCGCCAGCCACCCCACCGCCGACCACCCCACGCTGATAGCCTCCACCAGTGACCGGGCGTTGCCGCCCCACCTTTGACGACTTTTTTTTCTTTTTTAAACTAATTCTTTTAAAAAAAGCACTAAGGGGAGGCTAGCCTCCCCACTGCCGGCGACCTGCCGCCACCCGCCCCACCGTCGGTAACCACCTTCGGCAACTTTTTTTTTCTTTTAAAACTAAAATTTTTCCCTTTTTTTTAAAAAAAACTAGCCTTCCCACCACTGACCACCCTACACCGGTGACCGGCCGCTGCCGCACCACCGTAGCGACCACCTCCCCTTAGTTTTTTTTTAAAAAAAAATTTAAAAGTCACCGATGGTGGGGCAACGGCAGCAGGTCGCCAACTTGGGGTGGCTGGCGGTGGGGAGGCCAACCTCCCCTTAGTTTTTTTTTAAAAAAATATAGTTTTTTTAAAAAAAAAAAAAGTTGTCGGAGATGGTTGCTGGCGGTAGGGTGGTAGCGGTAGGTCGCCGATGTGGGATGGCTGGCGGTGGGGAGGCCGGCCTCCCCTTAGTGTTTTTTTTTTAAAAAAACAGTCGCTGGAGGTGGTCGCCGGTGGCGGCCACCGGCATGGGGTGGCCGGCGGTGGGACCCATCGGGTGGGGGGTGGGGTATTTTAGTTTTTTCTTTTATTATTTTAAACTAAAGGAAAAAAGGTAATTTCACCATGATTAACGGTCAACTAATGGCTGTGGTATTTTTGCTCATAAAAAATAACCACGTGTACATTTTTTGTCAAAAAAAAGCATGTGGTGCTGGGCCCTCCTGAGGGAAAAGCACATGTGTAAAATTGCACCTTAACCCTTTATTTAATCATTCTTGAAAACTTTAGGCTACAAACTAATAGTAATCTCAATGGTAATCATCTTATATATGCATCTATCAAATTTATTAAACACTTATATGGTAACATGCTATTTCAACGGGTCTATATATTTCAGTTTGATATATTTTGATAAATGCAAATATCCATTCCAAATCACAATAAATGATACTCTCGTAATCAATTTTCTCTAAAAACAAGCCACACATGATAATTTTTTAATTATATAATATATTGGCTATTTATGAAGAATCTTTTGGTTCTTTTAATGGATGCCAATAGGTAATTTTCAATAGTCTGTATCATATATATGACTTGAATAATCATACAAGTCATATCAATAATAAATTTATTTGGATCAGTAAACTTCTGGTCTTAATCAACAACAAACTTTTCAATTTTCACAAGATATTTGATTTAAAATATTGATGTGACATCCATTTTTAGGAGATCAATAGGCTTTGTGAGGAAATATATAAGTAGAGCTTTTTAATATTAACTCTCAATTATACTCTAACAATCTATTTTCAATATTAACTCTTACATATATTTTAATAATCTCCCCCTCAAATGTAAAGTAGGCCAATAACTTACTCTAACAATCTATTTTCAATATTAACTCATACATGTATTTTAATATTAACTCTCAAGTCATATGAATATGCTTCTCTCTCTCTTTTTTTTTCCCTCCAAAAATGGTGACCAATATAAAGGAGGCCAATAACTTACCCTACACTTGAAAAACTAAATGCTTCATAGTTCACACATAATCATGGATTTCAATCCAATCAGCTACCACTTTTGAAACCCTTTAAAGAATTGAAGCTCTTGAATAGGGGTTATAAATTTTTAGGATCCATTATTCTTCCACCAAAATAAAAATTTATATTAGTTGTTTAAGAACTACATCAATTTTTTTCATATACGTTCTTCTTCGGGAAATAAAAATATTATTATATTTCTATACATCATTTCTCACTAATAACAATATACTTCAATGCATATTCAAAATATGAAATAGTTAGAATTTTCTATCACACATGAGGAGATCCATAATTGGAATACATAAAGATAAATGAATTATAATATAAAATAATGAATATTAATGTTTATAGTCTCATTTCAGATTTCCCCTACTATTTATGCATCCATAAATTTTACTTGTACTATAAATATAATTCACACACATTACAAAAATGGTTTTGTCTAACAAACCAAAATCAACACAACCTACATATTCATAGTGGATTTTCTCAAAAACTTAAAAAAAAATTATAACATAAATTATAATTTTCCTTTTTCTCACAAATGTCACATAAAAATAATTTGGTCCCAATATCAAAAATTCCAAAGTATTCATTTGTCTTCCAATAATGAAATTAAACTAGACCAAAATCCTTACATTTTATATATGGAGGTGGTCTATTGTCACTGCTCCATTAATCCGTTGTGCCCAATCTGTCTTACTGAGCCTGAAACACTTGAACATATATTGTTCTTTTGTCCTTGGGTCCATACGTAGTGTGTGGTTTGGAAGTCAACTATCCATGCATATTGATCAGAGCTATATTCACTCATTTGAATCATGGTTTCATAATCTCACCCGCGATACCAAGGAATTGGTTGTTTGGATACTTTGGCTCATTTGGAAAGAAAGGAATGATGTGGTATTTAACTTGAGGGAAATTCCAATCGATCTGTCATATCAGTTGAAAACTTGCCAACACAGAGTATACCAGTAATCCTACAACAACTTGGGTTGGCTAAAACTTAATTGTGAAGGAGCCTTTCATTCTACGGATAAGTCAGCTGCTATAGGGATTATATGTTTTGACAACACTGGCTCTTTTTTTGCTGTGAGGAAATCTATTTATTCGATATGAAAATCTTTTAATATGGAATTGCGCACTTAGTATAATAATTTATTCAAACATTCTTCTAAACTTCAAGTTGTAAATTAATAGTAATCTTACATGTAACCATATTATAGATGCATCTATCAAATTTAATAAATATTTGTATGATTTACATGATTTTTCTTTTTGCTCAAAATTTACATGATTTTTCAATGGGACATATAATTCTACTTGATATATTCTTAGAAATGCAAAGATCTATTGCTAATAATGACCAATGATATTTTCATTGTCAATTTTAGTTGAGAACAATTGAAGATTCTTCGATAGAATAGATGTCAATACATAATCTTTTATAATTAGTTGCATCATATATATAACTCGAATGATCAAATAAGTCATCCTAACCATAAATTTTTTTGGATGTGAATCAATAAACTTTTGTTTGTTGTATCATATTTTCTTAACCAACAATAAACTTTTCAATTTTCACAACATATTGATTTGAAATCTTAATCTGATATTCATTTTGGGAGATTAATTAGACTTTGCAAGGATGTGTATAAGTACAACTTTTCAATATTAACTTAGTAGAGCCTCACTACTAGAAAATTTAGATTTTGCGACGGAATTATTTCCGTCACAAATTTTTGGATTTTTGCGACATATATATAATTCCGTCGCAAAAACTTGAAAATTTGAGTTTCCGTCGCAAAAAAAACAAAAGAAATTAAAAAAAAAACATGTTTTTCAAAATTTAGTGATGGAACTGCCTTCCGTCGCTGGCCCCCGCGGGGCCAGCGGCGAATTTTCGTCCGTCGCAAGTTGGCGGACTAAAGTCCACCAACTTGCCTCCACCTGCCCTTCTTCAGACCCCCCGACCCCCCCAAAGCACTTCCTTCCTCCAACGACCCTCCCCCCCACTTGCGTCCAACCCTCCGGTGAACCCCCCACGGCCCCCTTCACCACCCCGTGATCTAAGCCCCCCTCCATCAGCCCCCTCCCCCCACACCCCCCATCCGACAACCCCCCAGACACCCTACACCTCTAATCTGCTCCTCCTCCTCCTCCTCCTCCTCGTGGGCCTTTCTCTTCTCCTTTTTCCGGCGTTTTCCGGTGACTTTTTCTCTTTTCATTTTGCCCTTCAAAATCATTATAGGGAAAATACAAGGCTATTGTTTGTGTAAATTTTGTTGCAATACTCTTATCTTATATGTTCAAAATTTTAAGCTTCTCATGTGATAATGTGTAGTAATTTTTGGAATTGATCTTGCTCCTAAAAATAATTAGAAAAGACATGACTGTTGAAAAGTGATATTTATAGATAGGAAAATTGATTAGGAAGCTTACTATTTGATATTTCAAAGTAGAAAATATAAGACAATGTTATAGCTCTACATTATACTTATAGTGATAAATATAAGCAAAAAGTTAATGATATTGATTCATAATTTGCTTATTTATTTGGATTATGGTTATTGTTTGGATAAAATTCCATGATTTTTTCAGTTATTGGGTTTTCTTGATGTTTATTAATGAGATTGATGATTTTTTTTTAATCTTCTATTGTATTTTTTTTATGGTTAATTTTTTTTGTAATGAAAAAATTGTGTAACAAAATTATGATATTCTATTGGTGGGTTATGATCATAAATCTATAAATAGGAAGATGTTGAAATGTGAAGAGTATAGTGTTGATAAATGATGTTTAAGAGTAAGACAATTAATTAATAATTGATGTAAAGTAGAAGCAGGAATGTGTGCCTTTAAAAAGTAAACAAATTTGTATGTTAAAAATTAGTAGAATTAGCTAGTTGATATAGAATATGTATTTCTATTAATATAGAATATATATTCTATTAATTATAATTTTTTATTTTATTTCAGAATTTCATATATATAATGTAGAATTCTAAAAATATAATTATAATATGAATGTCATATTGTAGATTTTTTTCTTTTTTCGTTTGTGAGAAATTCCTCAACAAGTTGTAGTTTTGCTTGGATAATTTGTGAAATTGTTAACATTTATTGTTTAAATCTACAAAGTAATTTTTTTTAGATTAAACTTTGTTCTATTTAAATCAATTGACATTAAATTAGTTAAACTTTTTATAATTAGCTTGAATTGATCGTAAATAGCATTACTTCCATATTAAATTATTTATAACCAAATGCTTTAATTTAATGGCAATTGGTTGACATAAGTGGCTAGTTGTATTGATCACTTATATATATTTGATTCATGTTGTTTTGTGGACTGGGGTATCTCCACACTCTATATATCTGCGTAAGGTTAAATTGTAGAAGTATGGACGACCATCGTGATAGGAGTTGGATATCCAATCGTCTAACTCAGAAAAGAGAAATAACTCGAGCATTCCTGGACGGTCTGGAAGAGTTCATTCAATTTGCTTTGGTGCACTCACCTAATTCAAGTAGACACATCAGATGTCCCTGTGGCACATGCCGGTGTTTAAAATTTCAAGAGTATAACACGGTCAAAATCCATTTGTGTAAAAAAGGATTTATGAATGATTATGAATGCTGGGTATATCATGGCAAAGTTCAATAGACATCGAGTGGATATTACGGGAGCAATAGTCATTGAGGCAACCTTAATAAATACGAACAGTTGGTGATAGATGCCGCGGGACCGTCAATTGGGAAATATTTTGATCCCTTTACTCATGTTGAACCATCATACACGTAAGAGGAGACCAATACGCATAATCAACCATGTTATATGGGAGAGGATCCTAATCCGGAAGCCGATAGATTCTACAAAATGCTTCAAGATGCACAACGACCGTTATGGGAAGGTTTCGAACACATTGAAAGTAGTGAGCACTCATCGTTTTCGGCTACCTTAGCAACACTAAGCTTGAAGACTGATCACCATATGAGTGAGAGGAATTATAACAAAATGATGCAGATCATGAGCGAGATTGCTCTGAAAGACAATAATTTGTCGAAGGATTTCTACCAAGCAAAAAGAAATGTTAAAGAGCTTGGGCTTAGTTGTGAAAAAATCTATTGTTGCCCCAATGGATGTATGTTGTACTGCAAAGATGATGCTGAGCTGACCAAATGCAAATTCTGTGAACATAACAGATACAAACCTGTGATTAAAGAGAGGAAAACAAGCTGTCAACCATTCAGCAAGATGTGGTACTTTCCCCTCGTGCCCAGGCTTCAGAGATTGTATTCGTCAGAGCAAACAGCCGCTCACATGAGATGGCACTGGGAGCATCGTAGGGATGAAAAATTTGTGACGCATCCATCCGATGCTCGTAATGTCCGTCTTGGATTATATTCGGATGGGTTTGCTCCTTTCAACCAGACGGGCAGGAGGTATTCATGTTGGCTAGTGATTGTGACTCCGTACAACCTCCCACCTTCCATGTGCATGATAATAGAGTTCTTATTTCTCAACGCATTAATTCCTGGGCCTTCCAACCCAAAAAAGAATATAGATGTGTACCTTAGGCCTTTGATAGATGAGTTGAAGATGTTGTGGAGTGATAGGGTTCTCACGTACGACGTATCATTGAGCCAGAATTTTATCATGCAGGCTGCCTTAATGTGGATGATAAATGATTTCCCTGTTTATGGGATGTTGAGTGGCTGGCAAACGTCGGAAAAGCTTGCATGCTAATTTGTCTTGAGCAGAACATGGGTTTCAGCTTGCAAAACAGTCGCAAGGTTTGTTGGTTTGACAAGCACCAGTGATTCCTACCCCCTGATCATTTGCTTAGAAGAAATAGAAAAGACTTCATACGAAATGTAGTCGAATGGGCAAATCAACCTCGCCGATTAAGTGGTCAAGAAATATGGGACAGGGTCAGGTACATTGCAAGTGTTGAAGAGGGGGTTGCATTCAACGAACCTGAGGGATATGGGGTTGATCATCATTGGTTGTAACGGAGCATCTTTTGGGAAGTGACATATTGGAAAGATCACCTGTTGAGACACAACCTCGATGTCATGCATATTGAGATGAATGTGTTCTGCAATATTTTGTACATTGTAATAGACACCAAAGGCAAGACGAAGGACATAGTCTATGCAAGACAGGACATAGAAGGGATTTGCAGAAGGCCTGACTTGCACTTGGTGGTGGATGCTAAGGGAAAAACTTCTAAAAACCTCGAGCGCCATACACACTCAACAAAGAGCAAAATTTAGAATTGTTAAAATGGGTTTTAAATCTGAAACTCCCGAATGATTATGCATCAAATATGGCAAGATGCATTAAAACAGATGAGGTGAAGATATCTGATATGAAGAGTCATGATTGTTACGTTTTTTTCCAGAGATTGTTGCCGTGGGCCTTCAAAGCACTACCGAAGCATATATGGAGTGTTCTAATAGAATTTTCCATTTTCTTTAGAGAAATTTGTGCTTCTAAGCTTAACGTTGACAAGTTACGGCAGCTGGAGGAGAGCATGCCATTGACGCTATGCAAGTTAGAGATGGTGTTTCCTTCTATCTTATTTGACTCAATGGAGCATTTGCCTGTTCACTTGGCCTATGAGGCAAGGGTGAGATGTCCACAACAATATAAGTGGATGTATCCATTTGAGAGGTTTTATATATATATATATATATATATATATATATATATATATATATATATCTTTATCTTTCTTGCTATTATTATTTGACCCACATGGTGCTAAAGTTATAAATACCCTGTGATTGTCCATTATAGGTTTTTACGCACTCTCAAGTACAAGATCAAAAATCAAAGGTACGTTGAAGGATCTATCGCTGAAGCGTATCTAGTGGAAGAGGCCACAAAATTTGCGCCATACTATTATCCCTTTGAAAATTTATCAAGATGGAGAGGGGTAGCTCGCAACGACGATGGAGGTAGTACAAGAGATCAAATATCTATATTTAATTTTCCAGGTCGGGTCGTGAGAAAACGTGAGAGGTCAACTCTGGAAGGAAGAGACAAGCGAGTAGAAGAGTGGTACATTATAAACAACTGTAAAGAGGCCATCCCGTACTTAACGTAAGACTTCCTGTACTTTTACTGTTACAGTTAGTATTAAAGTATATTAATGAGATTTTTTTGTTACAGCTTTTTCTCCAATTGGGTTCAATCCAGAAATCCATTAATATCGGATTCCGAACTTGAACAATTCAAGATTGTTGAGTTTCCTCAATGGTTTGAATACTTCTTCGTGCAAAATCCATCAGCTCCTCGTGATGTTGCGTGGAGTTTATCTTGCAGAGCTGCTATAGTTGTTACCCGGTGTCCGAAATATGTAATCAATGGGTATTGTTTCGCAACTGTAGAAGCGAACAAAAATACACTAAGTTGCAATTACGGGGTATGTTGTCGAGGTGGCCTGGTTGATGGAGTTGAGGCCGACTACTACGGGATATTAACTGACATAATTTAGCTAAATTACAAGTGGGACAAGTCCGTTACTCTGTTTAAATGTGAGTGGTTTAATAACTCTCCTTATGAGACAAAAGTTGACAAATATGGAAATGTTGAGGTCCAGTGGTCAAGGAGATACACGGTTGGTTATGACCCATTCATACTTGCTCAACAGATGGAACAAGTTTATTATACATCGTAATTGTTGTTGACGACAATGTACCAAGTAATCTTTTTGACGAGGTGCACGAGAAGTTAGAATGATTCCTATCCATATTGTCGATGAGGAATCAAACGATGAGGAGGAAGATAATTACTCTGATAGTGAGTCTAAATTTGATGACTATGAGACTCCAGAGGAAGGGGAGCAAGGAGAGGTGGAGGAAATGGAATCTTCCGGTTGACTTATGTTAGTCCTCTGTTTATAACCGTCTGTTCTACTAGATATAATATGTTAATTTGATAGTGACATTAAGTATTTCTTTTTGACATTTTGACATAATGTTCGTGGGTGTTCATAGATGGATCGTTCAGGAGGGCGTTCTAGCAGTGGTCGGAGTAGTGGTAGAGGCCGGACCCGTCCTATCAGAGGTGGTAGGATGACGACATCTGACCTGTCTTACGACAGAGGGTACAGCTCTTCTCCAGAGCTGCCACCATTTCATTTGTCATCTTCACTGACCACTATCAACTCTATTATGGGAGGTACAGGTATGCCTTTCAATCCCCTTGATCCACAGCAAGGGACAAAACAGGTATAGTTTACGATTTCTGATTGATTTACATCTTTAGTTTTATTTAGGCAACTGTGTACTAAAATGTTGCAATATGTCACTTTCATCCTTCAGCACACCGTGTCTCCTCAAAGTCAGTTCGGGGAAGCTAGTTCCTTAGCCACACCGGTGTAGGGAAATATTGATCCTGAGACAGGACTGGTGTGGATTTGTCCTCGTGGTGATCTAGAGTAAGTCATGTAAAGTTACTAATAATGATACGGGGTTTTTACTTTTATTTTGTATGTTAACATTTACGTCTTTTCCTCTGTATCAAGATTTGAGCCTTACATCAGGTCATGGATTTCATGTCGAGTCAAATATTCCGCAATTTCAATCATCCGTAGGCCAATTGGAAAGAGATTCCTGAGGATCGTCAGGATGCTTGGTTCGAGGAGTTCTTGGTAAGTTTTGTAAATTATGGTTATTAATTTTGTTATGCAAATGCAAACTGATAAGGTACATTATAATTTAGAGCACTAATTGTCCGTAATTGATTTTCAGGGTCACTTTAGGTGGTTGCCTGAGCATTGAGATACGTTGAAAAAAGCTTACAATCACAAGGCAAGCAGGTGGTTGTTTGATAGGTTTTATAAATTACGACACGGTCTAGGCAAGACTGATCCCAAATTACTTCATAAATAGAACAATGATTCAACCTTAGGCTTTAAAGCAATTACTTCATAAATAGAACACTGATCCCAAATTTCAAGAGAAGAGTGAGAAAAATAAATCAAATAGGGCCCATATGAATTAACCATCTTATATTGGGGGCTCCATCCCATACAGCGAGCATCGACGAAAAATTGTGAGCACAGTCATTTTCTATTTCAGTATTTGATATTTTGTACTTTGAATTAATTAACTAGCGGTCATAATTTGTGATTGCAGGTAGCGTCTGGGGATGTTCCTGCAGAAGATGTTGAGTGGGCTACCTTTGAGCGGACCCATACCCATAAGTCTACTGATGGTAGTGGGCGTCGTTGGATCAACGCCAGGTCGCAGCAATTTGCGGTGAGATATTTATTACTTTTGTTATTTGTTTCAGGCACCGACATATTTATTTCATTTCATGTGCATCATCTATGATCTATTTTTTTTTCAGGAAACCTATCAGAAGCTGACGCAGGAGAGAGACTCCTAGAGTGAGGGCGAGCGTGCATCCTCTCAATCCGATAACGAGAGTCTATTCATTCAAGCTACATGAGGATTTGACAAGAAAAGTAGACTCTTCGAGATGGGTGCCTCTGTTGCCGGGTGAAGCGTACGTAGCAGTCCTTATCACACAGTCAAGGTGCTGATGTAGGTAAACATAATAACACTGTTCTACATTTGTTACGTTTTCATTTCCTCGTCCTTTTAAATGAAGTAGAAAAAAATAACTCACTCTGCAATGTTGTTTTTTTAGATGAGCTCAGGAGGGTGAAGGCGTTGTTGCAAGCACAAGAAGAGATGATACGGTAGCAACGACAAGAGTAGCAGTGGACAAATGATGTGGTGAGGTAGCAACGAGAAGAGCAGCAGCGAACAAATGATGTGGTGAGGCAGCTGCAGCTTGTACTTCAGTCTAAGGGTATTTTGCCGGCGCCTAGTGCTGATGACCCTCCTGGTGGTGGTGCTGACCATCCTGGTGACGACGACGATGATCATGCTGTTGCTTTATAGATTATGTTTTAGTATCTATTGTTCGCAACTTTAGAACATATATATTTTGACTTTCTTATTGTAAAAAATTTTGTATGATTATTATTTTATATTTTTATTATATGCAAAATTTATTTACTTTTTAATGATTTTTATATTTTTTTATAATATATATATATATATATATATATATATATATATTATGATTTTTTAAAATTTAATTTTTTTATATATTTTTTTAATTAAAATTATTTTTAAAATTTTTTTATTTTTTGCAACGAAACAAATTCCATCGAAAATTTCAAAATGTGCAAAGGAAAAAAATTTCGTCGCAAATTTTGAAATTTACGACAGAAATTCAATTTTTTGTCTCAATTGCGAGGCCTTTTTTGCGACAGACGAATTCCGTTGCAATCATATTTTGCGACGAAAAATTGGAATTTTGCAATGGAATTTTTCCGTTGCAAAAAACGAATTTTTTTGTAGTGCCTTTCAATATTAACTCATACTAGTATTCTAGTAATCTCCTCCTTAAGTGTGAGAAACACACACACATATGTATACTTCATTTATTTATGTATTTAAAAGATATATCAGTATATAGTAGGCCAATAACATATCTTTCAGTTGGAATTCCAAAAATTCATGCCTTATACAATTATGGAGTTCAATCTAAATGAACTAACCTTAAGATACTCTCACAGAATGAAACTCTTACATAAATCTATGGGTTATTGATAGCGACTTCGGCAAGTGCACCGGTCATTACAAGTAATAAAGTAGTGAGAAAAAAATCGTCCCACGAGGAATAGTACTCCAATCACTAATTCGCTATTTTCACTTTAGTTAGATGAATTGAGTAATAAGAGATGAGTTGTAACTAAACAAGAGTTTAAAGAATTTAATAAAGAACAAGAATTCAAGATCAAGAATCTCAAGAACGATGTTTAGAAAAGATAAGTAATCAAGAAAAACGCAGCTAGGGCTTAGAATCCCCTTATGCTCCTCCAAGAATTTGAATGGAATCCTTCATTGATTATTATTCCCACGCTGACGATCAATTCTCGAAAATTAGACTAAGTCCCAATGTCTTGATGCTACCTTGGTCCGTTATCTTTCAAAACAACCTAATGTCTTAGTATTGTTTGGAAAGATTAGATTTTTAAACCAGAATTATAAGATCGCATAAACTCGTAAGCCTATGTCTAGGTCATGCAACTCTATGATGAATTAACGGTTCCAGTTAAATGCACCAACATCTCTATTGTCATACACCAACCTATGAACAATCTAAAAGGTGATCAATCTTCAAGAAAGCTTTAAGCGAAGAAAATTCATTCAATCAAGAAATTCAAGATCAATCAAGAATCCAATCAAATACTTTAAATTCACATAGGATTCATCCTAGCCCTAACTACAAAAAGAAAACTAGCCAAGCATGGCTAGGTTACAAAAGAATAAAAGAGATGAAAAGAGAATTGGTCTTAAGGGTCTGTTTGGTTTGAGGGGATTGGAGGGAAGGGGGAGGATGGAGGGATTTTAGCCCCCTCCCCTCATTTGGCTGATGATATTTTTAAGGAGGGGAGGGGAAATTTTTTAAAATTTTCCCCCCTCTCCCCTAAAAAACGTCACCCCCCAAATCAGACGGATTGGGAGGGATTATTAGAATATGTGTGTCAGTGGACTAAAATGCCCCTAAAATTTTTCTATTATTCTTAAAATACCCTTATGCCCTTTTTAAGTCAATGCATCCCAAGACACGACGCTACTTCTACCCTCCAACTCCCTTTGGCTTCCAAGCTAATTCTCAAACTCACGATTTCTCTGCACGAAAGGCTGAATTGAAGTGAACTGTGATTGTTATTAGTAGAGAGAGAGAGAGATTTCATGATTTGAAGTTTTTGTTCAGAAGAATTCCCGCTGCTACTAACTTTGTCTGACGAAGAATAATAGTGTATGGGTATTTGAAACAAGATGGTGTTTGGCGTGAGACGTGTTTGCCTTCCTCTTTATGCTCGTCTCAGACCTCGCAAAAACGGTATTCTTCTCCTTCTTCTTCTTGGTTTCTCTCTATTCTCGATCTCTGTTTTTGATATAGTCTGTCACAAACATGTTTCCAGATTCTGTACATGGTTCTTTAAGTGTGAACTCGTTATTATAAGCTTAATTCTAATTTATTCATAGCAATAATATCCATCGCATAGAAATCTCCCGTGGAGATATCATATCAGCATCAACAACAAAAAACAATTCATAATCTTTCCCTGTGTTTGTGTTTTAAATGTTAATTTTCATTTTAGGGCATAAAAATGTTATTTATAATTAAACGTTACAATACAATTAATAAAATTTGGGAAAAAAAATCACTTATAATATAAGTAAAGTTGTACGTGTGAAGATAATTTTCCTCCCTCCCCTTTTAAATTAAATAAGGTAACATTAAACCCATCCTCCAATATAAGGGTAAAGTTGTCAATGTTAAAAAAAATTCCCTCCTCTCCCCTCCTAAACCAAACAAGGTAACATTAAAATCCCTCTCCTCCGTTTCCTTCTGATCAATCCAAACAAGGTAATATTAAAATCCCTCCCTTCCGATCCCTCCCCCTCCCCTCCATTAAAATCCCCCTACCTCTCCCCTCCGTTGAACCAAACAGACCCTAAAAGATTGGGGAAGGTTGATCTCCACGATGATGCTTTTATCTCTTTCTCCAATGCCGTTAAGTTGTTTCCAATGCTAAAAGTCCTCTTTGGTTGCTAGTGTTTCTCCTTTTTATATTCCAGATCCAATTGGGCTTCAAATCCATTAAAGATTCTTAATTTTCTTTCCTTTTTCGGGTCCTGGAAGTTAAAAATCACATTTTTCGTACTTTTGGCGCCTTGGGCGCCAAAACCTAGCAAAAGACAGAAAGTTGGTGTCCTGGGTGCCAACTTTATATGATCATACAAAAAGTGCCCACAACATGATTCAAGGAGTTGCTTAGGAAGTGCCCACAACATGATTTGCAAGACTATGATCAGGTGAGGATATTCTTCAATGGGATGCTTTCGTCTTCTAGGATGATGATTAATGATGCATCAGGTGGTTCTCTGAAAAATAAAACTCCAGAGGAATCATTAGAGTTGTTTGAGGATATGGGTTCCCTTGAGAATGAAACTGCTACTCCACAACCAAAGAGGGGAGTTCTTCAGTTAGATACTTACAACACACTCTTGGCCCACAATGAGAACCTCGCCCAACAAAACAGGTTGATCCAACAGCAATTACCTACCTTCACTAAACAGCTTGCCTCTTCTCAGGTTTCATCTATCACGTCTCAGCCTCTCTTGCCTTGTGATTTTTGCCAAGGGGAACACGCTAATGGAGATTGTGCAACTATCACTACTAGAGAAATAGCTGAGGTTAACTACATGGGTAATCCTCCTATGAATCAGTTTAATCAGTATGGCAACACGTACAATCCTGGTTGGAAATCTCACCCAAACTTTTCCTATAAACCTCAATCAGCATCTCAGCAGTTCCATCAAACCACCACTACTGATCTGGAAAAGGCTTTGACACAGTTGACTAGTACCACCACTGAATACATACAGGGTTCAGAAGTTTTTCGGAATGAAACAAAATCTTCTCTTAAAAATCAGAAGGCTTCAATTCGGAACTTGGAGAATCAAATTGGTCAGTTATCAAAGCAGATATCAGAGAGGAGCCAAGGGTCCTTCCCTAGTGATACTGTAGCCAATCCAAAGGAGCATTGTAAGACCATAACTACAAGGAGTGGTGCAGTGGTTCAACCAGTTGAGAAATTTGTTCCGATAAAGGAAAAGTCTGAAAATGAGGAGGAAAAGGCCAAGATTGGTGATGTGCAGCAGATTCCAAAAGAGGCAACTACAAAGAAATCTCCCATTTGTTCTTATGCAAAACCTCCTTACCCCCAAAGATTGAAGCAGCAGGTTCAGAAGCAACAGTATGCCAGATTCTTGGACATCTTTAAGAAACTGGAAATTAACATCCCTTTTGTAGAAGCTCTTGAAAACATGCCTAATTATGCAAAGTTCATGAAAGATTTGCTGTCTAAGAAGCATAGGTTACAAGAGGCCGAAACAGTGGCATTGACTGAGCAGTATAATGCCATTATTCAAACAAAGTTGCCATTGAAGCTTAAAGATCCGGGCAGCTATAGCATTCCTTGTGTAATAGGGAACGTCAATGTGGGCAGAGCAATTTGTGATCTAGGAGCTAGTATAAATTTGATGCCCTTATCTGTTTTGAAAGCTCTTAGCATTAAAGAGATGAAGCCTATTATGATGTTGTTATAGTTGGTGGTTAGGTCCATTAAGAAGCCAGAATGTGTCATTGAAGATGTGCTTGTGAAAGTGGACAAATTCATCTTCCCGGTAGGTTTCATGGTTCTTAACATGGAGGAAGATGCAGAACTTCTCTTGCTTTTGGGAAGACCCTTCTTGGCTACTGCTAGAGCGGTAATTGATGTAGCTGCAGGAAAAATGAAGTTCCAAATGAATGATGAGAAAGTCACTTACAATGTGTTTCAATCCATGAAATACCTAGCTGATAATAGTGACTGTTTCAGAATTGACGTAGTCGATGAAGTTATTCATGAGGATCTGTTTCAAGACGGTTCAAATGAGTCCTTGGAGGATAATATTGCCTAGTTGTTGCAAGTGGAAGAAGAGGTTTCTGCATTTGAAAATTCTGGTTTACAGGTTGAGGAACTGAAAAGGAAGGATAACGATGCGCCACCTGTTACTCCTAAGGTGGAACTAAAGGAGCTCCCTTCTAATCTAAAGTATACTTTTCTAGGGAAGGATGACACTTATTTCATTATTATTAGTGTTGATTTGTCCCCTACTGACGAAGAGAAGTTACTTAAAATTTTGACTACCCACAAGATTGCAATAGGATGGTCTATATCTGATTTAAAGGGGATTAGTCCTTCATTCTGCACTCATAAAATTCTTATGGAGGACAATGTGAAACTGGTAAGGCAGCCCCAAATGAGACTTAACCCAACCATGAAGGAAGTAGTGAGAAAGGAGGTGGTAAAATTGTTAGATGCAGGTATGATTTATCCTATCTTTGATTCAAAGTGGGTTAGTCCAGTGCAGGTAGTACCAAAGAAGGGTGGAATCACTGTTGTGCAGAATGAGCATAATGAATTAATACCCACCAGAACTGTCATGGGATAGAGAATGTGTGTGGATTATAGAAGGTTGAATGATGCCACTCGCAAGGACTACTTTCCCTTGCCATTTATGGACCAAATGCTTGAGAGACTTGCAGGCCACTCTTATTATTTCTTCCTAGATGGCTATTCTGGCTACAATCAAATAGTAGTGGCTCCAGAAGATCAAGAGAAGACAGCTTTCACTTGTCCCTTCGGTATTTTTGCTTATAAACGGATGCCCTTCAGTCTTTGCAATGCCCCAGCTACTTTTCAGAGGTGCATGTTGTCTATCTTCTCCAACATGACTAAAAGATTTATTGAGGTATTCATGGATTATTTCTCTGTTTTTGGCACTTCTTATGATACTTGCTTGGCTAATTTATCTTGTGTGCTACAAAGATGTCAAGAAAGTGACTTGGTGCTTAATTGGGAAAAATGTCATTTTATGGTGAAAGATGGGATAGTCTTGGGTCACAGAATCTCTAAAAAAGGGATAGAAGTGGATAGAGCCAAGATTGTAATCACCAAAGACTTGCCTCCTCCCACCAACGTGCGTAGTGTTCGCAGTTTTCTTGGTCATGTAGGTTTTTACTAGAGGTTTATCAAGGATTTTTCCAAGATAGCCAAACCACTTAGTCAGTTGTTGGTCAAAGATGAAGACTTTAACTTTAACAACAATTGTCTTGAGGCATTTAATTTATTGAAAGAGCGATTAACAACTGCACCTATTCTGACAACACCTGATCGGGAATTACCGTTTGAACTGATGTGTGATGCCAGTGACTATGCTATAGGGGCTGTTTTGGGGCAAAGGAAGAATAAGCTATTGCATGTTATCTATTATGCGAGTAAAGTTCTGAATGAGGCACAGCTAAACTATGCAACAACTGAGAAGGAGATGCTCACAGTTATTTATGCATTAGATAAGTTTAGACAGTATTTGATTGGTTACAAGGTGATTATTTTTACAAATCATGCCGCTCTAAAATATCTCTTGACTAAGTAAGACGCTAAGCCAAGGCTTCTCCGTTGGATGCTGCTACTCCAAGAGTTCGACATTGAAATCAGAGACAAGAAGGGGTGGAGAACGTAGTAGCTGATCACTTGTCTAGGATACAAGTAAAGGAGTTGCAAGATGATTCGGAGATGGAGATTCGTGATGAATTCCTAGATGAGTATGTCTTGGCGATCAGCAGTGTACCTTGGTTTGCTGATATTGCTAATTATAAGGCAATTGGGATGATACCAGAGGGGCTAACATGGCAGCAGAGGAAGAAGTTCATGCATGATGTTCGGAGGTATATCTGGGATGAGCCTTTCTTGTTTTTCAGGTGTGCAGATGGAGTACTACAACGCTATATCCCAAAGGAGGAAACTCATAAGGTCCTCTGGCATTGTCACTGTTCAAACTATGGTGGCCATTTTGCTGGAGAACGCACCGCTGCAAAGGTATTACAAAGTGGTTTTTATTGGCCTACATTGTACAAGGATGCTAAAAAATTTGTGGAGCGTTGTGATCGTTGCCAAAGAACCAGGAATATCTCTAGGCGACATGAGATGCCACTCAACAACATTCTCATTATTGAGATATTTGATGTGTGGGGGATTGATTTTATGGGGTCATTCTCGAATTCTTTTAACAACAAGTACATCCTTGTAGCTGTGGACTATGTCTCAAAGTGGGTAGAGGCAATTGAGCTTCCCACTAATGAAGCTAAGGTGGTAGTATCTTTTCTCAAAAAGAATATATTCAGCAGGTTTGGGGTACCTAGGGCCATTATCAGTGATAGAGGCACTCATTTTTGTAACCGACAGTTTCAATCATTGCTTAGCAAATATGGTATCACTCATCGTGTCACTACTCCATATCACCCACAAACTAGTGGGCAAGTGGAGATGTCTAACAAGGAATTGAAGCAAATTCTGGAAAAGACTATTGGGAAGTCAAGGAAGGATTGGTCTAAGAAATTTGATGATGCTTTGTGGGCGTATCGAACAGCATTCAAAACTCCTACTGGCATGTCACCGTTTCAGCTGTTATATGGTAAGTCTTGCCACCTTCCAGTGGAGCTTAAGCATAAGGCGCTTTGGGCAACTAAGTTGCTAAATTTTGATGCTAAATCTGCTAATGAGAAGAGGTTGCTTCAGTTAAATGAGCTTGATGAATTCAGAATTTTTGCATATGAGAGAGCTAGCCTCTACAAGGAAAGTACCAAGAGATGGCACGATAGGAGGATTACTCCTAAAGAGTTTCATCCGGGATAGCAGGTACTACTTTATAACTCTCGTTTGAAACTTTTTCCAGGGAAATTGAAGTCTAGATGGTCAGGACCCTTTGTAGTCAAAGAAGTCACACCTTTTGGTGCAATTGCCATTGCACCAATAGGTTCGGATGAAGCTTTTAAGGTACATGGGCAACGACTGAAGCCTTACCATGGTGGAGACATTGACAGAGGAAGGACCTTTGTGGCCTTGGAAGCGGAAAATTAAGGTGACAACAATCAAGCTCGAGGCGTTAAACAAGCGCTGATTGGGAAGCAACCCATTAGTTTTTTTTTTATTTTCTCTTAGTTATTATTAGTAGAATATGAAGATGTAAAAAGTGTGGATCAAATTATATGGTCCAAAAATTAAATAAATAAGAAGTTAAAAATCAGATTTTTCACACTTTTGGGGCCCTGGGCGCCAAAACCTAGCAAAAGAACTTTATATGATCATACAGAAAGTTGGCGCCCTCAGCGTCAACTTTACACTGAGTTGGCGCCATGGGCGCCAACTCCTAATGGCCAACTAGAAAGTTGGAGCCCTCGGCGCCAGCTTTACACTAAGTTGGCACTGTCGGCGCCAACTTTTACTTTCTTTGTTGGCTTCTCTTCTTGACTTTCTCCTGAGCTCTTCCAATTAACTTCTCCTTGTGGAGAAAAATCTGCAAAACACACGAGAATACTTATGAGGGCATGTCTGACATCAAACCCATGTTTTTTACTTAATATTCTTAAGCTCTTTAATTATATTAGATCAATTTCATGCTCAATTTGTGCCTTAAAACATGGTAAGTTTACGGCTCATCAATTATGATTAAACTAGACCAAACACCCTACATTTATCCATGGAGGTGTCGTGTCGTAACTACTCCATTAATCCGTTGTGCCCAATCTGTCTTACTGAGCCTGAAACACTTGAACATCTATTCTTCTTTTGTCCTTGGGTAAGTATGTAGTGTGTGGTTTGTAAGTCAACTATCCATGCATATTGATCATAGCTCTATTCACTTATTTGAATCATGGTTTCATAATTTAACCTGCAATACCGAGGAACTGGTTGTTTGGATACTTTGGCTCATTTAGAAATCAAGGAATGATGTGGTATTTAACTTGAGGGAAATTCCAATCGATCTGTCATATCAGTTAAAAACTTGCTAATACAGAATATACCAGTAATCCTACAACAACTTGGGTTGGCTAAAACTTAATTGTGAAGGAGCCTTTCATTCTGCTGATAAGTCAGCTACTATAGGGATTATATGTTTCGACAACACTGGCTCTTTTTTTGTTGTGAGGAAATCTATTGATTCAATATGAAAAATTTTTAATATGGAATTGTGCACTTGTTATAATAATTTATTCAAACATTCTTATAAACTTCAAGTTGCAAATTAATAGTAATCTTACATATAACCATATTATAGATGCATCTATCAAATTTAATAAATACTTGTATGATTTGTATGTTATTTCAATGGGACATATAATTCTATTTGATATATTTTCAGAAATTCAAAGATTAATTTCTAATCATGACCAATGACATTCTCATTATAAATTTTATTTGAGAACAATTAACACATGAATTATTCTTGAATTATATAATATGTTGGCTATCCATGAAGAATATTCTAATTCTTCAATGAATGTCAATACATACTCTTTTATAATTAGTTGAATCATATATATGACTTGGATAATCAAACAAGTCATCCCAATAATAAATTTATTCAAATGTGAATTAGTAAATTTTTGTTTGTTGTATCATATTTTCTTAACCAACAGTAAACTTTTGAATTTTCACAATATATGGATTCAAAATCTTAATATGATATTCATTTTGAGAGATTAATTAGGCTTTGTGGGGATGTTTATGAGTACAAGTTTTCAATATTAACTCGGTGGAGCCTTTCAATATTAACTCACACTAGTATTTTAACAATCTCCCCTTCAAGTGTGAGACACACACACATATATATTGTAACAACCCAAATTTCGGGATTTGAAATTAGAAATGTTGTATAGGAATTAATTGGGAAAATTTGGCCTAAATAATTGTAATATTAATTATTGAAATTTAAGGCCTATTTTCCAAAAATGTTCGGGAAAAAAATAAATTCAAAAAATATTCGTAAGGGATAATATTTGGCCTAAAAATTATAAAATCAATATTTTATCGCCCAATATTAGAAAGGAAAAAAAAAAATCCTTATATGGAACTAAGGATTACTTCCTAATACTTATCCAATATTTGCAATTAAATGAGTGAAAGACCTAATTGCAAATAAGAGTCTTGAAGAAGATCAAGTGGGTATTAATATGGGTCCTACAACACAACACTCACCCTCCCAAATTCTCATACACCTATTCCCATTCAACTTAATACTCACTTAGCTTTCTTATGCACAATCATTCCATGCATTATTCATTCTTCTTGGGCCCAACAACAAAACCATTTCGCACAAAAGCATTTGGACAGTAGTACACACTACTTTATCAGTCCATTACTCTTTCTTCTGCCCAACAGAATCCATTCCACCTCATTTCCTATTATGATTCATTCAGCCTCCCATGACAAAAAATAGCATGAGAGAGGGAACACTAGAACACGAAAACATAGAGGCAACAAGAGATCACCATCCTTCTCGCCCCAGCAGCAGCACAGCCCTATCCATTTTGAGCCTAACGCACTCTCTCATTATAATCCCTCTAGCCCAGAGAATCAGAGACAAAACCAAGATAGTGAGAGTCGAGAGATAGAGACAAGAAAGTTGAGAACAAGAAACGATGACAAAGGACCAAACATTCGTGCAAGCTTGAGGAATCAACTAAGGTGAGTTCCTCAAGTCTTTACCTTATAGTTTTCATGGCCTTGGTATGCTTGTTAGTTGTTTGGTTAAGTAAAAGAAAAACCAGAAATGAGTTGCTTTGTTTTTCGATTGAAAAATAGAGAAGTTTGTGAGCTTCTGTTCCAATGGTGAACCATCGTGTTTTATCATGAAATTTTGGTAGTAAATACTAGACATCTTAAGCCTTAAATTTAAAACAAGCAAAAGAACAACCAAAATGAACATGCATAATGAGAGTTATTATGATTTTCCAAAGTCTGACAATGAAAACCGGAAAATGTCAGTTCCAGAAACGAGCAGGTCTGTTTTAGGCTTGATTTTGAAATAGTAAACGTTCTAGTTTTTTTATGAAATTTTGTTAGGATATAATAGACATTTAAGCTTTAAAATGAGCCAAAGAACAGACAAAATGGATGTGTATAATGAGAGTTATAATTTTTCAAAGTTGACCTATATGTATTGGAACATTTTTGTTTCCAGAAATGAGTAATCTTTTTCGTGGATGAGTTTGGAATGGTAAAGGTTTGATTTTTTCCATGAAATTTATTCAGAATATAGTAGATATCTTGAGCTTTGAAACAAGTAAATGAACATTAAAATGAATGTGTAGATTAGGTGATATGATTTTTCAAAGTTGACCCATGTGCACTGAAAAACATCAATTTCTAGATTTGAACAAAAATTTTCGGGCACAAGTTTGGAATGGTAAACCTTCGAGTTTTTGCATGGAATTTGGTGTGTTAATAGTAAGCATAATAAAATTTAACATGAGCCGAGGAACAGACAAAATAGACGTATATAATGATAGTTATGATTTTTCAAAATTTAATAAAAAATCTGGACAACTTCTATGTTCCAGTTGCAGTGATCATTTTTGGGCGGCATTTTCACTAAGTAAATGGTGTCTATTTCTCTTGAAAATTTCCATATATTTAGTAGACACAACAAGATTTAATTTGATAGGTCACCCACTTGATTTGGATTTATATTGAGAGAGTTATAAATTTTTGAAATTGACCTATGATTCTAGAACAAATTTTGGATAGTTTATGATTATTGTTGATTCTAAACTTTTACATGTGGGAATAAATGTCATGAGTATTTTTCCTTAAAACTAGACCCAACAATGATCACATAGCCTTTAAAGCCACTCTATTTGGAAATTTGTACAATTAGTTATAGTTTTTCAAACGTTGGTTAGAAAAGTTTGGAAAATCCAAAGTCCAAATTTAAGTTGGACCTAATTTTCAAAATTATGGGAATAATATAGTCACATATTAGTGTGTTGATTGATTTTCCTTAAAATATACTTAAAGAGCTTCGAATAGAAATTTGAACCACCTCAATTAGAGTTCTATGAAATTAATTATGATTTTTTAAAGATTATGTAATAAATTTGGCAAAAGTGGGCCGAGAGGTAAAAATAAAAAGTAAGGCCCAAAATAAATAATTTGGAATTCAATTATTTAAATGGACCCTTGGGAAGTTAATATAGGCCCGATAGACTTACCTTAAGCCTAAGCCTAGTGCCATGATATTAGAGATTATGAAGAAGCATGTTTTACTTGGTATCATTAATTATTAAACTTTTATTTAAAGCATTGATGTCATGCTTAATATTGGAATAGTCTCTAGAAGTTTAAGCTAATTATAGAGAAATACCAATAAATAGTAAAATAATAATAATAATAATAATAATAATAATAATAATAACAATAATAATAATGATAATAATAATAATAATAATATCATTATCATCATCGTCGTTGTCATCATCATCGTTGTTGTTGTTGTTGGGAAAGGGAATAAGTAATAAATAAAAAGGCTATTATTGATAAGGAAATTTTTAGGGATTAATCCACTTTCAATTCTCTAAAAATAATCCGCATAGTTAGCTTTGCGACGCCAAAAGTGACTAAAGACAATGATAAACATTTATAGGCATACCTTGACACCTCTACTGATCCCAGCACCTTTGGACGAAATTAAGGATTCAAGCTTGAGGTGAGTAATTGTTATCTTATTAGTTTGTATGTATTCATATATGACTAACCATGTTTACTATAAAACTTGCATATGTATATCCTAGCTATGGATTGGGGATGCGGTTCCTAAAATAAGGTTGCGATTCTTGGCTGATAACTGTGGTTACGATATGACTTGTTTACCGTGAATTATTCTATGTCTAGCATGTGACATGTTGTCATTTATATTTTATACTTGCATATAAAATTAATTGTTACACTGGGGTTCATTCATCTGAACTCCAAATTGTATGAAAGAGACAAGTAGTGGATCTGGATCAAGAGGAAAGATGCGGCTGTAAATGGTAACAGCAGAAGGAACTTTTTGGAAAAATGAGTAGCAGACTCTATTATATCATTTATCATTTGTCTATTTTGGATTAGTGTATTAACATCCCACTATGGGATAGATTCAAATCGTGAAAAATTTATCCTCATGTTTTCAATGAAGTTATTTTAAGAAAGTTTTATTTTGCAATTAAGTCGTCCAGACTATTTCGATGCCTGTGCGCTATAACTCTGATAAATAAAGGCGTCACAAGTCAGGGCCTTACATATATGCTTCATTTATTTCTCTATTTCAAAAATAGGTCAATATATAGTAGCCAATAACCTATCTTTCATTTGGAAGCTCAAATAATTTATACCTCATACAATATAATTATGGATTTCAATCCAATTGGACTAACCTTCGGATACTCTCATGGAATGAAATTCTTACATAGATCTATGATCTATGGGTTATAATTTTCATTATGTATTATTTGGCTGCCCATAGAAAAAAATTATGTATTAGTTCTTAGGGAACTATGTTAATTTTGTTATATATAAGTTCCTTAAGCATAAATTATTACATCACACATAATTTTATTACTTATTAACAAAAATATGCTTCAATTTGTTTCTTTTGATACATACTCAAAGTTTGAAATGTTTGGAACTTTCCACCACAAAAATATGAAAAGATCCATGATCAAATACAAAAGTTCACATTGTAATGATTTATGATGTTTAGGGGACTAAAATTAATTTGAGAGAAATGTAAACATAAGTGGATTATAATAAAAAAAATCATGAATAATTATAATATTTATAGTTTTCTTTCAAAATATTCAACTATTTAAGCATCTATAAATTTGACTTGCAATATAGATTGGTTGACACACATAAAAAAAAAAAAAAAAACAAGTTTTCCCAACAAATCAAAATCAACTATTCCTAATGAACTTTCTTACTCAATTCAAATATATGACTTTTTTCCCACAAATGTCACATAAAATTAATCTAACTCTATACATAAAATTAATCCAATTCTAATTTATATATGTGTGTGTACATATGTGTGTGTATACATATACACATATATATGTGTATATATGTGTGCGCACGATAATAATTCCTCATCTTAAAGAACAAAGTAAGAGAAATTATTAAGAAAATAGAAAGAAAAACTCACCAATGGTATCTAATGGATATATTTTGTTTTTGCAGCTGGACATTTCATTTGAAAAACAAAGCTAATTTCATAGTTAGTTAAACAAGGTAATTTCATAGTTAGTTAAACTAAAGACAACTCCAAATACTTATAATAAAATTTATCATCAATAAATGTCAATAAAATCATACTAATATTTAATAAAATAATAAGATATGAGTGAAAAATATGAATGATACCATCCCTTTTAATTCACCCACAAAATAGCACAATTAAATGCATCTATATGATATGACCATGTTTTAGGCTCTTTGATATTATAACCTCTCGGCATTTTTTTATAGCCATTTATGACTTCATAACCATTTGTTTTATTTTCAATAAATTCATGGTCATTTGTCAAGATGACCCTGAGCCATTTCTTCACAACCTTTACTTATAATTATATTTCAATGACCATGTCAATAAGTGTACTTCAACATAGTAGGGCGTTGTGTTCTTCAAAAGCCATGAATCTGCTCAGTCTTTCAATGCCATGAGTTTCATCGCATACATACTCTTCATGACTAGAAAAAATCTTGAGTTATTGGCTTTCAAGGTATGGTAAAAATCACATTCGTAACACCAAGTGACTAAAGTAACCAAAACTAAAAGAAATATAGTTCTTTGTCACTTGAACCATTAACCACTTGATATTTTTAACAATTAGATCATCAAATTAAGAGGGAGTGAAGAGAGCAAGAGAGATACCCACCCTCTCATGGTAACAGAATATATAAAATACATATTATAATGTAAATGTAAATAATTGTCACTGTAACAGTATAAATAAAAACTATTAAATATAAATATATACATAGCAATATCTAGATATAATATATGTAGATAATATGTGGCATATGCTAATTAGACGTGAAAAAACTCTAAAAAGGAGACATTTGGCTGAAGAATGTTATTTACACAACAATATAAGCAACATGAATGGGAATAATCTCATGCTTCAATGAAACATGAATGTGAATATGAAAATTGGGTTGAGAGGTGTGTACGTAGACAAACAAAATAAAACATAGATGGGAGTATTTGGAATAGTTTAACTTTTTCTCATGACAAAATGTATAGAGAAATAAAATTGCTTGTGATGACAATATTAGATAAAGGAAAAAACACAATATTTGTGTATAATAGAACATCGTACATATAACATAAGAACACATCAATCTATAAGGAGTTTATACCTCAAATTCCCCGAACAAATTTGTGTTGATAACATATTGTAAAAAAAATGCAAGAGAGATTGAGATCGATGAAAAAATACGAGAGAATTTGATAGCAAAGAGGGAGTAGTGATTCTTATTTTATTTTAAGCTTACAACTTTTAATACATGTCTACTATTTATAGGCCACAAGTCCTTAACTTTCATTATAAAAGTTACAATAAAAGATAAAATCTATATAATTGTTAAATATATAGCCTTGGTAATTCATGTACATTAATCATAAAAAAACTCCCATTAAAATATTCATATATATCATATGTTACATGGCTTTAAATGTAAAATTCCAAAAGATATTTATATAGTCTTTGATGTTTTAGAAGAATATGAAGAGTATGGACATCCACACTTAAAATATAATATTTATAATAGATATCAATTTTATTTTATTTTTTTTACTTCAAAACATAACTTTCATTCATAAAGAATCATAAAATCAACATTACAACTATGTCTAGAAAATAAACCACCACCAAAATCAACCAGTATCACATATCAAAATAACATAGGGATGCTATGAATTAATATATAGGAACACGTAGGGACTAGACATGCGAGCCAACGGGAATCAGCCACGTCAGAAAATAGAACACGTGTACTCCAAAATTGAGAAGCCCGGAACAAAAAGTCCACGCGCTACAAGAGAGAAACTGATTAAATTGTTATCAAAATAAAAGGCCTAATGTAATTCAGAGATTCATGCTCCGGGAATTTCAATTTGTTAATTGCCCGAATATAAAAGGCCTAATGTATTTCAGAGTTTTTGGGTCAACAATTCATGTTTTTTCTATCTCGACATTCAATTTCAAAGCTTTTCTTTGAAAAACTCGTTGTTGCGAAGGCGAAACTGGTACAAGGAAACGATTTCTTCAAGCTAGATCTGGTTCTTTAAATGGACGCATCTGGAAAATCCGAAAGCGAATCGCAGAAAATTTGAGCGATTATCAACTCTCTCTCTGGTGGCAAGCTCACCGTATTTCTCCTGTCTTGGCAATGGCGGCACCGTTTTTCACGACGCCTTTTCAGCCTTACGTTTATCAGGTTTTGGCTTCACTTTTGGCGCTCGACGATGCAAACTCTTTAGCTTCGATTGTTTGCTTTCTGCTAATCAATAATCACTTAGGTTAATTCGAATTTCTAATTGATATAGTTGCTACATTGATGACTTGTCGACTAGGTTGAGCACTGGCGAAATTGAATTGTTTGAGTACGGCGATCCGGTTTACTGTTATGGTTATGTAACCTAGGTTGTTGTTTGGGGTTTAGTTTGATGTAGTGACTTTACCGAATGATCAGCAACAATAGAAGTAAAAAGGTAGTAATTGACTCATTGTAAATATCACGAATTTCGGGATAGGGAAACTTTTTTAAACATCTCCATTCTAATATTATTTTTATCCTTTTGTCGTTAAGGTTTTCCACTTATATTCATTAGTCATTGCAGTTGCACATATAGACGTGACTATAACATTCAAATGTTTAAAGCGTCGGTACTTTAAAAAAACCATGGTGTTTAATACATTTCAGAAACTTACATCGAACCTGACACGGCATTTCTGAATTGCACTCGTACGCCTCCTATCTTTGTGGTTTCATAATATCTGTATCATACTGTATTCATGTTTCTGCTTTCATGGATGATCAAGTTGACGTAACTATATATTATTTTCCTATTGTATATGTAAAGAAGCTGCAACATGTCTATATTTTTGTGTATTTGTTGTATAGAGGGACTTTTATATGGGGGAGGGGAGATATTGACAATAGAATCAGCTCATGAGAGACCTACATATTGATGTTATTATATCCGAACTAGATGGTTCTTGCCTCTTTTGTAGTGTTCTTCCTGATTTTACTATTATGCTGAATGATTCTGTTGACTTATTACACACTCATTTCTGGAAAAAATATATATATATATATATATTAATTGAAAAAATATTGCTTGACATTGTTTAGATGATTTTGCTTTTATCTTGTTTGCTTCATAGTCTCACATTAGATTCTATGTTATGTCAATATTTAGAGTCCGCAAGATGCAATTACACCTTTTCAGATTTTAGGGGGAGAAGCTCAGGTGGTTCAGGTGAGTGTATGATCATCTTAACTTTAAGTTGCCAATATTTATCTTTGTTATCTATAAACAAATTATAGAGCTGTTTTGGCTTTGGTTCTTGCGATGCAGATAATGTTGAAGCCAGAGGAAAAAGTTGTTGCAAGGCCTGGTAAGTTAGATCACCCCATTTTTTAAAGTGTAGGTGGGATTGGGTGGACAAACCTGCACTTTCATTTCTGTTCATTCTTGTTTGACATGGATTTTTTACACCTAGATTACATCTATCTTTATGTCTGGATATTTGTAGGTTCCATGTGCTTTATGTCTGGATCCATTGAAATGGAAAATGTCTACATCCCAGAAAATGAAGCAGGCTTGTGGCATTGGTTATTTGGCAAGACTGTAACTACTGTTGTTTTTCGGAATCCTGGACCTAGTGATGGATTTGTTGGAATTGCTGCTCCTTCTCTTGCAAGAGTTCTCCCGGTTTGTGCCTTCACCGATCTTGAAAATATTTTAATAAGGCCTTGTTACTTCTCATTTTAAGCTTGTCCAACTGATGAAAGTCCTTTTCATATATGTTACCCATGTGAAATTGTGAATACAGATGGATTTGGCAATGTTTAATGGGGAAATTTTATGCCAGGTATGTGTTGCGTTTGCTTTTGTTGTTCCATTGATATGTATATTTTCAATAATTTTTCTTGGAGTATTTTAGATAGTCTATGTTTGGTATTTATGGGTCAACTTTTTTTTATTTTCTTTTTAAGATCTGAGGGTTGGAATTTCACTACAACTTCAATTTTCTGCAGCCAGATGCTTTTCTTTGCTCTGTTAGTGATGTAAAGGTCAGCAATACATTTGATCAGAGGGGACGTAATATGGTTGCTGGTGTTGAGGTGAGATAATGGGGTTCAAGATTTGTTTCCTGTTTCTTTTTTCTATATAATAAGTTGATGTCACTTGAAGGTTGCCATGTATAGATTATTGTTGTTTGTTCCAAATAATATTATTGGCATGATGTGTTTATCTGCTTTTCAGCTTTTGGGTTATGGCTGTGACTGATCGATGCAAGTTTTTTTAGGCTTATATGCATTTTGATGATTAGTTTATAAACGTGTTATATGGAAATGAAAACCAATTGATACAGCCATGGGATTGTTTTAGCTTTTTGTTTTCAGAAATTATCTGGTTCTACCATAGTCCATATGAATCCACCACCTTATTACCCACACAAAGCACTTGAATTTTATTTTTTGAGCTATTTAATTTAGCATTTTACATATATAATCTGTATTCTGAAATGCTGTTCATATTCCTTGAATATTCTGAAATGATCCTTTTGAATATTTCTTCAGCCATTAAATAGATCACTGAATATTTTTTATTATTATGTCAGAATTCTAGTAATATATTGGTTGAAAATATTCATTTCCTTTTTTAGAGTTGATGTAGCATTCCTGATATTGTGAGTGACAATTGAGATGCTGATGACAATAAAGATTCTTAGAGTGACACTGTTGCAAATAGTACTGAAAATAATCCATAGTTCGATTTAAAAGAATGTTTGGACTACTTTATTTTGTTTGTTTTGAGAAGTGATTTTTTAATTTTTAATTAGAAGTGCTAGTATCATGTGGTGCATTACACATCCAAACAACTGCATGTGAAAACACTACTTTTGTTTGCACAATTAGCAGTAGAACTAAATCAGTCGCTGGTGTGGGGAAAGTTAATCAACCCAAGTAGAAAAGAATCATGATTTCAAACCTTTGCATATGTTCACTTCTCAAAAAATCCACCAATATGATGGGAAGCAATCATTGTGATATGTTATCTTGAACAATAACAAACAACAGAAATTAGTTTATAATGATTAATTTTACTATATGTTAAATGAGTACTGTAGATTATATATTTTGAATTTTTATTTGATAAAGTTTCATTAATGCATCTCTTGTAAGAGTTGGCATGCAAGATTCACTTTACATGTGCTAAAGAAGTTTGACAGTGGGGGTGCAGGCCATTTTTTATGAAAGATAAATATTTTAAATGGTGAGGCTGTAAGAGGGTATGTATATATGGAACATAATTTGATTAATAATGGAGGGAGAGTAGAGATTCTTTGTAATTTGGTCATAACCTGCATTTTTAAGGTGGAAAATGGAGAGGATTGATATTGGAAATGCCCTATGGGAAATAGTTGGCGTCCCTACCTCGCATATCTCCCTTATATCTCTAAGATAATTTTTGTATTATTGTAGGGATTTCTCAGGCAGAAGATATCAGGCCAAGGGCTTGCATTCATTTTAGCGGGTGGATCAGGTAGACTTGCATTAGCTGACAAAATTACAATTAAAACTATGGCTTTTATCCTGATTTCCAACCCCTTTGTCAGGGGTTTTCATAATTCTGAAGCCGTTCTTGCTTGGAGTTTTAATAGTTTTCTTTATGTTTGTAATTGTTTTATTACTCAAACTTTTTATTGGACTTTACTTATTAGTCATACAGAAAAATCTTGAGGTTGGTGAAATGCTGTCTGTTGATGTTTCTTGCATTGCTGCTGTCACTACAACCGTTGATATCCAAATAAAATACAATGGTCCACCAAGAAAGGCGATATTTGGGGTAAGCAACTCCTATTTTCTTAAACTCTTTCTATCAGCATGCACCCTTTCATTTTTGCCCTATAAAGCTTGGTATTGATAATTGCAATCTCGAAATTGCAGGGTGACAATGCAGTAACAGCTGTTCTAACTGGACCTGGTATTGTCTTCATACAGAGTTTGCCATTCCATAGACTCTCTCAGCGAATTGCTAGGTAATATTGGAATGATGTGATAAAATGAAATTAGTACATCACTTTGAATTGACTATTGCGGACTAATCTCTCTGGTCTTCTGCTTGCAAATCCCCCCCCCCCCCCCAAAAAAAAAACCAAAAACAAAAAGTCTGGATTTCGCGTGATGTTTTTTTTTTTTGGGGTATGATTGCGTGTTTTTTAATAGGATAAATTTCTGAATTTCAGGGCGGTGACATCCCCAAACATGAGGGAAAATCCCAAGCTGTTCATTCAGATTGTCATGTTTCTTTTTCTGGCTTACTTGGTTATTTTATCTTCATTGATATTGACCGATGTATGAAATGTAATTTAGTTTGTTTTGTGGTCAAATGATTCTGTCACCAATTTGCCCATTGTAACTGTAGAGCTCTAGAAGGACAATAGGTAGGCAGAGCATTTCGGATTTTGTGGTCCATTGTGAAATTTCATATCCGACTCATAGCAGGTCATTATGGGATTGAGATAGAAGGTTTTTTCAAGCACCTGTTTAGTAGAGATACCCTGGAATTCCTCAGTCTTTTAAGTAATGGTCGAGTACCCATTATTGTATATATTAAAAATTATAATTCAGAATTATTTGGCTTCCTATTGTTGGGACAAAATGTTCAGAATTTTATGGAAAATAGCAAAATCAACCAGCTTATGCGATTCATCAAGAAGAGTGTATGTGCCTGGGTCTGAGCAGGGCATGTACTGTTATATAAGGAACTTAAAGGAAGCAAGGAACTATTCTTCATTGCCTAGAACTCGTGTAAATGAAATTGACTATAGGTCATATATCTAACTTTATTTCGCATAACTTCCCAGTTTTTCAACCAAGATCGAAAGTTTCAGGTCTAAACAAAAAATAAAAATCGAAAAGTAGACGTTTGTATTGGGCAAGGTAACTGGGAAAAAATAATCATATTGGGCTCGACACGCTCATTTGCTATTGGGAGAATATTATCTAAATCCTAATTAAAGAAAATAATATCAAACAAATTCATATTAATAAGTGAATAGCTACTACTAATAAGTTATGAGATTTGTTAATATATTATTCCCTATTAAGTTATGAGATTTATTAGCATATTATTCCCCTTTATTTGAACTTAAATGATATTCTCCCTTTTAATGATTTGAGTCATACTTTTTCAAAACTCATACTTTTATACCCAAAAAACTAGCACTTCATATCTAATTTTTTAGATGTGTTTTGATCTTAGTTATATTTTACGTGCACCTTTTAAAATGCTAATAAAAAAAATTAAAAAAAAACCTGTGAATTAGACTAGAGCTGGGAATCAGAGCCAGCCCGGCCCTACAAAGCCAACCCTAAAAGGGCCAGGGCCTAACAAAGCCGACCCTCCAGGGCTCAGAAGAAGAAAAACACCTGTTTTTTGAAGCCCGGCCCGAGAGTACCAAGGTTAGAGCTAGCCCTCCAAGACCCGAAAATTACTATTCCAAATTTTAACTATTTTTCGTCTTTTTTTTTCTAAAGAAATATGATTAGTAAAATACAACAATTAAAGTTCTAATTTATCAAATAAATATTATCAACATTAATATCCAAACAACACAAAATTATCCAACAAATCAATACATTCATCAATTCGTAATAAAAAACAAACTACTGTCCACAAATAAAACATATAAAATATAAGAAACGTACCACTAATAACGGATGACTACACATCTTCATCACTATCACCAATGTCAAAGATATTTAATTGTGTTTCACTAACCGCAATAGACTCTGCTTCATAAGTAAAACTATCATGTATTTGAAGTACCCAAGCCCAACTTCAACTTCAATTAAAAAAATATATATATGCAGGGCCTAACGGGCTGGCTTAGGCCTTGAGACCCTACAGGGTCAATTTCATTTATCTCTTCAAATTTTTAGGCCCGACACACTCGGCCCGATTTCCCAGCTCTAAATTAGACGATGTTAATTTTAGAATGGTTAACTTCACACGTCTGGCCCCATCAAATAGAAAAATATACTTTGACCTAAAATAACTTATATTTCCTCCATCTTAAATATAACATATAGTTGACTTTTTTAACAAATTAAAAAATATAAATAAGTTATTTAATTATATTACATTTCCTTAAATTATATATCAATTTATAAGTTAGGTAAAATAGTTTAGAGAAAAAAAAATGAAAAACATAAATATTTTAAAATAATTTAATTAATTTTCTTAATCTTTCTAAAAAAAATCAACCATACCTTATATGTAAATCTGGAAGTAGTAAAATTGATTAAAAATTTGCTCTGATTAAAAAACAGAAAAAAGAATCTCACTTCCAACAAAAATGCACGGGTAAGGGGAAGGATAGAGAGAGGCCGGAATTGCACCTCAACAAAATGATACTCCCTAATCTTAAATATAGGATACAGTTTATAATACAATTGTACTATAAACTTTATGTTTATATCCTATGTTTAAGACAGAAGGGAGTACCTATTTAGGCCAACTCTTAAAGGCTCGTTTGAATAGACTTTTTTCATTAAAAAAAACTTTTTAAATGTAAAAAAATGCTTATTTAATTAATTTATAAGTTTAGATGATATTTTTTTAAAAAAAAGCAAGTGTCACAAAAAAAAAACTAAAATGCTGCTTTTTTAAAAAGCTCTAATTTGAAGCTTAAAAAAGCATTTAAAAATAAAGTACTTTTTTTAAAAGCCCATCCAGATGGGCCCTTAATCCTTCTAAGCATTTTTCTAAATAAAAGGACTAATGTCAGAGAGAGCATAGAGAAATAGAAAACTACGAAAATAACTATAGGAACTAAAAACACCACACGAATAAAGGGAGGAATTCAGAATGGCGTTTTACCTTTACTAATCAACTCATATCTGGCGACTTATGAAAGTTGCCTAATCATATGTCAACATGACAACATAGTTTGTATCAAAAATGACAACACACAGATAACTAAAAAATATCTATGATGTCCAATTCTCTACTCATTCACTATCTTCTATGGCTTAAACCTTTGACAGTTCCAAATATACTCACCAAATTGGAAGAATCTATACAAAAGAAAATCACCTTCCGTGCAATAAAATATCAAACTACGCCAAGTCGCGAACCGGTTGTTCAATCTAGGGACAGGTCGGCACTTAAATCAGCAGGGAGAGGCACAACCTTGAGAAAGCCGAAGAACAACATAATTATAATTGCCAGCCAACATTCACCCATGCCTCATTTTGGCGCCCATATTCATTATTATTTTCCAATTTGTAGGGTCAAACAAACTAAAAAAATGATCATCTTCCTCAACTGGAAGTGGATTCCAAAAGCAATTACAATCAAGCTCGGGCAGATTTCAAATGCTCTCACTCAATATTCACGACGTCATGATATTCTGCAGATGTGGTAGTAACGCCATGCCACAATCGCTAGTGAATTTGCCATCAACTTCCCAAGTATGGAGCTACCTTGATCCTCACTAAGAATGCAAAACAAAGGTGCAACTAGATATGGAGCAAGAACTTCAATTTCCTTGATCATCGCCTGCGGAACAATATGCCAAAGCGCTTAGAAGAAACTAATGAAAATAGAATAACCAAACACAATTTCCCCCACAAAAGATCACCTATAGTATGCTATAACAATTCCTTAATATTACCAATCCACCTCCAAACTTTTGATCAATAATATTCAAATATCATAAGTCTTATGCATGAAAGTAGTGAATCAAATTCTGCATAAGTCCAAAAGAGGCAGTATCATTGCCCAGACATTCCATAGTAGTAATGAATACAACGATATGAAGCCCAAACCAGACGTGTTTCACAGTCAAAAAGAAAGTTATGTTGCATCCTCATCCTCCATCCATTCCAATTTGTTTTCACAATTTTTTAAAATATAAACTCCATTGATTTGTTATATTAACAGCCCAACTACAATTGTTCCAGTGATAAACCCTTTTGGCTTGTTTCTTATTTTAATTCAAGATAGACATGCGGTGTTGACCAGCTGAACAATTATGAAACATATTAACAATCCAATAGTCAGCATCAAATAAAAACATGATTTAACACTATCATAAATTGAAATCACTGACAAATTTTCAGCAAATCAAGTACTAGAAATAGAATGTAATAGTATAGAGCAAGCGAAAACCAATTATGAACTCCATTTAAGAAAACAATCCTAGGGAAATTTACATCCAGCATAGTCCACCATTTGCTTGCTCTGTGCATCAAATTGCACAAAAATCTTTTGACAAAACCTGGTAAAGAAAATTGGTCTCCATATCAAACTGACCACAAAATTTTCCAATAAAACTCTTTCTTAACATCCTTACTCGTCATATATATCTGTGTCCTTCACATTCAAGGTTTCAATCCCGTTGCATTACACCGGAATATAAGAACATAGCCTTCAATATAAATTTCAAGACTATTTTCTACAAACACAAAAGTGGCAATGAAGTTCATGTAACAAAGACTCAGTGTTGGAGAGGTGCTGATTCATTAAGCTGAAAAAATGGCATTGAAATTTACATACTAAAAGACATCAGTTCACGTATAACAAACATCTTCAGAATGCTTCAAAAGTAAATATGAAGACAGCCTACCAACCATGAATAAGCTACTGCTCAGATAATTTAAAAAGAACACAATCTAATCAACAAAAGAAGAATACACCAATTAAACTATAACATAGATAACAAGAATAAAGAAACACTTTAATTTCCTTCTGGTGAATCATATCTATTCTTCCTAATAGAAAGTCCCAATCAAAATCTTGTAAGCACTTTAAACTTATGATCGTTATGACATTACAAGTCTTGTTAAAGATCTAACGCAAATACATCATTTAAATCGTAAGAGGAAACGAAAGACATGACAAACAAAAATATAATATAGTTTTTGATTCAGCTCAATGCTGTCGTGTGATCATATAGCCACCCCATTTAGCGAGATAAGACATTGTTGTTTTGAATATTTACCTGGAAAACCGCCTACCGCCAGTAACATCTCTGTCTCTCTGGCGCTTCTGTTGCAGCAAAGCTCTCTCCCTCTCCTTCTCTCGCTTCTCTCTTTTCAGTCTTTCTTCCCTCAACTCTTCCAATGTTTTCTTCCCACTCCTCTTTTTCTCATCCTTTGGGTGATCATCATCTGAGCCACTATCACCATTAGCATCATCATTTGGTTTTTGGAGATACCACGGAAGCTTAACCCCCTTCCCTGCAACCCCATAACCCAACCTGTATTTCTCATCTTCTGGAGTCACAATCTTGGGCTTTGCATCCTCTTTCTTCATCTTCTTCTTCTTCGACCCATCTCTTTCCGATGCACCGTCATCTTGTAATCCTTTAATTGGGTCAAAAATTTTGATTCCTTCAAAAAGATTAATGTGACCAGATTTTGGCTCTGCTTCACTAGGAGGTTCCTGAGGTTTATTTAGCGGAGCCAAACCTCGAGCAGTTCGCAGCTGCTCCAGACGAAACTCAGCATCCCTCTTTCTCGCCTGCTCACGTTTCAGCTGTTCTTCTCTTGCTGCTTCCTCTTCATCGCGCCGTACTTTCTCCCTGTTCTCGTAATTGTACACATTCCAGCGCTTCTGAGGAAGGATATTCAGACCTCCATGACCTCCCATAATCAATTGTATACCAAAACCAACTGCAGAAAAAAAACGCGTATCTTAGACGGAAGAAGGGAAAGTTGAAATTTGGAAGCCACATATAGTGAAAGATGCAAAATTCATCGAAGGAAGTTAAACAAAAATACCATTACGTTCAACATCAAAAATTAGGGTTTCTCGTATTTCTCAAAAAAAAAAAAAACAATAATATCAATCTCGCGATAATTGATTCAAAAGTCGTACCGAAGGCAGATAAGAACCCAGAAACCTATCTCAGAATTATTCGAAGCTACCAAATCAAGTACGTGAGGAGCGCAGATAAGGATTAGCTAGAAGAAGATTGTAAATCACTGCAGCCAGATCATACCGGTATAACCAGTCAGATTTAATCGATCTTCTCGTTATTGTCTGTCTTGAACCCCTTCCGAGCAACTTCTCGAGTCGTATAAGTTAACCGATCTTCTTCTTTTCTTTTCTTTTTCTTTTTTTTTTCTCGTTTCAATATTCAACCGATCTTCTGATGGGCTAAAAAAAATTAATACTTTATATATATTAATTATATGAATATCTATTGATTCTTCACATTCCATATCATATAATATATAAATATGTAACATGTGGGACCATACCCATTTAGCTGCCTTCACGTGACATGGTTGAAAAATGGTTAGGGGAAATTACATCCAATTACTCAGAGAGGGGGAAATTATACCAAACTACCCATTTTCAATCATTATATATACATATTCTGACCAAAAAAAAATCATTATATATACATACACCGTCAGAAGAGAGGTAGAAGCAAGAAGTGAAGATGAGAGAAAGAAAGTGAAAGAGAACTGAAAGGGAATCTGGGAAAGAATTGTTGTAGTGATACAAGAATATGAATGAGAAATACTCCTTGTTCTCTTCCATTATTTCTTATTCTTTTATCACACGTTATCAGCATGATTAGCTTTTTCTCGCCCTCATCATCATTATCACCATTCTTACCTTAATCTACTCTTTTTATCTTCACAGTCAAGTGTCCATCTCGCCATCGCCATCCTCCGAATGAAACTTCTAGAGGATTTGATAATTTTTCCAGATTTCAAACTGATTCGCTCAACACCTCCACCATAGAAGAATCTGTTTCATGGATTCTTAAGGAATCCCACCTGGCAAAGTTTATGTGCCTGGATTGGGAAATTTACCTACACAAGAAGAAATTTAAAAAAATTACCAAAATGAGGCACTGTGCAAAATAAATACCGATCTAATGTAGTTAGTGGTGTCACCTGACACAACGCCACTAGTGGCGTTTGTGTCATCTAATGCCGCTTTGTAAGTAGCATTGGAAGAGCTTACACCACTAAGTGGCGTCAATACTCCTGACCCCACTAGTGGCGTCAGGAGTATTGACACCACTAAGTGGCATCAGTCAAAAAAAGCAGGGCGTCAAATCTGATGCCCTACTTTTTATTATTTAAAAAATTTTAAAAAGAAAAAAAAATTGTAGGGCATCAGATGCCCTGCTTTTTTTTAAAAAAAATAATAAAATACGAAAATTGCAGGGTGTCATACGCCCTGCATTAAAGTTGTCGGCAACTTTATTAAAGTTGTCTGCAGCGTCAGCAGAACAAGGGGTGGATGCCCCTGCTCTGAATTTTATATAAAATTTAATAAAAAAAGAGAGCAGGCACTCTTTTTTTAAAAAAATGAAATTATAAGGGGACATTTATACGGTTAGTATAAGGAGACATTATTGATAGCCACCCTTCAAGATGAAAATAATGAGATCTTGCCGATTACTTTTGTAATTGTGGAAGGTGAAACAAAGGAAGCATGAGAGTATTTCTTATATAACATATGACTGTATGTTACAAATAAGGTTGGTCTGTGTCTCATTTCTGATCGTCACAAAAGCATAATATCAGCAGTCAGGAATGCGGAAATTGGTTGGCAACCTCCTCATGCGTACCATGTGTTTTGCATTCGTCATGTTGCCAGCAATTTTGCTACCTGCCTCAAGGACCAGGAGTTAAAGAAAAACTTAACGAGTCTAGGTAATATACTCCTAGTGATATGCAGTGACTTTCATATTCTCCTTTACTATACCCTAATAACGTTGTGTCTTTCTTTCTTTTTTACAACATATGTGTCAAACAAAATACACTTCGATGCTTTGTATGACCAGTTCTACGGTCACAGTAGTGAAGTAGCTGCATGTATTGAGAAAATTCCAAAAGAAAAATGGTGTCGGAGTTATGATGAAGACGGATAGAGATACAGTCATATGACAACCAATCTGTCCTAATCAATCAATAAGGTTTTCTAGAGAGTTAGGGACATGCCAATAAGGCAATAACATTCTTGGTGAAATGCACATATAGTCGACTTGTTTGTTACTGGGTTCGGAGAGGGACCAAAGCACAACAAGATGCAGTGAACAGAAAGCATTTTTCGAGTGTTATTGAAGAAGCCATGACAAAGAATGGAGAGTGAGCAACATCGATGCATATTCGGGAGTTCAATGTGGCGCGTACCACGTTTGAAGTTGATGATCAGAGTGATACATACTTAGTGAACTTGATTGATGGGAAATGCCAGTATGGTAAATTTCAAGCATTTAAGTTCGCATGTAGTCATGTAATTGCTGCATATTCAGCTATATCCCATGATGCTCAACAGTACGTGGATTCAGTATTCTCGATCTATTATATTATGAATGGTTACTCTCCATCATTTCAACCGATCGGTAGTGAACAAGGAATACCACCTGTTCCCGGACCGAAGATCATCCCCGATGAATTAAAATTGTGTTGTTTAGGGCGCCCTAAATCTATCTGCATTCACAATGAAATGGATGAGGTGGAGATGCAACCTAGCTCCAGTAGAATTAGATGTACTATATGTAAATAGACTAGACATAGTAAGCGTTCATGTCCTACAAGGCACGTAGCTGATTAAATACAATAATATTCAATAAAAATTCAGCTTATTTTGGCATTCATTATTTTAATTCAGCTTAATGTAGTTATCAATAAAAATTCAGCTTATTTTGGCATTCATTATTTTAATTTAGCTTAATGTAGTTATACATGAGCCTTGGTTGGACCATATATTTAATCGGCATTCATTATTTTATTTTAATTGTATAAAAAATTCATGTTTAATAAAGACAACAAATAAATTTTTTATTCTTATAATATTTTTCATTCATGCTCAAATTAAGTAGGAAATATGATAAATATTATGAATTTTAGGAATACTTATTTCAGAAAAACATTATAAGAACCAATAACATAATGAATATTATGAATTTCAGGAATAATATTTTTCGATATATTCTCAATTTAAGTAGCAAATATAACATAATAGAAAACAACGTCTGTCTCCGACGCGCAATACACTAAGGGTGGAATATATGTAGGCCAGGGTCTTGAACGTGCATCACGTTTATAGTTCCTATGCAAACCACTAGGTCCACGCTGCACATCAGGATTGTGGCTAATGTCGAAATCCTCAACAGTTGCCCATATGAAGTCATCGGTATGGTCACCTCTATCATTGCCTGTGTGATGACCTGATTGATATGGACTTCAACTAGATCCTAGTGCATCACCTGGCGTGAAACCTCATAGCTCATATCGATATCTCGTATCACTCGTGCCCATGCTCCCTGCATTACTACAACCCTATCCATGATCATAACGACGGAATGATGCTAATATGCACTCTCATAATATTTTTTAGCCGATCTTTATTCATAATTGTCACGCAAATTATAGTGTAAATAAAATCTTATATTAAAAATCGAAATAGTTTCCACTTTTCTACATTGTTTCTTTAACCATGGAATGTATTGGATATTCTGAATTATTTAATCTTGCAAAATAAAGTTAACAAACTATTCGAATAATGAGATTTGATTAATTGTTTCTTACTCGGGGAAAAACAGAGGAAGCATTAACTAAGTCAAAATAAATTAGTGACAATTATAAGATTAGTTAACTTTTTTGGCCATATTTAGGATTAGAAGAGTATAATGACCATATAACACTAACAAATTTATAAATTTGTAGGTCATGGCTCCTTCCAAGCCCATATCCTTCTATCACTTGGGCAAGAATAATAAATACCACTTTCCCTAGCCTTAAATATAAAACGTTCTAAATAAAAATTTAGTTAATTTTATTTAGAGAGATTAATTAAGCTAAATAAATTATTTAATTATATCATATGTTATGTATCATTAGATTATATATTAATTTATAAGTTTGACAAATTAATTTGAAGAAAAAAATACTTTAGAATAACTTAATTAACTTTCTTAATCTTTCCAAAAAAAAAAGTCAATTAAGTTTTATACTTAAGATCATATATAATATATATTTCAAGGGGTAAAAACAAGTTAGAAGCTATTGTTATTGGAAATGAGATAAGAGAAGAACGAAAAAGACCAAAATCTTGCTGCTCTTTCTTAAGGGACACGAATTGTGATAAAAATGGTTGTTGTTCATGTTATCTTCTTTTTACCAGCTGTTAATGTTATCATATAATATGAATTTAATGTTCTGTTTATTATATCTCCACGAATTCAAAGAACGGAATAATGACTTTTAGTAAAAGGGCAAAACATTAATGACTTTTGTAAAACATTTTATATAATTTCCCCCCTCATTTATGAACCCAAGTTATTAAATGTAGGAACATTTACATTACATGTATTTTCTCTTCTCCATAACATAAATCACTTATAGAAGAATGTATTTATCCCCAATATAAGTTACTTGAAGAATAAATAATATTTATTTATCAATTTTGTCCATATAACTAATGTTTAAATGTGACTTTTTGCATCATCTCTTTCATTTGAAATCTATTTTTTGCTAATATATTCGAAACCTACTTTAATATAGGTAGATTTTTTTTTTTTTGGGGATCAATTTAAGACATTTAATGTGTTAACTACTATTTTTTAGTTTTGATGAATTAATTAAAGTACTTTATATTATGAATCAGAAGGAACACTACCAAGTACATCATGTTTTATATTTGGGATTTCGGCTAATTAGCCCTCTTGGTCTTATTAAGAATTTGTTAAAAATGTAAGCCTATATTTTTATATTTTGGTTGGATTTAATTGGGATTTTCCCTTCTTTATATATCTTTCTATATGCTTCAAAATCCCATTTAATATGGGTAATAATTTGAGATGGGATCTTCCATATATATCATATTTAATTTAATACAGAGAATTGTATGTTGCCCAGTGACATAAAAGTTCCTGTAAATAAAAGGTTGTAAGTTCGATTTCACTTACCTCAGGTCATTGAAGCCTTCCACTCTAATTTTATTTTTTTATTTTTACTTTTAAAAAAAGAAGTTGGTCTGCTAGAACCATGATAGGGACACATATTGTCTTTTAGTATAGGAGAAGTTATTATTTAGAAGTTATTGTTATCTTATCCATTAATTAGTTTTCAGAGCAGTTATTATAAGAAGTTATGGGTAGTTAGGATTACTGAACCTTATAAATTTGTATTGTTATGTTTTATGGGAGATATGAAGAATATAATATTTGAGAATTATTGTGTTGGCTGGAGTTTAGATTCTGCTCTAGATTGTCTCTCTTTTTTTGTTTTCTTACTCTAAATTCTCTTGGATCCTATCAATTGGTATCAGAGCGGAAGGTCTTAGGGCTTGTAGAATACCATGGTCAATTCTCGAAATTCCTCATATGAGGATAATTCCCCAAGGCAGTTTCCCAGAACTTAGAAATACCACCCTCTTCCAATCCTCAAAATGATCCAGCAGTGATTTTGGTTCAACCTCCTTCTCAAATGCATCCTGAATCAAATAATCCTCAATTGTCAGCCATCATGGAACAATTAAATCAGATGCACGCTGAACTCAACACGTTGAAAAAGCAAAAGGCACCAATCTTTGATCAAGGGGAATCAAGTCATGTTAATAAAAAGACTTACAATAATCACAACAAGGCTGATGAACCTTGGTGGCAACAGAATCCTTCCAGACGACCCCACTCAAAAATCGAGTTTCCAAAATATGAGGGAGGAGATCCAAGAGGTTGGGTTCTAAAAGTAGAAAAATATTTTTGTTATTATCAAACGCCCAAAGATTTGAAGATTGACATCGCAACAATTAATTTGGAGGGTGACGCATTGGATACATTTACCTGGGTAACATCGAGTAGAACTATAAGATATTGGGAGGAATTAATACAAGTCTTTCAAGAACAATTTGGACCCACAGAATTTCATAATCCAGATGTACATTTATGCAGCATTAAGCAAATAGGCTTGGTTGGAGATTACAAGCAGGAGTTTGTTCGACGCCAAGCCCAGGTTCAAGGTTGGCCTAAGCATTGTCTATTGGGAGTGTTTATTAATGGACTGAAGGATGAATTACAATCGGACGTGAAGATTCAAAAACCTCGTATTGTTTACAAAGCAGTCAGTCTTGCGTTAGAGTATGAGGCAAAATTATTAAATCAGAATACCCAGAGGCTCAGTCACCGCTTCAATGCTCCACGTGGCACAAAATCAAATATGCAAGATTACAGAACCACCTCCCGCACTCCAATCGGCGATAATACCGCAAATCCAGGAAGTTACGTAACAACAAATTCCTTCAACGCTACATCTCAGGGATTTAATCAAAACTCGATACCTGCCTATTCATTTGGAGCGATATCGTCGGCAAATTCTCGGAACTCAAATTTCAAAAATATGAATACTCAAAAACAACTTCTGTTAGCACATCCAACGAGAATAACGGAAACAGAACGACAACACCAACGAGATAAAGGGCTATGCTTTCGCTGTGGTGACAGATTTACCCCTGGCCATCGCTATTCATCTTCAACATTGAAAATAATGGAAGTATCTGATCAAGTAGATGGTTTGATTGAAAGTGCAGAAGAAGGACATCTTACAAACGCAAAATTGGTTGAAATTTCCTTCTACCCACCTTGAGGACAATGTTGTTTTCCTAAGGGAGGGTATTGATAGGGACACATATCCTCTTTTAGTATAGGAGAAGTTATTGTTATCTTATCCATTAGTTAGTTTTCAGAGCAGTTATTATAAAAAGTTATGGGTAGTTACAATTACTGAACCTTATAAATATCTGTATTGTTATGTTTTATGGGAGATATGAACAATATAATATTTGAGAATTATTGTGTTGGCTAGAGTTTAGATTCTGCTCTAGATTGTCTCTCTTTTTTTGTTTTCTTACTCTAAATATCAAACCATCAATTATATGGGAAGAACTCAACCGCATTATTTCAACACCTTGTAACCAAACATGCAACGTTTTCAAGTATATGATCTTTTTACCCTCATCTCAAACATAAGAAGCAAGATATACGACCCTTTGCTTAGATGTTGTGTACATCTGACGAGAAAATTCATATCATAATTTAGGAAAACGTGTATCAGTCATCAAAAAATGAAGTCTTAGGTTAAAAGAAATCAAAAAATGAAGTCATTAAGTTGAGTATATTTGCTCTTATGTCCATTCTTCCTGAAGATATATGCACTTTCTTCCATGTCTGCATTCAAACAATTCATCCTGTGCCTGTTCCACGACGAAAAGTTATTCCATGAGAGGCCAAAACCACCACCTTTTGACACTTCAATGTGCTTTTAAAGCATGTTTGGTTTCACGTTAGAAATCGCCAAAATCATGATTTTGATGAAAGCATATTGATAGCTACTTCCACCAAAACTGCGATTTCAGTGGTTTTCAACATAGAAACAAAAAATGTGCCAAGACAAAAATGTACAACTGTAAAAAATTTTACCAGCCGAAGTGGTCTTCACAACATATAGAACCCCATATAACTGCAAGACCAGCTCCTTCCCTACATTCACAAGCAATTAACATAACAATCAATCAAAGAAAGGGCATAGGTAGTTCTCATCAAGCATGATATGGTAAAGTGTTCAATGAGAACTTCGTAATATAACTGCATGCTTCAGTAGAAGATGGAGACTGGAGAATGATGATATTGAGATCACATACCAAGTTGCAGTATACATATCGTAGAATTTTTCGAAGGCTTTACTGAAGCAGTAGTGGCAAACCAACAAATCCTTGATACAAGTCACCTTGCAAGTTGACTTGCAACATTTTACCTACATTGAGTACAGATTTGAACCATCATATATGATACGCCAACCACCTATCAGGATTCTAATTAAAAGTTGCCTCTAAAGCATTTATAATTGACGTTACCTCACGGACAACACCATAATGCATACATATTACATACATATAGTGGCTCTTATTATTAACTGTCACTCTTTGCAGAGAGTCATGTAATATTCATTTTGGTGCCTCAAATGTATGCTCTAGATCCGTCACAGAATCTCAGTCACAATTATGATCAGGATCTCTTGAAATGTGCTTCATGGAGTGAGGGGGAGAAGGAGAAAAAGATAGGACACAACTCTATCTATGTGGATTCTACAAAGGTTGAACTTATCTCTCCCTCTTTTTTTCTCTCTCTTTACTCCAGTAGAAATACACATTCAAGGGATCTGTTTCAGTCTCGCTTAACCCCCACACCCAAACAAAAGTCCCATGATGTAGAACGGGAATGGGAAGGGATAGAAAGTTAGAGGAAAATCAGGACACTGGAAGTTGAATACTCCAATCCAGAGCCAAGAAGAAAGTATTCATATAAGATCTTTCATCAAGTTGAAAAAATTCAGTTGGCATAATGACCTTTAAAAGCTTAAAGTAATACATGTTGTAACTTCCACGATGTTTGCCAAGCACGTAAAAATACAGTCAAATCAATGAGGTCAGGGATCAGTCAAAAAGAATGGTCAAGAAAAAGGAGAAACTTACGAGACGTTTAAGCTTGTGTGAGTAAAATTGCTGATGAGATGGGTGTGTTTGTATATGCTCATCCAAGTGTCCTGCACTGGAAAATAGGAATCTCAGAATTATCTGGATTGCTGAAACAAAACTAGCAGAAAAGAAAACAATCAAACATACAAGGATGAAAAGATATTGGAGGAACGCACACTAATTAGATCCATATACCTTCCTTCCCAAATACAGTAATTTTCTCAAGTATGCTTAGTTGAAGTAGATTCATGCATTTATTCAATGTTAGCTTGCACTGCCTTTTTTTGTTTTTCTGAGGAAGCTACTAATAGAGGCCAAGAAACTACATTAGTTATTCGTAAAAGCTCTATATTTTTAGACCATTCTTATCCTAACCAAAATACATCTAATAAGAAACGAACTGATCTTCCTAATATTACTTGTTGAGTTCAGATGTATTATCACCCAGATTTAATCATTTTAGCTTCACTAAAGCAAACTCGTAATTTGTTTAGGATGAAACAAGATTGTTAAAATTTTAAGAGTTATCATATATTTTTTGCAAAGTAACTACATCTTTTTAATAAATACTAATTACTAATCGCTGTCACAGATAGTCAGCTCTACCTTTTTCTGAAGTTATTGCCACTAGTGAGAAACTAATAAACCTAGTTTAACTTCGTTGTAACAGACTAGTAACATGCTAGGAAAGGCAATTCAGTAGGCACAAATTATATTTTAGATTCTTTGGTCCTTCAAAATAAATAAAAAATGTAAATCTCAAGGAAAAGCTGTTTATTATATCATTCACAAATAGCAACATAATGGCATATTTAAAGATAAAAAAGAGTATACAACAAAAACATTTTCATCTCACTAGAACCCTAGATTGATTACATTTTCCTGAATATGGACTTATATGCTTAAGAATCATCGCATACAATAATTGCAACATCATAATTCTTTTCAGAAACTTGCAAAGATGGAAAGATATGAAGAAATTCTAATGGACAGTAGCTATGTATAATTCTGAAATAAAACACATAACCAGTATACAAGTTTTCAGCTTACCCATCACAAATGACAGTATCACAATCAAGGCATGTTGCCAAATTCGATGAGACACGGCATATATTACAACTTGCTGCCAACATTGTTTTACTAATTTGGTGGCATCTGCACATGACCGTCAATGATTAAATGCTGAAACACTGTAAAAGTATTCATGCCATACTCGTCTAAATAGATAAAATAACAAAATACAGTGATAACCATGTGAAATAAAATTGAACTAAAAATAGGACAGAAATATAAATAGAAAGTTCCAAACCTTCTATATAGTCCAAAAAGATCCTTAGGAATGGGATTTGATTTCCTATCTGCTACAGTGGCCTAGGTCAAAAGGAAAAAAGGAAGAAACTTTAACAGACTTTTACATATTCAAATATATATTTATGGAATGGAACAACTAAGCAGCTGAAATATTATGCCTGAAAAGCATTAATGACAAACCTGGATGCTAGTATTCACTGTACAGTCTTCAGCTAGATGCCCAGGTTTTTGACATTTCCAACTACAATAAAACAACATGCTGTAAACATACACTAATCCAGGGAAGCATAGAATATATCCATTTGCATGGATGTGAGCAATGTAAATGCTCTCATAATAACTAAGGATGGGGATGTTGATATTTTAAGTTTTCGGAGCAATACAATTGGTATTAAAAATAGGTCAGCATCAGTGTTGTATCAGAAAAGTTAGTTGAGTAGATGAGCAGATAATTATAAATGACTTGTCAATCAGTTTTATCCTTCCATGCCAATTGGTCAACCAGAAGAGCTCATTTTGACACTAAGGATGGGATATTTGAAGCAGAATTATACCATTCATAAGTACAAAGGCTTGATCTTGCTTTTGTCCAGAGATGCCGGTTATAATCCCATGTACTCTCACCAAACACAGGCACCGTCAAACCATAATCAAGTCTGGCTGAAGAGCAATCTTGAACTTGGTCATGAGAGGAGCCCTGAGATCATCAGGAATTAAAAAAGAAAACATTTAGAAAGCAGAACATGTGGAACTCATATCATAGATATGAAACAATAAAAGCACCTCATTATGTCGAACAATTTCCAAGAGTTCCTTTTTGCACTCCATACTACAAATGTCATCGTCTGTCTACAAAGCATGTCAATGTTAAAATGACCAGTCATTGCACAAAGCACACCACATTATATAAAGTATCAGCTAACATGAGTACAAATATCACATAGCTCACCTCATCGCATATATATTCTCCATATCTACCACATATGAGGCAAACAGGTTCTCCAGGAAGAGGAAACCGTTGTTCATTTCTGCTTTTGACTCCATCAAATTCATTTGTGTCCCCTAATTAATGCCCCAATTCAAATAAGACATTTAGGACATTATGATTCTAATATGTAAATAAAATAAGCTGTAACAAAAAGACTTGCAAACATGCATATCAAGAAACTAACCACAAGTGAGAAGATCCTGCTTTCCCTCACATTCTAAAGGGAGGCTGTCATCACCTAAGCATCCATGAAGATGATAGAAAGTTAACAAAAACAAAATAGTATTTTTCTTAAAATTTTTCCAAAGAAACGAGCCTGGCTGATCAGCAAACTAATCATGCACTGTACAAGAAGAACAACACCGTAACAATGCTTGCCTTCAGCAGAATAAAATATATTCTTGAGAAAGGCAGAATAAAGATTGATGGCCGTCGAATGTTGAAAGAATCTATTGAATCCAAGATATCATTTCCAAGTTTCCAATTTAATTCGTTTAAACAAGAGACAAACTAACTGCATATGTTGAAGTTCGAGAAAGACTGAATTAGAAGGGCTGAAAGCTAATGATGAATAGGATGCAAAACTGAATGATGAACAAGTGTGATTCTGAAAAATGAATTAATTGGTTCACATGGTCTTCTCAATCACTATACAATGCCTATCTTCACATGGTACATCCGACTGCCAGTTTCATTCTCTTTGCATCTTACTAACATAACTGCTCTCATATTTCAACAGTATATCATTGACGTAAAATGTTTCATAAACTTACTAGTATAATCCACCAAGCTCATGGCAGAATTAGGGTTCCCCTGCCACAGAGAAACCAAAACATCAAGAACAGAAGATGGAAGAGAGAGATAGAGAGAGCAAATTGAAAGATATCAGCCCAGCCACAGTAACTGAATTACCAAAACATCTTCAGTAAATTTTACGTAAGGCTGGGACGAACCGACTTCTTTCCTGCTCGAGACAAAACAAATGAATTACCATGAGCTGGAAACATTGCATTGGATGTGGCCTTATATGTCAAATTCGATAAGATTAAGGGAGCAAAACATAACCATACTTGCCTTCTCTTTTCAATGTAATCGTGATGCAACATAGAAACGTCATTCTCTTCGGAGTCAGCTTTATTGGTTTGCCGTGGGCTCTGATTCCGGCGACGTTTCTGGGTGGGCTTTTTCTCCTCGGATTCGGCGGGAACATTGCCGGTGGCGACGTTGTAAGCTATAAATGAGAAAGCCAGATGCCTAACTATGAATTAAAATGAATATAAAATGATTAAAAGCAAAAGAATTGAAGCGAAGCTTGACCTCTGAGGTTCTGAAGAACGGAGGAAAGACTGAAGTCTTTTTTGTAGGAGATAGATGGTTTCTTGTAGAAATTGGTTCTCGTTCCCATTCTCTCGTTCTATCTGCGTCGGAATTTCAATATGCAGAGCCTCACAGCCAACTGATTCCAATCAACGAGAGAGAAAGAAACCGGTGAAGAATCTGAGTATGCCGCGAACAATACAATCATAACATGCCACAATCATCACACTGAACAATTACCAACTAATATGTGATAGAAGCTAGAGAAAATTTATGATTGGTTGGAGGGGAGGGAGTAGGTGGGAAAATTATTTTAAGACTACATTGAACAAATTGTTATTAATGAAAAAAATATTTTTTTTGTTTAGAGTATATTTTAGTAATATTAAAAAATTTTTATGGACAATTTTGTAAAGATGAGAGAAAAAATTTCTCTCTCCACTTTCCCTTCCACTCCCTTTCCTCCCCTTCCCTCAAACCAAACATGCTGTAAGACAGGAATTGAAGATTCTAAAGCCAGGATCTGTAACTCTAGCCAAAGCATAGTAAACTTTTAGGTAATATTCTCATATATCTCATAAAACATAACAACATAGATTTATAATAAGGTTCAGTAATCATAACTACCTAGAACTTCTTATAATAACTCCTCTAAAAACTAACTAATGGATAAGATAACAATAACTTCTAAATAATACTCTCTCTGGTCCTTATTATAAGGCACCAACTATCTTTTCTCACAAACCAAGAAAGTGGAAGTTAAGTTATTAAATGAGCCTAAAATTAAAAAAAGTTTCCAACTTTATCCCTACTTTAATGATGTAGAATTAAAGGAGTTTGTTAAAGTAAGGGCATAATAGGAAAATGGTAATAAATAAGTTAGTTAAATATAGTTGGTGCCTTATAAAAAGGACAAAAAATTATGGGTAGTTGGTGCCTTATAATAAGGACTAGAGAGAGTAACTTCTCTTATCATGTGTCTTTCTCTTAGAATACACTAAAAGAGGACATATGTCCCTATCAATACCCACCCCTAGGAAAATAGTCTTGTCCTCAAGGCTGGTAGAAGGAAATTTCAACCAATTTTGCATTTGCAAGATGTTCTTCTTCTGCACTTTCAATCAAACCATCTACTTGATCAGATACTTCCATTATTTTCAATGTTGAAGATGAACAGCGATGGCCAGGGGGAAATTTGTCACCACAGCGGAAGCACAACCCCTTATTTCGTCTATATTCTTTTTCGCTCTCTAAAAGTCGCGAGCCTTGCGAAGTTGTCAGAAAGTGACGCGAGTTGGCTAACTGAATTGGTTTCGGAAAATTTGAATTTTGGAGATTTGAATTTTGTTGATAAACCAATGTTGCCACACTAATAGGGTATGACGTGTTCGAATTTGGAATGGATCCTTGATTTGCAACGCCTATTGGATTCGTTGTTATAGGATTTCCGATATTTGAGGCATGATAATAGCTGAACGAGTTGCGTGTGGAGGAGTCATATTCTCGACTGTGATAATCAGTGCCACGTGTATTAGTGTAGTGCTAATTGGGTCGCTGGACAATTTGGGACTATAATTTTGACTCAAACTCCAGCTCAAGACTGACTGCCTTATAAACTGTTCGAGGTTTATGGATTTTCACGTCTGATTGTAATTCTTCCTTGAGGCCATTGATAAATACTCTCAGGAGACAAATGTTCCGACCAACCTGAAAGTGGAAGAAATCACCAAGAGGGGGGTGAATTGGGGATTTTAAAAATTCTTTTCAACTCTTAAAAATAAAGCTTAAGAAATGAATAATAAAAGAATAGAGAAAGAAAAGCTTAGACACACAGAATTTATACTGGTTCGGTCTCAACCTTGACCTACGTCCAGTCCCCAGATACCTTCCGGGTGTTTCCACTAGTTCAACAGGTTTTTAACTACAACAATGAAGACAAGACACAATCCTAATCACCTAGGACTTGCTCCCCCTTACACTTTGTAATTAAACAACCTAACTCACAGGTTCCACAACCTTGAGTTTACACAACCAAATGCTTTAAAAGAATTTCAATCTCTCAAAAGAGTGAATATTGATAATCATTGAAGAACAGATCAAAGAATCACAATACAGACTCAAAAATGCAAATGTGTTCAAGTGTAGCTTCGTTGTGTGTCTTGCTTTGAGTCTTCATAGTCTTTTATAGCCTAACTAGATGAGCTAGCCGTTGCAATATCTTCTTCAACGTTCAGTTGCAAATCTGGAAAATTATAGTTGCAAATTTTGCTCTGTTCTTTCAATTCTTTGCTGAAATCCTGGAATATGTTGTTGCAGAACGTCTTCCAGATTCTTTGTAATTCTATGATCTTAATTTGACCGTTTGAGGTGATCTTAATGTGTTCCAATGGTCTGAGCTAAACATTTGGGATAAGGGAGAAGAATCAACCTTGTTCTTGGTTCTTTATTTAATGCACTTATTCTGGATCTTGATTTCGCCTTGATGTTGTGATGAACCTGTCTGAAACTTATCAAAAACTTGATCAATAATGTTAGAAATAATAATGCAACAAGATATGATAATTTCAGATTAACCCATAATGATTTTGCAGATTGATTTGATCTGGTTTTCAAAAGTTACCGATGCAAACTCGAGTTGGTTGTTCTAGACTCGAGTTTGAGGTTCATCCAGAGAGCAAGGTATGTTTGAAAGTTTCCTAAACTCGAGTTGACAAGTAACTGACTCGAGTTTGGTTCTTACAGAGAGGAAAGTCGCCAGTTGATCCTGAATGAGATTTTGAACACATGGCTAAACTCGAGTCATTTAGTGACTGACTCGAGTTTGAAGCTTTTATGAAAATCTTAAGTTTAAGTTCACAACTTCAAAACTGGAGTTTAGAAATGCAGACTGAAGTTTACAAGACCTGAAATATTGCATAGCTCTCTGTATGATCCAGACTCGAGTTTTGATATTTAAAACTCGAGTTTCAGTGAAAACTGAAACCTTTGAAAAATCTTTTTGTGTAAATTGGAGTTTCCATTCTTCAAACTGGAGTTTTCAAATCAGTCATTTACTCGAGTTTTTTTCTGTTTGAGCTAAACTCGAGTCACCAAAATCTTGACTCGAGTTTCAGTGTGAACTGAAACATTTGAAACATCTTTGAAGGCTCAAACTGGAGTTTTCATTTTCAAAACTGGAGTTTAGAAATCATGTAATAACTCGAGTATTTTCAGTTTGTCCTAAACTCGAGTCTCCAGAATCCAGACTCGAGTTTCAGTGGTAGCTGAAACTTTGAAAACATCCTATTAATCTTAAACTGAAGTCTCTGAAATCAAAACTAGAGTTTACAAAATAAACAAGAGCTCGAGTGTCTCTGTTATAACCCAGACTCGAGTTTCAATTGAAAACTTTAAACTTGAAGACTTTTGTATTTGGTAAACTGGAGTTTGTGGATATAAAACTGGAGTTTTGAAATTTTGATATAGCATTGAAACTTCTGTTTGATCACAAACTCGAGTTTCCAAAACATAGACTCGAGTTTACAATTCTTAAGAATTTTGATTGCTCTCTGTGTAATGCAAACTCGAGTTTGTCTTACATAAACTGGAGTTTGGCCAGCTTTGTAAAAACTGAGCTTCTGTCTGTCAAGTCCAAACTCAAGTTTTGTTCCCTAGACTCGAGTTTGCCTTAAACAGTAAGTTTTACAACTTACCAAAGACAAACTTCAAATTTAGTTTACAATTGTCAGTTATCATCAAAACACATAGAGAACTAACACAACCTTGTACTTGGGCTTGTCGCCTAACAAATTCTTGCTTATACTCGCTTACTGATTTCAATTGCTTGATGTTGCAAAGATAGGCATCAAGATTTTACACTCCGCTGGACCAAATTGTTCTTGAAACACTTGAATTAATTCTTCCCAATGTCTTATCGTTCTCCCCAAAGAAACCCAAGTAAAAGTGTCTAATGCGTCTCCTTCTAAATTAATCGCTGCTACATCCACCTTTAAATCTTCAGGAGTTTGGTAATATCTAAAGTGTTTTTCAACTTTCAAAATCCATCCTCTTGGGCCCTCCCTCGTATTTTGGAAAGTCAACTTTGGAATAAGGTAATTTAATTGAATTCCAATTCCAATACTGATTATCCATCTCGACTTCCTCGGGTTCCCCATAAATGTTCCGATTATTATGGCTTGTTTCTCCTTGAACCATTATTGGGGCCTTCTGCTTCTTCAAGATAATAATTTTTGAATTCATGATGGTCAATTGCGCAAGAATTGCTGCTAATTGTTGCTGACTGGGTTCCTGATGCGTTTGTGGGGGCTGCTGTACTAAAATTACAGCAGGATCATTTTGTGGAATTGGTGGGTGTTCGGTGTTCTGATTTGTGTTTAATGGAGAATCATTCTCAAAGGAAGATTTTCTAGTGTTAACCATGGTATCTACAAGTTCAAAGATTCACTGCTTTTATACCAAATTGATAGAACTTAGAGAAAATTAAGAGAGGAATTGAGGATTCTAGAGCCAAAATCTATAACTCTAACTCTAGCCAAAGTACAGTAAACTTTCATGTAATATTCTCATATATCTCATAAAACATAACAATACAGATTTATAAGGTTCAGTAATCATAACTACCCATAACTTCTTATAATAACTGCTCTGAAAACTAACTAATGGATAAGATAACAATAACTTTTAAATAATAACTTCTCCTATACACATGTTTTTCTCCTAGAATACACTAAAAGAGGACATGTGTCCCTATCAATATGATAATATAGCGATTAGCATTTCACAAGGAGCACAAAACACATTGGATGCAAGTTCAAGCGCCGCCAGAATTATCTAGCATATCACACATGAAGTGTTATAAATCACCTCCCAGGAAATATACTTGTGTCTTCTTCTCAAGTCTCCACCGATTCAAGGCATCTCACAATCAATATTATTTTCTTGTTTGAAAAATTTCATTTAAATACCAATTGAATTCATAAAATCTTTAACCTATTGGATTTGTTAAAAGATTGAGAAGCAATGAGGATTATGTAAATTTAGGTGAATTTCTCTCTTTCCCTTAATTTTTAAATAAATAAAAAAATATGACCTTTGTCTAAAGGCCATCATGTCCAGCTTAAGATTCAACAAGAGGTTCCTTTTTTTTTTTGTGGGGTTGAATTTTTTTTTTTTTTGAAAAAAAGATTCAATAAAAGTGAGAATGTGAGGTTTGAACTCACCTCACTTTATGGGATGAGTTACAAGTTTCGAATGATAATTACTAATTCGTTAATGATATTTACAAGTTTCGTAAGGATAATTGCTAATACTTTCATTTCATCAGATTTTTTATAAGTTGTTACGGATTCAAATATTAGACACATTCAAGGTAAGACTCAACAAGAAATAACCAATATAACAAAGAGGTGATGGTACAACGTTTGGACTTAGAGGCATAAGAGACCCACAAGTTCAAACCATAACCCTAAGGTAATCTCTATAAATAGGAGGTTAAGCCACACAAGCTCTAGACTTTGCCTCTATTCGGCATACACAGAGAACACACTCCAACTCTCTCAGGTTAAACGTCCATCGACGACAAGTGGACTTTGATCCCTCTGGTTATGGGTATCTAGGCCTTGTTCCTAGGTCAAGGTAAGTCGGATATAACTTGTTCTATAATAGAACATTGGCCGGCGCCGACCGTGGGGATCGTTAAATTCGATCCGTGACCAAAGATACAAGAAACAAATCAGATACCATTGAACAGGCAGTTGAATAAACCAAAAAAAAACAAATCAAGAATTGCAGTTTATCTTCGATTCCCGTGACCAATGGTTAATACCAGAAGAAGCAGCAGTGAGTCAGATCTGGGTAGTTGCCTGAAAATCACCAGCAACAATTACATCTACGAAACCCAAAAAAAAAATCAACTCACATTTTGACCTAAACCGTTGCCGCACCTGCCAAAACTCGATTCATTCAGCTAAGGAGGGGATTGCCGATGACGATGAACGGAAAGAGAAGAGGGTTTCAAAGAGATCGAATGACAACGGCCACCAAGCTGAATTTATGAATCGCATCAGTTTCAGCACATCGTCATTGGTTAGCAAGGTGTTGCTTCGTACGCCTCTAAATCTTCAGAGATTAGGACAATTCAAGCTGCCCTGTGCCGAAACGGATTCGAACCAAGGTATAATCAGATGCGCTCATCGCTTCCTAAGATCATCGGCAGGAGCTTGTTATTTTCATGGGGCATGAGATAGTCCGATCGGATTTAAGGAGGCAATTACCAGTACCGCCACGCCAGTGAAGGCAAAAATATGGGGAAGAAGACGAAGAAGCCTGGGAAAGGCAAGGAAAAACAGAGGGGGAAAAAAAAGGAAAGAAAGAAGTGGGCCAATTTCGCTGATGATTGAGAGGCCAATTAGGCCCATATGTAAAATGTTGGGCAATCAGAAACCCAGGAGAAAGAATCTCAAAGCCTCGTCATGGCGCCACAAATCAAGAACTTTCGAGATTTTACCCGCATAGTCATTTCAATGACGTGTCAACATTCCATTGCGCATTTAACGTGATATTGCCTTTTTTTTTTTTAAGTTAAGGTTCTTTTCATGAGTTTCTCCTTTATTCTGAAATGCTCGCGCGGTGACGGAATTAAAAGCAGAGGAGAAAAGAGCTTGCAAAGAGACTAAGACCTTTTCGCCAGAGGACGATATCGGTGCTATATTGGTATTCCTTAATCTCTTCTCAGACTGTTATCATTATGAAATGTGCTGAGTATGTTCATGATAATCAAAACACCGTGCAAAGACATCCTATTGAATTCACAGGCTATGCTTTGTTCATTATTTCTACTCTATTTACTGTCAAAAAATTTTGTACATACTGAACTTTGATGGCGGCTATGTTCATACTTTTTCAAACAACGGTTTTCTTATCTGGAAATTGATCCATGTGAAGGAAAAAAGAAGTTCCTCGCGTACTTTGCTACGCATATAGTAAAAATTGATCTTTTTAAGTTCCCAAGCACTTGTCTCCGCGCTTCAAACCCATTCTTCTGCAATGGATCTACTCCTTGATCTACAGAAAGTTTGTGGATATTAGTATTCAAATCCAAATGAGCTGCGTGCTATGCTGGAAATTTTGAATTTTACAAGTGATCAGATTATTGAGGGAAACACACTCGATAGATCTAACTGGAAATTTGAAACCATAGTTCCAGATGATGGCTGTAAGCTCGTTCATTCAACATCATGTGTCTATGTTGACTCCTATGGATCTAGATATATCAATTGTATTGATATTTGCAAAATAAGATTTATCCGCCCAGATCTCTTAGAGCAAGTATGCAATATGATGGGCATTTAAAAATTGTCCGAAGTTGTTCTAGAGGAAATTGATAAGAATGAGTAGTTGCAGACTTTAGATTCTGTGGGATGCGTTTCACTTGTGACCATCAAAAAGAAGTTATCATAAAGTTCGTTTTAGATTGCTGTATGGACCATTGTTAATAGCATGGGCAGTTACATTCCTGTAGTTAATAGCCTAGTTTTGGGTACGATACAATCCTTACCGAAAATCTGCAATTTGTTAAGAATCTTAAAACGAGATTTTTGGTCTTGCCCAAATTGGTGGATATTACTAGTGTGGGTATAGAATTCATTGTACCAGAATGAAGAAGTTTCAAGTGTCCATAAGGCTAAGAAGGAGGGAAAGTCCGGTGAAAGCTGGCGAATTCATGCTGAAAAAGCAACTCATGACGAGGGAGCAGCGAGGTTGTACTCGTGGCACAAGAAGTGCACAGCTGATCTCAAGGAATGATTACATATTCCAATAAAAATAGTGAAAATATGCTAATGGAACCACTTTCAAAAATAGGATATATATAAACTTTTTGTTTGTTGGGTCAGCTTGTGAAGTTCAGGTTCATTGAAGAACACAAGAATCGCCTCCAGAAGAGTTTATACATTTCTATTCATGGCTGAAAATAATTTCTATCCTGTTGAGGCTCTATGGGCAAAGTTATTGCAGGAAATTACCTATATATCACAAATAGAACAGTTCAAGTCAACATAATCCAATTATCATTAATGGTATTTTAATGTATGTGTGTCTATATATATATATATATATATATATATATATATATATATAAAAGGAATCAAGTTGGGCCAACCCCAACTTCTCACTTTCATTGAATCTTTTTTTTCATAAAAATAGATTCAACCTCACCAAAAAAAAAAAAACCTTGCCAGATTTCAGGCCATTGGAGCCCAGGCTATCGGCGATTGCAAGTCATTTGGTGGCTAGCCATGGTGGCCCTCTCGCGAGAGTAATTTTTTTTAATTTATTTAAAAACTAAAGGCAAAAAGATAAATTCACCCTAATTTACATATTCCTTATTGCTCTATATGCATTCTCAGTTTTTTAAAAAATTCAACGGATTTCTGAGAGTTTTGCAAATTCAAATGGTATTTAAATAGAATTTTCCATTTTTGTTTGGTAACCTCCATTTTGTTGCCCCAAGTTTTTTTTAGCAATCTTATATTATATTGGAAGTGAAAAAAATGAAGCAATTTTGCCCTAATTGTTATTCTAATTAATTTTGTCCGTTAGTTATTTAGTTGACAAAATATACTGAGGTGACAGTCTATATATCCTCCACATCACTTTTATTAAAATGCAAATTTGTCTAGAAGTTTTAAATCTAACTTTGAAAAGAAAAAAAGTAGATGAAATATAAATTTTTTTTACAGATTTTCACCTTAATAAAAATGGCTTGATAACATGTAGACTACTAGTAGTCAACTGATAATTAAAATTAACTGGGATAACTGCTAAAAAAAAAAAGTAATCTATTTTTATACTTTTATAATAAAATTCTGCCTTGCTAAAAAATTTTAAACAAAAATGTCTCTTAACACAATATAAAACCGTAGTTACAGCTTAATGTATGCATTCTTTGTTGCTCCAAAGTGTGTGTGTGTATATTTATTTATTTATGAGTTATATATTCATAGCGCCAATATAAAAATTTTTGCCTCTTTATTCTTGTTCTTAAAAACAATTTTTGTTTTAAAAAACTTAAAAGCAGACCGGTTTCTCTTAACACTAATGATTTTTGTGTGTTTGGCATGACTTTAACCTAACAATATCGATTCTAAGCAAAAAAAAAATAAATAAATAAAACCTAACAATATCGAAGGATTGGGATAGAGGAATCAGATGCCTTGCAAACTGCTGAACCACTTATCTAGGGTAGAGTGAGGATAATATTGGAAAATTCCAATTTCCTTCAGAGCGCAGTATAAGATCTGACAGCTTCAAGTCAAATTATGCCAAACTAGATTGTTGCATAAGCCACCAGAGCCTGTTGTTTAAAGAAATGGAAGAACCATCACCTACCTACCTGCTAGATCAAATGATTTGTTACCACATTACCCAATCTGAGTATATACCTCTACAGGGTTGAGCTATTGGGACAAGTTTGAAGATATAATTTTGTTCAAGATCTAAATATTTCTTGAGCATCACTTGACTAAGTAAGGAAGATCTGTCGAACACAACTTGCTACAAGTGTCCAGTTAGTAAAGCAGAATTAAAGGCTTTCAATTATACAATTTGCTTACCACCACTAACTAATGGTATACATAACTCATTCCATCAGAGCATATGAGCCTTTACTGAAGTATATGACCGCTCCAAGAAAAAATTCTCATTGGTCATAATTTTTTTTACATCAAAAGAAACTGAAATTGTTGATTGTCATTAACGCTTTACTCCAATTTCACCATCTAAATTCTAAATTAGCCTATATTGTTACAGTATTTTGATTATTTGATTTTCTTTTTTATTTTTTCCATTCAAGTGGATAACATTTAACCATAAAAGACTAAAGCAGTAGTATCATACAATACAATATGATTACAATTATGATTTTCCCAATCTTTTAACTCCAAGCTAAAGAATAGTCTTGGTTGATTTTTTGAATCCCATATGTAATTTGACTTTGTGAGAATAAAAACAAAATTATCAGAACTCTGTCTTTCAAATTTCATGTCTCTACTAGTCATTCAACAATGACTTGGTTAATTAACATTTCATTACTTTTTAGGTTAAATGGCTATTTTGCCTTGGAAGTTGACAAGAAGGGGTAACTTTGTTTTAAAAGTTTTTTGGGGTACAATATTGCCCTAAAAGTTTCTAAATCATAAATTTTTCCTTAACCGTTATTTTAATTAAATTTAGTCATTGATTAACCAAATATGTTAAGTTTAATAGTCCATGTGTTATCTATGTCATTTTTGCTGATAAGCAAATTTGCTCTGCAAGTTTTCACTTATGAGCAATGCTGCCCTGAAAGTTTATAAATTATAGCAATGTCACCCTAATAGTTATCTAGGTTAAATTTGATTGTTATTTGACTGAATATATTGAGTTGGCATAATGAACAACACTAAAGAAGAAGAAATTACATATGAAGAAGGAGCTCACATTCGCCAAAAAGTAAAAAAGAAAAAGTTTCAATCACTAAATGCATAACATGCCAAGAAAGATTGCTGAGAACAAGGACATCACAAACTCTTCATTGTTGTACCCCATCGATGACAATATAAGCAAGTACCTCTTTAATTTTCTCTTCACCACATAAGACGTTTTTACTTCTTTGATTGTCTCTAATCCTTCAAACGAGATGCATTTTTTCTAAAAACAAATTTACATATTTTAAAATCTAACTTTGAAGGAAAATGAAGTAGATGACCATGTACTTGCCAAATAAACATATTTGGTTAACTAACGGGTAAACTTAACTTGAATAATAGCTATGGTGAAATTGATACAATTTGGAAATTTTTAGGACAACATTATTTCTAAGTGAAAACTTCAGAGGCAAATTTGCACCTAAGCCTGAAATAAAATTGATATGGATGACACATGGACTGCTAGCTCAACATATTTGGTTAAACTATTTGTCAAACTTAACTAAAATAACCACCAGTGCAAAATTACTATGATTTTGAAACTTTCGAGATAACATTGCACCTTAAAAAACTTCTTAGACAAAATTGCCCCCACCTTGTTAACTTTCGGGGAAAAATAGCCCTTAAACCTTTTTTTTTTATAGAAGATAATTTATTGATAAAATAATACTACATAAAAAAGGCTTCAATAGCTTAATCTATCACAATAAGCTAATGTGAAGCCCAACAATAAAAAAAAAAGCTTATACCCCCATATACTTAAGGGAACTTTGCAGAAGACTCAAGGGACTATCCCGAGACCGAGACAAGGAACAATTCTTGGGACCTGATAATCTCGATTCCGGCCCAGACTTTGAACACGTCTATTGATACCCCCTTATGAGTCGAACATCATTAGCTTTTTCTCTCCTCTATGAGAGCTTTTTCTCCTTTGTGAGAACCTTCTCCATTTTGTGACATCTCCTCCCTCCCGTAACTTAACTGTCTTCGTGGAAGTTCCTGTGCCTTTCTCCCAACCAGATAAGAAGCTATCCTTCTTATTTTGTTCGATATTATCATCAGATGGAGAAAGATCAGCATAACAGTGGAATCAAGCGCGTCACTAAAGTGCAATTGGATCTTAAGCCTACTAAAACTGTACAGACGGGACGTGCCTTAATGCATGCTTGGGGGGGGGGGGGGGGGCGGGCTGCTGAGTTGTTGCGTGATTTGTGCCTCTGCTCCATAAGGGTCTGTCTGTCTGTGTGTTTATATACATATACATACATATATCTATATATATGAATCGCATGCGTACTACTGGAAGGGAATGGGGGTGATTAAATATGATATAAAATATATATACTATATACAACAATGCTTGATGACATCATCTGCACTTTAGCTACTTTATGTATATATAATATGCAAAACATGCCTTGGTGGAAGGAAGGTGTTTATTTGATATAGGTATTAAGTAATCAAATATCATGCCTTGCGTCAGTGGCTAATTGCTGGACATTTAAATCCATATGGGACAAAACAAGACAAAACAAAAATGAGATGTTGAATAAAATATACATATACGCATGCACTTTAGTTGTTTTGCTGTTACGTTTTTAATTCAATGAATATATATATATATATATATATATATATATATATATATATATATATAGACACACACATTATATTCCTGTGTGAAGGCATAGGTGAGTGTGTGTATATCTATATATATTAATAATCTTGTGTGTATGTGTGTATGAATATGTATCAATAGAGCATAATTTTCATAAGAGGTAGTATTTATTAAATTAATTATGGAGTCATTTATTTACTAAGCTCAAATTGCTATTTATACATTTATAAAACTTATTTTGTTATTTGGTTTTTGTATTTAATGAACCCCTGACTTAAAATGTTAGTATTGTGTTGTTATTGGGATAGTTTCATGTAATTTAAATTAATTCTAGAATAATAATAATAAAAGTAAAGTAGCAATAATAAGATAAATAATTAATAATTAATATTATTATTAGAAAAAGAGGAATAAATAATAAATAGAAAAAGAGGGTTATTAATTAATAATAAATTGAAAGGAAAAAATTTATTGTTACAATGGTCTTTCTAATTTTTTAGTAATTTGCCACTTCAAGAATTCCAAATTTATTATTTAGGTTTGTATATTTTTAATATGTAGAGTTATTAATTGTTAGAAAATTTATTTGTATAGATCAAATTGTGGAGTGTATTTGAGTTTTGGAATTAGGAGTAGTGTGAAAGTAGTTAGCTTGGACGAGAGGTAACTACTTTTCACTTGTTATAATTATTAATATTTTGCTATTGAGTATTTGTTAAACTGATTATGATTGTTTTTAAATAAAAATTGCCATGTGGAAATTTTTATGAGTTGAATTACATGTATCAGAAACTGATATATAATGATATGACATTGTGAATATTCTAGAAATTTCCCTGTTAAATTATGATGATAATTATGGAAAGGGATGATTTGGGAAAAGATGGAGTAGCTACTTCCACCACGTGGTGAATGCCTCCATTGGTACACGATGGTTGACCTTTTTATTGTCCCAACAGTTCAAGAGGGACTAGCCCAACAGTTCAAGAGGGGAAAAGACCCATGGTCTGGGACAGGTGCTCTTAGAATCTTGGCCGGTCCTTATCATTTGATCAGTTAGCTTTTAGAGTAACCAGTAACATGGGTGTAACTTAGCCCATGGGTCTAGTCGAAGTGAAATAAGGCGGTTTGGCTGGTGTGTAGGGAATGGATATTTTAGGAATTGTTGTAAAAAGAAATTTGAAATACTTATTATTATTATTATTTGATACCTCATTTATGATATGAAATTTTTGTGATACGAATATTGATAAAAAGTAATGCTAATATTTTGTTTATAAATTGTTCCACTTGGCACTTCACTAGCACATGTTGATATGCATAATGAGCCGGACTGATGGTTACAAAATTTTTCCCAGATGATAAGTCCGGTCCAGGTCCTTCAGGGAAGCCGACAGAAGCGTAGTGTATTTAATACTAGTAGGACTTCTGTCTGTCTTTTGTTGTATGGATAACTGTATATTGCCACACATTAGGGCTTGAGAGGTTTTCAAGGCATCTTTCACAATTAAAGCATGTAGAGACCAAACATGTGAAAAATTTCTATTGAATATAAAAAGATAAGGATTAGAGATGCTCATGTTGGTTTGGCAAATTTTTGAATGATCGATGAAGTCCATTTGCTTGCTTGTGGTTGGGCTTCCTTCCATAATCAACAGGTTAAGCTAATTGCTCACTTGTATTGGCAATGATAATATTCCTTGGAATGCTTTAGCCAACACATTCTTCTTGATTGATCGTCTAGGAATTTTTCCTTAGTTGAGATAGCTTTCTCCTTGTAGTATGATGAGGAAAGTTCTTACAGAGACCAGATTCTCCTGCCACGATTTAACACTTTCTTGCAAAAGAGAATTATTAGTGCAATCAAAATATTCCTTTCTATATGATATTTTTCAAGGTAAGATAAAAGGAAACTATGATATTAACTCATTATCAAAACTACTAAAATATGTCGAATGCAGATTAGCCAAATATATATATATATATATATTTAAAGAAAATTCTTCAAGGAAGATGAGCTTTTAGGATATAAAAATTCATGTGAATATGAAGCTCTCCCATGATGAATGCATAAAAAAATAATGTGATACCAAAGGTATGAAATCACAAGATTTTCGGTTGAAAATTTAGAAAGGCATGATTGAGGATCATGATTGGAGTTATAATTAACTGCTTTGAGGAAATTTGAGGTCGCCTCGTGAAAAAGGAACACGACGAAGGAAGCTGATGATGACTGGAGGTAAAATGCCTTGATGCATATTGCCTAGAGGCAATTTTTAGGTACCTAGAGGCATGCTTTAACTGGAGGCACGAAATAGGCAAGATATATGACTGGAGGCAAAAAGAAAATTCAACCATAATTACGAAATTGCCATTGGGTGTATCTCAAAGGATGTGTTCCTGAAGTTAAACAAAATACCTTGAGGCAATTATGACTTTCCTTGAGGCATGAAGGAAATTTCAACAAAATTATGATTTTGCCGAACGTTTGTAATAAAGGAATTCTATCTATCCTCAAGACAACAAAGATAATTTTGTGTCACTCGAGTACTTCTCTGTTTACAGTCGAGTACAGTTGTAATGATCTTTCCTTAAAGATTGCTTGATCCTATATTACTTGAGTACTTTGTGTGAATACTTGAGTATTTACATTTTCAGGCTTTGAAGCGGTCTCTGTCTTGTTATTGCTCGAGTATAAGACAATAATACTCGAGTATGAACATGATTCTTCATTCTCTGATGCGTGGAACCCGATATTACTCGAGTACATAAGTGGGATACTCAAGTATATTTTCTTAAAATATGCTGCAGACACTTAAAATAGTAAATGATCTTAGACTAATCAGTACTCAAATACTATATGGAAGTATACGTGGATATTGGCCCAATACTTGAGTAATTGAGTATTTTAATGATTGAAATAAAAAAAAAAAATACCGCATATCAAGTGTGTAATGTGAACAATTGATCCTTGGAAATTCGCCACTTGGGGTGATGATTTAGGATTGATTTTTGCCACTGATTCTTCATATATTTTATTGTGGTTGTCGGCAAAGTTTTCTCAAAGGATATAGACTTCAATGGTCTTCTGTTTGATATTTGAGTGATCCTCCTTTTCTTATTCTGCTCAAGATATTTGAAGGGTACTTCATGGTAGTCCATTCTTGAGACAGAATGTATTCCTCTTGCTTTCAACCATTGCTTCTTTTGATTTTGCTTTGTAACTTCAGCAATGGGTCCTCCGAGAATTCTCTGGTTTGATATTGTCACTTTGCTCCTATTCATTGGTGCACGAGAAGCTCTTGGCTTCTTCTTCTTCTCTGTACATTTATGTCCATTGTGTTTCAAATCATCCTGCACATATATAGCACTAGATGGACATTTTGGTACCCAGTTATACTTGGGTCCTTGATTGTTAGAATTGAACTTTGCGTGTCCTTTCGAAACCCAAACAAATTTATTCCTCATATTATAATTTCTTCTAATATAGCAAGTGTGAGAAATATGACCAGATTTTTCACAATAGTTGCAAATAACATAATGATGCTTATTATGAGCAATTTTGCAAATACTGTGCTCGTTGAGTGGATGCACTATCAAATAACTCTTATTTGTAAATTCTTTCTTCCCATATGATTTTCCAGCATGATTTTCGAAAACATTTTTGTTTTTCAAATTTGAATCAATAATCGGTTGAAAAACAATTTTATGCAAATGTTCAAAATTACTTTTCTTAACTACATAAGAAGAATCGGAACTTTTTACCATAATAGTATCACGAGCTCCAGATAGTGATTTATCATAGTCGTGCAAGATGAGCTCTTCCTGGGAATCATCTTTCTCTTGTTCTTCTGTGTTGACTGGATGGTAGAAGCATTCAATGATTTCTTCTTCTTCAATCTCCAATTGTTCATCAGTCGAAGATGTGTAGCTTATAGTTTTAGATGAACTGTTAACACTTTCAACTTCAACATATTTGTTAAAAGCATATATCGAATCAAGAGTATCCCATATTTCTTTAGCATTAGAGCAAGACTTGATTTTCTCAAAATCATTTTCAGTTAAAGCACTGTATAAAATTTTCATTGCTCTAATGTTCAACAAAAACATTTTCTTTTTTTTTTCTCTATCCAATCCTTTCTTGGTTTGCAATCAAAAACTTCTGTAAAAACATAATGACTTGAATCATACAAAGAATGAAAACACTTTCAAAATGGGGAGAGAAATTTTTTTTTTCCATACATATGATTAAGGGGGAGAGAAATGGCAAGGAAAATTATTTTCATATATTTTTTTTCTCTCTTCTCAAGTTTATCTTTTTTTTTCAGCTTTTTGCTAATGACAAATAAGGGGGAGAGAATGGCAAAAAAAATATGTTGGGTCTCATATATTTTCATATTCATACATATTTTTCTTAAAGTATTTGCCATCATCAAAAAGGGGGAGAATGTTGGTTATAATTAGTTTTGATGATGTCTTATATAGATACCATTATCCAGAGCAAAAAGCTTGCATACTACATTAATCTTCTACTTTGGTTAATTCTTATATATTAATGTAGATATGAAGTTTAAACAATGAAGAATGATCAAGAGAGAAGATTGAAGAAAGGAGAATATCAATAAGAAGATCTCTATAATGAAATGGAAGTTGAAATGATGGAGTTCAAATGGGTTACAGATGCATTCCTGAAGCAATACTCGAGTATCATAATGCAATTCTCAAGTATAGTACTGATCCTGAAGCAATACTTGAGTATATCTTGTCCTTACTCGACTATGGTACATTAAACAGACTTATTCAGGCAAAAATCCCGTCATTACTCGAGTAGAGAACATCAATACTCGAGTAATAGTGTGTTTTTCAGCACTTTGTTCAGCTCTGTTTCACGTTTCAGCTGGCGACCTTTGGTAATTCGATGACATCTCCCAAACTAGAGATCGGATTAAAGTGAAACCAATTTTGTATGAAAATAGACATCTAATGCGTCATCTTGGCCAAGTTTCAAGTCCAAAGAAGATCAGATGAGTGAGATATGAATTTTGTAATCTATCCCATCTGTTACCGTCATAGAGCTGAACAACTTTCGGTAATTTAGGTGTATCTCACAAAATACAATTAGAATGAGGTGAAATCAGTGGCATATGAAACTAGACTCAAATAACTTTCCAAAAACATAAAGATCACAAAAAAAATATTAAATAAGAGAGATATGATTTTTGGAAGTTCAGAGTCTGTTTCAGAATGGTGAAAAATGTTGGTTTAGAACAGCTTCTATTAATCTGATCATAATGTTCAACATACAATGAGTTTGGAGTTGATTCTTGTTGCATTGAAAAGAAGACTTGAAGAGTTTTATGAACATGGGTGGTTTGCCAAAATTGAAGCTATATCGAAGACATTACGCTCACGGGAAAATTGACTATTGTGCTGCTTTGTTTTCAGAATATCTCTATGTTCTGGAAATTGAGCATTGTACCAGAGTATTACACTTGTTCTCACAGGATCAGAAGATGGAAGAAAGCTTAAACATGTTGCTCGAGCATGGGCTAATGTGTGCCCGAGCATGATCGAGTTTAAATGGAGAATGCTCTCTGCTTGGATATTACTCGAGCATAGATTGTGAGTTGCCCAAGCATGGTACTCGAGCAGAGGAAAATCATACTCGAGCATCATCGCTAAACTTAACAGTTTGCCTCTCTGTTTGAATGTTACTCGAGCATGGATTTAGTGTTGCTCGAGCAGCGTACTCGAGCATGGTATAATTGTTACTCGAGCATCAGCAATAGATAGTATTATGTAGAATATTTCAGAAGGCAACACGATGTTACTTGAGCACAAGAATATCAATGCCCAAGCATCATACTCAAGCATGACTCAAAGTTACCCGAGCATGAGTAATCTTGTAAGGTGATTTACACATATTTGGTTGAGCAATCAGGAAGGTGGATGTGTTAGTGAGGGCAAAATGGCAGTGTGAGATGAAATGTGAGGAGATGGAGGTGAATGGTGAGAAGGTGAGGCAATGGGAGAGGGAGGTAGAGTAGAAGTGTGAATAGGGATGCTTTTTGTGGAGGAGGAGGATGAAGAGATGTGAGGTGAGGGTTGAGGGATAGGATTAGGTTGGGGCTGAGCTTTCAGGAGTTTGGTGAGCTCCTCCAAGTTCTCATTCAAAAGCTTTAGTTGCTCACTTTGAGCAATTTTGACTGTGACCAGGGAGTTATGGCTGTCAGAAACTGTCTTCACTATGGCACCAATCTTGTTATCAATTCCTGTGACCAATTCACGGTATCTGGCATTAAGGGTAAGCTCTAAGTTGTGAAAGATACCAGTGATGGCTTTTTCAACTGTGGTCTTGATGAATGCTTGAAGGCTTGAGGAAGGAGGCTGGGACTCAACGTCCTGTTGCTCAGATGGGAGATGGGTAGCTTTAGTTGGCTTGGATGCAGATGCCTTAGGCTGAGAGGGAGCTTTGGATTGCCCTGACCCTTCTTAAAGATTGATCCTTATAAGATTCAGATGATGCATCCTGAAGATTGGGATAGGTATAAGATCATCATTGGCCAAATGCCAAATTTTCTCATTAAAGAGAATTACTGAGATCAGAGATGGGAAGGGGATCTGTGAAGAGTGTCTGGAGGCAAATCTGAACCTCAACATTTCTTGCAACACCCAGTAACCAACATTAAGGGGTTTCCTATCTATGATTGAAGCAAACATAGGAAAGTCCCGTTTTGCAAAGTGGGTAAAATTGCTTCCCTTTTGGAGTAGGTTTCTGGCATAAATATACCAGATGGCTCTGTATTCAAGAATCATGGCAGCAGGGGTGAAATTTAGAATCTTTCCTGAGGTAGGGATAGGTGTGTTGGGTCTGAGGAGCTTAAAAATTTCTTAGTCTTATACTTTTACATTGAGCTTCAGTGATTATTTCATCTTACTCTTAGAGAGAGTCTTTGTGAAATTCGATATAAACTTGTTGTGTAAACTCAAGGTAGTGGGACCTTGAGTGTGGGATCATATTACAACTTGTAAGAAGGAGTGAGTCCTATTGTGAGAGGATCATCTTGAGTTACAAAGTGTGTAATTGATCAAAGAGATAGTGAGAAATCCCAGAGAGTCTAGGGACTGGAGGTAGGTCAAGAGTTAAGACCGAACCAGTATAAATCATCTGTGTCAAGCTCCCTCTTCCTTTCTCTGTTTTATTCGCTTATGCCCAGTTTTCAAAAGCTAACGAAAAAGTTTTTGAAATCCCTAATTCACCACCCTCTTGGTGATTTCCTTCCTTTACATTTGGTATCAGAGCATTGGTTATCTATTTGAGGGATTAACATCCTAGATAAAAAGATCTAATGAAAGGAATTCTGCCCGAAAGAGCCTCTATCAACAGACCTCCAGGTTTTGATGGAGAACACTACTCATTCTGGAAATCTAAATTTAGAGTCTATGTTATGGCTATTGAATTTGGGTTATGGAATGTGTTTGAGAAAGGAGATTATGTCCCAACCTCAGTGGAGGATGGAATCAGAACTCCAAAGTTGGAAGAGGAATACACAGAAAATGATAGAAGGCTTGTCACTCTTAACAACAAAGTCATTCATGTTCTTCAAAGTGCTAAAAGTCAGAGAGAATACTTCAGAATCTGCACACTACCTTCTGCAAAAGATATGTGGAAGGCTTTGGAGATTGCTCATGAAGGAACTGCTGGGATTAAGGAGAATCGGATCAATACTCCCATGACTAAATATGATTTACTTCGTATGAAGTCAAGAGAATCTATTGGTGAATTCCAACTCAGATTCACTCATCTGATTAATCAACTTGCTGCCTTAGGAAAAGAATATGATAAACGAGTTCAAGTGAGAAAAATCCTGAATGTTCTTACCAAGGAATGGGAAGCCAAAGTCACAACCATTGAAGAAGCATGTGGAGAGTCAATGACTTTGGTTGCAGCTCTCTTTGGTAGTCTATCTGAATATGAGGGAAAAATCAAGTTCAGAAAAGGACTTGATGAAATTGATGGTAAAAACAAAGGTATAGCTCTCAAAACCATCAATGACTCAAAAAATGAGAATCTGAAGCTTAAAATGTGTTAATAGAATCTGAAACTCATGAACAAACTTATCAAACAAATATATAATGATTCGTAATTCCATTTAAGTGTAAAACAATGCATAAGATTGAATCTGAGAAGTGAAAAAGCGTTATATTAAAAACAGAGATATGTTAGGCTCGAGTTTATGACTGATAGGCTCGAGTCTCCCCTTTGTATAAGTGATTAATCTTTGAAAATATTTTGAGGTAACGTATAGGCTCGAGTCTATTAGTGACAGGCTCGAGTCTAGAGCTGTTTACAACACGCTGAAGCTTAAGTATAAAGGCACAGGCTCGAGTCTAAAAACTTAAGCTCGAGTCTAAAAACTTAGGCTCGAGTCTATTTGGGCTCTGTCACTTGGATAGCTTTCTGCCTGAGCCAGGCTCGAGTCTATTAGTAACAGGCTCGAGTCTGTTTCAGTAACACGCTTTCCAAATGCTTTTCAAACTGAAATAAGCTCGAGTTAATAAACTTATGCTTGAGCCTATGTTTGTGAAAAACTTTGTTTGCTCTCTGGAAGGGACAGGCTCTAGTTAAAAATCTTAGGCTCGAGTCTGTTCTCAAGAAAAATGATTTGAAGAGCTTTCTGTAAGACATAGGCTCGAGTTTAACATAATAGGCTCGATTCTACCTTAGTTCTAAAAGATGATTTTTGTCTATGTCACGAGCAGGCTCGAGTCTATTATGTTAGGCTCAAGTTTGCTCAACATAAAAGTCATGAAATATGTTCTTTGTCATGCACAGGCTCGAGTCTATCAGGATAGGCTCGAGTTTGCTTATGATCAAAACGTTTATTATCCTTTCTTTTAAATGTAAACTTGAGTCCAACACATCTAAACTCGAGTTTAACTTATATTGTAAGATTTAAATCAATTTTAACAATCTTTAAACATGTTTAAACCTTAGCAACAAGTTTACAATGTTTTGTTATCATCAAAACACATAGAGAACTAACATTATATGACATGTTTTAAAAATTTTAATTCCGCATAAAATTCTAATATTAAATTAACTCTGATTATTATATGATAACTTTGGTCATTATATGTGTTTATTTAGTTAATCAAAAGGTGGTTGTTTCATATTTCGCTCTCCCTCCCTGATAAATCGCCCTCACTAACGAATCTTTAGGATAACATTAACCCCCCACAAATACTTATCCCGACATCACAGGAGACACAACGATCTCCTAGAGGAAATTATGGCAGTCAACTGCTCTTTATCGAGTAGACTTCCCAGCAAGCGAAAATGATGGCCAAACAACTATTATTCCTTTTGTAGGGTTGTCTCCAGTCTTCGCCGTAACATCAGACCTGAATAGGATCAAACCCCTAAACGAAGATCAATGCCCTAATGGCCCAAAGAAGAGACTCACCTTCCATGTAAAGGAAACTGTTGCTACTCCTACGTATATCCATGCAACACCATCAGGTGGGCCTCAACGCATGAGTGTCCAAAAGCTAAAAAAATCCATGCGGGGTAAAAAATGGCCAAGGCCTAGCTAAAAAGACTCATGAGACTACACTTAATTCTTTAGTCCTTCCCTCACCTCCTCTGATAATAAGAGATACCACCACCATAATCCAAACACCACACAACCCCGAATTTTTTAGCAAAGCTAATGGTTGCCACTAAGCAGCCATTGGTTCACCATGAGTCTGCTAGCTTGGAACTGCCAGGGGTTAGGGTTCCCCTGACAGTTAAACACCTGAGAGAGGTTTGCAGAAATAAAAAAAAAACCCAAATGGTCTTTTTAATGGAGACAAAGAATAAGGGGGCCTTTGTTAGTAGAATCAGAAGAAGATGTGGCCTTGATGAGGAGTGGATTGTAGACCCCCAAGGAAGAAGTGGAGGCCTGGCTATTGTGAACATTATTTCTTCATCTAACTATGTCATACACACATCGGTGTCTGAATCAGCTACAGAGTTCCCTAAATATATCTCATTCATCTATGGCCCCCCAACAGAAGCTGATCGACTAAACGTTTTTAAAGACATCATCAAATTTGCTCACGGCATGGAATATAACTGGATCTGTTTGGACGATTTTAATGACATCATTTCTCACCAAGAAAAAACAGGGAGGAAATCTAAGAGCTATCCATAAAATATTGAACTTTCAAAAATTTGTATCCGATTGTGCTCTTATTGATCTAGGTTTTAATGGTTTATGGTTCACCTAGTGCAATCAAAGAGCAGAGGAAGCTACTATAAAGGAGAGAATTGACTAAGCTATGGGAAATGAATCTTTTTGTCATAATTTTCCTTTTGCATAGGTTTTTCATATTGAGCCATTAGGGTCTGATCACCACCTCTTGTTAGTGAATTTACATCATGTCTCCACTAATAAAAAAAGGCCTTTCAGGTTTGAGGATTATTAGACTTCCCATAATGATTTTTTACAGGTTATTCATAATAGTTGGGATGTGGGAGGCCTTCATCATAATAATTTTATTCATAATTTTACTCTTAATTTAAATAATTGCATAAAATCCTTAATTAAATGGAGCAAAATTAAATTCCCGAATAGAAAGAAAAAAATTGAACTTTTAAATTCCTATCTAACCTCTATTCAACGGGGATACCAAAGTGCTGAGAGTAAAAAAGATGAAGCTGACCTCTTACATCAAATTGAGGAACTAATGGACCAAGAAGAAAATTACTGGTGGCAGAGATCACGTATCCTATGGCTCCAATTAGGACACAAAAACTCCAAAATTTTTCCACCTTTCCACTCTTATTTGAAGAAGGAGGAATGCAATTCTAAGTACAAAGATGAAAATGGAGTGAGGACTAGTGAAAAAAGTATTATTAATAACTTGTTCACAAATTATTTTACTAATTTATTCTCCTCTTCAGGACCAAGACAAATCTCACATGTTATCGACTTAGTGGTCCCTAAAATTGACGATGTTTCGAATGAGCTTCTTCTCCGCCCCATCACTCATGAGGAAGTACGACTTGCAACATTCGAATTAGGTGGCTCAAAAGCTCCTGGTCCAGATGGCTTTTCAGGTAAATTCTACCAATTTTCATGGGATGAGGTAGAAGACACAATTATTACAATGGTTAAAATTTCTTTGATCAGAATCTTGCCCTTGATGATATCAATGGAACAAACATCACTCTCATCCCAAAGATGAAGATGGAAGAAATCACCAAGAGGGGGGGTGAATTGGGGATTTAAAATTTCTTTTGGACTCCTTTTTTTAAAAACCGTAGATGTAAATGATGAGAGAGTAAAAGTAGAAAAGCTGGACACAGAGAATTTATACTGGTTCAGTCTCAACCTTGACCTACATCCAGTCCCCAGATATCTACTGGGTATTTTCACTAGTTCAACAAGTTTAAACTACAACAATGTAAACTACAAGCAATCCTATCCACCAAGGACTTGCTCCCCCTTACACTATGTAATTAAGCTTCTCAACTCACAGGTTTCCACAACCTTGAGCTTTCACAAATACAAATGATTTCAAAGAATCAAAACTCTCAAAAAGAGTAGATAAAGATAAACACTGAAGAACAAGTTGAAAATAATAATACAGACTCAAATTTCAAAGTATAATCAAGATAGCTTCGTTGTGTGTCTTTTGCCTTGAGTCTTCATAGCCTTTTATAGACTAAATGGATGAGCTAGCCATTGCAATTCTTTCTCTAATGTTCAGCTGCAATTCTGGAAAAATGGCAGTTGCATATTTTGCTCTGTTATTTGAATTCTTAGCTAGAATTTTGGAATTTAGTTGTTGCAGAAGGTCTTCCAGATTTTCAGTCATTCTATGATCGTAATTTGACCGTTTAGAGTGATCCTGAAGTGTTGCAACGGTCTGAACTGAGCATCTGGGATAAGGGAGAAAGATCAGCCCTGTTCTTGGTTCTTCATTTAATGCACTTATCTTGGATCTTGATCTCACCTTGATTTTAGCTAAACTTATATGAAAAATACTCAAAACTTCATCAAAGACATTAGAAACAATAATATCATATGATAGAATAATTTTAGATTGACCCATTAAGATTTCGCAGATCAACATCATTTGATTTTTCAAAATCCCCGATGCAAACTCAAGTTTGTTATTCCAGACTCGAGTTTGGAGTTCATCCAGAAAGCATGTCGGTTGGTCAGTGGTCTAAACTTGCAGTCTGTAAAAGCTAACTCGAGTTTGGCTTTTACAGAGAGAACTGTCAGGCTCTGGACTTGGGATGGAACTTTGGGCATGAAGCTAAACTCAAGTCAATTAGTGACTAACTTGAGTTTGGGTCTATGTTTGAAGAACAGGCCTAAGTTCGTAATCTTTCAGACTGGAGTTTAGGGTTATAGACTTGAGTTTGTAGTGTAGCCAAATGGATGATCTTTCTGTATGATCCAGACTCGAGTTTGGGGAGCAAACTCGAGTTTCAATGACTACCGAAACATTTGAGGTTTATCTGGGTCAAGTGCAAATTGGAGTTTGGAAGGCCAGACTGGAGTTTGGGAGTCTATTGAGTTGTTTGGGTTCCTTTCTATTTAGTCTAAACTCGAGTTTGATAATCCAGACTCGAGTTTGACTTGCTTAGGATTTTGTATCTTCCAGACTTCAGGTTTGATTTGCAAACTAGAGTTTAACTTGATGTGAAAATTTTGGATTTCTTTCTGTGTCTGCCCAAACTCGAGTTTGTCTATGCATACTCAAGTTTGGCTTTTATGCAGAATTGAACATCTTTCTGTCAAGTCTCAAACTCGAGTTTATATACCTAAACTCGAGTTTGCCTTTGACAGTGAGATTTTCATATTGCCAAAAACAAACTTCATATCAAGTTTACAATTGCTAGTTATCATCAAAACACATTGAGAACTAATAAAAGATAGATAAGCCTGAGTCAGTCTCACATTTTCGTCCTATTGGCTTGTGTAATTTTTCATATAAAATTATTTCTAAAGTCCTAGCCAATAGAATGAAAGGTTGCTTAAAGAAATGCATTTCCCCAAACCAGGGTGCCTTTGTTCCTGGTCGATTAATTCAAGATAATATGATCATAGCCCATGAAGTGTTTAATTATTTAAGGCGGAAGAAAATGGAAATAAATATGAATTTGCCTTAAAAATGGACATGAGTAAGGCCTATGATAGAGTTGAATGGAATTTTTTAAGAAATGTATCAACAAAATTTGGCTTTGCTTTAAAATGGGTTAATCTTTTTATGAACTGTGTGGAATCTGTGAATCTCAATCTATGTATGGAAGGGGAAAGAATTGCTTCTATAAATCCTGGTAGAGGGCTCCGCCAAGGAGACCCTCTCTCGTCCTATCTATTTATATTGTCCTTGGAAGCCCTCTCCTGTATGATTAATCAGGCCTTAGCCCATAATTAGTTAAAAGGGATTAAAATGAGCAATTCCTGCCCAGTATTATCTCATAATTTTTTCGCAGATGATGCTCTATTCTTTATGAATGCAGAAATCCAGAATTGTCAAGTCCTAGCAGGGATACTTTAGGAGTACTGTCTAGCCTCAGGTGAACAGGCCAACTTGGAAAAATCAAGTATAGTGTTCTCAACAAATACTCCAGAACCACTACGGCGTGCAATCAGTGACACATTAGGCATTGGTGAGAGCTTGGACCAAGGAAAATATTTGGGCATTCCGAGCATATCGGGAAAAACCAAGCATCAGGCCCTAGCCTATGTCCTCGAAAAAATCAGCAAAAAGGTTCTTGGCTGGAGAAGCAAACATCTACCATTTGCAGGGTGGGAAGTCTTAATCAAGGCAGTCATCAATGCTATTCCAGTTTTCCCCATGACATGCTTCAAACAAAGACAGGAGTACATATCAAATAGGTTGTGTGAAGTGAAAAGGAAGGTGTACTTGTTTCCATATCACCATAGGTACATATCACAATCGATCTCTTATTGCAATTCACTTAATTCTGCATAATATATCTCAGAGTACTCTACTGCTGTGAAATTTCAGCGCCAACTGACAATTGCCCGTCTTGATCATGGACTTGAATACGGTGTTATTCTTATGCTCCACTCACGGCCAACCAGGGGATCTGTTGAAGTAGATCATCAGCAGGTAAGCATGTCATTTTGATTCTCTTGTAAGAAATCTCTGATGTGAATTTTTGGTGAACATTATTGATAAATTTGTGATTTTGATGATAGTGTCATGAAGACCTTCCTAAACTAGGTCAGAAAAAAGCAAGAGATTGATCTCAAAGATCCTAGATGGCTCATACCAAAGGTTAATACATATTTGGACACTGGCATACTGCCTTGTGAAGTTGGTCAATAAGCTATATATGCTCAATCTAATATATATTTCTTGTTCTTTTCAGACTCGTCGGCAACCAATCGGATCCAACTTATGTGGCCTGTACATAATGAACACATGTATGATATTATCACTCAACTAGATAATAAACTCACTGTAAAGGTAAATGTATTTGATGTTATATATTATGGCTGAATTCAGTTTCTATCTTAATTAATGTTAGATATGAAATATTCATGCCAATTAATTCAGTTTCTTTCTTTGATGTTACAGAGGTTTGCCTCTGAGACTTCCTTTTCTGCTGATGAGGTGGACCACATACGCAGTGTGTTGTTATTGACATCTTAGAGTAAATACAACAATCACAGTAATAATTCATTTGTATATATATGTTTGTAGAGCAACAATTGTAATTACAGTACTACATTAATTTGCAAATTAATTCTGTAAATGAACAATTTTACAATTTGTATAATTCTTTATATAATAAATTTGTTTATTCTTGTGAACAATTTTCTTAGCCTATGTAATTTTGGTTTTTTGAACGTATATAGGATGTGGATATTGCTTGAGTTTTTAGTTTTGGAGAGTTGTAACTAGCAGTAAGAGATTCTGAAAAGTATTCACGACTTTTAGGACCGTATGTTTGATACATATGCGGTCTTAAAAGTCATAGACACTTTTAGGAATGCATATTTATTAAGAAGACGCTCTTGAAGGTCCTTTTTTTTAAAAAAAAAAAATAAGCCTTGATTTTAGGACCGTATGTTTGATACATCTCCGGTCTTAAAAGTCACTTTTAAGACCACATATTTATTAAACACGCGTTCCTAAAGGTCTTTGTTATTAAGACCGCACATTTAAATAATGTTCGGTCCTAAAAGTCTTGGATAATTCTAAATTAAATATGGCTAGATATTTAGGACTGTCTATTTGTTAAATGTCTGGTCTTAATAATCTTCCTATAAATAGAAATGATGACTCATTTTTTAAGACAAATAATTAGGGTTCAAGAACACTTCGGGTTTTTGGCGTTCAGCTCAAGCTCAGAACCCTCGTCGTCGTCAATTTTACCTCTCCAGAAGTTGAAGAGCATTATCGAAAAAGAAGTAAGATAATGGAAATTTTCAACTCTGGGTGTGGTAAAACTGACAGCAACAGTGGTCCAGGCTTGAGAAGAGTTGTCACTGTGTTTGTTTTTATTCTTGAAAGGTAAAAGTTGTCTTTCTTTTCGTTTTGTACGTTTTGTATGTTGTTAACTGTATTCTGTGAACTTTTATTGTTAATCACTTTTCAGTTATGGTTTTGTTTGTTACCTTTTTGTTTGAAACAAAATCGAGACAACGAAAGTATACTACACTAACAGACAATCAAAATGGAAAAAAAAAATTATTTATCATTTTTTTCCTACCCGCTGTGGGGCAGGAAGAGTACAAAAAAACATAAAAATATTTAATCCCCCCCCGTCGTTGTCAGAGTAGAGGGAGGGATCAGAGGAAAGGTCGAAGATGTCGTCGTCAGAGAGATTGTACTTGACGTTATTGGCGTCAAGTAACATATTAAGCTTGTTGTTGATGGCGTGGTAGACCTGAAACATTTGGCCCATGCGTCGGTCTATATGAGCGACGTGGGCCAGGAGGTGCTGCATCATCTGTCGGGCGGAGGGGTTTGGAGGCAGCGAAGGAGGGTACGAAGGTGGAGGTGGAGGGGGAGGATCATTGTTGGGTGGTGGCGGTGGCGGAGGGGGATGACCATTGTTGTGCACACCTGGTGGTGGTGGAGCGGCCATTATGGAGGTTGTAGAAGTGATTGAGAAGAATGTGAAGAACGTAAAGTAACAACAGTTTTAAATAGAGAAGCCATCCTGAAGAATGTGAAACGCGGGAACCGTTACTGAAGAGACGCATAGTTCATCAGAATACGAGGAGACGCCTAGTTGGGAAGTTTATCTGGAAGCCAAAGAGACTCTGAATCATTCATTTAAACAGAGTATAAGGATATGACTCTGGTGTCTCTCACTTGAGAAGAATGAATTTTTAATACCGCATATTGTAAGATATCCATTCTTAAATGAATTATTTTTTTAAAAAATAATTGACTTTAGGACCGGTTATAAGATAAATGATCGGTTTTAAAGGTAATTAAATGGAAAAATATTAATAGACTTTTAGGACTGGGTATAAGATAAATGTTCGGTCTTAAAGGTATTTTAATGAAATAATAAATAATAGACTTTTAGGACCGTGGCTATGTTATATGACGGACTTAATACACTTTTGAGTATTAACTACTGCTGTCCTGCCTTTATTATCTTCCACACGCTTCCTCTCTGTCCTTCTTAAGTCCTTATTACCTCGTAACTCCACACTACTTAGCTCTTTGCCCCTCCTTCCCCAACTGCTCAAACAATGATTAGATACAAGATAACCCCTTGCAAGAGTAATCCTGAAGCTCGTGCCCACACCAGATCTCTCGTGGGTTCTCTTCCAGTGCGTCGTTCCATTCTGACGGAGGAGTCACGGGTTGATGGACCCATTGTTATTTCGGATGATGAAGAGGTTGACGGCCCCCTCCAGCCTTCAGACCACGAAGAGGTTCTCACTCCCCCTCTCCAACCTCCTGGTCCTAACGCTCCCATAGTTGATGATGATGAAGTGAAACTGAGGCGCATAATACAAGAAATTACTGATATCCGGCACGAAATTGCTGCTACTGAGGCCTCCATCTCCAAGACAATAGATGATACTAAGGACTAGGATTTTTAGTCGCATTATAATCTTGTTTTTGTTAATTTTCAGTTTGTTGTTCTTATTTTCCTTTTGTACTTGAATGTTATCATAGTGATCTAAGAATTAATAAGAACAAAGATTATATTTTATTCTCCAATCTCCATTGTTCTTTATTTTCATTCAAGTGTTGCAGCAATCTTGCATTTTAATATTAAAAAGTATTTGACTTTTAAGACCGCAGTTTTGTAAAACATGCGGTCCAAAATTAAATGAATTTTATGACTGTAGTATTATTAACCTCCGGTCTTAAAATTTCAATAAAAATATAAATTAATTTATTTTAGGACCGCAGTTTTATATAACTTCCGTCTTAAAAAGTTCAATATAATTTAAATATATCTTTAGGACCGTATTCCTTTTAATTGACTGGTCTTAATAATATCCTAAATAATAAATATCTCTCTCGCGCCACCCGCGCGGAAAAATTAAATTTCCCTGTATAAACTTCTCTCGTCTAGCCGAAAGTGATTACTCAGGTTCTGTCTCCAGTGTTTGTGTGTTGCTTCATCACTGCTTCGTGTTTCACTCTCGACAACAACTTTCTGGTTCCTTAGCTCAACGTCTAAAGACCAAGCTGTACGAGTTGTTTCAGCTATATAACTGTATGATTTTCCTACTTATCATTCTGGGTTTTCCATGGGTTGACCAAAATCAATGAAATCTTCTTTTGGGACCTACCCAACTGACCAACAAGTGTTTTCAGGTTACTCTTATTGTCTGCAACGTTAACATTCGTGGCAGGAGAATAGAGACTCAGCAAACGCATTTGACCTTATATGCTACAAGTGAGTCCACAAGACCTACTTGCGATGCGTTTCATTTCCTCGTCATGCATTTATTTTGCTTCTTGATTCAATGTGATACATTTATGACCATAAGACAGAACCGACATATAGCTTATATACGCATTTGTAGTTGGCTTATTTTATATGCAAGTTTCAGTCTTTATGGAATATGTATGTTAAATCTTTCCGTCTATAGGAATTCTACTATGGATCGCAGTTTGATAAATGCTTTACGGACGATTGTTGAATATCAGAATGGGGTTAGGGAATTTATAGAATTTGCTAAACAAAACGCCCATGATGATAGTAGGAAGTTTTATTGCCCTTGTGTACGATGTTTTATGAGAGGTGACTAAATCTTGAAGTTATACACACACATTTAGTTTGTCAAGGATTTTGTAAGACCTATACAGTATAGGTATGGCATGGTGAAAAATTGCCAAGTGGGTCTCAACACGGAGAAGTGACATTTGATTATAATGACGTTGATATGGATGATCGCATAAAGGACATTATTCATGATGTAGGAGAAGAGGCTTTTCATCAATCACATGCATATGGTAATATGTGCAGTGATGCAGAGACCCCACTATACCGTGGGTGTAAGAAATACCAACTGTTGAACGCTGTATTGAAATTGGTCAGCTTGAAGGCACGTCATGGGTGGAGCGACAAGAGTTTTTTTGAAATGCTTGAGGCTTTTAAGGACATGCTTCCAGATGATAATGTGTTCCCTCACCGATACTATGATGCTAAGAAAATACTTTGTCCACTGGGGATGGGTACAAAAAGATCCACGCATGCCCGAATGATTACATATTGTATAGAAATGAGTTTGAAGATAAGCAGAAATGTCCAGTATGTGAAATCCCAAGGTACAAGTCAAATAAGGGGCCTTCAAAAGTGTTGTGGTATCTTCCAATCATACCAAGGTTCAAGTGCTTGTTCGCTAATGAAAATGATGTAAAAAATTTGAGGTGGCAGGCAGATGAGAGGATTTCTGATGGAAAGATTCGACATCTTGCCGATTCTTCTCAATGGAGGAAAATCGATCAATTATTTCTAACCTTCAGCCAAAAACCTAGGAACCTTAGGCTTGCCCTTAGCACGGATGGCATGAATCCATATGGAAGCCTTAGCAGCATACATAGTTCCTGACCTGTACTCCTAATTATTTACAACTTATCTCCTATGTTATGCATGAAACAAAAGTACATCATGATATCCATGTTGATTTCAGGACCAAAACAACCTGGAAACGACATTGATGTTTACTTTCAGCCCTTGATCGAAGACTTGAAGGAGTTGTGGGAAGAAGGTGTCGATGTTTTTGACTCTTTCAAGAAGGAGGTCTTCAAAATGAGAGCCATGATATTTTGTACCATAAACGACTTCCCAGCATATGGGAACTTGTCAGGGTATAGTGTAAAAGGCCATAAGGCATGTCTGGTTTGTGAAGAAGCCACACGCTACCATCAACTTCAATATGGAAGAAAGATGGTTTATCTTCGACATAGAAGATTTCTTAGATGGAGCTACCCATATCGTCGATTAAAGAAAGCCTTTCTTGGTGGCCAAGAGCATGAAGATGCTCCAGTGGCATTGACTGGGGAGCAAATGTATGAAAAGGTGAAAAATATAAGTGTCATCTTCTGTAAGACTGCAAAGGGTAGAAAAGAAACAAATATATGAAAAAAAAGATTGGTATTCTTCAATCTTCCATATTGGCGCAACCTTGATGTGAGACACTATATTGATGTCATGCATGTGGAGAAGAACGTATGTGATAGTATTGTTGGCACGCTTCTCAACATACAAGGTAGCACAAAGGATAGTATGAAGGCAAGATTGGATTTGCAAGAAATGGGAATACGCAAAGACTTATATCCAAGGACATATGGTAACAAAACTTATTGTCCCCCGACTTCTCATACTTTGTTTAAGGATGAGAAACGTAGTTTTTGTGAGTGTTTGCATGGCAAAAAAGTTTTGTCGGTATTCTTCAAATTTGAAGAGGCTTGTATCGATGAAGGACTTGAAATTGGTAGGCCAAAAGTCTCATGATTGTCATGTCTTGATGCAACAGCTACTCCTAGTAGCTATTCGAGACATAGTTGAGTATGATCTTAGACACATTTTGACTAGGCTTTGTTTGTTCTTCAATGCTGTTTGCAGTAAAGTGTTTGAGATTGAACAATTGGATGAATTGGAGAATCAAGGATGTCTTATCTTGTGCCACCTTGAGAGGCTTTTTGTTCCTTCATTTTTTGACATCATGGTTCATCTAATTGTTCATCTAGTGAGGGAGATCAAGTTATCCGGCCCTGTCCATATATGGCGGATGTACCCAATTGAAAGATCGATGAAATTCCTAAAAGGGTATGTGAAGAACACATACTGGTCAGAAGCATCAATTATTCAGAAGTATGTATTTGAAGAGGCCATGAAATTTTGTCAAAATTATTTGGCCAAAGTAAGACATATCGGGCTTCCAAAATGTCAGCATGTTGAAGGGGGTAGACGAGGGGCCTCAGTAAATAGAGTGGATCCTGATGAATTGTCACAAGTCCATTTATACATCTTGAATAATCTTGATGAAGTTCAGGCCAGCATAGTTGCTCATAAAGAAGCTGTGAGGACAGGAAATCCCCGAATGAATGAATAAAGGTTGATTAGGGAGCATAACAGAACATTTGCAAACTGGTTCAAACAAAAGGTTGAAGGAGAGGAATCTATTTGTGAGATAATGAAATGGTTAGCACGTAGTCCTGAGGTTGATGTCATAAGTTGGAATTCATATGTGATCAACGGTTACACATTTTCCATGAAGTCCCTAGATGAGAGGAGCATCGTCCAGAACAGTGGTGTAATGTTAGAGGCTGAATCCATGCACTTCTCCAGTTCAAAAGACAAGCGGCCTAAATTGGCAGTCATGCCATATTATGGGATTATTGAAGAGATTTGGGAGGTGGACTATGTCTTCATTAGATTTCCCATTTTCAAATGCAAGTGGGTTAATGTCAACAGTGGTTTTCAAATCGATCGGCTCGGATTTACGTTAGTCGATCTCAGAAGTTGAAGTTTTGGAGATGAACCTTTTATTATGGCAGACCAGGTGAAACAAGTTTTTTATATTTCCGATCAAGCATATAAAATGTGGTCTGTAGCTCTCCAAGGTAAAAGGGTCATCGATATTGATGAGGAAAGTCATGCAAATTATGGTCTTCCTGACAGTACTCCTTTTTCAAGGGGTCTACCGGACATGAACGAAGAAGATGAAGCGGATAATAAACAGGTTAGATTTAGTATTACTTTTAAGACTTGATGTTTTTAAATGTCCGGTCTTAAAAGAGTTTATTTAAGACCGGTTGAAGTCCGCTCTTAAAGATATACTTTTAATATCGGCTGGAACAAGACCGGTCGTGAGTCCGGTTTGCGGATGACTCTTTTGTCCGGTCTTAAAAGCTTTTTTTGTACCCGTGAGATTAAAATGCCCTGAGACCCATATTCACCTTCATTTAATATTAATCATTCATCAAAATATAGATTTATGATGAATATAAATTTTAGGTATTACAGAAAGTGGATCAGGCACAAAGGGAAAGGCCAGCAGTAAGGAATATTTTATAAGCTTATCTTTTATCATTCAAAACTGTTACACTAAACGTTTATCATTTGTCTTAATATTTTGGATTACTGTACTAAGATGCCCCTTATGGAATAGATATCGCTTACGAAAAATTTATCCTCGCATTTTCAATGTTTTCAAACTAAGTTATTTTATGAAAGTTTTATTCTGTAATTAAGTCGTCTTAACTATTCGATGCTTGTGTGCTTATACTCTGGTAATAGTTAGATAAATACCCTGTACTAGAGTGGGTGTTTACAACACCCATTATTATGGGTGGAAAATTCTTTGGTTGTCATGATCCACCTCTCTAAAATATTTCACAATTGACTTGTTATTATTATTGTGCGTATTTTAAAGGGCAATGTTAATGTGGTCATTCTATAGGTGTTCGTATGAAAGTTTCTTATAGACTAATAGACAACCACATGATTAGTCACAATGTGTGGAATGGGATTCTAACTTTTTTTGATATTATTTTTGTCCCAACTTTTAGATTTTCCTCATTATAACACTTCATAAAGGGATTAAATACTTCATCCAGTCCTAAATATACGATTTAATTGACTTTTTTTAAAGGGATTTAATAAGTTATTCAATCATATCATATATTGTATTTCATTAGTTTTTTTATCAGTTTATAAGTCAAAAAATTAATTTGGAGAAAAAAAAATTAAAGTAATTTACTTAACTTCTTTAATCACTTTGAAAAAGTTAACTAGATCTCATATTTAGGAATGGAGGTAGTAGCACTACAAAAGGAAAAGGCTGATTTGTAGTGGTCTAATAGTAGTGGTCTTAAAACACCACTACAAAATCAAGTATTAGTTGCGGTTTTACATGAAACCGCTACAAATTAGTTGTGGGGTGGAACTTTGTAGCGGTCCCACCACAAAAAACTGCTACCAACTTGTCGCCAGATTGACGCCAAATAGCAGGAATATTTATAGCGGTCAATTTGTCGCGATTACAAGACCAAACCACGACTAATGTGGCGCCAGGGTTTCGCGCCAATGAGCGTGAATGTTTGTCCCAGTTAATTTGTCGCTGTTACTTTACAATACCCGCTACAAGAAAGCAAAATGACACATAATTGTTGCGGTTTGGGCTTAACGACACATTAACCGCGACAATCCGTAAAACTTAGTAGCGGTTACCTTGTAAAACCGCTACTAATGTTTAATATATATAATGAGATCGTACAAGTCACAGAAATATATATAAAATCCAGAGAAATCACCGGATTCGACTGGTAAGTGAATGAACAACGTCGGTTTACTAATGAAAGACGAGCAAATATCTGGAGCCCTAATCTCTTCTCTCGTTCTAATGAGTGCAGCAGATATTTGTCTGTCTCATCCATGAAACCGGAGGTTGTTCTTCAGTTACCACCCGAGTTGGTTTTTTCTCTGATGTGAACGCTACTTCTATTTTTCTGAGAATCGTCTAACAAGCGACCGAAGGTTGGGTTTTGATTGTAGCTACCTTTCTTTCTGTAAAATACGTCGGATCAAAATGTCTCGTTGAGCCTTTTCAGAGAGATCGGTGTCTACATTAAATCCCAATATTCATGGGCTTGTTGGACTATTTTCAGTATACTTATTGAAAATAATTTTTTTTTTACTAAACTAATTGGTTTATTGGTTTTCATCTATGAAAACCAATAAACCAATTAGTTTGGATTTTTTTTCAGGAAAAAAACATTAGTAGCGGTTAAATCTATAACCGCTACAGATACTGTAGCGGTTTTGTATACAACCGCTACAGAATTGCAAACGCCATAAAATTAGTAGTGATTCTTGCAGCGGTTGAGCTTAACCGCTACTATATGTTCATATTGGTAGCGGTTGATACAGCGGTCAAATCTAACCGCTATAATTTGTAAATTTTAGTAGCGGTTTCTTAGTGTAACCGCTACCAATTGACGCGCTATTAACCACGGTTTCCCTTACGCTATTGTTTATTTCTTTTCACTTTTGTTATCTTCTTTGTACGGTTAAATATGGATAAAGGAAAGGGTAAGGCTGTCCTAAGAGGAAGCGGCAGTAGACAGGGCCGTGCGAGAGGCCGTGGGCCTAGGAATCTGCCTCCGCCCCCTCAGATAGGGAGTGGTCTGCCTCCACCCCCTCTGCCCCCTTAGACGGGGAGTGGTCTGCCTCCGCCCCCTCAGAGGAGTGATTATGAAGACATATTTGCTTATGAAATTATCCTTGAGATGGAGTCCCTAAAGAGGACAGTAGGCGGGGAACATAGCGCAACTCTGTCGATCAACAACCTTGACGAAGATGAGGAGGTTGAGATAAATTTCTCCATGAGCGAGGCCCAACAGTTTCTCGATCCGGAGAACGAGCGGGACCAAGGGGACCCCTGATCGTCGTCTTCGCGCTCCACCGGATTTGCGGTTGACGTGGAAGGTAAATGTAATTAGTTTTTTGTGAAAATTTAATTTCTATTTTCTTATATTTATTTAAATTATGTTTAAAAGAAAAAAATAACATTTTTTATTTACTGTGTAGATACAAATGGGAACATCAGCAGGAGGTCGTTGGACCTCAGGGCGGTCACTTTGATACGGGGCGCTAAAGTAGTAGTCCCGTACAACTTGCCCCCTAGATATGTATGAAACCAAGCTCCTACATTATGTCTATGATCATTCCAGGCAAAAAGGCATCGCGAAATGACATCGATGTATATCTTCAACCGCTTATCTCCGAGTTGGTCGAGTTGTGAAATGTAGGGGTCGAGATGTATGACTCGCATGGCAAGACACTTTTCAAGTTGTGGGAGGCCTTGATGTGGACGATTAGTGACTTTCCTGGCCTGGGAACATTATCCGGGTGGAACGTGCACACCGGCCTTGCGTGTCCAGCTTGCAATTTTGACTTTGACTCGGTGCGTCTTCCCTACAGTCGTAAGTGGTGCTTCATGAGTCATCGCAAGTTCCTCGATGGTACGCACAGGTTTAGGTTGCAAAACAATCGATTCAACGCATATGTTATCGTTTATATTTCCTTACATTTTGTACTCACGTTTCATTGTTTTCTTCACATGTTTAAAGGGAATTCAGGAGTTATGTCAAGCATCAGCTGAGGATCCATACACAAACATCATCTGAGATTGATAAAAAAAGTCCACAGAGAATTCCCGGGTTGGTTTAGGAGGAGAATTATGAATGACCACAACCCCCACTCCCCAGAATTCAGAGCTCTCGCACTCAGCCTGCTTGACCACACCCAAAGATTTACGGCATACAATGTCAACGGTTTCAAGTGTTGCACCGTTTCATGGGATCAGGGATTGCTGACCCAAAACTCGGGCGTATATGGAACATTTGGGACGAGGAGTTATGCGAGCAGCAGTGACGGGAACATGCAGTTCGGTGACGTCCTGTATTATGGAAAATTGCTTGATGTGGTCAAGATAAATTACTAAGGCCTTTTCACGGTGACACTGTTCAAGTGTTTGTGGGCGAATACCACAACGTCCCGGGGGCTCACCACTGACAACTTGGGCATCACATTAGTGAATTTCTCCTGGCCTATTCACACTGGACAGTCTGAAGATGATGAGCCGTATATTCTTGCCTCAGAGGCCCATCAGGTTTATTATGTTGCTGATGAGAGACACAGGGAGTGGCATATGGTGGTTCACTTAAAGCCCCGGGACCTTTACGACATGAGTGATGCTGATAACGTCGCCTACGAGAGTGAGCCGTTGTAGCCCGCCAGATTTGAGAACTTCTTCCCCAACGGCGATGACAATTTACCTATAGTTCGGTACATTTTTTAACATACGCTTTATTTGTGTTCAAACATATTCCTCAACTCACAACTGACATTTTATCGGAAAAAAAAAAAAAAAAAATTGTAGGGATGGTGAGAGGAAAAATTAAAGTTATGCTTAGGATTTTAAATGTAAGATTTTATATTTTTTTTAAAAAAACTTATCTGAAAAACTTATTTTCGAAATATATTAACTTTTTTGTAGCGGTTAGTAACCGCTACAAAATATATACAAAACCGCTACAAGATACACCACCTCAACCGCTACACAGGAAAAACCGCTACAAATATTGAACAGCTACAAAAAGTGATACTTCAACTGCTACAAAACAGTTACGCAAATACCAATATAAACACCCCACCCACCCTATTTAATATGCTTCACTTTCGTTTTCTAACACATTTCTCCTTGTTTTCTCTCACATTTCTACATTTTTGGAGTGAGATTAATTATTTTAAGAAGGTAAGTGTTGTTAACCCGGATCAAATATTATGATTATCACAATATTTATCTGTTTCTTCTTCATTTCTGATTATGTTTGTTTTTTATTAAAAATTATATGATTTTTCTTTTTCTAATCTCCTTTCACCTTCACTCACATTTTTTCTTCTATTTTCACATAAATTATTTTATCTACTTTCACACATAATACTTATTATATTTTTAGACATATTAATTTTAATATTGGATATCATTTAAATGAACACATAATAAACTATTTTTATACAATAAATATATATAATCAAATTCACTTTTTAATATCATTTTTTTAGGTAATATATGTATAATTCATGATAAAATATTCAATAACTTTTGCATGATTAATTATAAATATTATTTTTATAAATCTTTTGCAAAATAATAAATTAACTGACTTAAAAAATTATTCTAAATTTTTTTTTTATGATTCGGTAGCAGTTTTCCTAACCGCTACAAAGATGATAAAAAATTTATTAAAATATTACCGAATATTTTGTAGCGGTTTTAAATCGCTACAAATAACAGAAATGAAAAGATTGCGGGAATATATTTATCTTCGAAAAAATGGCGGGAATATTTTGTAGCGGTTTTGTAATCGCTACAAATATGAAATGAATTCAAAGCCCAACAATGGCGGGAACCATTTGTCACGGTGAATGAACCGCTACTAAATAACTTACTGTACAAGATTAGTAGCGGTGGAGTAAACCGTCACCATTGTTAAACCTGTAGCGGTTTTTCTTACCGCTACTATGGTATGACGTTGACGTCATGTTTGACACATATAGTGGCGGTTTTATTAACCGCAACAGTTTCTATAACGGTTATTGTGTATGTAGTATCAGTTATTTTTAACCGTTACAAATTGATTTGCGACAGTAGTTTTTGTAGCAGTTTCTCGAACCACGACTAATGTCTAAAACCGCTACAATTCCCTCATTTTAACCGCTACATATTGGCCTTTTTTTTTTTGTAGTGTAGTATTTAGCTTGGTACCAACTTTCAAATTTTCCACGCTTGAGTAGTTAATATTGAGAGAGGCTGATCATGATTTGGAGAAAAATTTTTAGAGTGTGTGGTGGAAAATTCGGTTCAAGTCATATTCTAATTTTACATAGGCTTTCATAATTGACTTCTTCTTTACATGCGTCTAAAAAACGGCAAACTTCAATTCTTTTTTGGTCGTAATTCAGCTTTTTTAAAATTAAAAAAAAAAAATCTTTGGTCATTTACTTGACACTCAGATGCCCATCAACAACAATAAACATATGCATAAAATTATAAAACTTCATAAGTTAAAATATACAAAATTTCCTTAAACTTTAGGTAAGCTGCACGTCACCTCCCTAATCTATAAAATTGTAAATCCTGGACCCTAATGTTTCATGTTTAAACTATCATCCTCCTTACTATTAAAATTACAGGTAAAGTTAACGGTTTTTGGGATGCCATAATTTTATATTTTTCATTATATATCATGTCATTTGAAGAATAACACTTAGAATTTCACATTTATTTTAGACAACTTTTAAATAATATAATTCTGTATCTCAACTCCCTCTCAAAACACCCATTATTATGCGGTGTGGAAAATTCTTTTATTGTCATGATCCAACTCTCTAAAATATTTCACAATTGACTTGTTATTATTATTGCGCGTGTTTAAAAGGGAAATGTTAATGTGGTCATTCTATAGGTGTTTGTATGAAAGTTGCTTGTAGACTAATAAACAACCACATGATTAGTCACAACGTGTGGAATGGGATTCTAACTTATTTGCTATTTGTTGCTGTCCCAACTTTTCGATTTTCCTCACAATACCACTTCATGAATGAGACTATTCATTATTTGGATCTATATGCATGTTTCCCTTAGTTAACGGGCATAAGTGTAATATATTTGTACGTGCCAAATTTGGAAAAGTTATAATCAAGTACTTCAGCTAGTTCATAAGTTTAGTCATCTAAGGGGGTGTTTAGGAACTGCGTAATCAATTTAAAAAGTTATTTTACACTTTGTGAGATAAACTTTAAATAATTAATTTTAAGCATGTTTGGTCATTATTTAATTGTCAAGTCATCATTTAAATTTGTGGTATCACCATTTTTCATATCAAGGTTAACATTAAATAATGGAAAATATACTTTATGAACTTTAAAATATTGTATAAAATCACCCTACGATCCTTTGTTAGTATTAATCTTGCAAGGATTATATAGTGAAACAACTCAACAAAAAAACTAAAATAAAAATCGATAGGATAATGATGAAATAGCAAATGAATGTGGTCATTCACTCATTCTATAGATTAAGAAACAACCACATGCTTCGTCGCAACGTGTGGAATGGGATTCCAACTTCTTTGTTATTATTTTTGTCCCAATTTTTAAATTTTCCACACAAGAATAGGCGCACATATCACTACCTCAATTTTGGTCGCTAGCAATAGTTTTGATACAATTGAAAAATAACTTTAGGAGTGCTAAATGAACTAAAAAAAAAAAAAATACTCCCTTTGGCTCAAATTACAAGACAACATTTGAGAGTTGATCTTCATCCTAATTATAGGACAGAGTTCTAATTTTTATCAATTTCTTCCTAAAATACCCCTATTGATACTTTTTCAATAATAATTTAATAATGCACCTATATATTATATAAAGTGAGTAATGTTTACTATAACGCCCAACCTTTAGGGCCTCTTATTTACTAGAGTTATCACGCATAGCATTAAAAGACTTGGACAACTTAATACGGAATATAAGTTTTCAGGAAACGACTTAGTCATACAAGTCGGAAATAACTGTATAATTACATTAATCTATTCCTTTCCGAAATTCAACATAATAAGTCTGGGATAGGGAATAAAATACAAATCTGAGATAAGAAAATGAGAGCCGAGTTACACTATCATCCGAAGTAAACCTATCAAACGTAGAGCCGCTTCCCTTCACAGTCGCGTCTTGCTTCGTGATCCTAACCAACTATTGTTTCTTTCATACAATCCAGAGTTCAAATGAAGGGACCCCAAGGGTAGTAGTTAATCTTATATGCAAGTATGAAGCATTAATGATCACATAGCACATGTAAGCACAGATAAATATACAATACAATGAATCTCGCTGTAATCACAACTACTGGCTAAGAACTACAGCCCTTCAGGACACGCAACCCTATTTGTAGAACACGTAGCTATACGGGACATGCAGCCCCAATCCATAGTTAGGATACATACATGCAATTATCAAGCAGACATGGCTAATCATACAAGAACACAACCATACAAGCTAATAAGATAACAATTACCCACCTTAGTCTTGCGTCCTTGAATCTTTCTCAAAAGTGCCGGGATCAGCGGAAGTATCTCGGAATACCTATAAACGGTATCATTACCATTAGTCACTTGGGACATTGAAAACCCCTAATATCTCTCTTGTGCTCTCTCCCCGGATTCCTAAAAGGGTGCCGGTTTGTGCTAGTGCATGTGCTATGAAGTGACGGGTTGTAGTGTGCTGAGGTAAGATTTGTGTCGTAATTGTCGAGTTTGTAATTATAGGTTGTATGTTGTTGTCGTTGCCGAGTTGTAGTTGTATGTCGTAGTTGTGTAGTTGTAGTTGTCGAGGTATAGTTGCATGTTGTTGTTGTTGGTGTAGTTGTCGGGTTTATAGTTGTATGTTGTAGTTGTAGTGTAGTTGTATGTTGGTGGTGTAGTTGCCGAGGTGGGGTTTATGTGAAATGGTTGCCGAGATAGAGCTCAGGTGGTGCAGTTGTGTGCGCATTGTTTTGTTAGAGAATGCATGGCCAGGATAAGGCGATGGTGTTGAAATCGTTTCTCATGGTTTCCTATGCATCAGTAATCACACTACTTGAGTTTCCTTTCTCTTATCACGCATCTCAGGACTACCCTTCTATCTCTTCTTCTATCCAATCCTTAGATTCACAATTTATGCAACAAAGAGACCTCATAGTTCAGTTCTTATAGTTCTTCCTAGCATAAACTTTCTAAGTTTTCTTCTATAGTTATCTCTCTTAAAGCTCCCTCAAAATGTAGATAGAAACTGGAAAGAAGAGAGAATTGATGGATTCCTTGCTGAAATCACACTCTTTAGCCCCCGATACTCTCACAGAAGTAATATGCAATGTTGAATCATAGCAAACGCTTCCTTGCTTTCCCTATCCCTTTCTATCTCAATCTCAGTTCTTCTTTGTAACAAGATGACTGAACTTCCAAGCACTACTTTTATGTTAAACTTACTCAACTGCTGCTGCTCTTGCGTGTTCAGAGAGGGAGGAGAATGCGCTAACATAGTATGGTAGTGAGATTTTCTGTTAGCTTGCGTGATTAACCTTCCATTCTTAATAAAATATGGATTATTTGACAATAGGCCAGGTTAACTTAATTGGGATTGGAGCAACTGAATAATAATAAGGCCCAAAGTTCATAATAAATCTGTAGGCTTCAAGATTTCAAAATCCAAGATATTACATTTGCAACTTATTAATGCTACATATACCTCAATTCTACTATTTTTATTTTTTTTAATAATATAATTTTGAGCAATTTTTGTCATATTTAATAATGGTATCACTATTAAATTACACTTCCAACCTCAAAGAGTAGACCAAAAGTTGTTGAGGGAGATCGATGAAGTCGGACTGTGTGAGAGCTCGGAAAAGTTGTGTGAGGTAGTAGAGGTCTAATAAAGAACAAAGAATCAGAGCAACTATATGCTATTTTAAATAAAGGCATTTTGAGAAAATAAATATAATTAACTAATTTAACCGTTATCCTTAATCTCTACAAAATTAGGTAAATATGTCCTATAATGATGACCGGAGGGAGTAATAGATTATTATGATGGATGTACCATAAATAAAATTATATTGGCGGATGTAACTGGAAATAATGTTGGGTTCTTAATATTACTTCACCTAATATTTATTGTGAGGTAGCCAAAACTTATTATTATTTTTTTTGATACAATTAAATGGTGGCAAATGTACAACCACTCTGGGTACTGCAGTAGCAAGGACGACCCTCCCAACAGTGGTAGCTCCATACAAAGCGGATTACGAGTGGTTTTACCGCAACTAATGAATATGCTAAAGAGTAAAGACCTAATTCCAACTAATGAACAGTCATATCCTAATTCCTGATTAATTAAATAAAAAATATTTTTTTAAAAAAAAAACATAGTTTCTTCCCAATCCACTTTCATGTATTTCCATTTTCCTCATATTTATACGCGCCATAATAACATATATCTATCTATCTCAATGACCTATTTTGTTTATCTCCGTGAGGAACCCCAATCACATAGTTTAAACAAATAATATTCAAAAATAAAATTAACAAAAATTAATAAAGTTAAACCGTTTGATTGTTATATGAATAATTTATATTAAGAATAGATAGAATAAGGTGGAAGGAAATCAAAGTAGCTTGTGAGGGGGAGGGAGTTAAGATAGAATAACAAATTATGTTTTTTCCCCAGAAAATATACCAAATTATGTTATTAAGAATTTTGATGATTTTATGCACATGTTTTTTTGTTCTTAATATGCACAAGAGCATTAATAGTCAATGACCAACGATTTTGAAGAAAAAAAAAATGCTAAATTACGACTAAAGAAGAATTTACTTATGCCGTTTTTCATACGCACAAAAACAAAAAGTCAATGCCGTTTTTCATACGCACAAAAGCAATAAGTCAATACCGACAGACTTCATTAAATTAGATTATGACTAACAAAATAATTTTCCACCACACATGCTATTAACAAATTTTCTCCAGATAATGAATAGTCTCTTTCATTAACTATTTAAGTGTGAAAAATTAAAGTTGAATAACCTAGATTTTAAAATTTGAATAATTAACATGTATAATTAGTTTTTTTTTTGTAATAAATAATGCAATTCATATTAATTTTATTCTTTTTATTAAATATTGATAATGGTGATGTGTAAAGGGCACAAGAGAATTATTTTGGCGACGTACTTGAATGTTATGTTCAAATTAATTATGTTTTGGGATTTTATAAAATAAAAGGCTACATAATTTAATCATCCTTTATAATTAGAAACAAATTCTATAATTACATACATAGGGTTTATTTGTTACTCTGACATAGAAGGCTTACAAGCCAAAAATAAATATGTGGATTTGATGTGTATAAAATAAATTTCTTTTTCAACACATAAGAATTAGGGAAAACTGATGTCAGGGCCCAAGGTAGTAAAATAATTTCAAAAAAGGCCCAAGAAACATTCACATGGTAGATGGCCTTTTCTGATATTATTTCAAAAACACTTCTATGGATATAGTTGCTAATTGCTATTGATGTAGTTGTTAATGGCTACTGATATAGTTATTAATATGTAGTTGTTAATTAGACTGATTTAGTTGTTAACAGGGACTGATATAGTTGTTAACCGCTACTGATATAGTTACTAACGCTTTTTGAAATAATACCAAAAAAAGCCCTTGCATGTGAATGTTTCTTATGCCTTTTTTGAAATTATTTTGCTACCTTGGGCCCTGACATCAATTTTCCCTAAAAATCAAGGATATAAATATATTTCATTTCTCATACTGCTGAAGTAATTTTAGCTGCATCTTTTAATTATTACTTTGTTAATTATGTTTGTTCAGTTACATTTGGTTCTCTGTACGTAAAACTATGGTTTTAAAAAGGCCGTACCTGACTGACACACACAAGTCATCTAGGTTGGATTTTATTTAATTTTCCGTTGACGTTATTTTGGTTTATAAAAGAATAGCAGTATGTTCGTAACTCTTGTTTTCTTGGATCATGTGTGGTTATATACATAAATGTTTCATTAACTGGTGGAGAAATTATTTTATTAGCTAAACATTATTTAATCAAATTCTTACAAAAAGGCCATAATAGTTTTTTGTTTAAACAAACTTTTTCTTATGAAAAAACTCCTCACAAACAAAAATGTATAGAGAGGCTTACACCAACACTAACATTCCATCATCCAACTATATGTATAAACACATACATACAAGTTTGTGAATAGTGCAATTGTTATAAATGTTATTTAGTATAAAGACCATTCAAAAATTTAATATGCTGTGGATATAACAATTATTTCAGCAAGTTATTTAAATGAGTACGATTTTTTAAAATTATTTTGGCACTGTGTAAAATAAAATGATATTATATATAGTTTGAAAATATTTTATAACCTTAAAATATGTTTTCAGCTAAAAAAATAAATTTTGGTTAAGATTTTACACGAAGGAGATGAATTTTGGTCAAGTGAGGGCCACAAAGTGACATTATAAATAGTATATAGCTCTTTTTTCAAGAATTGTATGTCCAATGATTACAACACAAATTTCTTAGCAAAAACCTCTTTGTTTGACGTTGTCATGGATGGTTCCTGCAATATTGTTGTGTTTATTTTTATTTGGTTACTTGCCTTATCAAATGTTGATTTATGCATTTGCAATGCATCCACTGAGGTTCAATGCATTTCAATTGAGAGAGATGCTTTACTTAAAATGAAGCAACATCTCTTAGATCCTTCAAACAAACTTGCTTCTTGGTCTCCCCATGAAAATTGCTGCAACTGGGCTTTAGTTGTTTGCCACAACATCACTGGCCATGTTCTTGAGCTTCACCTTGTAGCTCCATCTCCTTTTGAGCTCAATGGCAAGTTTATATATGAGACTTCAGAGTTTGGTGGCAAGGTACATCCTTCTTTGCTAGACTTGAAGCACTTGAATTATTTGGATTTGAGCGGTAACTATTTTGGATTTATGCAAATTCTTGATTTTCTTGGCTTATTGACAAGCTTGACATATCTTAACCTATCGTATGCTGGGTTTGGTGGAAGCATCCCTCTTCAATTTTGGAATCTTTCCAATCTTATCTATCTTGACCTTGGAGGCAATGATCTGAGAGGAAACATTCCTCATCAAATCGGAAAGTTATCCAATTTGCAATATCTTGATCTCCAGGGTAATGAATTTAATGGAAGCATTCCTCTTAAAATTGGAAATCTCTCCAATTTGCTCAATCTTGATCTCATAGGTATTGAATTCAGTGGAAGTGCTCTTCATCAGATTAGAAACCTCTCAAATCTAATCAATCTTCATCTTGAACTTGGATTGCCAATATCTGTTGAAAATCTTCAAACTCTTTCAACTCTTTCTTCTCTGCAATATCTTGAGCTAAGTCTTGAATACCCATCCAATTCCTTTGATTGGTTGCAGGTTCTATATTCACTTCCCTCTTTGAGGGAGTTGCACTTGTTAGGATATGATTTCAACCATAATGTTGAACCATTCACATTGAATTTATCATCTCTAAGTGTCTATCATATTTCTAGTCCTGATTTTGGCACTTCATTGATCCCAAATTGGATATTTCAACTGAAAAAATTGGTTTATCTTCAATTGATTGGTTTTGTTACTCATTCTTCCATCCCAAATGGAATTCAAAACTTGACTCTCCTTCAACATCTAGATTTATCCTACAACAAATTCAACTCTTCTATTCCTTATTGGTTGTACAGTTTCAGTCATTTAAAATCTCTCATTCTCTCTGACAACTCTTGGTTGGCTCAATTTCTAGTAACATTGGAAACTTGACTTCTCTTGTTTCTCTTGATTTGACTGATAACCTTTTAGAAGGGCCTATTCCAATTTCTGTTGGAAATCTTTGCAATTTGAAAAAACTAGCTTTTTCATATAATAAGGGCAACCAAGAAATTTCAGAAATATTAAAAATTCTTTCAGCAGGGTGTGTTTCTCAAGCACTTGAGATTTTTTGTATGAGTGGTTCTAAATTATCTGTCTTTCTCACTGAACAAATTGGTTTTCTCAAAAATCTTGTAGAACTTGATCTTTCATACAACACTATTCAAGGTCCAATACATAGCTCATTGGGAGATCTTGCATCTCTAAAATATCTTGATCTAACAAGCAATGCTATTCAAAGTGCACTTCCTAGCTCATTAGCAAATCTTAAAGCTTTGATATATCTTTCTCTTTGGAACAACACTATTAACAGTTCAATTCCTATATCATTTGGAAATCTAACATCTTTGGTGTATCTTGATCTCTCTGAAAATCAACTTGTTGGAAATCCTTTTGAAATTTTGGGATCACTCTCTAAATTGAATAAACTTTATTTGGAATATAATCTCTTTGAAGGAGTTGTCAAAGAAGCCCACCTTGTTAATTTTACCAAACTTAAAACATTATCAGCACACAAAAACAAACTCACTTTAAAGGCTGACTCGAATTGGAATCCTTCTTTTCAAAAACTTTTGAAGCTAAGTTTGGCTTCTTGGAATTTAGGTCCCCAATTTCCATCATGGATTCAATCCCTAAAGCATCTTGAGTATTTGGACATCTCTGAGACCAATATTTTTTATTCTATTCCAGATTTGTTTTGGGGCACAATTGGCAATCTTCAGTATTTGAATCTCTCCCACAATCATATTGAAGGAGACCTTTCGAATATATTGATAAACATCACGGCTTTCTTTGCTGTTGTTGATCTAAGCTCAAATAAATTAAATGGTCAATTACCTTCTGTATCACAAAATGTGATGCACATAGACCTTTCAAGCAATAGGCTTTCAAGATCCATTGCTAACTTCTTGTGTCATAAACAAGAGGAGACAAAGCGGCTATGGTTTCTTAATTTGGCATCAAATAATTTATCAGGTAAAATACAAGATTGTTGGATGAAGTGGCCATATCTTATGACAGTGAACTTAGAGAACAACCATTTCATTGGAATCTTGCACACATCTATGGCATCCTTGTTGGAGTTGCAAATGCTAAACGTTCGCAATAATAATTTTTCTGGAAATTTTCCAAGCTTTTTGAAGAACAAAACCAACCTAATTTCATTGGATCTAGGAGAGAATCAATTTTCTGGAATGGTTCCATCTTGGGTTGGACAAAGGTTTTCAAGTTTAAAGATTCTTGTTTTGAGATCAAACAAATTCTCCGGTCCAATTCCTCATCAAATTTGTAACATGAGTGTCTTGCAAATCTTGGACCTTGCTCATAACGAGTTGACAGGATATATACCAAAATGTGCCAAGTATTTAAGTGCCATGTTGGTAATAAATAGTACTTTAGAGTCTCACATTTATTTTCACGGATTTAATGTTCGTCAATTGTTAGTTGAAGCACTATTATTGAAAGGAAGAGTTTATGATTACAGCACCAACCTTGGTCTCGTCACAAGCATTGACTTCTCAAGCAATGAATTATCTAGAGAGATACCAATAGAACTGACAAGACTTAAGGGACTCCGTTATTTGAACCTTTCAAATAATCAATTTATTGGCCAAATTCCTCAAAATATTGGCAACATGGAATCATTAGAGTCTTTGGATTTTTCAAGAAATCATCTTTCAGGTAATATCCCACCAAGCATGTCCAAATTGAGCTTTCTAAGCTTGCTAAACTTGTCTTACAATGATTTGAGGGGAAAAATTCCCAAGGGGACCCAAATACAAAGCTTTAAAGCATCAAGTTTTATTGGCAATGATTTATGTGGTCCTCCACTCAACAACAATTATTCATCAAACAGCCCCAACAACAAATTCAACAAAGGCAGAGAAGTTGATCATGTGAAGGGAATCAATTGGTTCTTTGTGAGCATGGCATTAGGATTTATTGTGGGATTTTGGGCAATGGTGGGTCCTTTCCTCTATAGTGCTTCATGGAGGTATGCTTATTTCCGATTCATTGATAGGATGTGGTCTAAATTGCAATCTCATTGCTGCTACTGAGAAGCAACCAAGGCATATTATGCATCTGGGATGTTGGTGTTCTTAGAAGATAAGTGGTTTATTATCTCTCTTGTAATCATATCATGCTTTTCTATGATGAGGCAGTGGAAGAAATAAACTTGTTTGTAAAATATTGTGTAGTTCAACTTTGAATGTCACACCATTGTATAATATATTTAATGTGATGAAAGTGTTTTTCTTTTTATAGATGTATTATGGATTAATCTAAGCATATGGTTTGACTAAAGCCATGCTAATATACAAGTTGTTGAGGTAAAATCTCTACTATATGGTCTAACTTTTTGTTTGAATATTAGGGTTAAATACTATTTTTGTCATGGAAGTTTATTATGAGGAGCACTGGTCACCCTGAAGTTTTTTTGGTTTCATTTTTGTCCTGAAAGTTTAAAAACAGAGCATATATGCCATGGAAGTTTTTTATTTATGAGCAATTTTGCCCCTGAAAGTTTACAAGGAAGAGCAACAATTCAATGGTCAAGATTAACGGATGGGCAAGATGGCTACGTTTCTAAATTTCTGGGGCAAAAATGATACTAAAAAAACTTTTAGGTGACCAGTACTCCTCACGGTAAACTTCCATGGAAAAAATGATATTTAACCCCTTGAATATTATGTACATACTGTAAGTAATCCTAGTATGTTTTAGAATAATACATAATTAAAATACATATGTTAAGGTTCATAATAATGCTTTGTCATTACTAATATTCAATTCTATAGGAGCTTCTGCCTTGTGTATAAGTTGATATATTGTTATGATACAGGTATGAAATTTGGGTTTAGGATTAGAGGGAAAGAGGGGAAGAAAGAGAGGTAAAATAGAGAGAAACAGAGAAGAACATGGAGAAGAGGGAAAACAGAGGAAAGAAACTTAATCAGTTCATTTTATATTCCAAATCATCACAAAACCTACAAATAATTCAAAGGGGTCTGTATATATAAGCAACAAGACTAACTCTAACATTTATTTTCTAATTTTAGGCTAATTAAAATAATTCTAATGCTGACTAACTAATCTCAATTGTAATTGTCATGATTATGATTATATAACAATATTATCACTTCTTAAGGGGCAACAATTGAAATTATTGGTGACAAAGTTCCTAATACAAACCAATCTAACTGATTGAGTGACAAAAGAAGGGAAAGGATGAAGGATCATTACAGAAACAAAAAATATGGGTCAAAGTACAGAGTATTAGCATCCTTGTATTAGCATGAGCAGCCACGCCTTTGCTCATTCTTCTATTAGAAGTGGAATTTTATTTTTTGTGCGATCATGAGTCATCAGCAGTATGGTCTTGAAGCAAACACTTTTTCTTTTTTCATATATCACCGTATAGAACCTATGCATAAACAATTTTGAGTTCTCTGCAAAAAAAATGCTATGAAATCTTCCCAATAAAGATCTACAAAGAGCTAAACAGCCTAATAGCTAAATTTTGGTGGGAATGCCAAAATAAAATGCACTGGATAACATGGAGCAAATTAACTCGGCCTAAGACTAAAAGGGGCACGGGCTTCGGAGATTTTATAAAATTTAATAATGCCCTGTTAGCTAAAATAGCCTGGAGATTATCACAGAATCCGGATGAATTATAGGCCAAAGTAATCAAGGGCCTTTATTTTCCTAAAGGCACCTTTCTTGAAGCAACAAAAGGGCACTGAGCCTCTTGGGCCTGGTCCAGCATTCTTGAAGGTAGAAGCCTCATCAAGGATAACCTGTGTTGGTAGAAAGGGAATGGAGGGTCTGTTCGAGTATGGCAAGATAAATGGATCCCTTCCTTACCCTCATGTAAGTTGACAATGGATGATGAGACCCTCAGAGCTCCAACCAACTAGTGTCCACGTTGATTTCCGAAGATAGAGGTACCTAGGACTTGTCATCATTGAGGCCAATGATTGATGACCAAACAGGGGAGGCCATCTCCACTATCCCTATCCCTCGTTGCCCAACTGTAAACAGATTGAGATGGACTTTGTCCACAAACGGCACTTATACTGTAAAGCAAGGTTATAATAGCGTAACCTCCACCTCCACTGGTATGCTTCATATAGGAAGAACGTCGACCCTAATGTCTAGCGAAGCCTGGAAAGCAACCTGGAGAATAAAGGCTAGCCAAGAGTGGTGAACTTTCTTTGGTGTGTTCTATCGGATGCTATAGCTACAAACACAGGCCTCGTCTATCAGAAAAGGGGAAATACTGATCTCTGTCCGATATGCCTAGCGGAGAGTGAAACCACTAAACACCTTTTCTTCCAATGCTCGTGGGTAAGGTGCGTTTGGTTCAGTAGTAGACTATCACTCACATGGGATCTGCAAAATATTCATTGCTTTATAATATGGTGGCTGAATCTCCCGCAACCCAATAGCCATTTCTCTGATCTTGATAAAGCACACATTAGTTGGCTCTTGTGGTACATATGGAAGTGCCACAATGACAAAGCTTTCAACAATATAGAGCCTGACCTTGTCTTGGTCATTGATCAAGCCTCCCATTCCCTTTTCGACTACTGGAAGGTATATAAGCCCAGTCATGATGACCAAGTTGACAGCAACTCCAAAAAAGTTGCCACTTATAGCCCACCCCCTGAAAACACTCTCAAAGTTAATCTAGACAGAGCTTTTAAAGAGCAATCAAAAGTGGCTGCCATAGGTCTCATCTGCCGAGATCATCATGGAGATATGAAGTGGGATTTTGTTGATAAAATAAAATCTCTATTGGCCTTCATGACAGAGGTTGTCGCACTTAAATGACCATTGATGATTGTTCAAGATCTGGGCAACAAAAATGTGCTCTTTGAATCAGACTGCCAATCTCTTGTGTGCTGCTTGGAGAAAAGCCTATAACATCCCAATTTCCAAAAGTAGAATAAATTTTTTATCATTTAAAATCATTTCAAATCATCACAGTAGAGTATTTGAGCGGAAGAGTAACTGATACTTATATTTCAAAATGCCATAAGTCTGGATACAATAGCGGTATAGTAACCGCGTGGCTCAAAAGTGAAGTAAATAACAAAAGGAAGGCTTCCGTTGGAACGTCAAAATGAAATCTTTAGCCGGGTCTCTAAGCGTGCTGCTTTCCCCTCTCCCCCGTCCTTGGTTCTCCTGACCCTGATGCTATATTAAGAGCTGAGGTCCCATGCATATGGACCCCAGGTAACGGTTAACCTCATGCTTACATACACAAAATGTGGATGACATATACCACAACATCAACAACATATACAAACAATCCATCACAATCAATGCATATGTATCGCTCCCAGCATGCAACCATATCGCTCCAAACATATAGACATATCGCTCCCAGCATGCAACCATATCGCTCCCAACATATAGACATATCGCTCCCAGCATTCAGACATATCGCTCCCAGCATTCAGACATATCGCTCCCAGCATATGGACATATCGCCCCCAGCATTACAGATACCCTCTAACCTTTATATGCATTTCACAGTATAAACACTCTATACATACAACACACATATAACATATATGCATAACATAAACATCAGAGTTAGTGTTATAGTACGCGAACGTACCTTCGTTGATGACTTTCGGTACGTTTCGACAGAAAGCGATCACAGATATCCTATAAGGGTAATATCATCTCTATTAATTCAAAAATATTATTTCAAGAGATATTTTGGCTATATAAGACCATTTTACCCCTGGTGGATTTATTATTTACAATTCTGCCCTTACATTTATTCAAAAACGCAGTGCAGTATTTTCTGGGCAGATTTTTCGGTAACTTTGAAAAATTATAACTAATTCTAGAAAAAATCATTTTGAGGTGCTGTAAAATTCCTCATGACCCTTGACATGTCTATTTTCAAGGAAAAATATTCCCAGAACCTAAAACATCATGAATCATTCCCAGTTTTAAATTTTCTCAACGTTGCGCAGATTTTATTCCAGCAAAAATGGCTTAACTTCAAAAATTCATATCTCCTTGACCAGAGATCAAAATGTTACATATTTTATATATTTGGAAAGCCCTACATGTCTAATTTATTTCTAAAAAATTTCATGATTTTATAACTTCATTTGCTTCATAAAATCATAGCATCTTTTTCACTGTCTGATAAGGACTTAAGAACCGAAAATTCTGCAACTCTTACGAATTTAATCTAAGGACTCCCAAACATTATTTCCCATCATATTTTTACCTCTTCAGGCATTTTTCAATGCAATGAGGCCTAAAAACAAGTATAGGAATTCATTCTCTAATTTTCTAGATTAAACTAACATTTATACTAAGAACTTATAAAAACTAAAGACTAGAAATTTAAATGCTAGAACTTACCTCTTAGAGACTCTTGAACTCCTCCCTCCTTCTTGCTTCACTCTTCTCTTAAACTCTCCAATCTTTGGTATGAGTTTGGTGTGAAGAATGAAGAGATGAGAGCTCTCTATTTATAGGCAATCCTTGGTTAACTTCCTAGCAACTTTCATTCTATTTTAACCCTTAGATTAAACTTAACTAGGAAATTTAAATCTAGCCCTTACACCTCCTACAAAAATGTCACCTCCCCCCTTTTCTAGATTCATCTTTTCTCTTTCCTCCACTACACACACACATGCACAACACTTAGGCACACACACTCACAACATACACATGTGCTCTTGTGATGTCATCTTGATGACATAATCAAGGCTTAGGTGTCATTGTTGACTTTTCAACACTAATTAGCAATTCTTAATTATCATGTTAATCAAGTGTTTACATGCTCCTTAATTATATTTTGCCATTAGCTAACTCAATTATATGAAGATTTAGACTTAATTTCTTGAGATATTATTTCATTCTCTTTGGCTTAATTATTTTTAAATATAATTAGTCCTCTTTTAATTTGTCTCTAATCATCTTGAAGAATTATGCAACTAATCTCAATTAGTGCAAGCTTATTTTGTTAAGGGTAATTGTAATTCACTTAATATACCTCTTAATTATGCTAAATTAATTAGCAACACTCTTTATGCCAACCTTGACCCTTCATTGGTCATTAATATCAAATTAGGAGTTTCATATAATTAACTTTGGATATCCCCTTTTATTCATGTTTAAACAATCAACAATTAATTACTTATTTAATCACCTAATAATTATTGACAATTTTCTTAATTATGATTAATTATTTTCTCACAACTATTTTACTGAAATTGATAATTTATGCATTATGCAAAATATTAAAAACCATGGGGCAATTTATGTTCCCCAAAATGATATTTAATTTTGCCTCATTATTTCCCAAGGAAAATAATCTCATAAATTACCTAAATTAGAGACAACATACTTTCTAATTTTTAATAAATATTTAGTTGCCTCTTAGGATTTTATCATAATTTTCTCAGGGTATTTTATGACCCACAAATATTTCAGGGACCTATTTATAAATTATATAATGTTTTAGGACCCTTTTCGCACATTGTTTAATCTTAGGAGAAATTATCCTAATAATAAGGTAAATTTAATACAAGGTGTTTGAGACCTCATATTCACCTATTTTCAATAGATATTATTTACTAAATTATGATACTTATCCTAAGTAGAATTTTTTTAGGGTATTACAAAGCCAGCCTGAACGCTACAAGTGGCAAGCTCGAGGAATCCTCAAAGATATCATGGGTATTCTTCAGTCCAAACCCTTCTTTGTGATCCAATTCATCCTGCGCCAGGGAAATAGAGCAGCAGACCATCTTGTTGCATCCGCTAATAGGGGAGTATGCCCAATAGGGTGGGTGAAAAGACCCTTACTCCCTTTGTTCCTGATTCTAGAGGAAGACACGAAGACTCCCGATTTTTTGACGAGAAACCCCCTGACCACTCCCAGGCCAGGAGACCCTGGATAACCAGTCTGAATTTTCCCTAGAAAGCGGATTATCTTAGTTGCTTTCTAGTGTGCTTTTCAGGTTTGTTGTTTTTCTGTCTCTGTTAGCTTCGTACTTTCCTTTGGTTAGGCGTGTTTCTGTGTAAGCATGTAGAGTCTTCATCTAGTTTGTAATAGCCGTCGTTTTTGCAATGAATAATATAGAATGGTTCAAAAAAAAAAAAAAAAAAGAACACGTCTATTGATACATTACTTTCTTATTTTATAAGGTTTTATCTTTTTTAACCTTCAATTTTATAAAATTATACTATCTAATTTATCCCTCTTTTTCCTTCTTTGTGCTTTCTCTATAGCTTTTTGTTCTTTTTGAAATATAGATCCTTATTACCCTTCTTTTGATGCTAAATATATCAATTATATGACTCCATTCTATCATTAATATAAGACTTATTTATCTAATTTAATTAAATTGAGAAAATTAGTTAATTTAGTTAATATGGCTTGTTTTGTCTAAAACACCCTAATGATCTTTTTTAATTTCTCCTTCTCTCTTTTACTTAATTATAATTAAGGGAGCCTCGATTTGGTAAATTGAGAATAGATTGAAAAATATTGAAAACAAGTACTTATATCCGTGCGTTACACAGGGAAGTTCATATATAGTATTTTTAGTTTCTGAAGCTTTTGCAAACACTTAAGAACAATTTATGATTCTAAAGCATTACTTTATGATGTATGTAATATTTATTATATAATTTAGTCTTTATGGTTGTCCAATTTTTTATTGTATGCACAATAAGCAAAATTTATTTGTAATCATAATAAATCATGTAATTATTTTATAACATATATTTTAAATGACTTGAATATTTTTATATTGAAAGTCTCAAAATTTATTGCTTGTCGATAAGTATTGATGAAACCAATATTAAAGACCCTTATCACGAGCGCGAAATGAGGAAACATCAATGCTTAAAAAACAAGCATTGGAAACGATAGTTGGAAACATGCAACACTCTCCAATGGGAATTAGTATTCGGTTTTTTTTTCCCCTAAATTAAGGAGTTATGATAATTCAAAGTTATGTCATAAATGTAGGCAGCTGTCACATGGCGCGATACACCAGCAGTGGAGGAATTCCACTCGCCATGGGATTATTGTGAGAGCAAATTTGCCCTTAATTATTTCGGAAGTCCAACATTATTTATAAAATTTCATTTATTATTGATGCAAGCTATTGATTTAATGATTTAATTTAGAAATAATGACATGATCTATCATCCTAGATGATTATTTCCTACTTTTCTTTCTCATATTTCTTCATAATTGATTGACTAAGTCACTATATTTGAAAATGATTTGATTATTTCTTAAATTTCTTTTATTACTGATGCAAAATATGGATATTGATTTGATTTTAAAATAATGACATCATCATCCCACATTATAATTTATACATGATTATTTCCCAATATATATTTTCTTATTTCCTTTATTTATATTTTTTCATATTAAGTTGGTTAAACAATTGTATTAGCTCATGCCCCTCTTTATATTGATAATCTACTTAATTATATAAACAATGACTAAAGTATACTTTTAGTCCTTTAAGTTTACATGAAGCATGTTTGTGGTCATTTAACTTTAAAAAAGATACTGTTAATCCTAAAATTCTAACACTGTCAATGTTGCTAACATAAAATGTTGAAACAACAAATTTAAGTGATAATTGTATAATTAAGTTCTATTAATCTTAAATTTAAAATATGTGTAAATTGAAAAATATCTAAATACCTAATGAAGCAATCAATATCAAAACATTGATTATATTGAAAAATATTTTAGTTTAATAATATCAATATATTAGTTTAATAATCTAAATAGCAAAACCTTAATTTCATTTGCAGTAATTTGTTATTTTATTTTAATTTAATAATCTAAATATATTATATTAAAAAATTAAAAGTTAAATATGGGATGTCAATTGCATAGTTATCACTTGAATTTATTAAGTCAGTGTTTTCCTTTAGTAATATTAATGGTGTTAAAAATAATGAAACAAAATGATACTTTATAAAGTTGAGGAATTAAAAGTATACCTTACGTAAAACTTAAAGGACTAAAAATATATTTTACACTATAGAAAATTCATGCCTCCTCTCTTAACTCCCCCCTACCCGACGCAACAATAAAGTGCTAACTTTAACAATTTGAATGTGGTTAGCTCTAGTTGCTACATTACTTTTTTTTTTTTGTTGATTTTGGTGATTATGTCCTTTTGTTCAAAGCAAGGTTTTGAAACTCGAATCGGCTATTAAACTGGGTAGAGTACTGGGTCTAAAGCCGAGAAATCGAGCTGGCTTGTTTAGGCCCTGGCCCTTTAAAGGTCGGACTTAAAAATTAGAGGAGCTAAATAAAATAAGTCCTGTAGGGCCAGCTCTAAGGGACTCAGGCTATCCCTACAGGTCCTTTTAATGGACATGTTCATGGTACGGGGGAAGAAGTTCATGTTTCTTACTCATGTAACAAAGCTTACTACTCAAAGTGAAACACAATAAAATGTTTTTGAAATTGATTATAGTGGCGAAGAAAATGACAATGATAGTCATCGCACTAATATTGTTTAGTGATATGCTTCTTATGTTTTATGTGAGTTATTTATGAACAATAGTTTGTTTTTTATTAAGAATTAGTGAACGTATTTATTTATTAGATGATTCATATTGTTTGGAAATTAATATTGACAACATTTATTTGATAAATTAGAACTTTAATTGTTGTAATTTACTAATTATATTTCTTTGAAAAAAAACGGAAGAAAAATAGTTAAATTTTGGACTAATAACTTTGGGCCCTGTAGAGTTGGCCCTGACCTTGGTGTTTTCGGGCTAGGCTTTGAAAAACAGATATATTTTTTTATCCCGGACCCTGTAGGGGCTGGCCTTGTTAGGCCCTGACCCTTCAAGGGCCAGCCCTGATTCCCAGCTCTAACTGGGTCAAAGGTCAGTAGGTTCGACCCGAGTTAGAGTAGAGTCAAATAAGAGCTAAACTAGTTGGGATAGTGGGTCAAGAATAGTAAAACAATTAACAACTTATTTTGTAGGCAAATCAACTATTTAGGATTTTTAAAATTCAAGTAGTATTTTCTCATCTCTAAATAAAATAAAAATTTTTATAAACAAACTAAATGGTGTAAACAAGAGGCTGTTAAGGTAAAGATCTCTGTTTTTTTTTCTTTTTTCTTTTTGTTTTTAAAAAATGAATCCTTGGTGAATGTATGTGACAATGACGGGGCATTAAATGAAACATACTACTTTCATAGCACTCAAAGCAATTTACTCTTTGTCCTCTGAACGATTTTAAACCATCAGACTTCAGTTTTCAATTTTCATATCTATGATTTGTTTTCTCGTTTGTGGCCATCAAAGCTTTCATTTTAATCATTTATGGTTGTCATTCCATTCAACCACCCATATCAGAGAGAGAGAGAGAGAGGGAGAGAGAGGGAGAGAGAGAGAGAGAATTGAGAAATTAGAAGAGAAAGCAAACTAGCGAGCGTGAACACAGACCTAAAAACTCTGATCTTCGACGATATGGTAGAGAAAGTGAATCAAAAAGTGCAACTCTGATCTTTGACAAAGACCTCCAATCCCACCACCAAACCAAATTGCAACAAGACGCAAACCAGAACACTCAAGGTGACGAGACACAATGCAAAGGCATCAGCATGAATCCTCGCACAGAACCTAGATTGTGATTTGGGTCGATTATTGTTCCTCTTTGTCTTCCACTCTGCTTTTTTTTTAAAAAAAAAAAATACTAGGTTAGGTGACCCCAGTTTCTATGATTTCCTGAACTGGTTTCACGATGGATTCATCGGTTTCAAGTCCAATCCGATTGATCCAGTTCAAGTTTCATAATCATGGTTTAAAGTATCCAATTTATCATTTCTCAAGTCAAGAATAGTGCCGCACACTTCCTCGTATTTGACCCAAATCAATTTTCATTAAATATTCACATAATTACATTTTAATTAACATATTGTATACACTTAGAATTATTAATCAATATAACTTCAATCAAAAATAGAATTATTCACCAATATAACATAACTAACAGTAGCTTAGTGTCTATATTTTGACTAAAGGATATTTATAAGTGGCAAAAAAATTATAAAATAAACTTAAATAGGCATGAACACAGTTAGAAGCCTAAACTACTAAAATGATGCATTCGAAAACTCAAAATAACAAATGAGAACTCATTTTTCTATTTTTATGTTCTTAATGATTGCTTTGATGGCCCTCAAGGTAGGGTGCACATATCGTACAATCACACATCTCCATTATCAACCAATGTAGTGCTATATCTATCAAACAAGACTGTTGTCTCTCATCTTTATGGAGTGTCATCCATCATATAGCAATATCGTCTCTCATTTTTCTATTTAAAAAGATTGGTTGAAGATCTTGACGACTGATCTATTTAAAGGTCATTATTGTTTTAGACTTTTTCTAATACATCAACTTGATGAATGTGTTTCTACTTCAAAGGGCTGGAAAAAAGACTCAAGAAATAAATGAAACGATAAACAGATGAATATATGAACAAATACTCAATCACAATATGTACTATGTTTCTTACTATTGCTCCACTTGACTCTTAGACTAACAATAATTTTTCTTACAACACAACACCATAATTGTTTAATTTTGGAAAAATTCCAAGCTCAAATTTTTGGAGTTAAAGATGAATTTTAAGAAAGTTAAGTATAAAGGAATATAGAAAAAAGAAATTTAAATTAATAAATCAATATACTACATAGCACAAAAGATCAAGCAAAAGGAGGAAAAGAAATGATTGAGGTAAGTGTAGCTACTAACTTTTTATCAAAAGGTAACGTCTTTTAAGTCATCGTCCACTTCCTGACAAACAATTTGAGCAGCAGTAGTACCTCAGGTATTCTTACAGTTGTCAAAACCCTAATGATGAGTTCATAAGGCCAACATGTCATGATATTAAGGATGAATAATTGAGATCACCAACAATAAAGAATAGATAATACAAAACAAAATACATTGACAACACACACACACACATATAATCATGGAGCCAATGTATTCTTGGAAATTAAGATTCTTGCAAATTTAGTTTGAATTATGATTATTGTAACTCCTTGAATCATGGGGGCCAAACATGGATATAAAATATAAAATGTTAATATTGAATTATAAAAGAGAGTGCTAAATAATTATGATAGCCAATAGAGGATGATAAATATGGATATTGATATTTATTAGTGTTAATGTAAACCGAATACACTAACGGCCTTGATATAAACACAATTATTTACTAAAATTACAGTTGCTCATGAAACCGTTTTTAACTGTGTGTGTGTGTTATATATTTAAGACAAATATCAACTCCACAATTTAATCCTGTAGTCAACTATTTACCAACTGAACTAACTTTTATTGGCAATAAATTCTAGTACTCTACTGTACCATAAGTTTAAGTTTAATGTTTTATTCAATTATTCAAAATTATTCAATTATCAAGGGTTAAGAATTAGGGAAAATTCTAAGAAAATACCACTTAAATTTCAAAATCTCAAATAGGTGATTTTCCAATAAGAGAAGTTGTCAATTGTGTTACTATTCTTTTTAATCTCATTATTATTGTTGTTAATATGATTTTGAGATTCAAGTGATATTTTTTCTGACATTTCTCTAAAATTAGTATGAATTTAAGCCAAAAAAGACTGATTTTTTTTTAAAAAAAAACGAAAGTGTGAGCTTAGAGAGTGTTTGGTTTGCAGGAGATGAGGGAAATTTTTTTCCTTATATTGACCAAATTGCCCATAAAATATTTTCAATATTCCAAAAACGCACTCTCAATGAAAAGAAATATTATTCTCATTAATGACAGTTTGGTAAAAGACCTCTCTTCACTCCTATTCCTTTCCCTTAAACCAAACACACTATAAAAATTAAATATTAGGGATAAGGTGCAAAAATGCACATGTGTTTTATCCTGAAGAGCGCCCAATATCAAATGTTTTTTTTAGGTGCAAAAGTGCACACATAGTTACAAATTAGATACAAAAATACCATTTGACCGTTAAATTTGACTTTAATCATTAAGTTTGACATTTTTTTTACTTTCAAATGTGTAAAAATATACATATGGTTTGACAAAAAGATCTCATAACACAAAGTTCTTTTTTTAAATTTAATAATTTTATTTCAATTAAAGGAAAATTATTATTTTTCTAAATATAATTCCTAGAAAGTTAAATTTTTTATTTCCATACTTTATTTTCTTCTTTTTTTAAATCCTTATGAAATTTTATAATTTATAATTAATAGATGAATATTTATGCATTTAAAATTTGATATTATAAATACTATATTTAATTAAAAATAATTTTTTTTATCTAACAAATTGAATTAGAAATTATTTAAATAAATTTTCAATCAAAACCAAACAATATTATTTAATTTTTATTCCATTAAGAAATATGTGATATAAACATTTGATCCTCTAAATGAGTTTTTTTTTAAAAAAAAAAAAACTAAATTATGTAAATAAATTTTTTTACAGTTTTTACCTATTGAATATATCATCCTTTCCAAATGATAAATTAGAAGAACAAATTTAGCCTCTCAAGAACTATACATAGAGAAATAATAAATTTTCTTTAATTGAAATAAAAGTACTAAATTAAAAAAAAAGTTGGTGTTAGACGCTCTTTTTATCCAATCACATGTGTATTTTTACATATTTGAAGATAAAAAAAAAATCAAAACTTAACTGTCAAAGTCAAACTTAATGATCAAAAGATATTTTTATACCTAATTTGTAACCACATACACTTCTTACCTATATAAAAGTAGAGTAGTAAGTAGCCCTCTACTTGACATATGTCCTCTTTATTTTCCTAACTGACAAAGTAACTCTTTTTACTTATTGTTTTTAATTTTTACTTTAAAATTCATGTATACACAGTTATATTTGCAGTTAAGAGTTTCTCCACAACTCTAAAAATCTATAGAAATAAAATGATGACTGCCAACATATGTAGAAATAGGGCGCGAATATGTCGGACAACACTCATCATCATGGGAGTACTGTACTTCGTCCTCAAAACTCTCTTCCAACTGCCACTCCGGCTTCTGAATGCATCCACCAACAGTTCAAATGAATATTTTTCTGTCCACAAAGGAACGGAATACTTCTGGCCAACCTTCAATTTATTGCATTCCATTTTTGCCATAGATCTCACGGATATCTCAGAAATACCACAAAATGTTAAATTCGACACGGCTATGGGAAAAAAGTGCTATCAAATTGAAATCAACAACACGCACAAAATTATATCTGGCAAGGAACATATATTCAGACATCAAGATGATCCTCTCTTTTTTGTCAGTTTAACATTCAACCTACACATATAGCTGGTTTTTGTTTCCTTTCTTTGTCCTTCTGATCATTTAGCAGCGAGGGCAAGGTGGCTTGAGCATACAAGGCAGCAGAGGAAAATAAAGAAGCAGACTTTATCGAGCATTTCACAAACTGTGACAACACCACTCAGTTAAGGCTGTCAATATTTAATTATTATTACCCATCACCCTACTTGAATGATCATTATGCACAAATTCATAACCTGCTATATCTTTCCTTATTAAAATTGTTATATGTATATAATTCAGGGCATTGTGCCCAGCAGCTGATAAGAGAACAATGCAGCGACGTTGGTAACCTCAATCCACTTGCTGATATCCCTAATGGTTTGATCTACTAACTGTTTTACACAAATTCCTTACTATATGTCCCGAAAGTATATCTAAATTTTAATGTGATCAGCTTCATGTCAAGACATTTTTTTGGTTATAAAATAGTGATGCGTGACATGTCTGCGTTCCTTAATATTTGGAATAGTTCATACGAGGAACCATATCCATTATTTATGTGTTTGTCACATCCCTCTTCCTTTTATATTTCTATAGTTCTACCTCACCTTTTCCTTTTTCTCCCTTGTATCTTTTTAAAATCATACACCGGCGTTTTTTCTTAATATTGCATTCTTTATCAATAGCTTCAATTTCTATGCTAATCATGTTTTCAAGTTAAACCATATATTAATTCCAGTTCCATCATCTTTGCTAAACATGAAATATTCCTGTGTCATACCAGAGGACATCCACTAGAAATCATAGATCGAGTACCTCTTGCAATGAGAGACCTGGTAATTATCTTTATGCTATATTCATTTTCCCACGGTTAATTGTATACAGCTTTACTTCAGCCTTTGTGACATGCAACAAACATTAAGTAGTTGCCTATTGCTTTATAAATACTTCATCTTTGTAATTTTACAATAGACTTTCTAGGGTATGAAGATCTTGGTGATCCAACATATATTTGCAAACATTTTGGTATATTGAACGACTAAAGAAGCATTATAATAATGACAAAAATCCATATTTTGGCGTGTGAATTGGAACCACCACATGAGTTATCATTGCTTTTATCTATAAAAAGTTCAGAGAGTAAACATTTCCATAATAATATTAGAGCATATAATTCTTATGCACAAAGTGGCCAAAATATGCACTTGATAGGTAGTATATTCCCCCCTGATGGACAAGCTCCCAAATTTGCGCAGTTATATATTTATGATACCGAGAACAAACGAAGTATCAAATAGAATTTCAGCTGTTAGGTAATTATACAAAACAAACATAATCTTCATTTTTTTTACATTCACTTCAAATAAAGACATTTATATTTTATCATTATTTTATGTGCTATGCTTATGCAAGTTTTATTATTCCAGTGTGTAAGACAACTCTGTATCTGGCATAAATGTTGATATTGTTCAAAGACTTCAATCCATGCTGGACAATCATAATAGCTTGGTACAGACTGTTTGAATGGCAAGAGATTTTGTCAATATACATGAGGGTCATGCAGTAAAAATCGTATATGATAAGTTGTATTGTATATTGTGCATTTTAATCTCACAGGACATCATTTTAGTTGTTAGAGTTAATGAACAAATTTCATATAAGTTGTTTGGGTATGTGACATGCTTGGCCAATTTTATTGATGACCACTGGCCGCGTATTGTGCAGGTCATGGACTAATTTACACATAAAAAAACACTTGATATTGAACACTTTTTAAAATAAAACATATGTGTATCTTTATATCTTAACTTTAAAAATTAAAATTTTAATTTTGTTTGTGATTTTTACCTTAAGATAGACATACTTATCTTATGCATAACTTATACATCATTTTTTGTTTTGGACGGATATAATATACATCATAAATCACGGCTGAAAATCACTCGCTACTCAGAAAAACCTTTGAAGTAGTTGAAAAAGCAGGCTGTCATACGAGTATTTTCTATCATCAAGCAAAGCACGGGTTTCCTGGAGTCATACGTCTTTTATTGATCAAAATCGAGGCTTATCTATTGGATCGTCTTCACGAGGTTGTCTTCATCGAATTATTAGGTTCTTAATTTCTCATAATCTCAGTTTTGTCCGGTTCATTCATTTCTTCTTTCAACATAGCTCTCTATATTTCTCGGCTGTTCGAGAGAAAATTCTCTGTAAAATCTCAGTCGCTTTGAGGTTTTGCTCTTTATCTTAATGTTTGTTGCTTTTGAATCTTGTCTTCGATTCGATAGAAGATGTTTATGTTGAAAGCACTTCGGGCCCTCTTTGTTCCATGACGAACATTAGGATTTGATTTCCCCTGTTGTTGTGTTAATTGTAGTATCATCTTATCAAAAAAAAAAAAAAAAAATTAGTATCATTTTTTCTTCTTTGTGTTTAATTACGAGTTGTTTTGTTCTGGATCGTGTTGGGAAAATTTAGTAATATACCGTTTGTTTATAATCCTTGCTACTGGACATTAGTGTCTTTTTTTTTTTTTAATCATTTAAAGGCCGTGCTATTTCTTTGATAGGGGACTTTGTTAATTACAAGAACTTTATCGGAGAATGAATATGAAGATTTCATTTATGCTTGGAATTGACTGAATTTTGTTGCCTTTCAGGAGGAATGGCTAGGAGTTACTTCAAACAAGAGCATGATCTTGGTATATACTTTGAAATCTACTCGTTCTTCCTTCGTTTTTATGGTTGCTGAGCTGAGCAATATGCAAATAAATTGTTTCTTTCTTTTTATCCTGCAGAGAAGAGAAGAACTGAGGCTGCTAGGATTAGGGAAAAATACCCGGACAGGATCCCAGTGAGAACTAGTACTCATTTTTCATTTGCAATTATCTACTGCTCGTGTCATCTATGAGCTAAATAGTGATTGTGGCAGAAACTTAATTATTCTTTTATCTGCTCCACCAACCAAGGGGTCAACAAATATGTGACTTTTAATACAAGATTTGCATGGCACAACCTATATCGTTTTGGGATTTATCCAACAATTGAAGCGATTTGGATAAGCTAAGACTTGCCTATTTTCTTTGTCAAGTCAGGATTCCACAGCACTTGACCCTTTTTCTTGGACTTGGATTGGATGTATAGTTTTTTATTTAGTATTCATGATCCTTGATTCTCTGTTAAAGATTAGTATAACATTCTTTGATGGAGAGAAACTCAGTTGACAGTGAACAATGCTTCTTGGACACTGCATATTTGATCTTCATGATATATTATTGTCCAGTGTTCACTATATTCTGTCAGAAATGAACTTAACTGTATATTTTCTATTCTGAGTCTTGTGGTAAATATTAAAGCATCTCTTGATTCATGATTGCTATTTTCCAAATTTTCCCCAATCCTCTTCTTAATGTTCTAATTTACTGATGTACATACATTCCCATTTGTGTATACTTTCTTTCTATCCAAACGTAGTAATATTCCTTATCAAAGTGGTCTATAAAGTGTAGACAAAAAACATAGTTATAGTTATCATGTGCATTTCTCTCTTTATAACTAATAATTATCTCTATGTGTTGAATCATTTGTCATTGACACTACTTTTCTTTTCTTGTGCTAACTTGTCTATGGATATGCCTAAAGGTGATTGTAGAGAAGGCGGAAAGGAGTGATATTCCCAGTATTGACAAAAAGAAGTAAGATTAATGTCTCTTCTTTTTGTCTAATATGTAGATTGTCACTTTAAATATTTGTTTTCCTATGCCAGTATGCTCATAGCCCTTATATATTCCTGATGGGAAAATATTATATTGAATATGACATTTTTATGTTAAGATAAGATAGTAAATTTGACATTATTTCTTGTCTTGTTATTGCAATACTTATGGATCCTCAGGCATTCATCTCTTCTTTGGCTTAAATGGCTGTTATAATAATATCTGAAGTGTGTAGAACCAGATAAATAAAATTGTATTTTGAATTTTGGCATGATAGTTTTTTTTTTTTTAATAATTGAGTGTTTTTTCTGATGTCAATAAGTGATTCTGGTCTTTCTTGGTGCTTGCTTGACCATGGAGAGTTTAAGCTCTTAACCATCTGATCATGTTTAGATGGGCATGAACATCTTGAAATCGTAATAAATAATATTTTATAATCTTATACATACCTTGAGATGCAATCAGACAGTGAAGAGCTCGAACCCTTCATATCATTTCCTTTTTTTCTTGATGAATCCATATTACTTTGATTCTGCTGGACATATACTTTCTAAATAGATTATTTTCTTTTATGATTAATTTGGCTTGGGTTGATCTTCAAAATCTAAATTCATGAGTTCAGGTGACTGTTTAATAGCATTAAGGCAAAGCAAATTGGTGTTCATATTGATTTATATTTCTGAAAGAATATCTTATGTTTTTTAAAAAAAAAAATTATCTGCATTTGATTCTTCTGGTGCTTGATTATAGGGTACATGCTGCTTTTTTTATGCCATCAAACTGAATGAATGAACAAATTGCAGGTACCTTGTCCCTGCTGACCTGACCGTTGGACAGTTTGTGTATGTCATCCGCAAAAGGATAAAGTTAAGTGCAGAGAAGGCTATCTTCATATTTGTGGACAATGTCCTTCCACCTACAGGTTAATCTTTGTTAAACCATATAGCTGCATAATTTTTTTATCAAGTGGAGTCCATTCAGAGTTTGAGAAATTTGTTTGGCTGAACCATATAGCTTCTTGTACATTGATGGATAATCAAATTGTGTTTTGTTGGTCAACTGTGCAGGTGCAATTATGTCTGCAATATATGAGGAGAAGAAGGATGAGGATGGATTCCTTTATGTTACGTACAGTGGCGAGAACACCTTTGGGTATACGACTTCTCTCTTCCAGTAACCTCTTAAACATATTCACCGCATAATAATAATAGTAATAATAATAATCCATTTGCTTTCATTGGCTTCTGATAAATATCATTATCGTATCCATCAAGAACACTGCTTGATGTTATATATGTACAGTTTGCATATAAATTCCAATGGCCTACTTGATGTTGCCAAACGTTCCCTTTTCAGTCTTTTACTATTTTCAACTTGGAGGTCTGGATAAGGAAGTACAACTAATCTGTATGGTTCTATATTAAAATATAATCACAACTCTTAAGAAACCACTCTATTTATGATTCATAAAATAGTAGAGTTCATTTCTCAGACTTTTTGAATCACCCATGACCTATTTTAATGCCTCATAATACTATCTCGCTCCTTAATATAAGAGCTAGTTGACTAATTTGGGGAAATTAAGGGAGCTAAATAAATTATTTAATTATAACATATGTCACATGATCTCGCTGAAATACTTATGTATATCATTAGATTATATATCAGTTTATAAGTTAGTTAATTTATTTTGAAGAAAAATAATAAATTAAGAGATAAAATAAGAAAATGTCATATATTTAAGACCAAAATTCACTTGTAAACTAATTTTTATATTCAGGACCGATGCAGCATATTGCAGTAATGTGTATGAGGTATTATAATATATGATGTGAAACAAACATGTGACCCTTTGATTGATTAATTAGACAATGGTCAATAAAATGGGGCAAGCCTTATGAATCATTGCAATTGCAACACCAGTATTGTAAAGAAAGATATGATGATGGACGATGGTGAAGTAACTTGGCATGACTCGCGAGGGTAGGCCCTGGGCTTCTAATTAAGTATTGATGACTCTCTCTCTCTCTCTCTCTCTCTTTTGTGAGTTAAATAGTAAATCCACCCCGGAAAATACACACCCAAAAGCAATGTTTCCCTGAAAATTGTTTTAGGCTCAATGTTATCTCAGAAGTTTAAAGACGTAGTAATATTGCTCTTTTCGTTAAAAAGTTAATGGTTAATGTCAATTTTTAAATGTCAACGTTTGTTTTTTAACGGAAAATGACAATTTTGCTACGTTTTGAGACTTGTGGAACGAAATTGAATCTAAAAAAACTTCCAAAATAATATTGTTCCTCAATGTTTATTTTCAAGGCAAATATGCTACTTAACTCTTTTTTTTTTTTTTTTGGCTCAAAAGCATTGATGACTTGGGACCTTTGAGAAAGCTATTTTTGTTAAGAGTTGGATTAGTTGAAATATAATGTGGTTTTTAATATCTAGTTGTTTGCTTAAATAAAAAATAAATAAATAATTGGCATGAATGGGAAAAATTAGTCCATTGAATGGCTTTAATTTAGATCATACATAAGATATTCCTTTGCTGATACCAGGTAGGGAAAGTTTATTCTAGTGGATATTCGAGTAATTCCTCATTCTAACGAGTAGATGACAATAATAATTCGTACATGTAAGTAAAACATTTTTTATGTATAGAGATGGAAAACAATATTTATTCTTAAATCTCAAAATATGTCGAAACCTTCCAAGTTCCAAGGGCTTCCAGGACCAGACTCGATGTGGAAGGCAAATGATGAAGTATCCCAGAAAAATCCGATGTATATTTGAGAAAATGATAATAAAATACCACTTAGAGCTTCAAAATTCAATTTATAATAACAGTAATAGGATTGATAAAAATATTAAAGTAATTGATAACTTATTTTATTAATAAATCACTTATTTGAAAAATTGAAATTCAAATGATTTTTTTTTTTACCGAGAAAAACTTAATTGTTCAAATTCATTTGTAGCTTTTATGGGGTGCCAGCCTTGTAGATTCTGGGCGCTGCAAGGACAAGTTGTCATCATTATTTGATTAATTAGATTAATTAATAGATTGAAGATTACCATATTTTATGATACGAAGTATTCATTTTAATCCTAAATATAAGATATTTTTTAAAATATTTTTTTATTTCCAAATATAAAATGTTAAAATTTTATATCTCAGGATGCACATTCCATGCCAAGCATGTTACATGCTTGTTATGTGCTCATTCCTCTATTAGAGACATGGGCATGTATGTTTTTATTTTTTATATATTGTATTTATTTATGTTTAAATTATATGCTACTTTTTGAAAAAAAAAAATTCATCAAGTATTTCAAATTAATTAGTTTCCATGATATTGGTGTTATAGATAAATATTACTGAATGGAGGGTAAGAAACTAATTAATTTGATATACTGAGTAAAAAAAATTCAAAATGCAGCATATAATTTAAACATAATATATATAAAATAAAATTGTCCATCTCTCAATTAAAGGGATGACCACATAACAAGCAAGTAACATACTTGTCATAGAATGTGCATCCTCTCTTATATCTACCGCTCTTTCTCTATCTGGGGGACATTTTAAGAAAATTAGTACACACCTTTTATTTTATATGATAATGACGAATATTCATAATATTATATCTAATTTTTAATATAAGAGTTAATTGATTTAATTTAGGTTGATTAAAAAGTCAATTATATTAGTTATTTATAATAAATATATGTTGTTTTTTTCTAATATTAAATTAGTATTAGTTATGTTTTTAATAAGTATGATTAGATAAGGCAACTTTTAAAGCTTCTTTTAAGACCCACCTATCCCCGGACCTGTCTGCGGCTCTGCACGGAATGGTGAGTTGTCCACAACTCTATTCATTTATTAGCCAACTCATCTTTACAAGCCTTTAAAAATAAAAAATTGATAGGATTATCAGTGATCGTTGGATCAGTGGATAAAAAAATTACTTGGTCATAAATTGATTTGAGTTCTTTAGATTTTTTTTTTCTTTTTTGCCCACCCGATTGACCAAAACCTTTAGTTCTAACTAATCTAGATTTATCTCAAGTCAGGTCTACGATTGTGTGAGAAAAACTCTTAACACTATTTTCTCTATTTTCACACCTTGAACCGAGGACGTGGTTAAAGGAGAGTAAGTCCTTTATCAATTCTTTTTTTATATATAAATTTTACGGAAGGGGTTAAACTCACCTACGATTCAAAGACATAGTAAAATTTCTCTTCCTCTTAGGTGATACCAATATTGGACTGGGTGAATCATCTATTACTTTCATACGTTTATTTAGACACCCAAGAGCTAGGATATCTCCCTCAACACTTTGATCAACTTCAAGATCAAACATCTTCCTTTTTAGTGAGAGTGTGTGACTCATTTACTAGTTGAACCTAATGATGAGGGCTAAGCCCCTTACCACTTGATCCTAATGGATATCGATTATATCAACCTTTTTTTTAAATAAAACTTTTGCACAAAAAAAGGGCCCAAATATTTTGTCACGCATGTGGAAAAGTTTGGACCATAAAATGATTATAAAACATAGGACTTTGGTTTCCTCATGTTACATGAGGGAAAAAAAGTTTCCTACACACACATGAAATAGTAGGACCCACATATATATATATGAATTTGTATATGTATATGTAGGTCTCACTATTTCATATGTATGTAACATAAAAAAATAGCATTCCTACAACATGTGAATTTTCTTTAAAACATATGCATTATTGTGCCAAACAAGTAACTTTTTTCGTTTTGGCCGAATGCAAAACAAGCAACGACCAAAGACCACAGTGCTTTATTTACACTTTATATAAGGAAAAAGACAAGAGAACCCTTACTCCAAATAGCTTGCGGTGGAACTGCTTTTTTGTAATTAATAATTAATTTTGGAGCACCTTAGTTTAGTCATTCTCTTTTATAAATTTTTTTTTCATTTAAAAAATACTTCATAATGCTCTCCTTTTTTTTTTCTTTTTTTTTTGGCAAAACATCATAATGCTCTTTCAATATTGACATGTAGTTATACTGAAAACAGTTCTATTAAATAGGCCATTCCCTTCAATCAAATTCTTAACTTCACATTTTATGGTTAATATAAAATATAATATTAATAAATTTTTTTATATTTAAAAAACAGCTATGCAACCGACAAGACCCACGTAACTGGCAAGCCCCACGTCTAAATTATTTTATTAAATAGGAGTAATATACTTATGATATATATATATATATATATATATATATCATATTATTCGTAAGTGAACAATATCATTATTCATTTCAAATTTTATCATGTAACTGGCAAGCCCCACATCTAAATTTAAAAAACTGACATGAAGGAAAAAATGGATTAAATAAACATGAATTTGTCTGTCAAATCAATAATGAAAAAAAAAAATACTGCTCCTATAATTAGATGACATTTTTAAATTTTTTTAACTAAATTAGATGGCTTTAATATGATGAAAAATATTATTTATTATTGACGAACTTTCTAATTTTATTTATTTGTATTTTATTCAAGAAATTAATTCTATTTAATTCTATTCCTTGAAAGTTGAACTGGAAATGGACATTCGAAACGCAAATACACTCTCTCTACCACAACGAAAATAGAAAAGAAAAAGGAGAATTCAATTCGTCAAGTTCCCCATTTTCCTTCACCCAAAATTCCAACCTCTCGATCTATCCGTCCTTCTTGCTTTTCCCGAACCAAGCACAACATAGATTCTGCAAATCTCGATCGCTCTGCATCCCGCTGTTTCTTTCTCGAAACATTTTTTTTTTCTCCGTTTTGGTTTTTTGTCCTCTTTAGCAGATCACGATTCAAATATCGAAAGCCATTGTTCCAAAATGAGTAGTTGGGAGCTTCTTAGCGTCGAACCTGTCGAGCTCAAGTTTCCTTGTGAGTTTTTTTCTGCCGGATCTCATTTTCTAGGGCTTTGTTAGGATATATGCGTTTTTTTTTCTTAGTTGTGAGTTTTGTTCGTTTTCTTTAGTTGAGCTGAAGAAGCAGATCTCCTGTTCTCTTGTATTGTCCAACAAGACGGATAACTATGTTGCTTTCAAGGTAATCTCCTATATTCGTTTTGGTATTTGCAATTGCTTATCTCAGAAATTGATCACTGTACTGTAGAGGACGGTTAAATTATGATTTTGATTTCGCTTGGAACCTGGCAGAGGAATAGGATCTGATGAATTGACCATATATTGAGTATTGGCCGAGATAACATTGGTACTCTCAGTTAGTTCGTAAGACAGAACAAAATGGTTTCATGACAGTTAATTGGTTTTTTTTTTTTTTTGTTGAGATAAAACGCAGTTTTGGTTACCTCTTGCAAAACTTTTATGTTTGAGTCCATATTTGATCATGCTCAGGTGAAAACCACCAATCCGAAGAAGTATTGTGTTCGTCCAAACACTGGCATTGTCTTGCCACGATCCACATGTGATGTTATAGGTATCAATGCGTATCTTTTTAAATATGTCTAATGTGTTTGTGCTTCATCTTCAATGAATATTGGTTGACATCTGGTCTTTTTAAGTTACCATGCAAGCGCAAAAAGAAGCTCCACCTGATATGCAATGCAAGGATAAGTTTCTTCTTCAAAGTGTAAAAGTAAATGACGGTACTACCCCAAAGGATATCACTGCAGAAATGGTATTTGATTATACAACATGCTAGTTGTTAATACCACTTCCATAAAGTTTTAATATTTTTTGTATAATTACAAGACGTGTCATTGGGTTTGTCTAGTTTAACAAGGAGGCAGGGAATGCGGTTGAAGAGTGCAAATTGAGAGTGCTTTATGTTTCTCCACCTCAACCACCATCTCCAGTTCCAGAAGGTTCAGAAGAAGGATCATCACCTAGAGGCTCTGTTTCAGAAAATGGAAATGTGAATGGTGCTGACTTCACAACGGTGAGTTCTTAACTTGTTAATGGTTAGGTGAATAACTCCCTCCCCTATCTAAAAGAATTAGAAGTAATGGAATAGTTTTGTGTACTGCAGGTAACAAAACCATTTACTGAACGACCTGATACTCAAGAAAAATCTGCAGAGGTGAAGAAATAACTAGTTATTAATGTGTTTGTTGCTTGTCAATAAGCATCCTGATGTGTTGGCAACCACTTTACTTGAATGACAGTAGCATTACTATTCAAATTTCATTTTAATTTTTCAGAAGCAAAAATCTGAAGCGAAGTTGAAGTTTCTTGTTTGCTGATGCTAGTATTCAGTCAATTTGCACTAGGTTCAATCTTCTTACTGGTTTGAGTGCTTTCTTGTTTATGTTTTAAATCATTGGTTTAATTTAGCTTTAGGATGTGGCCGTAGTTGTTTGTTTTCTAGTAATAGCCAAGTATCTTAGGTGCAAAATCAGGACACTCCAACTTTTCTGATTTTCATTTAGAACTGCAATTTGTTGTTACAGTACTTGTTATAAGTGTAATGGTAAGCATCATTTTTCATGTTTAAAATGTCTGGCTATGCAATGAGTGCTATTGATATGTAGTTCATCTCTACCTTATTAGGCCCTGTTTGGTTTGAGGGAGGGGAAGGGGGAGGGAAGAATCCCTATGGAGTGTATTGACCAAATTGTCATTAATGAAAGGAATATTCTTTTTTTGTTGAGAATATATTTTTGAAATATTGAAAATTTTCCATGGGCAATTTAGCAAAGATGAGAGGAAAAATTCATCCCTCCTCCTTCTCTCCTACTCCCTCCCCTCAAACCAAACACACTATAAAAGTAAAAGTCTGTGTGACACCCTAAATGGCACTTTTATAGTTCCCTCCAGAGTTGCTCCTCTTGATTATTTGGTTAGTGATTTTGGCTGAAGCACCCAAGGGTCTAATGACAACCCTTTTCATTTGATTGAAGCTGAAGTATAATTTAATGTTTTCAAGCCAACAATGGGTGTTGTCTGACCCATCAATTGTGGGATTTGGTTGAAAAAGGAAAAAGTAAAGAAAAGAAACATGGATCAGTTTCTTCTTTTGCTTGGTGTCAGGCAATTAATTTTCTGAGTCTGTACCATGAGGCAATTATAGTTTTGTGATAATTGCTTTTGTTGCAGGCAAAAGCCCTCATTTCAAGGTTGACTGAGGAAAAGAATAACGCAGTTCAACTGAATCAGAAGCTTCGTCAAGAATTGGTGAGGATTTGACCAAATATATCTTGTTTTCTAATATCTACTATCCATTTGTATATCTGTTTTGTTCCTCATGCGTGAAGGAATACTAATTTTTTATTATGGGTTCGCATGACTCTAAGATAGCTCCCTCACATAACAGAATGAAAGAGCCTGAAATAATTCAAATAGATCAATTATGATTTCCCATAGTCCATGACTGAGCCTAGTTGATAGATTTTACTAAAATGCGTTTGTTTCAAATTAAATAGGATCCGATTGTCTTGTCTTTTTATTTTCTTTTTTTATCTTTATTTTTTTCAACTTCTCCCTTCATTTTGGCTTACTAAAGTCACTTTTTGATACAAATGTGGATGTATGTAACATGAAAGTATTCTTTTTGGCATTTTTCTATCCCAAAGCGAATCTAAATTGTTAGATACTCATTCTTCCCATTTGTTTGGTAAGTTAAGTTAGCTTGATGAAAATACTTAGACTTGCAAAATAATAACAGGTCTGTATTGTGTTGAAGAAACATTCGCAGAGGGACTTATTTTTAACATATCAAATATAGAATAAATTGTGGGTATTTAACAACTCTTGCTCTTTGTTCAAGATTAGCATGCGGTCCATCCTTTGTGAGGGCCTAGTAATGTATTATTTCTGCTCTTCGGATTATTCAACCTTGTTATATACCTATTCTAGAAGATGTCATTTAAAGAAAGATTTACTTTGGATTAGCGTGTGACTTTATTTTGATGATTTTAGGAGTTGCTGAAGCGGGAAGGGAACAAAAATCGTGGTGGTGTCTCAATTCTGTTTGTCATCATATTCGGCTTGCTCGGCTTAATTATGGGGTATATCATGAAGAAGACATAAAACATCCCAATTCAATTGTTCACCACCATACCTTTTGATCTTAGTATCGTTATTGTTCCTGGCAATTGAAGAAATGACAAGAAAAGGCAAACAGGAATTCAGCAAGTGATTTTTTTTCCCCTTTAAATTTTATTTCGGTCTATAACATGTTGGATGTAGAAAACATTAGGGAAACTCATGGGTCTATGGTTGCTAGGAGGCCAAATTATTGTGGACTGACTCGTACTTTCATAACATGCATTCTCTTTTGTAATTCAAGAGTCAGTATCTTATTTTTTCCTATGTGATAAATGATTTTTCTAGCCACTTCTGGAAGTGTCATCAATGAACCACCTATAACATCCTATGGATTGCTGGTGATATGTCTCAACTACAAGAATGACCTACCAATTCTTGGACCAACGCCTGCTTTTCCTTATTTGCTTCTCACAGTTTTTCTCACTGGTTTCATTGTGCTTAATATTTTCATTTTTTTAACACTACAATTTTCCAGCATGTCTCTATTTTAATTGCTTTCGAGTTGAATAGTGTCTTGTGAATTGTGACTTATACATGCCGAAGATCTCTAGGAGTATTCTTTATTGGCTTAAGGTGTTATTTTGTTCTGAAAGTAACCACTCATGAGTGGTATGTAGAAGCTTTTCCAGTAACAATTTTGCCCTAAAAGTATAATGAATATAGCAATTTTGTCCCATATTGTTATAATTGTCAACAGTCAACTCTTAACTATTAGGGTGAATTTGCTACTTTTGGCAAAATTATTCCTCAAAAAACTTATAAATTCTCAGAATTTACTTCCGAGTAAAAATTGTACCTTGACAATCCTTTATTTTCCTGGGTACCGATATAAACCTAAATAAGGTGATTCTATCAACCATTATTTGAGAAATGCTGAAACTGACAGTGGAATGGTCAGAGATTGCATTTCCGTGAACCTGGACGAAAATCTCCGACCTATCGAACAGGGAACCTTCTGGGATGGCCATACCATTGTGTCCGGAACCTCTGCCGGGCTGAGAGCTCTCCACATTCCTCACAGTCTCATTTCGGCCGTCCAAATCTGGATCCAACTGTCGAGAATGATTTTAAAAAAAATTACAATTTTTTTTAAAACCATTCTCGACCGTTGGATCTAGATTTGGACGGCCGAAATGGGACTGTAAAAGATGGGCAGATGGCTCACTGGGATCCATTTCCCCATACCATTAGCTTTAATGCTTGTTTGTCACAGGGAAACGACAATACAATCTCGGAATCTGCGAGGCCAACCATGCAAAACAGCCTGGAATTCAGATTCTTTTCGAAAACGACGACAAGGGAGGGAAGTGTAATAACATAATCCAAAATCTACATTCGGTGGTTAGGTGAAATGAACAAGCATGTTATTATTAAGCATACAGGCTGAGCTGATTCCTTGAATAAAACAATCTTGGTAACTTTAAATCTTGTATCATACGCATTGGATTGCGCTCAAATCATGTCAAAAACATCGCTTATTTGTTCTGATCCCAAGCATATTATCGATCAAACCAAATTTCATGACTGAATTATCTTTATATAATCATGACTTCCGTCTACATTAATATAAACTTCTTGGTCCAGCTGTAAAAGTGACACATATATTATGTTAATTAGCTAAATATGGGATTTGCTATGGGTAGCTATGATCACTTTAAGGACTTGTTTGAAATAGCTATTGAAACATTTACCGTGTATGAGGTATGTGAGAAGATATAGATATATATAAGTTTAGGTGTGGGTAGACACAGGCACCTCATCAGGGTCAAGGCATACCTCCAAACTTAAAAAACGCTTACAAAGTTACTTATAGAGTGCCCACTAACAAGATCTTCACATCAACCAATGGATATTGAATCTCCCTCTTCTTAGAGTGAAGACTAACGTCTTAGTCAACTGTGTCATTTCTCATTTACTGTGAGAAAAATTTTAAAACGTGAATATAAATCCTAATTTCAAATAAGAAATAAGTAAGAATGTTGATATTTGAATCCATATATGTATGCATGTAGGAGATATTTCTTAAAAGAGTAGTTCCGTTTGAAGGTTGATCCTTGATCCGACTTAAAATGTAAATTAATTTGAATTTAATATAGTCACATTACTGGATGATCTGTAAGGATGAAAAACAGAATATGGTATGTACTAATGTTATCATATTTGGGGAGGTAATGATCGTAGCTAGAACCAAGTTTAGGTTGGAGTTTATTGGTACCACAACTAGCTAGCTCCAACCTAATAGACAAAGGAATACATAGAAAGAGTGGGGCTTTGAAAGAATGACAAGTGTTGAGGTGGTACTACCAAAAGGTTCTTTAGTTTAGGTATGGAGCTCGATCCCCATAATCTTGTGTCTGCCGTCCAAATTCTGAAGTGTTGGGGGTGGGGACGAGATTGATTCAATGGAAGGAGGTCCACCAGAGAGGTGGGAGCGGGAGCATCAAGTGTAATGAGGACGTCCCAAACACGGTGGAGCACTCACAGTCACGGTCACAGTCACGGTCAATGACTGACACACAGCCAAAAGTGACGCCTTCAACTAATTAATTAATTTGAGATATTGGTCACGGTGGAGCACTCACAGTCACGGTTTAAAAATTAATTAATTTGAGATATTGGATGCAAAAAATATTTTAGGATGCAATATATAATTTAATCCAAATATTTAAAAATATACAAAAAAAATTAAAAAAATGGTTTCACCCCAAAATTAGAGGGATGAACGTCGAATATGAACCCTTTATTTCCATGCCCAATAAACTTATACCTTGAAACAAACAATAATCACTGTTTTGAGATAAAACCTAACATTTGTTTGGAACTGTTTATTATTTGGAGTTCCTTATTCAATTGCTATATCAACTACACATGGATTTGTAATACTTGATGAACTTGTTTGTCAAAAATAATTTCTCAATCGTAATTTACGATATACAAGATAAATATATTAGATAAGTTTTTTCTTAGATTACATAAATGTAGTTATAATAAGTAATTTCAAACAAGCATTATGTTACAAGTCATTAAAGTTATAGTAGTTTTAATGACTTTGATAGTGTGATGAAACAATCAATATTTGACCTTATCTTTTCATATCAGCATTTGAACTCACAACTTTAATATTACTCTTGGGGCTTTCTAATAAGCAACAAATATTTCATGGTCATGGCCTTTTGCAAAATCTTGAAGTGTTTTCTTATTTTTGATATTGTTATCCAATAATCAGTTTAAGGTTCTAGTTGCTTCTCTCAATATAAGTGTCTCTTTTATGACTCAAAATCAAGATCCAAATCTTAACTCTTTTAATACAAGTCATTTTGCTACATTGAAGTGATCGTATTTTATGAACGAGAAATAAGTGAATTTATTACTTTCACTTCTTAGTATAAAATCTCATTCAGTGCAATTTTCACTAGAAATAATTTACACTACAAAATATAAGAATAAATTGGAGGTGAAAATCATGACTAATATACAAAAATAGAAAAGGAAAAATTTCATTCAAGTCTCAAGAGATTAAAAAAATCTTAAAAAAGTTCTAAGGAAAATTCATATATATAAAAAGTCTTATTTTGAATTAACAACTCTTTAAAAAAAAATTTATCCTCAGGACCGAAACAGAATTTTCCCATACAAAAGATTGACTTTCATATTGATGACTTACATATACAAGTGGCAAGCTGAGGTGGACAATGATGATGACATGGCAGGAAGAGTGAATTTAAATGAAAGAGGGGAGGGTTCAAGTCCCAAGAAGGTTATGATTCTGCAATCTGCATACAGCTTCCTTCTTTCCGAAACCACACGTGTGATTAAAATGTTGGATTTGGCTCGCTTCTATTCCTCTTTCTGTCATTATCCTCCCTTTTTCTCTTTTATATGGTTAGATTAAAATGTTAACATCATAGATTTAATATCTTATAAAAATATTATTATTATTTTTTAAAAAAGATGTAAAATTAATTTTAACTTGTTCAAATTTATTTTATATTTTATATTAAGAAAAGTTATCCTATCATTAAAGTAAAATTATAATAATAGTTTAATAAGACATTAAATTTATACTGTTGAGATTTTAATTCAATGATAGAAAAAAAAAAATGAGGAAAAGAATAAAAAAAAGGACATAAGAGTGATTTGGCCTCTACATTTATGTACGGTGAATTATGTCACCGTGTGCTAGTATCTTAAAAGGACATCATACTCTCCTCGTATTGTTGCTATAAGATACTTCATTCAATCTTTAAAGCATACTAATGTAATTTGATTAGAGATATGTATTTTTTAAAATATCTAAGTTATTTTTTTAATTATTTTATTTTTTTCTCCTTTTTGATTATTAATGAGGGAACATCAATAGAAATAAATAAGAAAAATATTAACTAAAGAGAGTACCAATTAATAAGTATTTTTTAATACCTTTTATAAGTAACTTCTAGCTTCTAATAAATATTCAATATTTTTTATGTACGTCAATATTTAATAAAGGTAGAAAAAAAAAATGGTAATTTATATGATATTGGAGTTTAATATAGATAATAAAAATAATATTAGAAAATATTTAAATTTTAGAACAAATTTAATGTTTTAACTACTTTTATTACTATGTGTAAATTAGTTAGGAGTGACTTATAATAAGAATGAGGAAATACTTATTAAAATATACTCCTTCCATCTACAATATATTTCGTTGGTTCTTATTATAATGCATCAAGTCAACAACTACAATTTTATTCAATTTTTTTTTTTTAAAAAAATCAACTTTACCACTTTTTTTTTTTTGCTCAACACATATTTATATTAATACTCAAATCAAAGGATACATAAACATAGCAAATACAACTGAAATAAAATAAACTAGAACGATTACAACTGAATAAACTAAAACAATTACAACTGAAATAAATAAATTAGAACAAGAACAACAGGAACACAAACACATAAAACAATACAATCCAAATGAAAGAGAGATGAATATCCAAATCACGAAAAAGGAAGGAATAAAAGTAGCCTTAGAGACTTCACCAGCTTCCTGAATATCCAGGGTTAGAAGAGACAAGAAAGAAAGTGTTGGTCGCAAAACCTACCCTACCGGGTACACCTTCTTATAAGGATAAGTTGATAGATCAGCTACACAAACACCCCAACATGGGGTAAGAAACAGAAACAACCCAACCTCAGAAAGAAAGTAAGTGAAGACCTTAAAACTACTTCTTCTCCTCCAATTAAGAAAATCTAGCAAACACCTAAAGCTAACCCCACAAATTTGGATTCCCCACCACCAAACAAACCTATAAAAAATCCCTTCAAAGATAAAGCAAAAGGCACAATCAACCATAACAAGATCCCTTCCCCAAAAACGCAAATCCAAAACCACAAAGGAGCTTTGACAGAAAAAGGAAGAAAAAGAAACAAACAAACACCACAGCCAAACATAGGAATTAGATCTTGAGAGACCCCCAACATAAAACAAAAATGAACATAGAACACCACCAACAAAAAATGAAAATGGACATAGACGAACGCAAGGCACAGAAGGAAAGTGAAAGAAAGAAAGAAGACGAAAAGACTACAACCAAACTCAGAAAGCAAGGGCCACCACAACCGGGAGACGATTAGGACGGAGACCAGATGAGAGTCGGCGCCGAAGAAGAAGGACGGCCGTCGCTGTAAATCTCTATTCTGAACTAAAACTCGCTTGCAACTGGCTCTACGAGGTCCGATCTGAACTTCTACGGTGGTTCAAGCTTGGGAGGAGGCTCGTCAGTGGCAAAGACGTCGCCGGCGAGGCAGAAGACGATACAACAGGGCCTTGTGTGAGAGAGAGCGCTGTGAGAGAGTTTTAGGGTTTTGCTTACTCGCCTAACTTTACCACTTTTCAAATAACGAAACTTGATTTTTCCAACTTTCAACCTAGAGTAATAACAAGTGTTAAGTGGAAACAAGTAACTAATATGGCGGTTGGTACTTTATATTTGAGACCAAAAATTATTTTTATTGATGTTTTATAATAAGGACGAAAAAATAAGTTACGAAAAATATTTAGCTCTATAATATAAGTCACTTTGAGAATAATTAATGCTCATTTCTCAATTTTTCTGAAAATTAATGTTTTTGTTAAAATATTCATCTTCTTCAGGTGTGGACAATTTTTTTCCCCGAAACAAAAGATCGTTTAATTTTCTGTTTTTAAAAGTTCTTAAATTTGAACAAAATCTAAAAATATGTGTGTCCTAATCATAGCAAGTGTTGTGAATTTTTTCTCGTGCAAAATCCGATGCATCACCTTTTTTGTACATAAAGTGAATCCCTTTTTTGAAAAAATAAAATAAAATCGTGAAAGTATGAAGGACTCCTTGCTCATGTTTTCTTATTTAATACTTTGTTTTTATGGTGACATATTTAATACTCAACTATCCACCATTCAATTAAATAAACCATTTGCTAGGTTTTATTATATGAAACCATGAAACATCATTGGCAAAAAAAAAAAATGATGAAAGATTAATTATTTGATTTTAAAAATGCTCTTCCTGAAATTATTAGAGTGAGTGTATATATATTTTTTAAAATTACCTAACAACGTTGGTTTCCATGGGAAGAGCTTTGTCACTTAAGCACTGTGTTTTCAGTTTAACTGTAAAAATACATAAAATATCATTGAAAGAGCTATATAAAAACTAACCTATGCAATAGGAAATATCATTTTGTCTTAAAAAAAGCATGCGATTGGAAGGAAGAAAACTTACCTTATTCAAATATTAAATAATATAGTTCTTGTAGATCATAGTATAATATAACACAAATTTTATATTAAATTTAAAAAATGCAAAACTGAATATTTCAAAAAATTATTATTTTTATTCTTGCGATTATTTTTTGGAAAAAAAAAATTATTTAGAGTTACTTTACCTGAATTTAATCCTTCGGCAATACTTTTTTACAAGAACCACCCCTAAATCCTAAAAATATACATGTTACAAACAAACAAACAAGTCTTCACCCACACAGGGAGGGAATCCACTGTGTGCAGTACCACCTAGTTCCTCTGGTTCAGCCTATCCCAAAGCGACGCGCATTTTCTCCTCGCGAACCCCACGCGCTTTTTCTCCAAATCATACACCACTTCAAAGCCTTGCTGCTGGTAATTCCCTAACGTTGCCCCAGGTCCATCGCTGAGTTCTGCATCATCTCCACCGTTCATCAGCATCAAGCAGCCCACCTTCTTCTTCCTCCTTGTTCCATCTCCACCGTTCAAAAATTCGTAAAAATAGTTCTTTCTAGGCAGAACCACATCTGATTCCTTACCCTCAAAATGCAGCGTTACAGTCGGAACTTTTGTCTCGTTCTTCACCTTCCCCATATAATAGCAGGGTCCCAATCCCGTTTGGTCTTCAACCTCGCTCGCACGCCCGTGAACTCGTCCTACTCGGCGATCAAACTCGGCCACCACCGAGTTACATAAACTTGCCGGCAACATCGTGAACGTCGTGCCGGAGTCGACGACCATACCGCCATTTCCCCTATGGTTCAACCTCCTCAGCATCTCCGGCGCCGGGATATTTTTCTTCCCCACGGAGATCCCCGCGAGACCAACACTGTAAAAATACTGGTGTTTTGGATTGTCAAGCATCGGTGTGTATACGAATTGAACCAATTTACCGTTAGTTCTCTTATCGTCCTCCTCATTACGACCTAGAATGAGCGGACTCGGTTGGCGAACTCGTTGTTTATCAAATGAGTGAGAAATCAAACAGTAGGAAAATTGATGTCCTAATTGGGGAGAAAATGCCGCCAGCTGAGCGGGCAGAGATAGCAATCCGCGACCGAATCCGGCGACTCCGACGGGTTCGCCGAGCGTGGTGTGAGCGCAGCCGAAGGTGAAATTCCTGAGAATCACAGAAGAAATAGATACAGAATCGCGATATAGACGAGCGATCAAGCTTCCATCGCCGTATGCATAGTAAAATGGAGGGCAAGCGAAAGATGAACAATCGGAGGTCTCGATCGATACCAACGGACACCGAGAAATCGCACAGAGATCGGAGGATGATAGGGAGGTATGAGCAGCAGAACATGCAGGGGATTTACACGAAACGGTTAGGGTCCGAGATATATTTGGTGGATTGGGAAAGAGCGAAGGATTTGATTTTCCTTCACAGAGTATACACTCGAACGGAGCACAAGGGAACCAGACGAGGTCGCTGCCTGTATCCATGTACAGAGTTACGGGTTGGGGAGGGTGAGTGCCGAGGTTGAAGGAGAGAGTGTAATCGCTTCCGGCGGAGAGAGGTAAGGAGAGTTGTTGTTGTTGACGGCGGTGGTGGCGGTGGTTTTGGAAGCGAGCGGTGGAGCGAGAGGAGGAGGATTTGAGGAGGTGGTGGGTACTGTTGAAATGAGTGGAGGAAAGGGAGTGAGATAAAGGCAATAGGAGTATTTCGGAGAAAGAGGGAAAACATGAAGAAGAAATTAAGATGAGGAAGAAGAAGAATAGTGAGGAAGGAGAAGACATTGATGAATATAGGGGAGAAGGGGCCAGAAAAACAGAGTATAATAACTTCAAGAACAGAGTATCAGGGAGAGAAAGTGAGGAGTGAGAATTTATAAGGAGGACGAAGGCTTTAGGTTGGGTGAAGTTGGGCTTGAGAGAAGGACAATCTCTACTAATAATAATGGTTTATGTGTTAATACAATATTTGATTCTTTAAATTTATTATATTTTAATTTTGGTCACTTAAGTTTAGATTTTGGTTTATTAAGTTTTATTTTGTTTGAAACAGTACTCATATAATTAAATAAAAATTTGGATCAGATTAAAATTCATTATTTAAAATTTAATGGATCACATAGCTCATGACTTAAAACTTAAGGAACTAATTTAAAATGAGTGTAAACTTAAAAGATCAAAATTCATAACAAATATGAATTAGTTCATGGCATGATAATCATTTGTAGATATGAAGTTGTTAAATAAATCTTTTGATTTCTTTGAGGAAGGTTTCAAAGTTTAAAAAATTTTGGAGGTGTGAGGACAGAATTTGATTTCTTTGAGCCCTCATTTTTTTATAAGCAGGACATGTGACCTTTGAAGTCAACCATTTAATTTGGGCACAAAAAAGCCAACAATTTAATTTATTTGAATTGAGTGAGGTTTAACTCAACCCCAGTGTTATACTTTTTTGAAAACAAAAAATTATTTTTCCATTTTCACGTATTCAAGCTAGATACATGCTTAAGCACACAACTCCTATACTTGATGTCTATAGTCAGAAAATCAGGTTGAGTTCGTTAGGCTGACCTCTTTAAATCTTGGTTTTTCACGAGTCAGGTTTGAAAATTGGAGCTATTAAATCAAGTTAGCCCTGTAGGGGCAGTCTTGTAGGGCCGAAAGCTTAAAAGAGCTGGTTCTGAAAGGCCAAGGGCCAGCCTGTTAGGCCTTTCAATTTTTTTTTAAAAAATTAACTTGACCGAAACTGAGAGATAGAGTATTGGAGGCGAAGGAACCCTAAAAATTCAATCATCATTTTCCTCACCCTTCCCGGCTCTCCTATCACTCTTTATCAGTGTCTCAACTCTCAATCTCAATCTCAATATCTCACTCACGAATTAGTATTGCAACTCACACTTTGAATGCGAGACCAACCGACACTTGTTTATTGGTCATGTTTGTTTGTTGCATGATATGTGTTGTTTAAATATTAATGTTTACTACATTTAATTTGATAAATTAAAACTTTAATTATTGTAATTTACTAATTATATTTCTTTAAAAAAAGGAGAACAAATAGTTGAAATTTAAAATAATAACTTTTGGCCTTGTAGAGTCTACCCTAACCCTAGTGCTCTCAGGCCGGATTTTAAAAAACAGATGTTTTTCTTACCCAGGGCCTAAAATGGACGGCCCTGATTCTCAACTCTATTAATGTCTTGTATTTAAACTTTTTTTTTTGACACGGAAGGATTACTCAAAGTCACAATAGATAATGGTCAAATTTCTTCTTCTTTTTTTTTTTTTTTTATAGTACTCTATATAAAAGACTTGAGACCCTTTTGGGATAATGTTGATATAATTGATTTTTTTTTTCTATGTAAGCTTTTTTAAATGGAAGATAAAATGAAAATTATATTGTAGATGTAATTTATGTTTTGGATAACGGTAGTAAAAGTGTTTTTTCTCCAAATGGGCTTTTGTTTGGATGATAATTTGATATGGAAAATGACTTAAAATAACATGAATCTTATTGAATACAACATATCTATACATATAAATATTAGTTGTATATATTGTGATAATTAAATATAAAAAATTAAATTTAAATTTGATAAAAAAAATTATCATTAAAACAATTACAAAACTCTAAATTAATTAATTAAATACATTCTAATGGATAAATTAGAATGTATACAAATGTATATTTAATAGTATATTGTTTATTAGAATACCCGTTCCTAACAATTTTCTTTATAACTTGAAAAAAGTCACGCCAAAATTGAAAAATGTGACTTCTTGTAGCTTATGAAAAAAATCACTTTTTTTGGGAGAAGCCCATCATCCGCAAAAACTATCTCAAACACTTATTTTTTTCAGGCTTTTACTCACTTCCACTAAACTTTTTATGTGTTCTACTGCTATATTAAACTCATTGTTAATGGTTTTGTATGATAAACAATAAAAAATATAGTATTTATCAAATGAAAATAAAAATACCTAGTAGTAATTATTAGAGTTAGGGGAAAATCATCCCTAATATATATTTTTATATTTGATCAAGGGTTTCCTTTTGAAAGCAAAGTGTTCTTACATTTTCTAATAAGTGTATTTTTTGATATTTAAACTTGTATTTTCCTTTAGGTGAGACCCTTATCAATTCAATCAACAACTTGTTGGTTCCCTAATATATTTATAATTTCATCAACTTTTAATTTTGTGTCGTAATGTTTTTTCGCCTTATTAAATCTCTTAATTATAATCTTGCATATACTCTTTTAGTATAAAATCAAGGTAACTTTAGTCTATTAGCATCGTTCGTTCAGGTACAAAAGCTAATCATGACAACATAATAAAATTAAAAGATTTATTTAGAAGAGAAAACACACAACTATTAAAATTTTAAAAATATAAGTAGTTTAAGAAATAGTTTTTCAATTTATTATCTTGATTATGATTTCATGAAAGTTCATTATCAACAGTTTTTTCACTAAAAACTTGCATTTACCAAACTTGCGTTTGGAGAAGGAAATTTATTTGAAACAACGATTGAAACTTGTAAATGTAATTTTTCAATTGAGATTCACTATATACACAGTAAGAGTTATATTTTGATTTAGGTAAATAATTTCTTTTTTTTATAATAAAAGAAAAATGAGGAGATGGAGATGATGAGTCAGCAAAAGTGAGTCCTGACACGTTTGAGTCATCTCAGTGAAGTTTGCGGGCCCCACTTGATAGGTGACGGCTGGGGCAAATCAAAATGCGACGCCTCTTTTGAAATATCAGATGTTGTGTTAATTAATTAAACCATAAATAAAGCAATAAGTTTCAGCATGTGTTCTTGCATTTTGAAGTCCATGAATTCATTGAATATTTGAATTGATATATGTCATTATTTATATTTATTCATGCAATAATAACTTTGCAGCCACTTTTGTATTTAAAAACTATATATTTTTGAATCGAAGTTTCAGTCAAAATCATCCTCAAAATGGTTAGACTTCAAGTTCACATTTTTCTCACACAAATTTGTCTATTTTGATTTTTGGCAAGTTTAGTCCAAATCTCAACCAATTAACCAATATTCTAGTTAGCCCATCACTTTGAGTAACTAGTAGTTGTCTAACCATTGAAACTTTAATTTTTCAATTTAATAACATTTTCAACTAGCACACTGCTTTTGTGTGAGATTTTTTTGGGCGGGAGAATTACAATAAGGTGTGAAGGAAATGATTTAATAACTAAAAAGTCTCAATAATTAGTTAACAACGTAAACATATTTTCATTTCCTATATTCAATCTTGTCATTATATTCTCCTATGTTTTTTTAGATCTTTCAAGTAATTTTTTTTTGGGGAATCTTACAGTAATTTCCCTTTTTTCTTTTGGCCATTAAAGAGTAATTTGATTATGTGTTTAATATTTCTGCCTTTACTGTAGAACCATTTTTTCTGCCTCACTCACATAAAAGTGAGTGGGTCCCACTAATATTTTCTCTCTCTTTTCTCTTTATAATAGGATCCACTTATTTTTATGTGAGTGGGGCAAAAAAATGTTTTTGCAATAAAAGGCAAAAACATTAAACACTTTAATTATAATTTACAGTATAAACTAGATTATATATTTAAAATTGGAGGTAGTAAAATTGATATCAATTTTTTTTTTTTTTTGCTCTGAAAAGTCTCCATATATTACTAATGCAAAGAAGAACCAGTTACACAGATGACTAAAGACAGCAATAGACAACAAAAATAGACCAATGAAAACAATCCGAAACAGCAGGCCAAGACAAGAAATCTTGAACTAACACAAATAATGCAAAAATAGATGACAGAAAAAAACATAAGAACACCAGATATCAAAGTCTGTCATTAGCAACATCATCAGCCTCTAAAATGTCCAAAGTTAGAAGAGAAGCCGAAGAGGGTGTTGGTTGTGAAACCCACTTAATAGGGTACACTCCTTTAGAAGCATTAGCTGTTAGGAAGTCAACTACTTGGTTACCTCTACGAGGGATAAATGATAAGGAAAACCCAACCTTGAAAACAAGAAGACCAATGATGTCCTGTAACACAAATCTACACCTCCACTCAATCAAATCTGTAATCCGAGCTTCAACACAATTAATCAGTGAAAACACTACCACTAGACACCAAAAACATTAAAAAAAAACATAGAAATACATTGACCCCCTACCGCCGGAGAGGAAGAGACTCCCACCGTCTCAAGCAAACTCGCACCAGAGGCGATAAACAGCCACTGTCGTGAACCGAGATCTGGCGGAGAGCATAGGATGTCTGGCGTCGAAGAAGATGGAGGCTCACCGCAGAGCGTCTCAAGGCTGATTTGAGAAAAGCAACTCCAAAATACTCTGGTGCTACCTTCTTCTAAGTCTCCAAGCCCCGATCTACAAATCTATCACGGTTGTGGCTCAGATTGGAGCTCGCCGATGGCAAGGCCGCCGCTGGCGAGAGAGAGAACCTAATGTTGCAGACGCAGGCAAGGACATGGGCGAGAGAGAGAAGGAGACCTTTCAAAATTAAATTGATATCAAATTGTATTGTTTATAAATCATGAGTTGAACAAGATGTACTTTAAATTCCATACCATATCTGTCGTTGGAAAAGAAAAAATAAAAACCATATCCAATGAAACATATATACATTATCAATGATAGTTATTTCAAATAATTTAGCATACTTAGTTCTAAAACAAGATCTTGAGTTTGAATCTTATGTAAGAAGAAAAATTGCTAATTAAATAGCTTTGCACCAATACAGTCTATCCCAACTCAATTCATATTTGTTGGCTTGGCTCTATATATCTTCCAAAAATAATTATTTTCTCAAACCCTAAATATATTAACTAGTTAGTTGATGAGGTTGTTTTGTTTTGATCCTAAATGTAAAAACTTTACTTTACTTTATATTTTGAATATATAATATTTTTCGCAAACTATTTTTGCTATTGCACATATTAATAAAGAGTTTCTGGTGGTTTCAATATAAATTATTAAAGATAATATTTTCGAGAAACCAACATTTTTTTTAATAAATAACTAAATTAATATAATTAGTTTTTAAAAATTATTGAAGAACTCCTATATTTTAGTACTTTCGAAGTGATATTGGCCTTCAAAATATTTTTGGGTATCTAATACTCCTAAGTGAAAAATTTTAGAGTAAATTTATACCTTAACCTTATAAGTTATGTAGTTCTTATATTAAAAACAAGATGTAGCATATATTACAAATAAAAGAGAGCATATGGTTAGAGACAATGGTGGATCCACATGGTGGCTAACTGGGGCATTGGCCCCAACTAGCTTTCTCTTATCTTATATATTTTTATATATGTATCCTATAATATTTTATTTTGGCCCCAGTTAAGTATTTTATTTTACGTATTTTCCTCTTTTCAATGAGTGTAATATTGTGTTGATTAGTGAAAATTTTGAGATTATGATTTTGGGAGAGTCTTGAGTTTTTACAATAAATGACTATATATATGTAGAGGATGATTAATGGCTAATTTTAATTAGTTTGGATTTATTATTAGGTTGTCTTATGATTTTATAATGAATTTCTCTTTCAAAAAATATATTATAATAGGTTATTTGCTTAGCTGAAATTTAATCAGATCCTTATGTTTTTTTTTAAATATTTTTTGGGGTTCATATTATATTTATTTTATTTTCTCCAATTATTTTATTTTGAGGTAGGTGGAATACGTATTTAAGTGTTAATTTATTAAATTTCATTATATATATTATTATTATGATTGTGTTTGTGATATCTTTAGGATAATATTTGGTTCATTATTCATTGAACTGTAAGAGGAAAGTAAGATTCTTGTTTGAGATACCTACTGAAAATGTTATCATCTTATATCTTGTTTTGATTTATAATTGTTGATTATAATTTATTTATATTTTTAATGTTATGCGATAATATTTAGTAAATTGTTCAACATATTTATTTTTTGGCTCGGGTTAAAAATATTCTCTAGCTACGCCACGGGTTAAAGAAACAAAATGAGATCATGTTTTGAGGTGCGGATGATGTTTTATTCCTTTTTCTTTGAGCCTAAACATTCTATGAACCATTGAGTGCATGAACAACAAAGTCACAATCACTCTCTGGACATTTCAAGTTTACGTCATTATCATCATTTTGCTGAAAAGTTTGTGCATCGCTTTGGTTTCTTGCATTTCTTTCTCATTTCCAGTTTGTAAATCATGTTCTTAATGTTTGTCAATTTATGTTGTTTTCAGTTAAACAACATAAATTGACAAACATCATAATATGCACCCTAAAAATTAATTATAGAACGATGCGTACAAAATAATAAATACGGTCTCTGGTAAAGAAATAAGAGAACGAATATATATTTTTCCCGATAAATAGAGAACACATATTATTCGAGGCTACGTATAGAACCAATTCATTCTATGGATGGACTGGATGGCAATGAACAAAGAACCATTTTTACACGCGATATCGGTAGAGAGAAGCATGCTAGCTTATCTATATATATAAGTAAAGAATTAATAGTTTTATTCCATGAACAACATTTACATTACACTTGTCCGTTTATTGTTAATTATCACAAAAAATAAAAAAATCAAAATCAAACACCATCACAATAATCTTGGACTTAAGACACCATAAAACCATGTTAACTAAAGCCCAAAGAAAGTGGGGAGAAAAAAAACTCAATCACTCACAATACAAGCAAGCACGACTCCATTAACTAGAGAGTCAAAGAGAGAGTGGCAGAAGCCAAGAATGCAGCAACAGTTCCGGCGAAGGAGAGGGAGATTGGGGAAGCAGCATTATGCGAAGGAGTGTGATCACTCGACGGAGAAGGGGTTGGGGTTGAAGCGGCCGGCGGTGGAGTTTGCTGAGCGGTAGGTGAGGGTGAAGGAGATGAAGGTGAAGGTGGAGGAGAAGTGGTGGTTGTGGCATTGGATCGGCCGGAGTGGTCAGCCATGACTGTGACTATGATCTTCTCGTTCTTGAGACAGTTCTCTCTTTTACCACTAATGAAGTAGTGATCTCCTGACTGTTGGATATATACTTTTAGTCACTTAAGCTCTATTGGGCTTTAGTGAGACCAAAGCCCATGAGGCTTAGGGTTAGGTTAAGTCTTACACTTAACCCTATATATTCTAACTTATTCCTGCTGTGCCTCCTAAGGATAGCTCATCAAAAATAGACCCAAGAGGCAGACGTTCATCATTTGAACGGTTGCCCACACACCTACCTTATCCTATTCGAGAGATAGTTTGGAAGATCGATCATAGAGCGAACGAGGATTTTTCGTGAACTGTTCGTGTAGAGGCTTTCAGACTGCTGCATCTTTTCAGGTAATCAAAACGATTCGGTTCTTATTTTTCCTACATCGAATTGGTTAAATATGCTTCTGTGTTTTTTGATGAGATTCCTACAATTGGCATCAGAGCCAGGTTGATGAGGAAAAGAACCCAGTTTTGATGTTCTTTTATTTATCATGTGATTCTTTCAGAAAATTATTTTCTTGAAAATATGACATCCTTTTCTATAATTGTTATTTATTTCATGGAGATTATTCGTTTATAATTCAGATTTGGTTTTATTTTAATTTTAATCGCTTTAATCTATGGTTAGATTCTCCCTGTATTTCTTGATTTGTAACAAGGAGGCTAATCCCATATGATTAGGTTTCCTCCTTGCTATAATTTTTTATCTTTCTTGGAATTTCTATGTATTTTTTAAATTTCTGTAAAAGTTGGAGATCAAGAAATTACAAGAAGATGAGCTTTGAACGCTTCTGAGATACTTTTCGTGGACCTCTGGACCTCGAAATTAGACGAACCATATATCGTTGGAAAGAGAACGGAAAGAAGAGCAAAAATATAAAAACCCTGTCATCAGAATCCCAGTCACGCGCCGCCACAAGTAGCTGCGAGTGGCCTTCACTCGTCGACAGAGGAGTGGCGTGTGAGAAGTCATTTGGCGACGGATCGACGACGTTGTACTCGTCTTCCAATGGCGGTCCTTCCCCTGGAGTTTCGTGCTGATCTAACTTCGGTGGATGACGTGGCAGAAGTGGAGGCTAGGGTTTCTCTTTTGTGTCCTAGGGTTTTTAGCCAGAATCGGGTTTTGGGCTTTTGGGCCCATGGATACCCTAAAGAGGCTTGGACAAATACTATGGGCTGGACAAAAGAGAAATTCCAAAGTTGTAAATTTTTATCTTTTAATTTTTATAGGAAAGCCATGGATTAAAGTTATTTGTTTATTTATTTAATGCTTTTATTAAATAGTATGAATTATATGTGTGATTAACATGATTAGAAATAACATGCCATATAGAATAGGAAAATGTCATATTGTTGCATAATCACATGTCATAAATGCATAGTAGCTATTATGTCTTGAATCGACTAGTATGATAGTTATTATGTAAGATTATTTAGGTTATCCAGTAAATTAATTATCAATTATTATGATTTTAAATTAAAATCTAGAATAATAATTAGATTAATTAATTGTGGAATTAAAATCTAGACAAATAATCCAGATAATTTCCTAAGAGAACCATTTTATTTTGCGAGTAAATTGTAGGTCTACTAAAATGGTCATGAGTGAAGCACATACTGCCTGTCATGACTGGATTTAAGGACCTTCATAATTTCAAAATTTAGTAAAGTATTGAATGACCCATCGTCAGCAATGCTTGGATACTAAGGATAATTCTTGAAATTAAATAGAAGTTACTCTCAATTGAACAATTCTTGGAAATCGGAAAGTTGCTTATGTTGAATGGGAGGAGATTTAAATTAAGAAATTAATTTAACCTCCAAGCGCATTATAGGACCATTAATAAAATAATCATGTGAAGCCCCGACGGATAAGCACGATTGGATTTTATTAGATTGGACCTAAATAACAAATGGGAGGAGATTTGAATTAAGAAATTAATTTAACCTCCGAGTGCATTGTCAGCCTGTCAATAAAATAATAATGTGAAACTTCACCGGATAAGCATGATTGGATTTTATTGGGCCTTAATAATTTCAAAATTTTAATAAAGCGTTGTACGCATCGCTCAACAATACTAAGCTATTAAAGATAATTTTGAAATTAAACTTTTTTTTTCGTTCAACAAAGCTTATGAAAATTCTCATGAAAAAATATTGAATGGGTGAAGGTTTTAAATTAAGTATTTAATTTTAAAATCAACGGGCTCCAATTGTGGGTTTATTAGTGAAATGGTCATCACTGAAGCCCCATTGGATAAGGATAATCAAATTTCGCTAGATTGAACCCTAATATTTTCAAAATTTTAGTAGAGTTTTGTACGGCCCATCGTCGGCAACACTTAGACACTAAAGATAATTTTGAAAGTAAACAATGGTTAAATACATTCAACTTTGGTAAAGTTGTTAACCCTCCCATCGAGGCTCTGACAATGGAACTAAAGACCCAAATAACAATGTTAGTTTTACAAGTATCTTGCCCATCGTAAGCCTTGTAAAGATAATTAATAGATTGTTAACAATAAATAAGAGTAGTTATGAGAATCTACTTGCATTTAATTTGTTTGTTGCATTTTTGTTTGTAATTGTGTGCCTTGTATGTTTTTTCAGAAAATATCTTCCTTCAATCATTTAGCAATGATTTTGAGTCTAGAGCCTCTAGATGGTACCAACTATGAAGAGTGGAAAACAAAACTTGATGTTGTTCTCAAACATAAAAAGCATAATTTTTACCGTACCAAAGTCATGGCCACTACAAAGGATGCGTCTAAGGCAACTAAGACGCAATACTCAGATTGGGAAACGACAGATATGGTAGTTCGCTACTATGTTTTTGTCAGTATTTCCAAACACTTGCAGAAGCAAGTGTACATGGTTAAGAGTAGAGTAGAGATGCAATGAGTGCAGTTTTTGCTAAGAGTCTTGTTAAATTTAAGGGGAAACCTAAGGGTGGTAACAAGAACAACATGGCTTGGTTATCAGTTGTCAAACTAGTTGCTATGAAGAAACTGAAAGACAAGTGCTTTAAGTACGGACTGAAAGGACACAGGAAGAAAGATTGCCCAAAAAGATCAAATAAAGGGCGCCTGGTAGCCTGGACAAAGAAATTTTAAGCTTAAAGATGGGCAGCTTGTGTCTGTATTAGCAGAAGTACAAGTTGTTTTATCTTTTGATAATTTAAGACTATGGTTTTGGGCCACTGTTTATTTGTTCCGGATTTCAAGATGAATTTAATTGTTATTAGTTGTTTCGTTGAAACATGGTTTCAAATGCAATTAATTCCTTAGTTTCATTTCAAAGTTCTTCTTTGTCTTGTTTGTTTTGGCACATTTTTTAAATAGTTTTTATTACCTATGTCTTATGCCCCATTGAATTTATTATGTTGAATTAAAAGGATCATGAACAAGAATATTCACCAAAGAAATAAGTTTCAAATGAAACATACCTTGGCCTTTTATGATTGAGTCAGATTACCTCAAATAGGAAATATGATTTAGTTAAAAGAGGGACTGAAAGTTCCATAGTCTTTGAACTAAAGGCTATATGTAAGTCCTATTTGGAAGGTAAAATGGCCAAGCAATCTTACAAGGTCAATGGGTTTTGCACAGCTATTCAACTAGAATTGGTACATACTGAAGTATGTGAACCAATTAGCGTTCAAGCCATAAGAGGTTATGAGTACTTCATTAAATGAATGGTTGCTCTGGATTTTGACAAATGAACCTAGTGGTCATAAGTCTTGAGTTTTTTGGAAATTTCCAAGAGGTTTAAGTCTAAGGCAGAAAAGCATCTAGGTGTTCAAATAAAAACTTTGATCTGACTGAAGTGTTGGATACCTGCTTTGTAAGTTCGGGCCTTGCCTGATTCAAGAGGGGATAGTTTTCACAACTGTCAAGTCTAGGAATGCATTAGTTGAATGAAGTTACAGTATGTAGAATTCAAACATTTATAGACTTGGTGATGTACGTGTTTAGTTATTCATCTTTGCCAATGTCGTTCTGGGGAGATGCCTAGGAGAAGGGAATGTACCTTCTTACTTGGTTCTATCAGAGACTATTGTAAAGACACCTATAGAATAATGGAAAGGGTGCAAGCCCAGTTCAAACCATATTCAGATTTAGGGTGCTCCGGCACATGTCTTGCAACAGAGGTCAAATAAGATGGGATCTTGCATGGAAGTGTGCATATCTTTTGGCTAACCTAAGAGAAACGGGGATTGGATCTTATTTAATCCAAAAGATAAGATCGTCTTAGTGAGAACTCACGTGACTTTCTTAAAGGAGGACTAGATGGAAAATTATAAGCCTATGAGTAAGATTATTCTTGATGAGATTTATCTCAGATCAAGAATTTCCAAAATTCTCTAGAAGCTTCATCCATTGTTCCCTTGATTGTTCAAAGAGGGGAAAAATATACCTCTGGGTGAACAAACACGGGAACCATAATTGGAAATTCAACATGATAATATACAAGTAGGAACTAATAGAAATATTAATATCATATGTGGAAGAATAATATTAAGGATTTGTTAACATGTAATATGAAGAGCCACCATCTGACCCAAAACTTGAATCTACTGTATATACACCAGATCTAGTATGGTACATTCGTAGTGGGAAAGAATCTTTTCAACCCTCAAGATATCTCTTGTTGGGTGACATTGATCCCATGAGTTACAATAATGCACTGGAAGATGTTGTTGATCAAGTGTTGCTCATAGCTATGAACAATGAGGTGGAATACTTGTATTTCATCTTTGTACGGTTTCTGGTAAAGACACCAAGAAGGGTAAGACCCACTACGTGCATGTGGACATACAAAGCAAAGAGAGGATAGACAGGAAGGTGAAAACCTTCAAGACTAGTTTGGTGGCAAATGTTTGTCAGACGCCATGCTTGAGTCTATCTAGATTCTCTTAGTTGCTGTTACAAGTCTCATTTATGAGATTTTATTTTGGGAGTTGGATGTCAGAACATCTACATGCAACGACAAAAAAGGTTTATAACTAATGGGCAAGAACACTATATGCAAGTTGTGAAAGTCCATTCTATGGACTTAAGCAAGCATCCAGGTCATGAAACATCAGGTTTGATCAGGTTATCAAAATTATGTTTTTGAGAAAACCTTGATTAATGGCTTGTATTCATATGTAAAGGATCTAAAGGGAGGCAGTAGTTTTTCTGGTACTTTATGTAAATGATATGCTTCTTATTGGAAACAAAATGGAGGTAATATCAAACGTAAAGAGTTGGCTGAGTAAGTGTTTTAATATGAAAGTCAAGGGGAAGCCAATTATATTCTTGGTATGAAACTCTTATGAGATCGGAAGAATAAGAAGTTGGCATCATCTTAGGTTACTTACATTGACAAAACTCTTACCGAAACCCAACATGGGGAATTCTAAGAAGGGAATCATGTCTCTCAAATGTGGAATTCATCTTCCTAAAGAGTAACTTCTAAAGAATCCAGAGAAGGAAGAATGCATGAGTAGGATATCTTATGATTTGGCAATAGGTAGTCTTATGAATACCATATGGAGTATTAAACCAGACATCTGCCACACAGTGGGAGTAGTGAGACGGTACCATTATGGTCCTAGAGGAACACTAGATTGTTGTTAAACATGTACTCAAGTATCTTCGGAGAACGAGAGATTATGTGCTGGTATATTCTAGTGGGAGTCTTGAAAAGCTTATCTTTCATGAATTTAATTTTTAAGTGCATATTGATTCGTGCAGAGGACTATTCGTGCAGAGGCTTTCAGACCGCTGCATCTTTCCTGGTAATCAAAACGATGAATGTTCTTATTTTTCCTACATCGAATCGGTTAAATACATTTCCACGTTTTTTTATGAGATTCCTCCAATAGGACATGGTCAGCCATGACTGTGACTATGATCTTCTCGTTCTTGAGGCAGTTCTCTCTTTTACCACTAATGAAGTAGTGATCTCCTGACTGCTTAAACTTGATGACTGTGTGGCCATCTGAGTATTTGGCAATAGGCGAGTTAGTGTTGCAATTGGCGTAGTCTTCGTTCTTCACTTGAAGCACTGAGTCTTGTCCTGATTGATAGTTGAACACTGCAATATTTCCCCATATTTCTCAATTAATTTATAAATACCTTTCTTTTAAGGTTACAGTCATTTTTTTTACCGGGAAAGACCTAAGCGGGCAATTTTATTATTATTTTTTTAAATGTTGCTTTAGTTGTTAAAAAACTAATTTTGATCAAGGGCTAAAGAAACATTATTTTTTTTAAAAAAAAATAATCTTTTGTGTGATGTTGAGTATAAAAAATGACTGGGTGGTTAAGGAAATTATGAGTTATATGCTAGATCGTTCTGGGAAGTTATAGGTGGCAACATTTGTATCGATTTCAAAGTTTCAATTAAACTTTCAATTGAACATTCACAATTTCACCTATACCTTTTAAAAACTGTAAATTTTATTGTCTTTCCTACTAAACAAACACAATTTCACATTGATATCCCTTTAAAATTGAGGTCAGGATATGCTTTCAAGCTCAGAAAGTACTTATAAAGATATTTATAAACAGTCTACTAATATTGTCCTCACGTCACCAACATGATTTAACCTCCTAACTTTTGTGAATAGTGAATGAACTCCTTACTAATTAGATCAACATTCTGTCTTTTAATTTCTTTAGATTTAAATCTTCTGAAATTAATTGTTTGATATATCATTAATAAAATCTATGTTAAATTGACTTCTCTCTCTCTCTCTCTCTCTACAGGAACAAGCATATCAGAATATAAATCACATTATGCTATTTGACTTTTATTTAAAATTCAATTTTCAAAAATCATTTAAAATATAAATCACTTTTATACACGTTAGTTAAATTGAACCAGTTAGACACTACTTTCATATCTTAGTGTTTGGTTTAACACAAGGGAAAAGAGGAAAGGGATTTTATTAGAGGGAATATGATGGGAAGTAAAGCAAAGGAGAGGAAGGGATTTTATTGAAAAAAAATATGAAGCGCTAATTTTTTTTTAATAGGTGTAGGCATCCTTCATATATCATCTTATTGAAGGAAACTTTGTTCGAGATAACATTTTCTAATAGAGATTCAAACAAAATAAAGACATATAAAAACCATAAAACATGATAATTTTAAAATGGTCCCGTGAAATCGTTTAATTTAAATAACTTTGTGAGGAAAAAAAAAAAAAACAGAAAAAGAATTTTGAACGGTATCCTCAAAAATCGCCTTACTGAGCTGGGAGATGACAGTTGTTGCAAACAATAATTCTGATAATGATATAAGAATTTCTCTTTCGATGTTGGTAATAAATTATTGAAATTTTAAGAATATTATTATTTGTTGATAATGATATATTCTCATTCATGATTCATGATTTGGTCCGGTGGAGGGGCTTTCTGTTCTTCTGTCGTATCTCATAGATAACGGCACTGTCTCTAACTCAAACGACGATTCGTTTTGGTAGAAAAATACAAAAACGGCAACACAACTTCAAAAAAAGGTTGAATTGACATCAACCCAAACCCATGGTGTTTAAACTAAAAAACATCTCAAAAAGATATTAATACTCCCTCCAATTACTAATGCAGGAAATAGTTGGAGAGTTACCTTTAGCTCTGAATATAAGATCTATTTTTTTTATATATATATATATTTGTTATGTTTTATAATTTACCTATATTGATAATCTTCCAACAATAATAAAATAAGGGAGAAATGAAGGAAATTAAAAAAAATGATCAGGGTATTTTAAAAAATAACATATTATGTTAACTAACTTAATTAATTTTCTTAATCTAATTAAATTAAATAAATAAATCTTACATTAAGAATCAAAGGGTTTCAAATATGAAACATTAGGTTTTGGTCCCTTAAAATGACAAAATGGTTCATTTTCTTATAACACAATGTGGACTAATGTTTTATACAAAAATAAATTTGAGAAACAAAGATTTCTATTTTAAAACTACATGGACCAAAATTAAAATGATGATAAATTATAAAAACAAAATATCATATTAATATAAGTTTTCGTAGTTTGGCTAATTTGGCTAAGCTAGGCATCAACTTAGGATCAATAGTTTTCCATGGATTAGGTAAAGAAAGTACACTGATTAGTCCAAATTTCCTTTTCATGCTGACTCGTTTTTGAAGAATTTTTGGATTAATTAATTATTTCATTCATTCGGATTATGATGTATACAGTTTAAACCTTCAAATTCAAGGCTTGCACCGTTGACCCAAATAAAAAATAAAATAAAAAATTCAAGGCTTGACCTGCGATTAGCCGCATCATTTTTATTTTTTATATTTTCCCCACTTTCTTCCAATACATTTCACCTTTTAATTTTCTTTTTTACTATTTTTTTTTTTTAATTTTAAATGGTGATAGTGGGAAACATCCAACACGCGCAATCTAATATCACAAGGGATATTTGTATACTAATAAATCCTTCCCATCCTGCTGGCTAACAAAAAAAAATAAAAAAATCCTTCACATCCTAAATGTAAGGAATAGTTGGGGTTTGTTTTAGTTATAAATGTTACACATTTATTCACTTTGTTTACCAAATCTTTGTAATGTTTTCCATCTATCCCTACTTGATTGATTGCATGTGTTAAAAGAAACTTTATAAATAGTTTTAGTGCTAATAGGCAACAACTACCATTTCTCGTAGACTAAGAAGTGAAAGTTGAGTCATTAAATTGGTCCAAAATTAATAAATATTTTCAACTTTACCCATACTTTAATGATGCAAAACTAAAAAGTTAATTAAAAATGAGAGTATAATGAGAAAATAGTAATGAATGGGTTAGGTAAAGGTAATCGATGCCTTATAATAAAGACAAAAAATTACTGGTAGTTGATGCTTTATAATAAAAATAAAAAAAGATAGTTGAATACGGTATTTTTTAAAAAAAAATCTACAGACTTTTTTTTTAAATAAATAACCAACTTAACTAATTTTCTTGATCAATCCCATTATAATACTCCCAATGGTCTTAAATATAAGACAAAGTTAATTTCTTTTTTTAGAAAAATTAAGGAAGCTAATAAAATTATATAAATTGTTAAATTTCCCAGGTAATACACACACATATATCTATGTATGTATGTATGTATATGAGATAAGATATTTTTACTACCATTTTTTTTTATTACCAATGTTACTATCACTTTTCCACCATTAGATTAGAATTTCAATAGGAGAAAGAAATGATAAAGATAAATAAGATTCTGATCTAACGGTAAAAAAGTGGTAGTAACATTGGTAGTAAGAAAAAATGGTAGTAAGAATATCCTATTTCTCTCTCTCTCTCTCTCTCTCTCTATATATATATATATATATATATATATATATATATATATATATATATATATATATATATATTGAAAATTAACTTCTATGCGCTCACAATTGCAATTTTGTTCATCAATCATATCATATACAACTAGTATCTATACCTTCGATGGACCATAGGGATAAGAATTTAGATCCTGTCGTGTTTTTTTTAATACCAATAATTTGGATCAAGTCAATTTACAATTCTCTCAATTTGTCTCAGATCAATAATCTAGTCATTAAATACATCTTATATTTTAAAAATTATCATTTTTATTGATATTTAATTTGATTAAAACAGGGAAGAAAACGAATATCTGCCCACTGATTTAGGAAGAGAAAAAGAATCAATCTAATGGTTAAAAAATAAAATTAAGAGAGTTTAAATTATAGGTATTATAGTAGGCATTCAAAGGGAAATCTAGATCGTTATGAATGTTAAATAATTAATTAAATAATTGTAATAAAAATAAGAGTCCAATCTACTGAATGCTCCTATAAATATGATTTGAATTATCGTCGTCAAGTCCTTGGACCCTTTCATTAAATTCTGTGGACCAAATCGGTTTCAAGGATCTGACTTCCCAATTTGCTTAATTTTCTTCGTGAAAATTGGACTAAAGTCTCAATTTTTTTTTTTTAAAAAAAAACACTAATAAAATGTCCTTTGAAAACTCAAATTTACAATAAAGTCCTGTGAAATATTTGAGTAATATAATCTATTTGTAAAAAGATCAAAATCCCATAGTGAATTTGTTTATATTACCTTAGGTCTTCTCAAATTCATTGGGAGTATTTTAGTCTTTTCATAATTGGATTATATTTACTCAAATGTCCCACAGGACTTAGCTACAAATTAAAAATTTCAAAAGACATTTTAGTCGTATTTTCTCTAACTTTAGACTCTAGTACAGGGTTCCCTTTTTCTTTAACAAATAGAAATATATTATTAAAGCAGGAATTAAATATGATTTGTGTACTAATTAATCTCAGACAACGTATAATGCTATTGACTTTTGAGCATAGATGTAACAATTTAATAATTTATCATTCACACCACCTCCAGCCAGAAGGGATTTACTGACGCATTCTTTCAGTGAGCATCCAAAAAGGTGTCTCAATAATTAGACTTATTGTGGGGAAGCTCATCAGAATTCAATGCAGAAAGTGTTGATTACAATAATATCTTCTGGGAAAAAACATTGAATTAGGGACCCCCCAAAATTCAAAGCTACTACCATATCCATTGGGATTAAAGATTATCTGAAGTTTGTTTAGCTAACAAGAAATTGACTTATAACTTATGACATTCTGAGTTCAAATCATGTGATCATCTTGTTAGCTAGTAATCGATAAGTATGTACAAGCATTTTTTAAACCTGGAGGCGTCCTGGATTAGCCTCAAGATCCAACTCACTAAATCATTTTTATACAGATGGAAAAAGGAAAAATTAATCTTTTAGTTTCAATAATTTTAACTAAGTTGTAACTAACTCACTCTTTACACAATGACTTGGTGCAAATCAGTGCCTCTAATTTTGACTCAGTTATATTTCAATTCCTCTACTTTGACTTACTACAATTCAGTCTCTATCTATATTTTAAACATTTTATAATTCAGTCTGACATTTATTCTGAAACACTATAACTAAATTATTTTTTTTTTATACATATAAAATTATAACTAAATTATAAAATGATTAAAACTATAAGAATAAGAACTTTGTTGCATCAAGTCAAATGTAAGGATTAATTTATAATCGAGTTAAAACTAAACGGACATTAGGTCCCCCCAAAAAAAAAAAACCAAAAATATCTCTGTTCTTTCTGACATAATGGCGCACCTCCACTGTCTACATAATAAATAAATTCCAACAGAAAACTAACCCAGAAAGTTATTGTAATTCATGAGCCACTCACCGTTATCTTCATCAATGCATCGTAATGACAGCATTGCCTGAATTATGAAATTCAATGCAAAATATTTACCCATTTTCCTCTTTGAGCTTCTCTATCCATTATTATTTTTTCAATAAAAGAACTGACATAATTAAGACATCAGTTACAAATGAGTTTTGCTTAATTTTACAAGCAATGGCCAAAAATTATGAAAGAGGGAGGCACCTCTTCTATTCAAACGATAAGAACCTCAAGCACGCAAACTGTTGAAAACTGCGAGAGGTTAAATGAAGTTATAATGCACGTGATGATCTTCAAATCCTGGGGACGCCCCGTGGTATCGATAACGCTTCATAATCATCAACTATGACCTGCTTCAAATTTTAGATTAGCAGGATTTTTTTTTTTTTTTGAAGTAATATTAAACTTAAAACAAAAGCTGTCGATACCTGGTATTGGTTGCCAGCGTAAGAGTACTCTACATACAACTTTTTAGGTTCTCCAGGACAAGGATCGCAAAAGCCCATGATGCCTGATTTTTTTACACCTTCATGGAGCTGCATCAAGAAATTGAACATATTTCAACCAAAAAAATAAGGATGTTGAAGAAATACTACTCTTCCGAGCAAAAAAAAAAAAGAAATACTATTCTGCCTCTAAATGTAGAATTTAGTTTGAGAGTGGATTTTGGTCCTAAATGTAAAACCTTTTTTTTTTTTTTTACCTCTCATTTATCATTTTTAGCCAAACTAATTTACCTAATTCAAACTGATATGTAATCTTAAATATAGGTATTTTCGAAAGATCATTTCACATATGTTATAATTAAGTAATTTGTTCAGCTTCTTTAATATATTCAAATGAGATATATAGGTCTTAGAATTGGAAGAGTATATTATTTAAGAATACAAATTGCCAGACTCCAAAAGCTCAAGCAGTAGGCACACACGGTGCATAGGCATTAAATTTAAACCATCAAGGTCTGAAGTGTGAAATAAATGTCTAATATAAGTATAGGCAATTAAGAACTGGAGCCCTGTTTTGAACAAATAACTTCAACTAAAAATATCACGATGTGAGTTCCTCTCTAGTATTCACACTGTTTCACAAAAAAATCAATTCTCATTTATCATTCCTTATCTCAGATGTGGCCCATATCTTATCATTTAATGCAATATTTATATGCATGAGGATGAGTAGGAAGAATAGAAAACACAATTGTAAGTAATTCATATTTTATGACTGATAAATGTAAATAATGCCTTGTAAATAAAAGGAAGAAACATACCTTGAGTTGGCCAGAATCATTAACAAGGAAATTGAGAGGTATTGTAACATCTATGACTTCTGAAGCTGATTCACTACTTGATGCACTTGATGAATTTATCTTGTTTAAAATAACGTGATTTCCATATAGTGCTCTGGTAATAACTAGTCCGCCTGCTTCTAATTGCTTATTTTTTTTCCTATTAGCCACGGTTTGTTGTAATTGCTGAGCTTTTTCTGCTGTGGCCTTTGCTTCTTGAACCTGCAGAAATTATGCTTACTACAACGTGTACTGAAACAAAGAGGAAAAGGACAGAAATAAGGGTGCAACCAAGCAAGGCATACACCATTTCTGAGATTTCTAATATTTAAGTATCAGTCTCAGACAAAATGTGATATCAAGCCAAAGAAAATTAAAAAAAAAATATTGTTTCAACTCACAAGTTCAAAATGAAGTAGTACAACAAACTTTTCATGGCCTCCATGATACGAACTAATTCAGCATCTAACTTTTCAACAATCACAATAACAGAAACCTCAAGGTTTGGTAACCTTTGACGAACAATAACTTCCCAGATACTTCGACGTCCATGTAAACATAAGAAAATGGGAATTTAAGACCTTGTGTTTGATATGACAGTTGAAACTACAGAAGATTCTGAAGAAAATGTTTTCTCATTTCATCATTGGCAGCACATAAATTATAAACGAATCAAGTTATTCACTTGTAAGTAATGTAATTCAATCGCATTTCCTGTATCATAAATAACAATGTTTTGTTTAATGTAGTCAATCTAACGCCCACAACCAACAACTCAAGCCATCAAGTTGAAAAGGTTCTGAGCATGGTATTAGAATCTTTATGGTAAAAAATTCTATCATTGCCCCTCTACACCCAGAGCTTTAACCATGCTCTACACCCGAAAAGGGTTTGTGTGAGAAACATTTTTCAGATTTTAATGAATCTAATCTTGGGCCTCAACAATATAAGTTTTCGGGTTGAAATGGTCAGTTGTAGAAAAGATTTTCAACATGAGAAGGAAAGTAGCTGAACAAAATAATATAATGCATAATGAGAGTAGAAACCATCACTTTACGTGCATAAATCATCCATACCTGCGCAGAAGTTTTCTTTGCATTCTCCAGAGCCTTCTGCTTATTCCTTTTAAGGTAATAGGGTTTGATTAAAAATTTCTGCAGATACAGAAGAGATCATAAATCAGAGAAACATGTTACCAGAAAATTAGGTAATTAGTCTTGTTTATTTCCTCCTTGGATTGTTTCAGATCCAGAGTCAGAAATAATAGAATAAAAATTGGTAAAAGAGCTATTTGTTGGCAGTTATTGCTTCAGTTTATGGGGGTTAATCCACATGGGGTCCAAAGTGCAGAGCGTTGTTAAGAGATTTATTTATTTCCTATCAGTTCAGTCCTTCCAGTTCATTATTTCCTTCCATGCACAGCTGCGTATAGGAGTACTCAGAAGATATGTACACAGAAGAACCAAAATCAAAAAAATTTCCTTGGCTGTCTATTATCAGGTTCTCTGACAAAGATAGGACATGCACACACAAATGTGAGTGTATGGTTGATACCTTAAATACAGAAGCCATATGAACTAAAAAAAGAATACTCATACTAAGGAAAAATAATTGCGTATAAAAATGCCACACAATCTGCACTTAAAAAAAAGCCTAGTATGGTCAAATTTGCACCAGCCATTAATTATTAATAAATCCACCTAAATATATTTCGTGAAGCAATAAAATCTGCATTAACCATTGGTTAATCCACTTAAATATAGTCATAATTGCAGACAAATGGGGTCTTTGACTGGAAAACTAGAATAAGATACTGAAATTTTTAGAATTGCTAATATTTTGTGAAGCACACATGAGGATGCCAATTATGAAACTATAAATTTCCAAAGTTAGTATTGAATTTAGAGGGATAAGACACACTCTATTAATCTCTGTATATATTAGAGTATATACGGGCCTTTATATAGGCAAACCTAGAGCTAACCCTACAATCTAAGCTAATTTAATTAATCAAAATAATTAAGATATAATATATCCATATCTAATCCTAAGATATAATATATCAGACTTAATAATAAGATAATGATTAATCTAAATAATCCATCATATTTTAACACCCCTCCCAAGCTAGAAAGTATATGTTGATCATTCCCAGCTTGCCTTGATATCCTTCAAACTATGTTATGCCTAGTGGTTTACTCAATATATCTGCAAATCTGGTTTGCAGATCTTACATGAGACAGAGTCATAATACCTGCTTCAATCTTCAAAATCCTTAGGCTTGTACTTCTGGAGTCTAGATGCCCATTTATTTTTGTAGGGGCTTGTATTCCTTTTTGAGTCTCAAAGGCCCATTTATTTTTGTCTGGGCTTGTACTCCCTTTGGAGTCTCAGACACCCATTTATTTTTGTTTGGGCTTATACTCCTTTTTGAGTCTCAAGTTTCAGAATTTGTACCACACATAAAATCCACGGGATACACTCCAATTGGAATGGAATTTTGAGGTACTGAATTGAATAAAGGAGGGAAAATAGAAGAATGCATGTTTTCGGTCAAAAAAGGTTGTCAGAGGTCATTGTTCACGGCGACGTGTGGGCACCACACACTGGAGCTATGGCGGTGCATGATCATCACGAGCTGGAGCTGTGGCGGCGCATGATCGTCACGCACAACTCAGTTGGATGTCATTCTTCCGGGATCCGCCCAATCGACGTGTTCTGGTTTTGTCTAGAAGCAGTGGTGTGACATGCGCCCTCCTCTAGCAACGTCAAAGGTCACATTCAATCCACATTCATTTTGCTCTCCGTCACAGCATTCTCTCTCATGTTTCCCTCCCTCTCCTCCCCTCCTCTATGAAATGAAACCGAATGGTCTCGTGTTTCCTCGCCTTTATGATTGAAGAAGTTGAACAGGAGAAGAAATGTTTGAAGGTTTGGAGGTAGACCTAGCTCTGATACCATATTGAATTTAGAAGGATAAAACACAGTACTAATTTCTGTATATAGGAGGTACCTAGGTGCCTTTACATAGGCAAACCTATAGCTAAGCCTAGAATCTAATCTATCTAATTAATCAAAATAAATCAAATAAAAATAATTAAGATATAATATATCCATATCTAATCCTAAGATATAATACATATCAAACTTAATAATAAGATAATGATTAATCTAAATAATCCATAATATTCTAACTGTTAGCATTCTAGAAAGCTAATTTTAATAGAAAAGAGGAAATCAGGTTACTACAAAATGTTTTCTTAATAAATGGTGTTCTAACAATAAATTGAATATAGACATTTATAGGCCTTCACAAAAATAAGTAGTATAGAACCTAGGAATATTTAAATTGCAAACGTGTTCATTATCAATAGTTACCTTCAAAAGGAAGTAAAGAGATGCTGGAATAATCAGTGCCCCACTAGCAAAGACAGGGTCCAAATGTCTGGTCAGCAAAATCTGCAAACAATAATTCGTTGGTAAATGGTAACAGGATGATAACGAAAGATAAAGAAAGCCGAATAAACAGATCTTTTGTTTGTGAGCAAGCTCATTGTCTCACACTCAATACTAAATAATCAATTAATAAAGTAATCTGGAACTAAAGGCAAAGTGGAACTTTTAAGCCCAAGCATAATAAAGAGGATAAATATGACAAGGTGATTAAAGCCCACTATAACTGCTTTAATATTTACATAAACTCTCTCAACCAAGAATAAAATCTGTCATTTTATTGGATGTCTGATCTGAAGAAAATAACCTAAGAAAAACCCATATGTGCAAGTACCAGCACTGGATAATCTAGGACACGTATTCTAGGCATATCTGAATCAATTTTTTTAGAACAAAAGATAGCACAGATACGTCCACAAGATGGATGAATATAACCACCCTTGACTAGATATGGTTAGGTCAGATACAGATACTGAACAAAATACACCTTTCTTTCCACTAAAGGCTGTCATTTTACCAAATTTTCACATGGAAAGAATACCCTCTAGGGTTTCAGCAAGATTAGCAAGACAAAATCTTGCTTGACTTTTGTTTTCATCATGCTTTTGCCACTTCCATTGTTATAGGAAGGAAGCCTGTGAAGGTTGAATCTGCCCAGAGCCTCACCATGTCTGGAAGTCTGAAGGAGTGAAGCTTGAACACCACCAGTACCTCTGCTGTGTGTTTCAGAAGTTAGTCTTCAGGCCAATTTCTTTGAAGACTCCATTTTATCTTTAATATTCTGCTAGATGACAATCCTTCACTCATTCGTTTTATATCTTTTCAGTGAGGTGTTCATTACAACACAAGGCAACCCGCGTCCATCTTGCTATTTGCTAGTGCTACACTGTCCATGATTTTGGCTGTAATAAAATATTTTTTTAACCGTGCTAACAAGTTTTAGTGCATCCGAATATTACTACTGGTTAGCAAATGCAGCATGCTATGTCCATATCACACCCATATCATACTTTGTATTTGTGCTTTATAGAAAATAACTTTATAGCAAAAGTTTTGTCTAAGCAGAAGGCACAAGCAACTAATGCCATTTTATCTATTAGGCAAAATAGGTAAAGAACCAAGATTGTACTTACAGGGATAATTAACTTTTGGCCACCACGATGCAGTTCAAATTTCCAAATAATTCCCTGAAAAGGTTTAAAAAGGCATATGTTACACAAACCCATCCAAACATACAACACAAAAACAAGTTTTGTAATATTACAGCAAATAAAAGAAAGAAAACTCGTCTTAACAATGGCTAGAATAAAATAAAGGTCATACTCAACGCATTTCTACCCAAATTAACCATAAATCCTACTCTCCTCCACTTGAGGCAGCAGCGTAAAATAAGTCGTTGAATTGCCACCAAATTATTCATTAAATGCACCTTGAAGCACCCAATGGACTTGCAAAATAAACTTAAAGGAGATGCAAAAATCTATCAAAAAGCTTTGTTTGTCAGAGACTTCAATCACATAGTAATGCCAGATCCTTTTGAGATTTCACTTCGTTAATAGACATATTTTAGAAATCTACATGGCATTTACTTTTAAATTACTACTTGTTAGCAGAAAATTGTATGAAAAGGAAAATTTATTATAAGAACTGTTTTTTTCTTTTTTTGGGTGACAACTGTAAATGAGAATCATGTTAGTGTTAAAAATAACAAAATATATATAGAAATAGTTTCTCGTAAGGGTACACAATATGAATATGATTGGCCATACCCGTGACCAATAGATTACCTTCTCACAACTCGCATGCCTAGATGGCTAGATGTTATGTGATAACTTCAGCTTATTCTTCCACATTATTTTACAATCTCTAGATAAACCAATAAAGTTGATTTGTGATATGTAAACATAATAAAGATTTAAAAGTTAGTTAGAGTTTGTTATGGAGTTAGCCGTTAGGAGTTCGATAGTTAGTTTAGCCTTAGCTTGGCGTCAATCTAGTCCATAAATAAGGGGCCTAGTCCTTATTGTAAATAAGATTTGTCATGAAGGAATAACAAGTGTGTGCATGTTCTCTTGTTTTCTCTTATTCACTTTGCCTGCCCTCTCTATCCAATAGAGAATATTAATTCAGTAACAGAGGTATCAGAGTAGTCTCTCCTTGGCTGCCTCCTTCCTTGATTCTGTTTCTTGTTCTTTCTCATCAAGAACGATTGGTGAATGGTCCAAACCTGTTCAAGATTAGCAAGAACTATGGAAGATAGGATCTTGGCTAACGAAGAACAGTTGCAGAAACTAAACAAGGTGGATGAATTACAAGATACGGTTTTTGGCTTCAAGGATAAATTGAGGGCACTGGTACTAGCAACTAAACCAAATAACGGTAGTCAATGGTGGCTTCGGCAGCTTGGCAGTTTGATGAAGTATAATGAATTTTTTGATGATGTTGTAACAAGATTCTAGCTCTAGATGCCAGAAGAGTACCTTGTAGCATATGTGGGTGGATTGAAAGACGAAATTTGTGACTCAGTCGAACTCTTTCAACCAAGAATCATGCAGGAGGCTCGTTCTATCTCTAGAGCGGAAGAATTATTTCTGTAGTAGCGATTGGAAAAGGCAAGAAGAGTCTTGAAAGATAAAGAAGACAATGGGTCTGCCTTTCCGGAAAAGGATGAGTTTTGTGTGGACACCACCCAAGGTTGCCTTGCAGTTCAAGAATCATCAAGAAGCAGCAAGCAGTCGCCAAAGAATTCTCAACATGTTCCTAGAGTCCATCACGGGTTAAAGACGACGCTGCAAGACGATGAAGAAGTGACGAAGCTCCTGGATATGCACAAATAGAAGAAACTCAAAAGCTCCAACAATGGATCCATAGGTAATTCTCACCGACCATACATGTGGGTAATTGCAAACGAGACAACTCAGAAGATGTGGGCAATGCAATGGAAAGAACTAGAGAAGCGTGCAGAAAAGAAAACAGAGGTGTGGGAGATTCTGTTCTTTGAGCATGAAAGAAAAGACATAGGTGAAGTGTGCAGCACCTCCAGAAACAGATTTCTTCAATGACCAGCAAAGTGTTCCAGAGTTTAGTGCTTTTAGATTGTTTCAGTCCAGTTTTGCACTTTTTGTTTTGTTGTCAACCATCCTTGAGGGCAAGGATGTTTTGGGAAGGGGGTACTGATATGTAAACATAATAAAGATTTAAAAGTTAGTTACAGTTTGCTAGGGAGTTAGCCTTCAGGAGTTAGTTAGTTTAGCCTTAGCTTGGTCAATACGTCAGTCTAGTCTATAAATAAAGGGCCTAATCCATATTGTAAATAAGATTTGTCATGATGGAATAACAAGTGTGTGCAGGTTCTTTTGTTTTCTCTTATTCTCTCTCCCTTCCCTCTCTTTCTATTCAATACAGAATATTAATTCTGTAACAATTTGTAAGCTCAAAAGTCCATGAAAACAATTCTCTGATTAGTAGAAGCCAAAGATACCTTTCTTTTTATTGGTTGGGGGGGGGGGGGGGGGCGGTTGGGGAGATTGAGCTTGGCATCAAAGAAAAGGCTGATAGCTAAGTTTATAAGTGAAAGTAGCTTAGATAAGCTTCATCCCAAGTCAATGTCATGTTAAGTCACAATAGAATGAAAAAACCTATATATAATATTAATCTATAAGAAGCTGTACTATTCATAATCCACAAACCCTCAGATTCTGTGCAAAGTATGGCCAACAATTTACTCAAAATTAAAATTTTCAAGAAAAAGAAGTTATTAAACGCATACCTGAATTCCAATTGTATACAACCAGCGGACAGTGCTGAATTTGGATACCTTCCTCCCACCCCCAATTTCAATCTCAAGGGTTGAACTGTAGATTAGTTGTGATATCAACAAAGAAAGATGCCAATAAATAGATACAAAAAATCAGTATGTAGTACAAAATGATGACTGAATAACTACAATGATGACTGAAGAGTAAGAGTAATAAATCAGTATTTAGTACAAAGAAATATGACAGATGAAATGAAAAGCAGCAAAAATGAATTAGAAGAAAACACAACTCACGTTTTACCAGAGATAAGGCACATCAAAATAATTGGATATTATAGTGAGAAAATGCTTAGAGGTGACATAACTAAGACCTCTACAACGATCTTGTCATTAATAACTTGCCCTGATATCAAATTAGGTTGAATTTTCTTTGAGCAAACATATGGGATACCACAAAATTAATCCTTCCCCAAAACCATCAAGTAGAAACTCAATACATGAAAGGAGAGATGCTGTCTGAAACGTAATATTGGGTAGAGCGACCTCTCATGGCATCTCGTGCTAAGGGGAACAGAAATCAAGCATCTGTTAAGGACTAATTCAATCAAAACTAATGTAGAAGGCCACAATAAAACATCAACGAGTTGTATGATCCTCCATGATAAAAATCAATGGATATAAAATCCGACACGATACATACAGGTTTCTTCCTAAGTTTCTCCCACCAGAACAAGAAATAAGTCCTAGCTTATTTTTATTACATATGCAAACATTAGTCCTTAACCAAGCCTTAACAGTTACATCACTCCACATAATAGTAACTGACTATTACTCTCTCCCTCTCACTCAAATTTATATTACATAAAGCGTGGCCACTGTATGGAATTATGGCTTCTATAAATCAGAAACCACTTAGAAAAGGTAGCAAGAAGCATATCAGTTTCAGGAAACGCAAGAGAAACTGTTTTTTTCATACACAAGCGGTGAAACATATTGTGAACGACACATAGCAATCTCATAGAAAACAGTGTCGCTGTCCAAAATTTCACAAAGCATGTCATCAAATCGTCAAAAGCAAATTTTAATAAATTAAATTATTATTTTAAGATTGAGCATTTGATGACCAGATTTTAATTTTAATGCCATGGGATTTTTTTCTCAAGTAATGAAACCATAAGCTAGAAAAAGAAACTCTGGTCAATTTACATCAAAACAGATCTAATGCACATACCTCCCAATTCTTCCTGCTATGCGACCATGAGATTTAGAAGATAAGTGATGGGTATAATGAGCTGCTACATCAAAAGAACTTGTGCCAAACTACATTAGAGAAAGAGCTAATCTAAGTAAAGAAACAGATGAACCCCATAAAAATTTCTATAAGGAGGAGCTCAAGCAACTATTGAAAAGATGGAAGCTCAGGATAAATGACCAAGCCTTATCATGAAGCATACTATCTTCTTGCTTAGCCATGTGGCCCATATCATGGCTTTTCCATTGTGATTTTCATTCATTTTATATTGTGAGAGGCATAAAACACTCTATATTCTGATACATTAATGATGTTATGTGATTACAATATATAGGCTAGAATGGGCAGACAGAAGATAGGGAATTAGGGATATAGTGGAGGAAAATAATGCAGGAAACATTGCAGGAAATCAGGAAAGACAAGACATAGTGCATCCCATATTTTAAGGATTCTAACATTTTATACTAATAAATTATAAAACTTGGGGCTTTGGTTTTCTCATGTTACATGAGAATAAAAAATTTCATACACACACATGAAATGGTGGGACCCACATATACATATATTACCCACATATACATATATTAAAATATATGTATATGTGGGTCCCACCATTTCATGTGTGTGTGACATGAGAAAATGGTTTTCCTACAACATGAGAAAATGTTTTCTCTAAAACTTGTTGGAGGTATAAGACTTGTTTGAGGCAACATTCGGAGCATGTACATGTTATCAATCACATCATTCATTATTGATGCAATGTCACCGCCAAAATTTGCAACTTCAACTATTTGCACAAAATCCAAGAGCTATAAACCAAATACAATAATCAATTCTACAATTTAGTCCTTGTATGAGTCAAACATGAGGATGCATATTTCCCTTTAAATAAGTAAAAGCATGCTAAATCTCATTAATTTCTCAAGAGGCTGCAATGTCCTTATATTAATCCATCAACATACAAATACAGCCAGGAGAACTTGGTTAATCTGACACAATGTTAATTAAAATGCTAAAGATCCATGGCCCTTCATTCAGCTTTTCAACCATAACTCATTCAATCTCATCCACTGACTGGTAAATAATTCCTAAATTTATCTTGAGTGTGCACAAACAAGTACCTTCACTTCTCCAGAGGCAGATCTTCTCTCATCTTTCTTTTGCCACCCTACAGCTATAGATGATTGTGGCCCCAAAACAAGTTGTATCTGTAAAACAGATGACATGGAAGAATCACAGACATAAGATATTCCAATAATAGTTAGTATCCCCACTCATGCTAGTACATGCTTTAATGTTCTATAGCTTTTCGAGAGATGGGGCAAGAAGGTCCATTCTTAAATTTTATGCTTTGGTATTGCCAAGAATTGGTTCGCTAAAATGATTTGATTTATTGTGGCCTAGTTTCTATACAAAAAATTCAACTAATTAAAGTAAGATAACTTATGTTTATCAATCCTGTGTTAGTGCTCCAAAAAGGTATGTATGCATGGATAGCCTGTATAGGATGCCCATGCTTCTCTATAAATATGCTGCTCTCTGTTGACAGGTTGCAGCATGCATGAGCAACATAGTTCACTATGTTTCCCCAAGTTATGCAAACTCAGACAATGAATAGGTACTTGCTTATATAACGTAAGTCTTATTATTCTGAATGAATGTCATAGATCCAGGATGCCTATCATGAAACAGACAAATTGCAATATTTAGTGAAAGTGATTTATCTTTTTCTTCATTATCATTATTTGAATTTAAACTGAATACATTTATTGGAAATCCATACACATCAGGAATATGTCAAATATGTTCCTCTCAGTTCCAAAATGTATCATCCCCCAAATCTGTATCATCCCCCAAATCTCAGGTTTTATCAATAAAGCATACCCTTCTGAAAAGGGAATATAAAGAGAAAAAAAGATTGAAATAAAATAAATACCATACATGTCCACTCGCTGTTTCTGACAGTTGGCGGTTCCATGAATTAGAGAGGTTCAACGAACCATCTTGCAAAGACATAGCAAGGCCCGTTGTGGCAGCTGAATGTGCTGATAGTTGACTGAAATAAGTCGGCATATAAATATTCAAATTGACGTTCCAAAACTGGCAAAATATCACTATTCATATTTCTAACAAGAAGTGGATGACCCACCGTGTTGTTTGCACCCCTATCAGAGATCGCAGCCCAGCTGAAGCCATAAACTCAATAGAAGAAACTTCTGAAATTTCATGCCTTAACATGGCAGTAGCAACCCCACCACCTGCATTGCCATTAACTGCTAAATTGCCACCAATTGAAACACTATTATGTTTTGATAACTGAGACTGAACTTCGCTGGTCATAGACATTCTGAAATTCATAACCACAACAGAAGGTAATAACTATCAGATAGAAAAATAAAGATGTTATCCAAACACATAATCACAACAAGTGACAGTTAGCTATTGATATCCCAGGAAGAATGGATATGCTTAGTTAGAGTGACAATGAACAGCTAAAAAATGAAAATATATTTCATCCTCATTTCTGCTTTCCCCAGAAGGCATGTTTGCGTCTGGTGGATTCTAGGTTTCTCCCCAACATTTCTAAGAAGGAAGCATCATATTAACACACTGCCTATATCAAATATGCTATTTGATAAACTATGTCAGATGATATTTCCGGAGTTCATATGATTATTTAATAAGTTTGTTCTCAAAGGTTGTGGGGAATGAGGATGGTTGGTAATAAGAAGTGATGGAGAAATAAAATGAACTGAGCAATACCCTCTCATAAGGCCATCACCATTTCGACAGTGTGGCAAAGACATATTGGCCAGAATTGCACCAGAAGTTCTAAAGTGTGCTGACATCTTTTGCATCTCCTTCATTAGTCGTAGCCTCTCCAATTCAGCCTTTATCTCTTCTGCTTTATCCAGCTTAGCACCAAGTTCCAGACCAGAGGTCAAACCTTCCATGCCATATATGTCATATATTTGCCTTTTATTTGGATCCGACAACACTTCATACGCCTCACAAATACGTTGAAAGTTTGCGGTAGCAATGTCTTTCATCTGAGAGTAGCCATGAAAAAGCAAAACTTGAAACTGCAACTTCAAGACTATAAAACACTAAACCAATAAAAAAAACTCACATTCTCTCAATTAATCATCTACATAAGAGGCAATTAGAGTAGCATACGTGGGGAGCTTGGTATTTATCAGGGTGATAGGCTTGTGCCCATTGACGATAAGCTCTACGGATTTCTTCATCGGAGGCCTCAGGAGACAAATTTAAGAGTGCATAGAGTTCTCTATTTGGTGGTCCTTCGTGGACTTCGTCCATGGCGTTAGCCTCCGATCGAACCAAAAATAGCTAGGGTTTTGCAGAGAATGACATTGAAATTCAACTCAAAGTCATCAACAGGTAGAAGAGGGTTTAAGGGTTTTTCGCTTACGTCACGTCACAATCACATAAATAACAAGATCCGACTTCGCCTCCACGTAATCCTTGATTGGGTTTTTCGCAGACAGCTCAAAGCGCAAAATCTAACGTGTTTCTAATTGATGAATAATAGATTTTTCGTTAATTTCATATTTGATATTAAAATTAGTATGAATAAATATTAATAATTGATAATTGATGATGTTGGAGATTCATTAAATATGTTTTCCTTTATATTGCGGGTAAATTGTTGAATGAGTACCGGGCCAGTAAAATATGAGATTCAAATTTTAATCAATAATTAAAAAATCAAAACCAACATAAAGAGGAAAAGTACGGAAAAAACTCTAATTAATTAATTAATTATCAAAATACCATTGTGGCAAAACTATTAACTCATTTGTCCCCATGTAATCGATTAAATTGGGCCAAATGATTTTTTTTTTCATTTTTTGTACTGTATAATCGATTACGAATTGTAGCGTAATCAATTATATAAAAAATACACTGTGTAATCGATTACATAGTGTATTTTTTATATAATCGATTACGCTTACATAGTGTAAAATACCATGTAATCAATTACACCAGTATGGTACAATCGATTACACTAGTTCCAGAAGCACAATGAAGAGCTGAATTCGAATTGGTTGACGACCAAACTGATGTCCAACTTCTTTTTACGTATAAATGTGACTTGGGTAAGCTGTTTTTGCCAACAATTAACCGTCTACCCTAGGCGTAGTCCATTAACGTACAAAATTTAGTTTTTGGTCCAACGAAGCATGACAATGACATGATCGATTAGCACATTGGCATTCAAGCATGTCCAGAACAGAAATTTATAAACTGAACACCAAAATACATCAACAAACTATCTTCACATAAGTTCACCAATGTCATCATAAATGAAATACAAAAACATAACTTGCCCACTTTAAGTCTGCCTATTCCTCAACGAACACGTACGGATATTATGACCAACTTGCTTGCAATGTCGACATTGAGACTGACTGCTTGATGGTTGAGACTCCACCTAATCCATCTCATTCTGTATCCTCGTAGACTTTGGTCTTCCCTTTCTGCGTGACAAACTTGCATTCGGGATAACGGTTGGACCATCTACTTGTTGAACTAATCGTTCATTGCCTATCGGGTACCAGTGTACAGCATATACCTGACTAATGTACGGTAAGGTGAACACCGGGTCAACATAATCGTAATGATTAAAATTTTCAACCCTGCACACTACTAGCACGTGGACGCATGGATACCTTCTTGCTATAAATCTCCCACATTGACATTTGCGATTAATCAAGTCAACCCGTATTGTGTCCTCAGCATATGCATCCTCGACCTCAAATAACCCTAACTCTCTATCATATAGCATCACTCGACACGTGACTGTCTGTGCGCCCATCTTTTGTAGGCGGTCTTCAACCTTTTTAGAGACTATTTTACTTGCAGTCATGTATTTGGTAATCTCAACACGCCTCGTAGAAATATTGGACAAGTCGACTACATGTGATCTTGACCAATGCGGTTATCGGTAGATTACGTGCCCCCCTGAGGACCTTGTTGACACACTCGGATAGGTTAGTCATCACGTGCCCGAACCTCCGTCCGTCTTCATCGTAGGACATGCACCATTTCTCCTTCGGAGCCCGATCAAACCTGGACGCAACCGTCGGGTTTGCCTCAATGAACTCTTGAAACTTTATGTTAAATTGAATCTTTGCACTCATGTACCCTGCATGACAGTGAATGCAAACTCATTACAATCGTAACAAATAAATGCTTACAACAATATGAAACAAGTAAATGGAATGTGCAATTTCATACCTAACTTCATAACTGTTTTCTTCATTTCATTATCCTTAAATCTAGTGTTAAAGTTGCTCCCGAAATGACGCAGCCAATACACATGGTAGGCATTTGAAGGCTGCCAGCCACGGTGATCATTAACCGCCTTTACAATACTGGCGTGACGATTAGATATCAAACAAATACTCTGCCTTTGGGTCACATGAACACGTAGGAGATCAAGAAATCAAAACCAATCATCGTACTTTTCATCAGGAGGGACAACCACAAAGGTAATGGGCAGTAGCTTCCCATCCTCGTCTTGTGAAGTCACAATCAACAAAGTGCCTTTGTATTTTCCGTACAAGTGGGTGCCATCAATTTGCAGTATGGGCTTACAGTATTTGAAGGCTTCAATGGTCTGGCGAAATGTCCAAAAAACCTAAGGAATATGCGTTTGTCGGTGTGAACACGCTGTCCATCGAAGGCTTCAAAGGTCTCAAGCCTGAAAATTGAACCCACATTACACTGCGTCACGTATGTCAACCAATTGGGCAAGAATGCATACGATTCCTCCCAATCACCAAACAACTTCACAATTGCCTTCATTTTTGCCCTCCAGGCTTTCCTGTATGTTACGTTATATCCGTACAGACGTTGTATCCTCTCTTATATCAACGATGGCTTTACAGCCGGATCTTCTCTTAACATACCTAGTGAAAGCGAATCATAGTCCATTAATGTGCTGTCAATAAACAAACCAAATGACACTGCAACAAAATAGAAAACATACTGATGATGGTTGAACATATAATGTCTGAATCCAACTGTCTGTGATCCCAGACAAGAGGCTGGTTATGGCAAGTGTGATCTTGACCCCACTTACGAATCACCCAACAATTTCCATTCTTGGGGACCACTACCCTCATGTACCAAAGACAACTATCGGCATGGTTTTGACACCTCATGACAAACCTATGGTCATCGCTTTTCTCAACTATGCCTGTGCGATGAGACTTCACGCAATATAATTTAACGGCATGTTGCATTTCAGACTTCGAAGAAAACTGTTGATACAAATAGCATGGATAACCTAAATGCCAACCACTTTGCATGTTATCATCACCATACAACATCTCTGTCTCATCATCACATTGCGCCCAATTAATGCTGGAATAGTGCGGGCTTTCGTTCTAAAATGGCTCAATATCAGTCCCAACAGTTGTACAAATGATTTTTTGTCAAAACCATTGAATAAGAATTACAAATACATCAACAAATACAAATTTACTAACTCACCACTGCTAACTGGGTCAACACGAAGCAGTGACGGTGACGTTCCTAAGGTACTCAGTTACACAGTGTTCGTGTCATCATCAAAATCACCCTCGACATCAATATCTGACGAGTCACCTAATGGAACCACACTATCAGGTTCTCCCTCCTCACTATGAATATCCTCCTCTTCCTCACCCTTGTATTCCTAATCCTCCTCTTCCTCCGTCAATCTCAGCTGACTTAATACTTGTAACGGTGCAGATAAACTGACAGCTCTGTCTTCTTGATCATAATATTGTGGAGATATTATATGCATGGGAACAAACGATGCTTCACCGGATTCAACCTCAACATAAACTCAATAAAATTTTGTGATTTCTGACTATCAAAGGCATCTATAATGCACTCTACGTTCTCATCACACACACATCGTTACTAATATAGTATACACCATCAAAATCGACAATAGTCTCCACTTTGGCAATCAACCGATGGATGCAATGACTGTCATGTAGCCTCAATTTTCGGCAAATCCTTTCTTTGAGCTGGTTGTACGTAGTGCTCTAATTGATTTTCATCATTTTGATTTTTCCTTCAAATTGCACGCCATCAGGCCCTTCAAAATGCCTCTCACTATGGTATATTATGGCAAGGTAGGGGTTAGAACTTGAACTCATCCTCCACAAAAAAAAAGGGAGTTGCAAAGGGGTGGGTTTCAGTTTCTACACAAAAACAAAGGTAGATGAAGTTAAACTACAAAGATTACACAACATTACTACATTCAAAAAGGAGAATGGCCTTACACTTTGATGGGTCGCACAAAAACCAACCAAAATACAACCAACCAGAGAGCTTTAGGGCAGAAATATTGAAATGTCCCGAATGAGCTTAATTTACCTTTTAAAAAACACATATGTCGAAATGTAATTGATTACACACTGTAGCGTAATCGATTACATAAAAAATACACTATGTAATCGATTACGCCACTGTGGTGTAATCGATTACATAGTGTATTTTTTATGTAATCGATTACGCTACAGTGCGTAATTGATTACACAGTGCAAAAAATGAAAAAAAAAATTCATCTGGCCCAATGTAATCGATTACATGAGGCATGTAATCGATTACATGGGGGCAGATGAGTTAATAGTTTTGCCATAGTGGCATTTTGGTAATTAATTAATTAATTATGATTTTTTCTGTACTTTTGCCAACAAGAAGAGACGGTTGAGTTTTGAAATTAAAAATAATAATAATAATTTATCATATTTATGTTTTAATAACTATGCTTTCTGCTTGATTGAATTAAGTATGTATATAATAATGAATTCCAATATGCCAAACTTTATTGAGTAAAATACTCTAACTTCCCTTTTGTTTTACCTTAATCACACAGACCTTCTCTCTATTTTGCAAACTCATATAAACCTCCCTTAAAAAAATGTATGTTACACAAACCTCCCTTATATTTTAAAATTCTATTTTTATCCACCCAAACCATTAGTAGGCCATTAAATTTGACTTTTGAATTTTCTTTTTACCAAAATGCCCCTCTTTAGTATTATATGTGTGTGTGAGAGAGAGAGAGAGATAAAAATTTATAAAACCAAATTTATACTGCCAAAAATTTATTCTAATAGATTTTCTAACTTTCTATTTTTTTAAAAAATTATTAGTTTTGATATTATAAATAACTATTTGTAAAAATAAAAATAGAAATTAAGGAACAGATAAAAAATATTAAATTCTTTAAAACAATTTTAGTGAAAATGTGAAAGACAAAATAAATACGCACGAGATAAAAGTAAAACTAGAGATTTGGTATTAAGGGTAAAATAGTAAATAAATTTTATTTTTATATAAAATTTAATTAAAAAATAAATTTTTGGAATCTTTTAAGAAAATTCTTAACGGAGTTAATTGTTTAGACTTAAATATATGTTTTCAAAATAGAGGGGAAGTTTGTGTAATTAAGACAAAACAGGAGGGATGTCAAAGTATTTTACTCGTATATATATACTAAAGAGGGACATTTTGGTAAAAAAAAGGTTCAAAAATCAAATTTAACGACCAATTAATGGTTTGGATGGATGGAAATATAATTTTAAAATATAAGGGAGGTTTGTATAACATACATTTTTTTTAAGGGAGGTTTATATGAGTTTCTAAAATTAAGGGGAAGTCTGTGTGATTAAAGTAAAACAGGAGGGTGGTCAAAGTATTTTGCTCTCATGTCACATGTCACGGTGTGCCCAATAAACTATTTGCTATTGTAACTTCACGAAGTCCATTGATCCAAAAACTTCACGAGGTCTAATACATCCCTAACACATATCTAATCATAAGTATTAATTGAATAATCTTTTCAGATTTAGAGACTGTTAATTGGCAAAGGAAAATACCCCAAAGTATTTCTTATCGTATAGTATATCCCTTTTTTACCTATATATATATTAGAGTAGCGAATCAAGGTAGTCTCTTGAAGGTAAAGGCGTAAATAGGCCAATTTTTTTAGACTCAAGATAAGAAAGACATCTATTTTCAAAACCCAACTCAAGCATGCAAGTTAAAGCCAGCCTTGCAGTGTCAAAAACTATTTTTTTTAAATTTTAATTATTTTCCATACGCTTTGTTTTTCTTCAAATAAATATAATTAGTAAAGTATAATAATTAAAATTTTAATTTATTAAATAAATGTTGTCAACGCTCTAAACAACATTCACCATACAACAAACAGACACAATCATTAATTAATAATCAGCGAAGCATTGATGGTCTGATACCATGAATACGTGATGCATTGATATGTGACTGCATGTGCGTAAGACCAAGATAGTAAAACTGAGGCGAGAGGCATGAAATGAATGATAAAAATGAGTGAGACTATGAAAGTGATTAATGAGGCAGGCAACTAGCTTCATTCATGATCAAACTCAGTAGGGCAAGTACGTAATTGCCAACTAGGTAAGTTAAAAAAAGAAAAAAAATTAATAGGCCACCCTGCAAGTCCTTAACCCTGAAGGATCAAGGATCAGCCTTTTTAAACCTGACTTCATTTTATAGGCTTCTTTTATAAACATGAGCCTTAAAGGATTAGGGCTTTAACGGGTTGATCCAGCGGCTCAAGCTAGCTCAAATATATACCCAGACACCTGTAGCCTCAATTAATATTTTAACAAAAGAAAGGTTATTTGCTTATTTAATAGGGATAGAGCACACGGAAGTTGTTATCCGAAAGCGGGCAAAAAAAAAAGTTGTAAGCCGAAAGACCTCGAACCCGGACGACGTAGTTCGATTCTAAAAAGGGGTGGAACCGTCGTTGCCGCGATCGTATTTTGGTAATCCACAACGCAGTTAGGGTTTGCGTAAGAAGATAGAGGAATCTGCAAGGGATTGCAAATACAGATTGGTGTGATCGTTTTTCTTTGTAGGAAATCGGTCCTTATTGTTACAGAGAAATAGCTGTAAATCAGAAGAAATGACGACCGCAGCTCGACCTACATGGGCACCTGCTAAAGGTGGCAACGAACAAGGTGGTACACGAATTTTCGGTCCTTCTCAAAAGTACTCATCTAGGGATATCGCATCCCACACCACCCTAAAGCCAAGGTAGGTTCTTTCTTGTGCCCTATATTTAGGTTTCTTGAATTGGTTTCCTGAAATCGAAAAGAATTCTGAGGAATTAGTATTTTTTTTTCATGATTAGGATATCTCGTTCTGTTTGTGTTGTAAGATTGTTCAGGTTTCCTCGCTAAAGGGAAATAGTGACTTGAAAGGATGCTGTGATTTTTATTCATTTGTTGAATTTTAGTTGCTTGACAAGTTTATAACCTTCTTTGCGTATTAGTCTCTTGAAATCGAAAAGAGATCCAAGGAATTGATACTGAGTTTCATGATTAGGGTGTCTTGTTCTGTTTGTGTAGTAAGTCGGGTTAGATTTCCTCTAGAAAGGATAAAGCAACTTGAAAGGCTGCTGTGATTTTTTTGCATTTGCTGGATTTTAGTTGTTTGATCAGTTGATATCCAACTGAAATAGGAGTTTATTCATGGAGATATTGTTGCTAGTGGCATGGTTAGGATTGTTTTGTGAGAAATCCATTTCAATTTGAAGTAAGTACTGTACAAAATTCATGGAAGTTCAATAAAGTGGCTAATATAAATTATTGCAGTTACCTGTATCACTATCACTACAAGTATGGAACATGTTAATCAGAGGCGTTTCAGAGGTTTAGCACTTTAAGGGCGCCTTTCGCCTTTAACTACCTCTGAATTTAGATAAAATTTTATCAGTGAATTTTATATGGTGTTTCTGCATATTCTTTTTGATATTTCATCCCTCAACCAGTGTATCGATTCAATCTCATTATCTTGATTTAGCAAATTAAACATTTACTGTTCTTCCTCCTCCTCTTTAATGTGTTAGAGGAAGACTATTATATACATTTAGTTGATGTTACATATTTCATGTGATAAGGCTGCTCTTTGCCAATGCAAATGTTGTCTTTCTCCCCTCCTAGCAATAAAAAAAGTGTGTTCTCCAAATAACAAATGTATACCTGCCTTGACAGGAAAGAAGGGCAGGACACACAAGATGAATTGCAGAGAAGGAACCTACGTGATGAACTGGAAGAGCGTGAGCGGAGGCATTTCTCATCGAAAAATAAATATAATGGTATAAAAGACCATTTTAAATTGTTTTCTAAATTTCACTATATCTATTGTGTTACCAAATTCTGATAGTCTTAATTGCATTTTATGGGTTGTGACAGATGACAGGGATCGTGGAAAAGGAAGCCATCTTTTGTTAGAAGGTGTGATATTGATCTCTATGCATTTACATGTAACTAGATAATTGTGCATTCTGTAAAAGATAAGCTGATATGATGTATAATTTAGTATGTGTTCAGTCTTACAAGTTAGTTGGATTTTGTCTTTACAGGAACAAGGAGAGAAACTGAAGATCGAATTGTTCCACGAAGTGTGGATGCAGATGATTCTGATATTGATGTCAAGAGTGATGATGAGAGGTTGGTAATCTTGCATTTTTTAACATCACCAATTGTCACTTGCTCCATATTGTTAATTGTTATTTTCATAAGCATTTTGGATTTCTTCACTACAATGGCCAATAAGTTATTGTCTGCATGCATGGACTGCTAATGAAAATTGATTGAACTTGATTTTATATAAGCTTATATTTGTAAATATGTAAACATGCGATTATATTTTTATATTCTTTTGTGAAATAACAGGTTATTTTTTGTTTATTTTCTGCACGTAGTTTTGATCTTCAAATTGGCTTTCTTCAATGCTTTGGTTTTTGGTCAATTGAGGCAATTATGTTGATACTTTGGATGAGAGCAAGTGTACATTACACATTTATGTGTTTACTTGCGTATTTATCAGTTTCATATTGTGAAATGAATTGAATTCGCTATAAACTTTTTTGGTCAGTGATGATGATGATGATGAGGATGAGGATGACACTGAAGCTCTTTTGGCTGAGCTTGAACAAATAAAGAAGGAAAGAGCAGAGGAAAAGCTTCGCAAGGTGAGGTTTAATGATGCCTCTGTTTAAATAAGTGGATACAATCTCATTATCTTTGATTTAGCAACTCAAACATTTACTTTCCATAATTTCTTTCTGGGTCTGAGTTCCGATCAATGTATGTTGTTGTCTTTGTGCAGGAACGGCAACAAAGAGAGGAAGAGCTGAAAGTAAAGGAGGGAGAGCTTCTGCGTGGGAACCCATTGATTAACAACCCAACATCTTTTAATGTGAAAAGAAGGTGTGAATCTGAGATTTAAACTAGAACTGAATTCAGATATTTCTGAGGGATTATTGTCTTGATCTCATTTTAATTTTGTATGCATTTTTGTTGACCCAGGTGGGACGATGATGTTGTATTCAAGAACCAGGCACGAGGTGAAACCAAGACGCCCAAGCGATTCATCAATGACACCATCAGGAGTGACTTCCATAGGAAATTCCTTCAAAAATACATGAAGTAAATCACAAAGGCAACTGCATGGGTTGAAGAAGAAACTCTCTGATTTAGAACGATTGCATATCTAAATTTGTGACTCATAATGTATGAATAGAATATTATTTGATATTTACATTTAGAATGTGATCTTAATATCACGTCCTGTATGCTACGAATGTTTCCCATCTCCACGGTTTGTTTCTAACTTATCTCCGTAATCAATGCCTCTGTTCATTTTTCTCGGTGAGTATTTTGGGTAATTATGAATCTTGGTTTTATAAGTTTTTTTTTTTCTTGAATTGGGATAAAATTTATTTTACCACTTTGATTCTATTTATAAGTCTGTTTTGTTCTAATCTCATACTAAGGAGGGGTGGTTAACTTAATGAGTATAAGAATAAATTTTTAACTCTACCCTTATTTATAATTGACTATTTTTTAACTCTCTTTTCTCTTCTATCTCTATTTTTGTGGGTATAATTAATATGAGTAAAATTGTCACATTCTCATTTATTACATGAAAGTGGATTTATAAACAGGACTAAATTTTTTTTGTCAAAGTAGACTTATAAATAGGACTATAATGGTACGTGTTTGTCTCGTAAATTGTAAAAATTATTTCTTAAAAACTAGTCAAAATACTTCTCTTCTGGTCTCTATAAGAAGTACCAATTATAATTTCTCGCCTACCAATGAGTGAAATTTTAGTCATTAAATTGGTTAAAATTGATAAATATTTTCAACTTTATCATATTTTAATAATATAAATTTAAAGAGTTAATTAAAAATAAGGGTATGATAGGAAAATAATAATAAATGAGGTAGTTAAAAGTAATTGATGTCTTATAATAAAAAAAATAAAAAATTGTTGGTAGTTAATGTCGTATAATAAAAATCAGAGGAGTACATATTTAATATTTAATGGGAGAAGAGTGGGAATCAACCAAGATTAACAGCATGTTTGGTTTGAGGGAGGGGGGGAGGGAGAGATCTTTTACCCCCTTTTTATAAAAAAGCCCATGGAAACTTTTTAATATTCCTAAAATATACTCTCAACAAAAAAGAATATTCCCTTTATTAATAGCAATTTGGTCAATTCTCTTCTTTCTACACTCTCCCCTCAAACCAAACACACATGTCTAAGGGCGGCTTTATTCTGCAAGCTTTCTTATATTAGCGTTTTTTTAACTACTAGTGTCGTGAGTCTCCAAACTCCTCAGATTTTTTTTTTTTGGTAATAATCGGTGCCCTTAGCCCATCTCCTTTATTATATAAGAATCTGTCTTGGGTAAGCTACACCCATTACATCCCTTTTTAAGCAAGCTAGCAGACAATCAGGAGGTCTATCAAATACAGTAAAAAGTGCCTCCTGCGTACAAGCTAAATTGGCAAGAGTATCTGCATATGTGTTACCTTCTCTATATACATGAGTCACTATTAAGCTATTAAACATCTTAGCCACACGGCCTATATTAGATAACAGCCTGGAGTTTATATCAACAATATTTGTATAAGAATTCTGCATATCTTCCAGCAACTGGACCACAGCTCTCGAGTCACACTCAACTATCAGATTATTCATCTTCCTATCTAAAGCCAATTTTAACCCAGTAAGCACAGCCCAGAGTTCAGCTTTGATCGCTGAGCAGGCTCCTAGCTTTTTCACAAACCCCACTCTCCATCTTCCATTATCCTCTCTAATTAGACCTCCACATCCAGCAATCTTTGTCAATCCTTTAGATGCACCATCTACATTTGGCTTGCACCACCCTGACTTCGGTGGTTCCCATCTGATATTTACTTCTTGCTTCACACCAGTCAGCCTCCCAAAGTACTGCTGAGCCCTCTTTACTTCCTGCACATGCCATGACACCACTTGGCATCGGTTCTCAGGCATTTTGAATTGTTCAGCAAACATACATTTATTTCTCCACTGCCATAGTAGCCAACATGTTAACCCAAATGTCAGATTCCAGCCACTATCAGACTTCTCTAAATTCCATTTGAACCAATCCAAACCCTGCAAGTTCAGGAATTCATCTTCCATCCATCCTCGTTTTAATTCATACCAGAAAGATAAAGCCCCATTGCAATCACGTAACACATGCATCAAATCCTCATTCCTTCCACTACATCTGTAGCATTCCGAATTCCCCCCCAATAATTTGCTTCTTCTTGCACTAGTCAGTAGCCTATCATGTATTGCTAGCCACATGAATATTTGCACTCTTTTCGGTCCCTTCCACCTCCAAAGTAACTTACATACATCCTGTGTAGAATCTAACTCATTTCTCAAAGAATGGTACATATCAGCTACAGAGTATCTGTTCTGCAACTTGGTTCCCCATCGTATAGTATCTGCATAGCACGTCGTTTCTGGAGGTGGTACAGCCATAATTAATCTCTTCCCTTCCTCATTCACCCTGTTACCAATCCTTTCAAAGTCCCATTCACCAGCTTCATTAACTAGGTCTTTAACCTTGAGCCCTTCTTCCTCCATTGTTAATTGCCCAATCAGTTTATCAGTCAATGGTTTCCCATCCCCAAGCCATTTATCATACCAGAAGTTCACTTTTTCACCATCACCTACCTCCCAGCACATGTTGCACATGACATTCGGCCAGAGTCTGCTTATACTCCTCCAAATTTCAGAATCTGTCTTCAGACTCCGACATTCTTCTTTAAAATTCACATTTCTGCCATACTTTCAAATTAGGACTAGCGAACACAAACTTTCTGGTTTAGTGACTACATTCCACGCTACTCTGCCCAAAAGTACTTCGTTCATGGCTTCTAGGTTCCTCATCCCTAATCCACCATTGTTCTTCTCCTTACATATGGTTTCCCAACTAACAGCAGGAATTTTCTTTTTATCTTTGTCACTGTTCCAGATAAACTCCCGCTGGATTTTTTCCATCTGATGCCTCACCCCTGCTGGAATAACTGAATGTTGCATCGAGAATACCGCCATTTGGTTAGTAACTGATTGCACAAGAGTTAGCCTCCCGGCTAATGATAAGGTTTGCTTTTTCCAGCTGCTTAACTTCCCCTACATTCGATCAATCAGATGTTGGAATTTTCTTCTGCTGTTCCTCCCATTAAGCATAAATGCTCCCAAGTAACGTCCCAAATCCTCCATCCTTTTAAATCCAGAAAATCCACATACTTCATTCTGCACCCTACGGTCAACGTTCCTTGAAAAGAAAATGCTTGTTTTCTGTATGTTAACTCGTTGCCTAGATATATCACCAAAATTTTCTAGGACATTCATCACTGTACATATGCCATCAAGGCTTGCTTCACATACTAGCAGCAAGTCATCAGCAAACAATAGCTGTGATACCTCCGTTCCATTCCTCCCCATTCTCATTGGCTTCCACTTTTTATCACTCACACAGTCTACAATTAAATGTGTGAGCTTTTCCATGCCTAGCACAAACAAATAAGGGGACAAAGGGTCTCCTTGTCTTAGTCCCCTAGATGGACAAAACTTTTCACACTTCCCTCCATTCCACAGCAAGGCCATTCTTGTCATGCTAACACACTCCATTATGATATTTCTTAAATGGCTATCCACCCCAATTTCCTCCAATACCTTCCTAATAAATGACCAAGACATTCTATCATATGCCTTTTCAAGGTCAATTTTTATCACCATATATCCCTTCTTTCCCCTCAGCCTCCCCATTGAATGTACCAATTCTTTAGCAATAATCACATTATCATGTATGCTTCTTCTAGGAACAAAGCTAGATTGATAAGGTGAAATCAGCTTTTCCATTATAGGCTTAAGTCTATTGATTATCACTTTGGTTAATCCTTTGTAAAGCACATTGCAAAGAGCAATAGGGCAGAATTGACTCACCATTTCCGGTTGATCTACTTTAGGAATAAGCACTACAAGCGTGTCTTTTACTGTATGTAATTTTTCTGGATTGGTCCAAACATCTCTTATATAGTTGATCACCATTGGTCCGATTATTTCCCAGTTGTGTTGATAAAATGCAGTTGGATATCCATCGCTTCCAAGAGTCTTTAGACTTCCCATCTGAAAGAAAGCCCTTTTAATTTCCTCATTTCCTATGCTCCTTCCTAATCTTCCTAGTAATTCTTCAGAAATATTCCCCCAGCCTTGCCTTGTCTGAATCCATCCTCTGTCCTCTATTTCCTCCATGAACAGGTTTCTATAATAGTTTTGGAACAGCTGGATTATGTCTTCCTCATCTTCAACCCATACTCCTTCATTATTCTTCAACATCCTTATTTTATTTCTTCTCCTTCGAATTAAGGTCTTTGTGTGATAAAACCTTGTATTCCGATCACCCTCACCTAGCCACTGCCCCCTTGACTTTTGATACCAGAGCACTTCCTCCTGCTGCAGTGTATGTATTAAGTCCCTCTCAAGCTCCTGTTCTAATTGGATAAGAAAGGGATTGCTTCTTCTATCAATGCTCCTTTGTACACCATTTAATCTGTTTATTATTCTCCTCCTTCTGCTTTCTATTTTGCCAAATACATCCTTATTCCATGTTTCTAATTTTTTCTGTAGGGATGAGAGTTTTATCGGTAACTCCTCATTACTACTCCAGTGACTCTTTACTACATTTCCAAAGTCTTCATGCATCTGCCATACAATTTCAAATCTAAAGTTCCTGGCCCTGTAGCCCTTATTCTCCACATTTGTATTGATAAACACAGGGTGATGGTTGGAGCATATGCGTGGAAGCACTTTTATTTCTGCATTTCCAAACAACTCTTGCCAATAAATGTTGCATAGACACCTATCCAATCTTCTGTAAATTCTGTCTAAACCCTCCTCCCATTTGGGTCCTTTCCAAGTAAAGAAGGGCCCCTGAGCATCGATATCTATCAGGTTGCATTCTTGGATGCAGTCTTTAAATCTCTTACACCTAGTCTCCCTTACTCTTCCTCCACCTTTTTGCTCCAATGGAGATTTAATTTCATTGAAGTCTCCAGCTAGAATCCACGGTTCCTGTATGCCAACAGCCAGGTTTTTATCTCATCACAGTAATGACATAAAATTTAATTTCTATCATCTAGATTTATAATGTTTTCAATGTATGTATTGAAATAAAAAATACTAAAAATATAGAAAAATAATTACATCTGGAGCATATAAAATCAATATTGATGTTGATGCTCATCTTTTTTATGAATCGTGATATAAACTATACTCATTTATTTAGAAGTATTCATCGGGTCTGAAATATAAGTTTCGAATATTCAATTTGCGTTTACTAAGCAATTAGCTGAAAACAATGACATGCATAATGTATAATTTCCCCCCCAAATATATCCTTATTTATAAAAAGAAAAGGTGAGAGAAATAATAAGTAAGAAAAATAATGAAAGAGAATACATAGGAATGTAATGAAAAAGAGGACAACAATGTTAGAAAATATGTATTAAATGATGAGATAAATTCAATCTGTAGCTTGTAAAAAAAGACAAGAGCCCTTCACACATATTTGAAGTTTCCAGAAGGAGTATCATCTTTGAAAAACATTGAATATACTACATCCGATCGTAATCATAAGACTGAGTTAACTTTTTTTTAAAATATTAAAAAAGCTAAATAAACTACTTAATTATATTATATGTTATATATCTTTAGAGTATATATTAGTTTATTAGTCAAACTAATTAATTTAAAAGGAAAAATAAAAATATAAACACTTTAAAGTAATTTCATTAGTTTCCTTAATCTCTAAAAAAAATCAACTTGATTTTAATTAGTTGGCTGGGATAACTGGAATCGTGACCAAAGCAAAAATAAATAACGACCTCTAACCCTCTCTATATACATATACAGTACATACCGTGTATACATACTCCTTCCACTTCACTTAAATGAAGAAAATGAATTATAAAATGAATCAAGGATGGGATAGTTTATACTTAGGATGAAGTACCAATTTCACCCCAGAAGTACGGGCCTAGGAATAATTTTATCCTAGAAGTTTTTAACGTAGCAATGTTGCCCTTGAAATATTAAAACATAGCAATGTTACCTCTCTATTAAAAACCCTAACGTTGAACGTTAGGGTTTTTAACGAAGGGGCAACATTGCTACGTTTTAATACTTCAGGGGCAACATTGCTACGTTTTAGCGTAGTAATGTTGCCCTTGAAGTACGTGCCCAGGAGCAATTTTACCTCTCTGTTAAAAAACCCTAACGGTCAACGTTAGAGTTTTTAACAGAGGGACAACATTGCTACGTTTTGATACTTCAGGGGCAACATTGCTACGCAAAAAACTTCCGAGATAAAATTGCTCCTGGACGCGTACTTTCAGGGCAAAATTGGTACTTAACCCTTTATACTTATATCTATGTTCTGCCAGGACAATATTCTTCTGAGGGTACAGGTGCTAGGGCCCAGGAGCCACGTCATTGTTGGGGATCTCATGGGCCCCAGAACTAGATTTCAAGTTGGCACATCCATTTCCAGCCAAGAGCTTCGTCAATGGAAGACATTGGTTACCTTCTTTTAGTGCTCAGTATAGTGAGAGCGGCTACCCTCCTTGACAAGGAGGGTTCGCTACACCCAGGAGCACTGAGATTTTTTTTTTGTTATGTTACTTTTCTTTTTAGATGTCAAATTTTACACTGAAAAGGGGTACAGCGGACCCTCCTTGTCAAGGAGAGTAGCCGCTCCCTAGTATAGCAAATATGTATATTACTTGTCCAACATGTTCGTACTTGTTAGCCCAAACTCTCTTCAATACTACCGTCTATTGATTTTATAAGATTTGATTATTCTTTACTTAACTTCAAATACATATATGGCTTAATTAGAGAGTTGACATTAATTCTAAACGTAAAACATATTTTATATATTTATCATTTTTTTTCCTTAAGTAATAATGAAATAGAATAGAGAGGGAATTAAAAAAGATAATTAAGATGTTTTAAAAAACATATCATATTAAATAACTTCCTTAATATATTCAAATCAATTAATCAGATTTTTCATTAAAAACCAAATGAGTATAATAACTTCACCTGGTAGATCCGTACTACTACCTTTAGTCCAATATATAAGAAGTTTTTTAGGAAGAATTTTAATCCAAATACAAGAGGTGACAAATATAAAATGCATATTTAAAAATCACATTATTTAATTAGGATTAAATAGATAAATTTTATCAATTTAATATGCATTAAAAAATTACTTATTAAAAAATTACTTAAGTAACATTCTTTAGTTGAAGAATATTATGGGCGGGAAGGAGTACTCCTTTGTGCCAGTGTGTGTAGTAGTTATCTGCCATAATGAAAGCCGCCACTCGATCATTTTCTGGTTAAATCTCACAACATCCAAAAGCAGCAATAATGATTACACTCAAAAATTGAGTGAAGTTGGTTGTTCTTACCAAAAAGGAGACAAATTTCTCGGACTACTCATTTTCTTCTATTCACAAGATTCTAACCCAAACTAATAGATGGAGTAAACAAATATATTTCCAAAGTGTAAATGAACAGGACAAGACTTTGAAAGAATCGAGACCATAATTTGTGAGACTTGCAAGAAAATTATTCTATACAAGCGCCCTGAAACTGTTCCCTTCTACGCCCATATAAACAGAGACTTGTAAATTTGTAAATTTGAAAACTGGGTATAAAATAATTATTGCACAAAATACCAATTTTTGTCACAAAGTGATAAAACATATCCCTAAGAATCAATAGATTATAAACCAGAACGTGATACAAGAAACATAAAAGCTTCACATTTGAGAACAGTTTGGCTGCATTTCAGGTGATCTGCAGGGAAGAAAAAGGATGACATCAGTTAACGCCCATAAAAAAACATCTATTACAGAGAAAGATCTGCAACAAGGAATTGGACACACTATATGCCCAAAGAAAACAATAAAATAAAATAACATAATTGGTTTTGGCATGTCAGAGATTGCCATATATGAGTCGAGAGAACTGAGTATTAAATTATCAATTCAAGTACAACTGTAGAACAACAGGAGACTCTGCATGATACTTGAAATTCTTTGAATTTACCCCAAGATATTGGACTGTAACAAGCTCCTTTCTTTCTCTCTTTCTTTAAAAATAAATTAGATCAATATCAATATTGGTGTTCAACATAAAGCACAGACTTTGTAGCAAGTTGTTCAGAAGTCTTGTAAAGAGTAACTTATTTTTCAAACACAGTGCCCGCCTAGCTGTAGTTGTAGTAATTACAAAACGGTTCATTTAAGACCAAATTTTCATTACTACAGCCCCTAAAAGGTCAAGAGTGTTATCAAACCAAGCAAACAAGTGAACTCATGAATAGAGAAACCAAATAGATGCAAGATATAGTTTTTTTCTTAAAAAAAAAAAAAAAAACACCTGGAAATAAGTAGCACAATCTGATAGTGCAGGGTCAACAACTCAAAACCTCAGGGTCAAGCACAAATAGACCTAAGTTGAAGTTCCATATTTCTAAAAGAAGCAAATGGGACTTGAGGACTTGTATAATGAAGTCAAAAGCACTCTTTTGCCCTCAACTTTACGGGCAAGTTTCAATATGGTCCAAATTTCTTAATCCTATTGAGGGGGAAACAGTGGTATTATTGCTCCCATAAATTTCTCCCATGAAGAAAAAGAAGACAGGAAACAGAGAGTGAGAAGGCAATGGTAGGACAGTTTTGGGTGACAGATGCAACATGGGATCATTTTTTGCTACGTCAGCATATTCCAATACAAATTTAGATGGAGTTAGTAATCAGCAATAAACTGCGGACTAAATAAATATAAGCAAACTTACAGCTGTCCGAGACTGTTCAAATCCAAACCAGGAGCAAGCTCTTCAACAATGTCATTAGGTGGATGTCCACATTCTTGTACTTTCTGCATAATCTCAAAAATCTTGGGGTAGTTTCCAGGATCTTTCTCATAAACTTCATTAAGATTCTGTAAAATCTTATACTGTTGTGAATAACGTTCAAATTCCTCTTTGCTTAAGCTACTTTTATGCTCTTCCAGCCACTTTGGATATCTGTCACCTATCTCTTTCATCGGTTCATGAAGAACCTCCTTAGACAGAAGTTGTTGCATCATGGCCTCCATCATAGCATCCATGTCCTAGACACGTCAATAAAATTATTAGTGTCCTAATTCTGAATAAAAATGCTACGGTGTTATGATGGTAAGGAATAACAACAGAGTGCAAAAAGCAATAAAGTAGGGATCACATAGTTAGCAACTAAGACATAATAAGATGGATTTGCCAGTGTATTGGAACACACTACATGGTGAAATGCCCTTCAGAAGAAACAGAATGGAATTGAAGAGAGGAATCCTATAGTAATATGAAATATCCCTTCTTGCAAAAAGAAGGAAAGATTTCCCGGTTTCACTATTTGCTTCATTCAGATATCACATCATACTGGTTGCTTTGACCAGTGGATCTGAAAAATATGTCCCTGCATGGAAATTATGCTTTACTTTCACAAGATGTAGATGAATTTCCCAAGTCATTTATATGATTGTTTCCCTTGCCATTTTTAATGGAATTTCTAACTTGTGCACTTAATATTTAATCAGTTCCTTTCCTGATAAGCTTATCACTACAACAATACAAGGGACGTAATAGCTAGTCATTGAATGCAATAATCCTGAATTTGAATCATTTGCAATCACGAATATACACATTTAAACATAATTTATACATAAAGACAATCCATTCGGAATAACCATTTTATATCTCCAAAAGGCAGATAAAGACAAGGAAAACGCTAAAGCAGGAAAGTCAATAGTTCAAAGACTCTACAGTGTGACTGTAATGTAAAAAAAACAAAAAGTAGTGCTAGCTTTCAGCCAATGCGAATAATAGTTTCACAGTATTTAAACCACAATTTATGCCATAATACTGACTGAGCAGGCTTCGTATCATATCTTAACTCAAGATACAATCTATGCAGTGAGTCATAAGAACTGTACCAATTTACATTTCTGAAGCATGAGCATGAGCAAGAGCAGTTCAGTTCATTATCTAAATGCGTGCCCAAATATTTTTTTGAATAAATGGGTACATCATTAATCAAAAAATAAAATCAAAGGCCATGGTTACAAAACCAAAAATAGCTGACCAAAGGCTACAGAACTGTACAGTCATACTTGGGTTAGGGTAAGTGATTAGTGATCAACGCAATCTGACGTGTTGTAATCTCTAAAAGTAAAATCAGATATGGCTATGACTTCATTTTTTAGGCAGAAAGCAAGATGAAGCATTACATAAAGAAAAGAAACCAAATTTGGGAATGCATTGATAGAGATGAGCATTACAGAAATAAAACTACCATATAGATGCACGAGTCATCAACCTCGTTGTTGTAATTACAATCTATGCTCCAAACTAAAGAGTTATCTTCTAATTTCTAAGAATAATGAGAATTAATTATGCCTATCATAGAAGACAGACCAACCAAATCTATACCTCTAGAACATCCAATAAATCAAACAAACTACCTGACACATAAGTGAGAGCACTTCTATCAGATACCCCTCCTGTCCATGGACAACAATAGTGTCCAAATCCACTATCATGTACAGTTTCTAATTCTAAAGTCATGTTCTTCTACAGGAAGATTAAGAAGAAGCAAATCACAAGTGCCAGAAAAATTCATTCATATTCCCTTCATAGTTGTAATATAAATAAATAAAAAAATCACCTGATGGTCCTCATCACTCAAATTGCTTACGCTAACACTAAAAAAACAAAGGTCTACAAGTAAGCAATCCTCATCCAAGATATGAAGGTAACATGAAGGTTACCTGTCCTTCAAACTGCTTCAACCATTCGTCCACAGTGTCATTATCATCCGCATCATTAGACACAGATTCAATTCCCTTAACAGCCTCAACTGTCTGCTGTTTGAGTTTGTCAAGCGCCTCCGATACATGGGCATCCTTGGACACCTTTTGTTTCCCCTTCGTCTTACTTCTCAAATCAGGTAACCCCATGCCCAGTCCTTGAACTCCGGAGGGAAGAGGAGGAGGATAACCCTCCTTGTTTTCAGTTCCCGCCCCAGAACTACGAGCAGAAGAAATTGAAGATTAAGAAATAAACGCGCGAATAGCAAATCATCAACACAAAGGCAAAACAAAAAGGAGAAAAAATATTATACCTTTGAACAGTAGAACTGACGTTCAAGTTCTGGAAATCATCCAAAGCACCTTAAAAAAGAAATTGAGAAACAAATTGTAAAGCCGAAAGCAAAATTGAAAGTGTCACAAAGAGAGATATGAGGAAAGCAAGGAAGAGGTCATACTATCGAGGAGTTTATCCAAGTCATCGGCGTAATTGTCGGCCATGGTTTCACCGGAGTTACTCTATCCCTCGTCGTCGAAGGCAAAGAAGGGAGAGGCCAGCTGCAAAACCTGAATTATCCGGCGGGGGCAACCGACGTGGGACGATGGTATAGAATATTGTTGGTTTTCGTTAGACGGCAACGAGATCCAATGGTTGCCAACTAGCGATTTTGGAGACATCAATATTCTCTCAGTCAAGCGGGAAAAAATAAATTAATTAATTAATTATAAATTAAATTAGATCATATAATATTATATTTCATTACTCACTATAATATTTATTATAAAACACCAATTAATAAGTAAGTGTATATTATATATATATATATATATTTCTTTTTATAAAGTGCTTATTTTTTTTAAAAGAGCATTAAATATTTTTCTCCATGTATACCTATAATTAATAAGGACAATGAGTATGATTATAATAAATATGATATTAGAGGTTTTGTGTAATTAATATGAATATTAGAAATTACTTAAATTTTATAAGAAATTTAATGACTTTAACTATTTTTATTAATTTATAATAATTGTCATTTGATGTCTTATAACAAAGATTATGTTATACTACTATTAATTGTTAAGGATTTGCAACAGTAATTTTGGGGTAGATTATACAAGGACTTTTTTTTGTATTAGACCATGGAGTAAAACTTTATTGGTCAATCTGCATCTTTACCCTTAAAAATTTTCATTTTAACGGACGTTGATTTTTTCTAATGGTGTCGTGCTTACTTTACATTTTTAAAAGTTTTTTAATATTTTTGGTCCACTTAAATCATTTTTTTTCTAGACACCCTTGGAGTTAAACTTGGTTGGTCAATCTGCACCTTAACCCTTAACATAATATATAATTTATATAATATAGGATTAAGATCCAAATTTGTCTTATAATTTTTTTTCTTGAGAAACAATGTTACTTTATAAAGTTTTTAAAGGTCTAAGGTAGAAACATTAAAATGAAACAATGTTATTATTTACTATTAAAATATTAATTATAATATCAATTTTTCAACCGTTAATGTTAGTTTTTTAGTATATTAAGTAACATTGCTACTTTTTAAAACTTCTAGAAATATTGAATTTGGAAAATAATTTTGGTCAACGACTTACACTTTAATCCTATATATATAATCCTATATATATAATCCTATAATGGGTAAAGGTGCAATATTACCCATAGACTTTTCCTTAAGATGTATTTAGCACCATGTGCTTTTCAGAGGAGCAAAAACACACACAACTCTCAGTATGGGTGTAAAAATGTCATCACAGTTAACTGACGTTAATTGCAATGTGAAAATACCAAAATGCCCTAAACTTAAAGAAAGAGGAATGAAGGTCCGATCGGTATCCAGAAAAACAACATCAAAAGAGTAAAAGAAAGCACGAAAAGGGCATCAAAACAGCATCACGTTAATTGCAAAAACGCTAACAGCATCACAAAATCTGGAAAAACAAAGCACGAAAACACAGATCCTTAAGCTGAAGACTTAAGAGTAAAAGAAAAGGGCATCAAAAGCATTGGAAGCAAAACCCAGAATCTTCGAAAACAGGGGAGATATCAGATGGGTCATCGTCAACAGCAAGAACACGCATTCCTACAAGAAATTATCCTCTGGGTTCAAATCAGGAGTGTCCTGTGAAAAGAAATTTTCGAAAACAAATGTTCTCTTCTGCAGAAACAAAACCCAGAATCTTCGAAAACAAATGTTCTCTTCTGTGAAAACAAAACCCAGAATCTTCGAAACAGGGGAGATATCAGATGCTGAGGAAAAGGATTTGCAACATCTAAGAATAAATCTCAAGCAGAATAAAGTGAAGGAATGTGATTTGGAGGAATAATATATGAAAAACAAAAAAGTTCAAATCAGGAGCGTTCAAATCAGGAACGTGGCCATGCTTGATGGGCGGAGGAGCGGATGGAAGGGCTCGACTTGCAGAAAGATGGGCGGAGGAGCGGACGACGGGGCTCGACTTGCAGAAAACTTTGGCGAAATCAACTGATGGGCGGAGGAGCATCCAACGACTAGTCTTGATTTTGAGAGATTCAACGGAGGAGCATCAACCGATGGGCGTTCTGCTTCCAGTCGAAGGAGCTGGTGGATGTGCCGGTGATTTTGAGAGATTCAGATCTGGAGGAAAATGGGATTTGAAACACGGAAGATTCAGGTGTGGGAGGAAAGAGATTCGAATGTGGAAGGAAAGAGAGGGAAGGGCAGTTTGGGAATTAAAAAAGTGACATTTTAAAAAAAAATGACGTGGGCTCACTAAAAGTAACGGCTGTTAAAGGATTTAACTGTGTGGGGTATTTTTGCACCCAAGAGTTTATGCTCCTCACTCAAGGGTAATATTGTACCTTTATTGATTAACTTATTTTACTTCCTTATTATTATTATTCTTTAAAAAAAAAAAGCCTTGGTTCTTGAAAGAACAATTTAACCCCCATGTCCCATAGGAGTACATCAGTAATCGTCGGGTTCGCTGGGTACGGCCTCAACCCAACCAAATGCATTAACGGATATAGTAGAGCTTTGTACGCGCCATACGGCTCGGACATATGTGGTGAGCAGCTGTGCGGCTTCGCAAATAGCTGCCATGGCTGCTATTGCTGTAGCTCCCACTAGACACCTTCGTCTCACTCCTAACGCAGCCTTTCGTTATCTCTCACTCTATCGCAAACCAATCTTCAACCTCCCCACGTCACTGCCTAAACCTATTCTGTTTCGTTCCTATCCGTTTCCCGACTTCTCACCGAAGATTCCCCGCCGACGATGCTTCTGCACTGTAATCGCCGGAGAGGCTGTCGAGACGACGAGGCAGGATGTTGTTCAAGATCAGAGGGGCCAAGTGGGTGGGAGAGTTGGAGAATTTCGGAAGAAGCTCAAGGTCGTTGATATAAAGAGCGGACCTAATGAAGGACTGGACTTCCTGGGGCAGACCTTGGTTGTGAAGGGATGGGTTCGAACTCTTCGGGTCCAAAGTAGCGTTACATTCGTAGAGGTAAGGATGGTTGATTGTCTCATTGCATTGGCTAAAGTCGTGGATTTTCTGAGAAACGCATTTTAAGGGAACCTAAGAAATGGGAAATGTAGATTGGTCACTAAGCATTTTTTAATTTCGCATTCAATCCCTCAACTTGGAAGACTTACAACAACTTTAACTGAATTAGGGACATTCTTTTCTAATTTCTTTTGTAGAGTGGCCATTGTAATCCATTGAACTGAATTTTCTGCATTAATGTTACTTACTGTGGTCTACTTATGTTATATTTAGATTAATGATGGTTCATGCCTTTCAAACATGCAATGCGTGATGGACTCAGATGTCGAGGGATATGATCAGGTAAGAGTATGAGCGAGATGCTTGTCTTTTTGCTCGCAAATTCTGGGGCAAAATTTTTGTTATTTGTAATAGTGGGATTATGTTCTTTACAGTTTACACCTCCTCGCTTGAATGCCAAATTAGCGTTTCACAATGTCGCGTCAGTAGTCTTGCCTCTCTGTATGGAATTTCAAATGATTTTGAATTCTAGAGTTACTTTGACTGAGTATGGGAAAGCATTATTGTTTTATGAATCTAGTGTCTAAATCTTCCAAGAATTGTCCAATTTCAATGCAATTCTTAGCTAGTGGGGAAAATTATATGGTTTTCATAAGAATTGTTAAACCACCAGCTGCATATGATCCATTTGTTTGCAGTCAGCAGCAGTCACAGTTGTTTCTATGTGTTGGCCTGGCATGTCGATGTCAAATAAAAAAAGAGTATGTTCAAGACAATAAAGGGAAGCATGTTGCTGATAACTAATAGGCATATGTTTATTTGTAGTAGTTCCACAAATGTCTACTGTGTATTTACTATGATAATGTGGTTCAAAGAAGTTTGAGTTATACAATATTGTTATAATTTATTTTATTATTCATTCCATATGAAAAATTTGTGTGTTTATTTTAAATCTCTGGAGCTTATTATTAGGTAGAAACTGGCATTATTACAACTGGTGCATCTATATGGGTGCAAGGCGTGGTGGTGAAGAGCCAAGGATCAAAGCAGAAGGTGGAATTGAAGCTCACAAAAATATTACTGGTTGGTGACTTGCTTGATTCTCTTATCCTTTTCAACATTCATTCCCCAATACATGTGCTTCAATATACTATTAAATGCTTTGCGGATGGGATAATCTAACATTGAAACCATCATAGGCCATTTTTATATTCTGACAATTAATTTCATCTCCTGGATATGCATATGAGTTTGTTTGTGATGTGATAGCCTCACATGCACGTGTATAATGGCTTCCTCAGGAATTCTGAAATTGCCCGTGAAAGTATTTGACTTTAAGTTCTGTGATTTTAGTTTCTTTTGACCTATTCAATGTTGAACCATTGGGTTAAGCCATTGAATCCGAGCCTTCAATTTTTGTTTCCATTTATGTCAAATCAATGACAAAGATGATTAATCTACATGGCAGAGCAATCTCATAACGAAAAGTAGTAGTATTGATTTGAATGGTTATGATTTGTTTTCTTTTTCTCCAGGAGCAGACCATCCTTACATTTGTCTTACCTATTTCTTATACATTTTGGGCTTCAAGCTGGCAATGTCATGCAAATATCTTGTCTTATATGCTCAGGTTGGCAAGAGTGATCCCTCATTTCCTATCCAGAAGAAAAGGGCTAGCAGAGAGTTTTTAAGAACAAAGGCACATCTTCGTCCAAGGACAAATACTTTTGGTGCGGTATGGTATTTTTCCCTTTATTTAGCATATTTAGTCAATAGCCTCTTCTCATCTTTGCTTGATTTTGCATAAAGTAACAATTAATTTTATCTGCTTTGAAGATTTTCGTTAAATTTTGTATGTCTTTGAATTTGTTGTATTATTCTTGTTGTTGCATTCTTCCTAATATGTTAGATCAGTTGAGATGATGAATTTGAAAGGGATTTAAGCTTGCTAAATTTTTATTGTTCAATTTGGTCATATTTCATCATAAATTGCTTGTTTAGTATACATCGAATGAACTGATTTTGATTTTTTTTAATCGACCATGATGCCTCAAATCACTGTGACAGTTTCAGTCAATGAGTTTCTCATCCTATAAAAGCTAAGCAATAATCTAGTAATGGTGGGAAAAGTTTCCATTGACTCTTATCATCGTTATCATTATCATTATTTATTTATTTAATGGTGCAAAATGGCTTCAGGTTGCAAGGGTTAGGAATGCATTAGCCTATGCTACGCACAAATTCTTCCAAGAAAATGGGTTTGTGTGGGTTTCAAGTCCTATTATCACAGCTTCAGATTGTGAGGGGGCAGGTGAACAGTTTTGTGTGACTACCTTGGTATGCGCTGTACCATCTAAGGGTTCCTCTTATATGAACATTTTTATTAAATTATGTGCTATACTGCTGTACATTGTATATTAGGTGTACAGATCCCCTACCCTCTCCCCAAACACAGAAATTTCATAGGTAAAATGTTTGCTTTGAAATCCTGCTTGTGTGGAAAGGAAGGCATGTAATCCCTGTGATTATGAAACAAATTAAAGCATCTGAAAAAGAAGGTAAAAACTTAGTATTGAATCAAGTGATAAACTATGATTCTAATGTCAAAAAAAAATCATTCTGGGGACGTTACTTAGGTCCCAAAAGATCAAATTTAATAACATCTAGATCTCAAAAAATTTTCTGAAATATGAGTTGCAAAGATTGATTTAGATGGTTGCAAACATGAGGGTCTTAGTTGCAAACCAAACATTCAAGTGTCATAGGTCATCCCTGGTGATTGCAACTTAATTCCCATATTTGCAACTATTTGAATCTATACTTGTAACCCATCTTTCAGCAAAATTGAGACCTAATTGTTGTTAAACTGAACTTTTGAGACTTAACTGTCATTCCCCCAATATTGTTTTTCCAAGACTCTGCGGTGGTATAGTTTGGAAGGACAAATCTTCAATGTCATTAATCTGAGTTGGTTATATGAGTTATTGGTCTACCGATCTCATGCAATCAGCATTATTTTATTAATGCTTCTGTCGTGTGATATGTACCCTCACATTCTAGTGGTATATGCTTGTTATTTTGTTTACCCACTTACATCTAGCATTCATTTGATAATTTACTTCACTCAATATGGGAGATTAGTTTCAAAATAACAAAAGACAGTGCTAGACATTATTCCATCAAAGTAGACAGTCTTTGTCATAATATCTATTTTCTTCATTCTAATTTCTTCTTAATCGTGATTAGTCTCTTAAACTTTACAGATACCAAATTCTCAAGAAACTGCCGATTCTCCTGTTGATGCCATTCCACTAGCCAATAACAGATTAATTGACTGGTCTCAAGTGAGTGAGATCTATTCTTTTGGTTTCCCTCATAAGTAAGCTTGCCACGTGGTCATTGAAGTCCAATGATTCTAATGTCAACCATTTTTTATGCATCAGGACTTCTTTGGTAAACCAGCATTCTTGACTGTCTCGGGCCAGCTTAATGGTGAAGCATATGCTACTGCTCTTACTGATGTACAAACATAACTTCATTTCCTTAAAAAAACATTGTAGTTGTTTTTGTTTTAGCAAGCTGTTCTTATCATTATCAAATTCAGAGTGGAATTGGCCATTGAAATTTACTTTGAATATTGTACTTGTTTAGGTCTATACCTTTGGTCCCACCTTCCGTGCAGAGAATTCTAACACTTCCAGGCACTTGGCCGAATTTTGGGTTAGTGATTTCTGATTTTCTTTTAAGTGTGATAAAATTAAGTAGGAACTCTTCCGGGGGTTTCCCATGGGAATATATTCCTTTTTGCTTCTAATCCTCTTTTCATCCATCTCTATTCTGGTCATGCATGTATAATGAAACTAACATCTTAGGTGTCTTATTTTTGTCCTTCAAGATGATTGAACCAGAACTTGCTTTTGCCGATCTAAATGATAACATGGCTTGTGCAACTGCCTATCTACAGTACGTAGTATGTTACCCTTCACAACTATTACAAAGTTATCATGGTATTTAGATGATTTTGGCAAGCTTTGCAATATTGTTTGTTCATAACAAAGATTGTTAATAAATTTATTTATTTGTTTCTTGAAGGTAAGATATGTTCTGGACAACTGCAAGGAGGACATGGATTTTTTCAATACATGGATTGAGAAAGGAATCATTGATCGATTGAGTGTATGAGCTTTCAGTGTAACTGTCTTATTGCTGTTCTTTATCTGATGTTTTGGCTGCACATCTTAACTCTAATCAGCAGCATTCCCTGATATCTCTGGTGTTCTTCTGTTCTCTCGTGAAAAGGACGTAGCAGATAAAGACTTTGCACAAATAACCTACACTGAAGCAATAGATCTGCTTTTGGGAGCAAATAAGAAATTTGAATTCCCGGTAACTTAATAATTAATTATTAATCATTTGCTAAAACCTTTTTGATGCATATTTATTGTTCTTAAAACTCGTTTCTGCTTCTTGTTGGCCTTTCCCATCACAAGGCTAAATAATTTTCATCTCCGGTTGCTTCCAAGTGATTTATCCAATGCCTTGTACTATTTTCCCTTTATAGGTAAAATGGGGATGTGATCTGCAGAGTGAGCACGAGCGTTATATAACTGAAGAGGCATTTGCTGGATGCCCTGTTGTAATCAGAGACTATCCTAAGGCATGCTACTTTTCCCCGTACTTTCTTTACCCTAAAACTCCCTAGCTGGGCTTAATTGACTGAGAAAATTTAGTGTTAGATGAGAATATTCTACCAAAATTAGGCCCTGCGTTCATACCCATCCTCCACTTCTCTATATATATATAATGCCACATTTCTCTTGTAAAAGCTATGAAAGGATTAACAATGCAAATCCCTCCCCTAGGGGATTTTGGTTTCTCAATATTATATAACGCATCACTGCTATATATCTAGATACTTAAAGTGCTGAATGTTTTGGATGCAACATTCTCAGGATATTAAGGCATTCTACATGCGGCAGAACGAAGATGGAAAGACAGTTGCTGCGATGGATGTGTTAGTTCCAAGGGTAAATTTGATATTCTCTTTTTTCTGTTATTGCCATTGAACAGTGTGTCTTGGCTCTATTTAAAAGTTAGCCAAACTCGGAAATACTGAAAAAAAAGGAAGGTATATTATATCAGGCATTGACCAATACCGCCTTCCCTTCTATTGCAATTGTGTGGATGTATGGGGTATTTTGCTGTAGGGTTTAGGGAGAATCATTATAAGATCCCTTAGGAAGGAATGTAATCATAAAAAATTTTCAATAACAAACAAGTAGCATAGACAGTGGCGGAGCTTCATGGAGACTAGTGAGGGCCATGCCCCCTCTCCGCCCGCCCGCCCACACCCACCCCCCCCTCCCGAAAAAGAAAACCAAAAAGAAAAAAAATCTGTCTTAAATATTTTATGTAAGTTAGATTTGTTTTATACATTTGGCCCAAAAATGTACATATTTATCCCCAAAATTTATACATTTGGCCCCCAAATAATTTTTTCTTTTAATTAGTTAATGAGTATACATTTGCCCCCAAAAAAAAACGTACCCCAAGGTCCGCCACTGAGCATAAACCTGTTGTCATTTCCTGTACTAAAACTTGCCATTGCATGTTGCTGCTTACATTTTGTGGGACTTTTTTTGGTAATTACATTTCTTCCTTGAGACCTTGTAGTGATTTACCCTGGTATTTTACCATATGATTTCCTGTTAGGTAATAACCTTGTGACTTTTTCTTTGGTCAGATTGGTGAACTTATTGGAGGAAGCCAAAGAGAAGAACGCCTTGATATTCTAGAAGCTCGGTTAGATGACTTAAAACTGAATAAGGATGCATATTGGTGGTATCTTGATTTGCGCCGATATGGTTCTGGTCAGTAATCTTTATCTTTCAGCATCTGTTAATTACTTATAAATCATGAATAAAATCATTTGACCTTCCCTTACTAATTCAAAACATCCTTCTTATAGCTCTCTCCCCCTCTCCTCCCATCCAAGTTCCTCTACAACATTGTCTTCCCAGAACTCTCGGCATGATCAATTCATAAATGCAGAGCTTAGACACAGAAACTTGCATTCTTTACACACACACACACACACACTTAATTTTGAGTACGTGAAAAGGCAAAAGTCTAAACCGAGAAAAGCTATAACATAAAGGATTGCAATCCCATCGCCTCTTTCTCAACCAGGGCCCTCATATATTGAAGTCCTGTGTCAAATGAAGTAGTATTTGAGAGTCCTGTCTTTGCTAATGCATCTGCAATTGAATTTCATTCTCTATGAACAAATTGAAGTTTGATACTCCCGTTCATTGAGAGCAGTCTCTTGATCTCTATAGGAGGGTCATAGTGCATTTTACCTTTGGTGCTACCCCATCTTTGAGTGAATCAATGGGTGATTTGTTATAAGATTGAACAATGATGTTCTTAAAACCCATCTCCCATGCAAGATGAAGACCTTTGAGCACAGCTCATTCCTCCAACAACCCAAATTTCTCGATGATCACGAAGCGCGCACGCACTTTACTCGTATTGATAAATGATTAAACTCATGAACTGATACAGCTCTGATGCCATGTTTGCTTGTTCGCAGTGCCTCATTCAGGATTTGGTTTGGGGTTCGAAAGGCTTGTGCAATTTGCTACAGGAATGGATAACATACGGGATGTGATCCCTTTTCCTCGAACGACTGGTTCTGCCGAATTTTAGGAGTGAGCTTGCAGATATTTGAAGATTTTTCTACCCTAATTTTCATGTTCAATGTAAATGGTACGTTGAGTTGAGGCATTAGAATCTCTTGGATCCACTTGAAGTATCTTTAGTATTTTGCAAGGAAGAAACTTGGGTATTAGAGTGGATGTTTTGGTAAACCTTTTAAAAGTTATACTGATTTTATATTTTTTTTTTTAATCAATAAAGATGTAATATTGCATTTTTGTTCGCACATTATGATTTTTCGTGTCAAATTTGAATGGAACTGATCTTTAAATAATGGATCCAGGACTGAGCTTGCATAGAGTCTATTTTTTGGCTATTATCAAGACCTTTTTTTACTTTTGAAAAATATTTTACGGAAAAAATTACCCTCGAGTCCCAGTCTCAAGAAATTCGATATTTTGTAAATTTTAATTTTTTATTTCACTTTTTCCTTGTGTGAGATCTGAGTGATTTTTCCTAATTCACGATTGCAAATTGGTTTGGTGAAGTTTTTGTTAAAGATATAATAAAAACTTTTTAACAAAAGTAATGTAAAACCATATTTGATTTTGTATGCCAAGGGGAAATGAACTCATACTACATGGTAAAATATTTGTGCTCTAGAAATCAAATGGAGAAATTCTCAATCAAATAAAAAAAATTAAAAGTCTAGTTGTCAACATAATAATATCATAATATATAAAATTTTTAATTAAATAACAATCATATAGTCTTTATTATAAGACACCCACTAGCAATTTTTAGCCCTAAAAATAACACTGCATCCACCACATTAATCACTTTTTTCCCACTTTACCCTTGTTATTAGTTGAGGTTCAAAGTTGAAAATCTTAAGTCACATCATTGAACAGGGTTAAAGTAGAAAACGTTTATCAATTTAGGACAAATTTCATAACTTATTTGTTACTTTTTTATCCACAAAACTGTCTCATAATAAGGTCAAGAAGCACCAAACATAAAGTGGTGTTACTCTGGTTTTGATAAAGTGGTGTTACCCCAATCCAAACAGGGCCCCAATTCCTTGAGCGTGAGATGGTTACCCAACTCCCTTGGGATGTAAAATAAAACATAATATCCAGTGAGCCAACCACAATCAATCATAAAACTCCATTTTAGGAGTTGAGAGCCCAAAAAAATTGACAAGATATATAAAAAATAAAAAATTTGATATGCAGGATAAAAAAAGACAAGACGGCTGCTTCTTCTTGAACTCCACTTGATGCATCCACGATTCTCATATGCAGAAGCAGAGTCTCAACTATTCTGTTGATTAAAGCAAAATTTGATATTTACAGCTGTATTATCTGTTTATAGTTGAACCTCATGGAGATCTTCACCAAAGCTCCCACTATGGCGCATTGAAGACTCATCTGGCATAAAGCTTGATGGCTTAACGCCCAAAGCTTCCCCTGGAGGCCTAATTTCACCAACCTTTGGAGGGCTAAATGAATCAGCAAAATTTCCACCGCCCCAGGAGGCTGTTCGCCGAGTATGAGGGGTTTGAAAATCGATGCCATTTGGCATTGCTACATTGTTTGGGATGTTATTCATGCTAGGAAACCTCTGAATCCCCGTTGGTGGTGTAGTAAAGGAGGACTGGAATGAATCAGGCATGACAGATGTTGATGGATCGTTATTAGCTGCACTATCTTCTTGATTGCTTTCGGCTGTAGATTCCATTGTCTGCTCATTTGATGAAGGTGCTGCTGGCGTAGGAATGAAAAATTTTGCATTGGTAGGAAGGGCAGGCTTGACAGATGGAACAGACTGAAACAAATTTGCAGAGGTTCCCCCACCTTGGTTGAAGGTATCAACATACCTGCATGGGCCATAAGCAGTTTCATCAAGTTATTTCACTTTTCAATGATGTTGAAGCTCTAGAAAAATTATGAATAAGAAGTTTCACCAAGTTTATTCGCCTTTTCAATTTATGTTGAAGACTCCCAACAAATTATGGATAAGAAGCCCCTTTTCACTAGTTTTTGGAAAATAAGCTGGCAACACAAAAGAGCCAGCACCTAAATGCTTGTGCATCTTGGTCAAATACAACTTTTCAGACCAGATAAAACAAACTACAACATCCTAAGAGCTAGTTTGGTTTGGGGGAGGAGGAGGGGAGAGAGAAAACTTTTACCCTCTTCTTTACAAAAAAGTCCATGGAAACTTTTTAATATTCCTAAAACATACTCTCAACAAAAAAGAATATTTCCTTCATTAATGGTAATTTGGTCAATTCCCTTCTTTCCACACCCTCCCCTCAAACCAAACACACCCTAAGAAGCAATATGATCTAATTTTCCAAGATTCTTCAATTTCGCATTCTTTTTAGGTACTCGTTTAGATCAGCTTATTTTAAATGGCTGTGTTGTATGAGACAAATATGTCAGGAGTTGTCTCGTAAAATGCAAAAGCACTTATTTTAAATATTCCCAAACCCATGCAAAATCTGACAGGGTAACCAACAAGAATTCAGTAAACAATATGTTGGCCAATAAAAAAAGAGGTCACAATTCATAACAAGGCTGATCCTAGCAGCCAACCACAACGTAGTCATAAGAAGATTTGAAGTTGTTACCTTGAACGAACACCCATGCGTCCACGGGAAGCAAATTGATTTGAGCTCGGTGGCATTGGTGGTATCCCTGGAGTATGTTCAGGAGTAGAAGTTCTTATATCAGGGCTCTCATTAGAGGGCGACCCTTCTGTCTTCAAAGCAGATTTTAAGTCATATTCAGTTTTAGGATTCTGGAAAGCAGCGGTTGTTGGAGGTGGTGGCAGTGCCGTTTCTTCTGCTGGAGGTTCGGCACCTTCCTCTACCCATCTCTTTAGCTTTTCATCATAATAAAATTTGTTCTCCTCACCCAGTTTAGCCTTAATATAGTCCCACAGAATAATAAACATTTAAATATGCACTGTCAAAGGCTCAAAGCATTGTTGAAGAGATAAAGGGTCAACAAGTAGAATATGACATGCATAAAATGATACCTGCCGACCAGAGCGGGGTCTCAAAAGCCCCACTGTCTTCTGCAACAGCTGTGAGCCAAAACCAAATCGAGAAAAGCGGGACGTACCCCCTGAAACTGATGCTTTGCCTGCATCAGCTGATGCTGCGTCCTGTGATGAATCAAAATGATTTTTTCATCAAGTTAAAATACATAAATGAAAGGAAATCTAACACAATCTGGCGCAAGCAAAAAATTCTGAGTAAACCTTAAAGAAGTAATCACACCTGTCTAGGCCTCCTACCGAAGTCTGGTTCTGAAACGCTTCTATAGGGCTTAGTTTTATTACCATCGGCTGTCCACTCACTCACTGGTTCCATTGAAGCAGAGGGAACTAATGATGACATGGCCATCGTTGATTGACTATTGAATACTCTTGGTGCCATATGCTGGCTATGTTGTTCACTTCCATGAAAACTTCCATGTGATGATGATGATGGGGCAAGTGGTGGTGGACCACCAACAACCTTATGTGCAGTAGTATCAAAAAAGTTTAGCAATTTGCCCACTAATTTTGCAGGAGCCATATTTGAAGCATATCCTCCCTGTAAATTTATTCTTAGGTTAAGAAGAAACAAGGCTGTCCAGTAACCAAATGACGAAATTCTATGAATGGCAAGAAATTACTTGCTGGTGGGTTCTAAGCCTCTCCTCAAGTGATACCACCAATTGTTTCCAATTCTCTACTTCTGGTCGGCCAAATTTTAGGGATTTCAAAACTGCCTGGCAATATCTGAAGAAACATGCACATGAGAAGACGGAATATGCAAAACATAACATCACAATATGTTTTATGAACTTACTTTAAAGAGTCTGAAACTTTTCCCACTTCAGCTAGCATATATGCATATAAGAGCTTATAAGGCTGAAATGGGAGTAAAATAAACTGAGAGTTTCCAAGCACCTTTGAATATTCATATAACTCGGTCCTCTGTGAAAGTACCCATAGGGAAAGATAAATTAGTGTGTTGCAGAAGCATATATAGGAATCATATTGAACATTATATTTTTTGGGGAAAGCCAGATATAGAGGTAGCACAAGTGAGCTATAGCATAAAGAAGGTTGATAAGATAGAAAAAGCCTCTCACATTGATTTTAAGATAAAATTAGGATTACAAGTGCAAAACTCAATTCAGGAGATGTAAATGATATTTTTTTACCAGAAAAACAAATGCTATTTTCTAAGGTAAGCAGTTAAGTGAAAATTATGGAATAGCCTAGTTCGGACCTCAATCCCAAAAAGACGTAGCAGTGTGATCGATGAACTTGTTTTTTTTATGGTTTTTTTGTGGGGGCTACAAGCATATGGAGAAGGGAAAAAAAAAAAACAGAAATAAGTTGTCCAAATCCAAACCATGGACATTCAGCAGAAAATCCAACTTTTTTCTTGGGGGTCAATAAAAGAAGTTCAATAAACCTGGATTGCCTCTGGAGCAGCAAAAGTTCGGGGAAATTTCCAGTGATCTGCTCCAACTAAACACAATCTTGCACTGTCTGAGTATGACTCAAAGTTAGCTTCAGCAACTAAATAGCAGATGTGTGCAGCAGTAATCTGAGTATCAAATCAGAAGCAGAATAAGGAAAACAATTCTTTCTGAAATAAAGCGAGCAAATGAATCTTTAAGCAGAAAAGAAACAAGATTGAGAATGATATGTAAAGATAATAAATAGTTAAAAGTTAGTTAAAGTGAGTTAGTAGGGTAGCCGTTAGAATTAGTTAGAAGGGTTGGTTGGTTAGTTTAGGCTTAGCTTAGGTATTAAGTTAGTCTAGCCTATAAATAAGGGTCTAATCCCTATGGTAATGCAGATTATGATTGATAATGGAATAACCTCTCTGTTCTGTTTCTATATAATCTTTCTCTTGCTCCTTCTACCCTCTAATTCTGGTTCCTTCCCTCTCTCAATTCTATGTTCAAACCATCACAATGGTATCAGAGCAGTCCAACCTTGGCCCTCCCATTGAGATTTCAAAAGGAAAAAAAGAAAAAGCAATTCTACCAATCAAGGCAGAAAGAAGTTCTCAGGTTTTCAGCAGCACGGATATGCTGCAGCAACTTCTGAGGATGATGATGAAGGTTGAGCAAATGGCGTCCATTGTACAAGAACTTCAATCCATGAAAACACATGTGGCAAAGTTACAGAGTGTGGCAGGAGGAAAAGCTTGATCAAGAAGATCGTGAAGTTCCTCTGCCAGCAATTCCAGAGCAGCCCACCATTATTCAAGAAGCCTCAAATGTCCAAGAAAGCAAGGCCACCACCCAAGAGTGCCATGGGTCGCATCCTTTCATCTTGCACCAATAGCTGACTCTGTCAAACCCAACCAATGATGCTACTCAAATCACGACAGATGCGTCACTAGTTGAAGAGGACTGCCATAGTGATCTAACGGACTGCAGTTCGCCGTCCAACTTAAAGACTCTGAGCCTTCTGAAATCGAGTGCGATGGAGTCTCAAATCAAAACACACAAAGAGGCAAAAATGAAGTCGAATACTTCTTGGCTTCTGACGCAGGGGTTTGCAACTGACTTTCGAAACCCAGAAACGTCGAAGAATTCGAATCACTCATATGGAATTGATGGGTCTTCTGGCGTCAACTCCACTGGATGTTTTCACAAACTTTCGCATCCAACAGATACAAGGGAAGTGACGGAAACAGTGCTTGGAGTAGTTTGCTTCATTCTGGTGAGTTCTTTCCCATCTTCACCGGCTGTCTTCTTTCCTTTCGTGCCGTTGAGTCCTCTTCTGTCGCTGCTGCCCATTTCTACTCTGGCAACGGCTGTTGTTCCTGATTGCTTCATGCCGTTGGGTTCGTTTCCGACACCCCTATCTCTGTTTCAATCACTTGGCCGAAGGACTAGCAACTCACTAATTATGTTCATACTTCGAGAGTTTAAACTGGCTCTTGAACATGTCCAGAACTTCACGTGGTTGAGAGATTTTTGGTTTGAAAAGTCAAACCTCCAGCTGTCCTCCATTTGCCCTAAGGGTCAGAAGGATTTTGAAGGGGTACAATTGTCTTGCAATTTCTCTTATATGTCTATGGGCTTGGAAGATCGCAGCAAACAAACGAGCCCAATAACTCTGCATTTGGGTTACATATTTTCTATGAGTTTTCTCAATAATAGGCTGTCGCTTCTTTCCTACACAAGTTATACTGCAAATTTGGTTCAGGGTCAAGTTAATTGTGATGCTTTATGGGAGGATCTGTTCTCTTAGTCGAAAGAAAATGGTGAATGTGTAGCAGAGATCAGGTCAAAGAATTCTTTGGCGACTGCTTAGCTGATGATTTTCCAGAAATTAGAAGCTTATGTTTTCAGTTTGTTCCACTCTATTAGATTGTTTTTTTGAGGTTCAGATTTGTGTTTTAATTGTCAATCATCCTTGAGGGCAAGGATGTTTTGGGGAGGGGGTATTGATATGTAAAGATAATAAATAATTAAAAGTTAGTTACAGTCAGTTAGTAGAGTAGCCATTAGAATTAGTCAGAAGGGTGGAATAGGTTAGTTTAGGCTTAGCTTGGGTATTAAGTCAATCTAGCCTACAAATAAGGGTCTAATCCCTATTGTAATGCAGATTATGATTGATAATGGAATAATCTCTCTCTGTTCTGTTTCTGTATAATCAGTCTTTTGCTTCTTCTACCCTCTAATTCTGGTTCTTTCCCTCTCTTTCTCAATTCTATCTTAAAACCATAACAGAGAACAATTATACCTCACTTCTTTCCTTCCACAGGCAATCACCAAGATGAATAATTACAAGTTCGTCATCTTTTGTTCTGTTTGCAGTTATTACAGCAAGATTCTCCTCCCAATCATCAAGCATGCCATTAGATCCAACCTGAAAGTTTGAGGTAAAAGGCAAAAGTTTGAGCTTTCCTAGTCAATCAAAATAGGAATCTTCATAATTATCAAACCATAAGGTTAATAGTACATCATGGTTGCATAACAGTCTTCTCATGGTCTATAATCTTATCTATTTAGATCACCTGCGCAGGATGCTGAGAGACATTAGCGACACCAGGATGCCCACTAACAGAGGTGCCAGCAGAGAAAACTTCGGCTGGTTGCCCTGCAATAAGAAGGCACAATGTACGCAACGGAGACCCTGCAACTAGTTGGCGAAGTGCCATTTGCTTCACTGTATCAACATAAAACTGCATTGCAAACCAACCATGTTTACACCCCAAATCATGGCAGGATTATGAATAGACTAAGACATACTAAGAAATTGTTTGGCTAATATATCTCAGCCTCAGTAGCAGGTTTTAACACTACAAATAAAAATAGAAAGCTGACCTCATCACCAAGTTGTGAGGCAAGAACAATAGCAGGTCCCCACAATTGACCTTCTTGTGCGCACTGTAAGGCCTCCTTCTTTTTGCCAGAGACAAGAAGATGTTGCACCTCAGAAGCCGTCGCCTGTGTCAGAGTTCAAACAAGTTAAAACAAACTGATTTAAAATCTTAGGGGAAAGAAAAGCTCAGGAGTTGACTTAATTCACACCCGCAATTGTCCTTCAGAAGGGAAATCCTGCAAGCAGCGGCTGAGCACACCATATTGAGAGAATTCTGGGCCACTCGTCCTGGCAGATGCAAAGAGTTTCGCCACTGCTGCCTCGGGAGTATCACTTTCCTGTATCATACAAAACCAAAAGGTCATATCAGGCATAGCAGGGTAGGCATAGGCATCTCCTAGGAAATTGAATTGTGGCAAAATATGATTAAAAACCACAAACAACCAAGGAGGCTTGATAAATATAGCCTCTTTTTTGGTCGAAGGCTTCATAGATAAAGTCTAGTCATGGCATTCATGAATCTGCTCAAATGACTGAAAAGTTTCAGAGACTATATAAATTAATAATTTTAAACTCTGCAATGATGTAAACACTGTCAGAACCTTTTTATGCATCACTGCAAGCAACAAAAGTTCTTATTTGTAACAAAGAAGGAAGAGGAGATCTAAGGTCCACTACCACGTCTCCCTTATATCCTAATTCAATAGAAGTGAGGGCCTCACAAGAATGGTCTTTTAATCCAGTAAGAAAGAAAAAGATATCCGTCACTACATGGCAATCATAAGCCACAACAAAAGGACGTGATTCTGAAATATGCAAAGATAAATATCTGCATATCATCCACAATATTATAATAAAAATACTGCAAAGTAGCCAATGTAGACGGTAGAGATTTTTCCTTAGTCAACTAAGGTATAGATTTAAAATATACATCCATGAAACATGACAGAGTGCTTGTTTAGATTAGCTTATTTTAAGTGATTTACACCGTACAAGGTAAGTATGTAAAAGGAATTTTGTCAAATGCATAAAGCGCAAAAGTACTTGTTTTAAATGCTCCCAAACAGAGGCTACAATTAAAATTGATCAGGGTTGCAATTATCTCATGCACAAAGAAATTCTCAATGGTATTTTAGTCCATCCTGGAAAGGATGACAGATTCAATTAAAAATACCACAAGGATGTGAAAGAATTTGAAGCTGACGGATCAGAGATGTTTCTTACTTTTAGTATAGTGTCTGTACCAAAAGGAGAGCGCAGTTTCCCATAATGCTGACAAGCTATTTTAAGCAAGGAGAAAAGCAGTCTCAACCTTTCACCTTTCTTGTAATCCATGTCAGGAGATTCACAGTGTGCAATCCTCTCATCAATCCATTTGTACAGTTCTTTACTCCCAACACTTCCACCAACCAATGGACCTGGGAAAGATTGTTGGCACAGGACACGGAAATAATCACCAGCAAAATTTCCAACACTCGTAGAGGCAGTGTTTCCCATGACAACATCCATCAAGTTCAACACAGAAATAGAGCCTTGTGCGGTATCCTTCAGATTAGAAAGAATACCGTGTTATTCCTTTGAGAATAACTGCTAGAAAAAGAGATGGAAAAAATATACGCTTTCCAACACAAGAAATACAAAAGCAACCTCCAAGTCTATCAGGTATCAAATGAAGTATAGAATGAACAATGAAACTGAGCAGAGGAATTCAAAATTAACCTGGCTTCCATACGAAGAGCTCAAAAGACTAGAATCTTTCATGACAATGAGTTTTCCACCAAATCCAAATGTTGCAAGAGCATGAGGAGGACGTCCGGCAGATGATCTTCCAACATCAGGGGCATGAGAAACGTATTGCCCACCCTGGTACGACTGCTGAGAATAGCTAGTGGGCATCTGACTTTCAGCATTATGACCTGAATAACCTTTTTGTTCATCAAATTTTGAATTTGAATGATTAAACTGCTGAACAGCATCCGTACTGGGGACAAAGCTCTGAAGTTCAACAGTTCCATTAGCCAAACCAGGACTATGGCTTACATTTTTGTTCAATGAAACTGATCTGAAGGAACTAGAAGCATTGAATTGATTGTCATCTACCAAATAACTTGAACCATAAGAATGACTGACTTGCTGATTTCCAACAGTACTCACATTCTCCCCACTTTTACTAGCAGTCTCAGTTGTATACGCGTCTAGACCTTGCTGACCATTGATAACATATGAACCACCCCAGCTGCCACCTATAGCCTGGCTACCAACACCCTGTGACTGGTAAACGCCAGCTTGGTAATGCTCTCCATAAAAACTATTATTATTACTGGCAGCGGAATGCCCATTCTCAGGTCCACAAGAAGTAGATTGGACGGATGAATTGTAGGTCTCCAACAAGCGCCATTCTTGGGCAATCGTGTCAAAATACCAACCGGGATACTGTGGATCAAAGACCATATGTTCTGGGTATCCATTAGTCCCTTGTGAAACCTGACCCCAGCTGGAGACATTTTCTGTTGAGCCAGTTTCAGCTAAAGTTCCAGCAACTGACTGAGCAGTTTGCTGCATGTAAGAAACCTCTGCTGTCCCATTATATGCAGCAGTCCAGTTTACAGCAGAATTGGCTTCGAGACTTCTCTGATTAGCGGATGTTGCATTATAGTCATCCACTTGATACCATTGCCCGGTGCTATAATCATACTTCCACCCTGGATAAAGATCTTCCCAGTCCTGACTGCTGCTTTGATCATGCCCATTTGCATTTTGTTCCGTAGATGCATTATAACCTTGGTTGTCTTGATATTGCGTGTGATTGTATGAAGTATTTAAGCCATCACTTTGAACTTCAAAACCATGTTTCACCTCAGTGTTTAAATTTTCATCCGCTTTCCCTGGAAAACCTCCAGATTTACCTCCCAATTCATTAAAAAAGTCAGATTCTAAACCAAACACGTTGCCTCCATCTGAATCAGCATGAAATGAATTCCATCCTACCTCCTTAACCTCTGAACTGATGATTCCATTGCTGTTATTTACATTTGAAGCCGATGTGTATTGTGATTCCATCCCATCGTTACTGGGCGAGTTCCTACTATCACACCAAACCGAACTAGAGGACTCCAGTGAATTTTTCTCTTCTGCATGAGCACCAACCAATCCCTCATCCAATTTCACACTGCCGTGTTCATCTCTGACACCAAGCCCACTTTCCTTAGCGTCTGAATTCTCTAATCCCACATCAGCATCACTAATACTCATATTTGCAAATACTTTAGCGTCATCGGAAACATAACCATCGTCTTGGCCAGACTTAACAGGCTCCACTTCGTCCTCCACCAATTTATCAAAGAAATCCTCATCGGTCTGATCCTCCACGTGAAATGGAGGATTTGAAGCCATCGGCAAAACCCTAATCTTTCACGAGTCCTCCTGATCCCACCGAAGGTTCAAACCAATTCGCCAGAGGAGTAGAAAAATAAGCTCGTATAACCTCTAATTTCACGGGTCAAAATTTTCAACCTCGAAATTGGAGCTAAATGTCAACCAAAACTCGAGATCCGAAGAGAACAACTCTCATGGAAGCTGCCCCCTTGAACCTAAATCAAGTGAAACATACAGAAACCAAAAATAAAAAGGGGGATCTGGGATTTTATGAAATTCCTGCAATCCAATAGCGAGAAATCCCGCCAGACACAAACCACAAAGTGCAAGCTTGTGCCTCAATTCAACGCAGACAGTTGTGCCAGAAAGCAAAAATTCCGAGAAAAACAAATTAACTTACAGATCCATTGAAGGATTGAGCAGGCAATGAGAGAGAGAAGAAGGAGAGTACAGGAAAGCCTCCGATTTCGCACCACCCCACCCACCACCAACAACAGCGTCTTAAGTTTTTCAATATTTGAATTTAATTATTTTCCTTCCCATTATTTATATTATTTTCCCTTTCAATATTTGAGCTTTATATTTCACCGCATAGCATCATGTACTGTACATCCTTGGTGCCACCGCCAAAAGTTTGAGAATCAGAAACTCCTTTTCCGTTCCTCACTGCAAGGAATAATAATCCAGTTCTGGGTCGGATCTTGTAATGTAGGAAGTTAGTGCCCTTTGTTTGTTTCTTTGTTTTTTTTTTGGAACAATTAGTGCCCGTTTGTTTGATTGAATAGACAGAAATGAACTGGGATGTGTCAAGTAGCACAATTGATAAGTCTCCGTCTTCACCCAAGAGGAGATTCAATTCTCGGGTCGCTGCGAGATGCGAGGAAAACCTCTTTGGTAGATCATCTGTAAGTATTCTTAAAGTCTGGAGGGACACTTTGACTCTAGTAGGTTACTGGTATCTATCCTCATCTAAACATTTTTCTAAAAAAAAAAACCAAAAAAAAGAACTGGTACATAGTAGAAGGTCCTGGGATAAGGTGAGGAAAAAATTTAATTTATACATACTAATAATTTTATGATTTTATCTCCTTTTTTATTTAATAAAAAGAATTTTTTCAAAAAATAAAATGATAACATAAATTTTATCAAAAAAAAACTAAAATTTTTGAACAATTGAAAAAAAAAATCGTAGTTGCAAAATTATAAATCAGGCATTTCTGAGTTGTAAATTATTTATCAAATTTTATCGTTCCCTTATTAACTCTGGATAACAAATATGATTTGAAATTTTACAATTTTAAAAATATTTTTTATTTTTTCCAATTTTATTTGTTATCAACATATTTAGTTGCAAGTCCATATACTTTGATTCAATTTTAAATCAAAACTTTATGGTTTGATCCATTATATGCATTCATTGTATTTCGTCCAAAAAAAATTATGCGCATTCATTGTTAAAGGTAAAAATCATTAACCTTAATCCCTAAAATTTCATTTTATAGAATTTCTTTCGTTTCATTTAATATCGTCTTATCACAGTATATTTCCATAAATGAAATTCAATAAAATTTAGGGAAAATTAAAATAAAGGACCAAAATAAAATAATATTTAATTAGAATGACCATAAAAATTGAAATTATCAAGAAGGACCGAATAAATTTAAAAGTACTAAATTACCCTTTTGCTTTCTTAACACAAAAGATAAAGAACAAGGTACCTTCTTCCGTCCTCTCTTAAATATCAAGGTAGGGTCATCTGGAAATTCAGTATTAGAAGTTTAAAGCTGCGTTTTTTGGTAATCTCATGAAAACAAGAAGTTAATTAGAACAAAGTTGTTTTTAAACTTCATTACTATGCATGCACTTTTACCAAATATCGTCATTTTTAATTTCCAGTACTGGCTTCCCAAATGACCTCATCTTGATATTCACGAAATGACAGAAGAAAACGCTTTGCTCTTTATTTTCTACGTTGGGGAAGCTAAAGGGTAATTTAGTACTTTTAAACTTATTCGGTCCTTCTTAATAATTATAATTTTTATAGTCCTTCTAATTAAATATTATTTTATTTAGGTCCTTTATTTTAATTTTTCCTAAAATTTATCAATTAAAATTATCAAATTAAACAATAAAAATCCAATTATTTTGACCAAAAATAAAAATCTAATTAGCTGGTAAAAAAATAAAATCCAATTCAAACCAAATAAATTGTAGGGAATTGGTTCAAAATAGAGGTAAATAAATTATAAGGACATGAGTACTAATTTTTCAAAAATAGCATCATGCTCATAAACATCTCCTAATATTTGTACATACATAAGTACAAAATAGCCGACTGAATTTAAAGGATAGGGTCTATAAAGGACTAGTAATGACAGTTTTATAATTATTAAAAACTAAGACAAATTCTTTTAAGATATGATCTAAAGAATGTTATTTAGACCAGATTCTTTTTAGAAGGGTTGCCTCTAATAAATTTTTAGATCTAATATTTCTTATAATCGGTCTACAAGATTTGAAATTAAAAAATAATATATTTTGATGTTCGATCTTGCATTATACTTTTTTTAAGAGTAACTTTACCTTAAAAAAAAATTTCCAGGAGCAATGTCATTAACTCCTAAAAAATTCAATTAAGTAATATACTTCTAGTACCTTAAATTATTTTTTAGGGTGCTAAACTCACATAAAAATTCCTTCAAAGTGTTGGATTAACTATTTAACCATTTATTTTAATATAAAAAAATGAATACCCTGAAATACCCTACCATTTTTCCTACTCTCCTTGGATCACCTCCTTCTAGAATTATAACACAAGGCAAAATGAGAAGTGCTAAGTGCCCCGGAAGCATCGGGGGACAATTTTGCCCTGACCATTATCCTAATTAATTTTAACTATTAGTTGACCAAATATATTGAGCTGACAATTTATATGTTATCCATTTCATTTTTGTTAATGTGCAAATTTATCTCAATAATTTTAAATCTAACTTTAAAAAATGAGATAGATGACTCATGAATCTTCAAAGCAAATTTGCATATTGACGGAAATTACGTCATTAACATGTAGACTTTCAACTCATTATATTTTATCAACTAACAATCAAAATTAATTGGAATAATGACCAAGACAAAATTTACCCAAATCAAAAACAAAAACAAAGTGAAGAAAATCATAAGAGAATTAAGCTATAGAAGAAACAACATATAATGTACAATCCACCTAATACTTACAATAATAGAGTAAGGCATTAAATTGGGCTGTTGATAGAGGTGGGAAAAGGTTCGGCTTTCATAAAAAGTTCCTATTTTGAAGCATGTCTAGTTTACTTATAAGCTCAGTTCGTAGTTTTCAAGTCCATTTTTCAAAAAAAAAAAAAATATATATATATATATATATTTTCATTTTCTTAAAGAAATTAGATCAAAACACTAAAAATTTTAATTTAAGACAAGTATTTGTAAAGTATTAAATGTTTTATCCTTTTTGATAAATAGAATATGTAATCATTTGCCTTCGAACAAAATTTTGAATGAGATGTAAACTCTACTTTCTCATTTTTCAATGCATGTTATTAGTTTCTCTTATTTATATAGTTTGTATAATATTTGGATCTCTTCTAAAACACTTTAAAATTGTTTTATTTGTTTACCTTACATCAATAAAAAAATGATTCTTTCAATATTTCATGCAGAAAAATTAGTTTGTAAAAAAATTAAGAACCAAATTAAATATTCTTAAAAACTAAGTAATTGTTTGCTTAAAAAAATCAATTAAAAGACTTTTATTTAAATATAATATTATCGTCAAGCTTCTTTTAACTTTTTAATAAGAATATAATCAATTGTTTGTTTTAAAAATATTTAAATTGCAACACTATATGATTTGAAAAACATTTCCAATTTTAAGAAATCATTAGCCTCAAAGCAAAATTGAGCTTATAGTCATCTAATAAAAATTTGAAAAAATATTGGTGGACTTAAACTATCCTACCCCGTGGCCTTGCAAGACTAACCTGTTTAAGCTCGTGACCCTACAAAATTGACCATTTTAGGCTTGATTCCTTCTAGATGTTTTAAATCATAAGCCTAACCTTTTACTTAAATAGGTTGGCCTGACGAGCTCGGACCGACTTCCCAATTATAGCAGTTTTTTTTTTGCTCGAACCCAATTATAGCAGTTGGCTATATGATCAATCAAGGTTTTAGAGCCTACGGAGAGTCAATTCTAGTTAAGCTATTTCCATAATTCCATCTCTACATATTTAGTTTGCTTGTCGATATCAAAATTTCCATCTTTACAACCTCAATAAATATGACAAAGTATATCTCCGCGGCATAATTTAACTCAGGTAATTTATTAGAACTAATAAAAAATATAGTTTACTCGTTAAATTTGTTTTCAACGAATTTTTTTCCTTCCAATTTTACCTCTATTAAATGAAGTTTTGAAGAAGAGAGATAAATACATAAGGAGTCATATTTAAGTGTTAGTTGCATGGGTAAAATTGACAAATAAACATTAATTACTCATCAAATAAGTTATATTATGGACTAGATAATTCTTCTAAAAATGACTTATATAATAGCGTTAAAGGACAATTTTGCATCAAAAGTTGTCACCGATAGGTAATTTTGTCTTAGAAGTTATCACCGAGAGACAATTTTACCCTAAAAGTGTCAAAAAAAGAAGCAATTTTACCTAGTATATATTACAGTTTATTTTGACCGTCAGTTAACCAAATATATTAAGCTTTATAATCCATATGTTATTTACGTCTTTTTTGTTAAAGTGCAAATTTGCCTCGGAAGTTAATTTTTTTAAAGTTAGATTTAAAATTTTCAGGGCAAATTTACACTTTAACAAAAAGGAAGCGGATGATATGTGGAGTGTCAGTTAAGCATATTTCTTTAACTAATGGTTAAAATTAACTGTGATAATTGTGAAAATAAATTTCTCCCTTTTTTGACACTTTTAGGACAAAAATGCCCCTCAAAAAACTTTCAAAGTAAAAATGACCCTCGATAAAAAAAACTTTCAGGATAAAATTATCTATAAACCTTATTTTACAATCCAGAGATAATAACATCACTCCATATATATATAAACTATCCTCGAGAAAGAGCCCTCACTTTTAAATCAGTAAGTACAAATTATCTCTTCATCATCCCATCTAAACTTTGCCCACACCGTCTACTAACAGAGATTTGGACACAACTTCTCCCATCTTCCCTCTTCCATCTCCTACCTCATTTTCTTCAAAATTATTCGTTTTAGGTGAATTTGAGGGAAGGGGAACACTTTTTTTTAAAAAATAAAACATTTGGAAATATCTAGTACCCTAAATTAAATTTTAGCAACACTTTAAAATTATTTTTTTTCCAATAACATCTAAAAGGATATTTTTTACTAGCACCTAGTATCTAGAGAAATTTGAATCTCTAAAATATTTTTTTAATAGCACTTATTATCCATAAGCTAAGGAAAAATACTTCCAACTATTGGGGTGCTAATGTAGAAAAAAGTGTTCAAACCCCCCCCCCCTCCCAAAACGTCATAATTTTGGGGAAAATGAATGAGAGTAGGAAAATGATTGATGCCATATCTCAAAGATTTTATGTCAAAAATAATATATGACATGACAACCTTATAAATGATGAGTCAAATCCTTATTATTTATATCAACTTTTACTAATGAATTCTAATTAGTTCAAGTTTTTATGAGGCTTTTAAAAACTAGTTTTTTTTAATAAAAAAAAAGGTGTCAATATATATAATGTGTGTGGCTGTGTATTTGATATAAATTTTATAAAAAAAAATTGTATAGTTCCATATCTATTAAATACCATGGATAGTCTCAAACTTCATACAAAGCACAAGACTTTATTTTAAAAGAAAAAAAGAAAATAGGAGGAAAAATAAACAAAACACATCTGAATTAGTGATGTCACATTAATAATTAATAAGTGAATAGTAATAAATTAAATCATTAAAAAAATTGATTTTAAGTAACATATTGATGACAAGGCTGAAATTCTTGTTGTGTGTCATGATAATTAATTCCATTTAGATCTGTTGACTATTTGCAATAAGTAACATATTTATATATATGTGGCGAGGACTCTCTTTATTTTGCGTTAAAAGTTGGTGGGCATGTGATATCAACAAACAGAAATTAGGTGTGCAAACACAAGGGCTGTTTGGTTTAATCTTAAAAATATATATTTATAATTAACTATTTTAAGAGTTATTTAGAATAATTTCTCAAATGAATTTGACATATAATTTTTTATTCTGAATTCAATCACTTTAAAAAATTTAAAGAAACATCTTAAAATTTTTCAAGCCTTTCGCCCCAAGAAAATCTCAAACTACTGAGTTAATTACTTACTCCTCCATCATATTATTTTTTTATGCATTGTCTCCATTATTTTATTGTTTATGGATATTTTAGATTTTTTTATTTTTAGGCATAACTATTTTCTTATTTGAAACAATCATATTCAAAATACTGTAAAATATTAAATATGTGCAATTCTCCATGTACAAATTCAAATATTGTCATCCACTAATTTTAATCCTCTTCCATCTGGCTAATTCTCGTTTTAAATCTTCGAAACAGTTTCTCATAATATGATGAATCTGAATTCAAATCTCAATTACAAGAGCCTATTTTAAGGGATTGACTCCTATCCTCTTTTCTTTTTCATCATTTTCTCCATCTCAACTATTGCATTGAAATCTGAACAGTTAAGATTTTATTTTTTATAAAAATATTATTTTAATAATTTAATATTATTTTAATACTTTTATAAAAGATTAAATTTGAGTCGTTCAAATTTCAATCTAATGACTAAAATGAAGAAAAAAAAGAGAGAGCAAATTCCATATTTTAAATGTTTCTGTTGCACCTTAAATAAAATGGTCTCTAATGGAATAATCTTTATAATTATAGTATGGGTTTTTTTTTTATAAAAAAAAGTTTTGAAGGGGTTTGACATCAGTCCCCCACCAAGGTCAGGGTACAGCCCTGAGCTCTATGAGCACTTACTGAAGACTTACGAGATCGTCTACCAAAGGAGTCCCAGCAACGGCAAAGGGGATCGAACCTACGTCCCAATGGACTAATCCTGGATTCCTTACCATCTGTATCAACTCTCTTTGACAATTATAGTATGGGTTGTTTGAGAAATATAACGCCCAACCAACTTTTTTTTTTCACCTACCTAGTTTTAAATTTAATTTTGATTTTGATTTGTTTTTTTTTTTTTGGTTTTTCCCCTTAAATGAGACACTTTAATATTTTATATTCACCACGTGTTCCAGGCTATGTGCTGACAGTCAAATTAAAATATGTAGTAGATCCAAGCGAAGCTAAGTTGGCCATTTGCTTTTCTTGTTGGACACCTCATCATTTGTCTCATTTTCTTCTTGTCTCTCTCTCGTAACCAATATATTCCGACCCACTATATAAATATAGATTTTGTTAAAAAATTAATAAGTATTAAAATTATCTCCTATATTTAAGATTAAGATCAATTATTTAAATATATCTTATATTAAATACTAAAAGAATACATTTTTTTCAATTTATCTAAATTAAATTAGACTTTGAAGGAACATAAAAAGTTATATTTAATTTCTAATTATGTAAGAAAAATTAATAAACAAGCATTAAATATTTTTGTTAAGTGATTTATACTATACCTCAAGACATTTTTTAAAAGGGATATAGATTGGAAGAAGTATTGTACAGAATAAAAAGTCAATTATGGGATCTCAATGATAATAATCACGTGTTAGTTGCTTATTGGTCATGCCACGCACCATCATCTAAAATTAAATCAAATTAAATCGAAGTTTATGCAAATCAACACACAAAAGACTTCATTACAAAAAGGAAAATTGCACTTTTAACTTTTAAGTAAGACAAATGACTCCTTAAAATTTATTGAAATGTCCTAATTATTAAGAAGTTCTAAAGGACTTGAGAGTAAGAGATTTCAGTGGTAAAAAGACATACTTACTCTTACCCTTATTTAGTTGTCATTAATATCTACCTCACTTGTTAATTTATGCTCTTTTAATTTACTTTTCAATCAATTAAAATATAATATGGGTTTAATGTTACTGCTTTTACTGTGAAAATATTTTTTCTGTCACTTATATATAAGTGAGTGGACCCCATTATAAAGAAAAAAGAAAGAGAATATTAATGGGATCCACTCACTTATATGTAAGTGTGACAGAAAAAATATTTTTACAATAAAAACAAAAACATTAAACCCATATAATATATATTTTAATTATCTTTTCTTGATTTCATAGTATCTTGGGATTTGATATTTTTGTGGGACTTTATAGTAGTAATCTGTCTTTCTTAGGACTTGAGTGTAATTTTCCCAAAAAAAATTGAAGGATCTGGATTGCACCGATCACGTTGTACAGTTTAGTATATTATTGATTTTTTTTTAAAAAAAAAAACACGATGTTCTGTCTCATGCTCCGCGAGACAAAAAAGTAATAAAAAAATATGGATTTTTTTAATTTTTATTTTTCGTAAATCGAGAGGTTGTATTTTCAAAGGTTTAAAAATTTATAATATATAGTAACAATACTTCTTAAAGAGTATGAGTCTCTTTGAATTAGTATTTGATAAGTATATTTACAAAATTAAGATAAAACCTCTCTCATATAATTATGTTGTACATTGTAAATTATGTGAGAAAATCAGTTTCTACCACTAATCCAAATGGTTTCTATATAATTTAGTTAGTTTATTGGGAAAAATATAAGAAAATACCACTTGAAATTTAAAAATTCTAAATTAGTCTTGTTTCCCACAAAAGTTTGTAATTGATAACTTATTTTAATAGAAAATAACTTATTTAGGATTTTGAAGTTATTTTCTTCTTTCTTTTTCTTAGTTTATATACTTTATTAAAAGAATATTAAGCAACATTGGGCTGGACTAATGTTTAAGCCCAAATGTTAAAGGCCTTTGGTTTGGTAGGCCCAGCATTTTATAAGGACGTCTCTCGTGACCTTAAAGTTAATTTATATTCTTCAAAAAAAAAAGTTAATTTATATTGTATTTTTAATAAATTTAATTTAAATGATTGTACGGGAAGATATATTTTTCTTTTGGGGTTAGCCAAGATATCTTTTTTATGGGTGTTCTAGGCTTCAGGTAATTAAGCGGGGGGGGGGGGGGGGGGGGGGGGGGGGGGGTGGGGCGCGTTCTTGGCTTGGTGTATAGGTCAATGCGGGTTGAGCAACGGCGGTTAGGTGCCAAGGGCAGAATAGTCCACAAATGAATTTAAGTTGGGGCAAAAATGGAATACTAGAGTATTTGATATTTGAGCATATACTTTCAGCACTAATTCCGGCAATAAATAGATGGCTTAACCAGATATACCCATTTTGACGGCAGACTATTCTTTCAAAGTGAAGTGGTCCATGACAGCTTTGCCTTCAGACGATTTCTCAGAGACACATCTTGATATGTTCCACAAATATGAGAGTTGGCAAAGATGGGAAGGGATCAAGGATTAAGCCCTTGGGTTGTAGGTTCGATCTCCTTTACCGTCGCTGGAACTCCTTTGGTAGATGATCTCGTAAGTCCCCAGTAAGTGCTCATAGAGCTCGGGACCGTGCCCTGGCTTTAGTGAGGGACTGGTGTCTAACCCTCTAAAACTTTTATGTATATGTGTGTGTGTATTCCTGATCCCAAAGTTTCTTATCGTACAAATTTCAAGATGGGATTTTTGTCCCGGGACGCAAAACTTTGAACACCAGTACTCAAACTATTGGATTTAATAATTGAATTTTCTGAATTGATTGGTAGAAAACAAATTCTATATGTTTTTATCTATCTTTTATATAATTATTATTTTATAGGATAGAATTTAAATATTATTTCTAGTTTTTACTAGTTTATTTTATCTTACCCCTGCCTGGCCTAAGTTTAAAATAATAAAATATAACATCGTGAAGATACTGTTTTATGTATGTTTTTTTCCAGGGGGAAAAATCTTTTATGTATTTTAAATGCAAATTAATAGTTGCTCTATATTTTTCTTGACTTTTATATCAATATCATTTGCCTGCAGGAATAAAATAACTTCTAGTTCAGATTCTATATAAATGCCAAGCCCAAGGCCCATCTATTTACTCATATAAAGGAATGAAAACTGTAGTCTTTTTATATCATCCATGAAGGAATGAAATTAATATCAAAATTCAAAATAAAAAAATTACTTTCAATTACCAAAAATTAATTATAAGTGGAGTTTAGGCAAAGAGAAATGACAATTGAGTTAAAAACAAAAAAGGAAAATTAACCCCGTACCACTAAAGACTTTATAACCTAATGACATAAAAGCTCTTTTATAAGTGAAAGTCACGTTTATTGATTATACTTAGAGGGTGTTTATGATGTATATGGCTTTGTGTGTCCGCCTAAGCCTACAAAAAAATTATCCTGCTCGGCCCAAGAAAAAGCAGCCAAAAAAAAATTGGACACAATTGAGCTAGGCTTTTTTGCACGTAGGGCTAGATATCAGGCAGAGTATGCCGCCCTGCCTATTTGGCCCTGTTGGGTAGTATATATAGTATTATATATTTTTTATTTTCACTTGTTGGTTTTTGACTATTTGTTAAAATATATAGTTGTCTTTTTAATTTTAAGGCTCAAATTAATTTGATACTCAAGTAGTAGACTTATTTTGGAATATTCCAAAATGTAGAATTATAGATTTAATTTGAAGTTGGCAATATTATTTATTATGTATGATTGAAATTGTTTTTTCACATGAGGTGTGGCAGAGATATCGTCACTTAGACAAAGAAGGCTTGCCTTGCCTAGCCCAAAAAATGTTAAAGCTTTTATTAGACAGGGTCGGGCACTGGACTACATTTTAATGTCCAATGATCTTTTCGGCAATGCATCGAATAAGGGTCTCACCTTGTCTAGCCTTACTCATGGACAACCCCTAATTATACTTGTAATTTCAAATGCCTACCTCTTTAATTTGAAAAAAAAAAGTAATCGTTAGGTTCTTAATAATTTTTTTCTTTGGAGGTCCTTACATTGATGGGTTGATTTATGAGTGACGTCCTTGTTTAATTGGATCAATTTCTGTGCCTATTAAATATACAAAATATTAATTTTTGAAACATTTTTATTCCCTTTTACAAAATTTAAAACTGATGACAGTCACGTAAATGGACCGGCATTGGTAGAAGAAGATTCTCATTTAGTCGTGTGTGTGTGTGTGTGTGTGTGAAGAATTAGAATTTTCACAAATTGCTTGAGTCAAAGCAAGTCATGAATTGAAGTGATAATATAAAGGATGGTGTAATGAGTAGCAATTAGTAACATGAAGAATAAATAATACTTTCTATGGTTCTAATTATAAGATATATTTAACCGATTTTGGGGAGATTAAGGAAGGAGTTAAATTAGTTAATTTTACTCATTTTCCTAAAATACCCTTATATAAATTTTCAATGATATTAACATACCTCCCCAACCTAAAATCTTTTTTTCCATGCTTTCTAATTGAAATGATGGTTTTACTATATATACATATATGTGTATGTGTGTGGACACACATATGTATGTGTATGCACACACATATGTATGTATGTATGTGTCTACAACCATCACCCCCCAAACAAAAACACATATACACCTCCCATAGATACACACACATATTTACACACAAATACAAACCCCCACATCCCCTGACACACACACATGTATACACACATATACATGAATACACAAACACACACACACATATTTATATAATGCATGTGTATGCCTATATGTGTGTGTCTATGCATATATGTGTGTGTACACACAACCACACACACATATATTGGTAAATTAACGTTAACTCATTGATAAACAAATTAAAACCCAACAATTTAAGAGTTTTATCGACTGGACAATTCTATGCACCTAAATGCAATACTTACAAAAAACTAAATACACTTGAGAGAATAAAATATGGGTGTTTTAGGAAGAATTTGACAAAAATTTAAATTTTGTCCTATAATTAGGACCAAAACTAACTCTCAAATGTTATCCTATAATTAAGACTAAAGGAAGTATATGTGAGTATGAGATGAGCTAATTAAGGTCAATAAAACTCTTTAATGTTGAACAAAGAATGCATTATAATCTCTATGGTCACCCTCAGCCGTCCTAATTATTTATAAGAAGAATGACAGAAAAATATAACAGAAATTTTAAAATTTTGTTGGTACCAACACTAATGAGAATCTGAGATCAACAAAAACAATAAATCAATTGCTAGTTTTATCAGGAAATAACCGGGATTTTGAAATTTAAATGATATTTTCTTATGATTTTTCCTTCTTTCTAATCTGAATTTTAATTAGGAGAAAATCCCATTTAAATTTAGATTTAGGTCTGAGATACCTAAATTTGGATTTACGTCTGCACTTTTAACAAGTACCTAATCAGGCTAAGATGCCTTATTAAGAATTTCTGAATTTGTTGATTTTACCCATATACCCTTATACTAATTTCGAATGCTTGAAGCTAGGCTTTAGCAAAATCAATTTCTCGAATGCTTTTGGCTTGGATTTCCCAAAATCTGTAGATGCACATTTTGGTTATTCATTCTTTCTTTTTTTTTTTTTTGTTGTTGTTGCAAGGAACAAAAAATAAATCACTTTAATTATTCGAAAACTTTTATCCCCACCCATCCTCAAGAATCATAGAAGTAACAAGAACAAAGCAAGAGACCAACAAAACCAAATCTAAATGACGCCCAATATTACCAAAGTTTACTGGGAAATACCTAACCGTTTTGAGAAGATCTCAAATTCGGAGTAATTAATGTTAGAAATCATGGTGTGGTGACGTGTCTTTCTTGTAGCCTTCATTGATTGAATTTTATTGATTGAATCATTTCATATAAAGCTAAATTCTCCTTTGTGTGAGTTTCTCTCCCTCTCCTATGTGAGAGCATCTTCCTCCACAGTGTTCTGTGAAATATCCCCACTACTTTGGGATAGCCCTTTTCCTAGTTTCTAATCCTTCTTCACCTCACTCTCGGCCTCCCCTTCCCTTTCTTCTAAGTGTTTTGATTCTCGAGTCCTTTTCTCGATACTACCAATATTATCGATGTTTCTAAGGAACAATATGGAGAAAATTCAGGAAGCAATGGCACCAAAAAATCAAAAGCCGTCCATCTAAATCTAGGAGCTTCAACCAAACCACAGAAGGGACGAGCTCTGGTAGGACGCCTGGAGACTGATAAAAATCTGAACAAAGGCGTGGTTATATCGATGATAAAAAAAGGCTGGGGCCTCGACAAAGGTATGGAAATACATGATATGCCTGACAAAAACACTTTCCTATTTCGGTTTGTTAAACAGGAAGACCATATGCGCGTGCTGAGAGGACGTCCCTAGTTGATACAAGGTTTTCCTGCTAAACTTACAACACTGGGATGACTATATGATCTTTCAGGAAGTCAACTTCGACTGGTGCCCTTTTTGGATCTAGTTCCATGGTCTCCCTCATGTAGCTTTTGATAATGCAAATGCCGTCATACTGGGTAATGCAGTGGGAAGAACGGTGCTCTATGAATCCCCGGTGATGCAGAACAAGCTCACGAGAACTTTCATCAGAACTAGAGTTATCGTGAATATTCACGAACCACTCATCAATGGCCTCTGGATTCCGAGAACTCACCGAGAACCGATTTGGGTGACTGTGAGGTACGAGCGCCTACAAAACTACTGCTACGATTGTGGTCGCATTGGACATGAATCACGAAACTGTAAATTCCAATATGAAAACAATGAGGACGAGGAGCCAGAAGGAAGATATGGAAATATGTTGGGTACCCCTCAACGTGTCAATGTCAGAAAAATCAAAGGCTCCATTCGTGGCAAAAAACACTATCCCACACGTGTGGCTGACAATGCTGGGTCCCATTCCTCCATTATGCCTCACCAATCACCCCCCTTGGACCCTTCTGTTACAGAAAATAAAAATAAAAATATTTCTCAATTGGATCCTGAGTTGCCAAGAACCATCGATGGCTATCACCAAGCAGCCATCGGTTCACCATGAGTCGTATATCTTGGAACTGTCAGGGGTTAGGGGTTCCCCTGATAGTCAAATTTCTGAAGGAGACCTGCAATACACAAAAACCCCATATTGTCTTCCTTATGGAGACCAAGAAGAAGAGGTTATATGTTAGCAAAATCAGGAGAAGATGTGGTTTTGATGAAGAATGGATTGTTGATCCCAATGGAATTAGCGGAGGCCTTGCACTATTTTAGGATAACACCATTATTGTGAACATACTTTCATCATCAAGCAATATTATACATGTCTCTGTTCACAGTTCATCAACAAATTTCCCTCAATACATCTCTTTTGTCTACGGCCCCCCTACTGAGAGTGATAGGCTTATGGTGTACGAAAATATCACATTGATTGCTCAAGGCATGACAGAGAGCTGGATTTGCGTAAGCGATTTTAATGACACCACAACTCGCCAGGAAAAGCAAGGAGGGAACCCAAGGGCTATCCGGAAAATTCTCAATTTCCAGAAATTCATCTCTGACTGTTCCCTTATAGATTTGGGGTTTAATGGCTCGTGGTTTACATGGTGCAATCAGAGACATGATGAAGCTACTATCAAAGAGAGAATTGACAGGGCTATGGGAAATGACTCTTTTTGCTATAACTTCCCCTTTGCACAAGTATTCCATATTGACCCTTTGGGCTCAGATCACCATCTCATGTTTGTTAATTTTAATCATACTTCTTCTAATAAAATAAAACCATTCAGGTTTGAGGATTATTGGACTGCTCATAATGATTTCCTGCAGGTAGTGCATAATAGTTGGGTCAAAAACAATTTTCAAGAAATTAATTCTATTTTCTATTTTGTCCAATCTTTAAATAATTGTAGAAAACACCTTATAAAATGGAGCAAACAATCTTTCCCTAACCGGAGAAAAAAATTGAATTTTTAACATCATGTCTAGCTTCTATAAGACAGGCATACCAAAGCATGGAGAAGAAACGGGAAGAAGTTGAGCTGCTTAGACAAATTGAAGAAATGATGGATCAGGAAGAAAATTATTGGAGACAACGATCTCGCATTGCATGGCTCCAATCAGGGGACAAAAATTCAAAAATTTTCCATCTCTCCACCCTTATTAGAAGAAGGGGAAATGCAATCTTAAGCATTAAGGATGAAAATGGCGTGTGGACCCATGACAAATGTAACATAAATAACCTATTCACATCCTTTTTCACTAATCTATTTTCTCCTTCAGGTCCTCGATCATTATTAGATGTTGCAAATTTAGTGGAATCCAAAATCGATGGAACTACCAATGACCTCCTACTTCGGCCTATCTCAAGAGAAGAGGTTCGTTTAGTCACTTTTGAATTAGGAGGCTCTAAGGCACCAAGCCCGGATGGATTTTCAGGTAAATTTTATCAATTTTCTTGGGAGGAGGTAGGTGACACAATTTTCAAAATGGTTAAAGATTTTTTTGAGCATGATCTACCTCTGGACGACATAAATGGTACTAATATTACACTTATCCCCAAAGTAGATAAGCCGGAATCTGTGTCCCATTTTAGACCCATCGGTCTATGTAACTTCTCCTACAAGATCATCTCAAAGGTATTGGCCAATCGTATGAAATGCTGCTTGGATAAATGTATCTCTCCTAACTAGGGTGCTTTTGTACCTGGGCGCTTAATCCATGATAATATAATCATAGCCCATGAGGTGTTCCATTATTTAAGACGAAAGAAAACAGGTAACAAATATGAATTTGCCCTGAAAATGGACATGAGTAAGGCCTATGATAGGGTGGAGTGGGATTTCCTCAAAAATGTCCTCTTAAATTTTGGTTTTTCCCCAAGATGGGTTAATCTTGTTATGAAGTGTGTGGAATCAGTTCACTTAAATTTATGTATTGCAGGAGAAAAAATAGCTTCAATTACTCCAGGTAGAGGCCTTCGCCAAGGGGACCCATTATCTCCATATTTATTTATTTTCTCCCTGGAAGCTTGTAATATCCCAATTTTCATAATACATGTAAATATTAAATTTTGATAAATGACACCTATTGCAATAGGTGAATATGTGGTCTCAGAACAAGTGAAATAATTATCTTATTTTCTGAAGGTAATTTCTTATGAAATTAGAGTAAATGAAGAGCTAAAATCCCTAAGTGAATTTATGGGTCATAAAATACCCTAAGAATGTTATGATAAATCCTAAGAGGCAACTAAATATTTATTGAAATAGAGAGTATGTTGTCTCTAAAGTTTTAATTAATTTATTATTATTTTTAGGAATTACACCATTTTAACAACTTAAAATCATCAGAGGATGATAAAATCAATTAGAGGAAATTAGTAACAATTATTGGGCAAGTGAAATTGCAATAATTGAGGTACTCTATTAATTTTTGAAATTAGTTAATGATTAAGTTTTTAAGGTCATAATTTAAGACCAAATGATATTGATTAGCATACAAGGAGTTGTAATTATCAAAATTGAATTAGAAACTTTGTCAATTTTGGTAGTTAAGCCTAGTAACCCCTAAAACATGATGTTAGAAATTAAAATTGGGATTTAAAATAAATATTCCTAATTTATTTCTATGGAACGAAAATTCTTGTTTAATGTTAAATAAATGGAAGAATTAAATTATATTAACCATGAATCCAAAATCTAAGTGAACCAATGAGGGATTTTCCTTCTTAAATATGTGAAAACATTAAAACATAAAATTGGTAATGAAAAGATTAATGGGGGACGTTTTTCTTGCTTGGGCATCAAGAGTAGATAATTGTTTTTAATACATAATTAGAGTTCTAGAAGAGAAGACTTTTGAGGCATAAATTGAATGGATTGGAAGAGGATAAGGGAAGAGTAATTAAAACATGAAAATCAATAATTGAAATTAAGGGGAAGGGGGACGGAATTTTAGAAGGAAAAAGAAGAAGAAAAAGATGATTATAAATAATAAGTCAAAGGTGTGTAATAGAAGATTAGTGAAACTTGGGAGCCAAGTTGTATGTCTTTGGGAACAAGAAATGGTTTATTCAAAAGAAATTAAATGAGAACCTATAGAAATTAAATCATAACTTGAAATATGGGAACTAAGTATTGAAAATAAATACATATTTGGAATTAGGGAATTATGAGCTTCAACTTGGCTATTCCCAAAGTCATTTTCGGTTACGTATGAGATTTATACCTAAGTATTTTGGGAATTAAAAATCACCATAAATCTAATCATAAAATTAGGTTTCCAAAAGTGAAATTAGATTTTGAATTTAAACACCAACTTACACCTAACTAAATTAGCATTTGGGAATAATTTGAGATTAAATGGGTTGTCTTGGGGGCAAAGCAAAAGACCTTCTTGAAGAAGGAAGAGGGGAGGACGAAAATGGGAAGGTGTAGGGCTAGGATTTATGCTTCCTCACCAAGCAAAACTCAAGGGCCAAGATCAAATTGAATTTCTTGGTGGCTACTCCTTGATTTGGCTATAAATAGAGACCCTCTCTTCACAATTTCCTCACCACTTCCTCAAGCTAGGAACCCAAAATATAGAGAGTAAGGGAGAGTGTGGAAGAGCTTCAAGAAACAAGAAGCAAGGTTCTTCAAGAGGTAAGAGAATTTTTAGTTGTAGTTTAAGTTCATAGTTTATGAGATAGAAATGCTAGAAATGTTGTTTTGATCTTCAATCTTCCAAATATAGTTTTATTTTCATGTTTTTATGCTTTCCAATAGCTTTATTTCGAAAAATTGATGAAGAAGAAGTTATATCAAAATTTTTGGAAGATTATGATCAAAATAGCGAAGCTCTGGCGAAATCTCCTCAAACAGTGATTTCTGGAGTCAGGGGTAAAAACGTCAGTATTTTATGATGAAGATGATGTTCTAAAATTCTGAGAAAATTCATGGTGAAAGTAGATGTCTAGGGCTTTTCAAATCTATAAAGAGTGTATCATTTGAAGTTCTGTGCAAAAAGATAAAAATCTCAGAAGTTAGGCTATGATTTCTGTGCGAAAATCTGGACAGCGTTTTGAAAACTGGAAACTGGGAAAATTCCGTGAAATCTGGGTAAATCCCAGTATTTTTCCTCAAAATTATATTTCTCAAGGATTCCGGAACATTTTACGGATCCTTATTTTGATTTTTCTAGAATTAGTTATGATTTTTCAAAGTTACCGAAAAATCTGCCCAGGAAATGCTGCACTACGTTTTTAAGAAATGTAAGGGCGAAATTGTAATTATGAAGCTACCAAGGGTAGAAGGGTAAATAGAGGTGAAAATATCTCTTAGGATATTATTCTAAGAAATATGGTGATATGTTAGGATATCCGGGAAGTCCAGGATTGGATTCAAAGGTCGGTCATTTGACAATTATGCGGTAAAAGGTACGGACGCGTATTGTAACCTTAACTCTTATGCTTATGGTTTGGTTATATATGATTGTTGTTTTCACATGATAATACTCTGTTTTGAAATTTACTCATGAGAGTTGAATTGTATACGTTATAGTCTTGATAACACCGTTAAGTTTTCCTAGCGCTGAGGACACGATGGGCCGTTGTGGCACTGGTTATGTGCAGACTGGGGTAACATACATATTGCAGTGGCTGTGTTTTGTTATTGCCTTACATGTGGATATATGTTTTGAAACTGTGATTATGTTGTATATCTGTGATAACTATCATATACTGTTTACATAAGCATGAGGTTAACCGTTACCTGAGGTCCAATGGACATTAGACCTCAGACTAAATGAACAGTACAGGAAAGAAACCGGAATAAAGAAGGTACCGGCAGATAGAGCCGTAAAGAGGCAGCGGTCAAAGGCAAAGGTTGGTAGCGGTAGAAGTTATAAGAACTTAGCTTATGACCCGAATTTAACAAAGTTACCATGAACAGTTTGGTGTCTAAGGCTGGGTTAATCTATCCGGGAAGCCAAACAGTCGCCGTATAAGTCGGTGAGGCCCCCATGATAGACCCCTACCTGGCCAATCTGTTTGAATAACTGATGTTGGATTCTTAAGCCATAGGTCTAGTACAAGGCTTTCTTTATCAGAGACGTGTATTCAAACTTTGTGAACTGTATCATATGAATATTCCTTCGGGATATTTAATATATCAGCTTATGTCGGGCATCATCATATGTCTGGGCATTTTTTTATCAGATACTCGTTGTCCGGATCTTAGCGCACGCTATCAATTTCTGCAGTACTCTAAGCTGTAGCATCTCAAACTCTGTTGTTTTTCTTAAAACTAAGTGTCGACCGACACGATTTTTGAACCTGGAATTTGGGATGTTACAAAGCTCTCTCATGCATGATTAATAAATCAATGTCACAGGGACGTTTGACAGGGATAAAATTAGGTAATTTCTGCCCAATCTTATCTCATATATTTCTTTGCAGATGATGCCTTGTTTTTCATGAATGTAGGAGTCCAGAATTGTCAAGCACCGGCTAATATCATTCAAAATTATTGCTTAGCATCTGGACAACTAGCTAATTTGGAAAAATCAAGCATAGTATTCTCAGCCAACACCCCTGCAACACTAAGAAACACTATTTGCAACATTCTTGGCATTAGAGAGAGCTTCGATTAAGGCAAATACATGGGCATCCCAAGTGTTTGGGGAAAAACCAAACATCAGGCACTAGCATATGTTCGTGAAAAGGTTAGCAAAAAGGTCCTGGGATGGAGCGGCAAACACCTATCTTTTGCAAGGCATGAAATCATGATTAAAACTGTTATCAATGCCATTCCAGTCTTTCCTATGTCATGCTTCAAATTCCTGGTCAAGACATGCAAAGAACTCCATAGAATGGTGGCCAATTTCTGGTGGGGAGGACAAAATAGAGTTCATTGGGTTGCATGGAACAAACTCACCCAACCCAAAACTGATGGAGGAATGGGTTTCAGAGAGTTCACTAAATTCAACAATGCCCTTCTAGCAAAGACAGCCTGGCGCTTATCTCAAAATCCCAATGACTTGTGGGTTAAAGTCCTTAAAGGACTCTACTTCCCTAATGGCAACTTCCTAGAAGCAACAAAAGGCCATAGAGCATCTTGGTGTTGGGCCAGCATATTAGAAGGTCGGGACTTGATCAAAGAAGATCTACGTTGGCATATTGGCAATGGAAGATCAGTTCGGATCTGGAAAGACAAGTGGATCCCTAGTCTACCTGATTGTACACTACCAACGGACAATGAGGATCTAAAGAGTTCTAATCTAATGGTGGCCTCCCTCTTATATGAAAATGTGAGCACATGGGACCTGCACCCCATCAGCAATGATATAAACGAGCAATCATGAGAAGCAATCCTGTCCATCCCACTGCCACGAGTGCCAACTGAAGACAAACCGATGTGGTCCCAATCCTTCAACGATGCATATAGCGTCAAACTGGGATATCATCTCCTGAAGCCACAGATTGAAGTCGACATCCTGAAAGCTGGGACCTCAAGTTTTCTCACCAAGGATATTTGGAAGGACACAGGGAAAATAAGGGTGATACCAAACGTCATCAATTTTATTTGGAGAATCCTTTCTAATGCAGTAGCCACAAATGAGGCGCTAGTTACTAGGAAAAGAGGCAGCTCAGTAAAATGCCCTGTATGTCAAGCTGATCATGAAACAGTAGAGCACCTCTTCTTCCACTGTAGTTGGGTGCAGTATGTCTAGTTTGGGTGCAGTTTGACCCTTAAATTTGAACTCAACAATATTCGAAGCTTCAAAGGTTGGTGGATTGAGATCATGAGCCCCACCAGTCCCTACACCAACCAGGATAAAAGCTCACATCTGCCAGTTGCTTTGGCACATATGGAAAGGCCAGAATGCACAAACCTTCAACGAAAGTATTCCCGACCCAGCTGCCACCATTGAGCAAGCTTCCAGATCCTTAGAGGAGCACTGGAAACTATGCAGCTCCATAAACATCACGGACCACAACAGCAAAGCATCAAAGATGGCCGCTACCTGGACCCCTCCACCTGAAAATAAATGTTGATGGTGCTTTCCATAATTCTGAAACGCATGCTACCCTTGGAGTCATCTATCAAGATCATATAGGAGCCATGAAGTGGGCCTTTGTTGACAAACTTAAATTCATCTCGACATTCATGATGGAGGCACTGGCAATGAAGAAAGCCCTAATGCTAGCTCAAGACCTGGGGAACAAGAATATTATCTTTGAAACTGATTGCCAAATCTTTAAAAGTTGTCTGACAGGTCATTAGCCGGAGCTTGGAGAATGGCAAGCTAGAGCAATCCTAGAAGATATCCTCAGCATGCTCCAGTCTGAATCTAGTTTCTCGGTTAACTTCACTCCCCAGCAGGGGAATAAAGCAGCAGACTTCCTTGCTGCATCCACTTTTAAGGAGGTGTGTCCACTTGGATGGGTAGAATTACCCTTACCTTCTTTGTTTTCCATTTTGGATGAAGACGCTCGGAGCACCAGGGACCAGTCATATAGGACCTCAGCTTCACCCAGACAAGAAGATCCTGGTTGATCATTTACTTATCAGCATAAGTAGTCTCCCGTCCTATCTAGTGTTTTAATGTTTCCTTTGTTGTTGATCATTTACTTATCAACATAAGTAGTCTCCCGTCCTATCTAGTGTTTTAATGTTTCCTTTGCTTCCCGGTTTTTTTGTAGCTTTCCTACTGGCATGCGGTGCTTCGTCTCATGTACTACTCGCATTTTCATATAAATAAACTACTAGAATTTGAACAAAAAAAAAATCATTTCATATAATCTTGTGGCACTAACAAACACTAGGGTTAAAGAGAAATTGCCGAAACTTACCCTTTGATTATCTTCATTGGCTGATAACATTATTTCTTCTCTTCTCTGGTTATGTGCTCAAAAGTCATAATTCACCTTACCCTTTCTTTCTTAGATGATTACTGTGCTCAATCATTATTTTAATTAGGAGGATATTATAGTCTTTTAACAATATTAAAAAAATCAATAATACTATATGTTGACCTTATTAGGGATTTGTTAAAAGTGTTGGCATGAATATGGATTTAAATGAGATTTTCTCTTTGATTAATTTATTAATCCTATTCCTTACCTAATTAAACTCAACCCTACCCCGTGCTTCACTACTAACTCTCTATTTTTTATATTTGTGGATCTCTCTCTCTCTCTCTCTTCTTTTTTTATTTTGTATTTTTATTTTTATGGATGTGCAAATTTAGCAATGAATAATTTCACTATAAGCACCCATAAGAATTGACTATTTTTGGGTGCAAAAGTAAACATAAACAATTTATTTATAAGTAGATATAACAACATCATTAATGAGACTTAACTTTATTTACTTTTTGCACTATAGGTCCTACTTTGTAGAGCCAACAAATGGGGTTGAGCCAGTCGGGCGGGCCCTACAAGCTCTTTTAATGCATGTGTTAATGATATAAAAGAAGAAATTCATGATATTTTTATTTATGAAATAGAGTCTACTACTTAAATTGAAGCACAATTAAATGTTTTTAAAATTGATGATAGTGACAAAGAAGATGACAATGATAGTCATCGTACTAATGTTATTTAGTGATATGCTTCTTATATTTTATGTGGTTGTTTATGAACAATAATTTGCTTTTAATTATGAATTAGTAAATATAATTATTTGTTAGATGATTCGTGTTGTTTGGATATTAATATTGATAATATTTATTTGATAAATTAGAACTTTAATTGTTGTAATTTACTAATTATTTCTTTGAAAAAAAAGAAGAAAAATAGTTAAAATTTGAAATGGTAAGTTTCGGGCCCTAGAGGGCCGGCCCTGGCATTGGTGCTCTCAGACCGGGCTTAAAAAAACAGATGTTTTTCTTATTTCAGGCCCTGTAGGATCGGCCCTGTTAGGCCCTAGCTCTTTAGGGGCCGGCTTTGATTCCCAACTCTACTACCTATTTTCTCTCTTATTATTTTAATATTTTTTAATGGAGAAATATCACTTAGAGCTATGAAAACAATTTCATTTCCGTTAAAGCTCAAAAGATTCTGAAATTTCATTGCATTATTTTAGGTCAAAATTAAATTAAGTTTTGTCAGTAAAAAGATAATAATAACATAGTTTTATTTTTTTCATAATAGCATGGACTAATGTGTAAATTTACCTTGAAAGTGTTAAAATGAAATAATGTTGTGTCATACCATTGAAAAGTTAACGGTTAAAGTCAAATTTTTAATATCCAAAGTTAGTTTTTTAATAATATAAGGTAACATTGCTACATTTTGAAATTTCTTGTGTGAGATTGAACCTAAAAAAACTTACGAAAAAATTTTTACACATTAACTCTAAAAGCATTTATAAGACAAATATGAACACTTTTAAGATAAATAAAAGACTTTTAGAAGACAAATGTGTGAATGGTCAGGGAGTTAAAAAGTTTTGGTCAATCACATATTTGTCTTGTAAATACCTATATTTGACTTGTAAATTTTTTTTAACTTTTTGTATTTTTTTAAATCCTTTGATTTATCTTGTAAATACATTCATTTGAATGGCAAAAATGTTCTTGTTAACTTCTTAGTTTTGTTTGAATCCCTTTATTTATCTTATAAATATCTTTATTTGTCTTAAAAATGACTATATTTGTTTTGTAAATGCTTTTATAAAAAAAATAAAGTAAGGGAATTATTATATTTTCACGGAAAAATTTAATTTATTTTAATTTTGACCCAAGAGAGTGCCGTGAAATTTCAGAATTTTTTTAGAGTTAACTGAAATAAAATCATTTAAATTTTGTTTACCGTCTAAGTTATATTTTCACATTAAAAATATTAAAATAATAAGGAAAAAAAAGTTGGTGGGACCCACAGTGCAACCAAAAATTTTTTTAAAACAAAAATAATTTCTTTGAAAAAAATTAAAAAAGATGGAATAAGCCATTTTTCATCCGTTAGAGCCAATTTGATTTGATTGCATTTGTTACCCCTAAGCCCTAATCAAGGAATTAAGGAGACCTAAGAGCAATTGAATCTTCTTGCGCTCTCTCTTCACATCCTCCATCTCTTCTTTGTTCTCGTGCACTAGATTAGACTATCGTAATCCATTCTTTGTGTGAGCTCTAAATATTCGACCCGACCCGGTACACCGACATAAAATATTTATTCGAATCATAATAATGTTCATATATAGATTTTTTGGGTACAATAATAATGTTCAAATAATTTATGCACGTGTCTTACTGTCTTGTTATATTAAAACCAACTGAATTCACTAAACCGACTCCGAGTACCAAGCTGACTCCTCAATTTCTCTCAACAGAACTGTATTCTAAACTTTTTTTGAAATTTCATATTTCAATCTTTGACAGTAAATCACTCTCACACACACACATCAACACACGGATTAAAATGGGAATTATTTTTTTATTCGCCTATATTATTATTATTATTATTATTATTATATTGCTGTGTTTGTGAGCTGGGTTCACGTAATTGGCGCTGACTAAAAAGGTTTGTAATTAAAACTGATGAAGATTCTCTAATCAGTCCCAGAAAAAGATTGAAGTAAAATTCTTTTGAAAGCAAGGCATCACTCACATGCACCAAACAAAATAAAGGCACTATCGCTATCACAATCACCAAAATACCCCTCACACCTATTCCTCTTTTATTAATTGCATTATTATTTACTTATTTTGCTCTCTGTAGACGTTATTATCTTATTATTTCACCTGTTCTAAATGTACTAGTAGTAGTTAGTGATTTTGATTTTAAATGTAATAACTTCCAATTCACTTTATCTCTCATTTTTTGTAATTTTTCCACAAACTATACATATTATATATACTCAGTCAATAATAGTAGCAATTAAATTTAAATAATTACACGGTATTTGTATTTTAAAGAGATCATGTCAAAATTTATTACAAATAACTAATTTACCCAAAACTCAATGTGTGTTATATCATTAAAAAATTTAGAACCAAAAAAGTTATATCATTAAAAATGAAAATGGGTAAAGTAACATCCATCTAGCACCTAATGTCATTTTCCAATGGGAAAATCCATCTTAAGGCCCTTATAAGAGAAAAAAAATTCAAAAAAGGCCTCAAGATTCTGAAAATATCAGAAAAGACTCAGGACTTTTCTGGTATAAATTCATTAAAACTTTATTTGTTAATGAGACTAATATAGTTGTTAATGAGACTGATATAGTTGTTAACGTTTTAATGAATTTATACCAGAAAATGTCTTGAGGCCTTTTTGGTATCTTCAGAATCTTGAGGCATTTTTTGAATTTTTTTCTCTTACAAGATCCCCAAGATGAATTTTCCTTTTCCAACTGTATCCAGCACCTTAGTTTTTGGTGCATAAGACATATTTAACCTTGATGTTAATTTTTAGTTATATTTGATATTCTAATCTTAGTTATAGCTTAAGATGTGTGAGATCTACTAGATAAATAATCCCTCAAGTTCTAATTATAAGATCATTTTTATAATGTAATTTGCATTATAAAATTGGTCTTATAATTAAAAGAGGATAGTATATGATATTAATGGATGTACTATAAATAATATTAAGATTAGAATTGGGGATAGCACTGAAAAATAACATCTGAGGCACAGTGTTTTTGCTAATCTTTAAAGCATTAGGTTGGCAGTACACTTTATCAGATAACCGACACTGTATCACAAATCTGTCAGATTCTTCGATAACAATACGTCCCTAGCCACTTCGTTCTTTCCAAGGCCAGATGTTATCCTTTCACAATAAAAGCCATTAACAATAGTCTCATCTCAAAATTAATGGACTTTTGTCCTTGATTTTCTCCAATTCGCTTCTTCCATAAAAGAAAAATCAATCATGAACGCCCAAAAAAAAAGATATTTGGTTCACTGCTATATCTCAAAATATGACAATGGGTACAATGCAGATAAAAGAAAACTCAGGTGTTAGCTACAAATTCAACATCTAAAGTCTATATAGAGAGTATAAACTTAGCAGACAGCTGTGATTGTTGTTCTTGTTGTAACAGCTTAATTAAAAGCTTTGGATCTAAACAAAGAAATAAAGGGAAAAAAAAAAGGAACTTGCTTTACTGAATTGCGTGAAGAATTAAGCTCAGGATCTAAAGATTTATGCATCAGAAACCACACTGAGTTCATCTTCTGCTGCTGCTGCTAATGGAGCTGGCAAGTTGAGATCTATGAAGCTTTCTTTGATTATTAATGTTGCAGAATGGTTCATGGTTGATGATGAAGATTGAACCAAATGAGATCTCTTGTGCCCACCAAGTGCTTGACCCGACCCGAACACCTTATAACAAAACGGGCATTCGAAAATCGGATTGGTGTTGGTGTTGTTGTTGCCGGCGTTTCTAGCTTCTTCTTCATCGCCAAAACAAACGTTTCTATGACTCCCTAATGCTCGAAACGATCGAAATGTTTTTCTGCATTTCTCACACTGATGCTTCCCTCGAATTCCTTTCTTCACCTTGATCTCCTCAAATCGCTTCAATTTCTCGTCTCCTCCGCGATCTTCTTCTTCTGCTGCTTCTTTCTTTACAGCGATTCTCTTCCATTTGTCTCTGGAGAGCATAATGAGACACATAGCAACATCTTCTTCAGTGCTGGTTTCAGAAACAGAGCTCGCCGGTGGTGATTCGGAGAGACTCGGTTTAGGCTTCTTGGGTGGTGTTAATCTCTGAGTTCTGGCTCGCTTGGATCGAAGGCGAGTTGGGTTCTTTGACTCGGTCTCGCTTTCTCGGTCCTGAACAATAACAGAGCCGGTGGTATCAACGACGGAGAATTCAGGATCTGCAAGCTTGAAACTTTTCTTGGGATTTTCCCTGAGAGTATAAATCAGAGCTTTCTCGTCGGAATCTTGTGAGGAAGAAGATGAGAATGAAGGTGACGGCGGCGATGGTGGTGGTGGTGGTGGTGGTAATTGAGGCTTGGGTGGAAGAGGGAGGGTGGCGAAATGGGCCTTCATGTGGCCGCCGAGTGATCTGCCATGAGCAAAGGTTCTGGAACAGAGCTTGCATTTGTGCTTCTCCGCCATTAACACAGAGAAAGAGAAAGATGGAAGCTTGAAGCGTTTGGTCTCTCAGCTCACACCAACTTGATTTGGAGATTTGAGAACTTAAAAGGAGTAGGTGACAAGCATTCCTCCACCAAAGAGACTCAAAGCACACAACTCCCAACCCTGTAATTACATGATTTTCTTATTTTATATATACATTTTTTTCATTAAAAAAAAAATCTTCCATATAATACAAAGTCAAGGTACAAATTTACTTCAAAAATTTTCGTTCAGGAACAATATTATCTTCCACAGTTTAAAAAAGTTAATAAACAGTGTTATCTTAATAGTATAAGACAAAACCGTTATGTGTTAAAACTTTCAGGATAAATATTAAACTTAAAAATTATTTTGGGACAACATTGCTATTTAGAAAAAAAAAAAAAATCAGAATAAATTTACCCATTAACTCCTGTATGTGTGTAAATATGTAGTTTACCCAAAAAAAAAAAAAAAGTGTGCGCTAATATGCATAGGAAACTTAACTGTCTCTGACCAATTTCGTGGTACATGTACATACGGTTTAATGAATGTGTTTCATTTGAGGGGAGGGTGAGGAAAGAATGGAATTGACTAAATTGTCATTAATGAAGGAAATATTTTTTTTTTATTGAAAGTATATTTTAAGAATATTAAACAGTTTTCATAGGCTTTTTTTGTAAAGAAGGAGGTAAAAGTTTTATCTCTTCTCTCCCCCTCCCTCAAACCAAACATTGTATTAGGGTTTTTTTTTGTGATTTCATTTTTCCCTAATTTAATTATGAAGCCATCAAGACTGGGGGGGAAAATATAATAGTATGCATATACGTTTTGTGCACAGCCTTGATATGTCCCCTTTCTTTATGTCGCCACTAAGTTTAATCTTATTGAAAAAGAAAAAAAAAAATTGCTTAACTTGTTTGGTTGAAGGAGAAAGAAGAGAAAGGGAGAGAAAATTGTGATGGGTTTTTATTTATTTAAATTATAATGACTTTTTGATTTAAAAGATTTTCACCCTATTATTTCTATAATTTCTTAAAACTGAAATTATTACCAGACAAGCAACTTTGCATCATTACGTATCTAAATTGAATATATTTTGTAGGGTAGGAAATGTGAATTGTGAGTTACTTGTATAAATGGTCACGCTGGGGAAATAGGCGATGCTAACAGCTAACATGCAAAACTTGCCCAGTTTATATGTCCTTTTTTCAGTTTCTGCTTTCTGCCACATCTGTTCCTCCTCATTCTGTTTTGTTTTTTACCCCATTTGGTTACATTCTTTTTTTTAAATATATTTGGTTTTTTTTTTCTGGGGACAATTCAATCAGGCCTTATTTGATTTTTTTTTTTAAAAAAAAAATTATGTTCTTATTTCGTAAAGCGGTTTTATCATTTATGAGGCTTTTTTTTTTTCTGTTTTTGGCATTTATGAGGTTATTTTTCTGAAAAAGGCTTGAGAACAAAATCTGTTTGTACATATGATTGTTCTTTTTTTTTTTTTTTTTTTTTTTTTAAAGAAGGTGAGATTTGAACTCAACTTGTGCATTTAAGATCTAGTTAGTCCACCTTAGATAATTGTTCTAAGGGGGGAAAACATATTTTAAAATAAAAAATACAAAAACATATTTGAAACAATTGTTTTTAAAATCAATTTAGTGAAAAATAATTGTTGGATTTACTTATTTTATTAGTTACTTGACATCTTATTATATTGACTTTAGAGTCAACATTAGCTAAGAGTGTGATCGATTTTCCTTCACATTTTTATTCTCACAATACAATTTTTATGGATAGTTTGGTCATTTGCACCAAATATTAAAATTCCAAATTGTGTGTGTCTCCTTTTATATATTAGCAGGACCTTTTTAAAATTTCAAAATTCAAGTGGTATTTTTCTCTAAGTTTTTTCCTTAGATTTATCTACTCAAGATGTGATGAAATGAGAGTGGAATGGGAACAATTTTTCCTGCCCAAAATCATTTTATATGGGAAAAAATATAATTTATTACTTTCCTAAATTTTTAATTATGTACATATAAAACTAACTAACAATTTAATAATAGAGAGTTATTTCCCCATATATAAAAATTCAGAGAGTTTATTAAAAGGTTTTAAAGATCGTAAAGAATATTATATGGTCAAATTATAGAATCTTGATGATTATTTAATATTTATTAGAGAGGCTATTTGTTATGGCAATATTTTTTTTTTTAAGAAATACTCCTCATGTCCTAAATGTATAGAATATTTAAAGAGTTAATCATATATATATATATATATAAACATAAATTTCATATTTTTTAATCTTTTTCTAATTCACTCTCATTGATAATTATTCAACAATAATCAAATATGAGGGAAAACAAGAGACTTGATGAAAATAATTAGAGGTTGTGTAAAATACAAGTCATATTAACTAACTTAATTACTTTTTTAAATCTAATTAAATTAAATAAATACGTCTTATATTAACAAAGTGGTAATTTGATTTCTAGAAGCCCCTTTTTTGGTTTCCAAATATCAGGTTCATTCTTGGGCCGAAAAGAATTACTCTTTTATTATCTAATTACATGGGAAATCTTTAGAAATTGAAAAAACGATTATTGATGAGATATAATTATAATATAATTATTAATAATACGTATTATGGGCCCAAAACTTATTAACTGTGTACAAGTGATTGTATTCACCGAATTACCAATATTTCTTTAATTAAAATTATAAACATTATTTAGCTCCTTAACTACCCCTTAAAAATAGATAAATTAAATTGAGGGGGAAAATGGAGGATATCATATTCTTTATAAATTTATTGGCCCAAAAATTCTAAATAATTATATCTCCAAAATATTGGGTAACATAGACGTTTTCGTTGGATTGCGTACGGTTGGTAAAGTGTGTTTTGTAGATAAATTAATTTTAAATTTAAGGTAAGAAAAATACATATTTTTTTGTTGTATTAGTTCAATAATTGAAAAATAGAAAAAGATAATAATTTATCCCCGCCGACGTTTGGTAAGAGAGAATGAAAAGGTTTGGAGAAGACGCATGGATTGGTTGGGTGGAATGACATTTTTCCAAACCTAAAGGAAGATGAATATTGGTATGCGTGAAAATTGAAATCTCACGAGAAAAATTGAAGTGTCCCTTTGGGTCCATTCTGATAAAAAGCTACAAACACAACATTTTGCTTTTTTAATTTGGGAAAGGTAAGAAAAACAAAATAAAAATGCATCAAAATTCAAATTGTATGAGCATTCATGGCAGAACACAACATTTTCCTTTTTTTTTTCTTTTTTTTTTTTTTTGTGTGTAAGGTGCAAGAATAAGCATAAACTTTTACAAAAAGTGTGCCCGCCATCATATATTTTTTAGAAGTGTAAAAATATACATAAACATCCAAAATAAGAGCAAAAATCTCAGAACCAATATAGCATAACACTATTACATGTTGTTCTGGTATAGAACACAAATATCTAGCACAATGGATTGGAATGTTGATATTTGATCAAATAGTTTTCTCCTAGGTATCTATGGATGAGATGCCTATGAGAATAGAAGATCATTGTGCACAAATATAAAAGTTTTCGCCAACAGAGATGGTGTGTGTGCATATTGATGATTGAATAGTAAATTAAATAGAGTATAAAATGTGTGTACTTTAGGGTTTACCCTCTATTTATAGAGTGTACCTTAGGGTTATGGTTTGAACTGTTGGGTTTCTTGTGCCTCCAAGCCTCAAGGTTGTGTCATCACCTCTTTGTCATATCGATTATCTCTTGTTGGACCATACTTTGGATGAGCCCAATATTTGAGTCCATAACATGTGTATATGCGAAAACAACATGAGCCACACAATAAAAAATAACGATTTTAGATCAAATTTAATGATGCTGATATTTTTGCTTTCATTTTAAATATGTGTGGGTATTTTTGCACCTTTAAAAAATATATAATGTTGGACACATTTTGAGTAAAAGTGCAAAGATATTTTTTCACCTTCATCCTTTTTCTTTTTCTTTTTTTTTGGTAAACATGCAAACATGTTGATTGGGAAAAAAAAAAATCCTCACTAAAAGTACATTTATATATAGAGTAAAAGAGCAAAAATACACATGTGCTTCATCTTCGAGAGTGCCCAGCACCATATGCTTCTTTTGAGAGTAAAAATATACACGTGATTACCATTTTGAAACAAAATCACATCTCATCGCTATGTTATTGTTCACCATGATGAGGGAGAAAGAGATAAAGTGAACAGTAACATAACAGTGAGATGTGACTTTTACTCTAAAATAGTAACCACGTGTATATTTTTGCTTAAAAAAAAACATATGGTGTTAGACGCTCCCAAAGATAAAACACATGTGTATTTTTTACTCTTTCACCCCTTATATATATCAAAAATCACTTAGTGGTATGAAATTCTGGATTTCTAGAGAGGCTGATCGGATTGATGATTGCTAGTCGACACTAGTCTTAAATAAGTGTGGCCACCAGATTGAGTTCTCTACACACGTACTAACCTCTTCTTTTAAAATTGTTGAATAAGAGGATGACGACGGAGTCTTGTTTAAAGAAGATAGAATATGAGGTTGCTGATTTTTGTTTAATTGTTGATTAAAGATAGGTTTTGTTATGTTTTGAGACCTTAAATTATAGAGAATATGGTTTTATAATCTAGACAGTTATTTTTCCTGAAAAATATATAAAATTGAGTGAAATTATTGTATCTGGATTTGACCTTTGGTTTGAGGGAGGGGAGGGAGAAAACTTTTACCCTCTTTTTTACAAAAAAGCTCATTAAAACTTTTTAATATTCCTAAAATATACTCTCAACAAAAAAGAATATTCCCTTCATTAATGACAATTTGGTCAATTCCCTTATTTCCTCACCCTCCCCTACCACATCCTCTCTTATAGTGTATTTTGTAAATTTAAGATGCGTGTGACGCTTCAAAGGAATTTTTTTTTTTTTTATAAAAAAAAACATTATCAAAAGCTGATCCTATCTTGTTGACCAAAGGCAAAAGCTAATCCAGCACAATATGTTTGGATCTTCTGTCAGCAGTACAACACCCAAAAGCTGATAAGGAATCATTTTTTTTTTAAAAAAAAAAACTTGATCAGGATTAAAATGACTAATTAACAATTACCAAGGTTATTAATTCATTATAAAAAAACATTTTAGATGAGATGTAAATGTGGCATTGAGAATCTACGAGGGAGAATTTTCTCCTCTTCCATTTTCATCCCCTGCCCTTCTTCTTCATTTTGTAAACGTTACATCAATATTTTAGTCATTTTAAAATTATGATTAATTTTAAATTATAAAGGAATAAATAATTAAATTCAAGCTGCACTTAAATTTAAATGAGAAATATTCTATAAATGATTAAATCCGAATCATTAAAATATTAATCTAATGATTAAAAAGGGAAGATGATCTCTCTGAAGTGTCAGCAGGCCAAAATGTGCATTTGAAACAGGAAATTTGGAAAAAACAATGATAAACTAAGAAATTAATATATTAAAAAAAAAAAAAGTGGGGAGTGACAAGTTGTGATTTTGTGTGGCCTCTTAATTAAGTTTTTGCCTCTTTCTTTGGAGTCTTCCTTTTTGGGTGGAATCTTCTTTTCCCAACACAAATCATAATCCATCTTCTTTTCTTAATTAGCTTCTTCTGCTTGACATTTCCTTTTTAAGTTTTTGTTGCATTAAAAAGTTTCCCACATGGATTCAAAGTGGGAACAGCTGGCTAGATGTGGTGCCACGTGTCAAGTGTATGGAGCAAAGCAACATAAAACACAAACACTTTATTAGGCTTTTTGCATGCAAATGAAGCTCCGGTTCATTGTTCCAGGTCGGTCGGTCTCCCATTCTTCTCTCTAACCATGTTTCATTTTTACATTAGACATTGAGTTTTTTGAGAAAATTCATCTCATGCCTCAAGTTACCAAAATATTGTCAGAAAAAGGTCAAACAAAAGTCATATATCAAAAAAGGCTTTAAGGTCTTTTCTGGTATTATTTCAGAAAAGGGTTAAATAACAAATCCGTCCCGGAAGTATACGTCGAGGAGCAATGTTGCCCTGAAAGTTTTTTCATGTTCAATTTTGTCTCCAAAGTCTAAAAACGTAGCAATGCTGCTCTTTTCTGTTAAGAAACTAACGTTGACCGTTAAAAAATTGACGTTGACCGATAATTTCTTAATGGAAAAGGGCAACATTACTACTTCTTTAGACTTTCGGTGCAACATTGAGCTAAAAAAAAATTTTAGGGCAACATTGCTATTGAAGGTGTATTTCCAAAGCGAATTTGCTACTTAACCCTTCAGAAAACACATAGTTGTTAACTGGTACTGATACAGTTGTTAATGGATACTGATATAGTTGTTAATGGATATTGATTTAGTTGTTAAGATATAGTTGTTAACAGGGACTAAAATAATACCAAAAAAGACCTTGACATATAACTTTTTTTGGGCATTTTTTGACAATATTTTTTGTTACTCAGGCCTGAGAGAAACTTTTTTTTGGTACTACGTATTACTTAGAAAATTATTATTCTTATGTCATTTGAGACATGTACAATCACTGGTAAGAAAATGTGTTTCTATAGCAGACTTTTTACACTATAGTTGTTGTGGGATGATATAAAAAGTGTGACGGGTAATATTTTTATAAATATTTCATATTGTTACCCTCTAAGAGTACATTTGCATATTTACTTGATTAATCTATTCCCTAAATCATTATTCTTTCAAAATACTCCCTCTAAACAAAATAATAATAATAATAATCAAAATATATAAATATGTCTTATATTAATAATCATAAGAATATCATTTACTTGAAAAAGGAAAAAGAAAAGTATAGAGGCCACAAATGGCTTCGGTGATGTTGTTAATAATGAACCTAATTAACCTAACTAGGACATATTAATAACCCTTATCCCCAAAAAAAAAAAAAAGAAAAGTTAAAACTCCTACACACACATATATACGAACCCTAAGCTGAATTTGGGGAGGGTGAGAGATGGGTTGACAAATTAAATCAATCCACAAGACCTATATCTTCGATCTAACCCAATGATGATTCTCTAATCAAAAGGGACTTGTTGTACATAAACTGTAGTAGTGAAAGTTACAATAATATCCTCCAACGCTATCTAAAAGAAATGGTTCTTAGCTTCTCACGAATACTTTGGCAAGTAGTGTACCCTATGTATGATCATCCTTTTATGCCTCTGCAAAACAAACAAATACATGCGTTGAGTGGTCCCACATGTTAGGGAGATACACATACACGTAGGTTGACTCTTGAAACCCACTGATCAATCATTATAATATTTACCCTATATTTAATTGGAGAGACAATTACGGAGGAAATAAAGAATATTATAAAAGAAAAAAAAAATCTTAAAAATAGTAAATTCCTTTACCATTTTTAGAAGTTTTTAATCATAGTATTCCCTCTCCTTATTTTTTTTTTTCCATTTTTCTTTTCATCCAAACATAAGGCTGAGTCTTTGATGTTACCCTTATATTTGAGCTGAATAGTTAATTAACTCATCCCTTACTTGTTATGAATATATAATAACAACTTTATGTAAATTAATAAAATTAGTTAAATCAGTTATTTCTTATAAAAGATCAAAATTGTTGGACTGAGGAGTTTGGTCAAACAGTTAGGTAGGTGGGTAGGGATATTAGGTAAAAAAACGTTAATTCTTCAAACAAAATATATTATATTATAAAACATGCTGAGGGTGGAAGGAGTAATATGTAAGACTCACACATATAGTTTTGATGTATAAGCTAATGTTGTCTAATTTATGACGTAAAATTAGGCAGGCTTAACACTGTATATATGTATATGATTCTAAAACTTGGCAGCTAGGTATACACTAAACAAGCTACAATATTATTTTTAGCTAGAGTATGCTACATATTTAATTGCTCTAAATATATATATAAGTGTGTGGACTACAGTATTATTACTTGTTGACATCATAATTAAGAAAAGAGAAAAATAAAACTAACTAAGGAGAGGCTTCTCTGCATCAAACTCACTCTCTGAGCTAAATCCATGAGAGTAACCTTCTTTTGCTTTTGCCCACAGCACAAAGTACAGCCCCACGAACATCAGAAACATCCCCACAATGCTGTCACAATATTAATGCACCACCATTGATATATATTTGAAAATGATTAGGGACAAAATTTATTTAATATTTAACTTTTATAAAAAAAAATGGGAAAGTGATATACTCCCTCCTATTCTTAATATAAGTAAATATGTCTTATATTAAGGACATGAGGAGTGTATATATATACATAGGTACCTTCCAAGATTAGTGGGATAGCCAAGAATAAAAGAGGAGAGGAGAGAGCAGACAGTAGCAACAGGGCTGAACACAGAGACTAACACAGGACCTCTCTTCTTAATAGCCCATCCGTTAAAGCTTAGGCATATTCCTGCCAACCCGCCAACCTGCATTTGCCCATTTCATTCATGAATCAGTAACTATAATATAAAATGATTTAGTGAGAAAAAGAGTGAGACAAAAATAAATTAGGGAGAATTCCGGTGCAGTACCATGTTATAAGCAATTTAATTACTAAAAAGTCATTTGAGTTGTCAATTATGTCATGATTTGTTGTCTTTTCCTTTGGTAAATCTTATCCTTATATGTATGATGATCAGTTGTTTTGAGAATTTTTAGTGATTAGATTGTTTATATGGGATTACACAGTAATTCTCCCAATAAATTTACCATAAAACAGTATGAGGCTAGGGTTCCAAAGTTGACAGAGGAAGCAGCAAAGTCTTCTAAAGAATGTTGCTGAAACAAGAGAGCAAAGATGGTGGTTATAGCTCCCAACAAGGACGTCATCGCACTTAATGTCATCGGTGCAGGAAAATCTCCCAATGTAAATGCCTACATCAAGAGTAATGTCCTTAATATAAGACCCTATTTAAGGAGTTGATCTTGGTCTTAAATATACTTATATCTAATTTTCGGATATGGCATACGTACCTGGAGGACAACATTGGAGGATAACATGAAGACGGCAGCAAGGAGGTAGAGAGAACCAATGATTTTTTGGGCATCAAAGAAGGAATTGTGAGAAGAAGAAGGCTCTGTTGTTGTTGTTGTGGCAGAGGCTGCATCATCATGAGGCGTTAAGCTCTGCATTAGGCTCATTGTGAAGGCTCCTATCATGCACACCATTGTCCCTATTATCTTCACTTTACTATACGCACAACTTAGCTCCACTTTCTCTAACCTGCCATAATCCAAATTTAACTTCTTTTTTAACATAAATTTATTTCACACTTCATTCTACAAAGTATTCAAGAAATGTGTCGTTTTATTGATGATTTATATCATTATGTACAAGGAACTCGATGAGCTCATCATATGTTTATACACTAACAATGTATCAATACTTATATTTAATGTGATTTTGTGGAAGGTAGGTGATACATGATAACATCATCATGGCCCGAGAAGGTTTTAACTACCTCAAGCAAAGTAAAGGAAAAGACAGTTTGAATCCACACTCATAATGGATATGAGCAAAGCTTAGCATGGATAAAATTGAGTAGGATTTTTTTGGAAGTAGTTTTCAAGAGTTGGGTTAAAACCTGAAATGGATAAATTGTACAAATATGTGTATAATGGTGAATTCATGGGAATTAAAATGACTTCTAGCTGTCCTACTTTGTCGCATTGCTTATTTGCTGATGACTCTGTTTTCTTCTTCATGAGAGCTACAAGACAGAATTGTAGGAGATTGAGAAGGATTTTTGCTGTATATGGTGAATTTTCTGCAAACACAGATGAGGAAAGAAGAAATAGTGTTTGTAGAATTGGCTATAAATCAAGGAGAATGGTGACACTGGGAAATCAAAAACAGAGTCCCCTGTTTTCATTCAAGAGAGGATGATGGGAAAGATAGAAAGTAGAAATGATGGTGAATACTCAGTTTAGGGTGGGATATGCTTCCATTAAGATTTTTGAGTTTGTTAAAGCAGAGTAACAATGGAGCTTAATTATATCATTGAAACTAATTCAGATGATGAAACCTTTATCTGACGTCTCTTTTGCAATTGATTCCTTCATCGTTTCTGTTTTTTTTTTCCTTTGATAGGTTGGATTATAGGTTTATTTCTTGATGCTTTCTGTGTTTTTTTCCTTCTTTTTTGCTTCAGCTATTGTAGTGTGCACTCACTCTTTTATTTTATTTATGATTTATAAATAATTTAATTTTTTGGTCAACAACACAGCTTGTATTGTATTTTATGCATTAGAGGTTTGAAGCTCTTTGAACTTTATATTATGTTCATACAAGATCCTTAAACTCAAATTAAGTTTAGATTATTTTTTTTTAAAAAACTACAGATCATTTGGAAAGCATATTTTCCATGGGAAAGCTCAAAAAAAAAAAAAAAAAAAAAATCAAAAAATCAAAATCCCAAATTAATGTTGTTTGCTACAGTAGTTTAGGCATTAACTTAATAACTACATTTGACTAACGATTTACAATTTATTTAATAGAAAATTACTGATCTGATATTTTCAAAATTTGAAAATTGTTATAAATATATGTATATGTATGTTCATTATTACTCACATGATTACTATTACTTCACATGTTTACTATTGCTTCACATGTGAAAGTTTAAAGGGAAATTACCTCTTATGACCCTGAGGTGTAAATTACACTATAGGCCCATTTTCCATCTATAAATAGAGGTCTTCTGTAAACATTCTGATTACACTGGAATGAGAATTTCTCTCTACTCTCTCTCTCTCTAAAATCTCTCTATTATTGTTCTTTATTTTCATCAGTTTTATAACACGTTATTAGCATAATCACTCTACCAAAGGTAGGATTTTCTTATTATCTTTTATATTTTCATTATATATATTCATTTTATCTATCTGGGATAATCTTAACTATTATATGGAATTAAAGTTCTACTTTTACCGATTATTTTGAACATCGGGTTCCATGGTTAAGATTTGAAATTATTTACCATTTACTATTCACAGTAAATAGTAATTTTTACTATTCATGTTAATTTTACCTTTTTCAGTAATTTTACATCTTTATCCATTTTGACTCCTATATGGAAGTCTAGATTTAATCTTTCAGTAATTTATTTATTCACTATTTATAGTGAATAGTAATTTTACTATTCACGATAAATTTATATTTTACTATTTCCAGTAATTTATTTATGTTTATATATTTTTCCCGTTTATTTATTTCATGGTGGCGATACTAAGCTCCATTTGTAATTTAATTCTAATTCTTTACTTACTGCTTTATTTATTTATTTCATGGTGGCGATATTAAGCTCCATTTGTTTAATTTAATTATTTACTGTTTTATTTATTTTTCATGGCAGCAACACTAGTATTAGTGGACTCCTTTTTATTTATTTATTTATTTACTGCTTTATTTATTTTCATGGAGACACACTGGTATCTATTAGTGAGCTCCATTTATTTATTTATTTAGCGTTTATTTATCTTTCATGGTGGTACACTAGTATATATTAGTGGGCTCCATTTATTTAATTTACTTTTAATTCTTTACTGCTTTATTTATTTTTCATGGTAACAACACTAGTATAGTGGGCTCCATTTATTTATTTTACATTTATTTATCTTTTATGGTAGCGACACTTAGTGGGCTCCATTTATTTTATTTTTATTCTTTACTGTTTTATTTATTTTTCATGGTGGTGACACTAGTATAGTAGACTTCATTTATTTTTATTTATTTACTGATTTATATCCCCTTCCCTTTTATTATTTATGGCAACGACACTAATATATACATGTATATTAGTGGGTTCCATCTATTTATTTATTTAGCGTTTATTTTATTTATCTTGAAAATAAACTGTTAAAAGGCCATATGTTTCATGAGATCAAAATGCCATGGAAATATGAGGCACAAATTGGCCTAAGTGATATGAGGCATAAATTGGCCTAAGACCATGAGATAAATTAGCTAAAAGCTAAGAGGCAAGTTAGCCTGATGCCAAGAGGCAAGTTGGCTTGAAGCCAAGAGACAAATTATGAAACAAGGCTTGATCCATAAATTTTGTATGCCATCAGTTGTATAAAGGCCTCAAAATTGTATATTTGACATTAAATATTCCCTTAAATTATGAAACAAGGGATTGTATGATCATGATTGATATTATAAATAAATATATCCAATTTGTTATTACAGTAGCAATATTGTGATAAAGTCAAGAAATATTGTGGATTAATTTCTTGTCATGATCAAACAAATCAGTGAGTTATGGATCATGAATTTTTATCCAATTTTATTCCCAGAAGTGAATGAAGTAATAAATAAAATAGTGATTATGATTGTTTTACTATTATGATTGCTTTTCTATAATTATAAAAATTTTTGTGAATACAAGAGAAGAATATTCATAAACAAAATAATTAAACAAAAGGCAATATTATTTCAACAAAGTTTAATAGCGAGTGGCTCAATTCTATTACAAAGCTTAATCATCTCATTTTGAAGATATTTAATGTCATCTTCTTTTGCTTTTCTTGAGATGGGATCAAGATGAGGTAAAGCTCTTCGTAATATTGAGATCTGCCTCATAAGTTTTTGAAGCTTTTTGTAAGGTCACTCTGTTAACCCTCCTTCTTTATAAATTTTTTGAATGGTGTGAGTACTCATATTTAATTGTTTACTCGCATCATCAAGGGTTAAGTGACAATAATTTTTTAAATCATGTAGCGTTGTTCTCTTTATTCTTTCTCGTTGCTCCATTGTTAATCTATATAATTCACCTTGATTAAGGGATGAAGTATCATATGGAATATTAACCGCGGGTTATTTTCCTTTATCTAATGGATTTTCAATGTTGGTTTGAAATAAACTCCCACGGGGTTCATTTGGATTTTTCGTCCATTCCGAACCAACACAAAGGACCTCATAATAAGCTAATACGGGATCACGCATCAAGTTATATCTTGATGCTTGTAAATCTATACAATATTGTGTGAGAAAATGTTTGATTTCTCCAAAATTTTTATTACTAAAATCAAACATTGGAAGCCTGTCAGTATTGTAAGATTTATCCTGTACATTTTCAAATAAAACAGCGTGGGAAATCATACATGTTCTCCTTCCGTGAACTTCAAGTTTATGACACTGAAGTTCGTTGGTATGTATGATCTCCCATAAAACATCACAATAACTACATTCCAATAAGCTAGTAGTTGTTAACTGGCTGGTAGTTGCTAGCTAACTAGTGGTTATAGTTGGCTAGCTGGTTATTGTTGCTTGCTGGCTAGTGGTTGCTGCCAGACTGATGGTTGTTTGTTAGCTGATTGTTGATGGTTGGCTGATGGTTGTTTGCTGGCTTGTGATTGCCGACTGATTAATTACCGTCACTATTGGCTGAACTGGATTGGTAGACTCCATCAGTTCTACCATAGTTCTACATCTCTTAATAGGCCTCCTTGATGAACCTGCTTCAGTTGTACCTTCAATCCTTGAAGATTGAGGAAAAACATTTGTTCTTGGGGGAGAAGTAGGTACATTTGAAGCAGAAGGAGGAATAGTAGAAGGAGGAATAAACATGTCTAAAGGATCAAAAAATAGTAAAGAAGAAAATGACAGTTTTGTCTGATCATCATACAACAAAGCATCAAGTAATGCTGTGTCTGATGTATCAGAAACCGGGATAAAATTGCTTGGTCCTGCCATGGAAATAGAATTTAGAGAAATATGTGTGAGTATCTAGTAGTTGATAATATCAGATGCTTGAGTGTTTGTGAGGCATGTTCATTTGCCTTCCTCTATTTATAAGTCGGCTTAAATCCTGTTGAATCTCTGCAGATATGCGTAGTCCTGTTAAATCTCTGCAGATCTGCTTCCTATAAAACACGAGCTTAGACACTTTTTGACTTTATATGCATACGACAATCTGAGTTGTTGCGCCTGTGATCCACAGTAATGCATGTTGCATCTATGATTCCACAGTAATGTATCTGTAATTTCACAGTGTTGTGCTCGTGAATTTGCAGTGATACACTTGATGATTTTATATTTTATAATAATATATATTTGATTTTTGATTCTGGAAAATGGAAATTTTGTTACCAGAAGTAACAAAATTATGCATTGATTATGCATTAAGAAATTTGTGGAATTTTAATGACATTTGTAGAAATAGATATCATATATGGAATATGTTAGTTCTCAATGTGTTTTGATGATAACTAGCAATTGTAAACTTGATATGAAGTTTGTTTTTGGTAATATGAAAATCTCACTGTCAAAGGCAAACTCGAGTTTAGGTATATAAACTCGAGTTTGAGACTTGACAGAAAGATATTCAATTTTACATAAAAGCCAAACTCGAGTCTGTATAGACAAACTCGAGTCTGTACAGACACAGAAATGAATCTAAAATTTTCACATTAAGCTAAACTCCAGTTTGCAAATCAAACCTGAAGTCTGGAAGATACAGAGAGCAGTCAGAATCCCAAGCAAGCCAAACTCGAGTCTAGATTCCCTAACTCGAGTTTAGACCAAACAGAAAGGAACCCAGAAAACTCAATAGACTCCCAAACTCTAGTCTGACCTTCCAAACTCCAGTTTGCACTTCACCCAGATAAACCTCAAATATTTTAGTAGTCACTGAAACTCGAGTTTGCTTCCCAAACTCGAGTCTGAACCATACAGAAAGATCATTCACTTGGCTACACTATAAACTCCAGTCTATGACCCTAAACTCCAGTCTAGAAAATCACGAACTTAGGCTTGTTCTTCAAACATAAACCCAAACTCGAGTTGGTCACTAATTGACTCGAGTTTAGCTTCCTGACCAAAATTCCATCCCAAGTCCAGAGCCTGATAGTTCTCTCTGTAAAAGCCAAACTCGAGTTAGTTTTTACAGACTGCAAGTTTAGACCACTAATCAACAGACATGCTTTCTGGATGAACCCCAAACTCGAGTCTGGAAGAACAAACTCGAGTTTGCATCAGGGATTTTGAAAAATCAAATGATGTTGATCTGCGAAATCTTAATGGGTCTTCCTGAAATTATTTCCTCATATGATATTATTGTTTCTAATTCCTTGATGAAGTTTTGAGTGTTTTTCAGATAAGGTTTAGCTAAGATCAAGGTGAGATCAAGATCCAGGATAAATGCATTAAATGACGAACATAGAACAGGGCTGATCTTTCTCCCTTATCCCAGATGTTCAGCTCAGACCGTTGTAACTCATAAGAATCATCTCAAACGGTTAAATTGAGTTAAAGGAATGACTAAAAATCTGGAAGACCTTCTGCAACAACTAAATTCCAAGATTCCAGCTAAGAATTCAAAGAACAGAGCAAAATATGCTACTGCCTGTTTTCCAGAATTGCAGCTGAACATTAGAGAAAGAATTGCAAAGGCTAGCTCATCTATTCAGTCTATAAAAGACTGTGAAAACTCAAAGCAAAACACACACAACGAAGCTATCTTGATTATACTTTGAAATTTGAGTTTATATTGTTATTTTCAACCCGTTCTTCAGTGTTTATCCTTATCCACTCTTTTGAGAGGTTGTAAATTTTTGAAAGCATTTGTTTGTGAGAACTCAAGGTTGTGGAACCTGTGAGTTGGGTTGTTCAATTACAAAGTGTAAGGGGGAGCAAGTCCTAGGTGATTAGGATTGTGTCTGGTCTACATTGTTGTAGTTGAAAATTTATTGAACTAGTGGAAACACCTAGAAGATATCTGGGGACTGGACGTAGGTCAAGGTTAAGACCGAACCAGTATAAATTCCTTGTGTTAAGCTTTTCTTCTCTTACCTTCTTAACATTTACTTTCAAAAGGCTTTGAAAAAGAATTCAAAAGTTTTTTTTTTTAAAAAAAAAATCCCCAATTCACCCCCCTCTTGGTGATTTCTTCCATTTTTAGAATATTGTATGGAAGTTCTATGAATTAATTTTTACGGACTCACACTTGAGGGGGAGAATGATATATATATCAAGTGTGAGTATCTATGAAAGTTTGTTTGATAATTTGTGAATGTTTGTGTGTTGATTCCCTCAGAATGGATATCAGATTTGATGATAAATTATATGGAAAGTTGTCATGACTCGTTTGATCATCCGAGTCGTATAGCTACATGTTCTCAAATAAAAATGATTATGACAATATTATTGGAAATGGATCTCTGGAAATATATCAAATTGAAATATTATATGTGTGATTATAAATCTGCAAAGTTTGCAGTGATGTTTGCAACCAGAAGTTTGCAATTTATTATGCGCAATTTCCAGATTAAATGATCTAGAAATCATATATGAATAAATCAATGATTATGAGAACATTGTTTGTATATATATTTGCAGCAATTATATAAGTCAATAGAATTCTCCCCGTAAAATTGGCTTTTGGTCAGGAGTTAGATAAATTCCATCTTAAAAGTTTTGAATGTGCAATGATTATTAATGTTCTATAATGCACACAGATGGATATACATTGTATGATTAGATGAGGGGGAGAAAAATAAGTAGATTGGGTAAAGAGATTAACTGGAATGAATTATCATTGGCTCATTTTGATCCTCGTACAAAGAAATGTACACTAAAAGTTCAAAAGATAATTCATTTGCAGAGTTTAGCTAATCGAATGCTAAAAGTATTTACTGACCTAAAGAAAGTGACAAAGTCACATGTCCCAACTGCAAATACTCCTATATGAATTGTTATAAAGCACGCCTGAAGCGTTGCAGGTCCATCAGTTTTAAAGATAAAAAACCTCGAAAGAGAAAAGGAGCTATAAAAATATAGATGATTAAGTTGAGGATAATTAAGAAAATCTCCAGAAGAGCAATCTCATGTAGAGTTATTATCTCTAGACGAGATATTACAAGAAGTGAGTATTGTGGTCTAAAAAAAAACCTAGGTACCTAAAATGTGTGATATTTATGAGATCTCAATAAATTATAAATGAAATCCGATGGGACTGAAAAATAAAGTCAACGTTGACAATATTTATGTTTATATGATAACATATGCGGTAATAAATGATAATGAGGATCATGAGCCACAATATATTAGTGTGTGCTAGAAGCACATGTCCCTGAAGGACATAAGGTGCCAGACACATATGTTCCAGAAGGACTCAGGATGCTAGAAGCATCAAATTCTCGAGAATAATCAATTAAATAAATTCATATATTACATGAAGGATTTATAGTGCATATAGTATCATTATCAGAATGAATATTAATTAAAAGTTTTATATGCACATTTATATTTATGAAAAGATTTAAATGAATTTTGTTATGATTTTACTTGAAAGATTTGAATCTTGCAGGTATACAATGAATAGTTAGACTTGACGTTTCTATTGTTTCATAGCGAATAACAGAATACTTGATGACAGAAAGGATGATATGCTCAGAAGAACATTGAAAATAATGTAGTCATCAGGGGGAGCAAATCAGATGTAATCAAGAGGGGGAGACGATACACGCTGTACTCTTTTTTCCTTATCTAAGTTTTGTCCCACTGGTTTTCCTAGAAAGGTTTTTAATGAGGTAGCACTGGATAGTGTATCAATGAATGATGTACTCTTTTCTTTGACTAGGTTTTTATCCCATTGGGTTTTTCCTAGTTAAAGTTTTTAACGAGACACATTCATAATAGACATCCAAGGGGGAGTGTTATAAATATATGTATATGTATGTCCATTATTACTCACATGATTACTATTACTTCACATTTTTACTATCACATGTTTACTATTGCTTCACATGTGAAAGTTTAAAGGGAAATTACCTCTTATGACCTTGAGGTGGAAATTACACTATAGACCCATTTTCCATCTATAAATAGAGATCTTCTGTAAACATTCTTGTTACACTAGAATGAAAATTTCTCTCTACTCTCTCTCTCTAAAATCTCTCTATTATTGTTCTTTATTTTCATCAGTTTTATAACAAAAATGTTTTTCTGAAATTTTGAATTTTCCCTACTTCTTTCTTCCTCTTTCTTTTTCAATTTTTTGGGCCTAATGTAAGTAATTTTTTTTTACTTGTCATATTCTGTGAGCAAAACAAGCCAAATTAATTAATTACTCTAGAAGATCTACCCCTATTTAGGTTTAGCAGGCTCAAATTAAAATAAATAGGAACTATCAGATATTATATCATTGTTCTAAAAAAAAAAAGTTATTTACCCAATTTAATAATTTAGAAAATTCATTATCACATTTTAGAAGTTCAAGGCAACTAACTATATATGCATGTGATCCAAGAAGTTCAAAGAAAATTGTATACAATTTTCTTCACCATGTTTTGTTCTTGCAATTTTTAGAATTGTATGAAATTTAAGTAACAGTAAAATATCAATCTGACTATATTAATTTTTAAAAAAGTGATAAATAAATATTACCCAAAAGTCCATGCGATAATAAAGATAAGACCTGGGGCAAGGTTGGGCATGGCAGTTCCCATTGCCGGCGAAGTTAGGTTTATGCCTCTCAGGAATAACGACTGGAACAAAGTTACCCTACAGACCCACCAATAATATAACAGATTAACGAACTAAATACATTAAAAATTACAAACAATTTTTGTTTTTGTTTTTTTAATGTGGATATCTAATAATTCTAAAAATAAGCAGTAATTAATTTACATTAATTAATATTCAATCAATGAAAGGGATATTTTCTATAATATTGTTTTTAAACTTATAATTGTAGATCCTTAATGTGATACGATGATAACCATTAGATTATAATCATTAAACGAAAAGAACAATAAATATGAGGACATAGGAAAAGACGAAAAATCCAAAGCATTATGTACCCACACAGAGACGAAGAATCCAAGGCAAAGCCTGCTTAGCCAAAATCTGGCACGAGTATTTTCATGTCTACTCCGATCTATTTTACCGTAAATATAAGAGTTGGATTACAAATTTATATAAATAAAAAAAACTAATTAAACTGGTTATTTATATGAAAAATATGCATTCGTATTTTTATAGTATTCATTTTAGGGTTTAATATTTCTGCTTTTATTACAGAAATATTGTTTCTGCCACATTTACATAAAAATGAGTTGGTCCTATTAATATTTTGTCTCTCTTTTCTTTACAATAGGACCTACTCACTTTTATCTGGGTGTGACAGAAAAAAATTTCTGTAGTGAAAGCAGAAACATTAACTTTTCATTTTAACCATTTGTATTAGAAATTACTCTCTTGATGAAAACTCTATGCGACCAATATACAGAATTTAGGGGAAAACTTTAAATTAAGACTTAAGTAAACTTTTCTATTAGCTTGTTTGAGGGGAGGGAGAGGGAGTAAGGAGGAGAGATAATTTTTCTTCTTCTTATTTTTACTAAATTACCTATATAAAATTTTTAATATTGTAAAAAAATACTAAAAAAAAGAGAATATTCCTTTCGTTAATGACAATTTAGTCAATATATTGTACAGGGACTCCTCCCCTTCCACTCCCCTAAAACCGGGAAGCTGAGTGATTTTTGAACCATAAATTATCATCTTTTTTTTTGGGCCCATCCTACACACAACTCCGATTATAAAGGGGGAAAGCTAATAATAACCAAACTTGTTCCTAACATAAACACTGGGATTGAATTCAACAACCCCCTAATATGCCTCCATGAAACTTTCTTCTTCGTATAATAAATTGAAATGTTTATCGATTATAAATAAATAAAAAATGAATGTTCAAGATAAATTAATTACTTTTCAAATTAAAGAATAATGAATACAGAAACAAGATATTGTCTTACCCTCCAAACGAAAGCATCAATAGCTGGATCATAAACTTGAGACTGAAATTTCTGGGCCATTTATGCCTGCAACAATATATACATAAATAAATCCAAATCAGATTCAAATCCTACCCAGAAAAAATACACAAATGAATATAAAAGTAACGATTGATAATAAAAGAGACCTTTCAAAGCAGATGGAAAAGGGTAAAAGAACGAGGAAGGTAGCAAAAGAAGTGTAAATGACAATGGTAAGAGAGCTAAGACCCAAAGACATCAGAAAACTCATAAGCACGGCGGTTCCGGCGTACACAATTTGAACTCCGATCAATCCTCCGATTATAATTACATCTTCTACGGCATTACTCCTTCCTCCACTTGAAATCTCCATTCCTAATTTTGTTTTTTCCCGTTCTTTTTCTGAATTCCAATCACAGATAAAAAAAATCAATAACAATAACGGGTCATCCAGCAATTTCTCTGGTTTTTTACCCCCTCATAATGAAGAAGAAGAGAAAACAGAAATTTCTGGTTCCTTTGTGTTGTGTTGTTCAACTCTATGAAGGAACTGAGCTACCCTTCTTGATGTTTCTACCAGTCGTCTTCTTCTTCTGGTTTTGTTCGTTGAAAGGGACTTCCAATGCGTTGGAGAAATTATGCATGTGCCCTACCTGCCAATTCTTGTTCAATCTCTGTCTCTGTCTGAGTTTCTTTTTTGTTTTTGTCAAGGAATATTTGCGTCCACATGATTCTTTTTACTAATTACCATATCTAATTCAAGATTTTGTACTAAAATTATACAAGATATTTTTCTGATTCTTGTTTCATGTCTCATTCATGATTTAACTTTATCTGGTGGCTAATGCAATTTTAACTCCTTTAATTTTTCCTCTTCAATTTTTAATTAATTAAACATCTTTTTTTTTTTTTTGTGTCGGCCCAAAAAAAATATGTAGTTTTTTATAGATTTTGATACGGGGGAATATACAAGCTAGAAAAAGAAAAAGTCTTAATATTCTTGTTAATTCAACTTTATTCAGATCTAAGGGCCAGTTTGGAGGGAAATAAAACATAGGTTTTGCCTAGATTTTGTTACAAGTCTGCCAAACACTCTTTTCTCTTTTAGAAGCTATTCTGTATTAAAATCTATATTTTTTCATAAGCTTATCAAACACCTCTATTCTTTTCGAAGCTATTTTGCATCAAAGCTTAGGTTTTGGATCCAAAAGCTAGGTTTTAAGGAAAACTATTTTTTTTTTCAGATTTTTCTCTCTCCTTCGTCATCATCAGTATTTTTTCAGTATCCGTCAATATCTTTAAGTATCTTTTTAGTACATTTCAATACCCTGAAATATTTTTTCAATATCCAAAAAACAAAAATTTCAAGATCATGAAATATTTTTCAGTACCAGTCAGTATCCTTAATATATTTTTTTTAGTAACTTTTACTACTCTAAATATTTTTTCAAGATCAGTCATTACCTTAAAATATTTTTTCAACATCATAAAATAAATTTTCAAGATCATGAAGTATTTTTTTTCAATATCCTTAAATATTTTTTTAGTACCCGTTAGATCCTGAAATATTTTTTCAAAATTAATCATAACCCTGAAATATTTTTTTAATATCCTAAAATAAATTTTTAAGATCATGAAATATTTTTTCAGTATCAGCTAGTACCTTGAAATATTTCATGATCTTAAAAATTTATTTTAGGATATTAAAAAAATATTTTAGGGTAATAACTGATCTTGAAAATATTTTGGGTACTATCGGTATTGAAAAGATACTTAATACTAACTGGTATGAAAAAAATACTTCTCATGGTTTTAAAAATTTATTTTAAGATTTTGAAAAAATATTTCAGGGTACTAACAATCTTGAAAAATATATTTTATGGTACTAATAAGTACTAAAAAGATACTAAAAAAAATACTTTTTGATTTTGAAAAAGAAATTTAAGGATATTGAAAAAATATTCCAGGGTAATGATTAGTCTTAAAAAAATATTTTAGGATACTAAAAGGTACTAAAAAAATATCTTAAAGATACTGATTGATATTGAAAAAACATTGATGATGGTAGAGGAGAAAGAAGAAGCTGAAAAAAATAGTTTTTCACAAAACTCAGGTTTTGGATCTAAAACCTAGGTTAAAACTTAGATTTTGATGTAAAATAGTTCCCCTAAAAAATAGGGGTGTTTGATAAATTTTGTCAAAATTTAGGTTTTAATGCATAATAGTTTCTGAACAATTTTGAGATGTTAAAAAAAACTTTTATCAAAATCTAGGTTTTAAAGTTATCCAAACACTGTCATTTTTATCTAAAAGCTATTCTTCAAAACCTATTTTTCAAAAATCATTTTTACTTCGTAAATCTCAAAAGCTATTTTTACTTCATAAATCCTAAAAGCTATTTATTTTTTAAAAGTTATACCCAAATGGACCCAAAATAAAGAAGTGCACGTAATGTAAATTTTTTTTTCCAGCTAATTCCTGTCAATTCAATCTAAATATCATAGTGTATTTGATTATTGGATAATGAATGGGAGGATTGATTTAATTTTAATAAGTTCGATTTTAAAAAGAATAGAAAAGAGGGGTTATAAATTTACGAAACCAGCCACTTAATTAGTTTCATTTTAGCAGTGAGTTATCTACATGTAAGTCATCAAGATTTAAAAGAGTATATAATAGATAGTTGATACTACCTCTAGTGCTTTGTATAAGATCACTTTGTATTTCAATGTCTTCATTAATGAGAATTGTCTTACGTTAAGAACCGGAAGTAATATTTATTTGCATAAACCAGAAAGCTTAAGGAGGTTTATTATTAGTTTTTAAATATTAGGGAGTTATTTGTACATAATCTAAAATTAAGAGAGTTTTATGCAATATACAACATAAATTATTAGCCATAACTGTTTCCAGAAAGTGAAGTTCTAACAGCGAGTCTAGCCAACTAGCTTCTACATGTATGCCATACCTGTTGCAGCAAGTTTGTAATAGCAGACTACTACAGTAGGTTTTGAAGTTTAATTTATATGTAATTTTGGCATAATTCAGGTAGATAATGCATATAATGATTTTATTGTCCTAATTTCATGGAGCAATTGGGATGATTTTTGTGCATGATGTCTTTAAATTGGATTGTCATTACATTCTGTCCCTTTGCTCCTGAGTTTATTGCCTTAAAAGTGGCTACAAAAATATTTAGCACATGCAAGAGGAGTAATTAGGGTTGATTATGGACCAAAGCAGACCAGTTTTGATCTCAACCCGAGGTCTAATTTGGATAGTATCATGAGCTGTAAAAGACAACCTGAGTTCCAGTCTGATCCTGTGCTAGCTTGAGCTCAGGCTAGACTAGAACGGTCCAATGGACTATCTAGACCATTTCAAAACCTATATGGTGCTTTTTTTGCCTTTTTTGAGAGATAATATTTAAACCTAATAGGATAATAGGAATATTTATAATCATATAAAAAAAATCATAAAACATTAAAACCTAATCATAAATCTATAATAATATCCACCAACATTGAACAAAAAAAAAAAAAAAAATTCAAGCCAGACTGGACTACACCAAGGGGTTAGAGCCTTGGCTTGAAGTCCAGTCTAGCCTGGGTGGTCTGCCCAATATTCTTTTGGGCCAAATTTTTTTCATGGACCAAGTTGGATTGGACCAGGCTACATGAAGCATTGGGGTTTTTGCTCATCCCTAGAAATAATAGGTATTTTAATATTTTTGTTAGATATATGGAGAAATGGATAATGAAGCCTTTGAATTGTTTTACGGACAGACAATTCCATAGTAAAATTTTACAATACAAGAGGAATATAATAAGACACTCGTACGTTTAGTTTTGCTTGAAGACACATGAGATGAAGGCAATGAGAGTACATATACTTAAATTGTTGATTTGAGAGACACAAAATGCTAATTCAAAAGCCTTTCCAGTGTTGATGAAGGCACTTCAGGAGCTACTTCAGCTTGCTGCAGCAACAAAGAACACTGACTTACCAAAGCATCCAATCCAACACAAATATTACGCTATACAAGTCATATGTTAAGGGTTATGCGACTCAATAGATTAATCTTTTGGGACTTTATTTAGACTTGTGATCATAAGAAAGGTGTTTTAATTTAATGGAGAGCCCATTGTTTATGAAAAGGACTACCCAAGTAGGATTTTGACTGACAAGAAGTTGAATGAAGTATCGTTGTGGAACCACTAAAAATACCAGTTCTACTACCCGATACCCTTTTCACTTGTGATCGTAACGTGCAATACCAAATATAAATCCAAGAAGTTTTTCTTATAATAATATTTATTCAAAGTTGAGATGAATACCTCAGCATGGACGAGGTGTTTTCAGGCCACATTTAGCAGGCAAGGCCAATGCATTTTTGGGGTCAATTCCAGCTGCAGGTAACAGAGACTTGTAACTACAAAGACAAGGGAGATTGGCTTGCTTAATCACAGCACAACATTTCCTCGAAGGCGGCGGCGGATATTGACCAGTAATCGCCGCACGACACAAGTTTAGCCTCGATGTCTCCACGTTACATATCACAACAGCTTGAGCACAACCCAACAAGGCAATGAACAATGCTGCAACCAAAGCTTTGCCACCAGTCAGAGCCATACTTCTCTTAAAACTAGGTAGAACTCAACAGCAGAGAATTAACTAGGTCTAGTTGATAATGCTTCTCATGTCTGAATGTTAATTTATAGAGACTTCATAGTCATGTGTTGGAAATATTTTGCATTAGTTTAGTTCAGCATCAAAAGTTCTTTTTTTTGGTTTAGGTGTGGCATGTGAAGCTTTACTGTAGAGAGAGGTTCACGAGATGTGTTTCCATGAAAATTAAAAGCAGAGATCATAATTATAAGCAAGGAAACAAACAAGCTTAAATGGGCCCATCACTTGCTAACAAACAAAAAAATGGGTTGTTTTGAGAATCGGCAGGCAAAACTTATTATTCTTTATGTCTTTCTGCAATAATAGATTGCTTTTGTTAGTTTTTTCAAGGTCAAAGAATGACTTTTCTGATACTAGCCCGTGAAAGAACAGTGTTGAATTAGAGAAAAGGAATCCCGTTGTTTTTTGTTTTGAATATTAGATTTTACGTAAATAATAGGTTTGTTAAGCTTAAGATTTGATAGGATTCACTTCAAAGTTATTATAATTACCTTTAACTCATCTCCTAATTAGTCAAAGTGTGGCTTTGATATATTCTATTTCTCCCATGCTTAATATACAAAAGAGTTAATCTTAGTCTTTAATATAAGTATATTTTTTATGTTTGTTATTTTTTTTCTTAAGAGGGAGAAAAAAGAGAATTAAGATAGATGATTAGGGTGATTTGAAAAATGTATGTCATATTAACTAACTTTTTTAATGAAATCAAACTTAATAAATATATCTTATATTAAAAATGGGAGGGAGCAATATTGAAAAAAAGCCAGCAAATTAACCGTGCAGAGAGTACCCTGAGAAAGCGCACGACAACTCTTAGATGGCGATCGCAACTGCGCTGTGAAGTGGTGACATTGACTGCCGGGATGGCTGGATTCTAGTTCCGGCGCAGTCCTGCGGGCGAAAAAAGTCAGAAATTCATATGGGAGACATGCATTGTTAAATCTGAAGCAGAGAAATAACCAAAATGAAAAAGAAACTGAAACCTGGTTAAGAAGGATTGAAGAAGGGGAGTACTAGAAGTGGTGACTGATCTGCATAAACAAGGCGATGGAAATGGAAATAGGAAGAAGAAAAAAAGACTAAATGGAGATTCTAGAAGATTTAAAATTTAGAGAGAAGATTTAGAAATATTTTTTTAATGTTAATTTATTTTATTATTAATTGTTATTTGTATTTAATTTTATGATTTCTAGAATGTTCTTTTTTTTTTTTTTTTTTAATTCTTTGGGTTAGACTTGGGACTATTCAACCCTCTCATTTTATAGACGTCTTTGTGATTGAATGATATGAATTATTGAGTTTCCTCCTCCTCCCATTTCTCTACTGCCTTTGTTCGTCTAATTTCTCCCTCTTTTTTGTTGTTCTTCCCTCTTTATCTCCTCTATTCCATGTCTTCCCATTCTACCTCTTTTTCTCTTTACTCTCCCTTTCCCCTTTTTGCATCAATTTGGCATCAGAGAGCCTGGTTTCCTCCATTGTTTTCACGGCCCAACTCTTAAAGAGAATCATCCAAAGTTTTTCCCCTTCTTAAGTTGTTCTTTATTGCTTTTTTTTTTTCCCAATTGAAAGAAAAAGAAAAAAAGAGGAAAAAATCATTCCTTTTTGCATTTAAAGTTGCACTGACCTAATAAATGGCCAGTAGCGCCCAAATTGCACAAAATGGCCTTATGGAACACGGAAGGTTTCGAAAGAAGCTTAGGGAGGAATTGGAAGAGAGCATAAACTAAAACCACAAGTTTGAAGAAATTAAGAAGGATCTCATGTTTGGATAGACTATGAGGTATTGAGATATATTTCTCAGAAGATTGTGTCTTCGATCCTCCTTCGACGATCCATCTTGTACCACCAGAAGATATTAACGGTGGTATTGGTCCTAAAATTGGCTTTACTCTTGTGAGTGAAAGTGTAGCCATGGAAGAGTTCAAGGAAGTAGATGAAGTTATTATAAATGTTATTAAGAAGAAAGAGGAAGCTAAGCCAAAAGAAATATCCATGCAATATGAAGACCTGTCTTGAATTATATCAAGATTTTGAATTGGTGGCCAAAGATCATGAGTCACAAACGTAGAGATTCAACATGTTGGAAATCTTGAAAAGACTGGTGCACAAGTTCATCACATTTCTATTGCATATTGCCATCCTATTCTTCAAGTTCATCATAATCATGCTCCTCATCATCCTAAAGTTGTTGTAGTCATGTAAGAGCACATTGTTGCCTCATTCGGTAATAACATTTACAACTACCTTGTTCATTGGAAGGGTTTTCACAACAGTATGATCAAAATGCTTTTCCCCTTCAACATCTCATTTTTCATTACCCTGTCTATTCGTCTGGTTTCTAGCTCCTTTTCCTGTCTCTCTTCTCTCTTTCTCTCCTATATTCTATCTCTTCTCATTTTGCCTCCTTTTCTCCTCTCTCTCTACTCTCGCTTTCCCTGCATGACAAGGGTTTCGAATGTTGGAATTGATAGCTGGCTTGATTAACGAAATAGATGCTTTTGATACTCTGCTGTGGGCTGAAGCCATTGACGAGTCAACGCTGAGCTAGTAATCCTACAAGGTCACAAGCACAAGCACAATGCAAAGACACAGAAGACCCTTGCCAAAGTTCTCTACTTTAATAATTACTTGGAGGTAGTGAAGTTCTCCATCATGGGGCCTCAGTTTCTACAAATTGGACTAATTAGTTGTTAGAAGAATCAAATTAGATATTTAGAGAGACTAATTAGATTGCGGATTGGCTTGCTAATTAAGGTTACTCTTAAGAAGGTGTGTCCTTCATATTGGATTTTTTGGCAGCCACCTCTTCTTTATTTTGAATATGTTGCATAGAGATACTGATGAAAAAGTCCTATATATCTGAAGAAGATTGCGTAGGAGTTAACTTGATGTTTTGCCTTTTTGTGGTGTTTATCTTTATCCCATTTCATGTTTATCTTGAGTTTATCAGACTATGTGTGGTGGTTATTATTTCAATGATAATTCGTTGTGTGTGTGTGTGTGTGTTTTTTGCATTATATTAAAAGTTCTCCGTTTTGGGGGAAAAACAAAACAAAAGCATCTATCCATTCAAAAGAGGAGCTTTGAATTAGAAGCATTTTGATCGATACACATGTCCATTCTTTGAAAAAAAAAAACAATCTTCTTTCATTTAATAATAATAAAGTGTTTTGATGATGATATTTGTGATAAATGATATAGAAGCATGTTATCGAGAATATACGACGTGATTTTTATTTCAGCACATATTAGTCTCAGGAGGAAAAAATAACAATTCTCCTCATTTGATTTAAAATTTTAGAGGGGAGGGAGCAAAAAATTGCTTCTCTCTCTCCTTTCCTCCTCTTATTTTGGTTCCCTCTAAATTGTGGAGTTTTGGAGGGAAGCAAAAAATCTTGACTAATGTACCCCAATCAAATTTATGAAATTCTTTTGAATACCTTCATTGAAAAAAATAAAACCAAGTTGATTTCAATGCATGTCTGATAAATCCCAATTTTTATATATTTTATCCCACCTTATTCAATTATTTTGGGGATTATTTTGGGCTAATTTGGAATTATTAGACAATATTTAGGTTATTAGCCTATTTTAGGAAATAATGTAACTCTGAATTAATCATGAGATTATTGGGCTTAAATTAATATTCTGATTATTATCTTGTCATTTGATAATATTTTTGAATATATGATATATCATGATTTATCTAATTTCTGCCAATAAAAAATATATCTTGGAATATCCTATAAGTGCAGAATTTTTCAGGGAAGCTAAAAAGAAACCCAATGGTAGAACTTATTGGGCTTCTTAGATTTTATTGGGCTCAAGTTAATACCCTAAAAGCTCTCCCCTCTTCCCTTTTAATTAACCTAACTGCTAGGCTTTCAGAATCACGCCACAACGCCATCAAACCGCCAGACGCTCTCTGTGAGAGCCGAAAGAGGCACGCCGAGAATTGATCACGCTGAGACGCCGCGAGATAAATCACTACAGACAGAAGACACAGAGGAGAAGCTACAGGAGAGGATTGAATTTATTCAAATTGATTCATTCTCTCAATTACGTTGGGGCCCACCTCAATTCCCATAATTCATTCCATTGATTCATTCTCTCATCACGCACAGGGACTTCATCTTGACTTCCAAATTCACCCACGGGACCCACGGCTTCAATGGCTATTTCACAATTTCTATACATAGCTGTGAGTTGCGTATGTGAAGAGAGAAATTCTATGGAAGCTTAAATTCTTTTGGGAGGCAACTTGGGAGGAACATGGAAGAGGCTAGAGCCTAGGGCTTACACATGAAGATCATAAAGGAGTGTTGTTCTTTTTATCTTTTTAATTCAAACTTGAAATTATTTAGTTTTAAAGGATTTCGAGTTGTATTAATTGAGAACAATCTAGTTTTAGATTGTAAACTTATTTCTTTTGAATTAGACTGATGATTTGAAGTTTTATGCTTATTTCTAGACTCTTGTTTGCAACCTTTGGATTGTCAATTAAATTAATAATTGAGTTTTCGTTATTAATTTAATTGTTAATTTGGTTTATCATCTTAATTGTTTAATTGGGTTGATAAATTATTTGGTTGTTTAATTAGATAATTGTAGACAAGATTTCCAAGATTATTTTGTTATTGGTTTTTAACGGGTTTAATTAGCCATCACTTATTTCATTATGAGTTTTCTAGTGGAATATGTGTTATTGAACTAGAGGGTTTCCCATGTTCAATTGGATAATTAAATTCATTAATCTCCCTTTGGTCTAATTAATTGGTTTAGGCTAAAAAGGTTAACTCCATGCAATTCCTAAGTTGTCCCCTTTGTCATCATAACTGAATTAAATCTTATTATTTTATTTGCTTTTAATTAATCTTTTTATTAGGATTTTAATTGTTCTCTAGTAAGAAAATCCCCCAAAATTTGCATTCAAATTCATATAGATTAGTTTCATTTTCATATAGGTTTTAGAGTCAATTGTATTATTACATTTAATTAGTTAATTGCATATAGGTCATTTAATTAGTTAATTGCATATAGGTAGTAGTATTTTGCATTCTAGTTTAGGTCCATTTACATTCTACTGCATCTTTTATCACTTGAAAATTAGTCCTAATGAAAACCCACAGCTTGCTCCTTGGGAGAATGACCTATGTTGACCCTAACTGCATAATTAATTAGGACTTAGTTTAATTGATCACTTTAACGACAAAAGTACTATCGATCAATGTCACATCGGTTTCTTCTTATACATCACACGCAACTGCGTCAATAGCAAACTAATTACTCTTCATATCTTTTTTTTTTTGACATTGACATTTTACTAAACCTCCAAAGCAACGATGCAACATGATTGAATGATGAATTATTGATACAAGCTTTGTCACTGAACCACCAAATAGAGTAACTCAGTTGTTAAGCGAGGATGGTCCTTCGGCTCTACCCCAGAATGACTTATTTTTAGGTTCTTAGTTTTGGTTTGATTCCATGTGTGTGTTTGTGTGTGTATAGGCGCACTTACATGTATTCAAAATGGGATTTTGAGTGTTAAAAGTTAGGGAAAAAGATAAAAAAAATTGAATAATTTTACTAATGTCACCCAAAAATCAAAATAATATATCAATTTGATTTTTGAAATTATATTATCATATCAATAAGAGATAAAAATATAATTATATAAGTTTTTATATACATATTAATTTAGTATTCTAAAAATATTTATTTCATTAGCTATCAATAACATCAATAACAATGTCATTTTTATACACATATTACAATATTAATGTAATAATTTAATTTAAATCTAAGTGTAAATTAATGTAAACAATCTATAACTTTTAAAAGCATAAAGTAACAAGCAATGGTCAATTAGTTATTAGCGCCCTTTCCTTCCCCTCTTAAACCAAACAAATGGTATTTTCCCCTTCCATTTTCTTTAATAAATCAAATAAGATAACATATCCTTCCCTTTCCTCTTTCCCTTCCCTCCTCTCAAACTTGTTTGGTTTGAAGAGAGAAATGATAGGGTCCTTATTTGGTTTGATCGATGAGGAAGAGAAATGAGAAGTTTTAATAATCCCTATTTAGTTTATGAATTAAAATAGGCGGGCAGACCCGGAAAATCGAGACGAGTCCATTAGGCTGGCCTGTTTAAGCCTTGACCCTTCTAGGGTTAAGCTTGAAAAATAAAAAAGTTAAATGAAATTGGCCTTGTAGGGTATCAGGCTTAAAAGGGCCAGCTCGTTAGGCATTTTTAATATATTTTTTTAAAAAATTACATAGATTGCTTTGACTTGAGAGTTGAGAACCCTAAAAATTTCAATTTCAATCTCTCTTTCCCCCTTTTTTTTTGGCTTTGAAAATCTCACTCACACTCATAGACTCACTCAATTTCAGTTTCAGTTTCACAGCTTAATGTTGCTTAATAGTATGTTTCTTATGTTTTATGTGAGTTATTTGTGGACAATAGTTTGCTATTGATTACGAATTAGTTAATGTAATTTTTTGTTGGATGATTCGTATTATTTGGATATCAATGTTAACAATATTTATTTAATAAATTAGAATTTTAATTGTTATGATTTACTATTTATATTGCTTTTAAAAAAATGAAGGAAAATAGTAAAAATTTGGAATAGTAACTTTCAGGTCCTATAGGACCCACCCTGGTGCTCTTTGGCTAGGCTTTGAAAAACATATGTTTTTCATACCTCGGGCCTTCTATGACCCTTCAAGAGCCGGCCCTAATCCCTAGTTTTAGAAGAGGGGATGGGTGGAATGATAAAACCCAATGATAATGTATATTTTTTTTATTGGGTTAAGGAGTTAAATTGCCAATAAACTATTGCCTCAGGACCACTTTAGCCAATAAATTCTTATGTGGTCCTTAAATACCAATAAAGTTTACAAAACATAAAAAAATCACAAAACCGTTAGCTGCTGAATAACGTCCGTTATATTGATTTCAATTGGGGAAAAAAAGTGACATATGGGCAGGTGAGTCATCTGCTAGCTGAACATGTGGAGGGTGGATGGATTAAAATTGCTCCAATCCTTCATCGGGCTCAAATCAGAAACGAAGCAGAGGGTGGTGTCGAGCGAGCGAAGTCACGAGCGAGCAGAGGAGTGTCGAGCGAGCGAAGTCACGAGCGAGCAGAGGAGTCCATCCAACTCATATACTTACTGATTATCTGTTATCCTCACTCCCTCTCGTTTTGAACCAGCGACCTTACATAAACAAAGAAGCAGCTCAGTTTTAGCGGTAATCACGTGAGATTGTCAAACACGCAACACCACGCCATACCTCCATCTTGCCTCTTGAGCCCAATGCTAAATACCCACTGGATTTTCCTCCTCTGACCATTTCAGGACCTTCAAAATATATATTGGGTAGCTGCCTTTCGTTTCCATTCAGTTTTCTTCCTTCTCACAGCAAAACAATGTAGAAACAGGGAGTTGCAGAAAAGGGAGAGTGAGAGACCGAAACATAGAAATAGAGAGTTTGAGAGTTGAAGAAAAGAGAGACAAGAAGGAGAGAGAGAGGAGCCAAACAAAAACCATCCTTGTTTTCTCTGTTCTAGCGTTGTGAAACAGAGCAAGAGACCGAGAAGGAGTGAGAACTTCTGAGATAGAAGGAGAGTGTTGATCAAGGTGAGTATTCGAAGCTCCCTCCCTTAGTTCCAATGGGCTCTGTTTTATATTGATAAAACAGGGAAAACGCCAAGACTGAATGAAAGACAAGGGTTAAATGATTTCTGAGATTGCATACCAAGAATTGGTTTCCTGTCTATATAAAGGTACTTAAGAAGCATATAATAATATTAGGTGTATGAAAATAAATGAATATGCTACTGAAAATGAAAACTGAATCAGAAGGGGGGTGGCTATTAGCATCTTGCATCGAGTTCTTTTTCTTTGCTGCATGTATGTTGCTGCATGCGAAATAACTAAAAGGGAAAAATGAATTAAATAAGGGAGAAGAATATGAGTTAATGCATGATTTGTCTCTCAGCTTCATGAGGGTCTGTATAATCAATGACACTCCTCTGCCCGCTCGTGACTTCGCTTGCTCGACACCACCCTCTGCTTCTTTTATGATTTAAGCCCTATGAAGGATTGAAGCAATTTTAATCCCCTCCACTCTCCACGTGTTCAGCTAGTAGATGACTCACCTACCCAAGTGTCACTTTTTTCCCTAATTGAAATCAATATAACAGACGTTATTCAGCAGCTGACGGTTTTGTGATTTTTTTATGTTTTGTAAACTTTATTGGTATTTAAGGACCATATAAGAGTTTATTGGCTAAAGTGGTCTTGAGCTAATAGTTTATTGGCAATTTAGCTCCTTAACCCTTTTTTATTTGGCCGGCAACGATATTTTGTTCTACTGTTATTAAAATCATCTTTTAATATAGGGTTAAGGTGCAATTTTACCAATGAACTATTGGCTCAGGAGCAATTTCGCCAATAAACTCTCTAGTGGACCAAAATTACCAACAAACTGTTAAAACAGGAGCAATTTCGCCAACACCGTTAAATCTAGTCTGACGCCGTTAATGTGCTTCATGCAAAAATTATAGAATAGGACCCAGAAGTTTATGAAACTATATTTAAGCCCCAAAAAATTTAAATTTTTTTATTTTAGTCCCTCCACGTACTTTATATGGAGGGATTAAAGTGAAAATTATAAAAAAATTTTGGGCCGGAAAGATAATTTTCTAAAATTTTGGGTTCTTTTCTGTAATTTTTGCAAGGCCATCCCTACCCCTAAAAATCCGCCGCCTGGCTTGTTTAAACAGGCCGAAAACAGATCTACATCTAACTGCCTGTTTAAAGTAGGTTTGTTTTTGGCCTGTTTAAAGTAATTATGTTTTCGCCCTGTTTGAGGTAAGCTTGTTTTGAGGTGAGGCCTGTGGTTTGTTAGGCTGGTTATAAAATATTTTAAAATTACAGGCCTCCTTAATAGGCCACAGGCCAGGTCAGACTAAGGTTAAAAAAAGGCCTGTAACCAGGGGCAGATTTTGGGGGTAAGGATGGCCCCACAAAAATTACATAAAAGAACCCAAAATTTTAGAAAATTATCTTTAGACCCATAAAATTTTTATAATTTTCACTTTAGTCCCTCCATATAAAGTACGTGGAGGGACTAAAATAAAAAAATTTAATTTTTTGGGGGCTTAAATATAGTTTCATAAACATCTGGGTCCTATTCTGTAATTTTTGCATGAAGGCACATTAATGGCGTTAGGCTCAATTAACGGCATAGGCGAAATTGCTCCTGTTTTAACAGTTTGTTGATAATTTTGATCCACTAGAGAGTTTATTAGCGAAATTGCTCCTGAGCCAATAGTTCGTTGGTAAAATTGCACCTTAACCCTTTAATATAAGTTCCAAGTGTAACACTCATACGCTCCATCCGTTCATGTTTATAAAAAACAATCGTCACATATTCAAGTCTCATTTTACAATAAATGTTTAGAAAATGTCTTATTTTTTATTTTTTTACTTTTCCATTTTTTCCTTATTTAATTACCCCTATTTGTTGGCAAGAACAGAATTACCCCTATTTAAAGTCAATATGATAAATTTTCACAATCACAGAGATCTAGTACTTCTACAATATTTATTTTCTTATTATGTCTCTTATACAATCCTTTTATTATAATAATTTTCTTATTCTTTCTCTTGTTTCCAATATCATCATAAATAAAGGTATTTTCATAAAAAAAGGTTACTTTTGTATATTTTTGTAGATGAGAAGATAAACTCACGAGTGTTCCCCATGTCACTTTGTGTTTGTTTTTTTTTTAAAAAAAAACAAAGAAAATGTATAAAAACCACACAAAAGTATGGCTGCGCCAAGTTTGGCAAGAGACAAGTGGGATTCTCATTACATGCTTTTCTTTAAGTGTTTCTTACATGATTATCCTTCTAATTAGAGGTATGTGGTGTTTTTTTTATATTTTATTTATTTAGATTAAATTATATGTTACATATTGAAATATTTCTTGCATCCAGTACCTAACATTCATTAATTTACATGATACTGGTGTTATAGGAAAATATTTTTTCATACAATACTAGAAATTAATTAATTAGAGATATTGGACATAAAAAATATTTTAGGATGCAATATATAATTTAATATAAATAAATAAAATATATAAAAAAAGTCAAATCCCTCTAATTAGAACGATAAATATACAAAAAGCACTTAAGCAAAAGCATGTAATGAGAATTCAAGAGGAGCATGACTTGTTCACGACTTGGGACATATTGTTGTCTTTTTTTTGTCATCCAATCTACTAGTTCTTATAACTTTAAATAACCAATTTGTGTTATGAAAAATAGTTAGAATTATTTAAAGATAATAAATATGCTTTATTTGTTAAACTTAAGTTCTTATCTGTAAAAAAATAAATGAAAGAGAATAAATACAATATATACAGTCAACAAAGGATAATGTTAGGAAAAAAAAAAAGTAAAAAAAATGTTTAAACAAACCTAAAATAAATTTCATATTTTGGGACACACATATTTACAAATTTGAAACTTACAAAAAAAGGGACGGTGGGAGTATTTCTTCTAGCCTTTTTTTTTTTAATAAAAAAATAGCATTTGTACTTATAGTTTTAACTTAATTATAACTCATTCCCTATATTTTCATTTAGTACAACTCAGTTTCTATAATTTTAATTCGGTTGTAACTTAGTCCATGAACTTCAATTCATTGCAATTCAGTTTCTATAATTTGAATTATTTTATACTTTAGTTTCTATGTCTTAGCAAAAAAAAAAAAAAAAAAATCACATATGCATATATACATAAAATAAAGGTTAATGACTATATCCTAAAATAGTTGAGACTATAGAGATTGAGTTGCAATGAGTTAAAGTTTAAAAACTGAGTTACAGCCCGTTAAAACTATATAAGGACTAAGTTGCATCAAGCTAAAATAGCTAAATTGTAGTAACTGAGTCGCAATTGAGTCAAAATAAAAGATATGAGGATAAACTTTTTTCATGATTTAATTTTCTATTAAAAATATTTATAGATATTTATAAAAAAATGCCAAGCCAATTTTAATAATAATGAAGAACTTTACCCCATAAACATGTGTAAGATATGATTAGTTTTGATGATGTCTTAAATAGATGTTATTAGTAAGAGCAAAAAGTTTGTATTATATACATTGGCTAACTGCTATATTTGATGTATATTAGTTCTAAGTTGAATGATGGGGAATAATCAAGAAGAATAGAAGAGATTAAAGAAAGAAGCAGTTGAATATTATAATAATACTATCAACATTCAAGTTCTTATATGTGATATTAGAAGTTTCTACGATCAAATAAAAGCTAGAATGACTCAATTCGGAGTTAAAATGAGCAAAATCGAGCTTTCTAGAATGCATGAAAACTCGAGTCCTCACTTAAGAACTTGAGTTCTGAGGGAAAAAGTCGAGTTCATTTTTCAAAACTCGAGTTCACAACTCGAGTTGATGTTATTCTAGCTACTTTGTTCACCTCTGTTTCACATTCAGCCTGGGCGAGGTCTGGTAATTTGATGATATCTCCGAAAACAGAGATCGGATTGAGGCGAAACCAATTTTGTATGAAACTAGACATCCAATGCGTCATCTTGACAAAAATTCAAGTCCAAAGAAGATCAGATGAAAGAAATATAAATTTCTTAAGTTGACACAGAAATTCACATCACAAGCAAACTAAGCTTTGGTGTTTTGAGTGTAACTCACAAACCACACATCGAAACGAGCTGAAATTAGTGGCATATGAAACTAGACTTACATACCTTTCAAAAAACATAAAGATCAAAGAAAACAAAGATCAAATGGATGGGATATGAATTTTTGAAGTTGATAGTCAGATCAAGAACAATCTTCATTCATTGAATCATAACGGTCAGAATGCAATGAGTTTGGAGCTGATTCTTTTTGCATTGAAAAATTTGGAGCTATATCAAAGACGTTACCTCTGGAATTTGACCCTTATGCAACCAATGTTCTTAAGTCCTACATCATCAAGATTGCGGAGAATGCTAGGTATCATTTTGGAACAATCAGGTAACAACTCGAGTTCTAATGTAACAACTTGAGTTGGTAACTCAAGTTTGAACATTGATAACTCGAGTTCTTATGTTTTCTCAAAGAACTTACGTTTTTAGCCAATCGTTGACAAACAACTCGAGTTCATAAGTGATGAACTCAAGTTCGCAAATTCTGACTTATTCCAATCTTCGAACATCAAAAAGACATTGAGAACTAGAGTTTCTTAGTAAGAAACTTGAGTTTTAAATATAAAACTCGAGTTCTTCACTTTTGAAAAAATTGTGTTTTTATTCAAAAGTTTAAGAACTAGAGTTCTTGATTAAGAACTCAAGTTCATAACTCTAGTTCATCTTTTAAAACTCAAGTTCTTTAAGGATTCAATTTGTGCTTAAATGACAAACTTGAGTTCTTGTGATATCAACTCGAGTACATGTCTTAAAGAACTGAGACGTTTGAAAACAAAACACAGAAACTCAAGTTCTTGTAAGCAAACTTGAGTTTGAGACTCGAGTTCATTACTGTGAAACTCGAGTTCATGTGAATGATGATAACGAGCCTTCGTATGTGAATTTTCAAATGATTCAATCTTTAGCTGTCACTTCCCATGATTCTTAAGAATCATTTTTAAGATGCTTTTAACCTGTTTACTAGTGATTTCCGATGGTCAAATGTTTGATTACTCTAAAAGCATCATAAAGCAATATTTGTGTCAGAGACTTGAAATGTGATTGCAGAAACTAAGCACCATCATGGCAACCGATCTCTGAGCAAACAAAAGTCATTCATGTTATTCCCATTCCTATGACTAACTTGGCAAATCAACGTATATTCAACGAAGTTGAGTAGGAGATGAAACTGATGAATCCAAAGCACTTAACAGAACAAGTAACGACAAGTCTAGTGGCTATATTTCTACAGCTACTTCCAATGGACATCCAACGGTCATATTCTAAACTGGAAGAATTGCTCACCAGTCAAATGCTCTTCATTAACTATAAAAGAAGAAACATTCAAAATAGAAGCAGAGACAAGAGATACGAGATTACAGCTTCATCGTCAAAATGTCAATACTCTGACATTTATATCACTTACTCTCCAATTATCTCAATGATCATATAATTTACCTTAGAGAGTGAGATTATTTGTAATGTACTTCAATGTTTATCTTACCCACTTCTGAGAGAGAAGATTTATCGTAATCATTCTATTTGAGAGTTACTCAAGATTGAGTGATCTTGAGTAGGAAACCGATTATATCCTTACAATGTGTAAGAGGGAGTATCTCAGTTAGAGATTTGGCTTCACAAGTTCCTGGGGTAAACTTGTGGGTTGTAAAGACTTCTCTTGTGCCCGGATTACACAAGAGGATAGTGGATTGAAAATCTCAAGTGGAGCTTGGGGACTGGACGTTGGTCAAGGATTTGGCAGAACCAGGATAAATCATAGTTTGCATACTCTCTTCCCTAAACTCTTATATTTCCAGTATATTTGTTCGAATGATTGACAATTGCTTTATAAATTATTACTGTCACACGAATTGCTTTCAATAAGTTGCGAAAAGATTTTCAAAGTTATCCAAAGTTTTATCAGACACCCAATTTACCCCCCTCTTGGGTGATAGCCATGTCTTATAACATGTTATTTTTTAGAGGGGAAGGAAAGACGGTTAAAATAAGGAAAAAAAAACTACCAAATTTTAAAATTCTATGTAAGTGATTTCCTCCAAAACAAAATAAGTTTTCAGTTTCTACCTACCAAATTATAATCAATACATATACTTTTATATGTAACAAAAAAAAACTAATTTATGATTTTAAAGTTTAAGTAACATTTTCTTTTTTTCCTCTAAAACCAAACTACAACGTCAAGAATCATAGCATACTATTGGCAGTCAATTTAGTTCTTGCAAGATTATTTTTGAATAATATTGTTCTGTAATAAGAACACAGATGTCTAGCCACAAAGGACTAGTAGTTGGTTTATATCGGATCAAGTTTAATCTCCCAGATGCCTATAAGGGTTAAGCACTAAGGAGAAGAAGATTACTCAGTGGTATCTATGGAGGAGATATCACAGAGCGTCTGGAAATCATTGTGCTATACAAGAATGACGATAGCCAAAGGAGTGAGGCGTGTGCACAATGAGACAGTATGTAAAATAGATGAATTGAAACTTGTGTACCTTGTGGACAATCTCTTATTTATAGAGATTACCTAGGGTTTTTGCCTACTGTTATGTCTGTTAGTAGTGCGCCTCCACGTCTTGGTCATGCCTGCTCCACTAATTGTACCACGCATGATTATAGCCATGATTATAAGAGAATTAATGTTTTACCTAGTTAGAGGGGATTTTGTCATAAAGCCTGCTTATTTGGCCTCCACACTTCAAGCCCATTATGCGAGTCCATAACAAATATGTTTCATTATTATTGAGTTAAAATTAACTTTATATATTATCCGGCAAAGAGAACTTTATATATTATTGAATCCTTTTTTAAATAAATATTATTAAATCTTTCATAAATTAATATAACATAGTTCTAAGAAAATAAAATGAAAATTAAGAGTTAAAACTAACTCTTAAACAAAACATATCACCCTCTCGGCCCTTAATATCAAACATGTTTGTTGAATTATGGAAAATGATTAAGATATGAGATTGAAGAAAGAAGAAATTGAAAAATGTAATGACAATATCAATAGTTAAGTTTCTATAATCAAATATAAGCTGGAATGACTTAATTCAGAACTAAAATAAGTAAGTTAAAGCTTCATGATGAATAACAGTTAACTACAATGATTTTGCTTCAGTTTTCCATCTTACTTGAGCATAGAATTGCAGTACTTGAGCATCATACTTGAGCGTCCAGCGTGTTTCAGCTACTTTGTTTGACTTTGTTCTACATCCAACATGAGCAAAGTTCAATAATTCGACCATATATCTCATAAAAAATCTGATTGAGGTGAAACTAATTTCATATGAAACTAGACTCCCAATGCGTTATTTTAGCATCAAAATCAAGCCCAAAGAAACGTAGACGAAACAACTATGAATTTTAGAAGTTGCCATATGAAATCACGTCACATAGCAGACACAATTTTGGTAATTTGGGTGTATCTCACAAACTACACATTCAAATAAGATGAAACTAGTGGCATATGAAACTAGACTCAAATATCTTTTCAAAAACATCTAGATCATGGGAAAAAGAGATCAAATGAAAATGATATGATTTTTTGAAGCCCACAGTCATATTAGGATGTTGCAAAAACACTGATAGAAAACAACCTTTATTAATTTGATCATAACGGTCATAATACAATGAGTTTAGAGCTAATTCTTTTTCCATTTGAAAGAAGAGTTAAAGACATTTCTGGGCATAGGTTATTTTCCAAATTTGGAGCTATATTGAAGACGTTACGCTTACTGGAATTTGACTCGTGTTGCCAATATTCTTACTTTTTGAAAGTCACTACATTCTAGAAGTTGAGCCTTGTACTAGAGATTACTAGAGGAAATGAAGCATGATACTCACTGATATTAACATGTTCTAATATGTACTCAAGTATCAAAGTGATTACTCAAGTATCATATTTGTTCTTGCAGGTATGAAGCAGTTACCTCAAATCAATACTTAAGCATGCTTAACGGTACTTGAGTGTACAACTTGAGTAAGTAAGTTATTACTTGAATACACATGCTTAATCACGAGGAAGGTATAGATTTGTTAAAGCTTACTCATGTAAAATGCTTTGTTTCAAATCAATACTTAAGCATGCTTAACGGTACTTGAGTGTACAACTTGAGTAAGTAAGTTATTACTTGAATACACATGCTTAATCACGAGGAAGGTATAGATTTGTTAAAGCTTACTCATGTAAAATGCTTTGTTTACTCGAGCAAGTAAATAAGTGCTCGACACACTCTTTTAAATCTCTTTTACTCGAGCATACACATGCTTACTTGAGCATGTGTTTCTTTAATTAGTAATCTAGGTTGTTCATTTCGAAATTACTGGAGCAAGGATGTAAGCTTACTCGAGCACTTGAGTTTGGTCATGATAATCTTACACGTTGCTCGAGCACATGATATGCTTACTCGAGCAATATTGTTTTGTTCGCATTTTCTAAACTTCTTTAGGTTAATTACTTGAGTATGCCAAGAAGCTTACTCGAATATGTTGCTCGAGCAGAGGACATACTTACTCGAATAAGATCGTTTTGGTTTCAATTCTCTGAGCTCTTTTAGGTTGTTACTTGAATATACAAAAGCTATGCTTGAGTATACTACTCGAGTAAGAGTATAATCTTACTCGAGTAAGCTCGTTTATTTGAACTTCTTTATGTATCTTTTTAAGCTTCTGTTTGTAAAATGATTGAAGGTTGCTTGAGTGTAATAGTGTTACTTGAGCATGCTACTCGAGTAAAACAAGTTTTTACTCGAGTAATGTTTTTCCAGTACCTTCAATACTTTGTCTTCTTCGCCTTCGTAAATTCAAAAGATCTTATTAACATTTCATTACATCTCATATCTACTCGTTATTATTCTTAATGCTTCTAAACATATTTGTTGGTGAGTTTCAGATAATTAGTTAAAGGATTACATGCAAATCCTTAAAAAGCAAATCATGTGTCAGAACATTAATTATAAAGATAGATCGGAGCACACAAAAACGTTTTCAAAGCAGGTCAAATGATCATCTTCTAAGACACCCATTTTGGTGAAAGTGAAAGGCACCCAACCTAAGCAATCCCAGAGTAGATCAAAAGGATTTCGTGTTGTACCAAAGCAAAAATGATTGAATATCAAATTTTGCCAACAACTCCAATATATCTCTAACGAAAAGCTTGAACCTTCACAACGATCATATAGTTTACCATAAAAGGAGTAGCATTCTAGATAGACGAAGACATGAGCTTGGACCTTCACTGTTTAAATGTCAATACTCTGATGTTTATATCACTTACTCTTCATTATCTCAACAATCATATAGTTTACCATAGAGAGTGAAATTATTTATAATGTACTTCAATATTTATCTTATTCACTTTTGAGAGAGAGGAGATTGATAGTAATCCTTCATCGTAAAGGTTGTATCCTTACGGTGTATAAGGAGAAGTATCTCAGTGAGAGATTTGTAAATGATTTTCCAAGTGTCTGGCTAAATTTGTGGGATTTTAAAGGCCTTTCTTGTGTTTAGATTAAACAAGAAGATAATAAATTGAAAATCTCAAGAGGAGCCTTGAGACTGAACGTAGGTCATTGTGAATTTGGCTGAACTAAGATAAATCACAATTTGTATATTCTCTTCCGTAAACTCTTATATTTCTAACATATATGTTCGAATAATTGACTATCGTTTTATAACTCATTACTGTTTATGAATTTCTTTTACTAAGATGCAAAAAATTCAAAGTTCCTAAGTTTTTATCATACACCTAATTCACCCCTTTTTGGGTGTCAGCTAGTGCTGACAATATTTATCTAATATGATTATATCAAGAAAGTTAGTTGAATTAATTAATATGATATATATTTTCTAAAATATCTTAATAATCTTCCTTAATTCCCTACTTTCCTCATCTCCTTGTTTCTTTTTTAGGGAGCATTAATAAGAGTAAATAAAGAAAAGATTGACAAGTATAAAAACTATATCTTATATTTTATATTAAAATCAACTATTTGAATATATTTTATATCAACAAGCGACGGCTAGTATATTACTCCCTCCGGTCCTAATTATAAGACATAGTTGACTTTTTTAGAGAAATTAAGGAAGCTGATTAAATTACTTTAGAGTATTTTTATTTTTATTTTTTTCTTCAAACTAATTAGTTTAACTAATAAAATAATATATAATATAAGAATGCACAACATATAAAATGATTAAATAGCTTATTTAGCTTCCTTAACCCTAAAAAAAAAGTTAACTTTATCTTATAATTAATTAGTACATTCTAGTATTAAATATACCGGAGCATACTTTATAATGAGAATAGGTACGAATACATTTCATTCTTCTAAGAACCAACAACAATGTGAGGAAAACACGCTTGTTGACCAAATCCTCATTTTTTTTTTTAAAGAAAAAACAAAAACAAACCTCTTACTTTTGTTTTTCATCAAGCAAATACTTTTATGACCACAAACAAAAGAACAGAATTTCTCGGCCAAAATTTAAATTCAAACCACCTAATCAAACATAATAGCAATGACTTCACGATTGAAGGGATTTGGTTGACTAGTTAATTATTAGGGCTGCTTATATAGCTATCACAATCCCATTCATACTCTTGGAGGTCCCATTCACTATTTAGTTAATTCAATTTAGAGTTCATTGTTAATTATTTTGCTCAAAGTTAACATTCTTTTTGTTTAGTGCTTAGCTAAAAAAAAAAAAGTATTCCCTCCTATTCGAAAAGTAGAAGCTAGTTATAACATTTTTTTCAACTTAAACTATCCATGTATTTTTAGCCAAACACTATGAATTCTTCGAATTAACTTCTGCTTTACAAGTATCACCAAAGAATGATGGAAAAATACACGTATGTATCGACTTTAATTAATGATCAATGAGTAATGAAAAAATAAAGAAAAGAATTAAAAAAAAAAAAAGAAGACTTTTTCAAGTCCACGAAAGTAATATGAACAAGGCCGAAGCTAGAAGTAGAGGCCACCGGGTCAGATCACTTTCAACCCGAACCGCAAAGTTGGAAGAATTCTCAGATTCCAACAAAGAACTAAACGTGAAATTTGGGTTTGACCCATACAAAGCTTGGACCCCTACCACGTCATCCATCCTCAAATCTCTCTTCCTCGTTCTCGGCCTCAAACTCGGGTACATTATAGCTTCTGGAACATTTGTGTGGGCCAGCCCTAGCACGTGACCTATCTCGTGCGTCGCCACTGATTCCAAATCAACCGCCACCTTTGACGCTTCTCGATCGAAATCAACGGCCCACGTTTCAATTGCGTCCAAATGTAATCTCCCGTTCTCTGGTGAAAACGCATGGCCTAATATCCCTAACACTCCGTCAAACGGCTCTCCGTCGCCGTGGTCCCCCAAGTAGAACCCGACCCGGATATCCGCCGTTTCGTACTCGGACGTCTCCGCGAAGTTTACCGGAATCACTGACGACCACCGCGAGAACGCGTTCCCGAACGCCGTTCGGATTTCCGTCATGCTTAAACGGGTGATCATGGCGTCCGGGGAGAAAGCATAGGTGAGATTCATCGGAGAGCCACGAGTCCACCTCGGCTGACCGTCGAAGTAAGCGAAGTGACGAGTGGAATGTATGGCACGCGACGACGAGGCCGCGGCGTCGCTGATTCCGCACCTCGGTGCCATGATTGTTGATATGGTGTCGGAGTCGAGCTTTCCCGTGGTGGACAGGCCCAGTTTCTGCTGGTAAAGCGTGACTGCGGACTCGAATTCGGAGTCGAACTCGTCTGTGAAGTTAAACGGCGGCGTCGTTTTATGAGGGAAGTACCCAAAGTTGTGAAGGTACCTCTTGAGCTCCGACATGCCGCTGACCTGGCGGCCTCTCTCAGCGTGTAGGAATCTCGAGAAGTCGTGCCACGTGGCGTTCTGGGTGTGGTGATTGGTCGTTACCGTTAACATTTCTGGCAAAATTCTGGCGGGAAAGCAAGGTCGTGAAAGGAAGAGGAAGAAGATGAACCAGAAATAATAACGGATTAACGGAAACATAACTGTTTTTGTTCCAATCAGTTGTTGTTGGGATTTGAGCCCTGAATAATGAAACGAAGAGCTCTATTTGAAGCTTTCAAACTTGTGAAATCACAATATTTAAAAAGGGATTATTATTACCAACATGACGACATAAGCTATGATCGATATGAATATAAATAATAGAAGGAAAATTGTTAATATCGAAGGACAATTGGACAAAGGAACGAGGAAGAGAACATATATATGGTTTTTATGGTTCGGTCAACTACTGGGTCTGTTTGCATCATCCTATACGTTGGATTAAATGTTTGAATTTTAATTAATTAATTCCCAAACTTAACGGAAGGGATGTGTTTGGTATTGTTCGATGACTGGTTTTTCCTTAACGGAAACTGCCGAGAAAAATAAGGACTAATATTATTAATTGTTGTGCTTCTAAATTCTAAATATTAACGCCGTGGTGCTCGATACTGATCGTTCAAGTTTAGGTGCGTTGAAACCTCCGTTGGTTGACCAAATTTTGGTGGCGATCAACGATCAACTGTTTTAATTTTCTTTCTTTCTTTTTTCTTCTCCTGGTAGGATCAACTGTTTTGTTTTGTTGCGGATGTAACGTTAACAGTGTTGCCACGCAAATAATATACGTGTACGTGTGTGTATAGCATGGAAGCAACGAAGTTGGTTTAGGTAATAAGAAGTTGGTTTAGGTAATAAGAAGCCTCAACATTATAAAGGAAAAACATAAATTTAAATCTTTAAAAGTACAAGACGAAAATTATAAACTTCAAAAGGAATTTTACCTCTTTGACCAAACAAAAAACATATATGTATATAACATGGACCAGGCATACATGCAGTGTGCGTATGACAGTTTTCTCATGGTGGAAAAATTCTTAGCAAATTATCATATATCTTCTAGACTAATTGAATTTATTTTTAATTATATCTTTGCATTAATAAATGCATCATAAATTTAAGGAAATTTTGAAAAATCCCTCATGGAAAAATTTATTGCACAAAAGCACCTAAGGATTTCTGTAAAAAAAAGAACGGGTACAACTTTTTTCCAGTTTGCAATCTATATATTTTGAGTTATGTGCACTGCGTTCCATTTTGCACACAATTAAATATATACACAATCAAAAAAGAGTTGTACCTCTTGAAAAAATGCTGCATCTAGATCCTTAAATAAATTTTAAGTACTTTTGACCAATAAATTTTCGATGAGGAATTTTTCAGCAATTTTTCTTAAATTTTATATATCTTTTGATCTTTACATATATAAATATGTATGTACACACATATATAATTGGGGTTGTAGATTTTTGTTGAATGAGGTTTTGAATTTGGGGGTAGGTAAATTTGGAATGGGAGCTAGGCCTAAGACGGCACAATTAGCTACTAGAAGATTATTAGAAATATTATTATGTTTTAGTAATTTGGTTTTCCTTTTCTTGCAAGTTGTTGAGCTGAGTTCTGATTTTCCCACGTAGAGACGATCCATTGACTAGAGCGATAAGGTCTAGTCAATACGCTTTAGGGTTTATCTTTTCATGAATAATATTATAATATATACAAAAGCTGTCATTGTCATTGCTAATCAGTAGGCCCCACTCTCTCTCTCTCTCTTATTTTGAACAATCCTTTTATTTCAATCATCTATATATGATATATATCAATAATAATATTGTTAATGCTTTTGTGTGACGTACCAAGACTTGAAACCACCAAGGAAAAAGTCAAAAAATAGAAACATAGAGATAAGTAGTTGAAAATTAAAATAAAAAAATGTAATAATAATAATAAGAGGAGAGAATGAAGAAGAAGCAAAATATGGTGGGTTTCTTGTTCTTCATTTTTTTTTATCAACAAATTGACTCGAGGAATAACTTTTGACCACGCTCTAATCCCCTCTTGCCCATTCGTCAAATTAATATAATTATATAAATGAAAACTTTAACTTTCTACTACTTTACCCACCTTTTTTTATTTATTCCAATAATTGGCGAGCTCAGAATTATGTCTATGAAATGAAAGGCAATTATCCTATGTCATGCAGAATCATGATACCAACAAATTCATGGCCTTCATCATATATAAAAGTAAAAAATTACACATTGTTTCTGGTAATATTAGACATTAAAATGTAAACACTTTCCCAAATTGTGATTTTTTTTAACACTCCAAATTGTGATTCAAACCTTGATTCGTAATATTTTTTTAAGCTGTCATTCAAACCTTGATTCGTAATATTGAGAATTGTAAGGGACTAACTCCTTTAGCTAAACCTAATCTCATTGGTATTCCTTTATTATTTATTAACATGATTATTATTTACTTTTTTGAACTATGTATAATATTCTTGAAAAAACAATAATCTCCCCATTGATGAGGCCAGTTGAATATAAAAAGTTACTTTATGAACGAGTTCAAGTTAAATGCTTATAATCGAATACTTTTCATTGAAAAAAATGATATATTTTTAATTTAAGATTACTTAGTAATTTCTTGTAAAAATAAATTAAAGTAATAAATTAAAGTAGAATATTTTGATAACATTTATGAAAGAGCAAGTAATTCGTGAAAACAGATGACAAGGCAATTCAAAAGTGGGTTAGGTTTTCATGGACTTTTTAGAACTTTTTGTTTAAAAGAAAAAGAAACCAATAGAGACGTGATTAAGCTGAATAAGAGGAATGATATCAGAATGCAGAGCTAAAAGACAGATAACATCTGAAAGAAGATTTTGATTATAAATAAATGTATATCCCACAATTATTTACTGAATTTTTTCATAATAATATGGCTTGTCATGCTGTGTTTAATTAATATAATTAATCGAGGGTTATATTGCCCATATCTCAATGAAAGAATAAAGTTATCTTATATCGAGAAACTTTGAAAAGGATATACATCACAAAATAATAGGCCATGCACTGCTTCTTGAAAATGTACCAGTTATTTTTCTTTTGGTGGTAAATGAACTTGTTATTAATCAAATGGCACAAACTAAATGTTGCTTACAAGCGTAGGAAACTGCTTGCGATGTTGTTATACTAGGGGAAATCAAACATTTCTTTTCATCTTTTTATAATAAAAACTATGAAAAATCATAAAAAGAGTAGGTAATAGCTAGAGTATGCAGAGTATATCAATACAATTATTGTCTAGTGGTATGAAAACTTTCTAGTAAGTGGAAGCTCATAAGTTTGATTCCACATGTAACTCTACCTAGAGAAATAATAATTTTTCTTTAATTAAAATAAAATTATTAAATTAAAAAAAACACTTGGTGTTGGGCACTTTTTTTTTTGTCAAACCACATGTGTATTTTTGCATCAGTGAAAGTAAAAAAAAGTCAAACTTAATGGTCAAACGGTATTTTTGCACATAATTTGTAACCACATGTATACTTTTGCACCTAAAAAAAACACTTGATGCTGAACGCTGCTCGGGAAAAAGCACATGTGTATTTTTGCACCTTAACCCAAAGGATAAACTAATATAAAGTTAACATCTTTAAGAGAGTGCATTTGACCCCAAAAAAAAAAAACTAGGGAGAGACTTTAGCAAACCAATTAACAAATTTTAATCTTGTGATAAATGTGGTCAAAGGGACATTTTAGTCCTTTTCTAGAATTTTCCTAATTTTATCAATCATATATGTTGATTAGTCTTGAGCTGGACCTCTGTATATTTAATAATTTAACTGCCCCCATGCACTAATTAACAACCAATCACAAACTTTTGGAATCCATTGTTCAAAAGAAACTATAAAGCCTCTATTGCAGAAAGGGTCTACAACGTCTTTTTTAACTTTTTGAACCATTTTAACGTACTTTTCTCACTACTACAAAAAGTTGATACTATTTTCCTAAAAGACATCCTTATTTTAAAAAAGGAAGTAAAAAGTATAGGCGATGGCATTTTCGTAATTATTTAGTTGATTTTTGAGACTTAGGCGTCCTAAATATATTTTAGGATGCCTAAAATAATATTTTGGCGTCCTGAATAAGGTTTAGGACGCCCAAAAATTTTCACCAGCGCCAAAAAACTCCCTACCGCCAAAATTTTTTACAAAACGTCAAATATTTAATATTCGGCGTCCTGAAACTTATTCAGGATACCAAAATATTATTTTTGGCGCCCTGAAGTTCAGGGCGCCAGAAGTTCAGGGCGCCAAAAATAATATTTTGGTATCCTGAATAAGTTTCAGGACGCCAAAAATAATTTTTTGGCGTCCTATATTTTTAATCAGGACTCCACTTTCCTTTTCTTTTTTTTTTGTTTAAAATATAATCACTCTCTCTTCCATTTATTCCGGAGCCCGTGACTCTTCTCTTCCATTCCATCGTCTCTCTTCCATTGCCCCGTGACTCCTCTCTTCCATCGCCCATGACTCTCTCCATCTCGTCTCATCTCCACCACCTCCACCCTTTTTGCTCACGAAATGACGAGATCTAGGGCTGCAAACCCAAGCTAGTGATCTCGTCGCCGATGGATTCCAGAATGCATGACTCCATGGTGATTTCAGACGACGGTAACTGCTGAGGAATTTCATTGAGCAGGGGACGAGTGTGGATTGCTTCAGATTTTGGCTATTGCATATTGGGGTTTGAAGGCGTCGATCAGACTCAGAGCTCAAGTTAGATTTTCATTTTTAATCTCTTAACATTGACCCAAAAGCTTTCAGCGTTCTGGTCTTACTTCTGGAAATTTTTTTAATTTTGATCTGAATTTTTTTTTTCTGAATTTGAGACTCCTGAATTTGTTCTTTCGATTCACATGATTTACCTTGGGGATTCCATTTATTCCTGATCACTAATACTTCCACACAATTCACCATGACTTTATTGGATAATCTGAGGCCAATCTATTTGTTAATCATATAGATCTAGTCCATTCTTTTTTTTTTTCTTTCATTGTTGTTGTGATTTGTTGTTCTAGGTCTAATTTGTTTTTTCATATCTACTCCAAATATTTTTTTCATTCATTGTTGTTCTAGATCTGATTTGAGTTTTGGATTTTTTTTTTTTAAAAAAGTAATAAGGCGTCCTAAATTTTTTTCAAGGCGCCTTTTATAGGGCATCTTGAATAATATTCAGTACGCCAAAATTCAACTTTTCTACTACCCATTGACAAACGTCCTTGATTTTTAGGGCGTTAATTGTGTCTTATTTAGGACATTATTTTGGTTTTTTATGGTAGTATCTCAGAGAACGTCTATCTTAGGGGCGAAGAAAGTAGAGCCTTATGGCATCCTAAATTATTTCATATGCCATAAGTTTTTCTTTTTCTTTTTCTTACAAAAAACACCAAAATACACGAGTTGAGCTCGGACGATGGCGATTTGAGGTAAAAACGCAAACAAGCAAACATATCGCAAAAACAAGCAGATCGAGCTATTGAAATCTCAAACAAGTAGAGTTCATATCAAGGTAAAAACACAAACAAGCATATCGCAAAAGTGCAAACAAGCCAAATGGCAACAAAAATGCAAAATCTCAAAAGTACCACAACCACAAAACAAATAAAAAATAAGTAGATCAAGCTATAGAAATCTCAAACAAGCAAAGTTCAGATTGAGGTAAAAACGCAAACAAGCAGATGGCAAAAACACAAACAAGCAAAATCACAATAAAAACGCAAAATCTCAAGTACCACAACCATTAAATGATTGATCTCGGACCATGGCGATATGAGGTCGCAGTTAGAGTTAAAATCGAAGGAGTAGAAGATGACGTCCTTTTCATCCATACCGTCCTCGCCATATTTCGCAGAGTTAAGCGGAAGGTTAGTCAGATTTGAAGATGTTGTCCTCGCTGTCTTTCGTAGATCTGAGGAGATGGGAGCAAATGAGCAGCCACACAAAAGCGATGGCAAATCTGCCTCTGTCTTTCACAGATTTGAGGAGATGGGAGCTAAGGAGCTGAATAGGCCACGGGAGATGGGAGTTGCAACGAACTTGAACGGACAAAGTGAGATTCTTGTTTGTGAGAGAGAGAGAGAGAAAAAACAATGGTAAGAAGACGATGGCGTATATGCATGGAATGAAGAGAGAATAGAGCCTTAGGAAAATGATGGCCTATGTTCGTAGAATGAAGAGAGAATAGAGCTCTGGGAAGATGATGGTGTGTGCGAGAGAGAGAATGTGGGGAACATAGGTTATGGGAACTTTGGTGTGTCCCAAATTCTTTTTTCAGACATAAAATATAATCCTTTTGCATCCTTTAGCAGTAAATGAAGGACTTGATTTGTATTTAATGGATGTCGTGACTACCTATTTATATGGCCTACTTGACAATGACATCTATGTGAAAGTCCTTAAAGGACTGAAGGTGCCAGAAGCATCTAATTCAAATTCTCAAGAACAATACTCAATTAAGTTAAATAAGTCTTTGTATGGATTGAAGCAATCAGGGTGTATGTGGTATAATTGTCTCAAAGAATATTTTTTGAAAGAGTGGTACAAAAATGACCCAATATGCCCATGCATTTTTATGAAAAGATCTAACAATGAATTTGCTATAATTGTTGATGATATCAACATCATTGGAACTTTTGAAGAGCTTTAAAAGGCAATTAATTGTTTGAAGAAAGAATTTGAAATGAAAGATTTGGGCAGAACAAATTTTTGTCTTGGACTACAGATTGAGTACCTAAAGGATAAGATCTTTGTATATCAAGAAACTTATATAAAGAAGGTCCTAGAGCAATTTTATATAGATAAATCACATCCATTATGTATTCCAATGATTGTAAGGTCTTTGCAAGTGGATAAGGATCTATTCCGACCTCGAATAATTAATGATGAAGGTGAAGAAGAACTGCTTGGTCTAGAAGTACCATATCTCAGTGCTATTGAATTACTAATGTATCTTGCTAATCACACATGACCTGATATATTATTTGCTATTAATTTATTAGCAAGATATAGTTCTTCACCAACATTAAGGCATTGGAATGGAATAAAACATGTTCTTCGTTACCTCAGAGACACTATGGACATGGGGTTATACTACTCAAATGTATCTAAGCATGAACTGATTAGTTATACAGATGCTAAATTTTTGTTTGATTCTCATGATGGTAAATCACAGACAAGCCATTTATTTACATGTGGAGGTGCAACTATTTCATGGCGATCTATGAAGCAGACTATAACATTATAACAGCTACATCATCTAACCATGCAAAAATTTTAGCAATGCATGAAGCAAGTCGAGAATGTTGAGCTCATTAATACATCACATATGAATAGCTTGTCATTTATATTCAACTAAAATGGACCCAATAGTTCTATATGAGGATAATGCTACATGTATTGCCCAACTTAAGGAAGGTTATATCAAGGGCGATAAGCATATTTCACCAAAATTCTTCTTCACTCGTGACCTTCTAAAGGATGGTAAAATAAATATCCAGCAAATCAGTTCATATGAAAATCTAGTATATTTATTCACCAAATCACTTTCAGGTATAATCTTTGAAAAACTTGTCCATGGCATCGGTCTTCGAAGACTCAAAGATCTCAACTAATGTTGGGAATTAGGAGGTATCAATTTGTTTCTACGTGAATCAATGTGTGCAGAGGAGGATATTACTTTCTAATTAAATGAGGTGTGTGTATAATGGGCTTATAAATAGCCACACACAACTCATAGGTAATGGACGTGGATATATTTTGAGAAGAGAGGTTTGGAGTAGTAAGAGTAAAGCCTTGTAAAGTAGAAGATAATAAGAATAGTTCCAAGTTGATTTTTCTCATCTCTTATATCTTGCCCTTTTATCTTATATTTATTTTTAGTTTTATAACAAATATATGATTTTTTATTTTCTCCCCTCATCATTAAAATTCTCGGGTTCACCCTTGAAAAGAGGAGATAAATGAATTAAAAAAGATGACTATGGTGTTTTAAAAAATACATGTTATCCCCCTAGTTCTATTTATAAGAGCTCGATAACTGAATTACGTAATTTAAGAAAACAATTAGAAATTATTTAAAAGTAATAAATATGTCCAAAATAAACTTTTTTTCAAGTATGCCCTTATTTATTAGGAGTAGGGGTGAGGAATGGGCCCACAACCCGCCCAACCGCTCGCACCCCGTGGAATTTTCCCCGGCTTAAGCCCGCCCAAATTGGGCCCGTTACAAGAAACGGGCTACCCCATACCCGTTTACATTATACAGGCGGGTCACGAGTTCAGGCACGAGTCACCCGTGCCCGCCCGCTACCCATTTAGAGTGTTTTTTTGTTTCCTTTCCCCTCAGCCCGTTACCCCTCGGCCCTCACCCCTCAGCTCACTTTTTGACCCAAAAAAAAAAGCCCTTAGCTCACTGCTCTCTCGCCTCGCCAGTCGCCCTCAACCCCTCACCTCGCCTCACCTGTACCCTGTGACCCTGTCTACCATCTCAGAAAAAAAAAAAAGCAGAGTCGCCTCAAAGGAGTCAAACCTGTGAGGTCGTGACTTTCCTCCCCCTCAAACTCAAACCCTCACCGTCTCACTCTAGCATCGTCGCACGCTCGCCAATTGCTGTCACCATCGCTCACCAGTCGCACACTCGCCAGTCGATAGTTATCGTTGTTGTCGCTCACCAATCACACACTTGCCGTCTTGCTCTCGTACAATCACACTCAAACTCAAACCCTCACCGTCTCACTATCGCTCAACCTATCTTCACCGACCAATCACTCTCGTCCTCACCCAATGAAATATTCTTGTCTGTGTTATCTGATATATATATATATATATATATGAAGTTTGAACTAGAATATTCCTGACTGGATTATGTGTTTGAAATATTCCTAAATCACTCTCGGCAGTCGGCATCATGCGTTTGATTGTTTGAAATATTCCTAAGTCCTGACTGCATGAAGTTTTAATATAGGATTCGTTTTCCACTTTTCCTGTTAGACTCCACGCCCCACCATCTCTCTGCCCCATTTCTTGACTGTATCTAGCTTTTTTTTGTCATAGTGTATCTGTATAGTTTGATTCATTTTACTGTCTCGGCCCCACGCCCCCACCACCTGTCTGAGCACCAGTGATTCAGCCATGTGTTTATTAAATTGGTTGCTTTTGGATTGTTCTTTGTCTCATCTTCCTGAACGAATGTTTGTAAATTAACAACCAAAAGCTTCCTAACGTATCACTTTAATTAATGTATATGCCTATTGCCTGCATTAAATATTGCCTGGTGCATTAAACAATTAATGTATATGCGTGCATTAAATATAAATTTTTATATGATTATGTGTTTGTATCTTGAAATTAGCATGGCACATATACCACGAGATGATAATGTGCAAGGGCAAGCTCCAAGTGTTGTAGGGGATGTTGTAGTCCCAACAGTACAACGTATTGATGCCCATGTTGAGAATGAGAAGATGAATGAGGGACAAGATAATAATCCCAAACCTAGAAAAAAAAAGGAAAGAGTCATCTGGTATATGGAGTCATTTTACAAGGTTGCCACTATCCGAAACTAAAGGAAAACATAGGTCAAAGTGTAACTATTGTGTAGCAACTTATGTGAGTCATCCTTCAAATGGAGGCACTAAATAATTATGGAGGCATTTTGACAAGTGTCCAAATAATTCAAACAAATCAAGCAAGGGTCAAAGCTTATTTGTGGCTGCGACAAATCAATCAGTGACTCATCACTTATTTAGTCAAGAACGAGGTAGAAAAGTTGTTGCTAAGTACGTTATAAAGGATGAGGTGCCTTTTTGAGCTGTGAAAAATGAGGGGTTGGCAGAACTTTTGCAAGAGTCTCAACCTAAATTTCAAATACCATCAAGATAGACAGCTGCTAGAGATTGCTATGCCATATGTAAAGAACAAGCAAATATCTTGACAAAATATTTCAAGACTTCTAAAGTCCGTGTGTCTTTCACAACCGATTGTTGAACATCTATGCAAAATAACAACTACATGTGTTTGACTGTACATTGGATTGATGATGATTGGATTTGCAAAAACACATTCTGAATTTTTGTGAGATTAAAGATCATAGAGGTGAGTTAATTGCCAAACAAATTGAGGATTGCTTATTTCAATAGGGCATTGACAAAGTCTTTACGACCACAGTTGACAATGCTTCTGCCAATGATTCTGCAATTACAATCCTAAAAAAGTGTTTCAAGAGTTGGGATGGTTTTGCAATGGTATGTGATGGGGAATTTTTGCAAATGCGGCGTGCTGCTCACATATTGAACTTGGTTGTTTCTGAAGGTCTAAAAGAAATGAATAAGTCTATTGAGCTCATTCGACAAGCAGTAAAATATGTTAAATCTTCTCCATCAAGGAAGTGTAAGTTCATAATGTTGGCTGAAAGAGAACGAGTTGAATCAAAAAGCCCTTCTTACCTTGGATTGTCCCACAAGGTAATTGTTTTAATAATTTGTTTGAATGAGCTTTGATATGATAATGTATTGATGTTTAATTGTTTTTCACTTCTATCATGTCATTAAGTGGAACATAACATACCTTATGCTTGAGAGCGCTCTTAAGTTTGTCAAAGTTTTTACTCAGATGGAGGAGGAGGATGAAGAATACAAACAATACTTTGAGAAGAAGAACGTAGATTCCAGTCGAGACACTTTTATCTTGATTGATGCTCATGAAGGTGTTGACGATGTATTGGATGATACAACTACAAGAAGGATTGTTGAACCTACAATTTTGCCTCCTAGTGTATATGATTAAAGCACTGCAAATGAGTTTCTTGGCTTTTTACAATTGTTTTACATGACATTGAAGTTTTTTGGGTCAAACTGTGTTACAAGTAACACTTGTTTCCAACACATATTTTCAATTCAGACAAGCCTTGAATTAAATGCAAGTAGCTCCTACTCTCTGTTGGGTCACATGTCAAGAAGAATGCTATCAAAGTTTAACAAATATTGGGGGTCAATTGAGAAAATGAATCCTTTATTGGTTGTGGCTGTGATACTAGACCCCAGATATAAATTGACCTATGTCAAGGTTGCTTTCGCTGACCTTTTTCATGAACCAACAAAGTGCGAAGCTATGTTGAGGAAGATTACAAGTTTATTGTATTGTTTATATGACCACTATTCAGCTACTGTTCATGTTGGTGAATCTTCTTCCCAACCAACATCGGAGTAAGGGGATCATGTTGAGTCAGAACTTGAAGTGCCTTTGGCATCTGGTGATGCTACATTCTAAAAGTTTTTGGCCCAAGCAGATGCGGAGAGTAAAGTTGAGAAAACTTCAGAAGTGGATGAATACCTTCAAGTTGAATTGGTTGGTTACCGTGATTCAAAATTTGACCTCTTGGCATGGTGGAAAGGCAATGCTTGTAAGTATAAAGTGTTAAGATTGATCGAACGTGATATATTGGTTGTTCCAGTCTATACTATCTCTTCAGAAGCAGCTTTTAGCACCGGGTGTCGAGTATTAGATGCATTCAAGAGCTCCTTATCTTCAAAGATGGCTGAGGCACTCATATATGCACAAAATTGGCTATCAGTGAAACCACCCAACGTCAATGACTTTAATTGTGATAATTTTGATGAGACTGAAGCTATTGTTATAGGTATATTAATTTGCATTTTCTATTTTCAGTTATTAATGTTTTATTTCTATTTTCGTATTTATTAGGATTTATCTTCTTTCATTTTGTAGAGGAAGATGCAGCAACAACAGGAGGAGGATCTGACTAGTGAATATTAATATTCAACTGATGAACTCTTACTTGAATTTTTTATGTTTCAAGTCATCAAATTTGATTTAGTTATGATGGTGTCTATTTAGTTATGATGTCTTGATCTTCAGATTTTGTTATGCTAGTTTTTTATTTAAGCATAATGGATGACCTGTTTGAATAGAGGTTTTATAAGTGTCTTTATGCAATTTTTTTAAGGTTTTCACTTGACTATATTGACAATGATGCAAAAATTAAAGTGACTTAATATTTATAATTTTCATTAATGCATGTGTTTTATCATACATTCATACTCATTCATTCCTTCTAGAAAAAACGCATAAAACAAATATATGTGTGTTTTTTTAGAATCATACTCATTCATTGCATCTATGCAATGAAAAAAATCATCACTTTTATCATACTCATTCACTCCTTCATCAATGCGTTAGTGATCTGTACGTGCAGTAAGTTTCTTTGGGCAAAAAACGCATAAAAAAAATTTAGAGCAGGAATTATAAAAAAAAAACAAAAAAACTGTTTTGGGCCAAACAAAAACGCGGCAAAAAAATATGTTCTGGGCCCAAAAAATATTCTTGACAAAAAATCTTCTCTTGGCTAAAAAAACTGTTAAAAAAAAAAGGCCTAGATCTGTAAACGGGTTCCCTAGACCCGTTTTTTAAAACCCGTGAGACCCGTTTTTTAAAACCTGTGTAACCCGTACCCATTTTTGTACAGGTTACACGGGTTTGTCCACGGGTACGAGCTGCCCTGTACCCATGAAAAATAAATGGGCGGGGCGTGGGTGACCCCCAGGGTAGCCCCGCCCGCTCGTTGCTCACCCCTAATTAGGAGGCAGGAGACAGGAATAGAGTAAATACAAGTATCACCAATATTTTAATTAATACAATATGTGTAATTAATGAGTGGTAAAAATGGAGAAAGAAACCTACTAAATGTTCAGACAACTCTTGTCGGGTTCTTATAAAAAGGACCAATGCTATTCAAATGTTAGACTCTTCTAAAAGGATATGAGGGAATATTAATTAACTCAACTAACTTTTTTAATCTAATTAAATTAGATTGATATTCCCTCTGATCCTATTTCTAAGAGTTCAATAACCAAATTATGCAATTTAAGAAAGTGATTAAAGTTAGTTAAAAATAATTAATATGTCTAAAATAAATGTTGTTTTCGAAGTATACATTATTAATAAGGGGACAAGTATGAGAAAATTATAAAATAAATATAAGTATCATCAACATTTTAATTAACGCAATACTTAATTAATAAGGGGTATAAGTGGGGGGAAAACTCATCAAATGTTCAAACAACTCTTGTCAAGCTTTTATAAAAAAAATCAAAGCAATTCAAATTTTAAGCCCTTATAGTAAGGACCAGAGGTAGTATTAACTAACTTCTTTAATTTAATTAAAGAGTTTAATGTTTTTGCATTTGCTGCAGGATCATTTTTTCTATCTCACTCACATAAAAGTGAGTGGGTCCCATTATAAAGAAGAGAGAGAGAGAGAGAGAAATATTAGTGGGACTTACTCACTTTTATATGAGTGAGGCAGAGAGAATGTTTCTACAGCAAATGCAAAAACATTAAACCCTTAATTAAATTAGATAAGTATACTTTATGTTAAGTAATGGATGAGTATTAACAATAGTCCTACTAATCCAAGTTTCTTAATGAAACTTTTTTTTGGGAATAATATTGGAATTAAATTGTCAATAGAGAAATTACATCATCTTTAGCAAAGGCTCATACTTTATATGAATGTCCACCTCTTGAATAAGAGGAGGAGGTTGATCAAATAGATAGAAATTATCATAAATACTATGAGAGTATTTGGCTAAATAATCAACAATAGTTATGATCTCTCTATACCTGTGGGTGACCACAACTTGCCAATCTCTATAAAGAAGTATCCTAAGATCATCCACAATAATCTTAAAAGGATGAGGCCAATCACATCCTCTCGACATATAATTCATGGCCTTTATACAACCAGTGTCTAAATTAATCTTCTTATACCTTTTGGACCAACACAATTGTAAGCAATATAATGAATGCAACCAATTATTTTTGTAAAAATTGGTGGCACAATAACTAGATTGCAGTTGAAGCCTACAAGCCATCTATGTGTAGTTTGCATCTTGTCGAGAACTTAGAAAAAGAAAATGATATGCTAATTTGATACGGAAGCATCCATCGGTGGATGGTTTCCAATATATTTGTATTTTCTTCTCTCCTTACATGGGGGCGCCTACCGACAATTTGATCAATTACATGGGAAGTAAACCAGTACTCCATATTCCTTCTACTCCACTCACCCTCTTCCAACACATTCTCAGCCACGCTCTCATTACGATTAATAAGATGTTTATAACCCTAAATCAAATCAATGAGAGATATGTTCATGTCAGACTAATTGTCAAGCCAAAAGAGATGAAGATGAACCATTCCTATTTTTTCTCCCAATACCATTTTGAAACTTTCTCCAAACAGCAAACATAACTGTTTTATGAGTCCTAATATTAAATCATACAATAAGAAGCCTTATTCGGGTGGTTTACCAATTCTGAGGCAAATAAATCTAGAAGAATTATTATTATAAGAGCTTTTCATGCACTCTTATTTTTTTCGGAGATTGGTCTTTTTTTTTAGCCAATTACCACTAGTGAGGAAGTGGATTGAATGTTCATGGGTCAATGTTCTTTTCAGATTGAATGTAACATGGTTCAATCTTACTACAACATCGGAAAAAACCAATTTTTCATCTTACTTCTTTCAAGCATGAGTTGTGCGTGCGTGTGTTTAATTGCATAAAATAAAATAAAAAACAATATTTTCAAGCCAAAAGTGGGTACTTCACATTGACCATTATTAATATATTCACATATTCAATATATATCTATATTCTTTTATAAAAATAAATATCCATTCCTCAGTTTTGGCGTCTAGTAAAAATTAGTAATTAAATTCACGATTTATAACTACTATACTCTCATAATCCTTAATAAAAGATATATGTTGGAAATTATGCCCTAGGGGCTAATCATTAAATAACTTCCATATTTAACTTATGAAGATAAATCAATGATTTGATTTATAAAGATAAATCAAATCAGCTGGCTTTTAATTTGCTCTAAATAAATTGATTGGATTGAATCAATTAGACAGATTTAATTTCCAATTCAATTTCAAAATTAATAAGATTGATTTTGAATATTTAATGCAGCCCATTAGGGTTATAAATACCCTTAGGTTGTAAGTAATTTGATTATACGCACAAGAGAATTCATGAGCCACAAAAGAACCTTAGAAGAGAGACGTGAGACAAAAGCTTGAAGGTACTAGTACGCTGCCGTTTGTGTTGGAGTGTTGTTCGGTGTGGATACCAGTAGAGGGAGTGGATTCGTAAAGTCAGCTCCTAGAGATTGATAGATCAAGAAGGTATTAGCCCACGAGTTTGCAAAGCATGCACACAAGTTCGCATAGGTACGGTTTCTAATTACTAACCCAATTTAAACGATGTTGATAGATCCTCTTCTTGGGATTCGTAATTTATTGAATAAATTTAATTCCGTTGCATGTACGAATCCCAACAGTGGCATCAGAGCCAGATCAATTCTGCGTTTAAATTGAGTTTATGTTCTTAATGTAATTATATATGAGATATATATTTTATTGTTAATGTAATTAACAATATAAATTTGATGATCAAATTGGCATCACGTTATGGAAATTAGAATCAATAAGACATGGAACCAATTATAATAGTGACATCTCTGCTTGCAAGAAGAGGATATTATATTGCAACGTGGATCTCAAGAATGCACATTGATTACAACATAATATTATAATTTCAAAGCGTTTATATTTACGAGTTATGATTTATATTGCAACATGGATGCATAATTGCTGACCCTATAATATGATTATATTATATTATAATATGATTATTCACGTGTTGATGACAAGAGGTGTTGTGTCGTGCTATGTCAGCTAATGTAAGTCTATGCATTGGCTTGATTGCTTCCGGGTCTAAAAGTTTTGTTTTTTTAAAATTTAATTTTTGAAAAAAAAATCATATTGTATGAATTAATAATTGTTGTGATTTACTTTCAAATTGTTTGGGTATGATGAACAACATAGCTTTAGTCTTTACAATGGTTGTAATATTTAAATATGGCCTGTGAGCCATGCCTCTCTCTAAATATTCTTGATGTACATTCTCTTCTCATCTCACTCCCCTTGTATGTTTAAACGAGATTTCTCTTGATGTAATTTTCTTTTCTTATTTAGAGAAGTCCCCTCATTGGCTTGAGAGGATTTTAGGTTAAGTGAGCCATGTTGTGTCACGTTTTATTATGCTTTTGAATAGATTATAGCATGTTTATTTTGCGTATTATGTCTTGTTTGTATGAGATACAACTATAATTGCATTTATATGAATATAATTAATCAGATTAAACCCTCCAAATGAAATTTTAAGTTGTAATGCCGTCAATTAATGGATACTTGTCAAAGCCTAAATCGCTTATTTGTATGTTCCACCAGAGTTGATGCACTTGAGTTATCTTGGTGAGACATGAGTAAGTAATAGTGATACTCAACATTCATGATTATCTTGACTTAATTGAGATTATCAAAACAGTTTTGGATCTCAAGGCATTAGATGGGATTAAACGTGCTGGTCATATGATGATCGAATCCCATCAAGATCTAAGAGTTACATGTGATGTAATTGGCAAAGGGGTCATCTATCTAAATAACTTGATTTTAAGCGTCCTGTCAAAGCAGACTTAAATTTGATCCAAATATGGATCTTAGTCCACTAATAATATTGAGGGTTATTAATATAGTGGGAGATTATTAATTAACTTTGCGTTTTTTTAATTGTACAATCATGTCGACTAGTAATACTGCTACATTATCACTACGATCAGTCCTTGAGAAGGACAAACTAAATGAGACCAACTTTCTTGACTGATTTAGAAACTTGAGAATTGTTCTCAAGCACGAAAGAAAGGGTATGAAAAGGAAAGACAAGGGCAAAGGAAAGGGTAATGGCTCAATTGGTAAGACCAAAGAGTCAAACAGGCCCAAAACTAAGCCTGCAACCAAAAAGGCAAAGCCTTCAAAGGACGAAGTCTGTTTCTTCTGCAATAAACCCGGTAATTGGAAGAGGAACTGTAAACTTTACCTTGAAGATCTAAAAAAGAACAAGAAGGATGGTGGGGCTATCTTTTCAAGTATTTATGTTATAGATATTCATTTTTCTACTTTCTCTACATGGGTATTAGATATTACATGTGGTTTTCACATTTGCACAAATGTGCAAGGTCTCAATGACAGTAGAAAATTGAAGAAGGGCGAAGTAGACCTACGAGTTGGAAACCGAGCAAGAGTTGCTGCTTTAGCCATAGACACTTATGAATTAGTTCTACCCAGTGGGCTTTTATTTTTAACAATTGCTTTTATGTTCCTACTTTGAGTAGCAACATTGTTTCTCTTTCTTATTTGGATAAGGAAGGTTTTACTTCCATTATTAGGAATGGTAAATGTTCTATTTATCATAATGACATTTTTTATGCTGATTGTGATTTGCATTTTGGTCAATGTTTACTAAATTTGAAACATCCTAATAATGGACATATCTATAACGTGTATACCAAAAGGATCAAGTCAAATGATCCGACCTACCTATGGCATTGTCGTCTAGGCCATATAAAAGAGAAACGCATTTCAAAACTCCATCAAGATAGATTTCTTAACTCATTTGATTTTGAATCATTTGATACATGTGAGTTTTGTTTATTGGCAAAGATGACAAAGACACCTTTTATTGGGCATAGTGAGAGGGCCACTGATTTATTGGGCCTTATACATACTGATGTGTGTAGACTGATAAATACATCTGCCAGAGGAGGTTATATGTACTTCATTACATTCATAGATGATTTTAGTAGGTATGGGTATATCTATCTAATGAAACATAAGTATGAATATTTTGAAATGTTCAAAATATTCCAAAATGAAATGCAAAACCAACTTGACAAAACAATTAAAGCACTTCAATCTGATCGGGGTAGTGAATATTTAAACCAAGAGTTTACTGACCATCTTAAGAGTTGCGGGATCATCTCACAACTAACTCCTCCAGGAACGCCATAATGGAATGGTGTTTCTAAGCAGAGGAATCGAACTTTATTAGATATGGTTCGATTTATGATGAGTCAAATAGATCTTCCGCCGTCCTTTTGGAGCCATGCCCTAGAAACAGCTGCATTCACACTAAATAGTGTTCCATCAAAGGCAGTTGAAAAGACATCATATGAGATATGGATTGGGAAGAAACCTAGTTTGTCATTTCTTAAAGTTTAGGGATGTGAGGTTTACGTTAAACAACAAGCCTCTGATAAATTATCATCTAGATGCTCAAAATGCCTTTTTGTGGGGTATCCTAAGGAAACTAAAGGATACTATGTCTACAATCCTACCGATCACAAAGTGTTTGTTATTCGGAATTGTGTCTTTCTGGAGAAAGAGTTTATCTCTAAAAGAACCAGTGGGAGTAAGGTAACCCTTGAAGAAGTTTGAGAGTCACAAAACAATGTAGAACCACAAATGGAAAATAGAGAAGACTCACAACAAGTTGATGAGTCTGATCTAGTAACACAAGGCCCACGAAGGTCCCATAGGACATGGCAAAAGCCTCAAAGATATGTACTTCTAACTACTAGAAGTCGTGATATCTTGCTCATTGAGCAGAATGAGCCAACTACCTATCGAGAAGACATAGTGAGACTAAACTCCGAAAGATAGCTAGATGCCATGAAGTCTGAAATGCAATCCATGTATGACAATAAGGTATGGACCTTAGTCGATCCATCTGAAGGTGTAAAAACCATTGGGTGTAAATGGGTTTTTAAGGAGAAAACTGACATGGATGGTAAAGTAAGTGTCTTTAAGGCACGACTAGTTGCAAAAGAATTCACTCAAACTCATGGTGTGGACTATAATGAAACCTTTTCACTAGTTGCAATGGTCAAATCAATCAGAATCCTTCTTTCCATAGCAGCATATTATGACTATGAAATATGACATATGGACATCAAAACAGCCTTCCTTAATGGAAAGTTATTTGAGGATGTGTACATTACACAACCTGAAGGCTTTGTGCGTCTAAAAGAATCTGGTAAAGTTTGCAAGCTTAAAAGATGCATTTATGGATTGAAGCAAGCATCTCAAAGCTGGAATCATCGTTTTGATGAAGTAGTCAAAGAGTTTGGATTCATTCAAAACATTAATAAACCTTGTGTCTACAAGAAGGTTAGTGGGAGCACAATTGTATTTCTGGTGCTTTATGTTGATGACATCCTACTCATTGGGAATGATATTCCTACCTTACAGAGTGTCAAGTCTTGGTTAGAAAAGTATTTCTCAATGAAAGATTTAGGTGAAACCACTTACATCCTAGGGATCATGATCTATAGAGATAGATCCAAGAGGCTAATAGGCCTAAGTCAGAGCACATACATAGACAAGATACTGCATAGATTCAGTATGCAAGATTCAAAAAGGGGTTACATACCCATGTCTCATGGCATCCATCTTAACAAGGATCTATGTCTTAATACACAAGATCAAAGGGACTGTATGAGTAAGATTCCATATGCCTCCGCCATTGGATCTATCATGTATGTCATGTTATGTATTCGACCGGATGTCTCAATTGCCTTAAGTATGACCAGCAGATATCAATAAGATCCCGGTGAAGGTCACTGGATTACTGTTAAGAATATCCTGAAGTACTTAAGAAGGACTAAGGACTTATTCTTGGTATATGGTGGCTTGGAGGAAGAGCTCTGTGTGACTGGTTACACAGATGTGAGTTTCCAAACTGACCAAGATGATCTAAGATCGCAGTTAGGATATGTATTCCTGTTAAATGGTGGTGTGGTAAGCTAGAAGAGCTCAAAGCGTAGCAAACTCTACAACAGAAGTTGAGTATATAGCAGCATCAAATGCAGCTAAGGAAGTTGTTTGGATTAGAAAGTTCATCACTAAATTGGGGGTGGTTCCTACCATCTCAGATTCAATAGACTTGTTCTGTGACAATAACGACGTTATTGCGCAGACCAAGGAGCCAAGGTCACATCAAAGGACTAAGCACATACTCAAGCGATTTCATCTTATCAGAGAAATCAATAATAGAGGTGATATAAAAATATGCAAAGTACCAGGAGAAAACAATGTTGTTGATCCTCTTACTAAGCCGCTTGCATAGATAATACATGAACGTCATGTGAGGACAATGGGAATTAAGGAAATTAATGATTGTACCTAATGCAAATGGGAGTATTTTGTTGGAAAGACTAATCATTGTACTTTAAACATTATTGTTATTTAAAATATTCTCTTATAGTTATCATTTCATTTTCATGTTTATATTGATAACCGTATCCTTGGATATATCTTATAAATTATCCTAAATGTCTCTGGTCGGTCATCTACGTGAGAGCGAAGATGAGATAAGACCAGTATGACTTTGATGAGGTATGGGATATGAATCAAAGTCATGGGCACTTATAAGAATACAAGGTGCTGGACTGACCCACTATGAAAAAGCTGCATGGATTAAGTCATAAGCTTTTCTCATGTATAATCACGTCACAATGCTCTTTGACCTGAGATCATCATGGATTCCTACATGATGAGTCACTAATCTTTGACCTAGTCAAAAGTCACCTTTAACCGGGTGATGATAAAGGCTTGGATCGGGATCAGTGGTTTTCATGCAGAGGAATGTGAGTGGTCAAGATGGAATTTGTCCCTCACATTTGTAGAGAGATAATACTGGGCCCCTCAATGAGTAAGTCTAAGAAATGTATGGCCATACTATGATGGAAAGGAGTTTCCATTTCAATTATTAGACTACTCAAAAATCGAGAAAGTAATAGTTAAAAAAAGGAAGTTGACATTATCCATGCCTCATCCTTGACCAAATTATCGCGTGACAAAAGGGACGTGACATGGTTGTATGATAGGTTGTATCAAAAATCGATCCTCATGTGAATTGGGTAGTCACAATGTCTTGCTAGAGGCCGCTTGCAACTTGTGGACTGGTACAGTATTAGCGCGCTGCCAATCTCATGTGAGCCTACAGGGTCGCACACAAGAATAGCCTAACACGAGCTATAATGTCTATATTCATTAAATCTAAGATATGTCTAAGATTTAATGAATACAACGTTTTATTTAGGAAGGATATACATATATAATGATTGCACCTAGTGCAAGTGGGAGTTTGTTGGAAATTATACCCAAGGGGCTAATCATTAAATAACTTCCATATTTGATTTATGAAGATAAATCAATGATTTGATTTATAATGATAAATCAAATCAGCTGGCTTTTAATTCGCATTAAATAAATTGATTGGATTGAATCAATTAGACAGATTTAATTTTCAATTCAATTTCAAAATTAATAAGATTGATTTTGAATATTTAATGCAGCCCATTAGGGTTATAAATACCCTTAGGTTGTAAGTAATTTGATTACACGTATAAGAGAATTCATGAGCCACAAAAGAACCCTAGAAGAGAGACGTGAGACAAAAGCTTGAACGCACTAGCACGCTGTCGTTCGTGTTGGAGTGCTGTTCGGTGTGGATACCGGTAGAGGGAGTGGATTCATAAAGTCAGCTCCTAGAGATTGATAGATCAAGAAGGTGTCAGCCCACAAGTTTGTAAAGCATGCACACAAGTTCACATAGGTACAGTTTCTATTTACTAACCCGATTTAAACGCTGTTGATAGATCATCTTCTTGGGATTCGTAATTTATTGAATAAATTTAATTCCGCTGCGTGTACGAATCCCAACAATATATTCATCTATTTTAATAAGTTTGATTAGGTTAAGGAACATAAATAAACTAATTAATATTATATGTATTTTCTAAAATACCTAGTTATATTCCTTAATTGCCTCATTCCCTCTCTTCTTTGATGATTGTTGATGAAGTATTAATACGGATAAATTAAAAAAAAAAGTGACAAAAATGAAAAGCATATCTTATGTTTAAGATCAATACTAACTTTTGAAATATATATATATATATATATATATATATATATAATATTAAAGATCAGAGGGAATAATATCTTTTAAGATTAAGAATGGGAAAATTTTAATTTGTATTTGAGATCTTCAAGTCCTTTTCAGTTCTTGTTAGCCTCACTGAAAAAAGTATTTTTGTGTTCTACAAAATAAAATTATTCTTATATATTTACTTTATCCATCATAAAGTACTTAAAATAAGGAGGTAACTTATTCTTATTTTTTTAAAAAAAAATAATTATTATTTTTAACTAATATGTGGTTCCCTCTGTGTTCTTTGTGATGATCCTGCTAATTGGCTTGTGTGATTACCGTTGCCATGGAGTTTTCTTGGCCACGGCAGCATTGCTTGCATTCTGGTTTTGAAAGGCGTCGTTCTCTTCTTTCTTCGTGTCGTTTAGTGTTGGGCTGGTTAGCTTCTCATCCTGGTGTTTTGTTGTTTGGGCTTGGGATTGTCGCTCTTTAAGACCCTTTGTTTTTCCGATAATACTTCTTTGTTGGTACCCACAAAAAAAAAAAAACTTCTTTATTTCTTCTTTTAAGTTGTGAAAGTTGTAACAATGCAATGGCAAAAAAAAAAGTCGTAACAATGAAAAGTTTAGATAGTAAAAAATTGTTTAGAAGATCTAAATGCCTTCTAAATAGAGAAGATGGAGATCAATTTAATACTCCTTATAATCTTTAATAGAACATTTAATTGATTTTTTGAAGAAATTAAGGAAACTAAATATATTACTAGACCATATTATATATGTTTTATATCATTAGATTAAATATAAGCTTATAGGTCATGAAAATTATTTTTTAAAAAAATAAATATAAATACTTTAAAATAATTTATTTAACTTCATTAATCTCTAAAAAAAAAAAGTTAGCAGAATCTTATATTAATGATATAATGTAGTAATAGTCAAGTCTTCAAAAAAAATCTAAAAAATTCTCTCATGATCCTACTAATAACGTGCTTTCGGCATATTTCACATAGATAAAGAAAATTCTTAAACTTTATTATCTTTACATTAAAATTCAACAACTTTCTAATTTTTTTACCATTATTTAACTATACACTTTCCAATAAAATAGAAATTTACACTATATCAAATCAAGAGTAAAATTGTATAAACAAGAGAAGAATATATCTATGTCTATGTGCCCCTCTAGTCATTTTAGGTTTCTATCAAGTATCAACTGCTTTATTCACTTGCTTCATATGCTTATGGTAGTCTTTTTGTTCCATAGCGTGTTCATGCATGACTGGTTAGTATTGGTGGTTACATAGTACTCCTTCGATCCAAAATAATAAAGACATAATTGATTTTTTTTTTAGAGATAAAAGAAGATCAATAAATTACTTAATCGTATTATATGTTGTGTATTTTTAGATTATATATAAGTTTTTTAGTCAAACTAATTAGTTTAAAGAAAAAAATAAAAATAAATTAATTTAATTAGATCCTTTAATCTTTCTAAAAAAGTTAACTCTATCTTATATATTTAAGATTGAGAAAGTATTTCATTTGTTTGTGAGTTTGCCTTCATGTTTAATGGTTTTTATCTTTTGGTTTTGTATTTGTTTTTATGTCTGTTGGGCTTTCAGTTGTTTCTTTCTATTCTGAAGCCATCACAGCTGCTTATCTTTGTAGGTTATTGTATCAAAAAATCTTTGTAGGTTATTTGTTGAAGCCATATTTTATGTATACTTTTATTTACTTATTATATTTAACTAATTTTAAATATATACTCATATTTTTTAAAATTTCAGTAAAGTAGTAAATAAATTTTTTTAATGAAAGACAATTATATTACTTTTTTTTTTTTTTTACAATTTTAACAATTAACCTTAATCCTATTAGAGTTATTATGTAAACTAAGAGTAGAAATAACCCGAACATTTTAGAAATAAGTCTTTAACATTGCATTAAAATTTGTAAAATTTGTTAATTAAGAACCAATAGATAGATAAATGAGAAGTCATTGCTTAAAAATGTTATGGGTGAAAAGGTTCTCAATTTGAATACCTCTATGAAATTCAGTAAAATACCAGTATTTTAAATTTATAAAACCGTATAAAATTGTTTTGACTAATAAAATTTATAAATCATACAGCAATGAGATTTTTAAAAAAAAAAATTTTTTTTTTTTTTTTTTTGCTCAACATACAGCAATGAGAATTGTGGGTATGGGTAATTGGGTATATTTTGCTAAGGTCACTAGGGGGTCTCCTACAACACAGGTTCTTTATTGTGTATAGGAGATGGTGGCTGCATTGAAGCCCCCCTCATTGATGGCAACCGCTAAAGATTCAATACTGATTAGGTTTTTGAAAAAATAAATAAATAAAATTATAATTTATAAAGTAAACAATTGATAGGAGTTTTTTCTCATGTTGCATAAAATGACTTCTAAAATTATGATTTGAGTGTTTGTCAAACACTCAACTTGAAGGTTTTTGTATTCTTATTTATAAAATACTTCTACTGTATTTTATCCTGATTAAAAAAAACTTAAATCTTAATAGCTTTGTCTTAACATTTGATAGTTTTCTAATTTTGTATCCATATTTAAATATACAGTTAATATTTTTTTTCGTTCTCTCTCTCTCTTTTCTCAATACATCAAAAGTTTGAGTGAAGTGGGTCTTGAGATTTACTAGTTTTTTTTCTTCATTTTCTTAATATTAGTCTCATTAATAGAAAATATAGCCTCAACGACCTTATAAAGAGACCAAAATCCAGTTCACCAAAAACAAATAAAAATCCATCTTGTGAAACTAACAAGTTGTTGATTGAAGTAGTAAACTAACTTAACTTATAAAGAAGAGAATATAAATTTGAATGACGGAAAGCGCACTTATTGTGAAAGATAAAAAAATCTTTAGAAAACTTTGATCAAATAAAAAAGACTAAAATATACTTTTAGTTCTCTAAGTTTATACTTTTTATCCTATAATTATAACACTGTTAATGTTGCTAATTAAAAATGCTTACACAACGGATTCAAGTGATAACTTTGTAATTAAATACTATTAATATTAAATTTAAAATATGTGTAAATTTAAAAATATCTAAAAATTTAATACAACAGTCAATATTAAAATCTCGATTGTATTAAAAAAAATTAGTTTAATAATTTAAACATCAAAACTTCGATTTCATCTGCAATGATTTGTCAGTTTATTTTAGTTTAATAATCTAAATATATTATATTAAAAAAAATTAAAACTTGAATATGTTTTGTGTACAATCATTACTTGAGTTTACTACGTTAACATTTTTCATTAACAACATTAATGGTGCTAGCAATATATGACCAAAAAAAAATATAATTTATAAAGTTAAGGGACTAAAATAATACCTAATGTAAAATTTAAAAGACTAAATGTACACATTACCAATTAAAAAAAAATCCACGCTGAGAATGCGGTACTATTGGAAAGTCAACTATATCTTATAATTAGGACCGGGTAGTATCATTTTTAAGTCCTAATAGTATTCCCTTGTTGCCTTAGCTCGTATTCTCTCGTTTGCTATCTCCAGCTCCTCATATATTTTAAACATTGTATTTTCCTAAAACTGCTTTGTAATTTTTTTTAAAAAAAAAATGATACAGGTACCTTGTAATTCTAAACGGAATGAGTAATTTATAAATAAAAAATAAACCGAAAATTCTGATAGTTCACCTCAAATTTGAATCAGGGTTTAGGTAATGTACAGTATTTTATTTTAAACTGAGTCCTTATAATTTCGTCCATTAGTAAATAGTATTTATTTTGAGTATAAAAATCATTAATTTTAATTTATATAACTCAGACAAAACAAACTCTAAGGACAAAATTGAGGAAAACAAGAGACGTGTAAATTAATTATTATTATTATTATTATTTTATATTTAGAATCATAAAACTTTTCTACATCTGTATAGGAGACTAGGAGGGCAATTGATCAAAGGCAGGCATTAATTAATAATTGACTTAATGAACCGGCGCTAATTAATTACGTATCTGCCAAATTGAAAGAAGAATAAGTGGGACAGTGCCAATATGCTGCTTCTAGATTCAATGCAAAAGATTGTTCCAACTGATTAAATAGTTTTCGTAGTAATTAACTAGTGCCAATAATTCAGCCTCTTAATTAAATGGCCATTTGTATCCATCTACAAGTCTGTAACTAGTACGCCGGAACGTTGCATGGCGCTTTCTCATCCACAATATAAAGTAAGGATATTAAAATCTGATCGGTACTGGGTTAAGGGTTAATGAGTTAGATCAAAATCAATTCAGAGCTAATTAAGGACAAAACTGCTGAAAATCTTAAGTTATTAATATAAATTTATAAAGAAAATAGGAAAAATAGATTTAAAGAAAAAAAACAAAACAAAACAAGGTTAATGCCCGGATTGGTTAATTGACCAGTTCATTTCATTGGTTTTTAGGCCGAACTCTCTAGTCTAATATGGGTTTAATAATAACCATGATATAAAACACTTTTAGCTAATTTACTGAAACTGAGAAATGATAATTAATTTATTAAATAATTTTTAAATTGAATTTTTTAAAAAATATTTATATTAAATGAGGTTTTGAATGAGAATGAGAAACACAACGGGTAAGATTTTAGCAATTAGCATTCATTGTTGAGGGTAAAAATGACAAATAATCCATCCTATTTAATACTCGTTTGATGCTGATTAACAAAAACTCTAAATCTCATTAACTTTGCTTAAAAAGTTAATGACTTTTCAACTTTACTTTGATTTAACTCCACAATTTTAAAGGAAATAACATCTACTCCCTCGGATCCATATTATAGGGTGCTTCTAAAAGAAAAACATGATCAAGTGATTAATACTCATTTTTTTAATTTTGCCCACACATTATATCTTCAATCTTCAAAATAACACACATTTTTCAATAAAGTAAAAGTGGAAAATAGTAATATTTAAGACATATTAAATAAGTTAATTATCACTTTTTGATTCATGTAAATTAGTTAAAATGCCCCATATTTTGTACTCAAAAAAATTTCTTATATTATATTATGAATAAGAGGAGTACACAACAAAATTAAAGGAATATATATTAGTAATTATTTTCTAAATGAATTGTACTGTAGCCCGTAGGCCAAAAATTTTAGTAATTATCTTCACTTTAGCAGTTTCATTTTTTTAAAAAAAAAAAAGTAAAAAAGGGGGCAAAGCCCAAAAACAAATTAGTGTGAGCCGAGGGGTAGCAACCTCAAAATATCTGAATGCAAACATATCAACAAATCTTAAAAGAATGGCCTGTTACTAATTACATCTCTAATGATAAAATGTATGACCTAATTTGTAAATGGTATTAGTTTTAAATGTAAATATTTTTTTTCTCATATTTACCATTTTTTGCAAACTAATTTGCATAGTTTATGATCCAATATTACATATAGTCTTTTAAAAACATAATGTCACATGTATTATAATTAATAATAAATAGTAGTATTTACATCTTAAGCATTGCATTAATTATTAGACGGTGTTGGTGAGAAATAAAGCAACAGAGAGATGAAGTGGTGGGGCCAAAAACAATGAAGTGTTTTTGGGACCTCATAAAAGAAAAAGAAAAAAAAAAAAGATGATCTAACTAACCACTTTACTTTGAAGGTTCCTTTCCTTTTTGTGGTTCCATACAGGAAAGGCATCTCTACTTCTCCATCATTTAATTCCTACTTCTTTCTATGGGAAATATTATGGACACTGGTCCAATTCAAATATCCCTTTCACACACCAGTAATTCACTTTGATACAGTTAAGGAGAGTTGGCACAGATGGTAAGGGATCTAGGACTAGACCCTTAGGTTGTGGGTTCGATCTCCTCTGCTGTCGCTGGGACTCCTTTGGTAGGCGATTTTGTAAGTCTCCAGTAAGTGCTTATAGAGCCCAAGGCCGTGCCCTAGCCTTGGTGGGGGGGACTGGTGTCGAATCCCTCCAAAACTTTTTTATATATAAAAAAAAATTCACTTTGATACAAAAGAAATTACAGTCAACTCATTAAAATTATCCTAAAATGATATTCTCTTCCCTTCAATCTTATTTATAGGTGTTGTTAACTGAATTATGTAACTTAAAAAATAGTTAAAATTAGTTAAATATAATTAGTATGTCTTGAAATAAACAATTTTTCTAACTAAGCCATTATTTGTATGGGCAATTAAGAGAGAGAAATATAGTAAACATATAAATTACCAACCTGTTAATTAATGAGGGGTACAAATGAAAAAAATTAACTTATTAAATATTGAGACAAAAAAGGAAAGAAAAAAAAAAAGAAAGAGAGAGAGGTGTAAATACTTAGAGATAAAAAGGTGTAAGAGAAAATGTACACTCATTCATAAGTAAAGGATTATATGAAAAAATTTATAGGCAGAGAATATGTGACCATTGAGAAATTATAATAGTAATTAAAGACGATTGAACGATAATTAAAATGAAAAATTATAAAATAAAAAATTTATAATGATTTAACGTAATAAAACCCTTAAAAATCATTAAAACCATATAATTAAAAGACACTAAAGCTCCAACGGCCATATTTTAACTACTAGTTCAATCACTCATCTTATTAGCCTTTTTACCAACTTAAGCTTACATTTCATTATAATATATGAGGACATTGCCAATTTAAAGTAATATGAGACTCTTTTCTTTCTTGCACATATTATTTACTGCATATTTTTGGATGGGGAGGATTTGATTTAATATATTCACACACACAAACATAAACAAGTTAAAAAAAAAAAAAAAGAAAGAAAGAATTCTGTTTAATATGAAAAGTAGAGCCATCGACTTGCAATTTAGTACTCACAGAGATCGACATTCAAGTTTAGGTTACATGTGCCTTAAAAATGTTGCTTAAATATGCCATGCCTATCTGCTGCAATATGATAATATTTTTTGTATATATATAAATTTGCGAACTGTTGGAGAGGGCATGCAAATATGATATAATTAAATAACTTATTTAACTTCATGTTTAAAAAAATCAACTTGATCTTTTATATTTAGTATAGAATCTTTTGAAAAAAACATAAAAAAAACCAGATAGAATATTTAATGAATTTATTAAGAGGAATCTTTTGATTGTATACAGAGATTTGATGGTTGCCACAGCCATATATAATAGCCGATCTTCATCTAATGAAATAAATAAAGCTTATTGTTGTGATTGTTGCATCTGAGTCCAAAGCATTATGGTTTAGTCACAAACGTTTCGTTAAAGAGATCAATTTTGCTCGTTGCTTTATGTGAACAAGAATTACAAAGAAACAAATATGAATTTTTTTTTGGTTAAGTGCACTAGAGAATTATTTCTCCTCGTTTCCCTCTGCATGAAGTTAAGTCTCGTCAAAGTTTATTCATTTTGGATGTTGAGGATTGGCAAATGCAGTTAAATAATTAATAAAAATGACCATATATATAAATATTAAGTGCATGCTATGGAGAAATGATTATTGAAATGATAAAAATGTAATATATATATATATATATATATATATATATATATATATATATATATATATATATAGTACTCCATGCTTGTTTATAGCATCCATCAAAGCAACTAACCCCTCTTTTACCCAATATGTACACAAAAAGTGACAAATTAGTAGAATCCTTTATTATTAAATATAAGTAACAAAACAAATTTTCATCAAATGTTTTACATATTTTCTTATATAACAATGTTGACCATATATCAATAATCATATTTTTGGCCAAATATATAAATAACCATTAAAGCTGGCTTCGTTTTCTATTAGATTAATAACTAATAACGATTGGTCCAACTGCATATCTTTATTAGGAGAAAGAGAGACAAAATGTTTTGTAAACACTTAATTATTTCTCAATACGTGTGTCTAACTTTATTTATTGCTACCTTTGAGCTTTTATAATGAAGGGATTTTATTATTTAATTAAGGTTATTATGAACGTGGAGAAAGAATTGGAGTGGCCGAGTGGGTGACTATGACTTTCAATCTTTGTCCTTGTTGTCGTATATAGTACCAAGAAAACAAATTTTTATTTATTGTCTCAAGAAAATATTCATATTATTTGTCTATTTTTCAAATACGAACAAAGATTTGTTTTGGTCTAGAAATACTTTTATTTTTATTTTTCACACAAGACATTCTAGGGTGTATTATTCAATTATTTTATAAATTTTGTCTCCAAAAACACAAAAAATGACTATCAAGATTGTCAAACTAAGCGAAGCTTGTGACAAGTGTGGAAATAGAACCATAAATTGACAAGAGTTTACCTTGATCAATAAATAGGTATTAAAACAAATAATTAAAACATAAAAATACAATAATTTATATATTTTAAATCTAAAGAATTAAAATTAAATATATCAACATTAATAATTTATCATATCCAACAAAGTAAATTTTATAAAATTTATATATAAAACTAGTATTGAGAATAATCAGATCAAATCCAATAAATTAGCACAAATTTAAAAGCACGTTAAGATAATTTTGTATGCTATAAATATATAATAGTAATTCAATGTGCGAAACTCACAATTTTTAACCATGTTTAAAGCAAGTTTAAAAACAAATTGACCCGATTTTATAAATTATAAACGTACAAATAATAATATAAATGTGTCAACTTGCATATTTGACATAGAGGTGTTCTAAGCCCTTATCATTTAGCAGTCAATTATTAATTTTATATATTTTACATTGAATACTGATTATATTCAAATAAAAATTATTAATCACGACATTGAAGATAAAAGGAGTAGGAATTTTTATGAGGTGTGTTTTATTTAAGTGATTATTTTAAGTAATTTTACAAACTAAACATATGAGGAGAATTCTATGTGTTTTTCAGTTATAAAGGCATGCACTAACGACTTGAGTTGGAAGTGAGAACCCAGAACCTCTTACATGTAAGAAAGTGGAAGCAGGTCCGCTTATGATTTATTTTTCTCATTATCCCTTATGAATCTATCTGGATCATTAATTGGGAAGATGATGAAAGAAAAATTAAAATAGTGTTACAACTGTTCAATTGATTAAATGTATATAATTTAGTGATAACAAAATAAAAAAATAACAAAAATAGTTTATAAAAGTAAAAGTAAGTTTTTGAGGATACTTCCAAACACCCCAGAAATGAAAACTAATTCCCTCTATTCCTATTTTAACCTTGACAAGTTCCGTTATTTCTTGAGGCTGTCAGCCCCGTTCGCTGCTGATTGTTCCTTTCAACCAGGTGAGAGGAAAGCATCTTCCTTTCCCCATCTCATTCTTACCTTTGCGTGATTCTGTTTTTTGTTTTCTTTCGCTTTAACTTTCTGGCTTTTTCGGTTTTCCCCCCAAGAAAATCCTTAATCAATGACTATTTAAGGTCGAGATCGCGAAATTATCTGATGCATGTCAGATTGATTGCTGTATACTCGTAATACATTACATTACCTTAATCCCTTAATTCTCTTTCTTTCCCAACCAGAGCTTGGCAATTTGATTGTACCGCGAAGTGGAAACACCTTGAGAAACAATGATAAGGCATTCTTATATTGCTCTCTGTTGCACTGTTTTCTCTCTCTGGAAAAGCATCCGTATCCATGGTCGCTAACCCCAACGACTTCACACTTCACAGTGATTAATTTATCGCTCACAAAACCCTAAATTAGGGTTCCCCACGAAGTCTGCAAGGTTGCAGCCTTTGTTCCCAACCATTCACATTTACATTACTTGCATTCGCGGTATTCTCTTCTCTCTGTCTAGAACTTCATCTTCACTGCCTGCAGTGTCTCCGAAGCAAACGGGCTTCAGGGGCGATGGCGATTTGGGGGTTGTCGTTTTGATCCCAAATGGGCGTGGCCAAGGCCTGGAGGTTTAGCTTGTTATCGACGAACCTGGCTCTGTTACAGCACCCGAATATTAATGAGCATGTGTGTTGGAGATCGATGACGATGGCGCCGACGTCATTGCAGCAGAGGAAGCCAACCTCTTGGTCGGTGGTGTGCGGCGTCATGCTATTCGCGCTGGGCTTGATTTCGCTTTTAACGGGTCATATGGCCTCTAATCTTGAATGGTACTCTCAACGATTGGTTCAGCGAACTTTCTACTACAGACAGGTAATCATTGTTTGTCTTCTTATGCGTTAATTCCCTCGCGCGCGCGTCTGCGTTACCCAATTGAATGGGTAATGTTGGGTTTGCTGGCGTTTGAAATTGGAAGCAAATTGTTGTGAATCTTTGCAGCATGGGGAGTATCGTGCGCCAGTTGATATTTGGAAATCACAATATTCTAGATACTACCATGGGTGTAGTGAAAGAGGGCGTCATTTTGCTCGTAAGTTAATTTACCACCTCTTTCTGTTCTTTATTCCATATCTTCCGGGTGACCATAGCGACTGGGATGCATTTGCTTGCACGAATTGCGATTCATTGTTTGTCTGGACCATAATTGAAGTCACCACCTGCTTCCAATGCCATTTTGTGGCGTTATTTCACAGCTCCTAACTTTTTAATGTCAGTTGAATTTTATGATCCAAAGTACGTTAAGGTGATACTTTACTTGGCTTATTCAATGTGATGACTGCTGATATAATAAGATTTAGGCACAAATGGCATTTTTTAGAAAATTCTGCAGAACATTATGAGCCTCCATGCTACTTTGTAGGCATAAATGGCATTTTTTAGAACATTCTGCAGAACATTTTGTCATTTGCCAAATTTATTTGGGCACAGGGCTAAATTGCAACAGTTTTCTTACTGGCGATATTTGCGGATTTGGCTAGAAGTTGGTCAAAACCAATGGCGTTGCCGCCACAAGAAAATGAAGTTTTTTTTTTTGGTGGGGGTTGCAGAGGGGTGGGAGGGGGGTGTGTGGAGGCAGCGTGTTGATGTATAAGAGCTTTGAAATTTATCACTTCTATTTCTAGTTTAGCAAGATGCGAGCAATAATATTGTTCTTATGTTTTATATGGGTTGAAATGTGCATGCTGTATTATGTAATTTCTAATATTTATCATTTTATGTTACTTCTAAACAAGTGACTACTTTTGTCATGCTCTCTATTATTTTGGTTACTGGATCATGTAGCTGCAGTGCATGAGCGATCTTCTAATGGCTATTTGCTTATTGCAACCAGTGGAGGACTGAACCAACAAAGAACTGGGGTAAGTAGGACATAAGTCTTTTGTTAACCTACAGATCATCCCTCTGAAGAGTGCCGCCAATGAACTGCTGGTCGCTAGTTTTATTATCATTTACACCTTTAATAAATACTTTTTAATAATTTTAGCTCCACTTCATTAAAGGCTTTCTTATGAGGAAATGCCCATAATTTTCAGATAACAGATGCTGTAGTAGTTGCACGAATTCTTAATGCTACTCTAGTTGTACCTGAGTTGGATCATCAATCTTACTGGAAAGATGACAGGTACATAGCTGATTTTATCAACCTTTTGTTATTTTAGGTTAGAGTTGGTAAGAAAAGTTTACAGATTTTTACTCAAGAGACTTGTTTGAATGCAGTGACTTCATGAACGTTTTTGATGTTGCTTGGTTCATTTCTTATCTTGCCAAAGATGTTCCTATTGTTAAAAGAGTTCCTGATAAGATCATGCGGTCAATGGAAAAGCCACCATATACAATGCGTGTCCCAAGGAAATCAGAGCCAGAATATTATCTTGATCAAGTTTTGCCAATCCTCTTAAGGAGACGGGTAAGGCTGCTATCAATATGCGGATGGACTTTATTTTTTGAATTATTTGGCTTTCAATTTTGTATGTTTGTCATAATGAAGCTTTTGTACTACTTAATTATTGTCATCTTGGATGCCTTAATGAACTTTGCACCTGGTAATGAACAATGGGGATATTTTGCAGGTTGTGCAATTGACAAAATTTGATTATAGACTTGCAAATAACCTTGACGATGACCTACAAAAACTCCGATGCCGTGTTAATTATCATGCACTAAGGTTTACAAAACCTATACGAGAACTTGGTCAGAGAGTGGTAATGAGGATGCGAAAGATGACAGACCGATTTATTGCAGTTCATCTAAGGTTTGTTTAAAGAAGCTGATGGATAAAGTTCAATAGTTAAATCCCATCTAAAGTAAAATAGTGCAGACTGCTCTTACAAGCAACTTGAATTTCATAGGTCTTATTAAGGCCAAGCTCAGTTTCCTTGTGCTTTCTATTTACCAAGCACACTTCACCATGTGTATTTTTCTCTAAAGTCTTTCAACTTGTCTTTTTATGGTTGTTTTCTCTTCTGCTCTCAGCAGCTTCTTCTGTATGGTTTTCTAGAATTTAATAGGATGTATAATTCAAATGTCAAATGAGTGGTGTTTGTTTACTCATGCTTCTTTTGTGGGGAGGGGCCTGGGAAGCATGGAAACTTCAATTGTCTAAAATGTCGGATTCTCATAACATTATTTACAATTAATTTATTACAGGTTTGAGCCAGATATGCTAGCATTTTCAGGTTGTTATTTTGGTGGGGGAGAAAAAGAGAGACGTGAACTCGGTGAAATCAGAAAAAGATGGACAACATTGCCTGTAAGACTGCAATATGTTATTTCTAATGCTATTTTTTCTTATTTGACTTAATTGCAGGATGATGTCATTTTTGTTGCATGTGTTGCAAACCTACATTTTTAATATGCTTTGGTTAGGAATTGTTTTTGCCTTAGTGCCTGTTTGAAAAGCATCTCAAATCTAGGTTTTGTGCAAGTCAAGACAAAACTCTTCTCATATACTTACCTTGTAAATCCCAAAACTTAGGTTTTAGAAAGTTTCCAAACAGGCACTTAATGTAACCTTGTTATTTCTTTGCTGATATAAGAACAATGGGCATTTTCCTTGTATAAATTTTGTAGGACTTGAGCCCTGATGGAGAACGTAAGCGAGGAAAATGTCCACTTACTCCTTATGAAGTTGGTTTGATGCTGCGGGCACTTGGCTTTGCAAATGACACATACCTCTATGTTGCATCAGGAGAAGTATATGGTGGGGATGAGACTATGCGCCCTCTTAGGGAACTTTTCCCTAACATGTATACGAAGGAGATACTTGCTAATGAGGAGCTGAAACCTTTCCTTCCATTCTCTTCCCGTCTTGCTGCCATTGACTACATCGTTTGTGATGACAGTGATGTGTTTGTCACAAACAATAATGGCAACATGGCCAAGATACTTGCTGGTCGAAGGTAAGAAGTAAATTCACTTTATTCTCATTCTGTTGTGGGGTGTTACCTTTTCAGAACATTATGGCAATCTTTGTTGTATTTTCCTATTTCGTTGAGGAATTGACTTTCTTTTTCAAAAAAAATAATGTATATATAGTATACCAATCATAATAGTTAAGTTGCTTGTTGTCATTGTGATTTTTGTTTTTTGAAATGTGGCTATTTTGTTGCATTATTGACTGAGTTAAACTTGAGCTCAAAATATGAGGGAGGGGTTGACTACATAATCTTGCTTAGATTTAGGATTGTTATCTACATTTCCTTTTTTGCCTTCAATCTAGTAGAAACGTAAGGAATAGAAAGGAGAAAGAAAGCAGTAGGTTTCACATTGAAGAATCGTAATGTACATGTCAAACATGACCAATAAATCAATTCTGAAATTTCTTGTAACTTTGTTTTGTCATTTGATGTCACTTCATCTTCCTTTCAGTAAAGTATGTTTTGCCCCTAAAAAAGTACTCTCTAATTCTTATTTATAAGATCCAACCCGTTGGCCCTTAATATAAGGCCTTTTGCAAAATTTAATGAAATATTTATGCTTAATTTTAAAAATGCCCTTACCTCTTTCATTCGTAGTTTGAATAATAGTTTTTGTTTGTTGTAATAATTTTTTACACCTGACTAATTCTAACTGATTTCCTTTAATATTAGGAAACTGGTTAATAGAGCCTTATAAAATACACTGGAGGGATTATTTATGTATTTCAAGAAACTGAAGCATGTTTTGGCATTGGTTGTTCATTTATTGACACATGTAGTTTGTCTCCCTGTGGTTATAAATTATCTGACTTGTGAAAAGTACCTGTTTTTCCATTTTCTTTTTTTTTTTCTTTTTTTCTTTTTGTTTAGAGTAGGGTGTTCAGTGCTTGAACTTGAATAGTACCTTAATATCCCCGCTAAATTTCATTCTGCATATTACAGGAGGTATATGGCTCACAAAAGAACCATTAGACCAAATGCAAAGAAGCTTAGTGCACTGTTCATGGCAAGAGAAACGATGGATTGGGATACCTTTGCCAGAAAGGTCAAGATATGTCAAAGAGGATTCATGGGAGAGCCAGACGAGTTGAGACCCGGACGAGGAGAATTCCATGAATATCCCAGCTCTTGCATCTGTGAAAAACCCATCGTAGATGAGGCAAGTGGAGATGGATATAAAAATGTTCCCACTAACCATACAACAATCTTGGAATCCACAATGAATGGAGGGAGCAAGATTCAAGAGAGTCTTCAAAGACGAAAACGTAGCAGGAAAACAGCAAGCAGGTGATAAGGAAGTAACTTGGGAGAAATAAAACTGTCCAATCTACTTGTTGACACGGCATCACTTGTCGACGGAAATGCATCCTTTTTTGTGTTGCCCAAGGCAGATATCAAGTCGGTGCTAATTCAACTTGTGTCACGGCTATTAATCAATAGGCAATATGCAAACAGAATCCAGTAAGTTGGTAGATGGCTTAATTTATATATCTAGGTATAGGGATGAAGTAATGGTAATGTGCTGCAAGTGTTAATAGATATATTCATGTAGATCATTACGTTTGCTCTGTAAAACGTTAATGTGTCTGGCAACCAGGAAAAAAAGAAGGAAAGATTTTTCTCCCATTTCCTTCTGCCCCATTTATCTCCCCACAGATTCAAGATCGTCAATGATCTGCAAATCCAAATTGAGCGTAATTTTACACCGAAGTTTTCCCCTTTTTTCTGAACTGTGTGGATTGAAGTCTTTCTACCTCTCTTTTTGGAAAACTTTCATTTTAAACTTTCTTCTTTTCATAAATTCATGATGCACTTTCCCAAAGGTAGAAAAAGTATATATTTCTAAATGAAACTACTTTGATATTATGGAGTAAATGGTGTAAGAATTTGGAATATTGTTTTTAATGCAGGTTGAGACTTGACTTTTTTCCCTACTATTTATGTCTTCGTCTCTCTTTTATGTATGTAATTGGATTACTCGACATATTAGAAATAAGGAACTTGACTAAGTTTTGTCCCAAAGTACTCATACTATTAGTTTTAGAAGAAAAATATTTTCGTTTTTTTATATATGAAACCAGTAATGGGTGTGATTTCGACTAGAAAAAGCCATACGTGTAGTCCTTGATTTGTTTCCTTTTGTTCTGTCGCCTTTATTTTGACGTTGATACTATTACAATAAGATATTGTCGATCATTAAATTAGATATTGTAATATTAAAAAAACTTAAGTATCGTATTCCAATTTAAATTAAATAGATTTTCATGCATTATTTATTCATTAACTATTAACTAACAAATTTAAAATGTGATATTTTCCATTGTAATACACTAAGGGCCTGTTTGGATTACAGAAAATGGGCCAGAGTGAAAATGAAAAATTCAAATTTTCTACTGGTAGACGGGACATTTTTTAGAGAAATCATTTTGCCTCGGGAATTGATTTTGCTTTATACGGATGAATTTGGCCGTTAATAAAAATTGGGTGCACCGTTATCTGAAACCTGTTCGAGGTTGCCATTAGTGACGAAGAGAAAGAATGGAGGGAGGATTGTGTGCTCGACTGATGACATGTATCAAGAGCTAACATGTGGGTCTCTTTGATTAATGCAAATGGTTCGCTACATCTCGTGCTTTTGTTGATTTTGCCCTTGATTGTGATGCGCATTTTGTAATTGCTACTGATGTGGACGAAAGTCAAGTGCCTTATTCTTGAGTGTTACTGGACCTGAGCAAATGGAGGTGATGTGAACGTGGTGATGGTCGAGAGAAAAGTTGTTTGAATTTAGTTTTATCATGAGCTACCACCATTACCATTAGGTGCATCTGGTTAAAGATGTGAAATTATTTATAAAGTAATGGTGTTGACCAGATGTGGGTGGCGGGTACATCATGGTTCAAAGTAAATTTAGTTAACTCGTGTAATCATGAGGTGCATTCGATAAACATGTGACATGATTCATAAAATAATAGTGTTGACCAGATTTTGGTGGCGGGTACATCATGGTTAAGAGTAAAATTAGTTAACTCGTACGCAACCATGAGCTACTCATGAGGCACATTCAAATAAACAGTAAAATTAGTTAACTCTTACGCAACCATGAGCTACTCATGAGGCACATTCAGGTAAACATGTGAAATGATTTATTACCGTGCAAGTGGCTCTGACCACATGATATGTGATGGTTAAGAGTAAAAAATTTCACATTGCATGTAACCATGAGGTACTCATAAATTGTAAAGGCATTCCACACTTGTGTATACTTTTTGTATAGGCAATCAACATATTTTATGATGGTTATATATGTATGGATTTATATGGATAATTGAGTTGCACAGTTGGCTTCTGCTTATTGCTCGGTTACGATAGGTGAAAACAGGAGTAGAGTGCTTTCTTCCACACTCTGACTACATGCATATGGGTAAATATCCCCAGGTTCTCATTGGGGATTTCATCACCCAAGCCCACGACTCGAGTTTATCGAAATGGCTTGCATGAAACAGCTAAATGTTAAGCTACCAAAGACGAGGAAAGATAAAGGAGAGCAAGAGGAGCCAATCAAGAAAAATTCTGGAGGGAAAGTTTAGAAAAAACATTGCCAATGGAATTCACAATCCATAACTGAAAATTTCAGATTGCTCAAACCTCGCGTAATGACAGTCAACGCTGCTGCCGGCCATTGACAGCTCCTTGCTCTGTGATCCCTTTCGTTAGCGTTCATTTGGGATTTTATCGGCTGATGATTGTGCGAGAAGGGGAAAAATATAACAATGATATTTTCCATTTCCCCCTTTTCAGATATAGTTTTTAATGAAGGGAAAATTTGCCATTCACCTCATTTTCCTACCTATCTTGGCACCATTTTCCCCATACCAAACATAAATTTTTCTATCAACCAATTTTCATTTTCAGTGCATAACAAATATCTCTATCTCTGTGACAACATATTTTCCATCCTCTTCCCTTCCTTTCAATTCCAGCAAATTCCACGATCCAAACAGACCAAATGTTGATAACCAAGGAGCAATTTCTATTTTTTGACCCACAAGGAAACATTTTCACCAAAAATCTTGATCATTCTTCGAATAAATACCTAGTGCACCAATCAGAAGTATAAAGTATTTCCAATGGGTCAGGACATAATTTGAATGGATTAAACATTGAAGCATTCAGTATCTCAGAGGTATCAGTTCTTTCCTGCCATGAACATACAAGCTAGAACTGGGTTCAAAATTATTCACAACTCACAAGATGAACATACGGGTGAAACTATCAGTCATGGCAACAAAAGAGCTGCTTCATGGTAAGGCTGATCAGATTCATTCCTGTTAGAAGAGAAATTGACCCATTAGTGATGTAACTCATGGAAAGAAAAGACACGAGGATACAAGGCTCAGGACTTGAAAAAAACAGTGCTAAGAAACCCAAGCAAAGCAAGGTGCTAAACTGAGGGACAATTGGAGGAAACAAGACGATATCCAAGTAAGGGGGAAGAGGTGGAGCATCACTTTGTAATTTGATCATCAACAAACATCTACAAACCAGAACTACATGGAGAAATTCCATATACAGCCTACAAGTGACTTGGACTTGGACCTAGGGAGATCGAAAGATATAGTAGACAAAACTAAAAATCAATATGAACATCTAGTCTGCTATCCACTAGTCTAACTAAAAGCCGAAATGGCAAGAATTTGCATTCCTAGGTTCCCTATTATAAATATACACATCTATGTGGGGCTTGGATGTATCTCTGTCTTGATATAATTGTTGGCCTTCAAACGGAGCTGCATCATTGCCAGTTTGCAGCAGCATCGTTCAGCCTTGATTATTCCCTGTTCACAGTGAACTAGTCAGTTACAATATAAAACGGATTCAACAAGCCTCAAAAGCACTGCCCATCACCAGAAATCGGTATTCTCATGTAAGGATTCTCACCTCTAGAAACATTACGACTCTGGAATTTGTGACCCTTGTCATGTGAAACAGATGGGATCTTTGAGATGATTAAAGAACTCTGTAACCCTTCCAATAGCTGCCACACCAAAGCCAATCACATCAGGCTCATTTTCATACTTCCAAGAATCATGAGACACGAGCAAATTTGTTAAATGCAATCTCGTAAAAACTAACTTCAGTAATAGAACAAGATATATGTTAAATAATTACTCTTGATGTTGGTTGGATCCTGCGATTGGATCTACGGGGTTCGGTGTTTTCAGCTGTCAGTTTTTCCTCCTCTATCTTACCCAACTTTCCACCAGCTGGTGCAAGTTTTCCTTTACTTGCTCTTGATGCAGTTGTTATATTAGAGGAAGGAGCATCAGATGAGGCTCCCAACGGAGGATACAAGATTGGTCCCTCAGCTGCTCCATCATTTGCAGAGTAGGAAGCCATCTCCATAGTGTTTTCACTCTCAGATGCATTCTTATAATGGCTTGCAGAGACATTGACCTTTTGGCTATGATCTGCCAAATCATTGGGAAGAGAAAAGGCATTTGCTGTAGTATTGTCTTTAGGCGGGATTGGCTTACCCACAACACCTGGCTTTGCAGTCTTGAAAGTTTTGGACTTGGAAGTCGCTCCTCGTTTCTCCTTTGTATCATTCTTGGTATTATTTTTCCATCCTCGAAACGCTGGACCTTGGGGCATCAAGAAATTTGCAAGTTTAACTGAATCATTTCCATCATTAACCTTATCATTCCTATCTGCAACATAATGTTTGCTGACTTCCATAAATTTCCTCTTCTTCCCAGGTTTAGGAACACCAAAAATCACTCTTGATCCTTCTTTCTGAAGACCAGTTCTTGGCATTCTCTGTGTATCAGTTTTAATTTCATTCTTGCTGTTCTTACCAATGTTAAAAACTTTCTCTTTTTCTGTCAAATCAAGCAATCTCACGTCATTAGGATTTTCCAGCTCCACATCTTCAATGCTCTTCAACATTTTATCCTTCCCTTTTGCCTCTACCATAGGACCACCCAACTTGGGTCGTTTTTCTCGTGGTGTATCGCCCTGGTATGCAAAATCTTAAGCTCAGAAAAGGCAAGCACAAATCATTAATTATTGATCAATTGCCCATTCGAAGATGTAAGCAAAATACCTCATTGGAAGAATTAACATTTGCTCCTGAGCTGGAATATTCAATCCATTTCCCATCCTTCCAAAAAAGGGATGATCTAACTTGCCAAGCTCTAACAACTGCTGTTTCTCCACGAGCTGTACAGAATCGATTGAATTATAAATTTTCAAGCACATGGTATAATTGCTAAGACCATGAAACATTAGTGTTCAATAAAATGATTTCTATACCAGGAAAGTAAACAGTTATTTCATCTTTCTTGTTCTCCTTTACAGTTGCTTCCTGCCAGCTGATAAAAAAAAGTGCCAAACGTGAGATAATAACACCATCAAAATATATATAACTAAAACGATGAAAGAGGGATTAAATGTTAGAAGCACTATAGCAAGAGTCTGCAACAAGGGAAAAAATTGTGAAATCAAATAGGTGATATCCGCATTGAACTAGCTTTAAAAGATTTGAAGGTTATGTAAGAAAAAATTAAACGCAAGGTCAGGATGAGTTACACCTGTAGATGATAGATCTTTCTCAAGGGGTACTTCTCCAATGGGAGTTTGACTGTTTGAGTGAAGTTTAAAAGATGCAAATTCTAGCGTTATCAGGACAAAAATCCCCAGAACCATGGATTGCTAAGATAACGATGAACAATTATTCATACTTGCGTAGACAGACTCTTATAATCCTATAAATGAAAAAGAAATTTCTGATATATATTTATATATTACTTCCACTGCACCCAATTAACTAGCAAGTGTCATATAAGTGGAACCTCAGAAAGATTTTGTAGTGTTCATATAGGAAACGCCTCCCCCAACAAAATATCACCATCAGTTTCCATCCCATTACCAATTGTTCATACATTTCAAAAAGCTGCCTTGTAACTATCATCCAAGTATCAATTAAATGACTACCAAGACTAACTGCAGATAACTGTACCTTTCTTGTACCGATACATCAACTCTATCCCCAACAGACCAAGCATAATCTTTCGTAGCTGCCCTACGTCTCTTCCTTGTTCCTTCATAACTTGTACCAGCTAGAGGATGGGCAATACGTATTCTGGGTGGCTTGTCTCCTTCACCTTCTAATGGAACCCATTCCTTCAAAGGCCCTGCACCTATGTAGCAGAAATGGTCTCATTAACAATGAATGAACACACAAGGCAATGAACAAGTACTTAAGATCTTAGCGGAAACTGACTGGAAAAAAAAAAAAGAAAATACCTAGGAACAAATCATTGAACCTATGATAAACACCTTCCAATCAATAGCAAAGATCAGTTATAAGGTTTAATATAGTATATTTAAGATTGCAAAGTAACTTTTTAAGACTTCCAATATTAATCTTAAACACAAAACCCTAGTCCACCAATCCATCAAAAGTCACATGAATAGTGAAGATTTTAATGAAAAAAAGTCATGTGGTTTTGTGGTCAAGTGCTTAATATGATATTTCATCTATTTATCAATATATATAGTGTTAAACGTATAGGACGCCACACCATTCATAATTCATGAACAGTGCAGCTTCCTTAGACAATATATTTCTTGAAGTACAAGGATGTTTGACTAACCTCCGTCAGCTACAAGCACAGAGTAGGAAACATAAGCTTTTCCATCCTTCACACATATAACATTGGCTGTGAACCATGCAGCTTGACATCCCTCCCCTCCGCCTTTGAAAACCTGCAATATAATTGCTTCAACGTAAAAAGAAAATCCAACAGCAACACTTGAGATTTTTACGAGAACCATGCACACAAACCCATGACCTAATCATCAAACTTTCTACGATGAGTACAACGCATAGGCATTAATTTAGCTACTTCAATTAAGTAAAATAGATTACAAAAACTCCAGAAAATAACCTCTACAAGTGAGCCCTCCTTGATGTTCTCGCCTAGCTTTTCAGATCCATTTGACATTTCAATCTCAGATTCTGAAACCAAACAAGGATTGACAGAGTAAGAAATATTGTAACCCCTCGGTCCAATTGAAATCTTTTCAACGGCGTCAATGGATTTAGAATTACCATCCATTGGTCTTGTATGGTCCTCTGATCTCTCATTATACACCTTATGAAGAGGTGACTTCTCACTTGCAGCGATCTTCATCCCCAATCCATCAGATGGAATGTTTCTGCCAAGTGAATGAGAAATTGTGGCTTTGTCTCCAACACTGTCAATGTTTACTGGACCTCTAGTCTTGCCTTTTGATGATCCAACTTGCTGACTAGAGTTGTGTGCTGCTTCCCAGCAACCCTGTGGACGAGCTTCTATCAAGTCACTTATATGCAGAGGATCACCCATAGTTACAATCTTTCCTGCTTGTGATACAGCTTCAGCCGCCAGCTCAGCAGCCTTCACAATGGCATCCATATTTTCAGCTTGTTTTGCTGCAGCTGATGCAGCTTCCACTCTCCTTCTGGCAGCCTCCTTTGCAGCAACAATGATAGAGCTAGAGCTGCCAGATCCATTAGGACCCTTCAATATGGATGCAGGAGTAGCTTTTCCCAGGTTTTTGACACCCTCGGAATGAGAAATCCCATTACTTTGGGAGGTACCCTCATTACTAGATGAGGCCAATGCTTCTTCAGCCATAAGTTTTGCTTGCAATGCAGCATTTGACGCAACTTTGGCAGCTGCAGCTGCTGCCTTGGCAACAGCAGCAGCTGCTGCAACTGTAACTGCTGCAGAAGCTAACTCTGCCTCAATAACTGAAACCAATCCAGAATTTTTCTGCTTATCCAGCTGGGTCCATATCTCTAGGCTGTGATTCAGAGCATCTGCAGAAAGAGCAGCAGCTTCCTCAGCGTGAGCCCCAGCCTCCTTAACTTTAGTAAGGGACTCATCTGACAGAAGCCTCTTCTCAATATTACGATCAATTTTGAGGGGATCAGCAGGAGATAGAGAAGACAAAGACACAATAGATTTTTCAACAGTAGTTTTGGGCACACTCGCAATGCTGGTTGCAAGAACAGGAGTGGATACATGAGAACTAACAACAGGATTCAGCTCTAGTTGAGATTGTGTTTGCAAAGTCTTCTGGCCAAGGTCCTCAGATACCATAACCTTCTTTCTCTTTTTAGGCTTTGGATCTGAAGAATGCTGAGGAGGTGATACAGTCACATTGCTGGCATCATGCAGAGGGGCAGTCCCAACAAAGATACTCTGTGGAGCTGCACTGGAAGATGGGAGACCTGGAGTAACACTTTTTATACCACTGGGAGGAGGCAAAGAAGATCCTTTAACTGAATCTGAAATAGGGGATGCAGAAAAGAGGGAACTGGTATCAGGAGCAGGAGATGCAATCCATGGTCCACGAACGGGTGCCTGGGATATCCAAGATGTGTTATGTCCAAGAATGTTCCTCGGAGGTGGAGTTTGATAAGGGTGCAAAGAAGAAGGTGGCCGTGGATAATCCAAAACAGATCCTCTTATGAGAGCACCAAGTTGCAGTGAATCAGATGGAGTCGGTAGATTCCAAAGAGGAGATGAAAGAGGTATTAAAGGGTTTACAACTGTTGGAGTAGCCTTGCTGCTGGATCGACCAAGAGGAGAGGAGATACCTTTACTTTGATGTGAACCTTGCTTGGCCAATTCAGAGGCTCTAGAACCTGCAAATTCTAAATCACAAGAGTTACATTCAATAACCTCAGGAAAAAATAAAAAGCAGTTTACAAATTCCAAGATATACCAGATCGTGATTGCACGGGAGATTCTGGGTTCATGAGAAGAGACTTATGACCGTGCTGCCTTTCTACACACGCACGCCAAGCATTCTCCCAAAGGCTTCTTCCACCATCTGAGCATACAACTTATAGTAAATCACTTGTTTCTAATGGGAAGTAAAAGAAACAGGCAGAGGAAGCTCATGATAAAGAAACTAACCTGGACCTCCAAATGCTGATATCATGTAAGCCTCATCAGGTGCTGTGCCTTGACTGCAGCAATATCATAGGATCAAGTGATTAATAAACTGATAGTCCTAAAACAATCTTCAGTTGTTAATATTAACAGGCTGCCTAAATATTAATTACTATTTCAGGAAAAGCATAGAGAGAGAATGAGAATGGTATAGGCATTAGGTTCATCATAAAACTCAGAATAAAAGACTAATAGCAGAGTAGATAAAGTAATTCCCATTTTTCATACACCAGGGAGTGGGTACGCAGATCTTGTTATAGCATAAGGAAAGCTTTGATAAAACACATTGATTCATGAGCAGATATGGACATCCCGTCAGTGTAGCTCCATCACAATTAAACAGCATACAATGGAAAACATTTGAACTCACATTAAAGATCCATAAACAAAGATCTGTGCACGCAATTGTATTTGTTGTAGATCTGTGAAAGGTTGTTGAAACAGTACAGGAGTAGAAGCAGAGGTGTTCAAATCCGGAAGACCAGATGTAGAAGCATTTAGAAGAGCAAATGGCTTTGCACTGCCAGAATCTATGTGGCCATACTGTGGCATCTCATTGGATTGCGTCAACTGGAAACCAGAGGGTGAGCTAAGCTTTGCATTATTTGATTTATCCGCCCTTTTAGGTTGTCTTGCCGGGGGTGTTTCTTTCACACGACTTGCTTTTCTAGAAGTTTCCTTTCCAGCAGTTTTCTTGGATGTTCGCCTAGGTTTACGCTGAGGTGTACTTTTGGAAACACTACGTGCTTTCTCTCCATCAGAAATTTGAGGACTTCCATGGGTAGCATCTCCAGCAGTTTTGATTTTTGAGGCATCTGACCCTGATGGAGGAGATACCTCTAGAGTCTGTAATTAGGAGGAGGAAGAGGAAAAAAATAGAGTCAGCCTGGAGAACCACTCAGTGCCATGAAAACAACAGAATATGACATGCATTTAATATGAATCTTCTAGAAGCATTAGAACATTATACGGGAAATTCAATCAGAACACAACAGGATCTTTTCACTAGGATAAAGAACTAAAAGAAGACTTACTGTTGATGCTTTGCTGGCTGTGGTACCAGTAACCGGTTGGGTATTCCCTACACCATTTGTAGTCGTATCTGCAGCATTATTTTTGGACAAATCTACCACAGAAGTCAAGCTTCCCTTGTCTTTAGATGCATCATTTCCCTTTAAGTTATCATAAATCAATAGCAAATTTGTTGCATCTTTATTGATAAGCTGAGAAACAGGGAACTTCTGTTTGCCATCCTTCTCTGTTTCAGAAGACCTTCCAGCTGTAGTAGATGGACTGCATGTATTATCGGTGGGATAAGCAGGACAGCCCACAGCCTCATGCAACTCAACATGAGAGTCAGATAAAGGAGCAGAAGTCACAAAACCTTGATTCGAAGGAAACGTATCTGCTGCAAAATAATACCATTAAAGATTTGAAAACACATTTGAATGAATGCTAACACGATAAGAATACAAGATTCACATCACAAAAATAAACCACTCAGCATAACAAATATTGATTACATACAATAAAGGCACCATCTGATGGAACTCTTGACTATATTTATGAACAGATTATAGGACTGAAATATTTCTCATATTATTCAAACTGGCAAACTACATAAATATACACACATGACAGAATTGGGCATTACTTAGGTCTTGATTTGATATTATACAAATAAAAAAATAATCAAGATTAATTGTCCTAATCACTCCAATTGTCCTAATCACTCCCTATACTTTTGGATCTAACTTTCTCCCCAAGTTTCTGATCTGACTCCTTAAGTTTTGGGATTCTGCACTAACCCCCAAGTTGGACTGTAGATAACAGTGAAGTTCAACTTGCCAATCAGGTACACAAACCTGTACTTGGGCAGTCCTTTAATAAGGATGTTTGCAGTCTGCTCTTTAGAAGGTATATATACCTTGGATCAACGATACCCTCATCAACTTTTTTCTCTTATAAAATGCTTGTCTATCTTGATATGCTTGGTTCTATCATGCTGAACTGGATTATGAGCAATGTTAATCACAACCATGTTATCGCAATAAACTTTGATTGGCAGATTTATGCATTTCTCAAGTCTTCAGGGACTTGCTTTATCCATATGATTGCACAGATTCCTACTGCTATAGCCCTCTATTCAGTTTCAGCAATGCTTCTTGCCACTACACTTTGCTTTTACTTTTCCATGTGACCATGTTACCCCAAGCATAAGTGTAGTATCCAGATTTGGATTTCTTGTCATCTTGATCACCTGCCCAATCAGCATCTGTAAATAACTCTACATTCTGTTTGTCAGTTTTCTTTAGCAGTAAGCCACATCCTAGTAGTCCCTTCAAATAACAAAGGATCCCGTAGATTTAATTTAAATGCTTTTGTTTAGTGTCATGGGATGCTGGCTGACCACACTAACTGCAAATGCAATGTCCAGACTCTGATCTAGTATGAGACATATATATCAATTTGCCTACCATCCGTTGGTAGTTTCCTATGTCCACAACTTTACCGAGATCTGCTTCTTCATCTATTTTATCAACGCGTATAAGTGTATCACCAAGTCTGCAACCTGTCTACCCTATTTCTTTTAAAAGGTCTAGTACATACTTCTTTTGGGAGATACAGATTCCTCTCTTTGATCAAGCAACTTCCATCCCAAGAAACTTCATTTCTCCAAGATCTTTGATCTAGAATTCTCGTGCCAAGGCTGACTTGATTTGATTGATTTCTACCTCATCATCTCCTTTAAGGATTATATCATCAACATACACAACTAGAATGGCCATCTTGCCCTTATGATGTTTAATGAACAAGGTATGGTCGCTTTGCCTTTGAGTGTATCCATATCTCTTTAAGACTTGAGTGACTCTGTCAAACCAAGCACATGGAGATTGCTTCAATCCATATAATGACTTCTTTAGCTTACAGACTCATTTAGCCTTTTTCCCTAGGAACCATAGAGGTTACTTCATATACACCTCTTCTTTGAGTTCTCCGTTGAGGAAGGCATTCTTTACATCTAGTTGGTGCATACCCCATTCTAAATTCACTGCAATGGACAAGAGGATTATGATTGTGCTCATCTTCGCTACTGGTACAAACACTTTTGTTAGCTTTCCCCCATATATTTGCGAGAAACCGTTTGCAACTAGTCTAGCTTTGTATTTTTCAAGTGTTACATCTGCTCTATATTTAGGAGTGAATACCTACTTGCACCTAACAGGCTTCCCTCAAGGTAGATCTACTACATCTCATGACTAAATTTTCCTTGAGGGCCTGCATCTCTACCAAGGCAACTTGCCTCCACTCAACTATAACCATGGCTTCATCAATTGACGTTGATATTGTCAAGATGAGAGACAGATGCCCTATATTTAGAGGAAATGACCTTGTAGGAAACAAATCTTTCAATGGGATGTCGAGCACACGATCTAGGCTTCTTTCTTACCGCAATAGAAAGGCTAAGGCCATAATCTCTATTACCACCGTTTCTCTTGGACCTACCTTCAGCTCCGACTCCTGGTGAGTACTAATAATTCGTGGCTTATTACCCCTTTTGTGTCTTCATATATAGGTATTAACCTACTTGTTTGTGTCTCCCCTTGGAATTGACACATTATCAAGGTTATCAAGATTAGCAAAAGTATTAGTATTGTCAGAGGTATTAGGTGTGGGACTAGGTATATAAACTATAATGGTGTGGTCATCTTTTGGTATTTCTTTCATTCTCTAGAATTCATCATCACACTCCCTAAATCGAATCACAAAGAGATGTTTGGAGACCATCATAACATTCGTAACCTCTTTGGTTGAGAGTAGCCAAGGAAGACATAGCAAAGGGCTTTGGGGTCAAGTTTGTTGGCGTGATAGAGGTGGACATATGATGTGCATCCAAACACCCAGAGTGGCAGTGTGTTTTTGAGGTATGGAAGGTTAAAGTATGTATGTAGAAGCTGGAGTGGTGTTTTATAAGACAATGGTCAACTTTTGATTAATGAGAAAGGTTGCAATAAGGACAATATTTAGAAACATTGCTACTTAACGTAATGGCTCTGGCAATTTCTAGAATATACCGATTCTTTCATTTGGCGATGCCATTATGCTAAGTGTATTGGGACAAATGCTTTTGTAAACAATGCCATTGACAGTTAGGAAGGTGGACAGGGCTTGATTGAAGTACTCAATCCTGTTATCAGTGTGCAAGATCAGGATTTGGGTTTGGAATTGGGCTCGAATCATATTATGGAAGTTAAGGAAGGTTTGATATACCGCTATTTTATCTTTCAACAGGTAAACCCAACTAACACAGGTATGGTCATTGATAAACATGATAAACCACTTTGATTTTGATCTACTTGGTATGCGTGAAGGTCCCCATATAAATCACTATGAATTATGCAAAAGGGTTTATTTGCTTGGTATGGATTTTTTAGGAATGAAGTATGATGATGCATATCCTTTTCACATGAATCACGATGAAAATCAGATGCATTATTATTAGAAATGAGAGGGAAACATTTGACACATGTAATTGAAAATGAGATGACCTAAACGTTTGTGTCATAACTCCAAATCGCTTGTCCTAGGGGGAGATACTTTATTTCAAGACTAAATCCTATCACTATCACTTTCATCAAGGTAACAGAGACCATCAAGTTCTTTCACACTCTCAATTGTTGTCCCGTCAGCAGATCTTGAAAAAGACAGTAGGTAGTGAAGAAGTTAGCCCGACATCTTTCAACCTTTGCTAATTGACTAACTGTTAGTAAGTTACACTTCAACTTTGGAACATGTAATACAAAATGAAGAGTAAGTGTCGCAAAGATTTTAATAGTGCTAATTCCATTCACAACTGATTCAAAGTCATTAGCAATCCACACAATCATTCCCTAGGTGACGGGCATAAAAGAAGAGAAGAGTCATATCGTCAACCATGTGATTTGAGGAACCTAAGTGAATAATCCAACAATTGCCTGTACATAACTTTTTATTACAGCTAGGGCTTGAAAGAAGTTCCCTCTTCTTATTGTGGCAGTAGGCTACTTTGTAGACTAAACTATAGCTAGCATTTCCATGATTTTACTCAGCTGATCACTCTGGGAGTTCCCACTATCTTAGGAAACTTTAGCCACATAGCCTCTTCCTTTCCCTTTCCTTAGCTTCCAGTTCGTAGGTTTACCATAAAGGTCCCAATAGGTTGATAGGATACCAAACAGTAATCTTCTAGTTTATTCTAGAAAGAGGCGTTTGGATAGGAAGTAAGCGTAGTTTGGAAGTTTTATTATCTGTTTAGATAAGACAGAATTAGGAACAATTATGACAGATTAGGAACAGTTGGGTATATGTTTTATGGCAGTTAACTATTAGGAAGTTATTTTCAGTTTATTGGTCAGTTATGTATTGCTTTATATATTCCTTTCAGTGTAAACAAAACATAGGCAGAAAATATATTATTGAAAGTATTGTCTTGTTGGTCAAGAATTTCATATTCTGGTTCTTGAATTATTCTATTAGATCCTAATTTTATAGGATCTATCATAGGTATCCTTTGTGTGCCCTTGTTTTTTACAATGATCACATAATGGTTGACCTCTAGAACCTTGAGTCTGTGGATTGAACAACAAGAGCTAAGACCTCAAGAGGCGAAGGAGCAGCCATAGTTTTGAATAGCGGGTAGCGGCCGGTAGTGGTCAACCCCAAAAACGATATAGCGGTATAATGGGTAGCAGTAAAGCCGCTACTATGAAGTTCATATAAATACTTGTAATAAATTATACCACATATTAAATGTAATATAAGATAAGAAATCACCCAAAATATTACACATTTAATTGGGTTGTAGCATTATCAAGTCTAATTAGGATAACTCTCCTAAAAACATTTACTATCAATTATCAATGACTAATGAGAAGTTGAGAACAAAACTTTTCACAAAAGCAACATTTCACAAATTTTTTCTTGGACAAACAGAATCGAAATAGCAGGCGAACATAAATACAAATATATATACAAATCAAAGACAACCAAAATAGCAGGAAAACAAACAGAAATACAAATATAAATAACAGAAACGAAACAAATCTGAAAAACCACAATACAAACAGAACCCAAGTGCCAAACAGAGACAACTGAACAGAAGAAAACCAAGGACCAAACAAAGACAACCGAACAAGATCAGAGGGAACAGGAACATTTCGCATAAATAAAATATATACAAATCAAAGAAATGAGAGTTAAAAAAGACAACTGAACAGGGAGAAGAAATAGACTTACAGGGACGGGAAAGAGACGAGGGAAAGAGAAAGGAATCTAAGTATCAGAATCGAAGTAGACAACAGAACCCAAGTGCCGATAGGGAGAAAACAAGAGGAGAAAATGCTCGACCGGAGGGAGACGCTCGACCCAAGTGCCGACAAGGAGAAATCGAGAAGAGGAAGGAACTATCGAACCCGAAGTGAACCCGAGGTAGCGACTGAAGACGGAAGAGCGACTGAAGAGGGAAATAATGTTTATTTCCCTCGTTTTTTTTCCAGACAGGACACGACAGAGTTAAATGGCACATTTAGCCATCATTAACTTGGCATTTTCCCCATTTTAACCCTCCTTACATGCATATTTTCAAAACAATGCCATGCGTCCTGTTTCAGCTCATTATTCCCAGTAGCGACGCGATAGCGCCGCAAACGCAACCAGCCGCGACTCCCGCCACCAGCCGCTATCATCCGCTACCTAAACTGTAGCATTGCGGTGCGGAATTTGCACGAAGCTCCTGCAACCCGCACCTGTACCAGGATAGCGGGCTATAGCAGCGCTATTTCAATCAAAGGGAGCAGCAGCAGCAACGGAATGATTTTGAACTCTAAAGCATTGATTTACGCCTATTCTCAACATTATGCAAAATAGAGTAGACTATCTCGCCTAGAAGGCAAAACTTCTTGACTAAGAATCCGAGCCTAAACATCATCATAAATCACATTAAGACTAGTCAGCAACTCATACTTTCTCCTCTTCGTTCTCTTTGCGATCTTCTTTAGCATCATCCTCACAATCATGATTTATTCTTTAGAGCATCAAACTCTTGCCAAAGCACTGATTTCTTGAGATAATAATTATCAAGTGGCATATGGTTTTGTTTCAGTTGCCACAATTTTTTCTTAACATCAAATATGCGGAACCCATTCCCTATATATGTCTCACATAGGGCTACCCAAATTTCTTGGGCTAAAGAAGGGACATAAAACTCTTAATTGAGGAAGACAACGCATTGATCAACCAAGAGGATACCAATGCATGGGGGCCTTTTTGCTTCACCAGTTATATATTCCAGTTTATCTTGTCATTGACATAATGACAGTGACTTAAAAAATGTTTTGATAAATTGGAAATCACAAAAGCACTGCCTTATAAAAACAGTTGCCTCCAAAAATTTATTGTTGGCTTCAGCCTTAGCTGATTTCATATACCAACTGCTTTCGGATATCTAAGGGACCTAGCCCAAGTTCTCAAATAAAAGAAAAGCAAACCCGATGAGTAACTCGAAAAATAACCAAGACAAGATCACAAACTAAGCCAAGAGGATGAGGAGACGAGGTCACGAGACAACCGAGAGTTCACCAAACTTATTAGGAAACGAGATCAATGATAGGATACCAAGTCACCCTCTTCTTGTTTATTCAAGGAAGAAGCATAAGGGTAGTTAGAAAGGGTAGTTAGGAAGTTTTATCTTATCTTTAGGAAGTTAAGTGAATCTTATCTTTCGGTGGTTATAGGGAAGTTATTATCAGTTATGATATCTGTATTATGATGTCTATATATACATGTAAGTCAATGACAGAAATTATGAATGAACATATACAGATTTGGATTTGTCTAATTGGTCAAAAATTCAAATTCTGGTTCTTGAATATACTACTGGAGTTTCAGATTCTGGCTCTAGTTTCCCTTTTTCTCTCTTAATTTCCTTAAATTCTATCAATCATGAATTGTGTGCGACCTAACAAAGAGTGGTCGATGTCGAGGAGCGTAGGACGTCGAGACCGAGACCAAGGCAAAGAATGCCAAAGACGAAAACAAAGGGCTCTGGAGATGACGACATCATACAAACAAAGGACTTCTAGACCAAGACATAGAGCACCACAAACTATGAAGAGAACTCAGAGGGCGCTGACGCTGGTTCTGATAAAGATGGAGAACTTAGAGAGCATCGATATTGACTCTGGTAGAGAACACCCACCAAGACTATGATGAGCAATTTAGACTTCATCGAGAACTGAAGGTGGGCGAAAAACATCCTATTAATCTATTTTTCACTATGATACCATGAAGAGATTAATTTAGGGGTGAGCATGGGCTGGGCTGGGCAGGGCAAGACCCATGCCTAATGCCTTGCCCGAAGAATCACTGGGCAGTAAAATGCAGCTCAGTGCCCAGCCCGATAGAAGCCCTAACATTTTTGGGCTGGGCAAGGCAGGCTTTTCATGCCCAAATGATGATATCCTACCACACCCTATGTGGTGAAAAAAAAATTCAATCATATCTAATAAACGATATTGTAAACTTCAAATGCAATCCATAATTATACACTTTAGAATATTTCAAAATAAATCTACAACTTGAGTCTTAAAATTAAAAAAACTACCATATGTCTTAACAAATAATCAAATATACATGCCTGAAGAATTAAATAACATCCATAGTCCATTAAATATAAGGACTCATTAGTAATATAATGGACTAATGGTCAATAACCCAATGGATATATTAGAGTATTAGTACATAAATATAATATAAGTCTATTAACTATTTTATAATATATATATATATATATATATATATACTAGGCAGGGTCAAATGGGCAGAGCGGCATACCCTACCAGATGCCCGACCTCGCCCGCAAAAATGCACAACCCAATTATGCCCATTTTTTCTAGGCTGGGCAGCCCCATTTTTGGCTGGGTTGAACCAGATGCACTGAGCTCCTGGGCATCATGCACAGCCCTAGAGATTATAGTACTAAAATATTCCTCATATCATTCACACTGGCAAATGACATATATATACATATATGACAGAATCGTGCATTAATTAGGTCCAGTATGATACTATACAAATCAGGAAATAATCAAGATTAATTGCCCTAAACACTCCCTATAATTTTGGATATGAACTTGCTCCCTAAGTTTCTAATCTAACTCCTTGAGTTTCGGGATTCTACAATTTATAAACAATCACAACTTTTCCTTTAACAGAGAAGGAAGTAGGCAAAGAACTCAATTACAGAGCTACAAAGTGGTATGAAAAAGAAAATGAACATAGCAACTCCGGCCTTTAAATAGACCAAGCTCCCTCCTAACTTTTGCCCAAGAAAATACAGTGTCAAGAAACTAGCAGCCCTGCAAAAATATTCCCTTAGTTACATCCCCACCACACACTTAGACGTAGAAGCAAAACTGCATTACTTACAAGGGTAGTCATATAGACAATTCTCTATTCCACTGCTCCTTTGCCACCTCTCTCCCCCATGTACCCATGGGACTTTCTTTTCTTTCTACTCCCATCAATTTGTCCCCATATACATAAGGGATTTGGACCAGAGGGGAGTGAAAAAGTTTGAGTTGAATTTAAAAAATTGGATAAGTGGGGTTATAAAATTCTAATAAATAGAAGATGCAACATAAAAGAGTAAGAAAAATTAATAGAAAAACTTTTGACCCCATTTCTCTATCTTTCTTAAATCCAGCTCAAAAATTTTCACTCCCTTCCAAATCTCTCATACCAAACATTCTCTGTCATATCCCTATGTGTTGTTTCCTTTGTTCTTACCATACCACAGGGCCCATCAGTTCCTTCTCCAGCATGTCTCACCTTGTCCTCAAGGTGAAAGGTGAAAATATGCGCTATGATAATTTCAACATCCCCCAAGATACTATCACAAGCAGGGAGTCCTTCCCATGTCATGAGGGCATGTAATGTCCAATCAATGAACTTTGATGATCAAAATTAACTTCTGTTCTTCTAGGTCTTAGCTGGGTGCAGAGAGAATCCCCCCAATATAAAACTAGAGGTTAATAAGATGTTATTAAAAATATTAAAAAGCCAGCCCAGTCCAACATTAATTTTAGAATTAGTTTCACATCTAACAAACCAATTAGGGGATCACATACCATTGGTATAAACAGATCAGCCAAGCGTTCTACTAGAAAAGAAGCCCAAGAATTTGCCGTTTGTACATCTTTTGAAGCAAATTCCCAATAACACTTGAAAGAATCATAACATGGCATTCTTGACAGAAAACATTGTTTGTAAGCTACTGTCATTTTAATCCATGAAGCAAAATATAATAACTTTAAAAATATAATTAAATAATGTAGCAACGCTTAAAAATGAATTAACATGCAAGATTCTCTTAAAAACACTCAATTGGAGAAAACTAAAGAATTTGAATATTTGGTAATTGGTACTATGATAAATACAAATAACTTTTTCCATGTTCTACAAGTAACAAATAACACATCAACAATAAATCAAGATGTAAAATATCAAAAATGAAACTCAAAAGTGGACAGACTATTAAATCACCTGAGATTTTTAAGTTTGGGTTTACTTCATCCTCTTTTGCTGTCAGTTGGTGTAGAGATGGAGAAACATCCATTTCTTTTGCAGACTCCAGATTACGATTAATTTTTTTTTTAGGCTCAATAATGTTTCCACTGGCACAAGTCTCTACAATCTTTGTAGAGCTGTCTGCTGTCTCACAGGACAGTTGTCTGGAAGTGTCACAAGTTTGGTGGTCAGTTCTGATAACTGAGCAAGGAATGGTTCCCTGTTCAGAAGACACAATCTTTGTAGAACTGTCTACTGTCTCACAGGACAGTTGTCTTGAAGTATCACAAGTTTGGTGGTCAGTTCTGATAACCGGGCAAGGAATGGTTCCCTGTTCAGAAGACACAAAGGGAGTAGACACGTGAGCTTCCTTAGCAGCTCTGGCAGCAGAACCTTCCTTTTCATCAACAGAATTGGACGCTACAGGAACTTTCTTCTGGACATCATTAAGATCTGTGCCTTTCTGGGCGGAAACATTGCAAGGCGGTTGAACATCTGCTGTTACACCTGCTGCCAATGAAACATCTTGGAATAAAGCTTTTGAAGCTGAAAGAAAGTAGAGACAACTTTAACCTTAGATTTTACATGGTATGAAAGAATAACTATCCTTTTCTAAGTAATTATAAGATTATAGCATACCTGAATTATCAACTGCTGTAGCATTAGCTGATACTGAGGAAGTTGATAATCCAGTTTCCATGTCACCGGGGCTTATAGAGGATGAACCAACAAGATGGACTTTATCAGCATCAAAATTTACTTGGCCACAGTCAGAAGGAGCCCCTCTTAAATCTTGGCTTGCAGTAGACATATGCTGATGATAATTTTTGTCATCCAGCTTGTCAGCTTCACTGCCCTCACACACTTGAGTTGATTCACCCAAAATGCAAGATTTTGTTGATGACCCCGTGCTGAAACAGGAAATACCATCTACCTTGCTATCATCATGTTCAGTAATTTTAGAAGTGCTACTGCCCTCTACAGTTAAAATAGGTGTCTTACTTACGGAAACCTCCACAACCATTTCATGACCAGTGTTCAGTAACTCCTTTTCCTTGGTAAGAGTGCTCTCATCATGCGTCTTCTTCTCATCAGAATCCACACTCCGATGGAGATAAGTAGAAATCCCACAATTGGAATTATTCATTTCAACTACTTCCTGAAAACCAGTATTGCCTTCAATTTCAACCCTTGGAGAGTTGTGTGCAGTTAGTGCAGACTGATCATCTTCCAATGCATATTTAACTGCATTTTCACCTGCACTGTCCAGACATGCATCTTTAAAAACTATACCCTCGCTACATCTTTCTGCCTTCTGCAAGTCTGAAACATTGCTTGGTACCGTGCCTAAAGAGCCATCCACATTAGTTGAGCAAGGATTGAGCCCCTTGACCACACTTCCACCATTCAAAGTTTCTTCTTTAGATGCCAAACAAAGAGAATTATCAGGATTGTGTGCAGCAGTCCCAGCTGCATTTCCGTCTAAAGCCTGTGTTTCTACATTAGCATCTTTGCTAAATGTGTAAGATTCTGCATTGTACCTGTCAGTTTGAGTTGTCAAACAACCTTGCTGCTCATTGCTAGCACCAACTACCTGATTTTGCACATTCTGAATGTCTAACGAAGCAGAAGTAGTAGATATATTTTGCATGGATGCTGCAGTAATATTAGTTTGTAGTTCCCCAGAAGCAGATGAATCATCTAGAATCTTATCATTCAATGAATCATCAACCATAGTTTCAACTTCTTGTTGGTTTTCATTTTTACCTTTTGTGTCAGTAAACTGAATCCCAGACTGAGGCAGGTTAATATTTTTGCAAATATCACTTAGTTCCAGATTTCCTGAACTCCCATCAAAAGATAATTCATTTTTATGGGCTTGGGAACCTCCAGCCTGAGGTTCCTCTCTTCTTTCATCTTTTTTCAATCCAGACCCATCTTCATGTACGTCATCAGATCGCTGTAAACCTGCAACATCTTGAGATTCATTTTTATAATCAGCTTTCGGATTAGATTCCATTTGCTTAGCTAAGCAAGCCAGTTCATTAAAGGCATCTGATTCCTGAATAATAGACTGTCTAGGAATGAAGTCCTCCTGCCCAACAGATTTTAATAGCATTTCAACAGACTCTGAGGAGGTGGCCTCAGACCAGACATTGTTATGCCTTGCTATAGAACAAGATTCGGCTGCAGTTGAACTAAACCCTATGCCACTACTCCCTCGAGAGAATGCGTCAATCCACTGGTTATCTTCGTTGCTTTCAATGCCAAGAAAAACTTCAGTTTCAACCAAATTATCAAATCTTAATTGTCCTTGAAGGCTTTCGTCAAAGTCAAATTTCGGTAGTGCATATGGCCTCAACACTGGAGGAAATTTGGTGTTCCCTTCACCGGCTAAATGAAGATTCTGGCTTTGAAAATCTTTGTCGTCATAATCCATGGGTGTATCCCTGAAAAAAAATACATGAGAAAAAAATGAGAAAGAAGGGGACCTTGGAGAGGATTGTGAACGGAGGACTTCAAGGGATTTCTCCTTTCAAGTGAGTCTCTATTTCTGATAGATAGAGAAATTAAAAATCCCTTCTTATTTTTTTGAACATCTTAGGCCTTTTCTTCTTTCCTTTGTTTTTTCTTTATGCAGGATATCTGACAGTCTACCTCACTGTATTTCTCCTTTCTTTAATTTGATAACGTTCTTTTTTCCCCCAAAAAAGGAACAAAGAAAGCACACATGCATGCAAACAGATGCCTGAAAAGACGCTCACTGGGAAAATCAAATGGTAACCAACCCACATGAGTCAGGGCGACTTAAAACCTCAGCGTAATCCAGCAGTAAAAAACAAACCAAGGTTTCATCATTCGATCATTACCCTATATTTCAAACGCCAAGGCCACTTGCAAATATGCTCACCAGACAATGCTCAAATGTAGGAAAATACAATTAGGTGCCCCAAAAAGCTACTTTCTTCCAAGCAACAGGTAAATATATGTGATCCAAAATTAACACATTTTGGACATAGACAAGGAATCCAGCGCCTTGAGCGTGGAGGTTGTCTAACATGTTAAAACGGAAGCGCAAGATAAAGAAATCATTATTTCAATAATGAATACATTACAACGAGCAGTTATGGGTTTACACGCCCAAAAACAAGTGCACACACATATAAATATAGATAAACTTATTATCAAAATATATATATATATATATACACACACTTCAACCAACACTAAGTAAACCCTTTTCTAATAATAATATTATAGAGAAACAATCTTCCCAGAGGATCGAGCAAGCCTAATCCTTCAACAGACACCCTTTAAAACCAATTAGTCAGTGAAAATGTGAGAAATATTAAACAATTTTGGACGAATGCCATTTCAGATCAAAGGAAGCAAAAGCAGCATTTGAAATAAGCGCTCACCATTTCAAAGCAACGGAAGCAATATCTTTGCCCAAAAAGCAGAATAAAAAAGTGCCCTATATCTCATAAAAAAGTTGGACATGAACAGTACCAGAACAAGTAAGTCTAAAGACGCTACCTCCCTCCATCCGGCGAGGAACTCCAGCCCGTTTGATCTCAGTTATTCCCCAATCTTTCAGTCATCGACTACTTAAAAAACAATTATTTGTCAGTAATTACAACCCTCTCTCTCCTGAACAAAACACATAACCCAGTAACAGACCCCAACAGAGTCAATTAACCCTCACCGAACACCGAACACTAACCGTTTACTTCGAGTCCCGGCGGATCGAATTAGGGTTCCGACGTCTAAAGAGACAGGGTAGTCAGAGAAAGCAAGAAAGAAACAGCACGATGGCACAAAGAATGTGATGGGTACTTTCTCAGTGGCCTTTTTTTCCCTAATTCCTTCTTCCTCGGCTGAAGAAAAAGTACTTCGATTTTTGTTTTTTCCCACTGAAGAAAAAAATGAGCGTCCGAGAAGAAGATCGAAAATGAAAAGGTGCGTTGGCTCGCAAACAGTGAGGATCGGACGGGTATAAAGCTCGAGGAGAATCAGCTATGACACGTGGGTGGTCTCGATTAGCAGGTTGAAAGTATCAATCTTTGAGTATCAAAATCGCTGGGCGTGGAAAACCTTGTGGGTTTTCGCTGATTTTTTTTTTTTTGCTCGAAGGTTTTCGCTGATTATTGGTTAATCTTGTCAGTGAGGGGCAAATTGGTAAAGTTAGTTTGGTGAGTGATCAGTTCGAGAAAGGGTACTCGTTTTAACATTTTGTGTTATTAAAATATAATAAAGTCATGTTTTAGTTGGACACGTGGCGATATAGTTTGGCCGAGTCGAACTAACATATCTGAGCACGAAATGTTATCCGTAAGATTATCCGTTATTTTGAACCGTTGGATCATGTGCACGGTACAGATTAGTCACTTCTTGTATTCTCAGTGAACCAATACAAAAACATTGACCAAAAAAAAATCACAGAGAGAATGAAGCATGAGACAACTAAAATACTTATTTGAAATAGTGATTAGAGTCATTAAAAACATCCATTCAACTATGATCTATAATACTTCCTCTGGTCCTTATTATAAGCCATCAACTACCATAAATTTTGGTTCTTTTTATAAGGCACCAACTACATTTAATTAACTTATTTGTTATTATTTTCCTATTATGCTCTTACTTTAACAAACTCCTTTAAATCTATCTCATTAAAATAGGAATAAAGTAGGAAACTTTTATCAATTTTAGGCTCATTTAATGTCTTAACTTCCATTTCTTGGTTTGTGAGAAAAAATAGTTGGTGCCTTATAATAAGGATCAGAGGGAGTATGAGATAAGTAAGTGAAAAGAGTTTCATGTCGATTACATAAATAAATAATTTTGAGGGTCTCAAACTTAATCTTAAACAAGCACTAAATACGCTCTCCATACCAATATTATAGCAAATCAATTTAACTAAAACCAAGAAATCACAATTAAGTTATCAAATACATTTTAAATTAAATTTTATTCAATTATACCCATATCAAATAAAGTTTTAAATGAAGGGAAAAATATAATAAGTTGCATTTAAGCACTGATCACTTGAATGAATTTGACAAATAGATAATAAAAACTTTCCAAATAATTCTATGTGAAAGAATTTTGTTGTCCTGAATATAAGTTCATTTGGAATGTTAGTATTGATTATTTTCAAATTTTATGTTCATTTTATTTTTATTTTAATTGAAAAAGGGAAAGATGTCAGAGAGGTGAGAATAATTTGTAGATATAAAAGGAGAAGAAAATTAATAACTTAATTGTCATTCATTTGTATGTGCTAATTAGTTAAAATAAATTCATTAGTAGTATTTTTCTGAAAATGACTTATATTTTGGAATAGAAAGAGAATAGGCAAATGTTAACTATGTGTTTTTGGGATCACAGTAAATACATATATGATCATGTGTTTTCTTCTTCAAAAGCTACATTTGGTAGTGAAGCCGTTTGCATGTTTGGCGTCACAGTTTTCCAATCTCACTTATCATCCTCATGGTGCTATATGTGGTGAAGTAGCTTGAAGGTTGCACATGATCAAGCGTTAAAAGATGAGTTGTGGAGAGAGAATGTTACCCAATTGAAAAAGAAAGGATCTCACCTTTATTTGATTTTAAAAAAAAATACCCCAAATAAGTGAAAAGTTATGGACTCGTTTGATTTAAAAAAAAAAACAATAGGTTTTTTCTTTTTTAAAAAAAACTTATTTAGAAAATTGTTTTCTATAAATTGTTTTTAAAAACCAAAAAAGATATGAATGGTGCCCACATTTAATGTCAAAGTGTACTTTGAATATAATTGTTTTTAATAAGAAGGATATCTATGATTAGGGGGGAAAACAAAAAACAAAACGCTTTTTTAAAAAACAAAAAAAGACAATTTTTAGTTGTTTTTTGAGTTTTTTAATCATTTTTAAGCCGCCACTTATTCACTATTGACGTTATATTATGGTGACGACCAAGGTTGTGAACGTAGTTTTTACGTAAAAACAGAAGGGGAATGAAAAAGCGTACAACGTAAAATCGTAATACAAAACGTAGTTTTTACCTATATATATAAATAAAAAAAATTTGTAAATAAGGCACCTGTTATTATCCATACACATACAATATCAATCAAAATATCCAATATTGTCATCAAATATCATTCAAATAAAGGCACTTGTCATCATCCATAGTTCCATACATATACTAATCAATGCAAAATCAATCAAAATATAGCATTTTCAGTTGTTAATATAGCATTTTCAGTTGTTAATATGATATTTTAAGTTGTTAATATGATATTTCCAGTTGTTAATACGAATTGAGAATTTTTGTTGTAAATATAACATTTTTCAGTTATTAATATAACATTTCTAATTGTAAATATAGATTGAAAACTTTTTAATTAATTACAAAAAAGTCCCAATTCTAGTCCTTGGGGCTCAAATGTAATTTGTCCTTCAAAATATCCAACATTGCGTCTGACTTCTGTTTTTTCCAAAAAACGCTCGCTTTTAGGATTTTACGTTTTATGGATGCATTTTTTACGTTTTTACCCCCTATACATTTTTTCCCAAACAAAACTCGTTTTTACCCCTTATACGTTATTAAAAACACGTTTTTAATAACCATGGTGACGACCACCATCATGTCATGCCACACTACTATAAAAGCATATTTTGAAAAACAATTATCAAAACACGTTTTCTTTTTGTTTTCAATACTTTTTCCAAAAACAATTTTATAAAACTATTTTCAGGGAAAAAATATATGTTATTATAACCAGACCGAACCGGCCAGTTCCGACCTGTAACCGGCGAACCGTGTCTAGAATCGGTCCAATATTAGTTAGAAATCAGGGTTAAGCCCCTGAACCGGAGGTGAACCGGTGAAACCGATGTGAACTGGGAGAACTAGCTGTAACCTGCCGGGCTTACCAATTGCATATGTTGCTTTTTGTTCCCCCAACACAACGAAACTGTTGGTTATGATTAGTTTTGATGATGTCTTATATAGATGCTATTAGTAAGAGCAAAAAGTTTGTACCATATATATTGTCTAACTATCTTGTTTAATATAGGTTAGTCTAAAGTTGAATTATAGAGAATGATCAAGAGAGGAGATTGAAGAAAGAAGAACTTGATCAATATTATGAAAATATCAATATCCAAGTCTCTATGATCAAATGAAAGTTGGAACGGCGCAATTCGGAGTTAAAATAAGCAAGTTGAAGCTTCGCGATGAATGGTAACTGAGTTGCTACAGTACCGAGTTGTTACAGTGACTATGTTACAGTACCGATCATTCCTCGACCTTGCTCCAACACAAAAATTGGGTCTTCTTGAGCAAAAAATTGTTTCTGCTCGAGCAAGCCATATGTGTGCTCGAGCAACAACGCTTCTCAGCTACTCTGTTCAGCTCTGTTTCAGGCGACCTCTGGTAATTCGATGATATCTCTCAAACCAGGAATTAGATTGACATGAAACCAATTTTGTATGAAACTAGACATATAATGCGTCATCTTGACAAAAATTCAAGACCAAAAAAGATCATATAAGAGAGCTATGAAGTTTTGAAGTTGCCCTATCTGTCACCGTCATACAGCAAACCAAGGTTTGGTAATTTGAGCATATCTCACAAAATATAGATCGAAATGAGCTGAAATCGGTGGCATATGAAACTAGACTCACATACCTTTCCAAAAACATCAAGATCACAAAAAAAAAAAGATCAAATGAGAGAGATATGATTTTTGGAAGTTCATAGTCTCTTTTAGAATTGTGCAAAAATGTTGGTTCAAGAATAGCTTCTATTAATCTAATCATAATGATCAACATACAATGAGTTTAGAGCTGATTCTTACTGCATTGGAAAGAAGACTTGAAGAGATTTTTAGGTATGTGTGGTTTGTCAGATTTGAGGTGATATCGAAGACGTTACGCTTACAAGAAATTGATTGTTGTGTTGTTCATCACATTAAGGAGATTAATCATTAAACAAGATCAATCTAGTAAAGGCTTTTGTCTCTACCTGAGAATATTCATCCTAATAGATTGATTAAATATTTCAAAGAGACATGCCCAAGCAAAGCAATGATATGCTCGAGTAGTAACGAATCAGAGAGCTGAAGAAGTCATACTCAAGCATCAGCAAGTCGAGCTAAACATAAGTGTATTTGTGATGTCGTGCTCGAGCAGATAATCAGCATGCTCGAGCAAGAACATATGACATGCTTGAGTAGAGAAAAAGGATGCTTGAGAAACAAACCAAAAGCCTCTTCTTTGCCTCTATATATGGTTGTGCCCGAGCAAGACTAAAAGCATGCTCGAGCAGAGAGAGCTTCATGCCCAAGCAACAGTAAGACGTGCAATTGTGTTAAATTCCTGAACGTTCATTCTTGAGCACGAAAACACCATGCCCGAGTAAGATCAATTTCATGCTCGAGCATAATGTAATGACAAGCTTTTGCAATGCATCTTTCAACTGATGCTCAAGCAGACAAACAATCATGCCCGAGCATGATCATCTCCGTTTTTCAAATCACCGTCTCGGAAAATTTGAATCAACTGAATATGATTTCTTTTCTTTAGATCATTACTCATCACTATACTCAAATGTTTTTAATCAGTTTGCTAATGAGTTTCAGATGATCATAACCTGGATTAAGATCAGATTATTAAAAGTGAATGATTACATCAGAGCTCACAACGGTAACTTTAAGCAAGTCACAACGGTCAGTTCCAACGGAAAGAATCACTCAACAAACAAATCGATCTTCATTGTCTATAAATAGAAAAGTCTTCAAACCGAAAGAAGAGATGATTGATGCATGATTCGACGAAGCCAATGAAATGATGTTACTACTTCACCGTCGATACATTAATATCTCTTACACTCTCTGTTTATCAATGTTTATATAGTTTACAGTAGAGAGTGAAATGAATGATTATGTACTTCAGTATTTATCTTATTCACTTTTAAGAAAGAGAAGATTCATTTAAACACTTTTTTTGTTTATCTGAGAGTTACTCAAGATTAGGAAATCTTGAGTGGGAAACAGATTGTAACATTACGGTGTGTAAGGGGGAGTATCTCGGTGAGAGATTCGGCTTCACAAGTGCCTGGGTGAACTTATGTGATTGTAAAGGCTTTTCTCTTGTGCCTAGATTAAACAAGAAGATAGTGAAGAAAATCTCAAGTGGAGCTTAGGGACTGGACGTAGACCAGGATTTGGCCGAACCAGGATAAATCATAGTTTGCATATTCTCTTCCCTAAACTTTTATATTTCCAACATATATGTTTGAATGAATGACAGTTGGTTTACAACTCATTATTGTCATAGGAACTGTTTTCTCTGTAAGTTGCAAAAAGATTTTCAAAGTTCTTAAGTTTTTATCAAACACCCAATTCACCCGGAAGGAGATCCTCTCAGAAGTTTTCTTTCTTTTTGGACTGTTTGATTGGAAAGAGAAAAGAAAAATAAAAGTAATATTATATTGATTGGATGGATATGATGTAGAAATTATGAGAGATGGTGAGAAAAAGATAATGAGAGAAACCTGACCCCAATTCACCCCCCTCTTGGGTGACAACCAAGTTTAACAGAAACGACGTCGTTTGGAGTATTTTTTTTTAAATTTAGGCTAAAATAATAAAATATACAAAAGGTCAAAAACCTTTTTTTTTTTTTGCTCAGATTCGCCATTCGGACTGTTCAGTTTTCACTTTTCACTTTTCTTCTAAATCAAATTTTCACGGCTCTGCGCTCTGCTCTACTTCCTTCTTGCCAACAAGCATTTGGTCCTTCTTGGCATAATTGTGGGTTAAACAAAGGTCAAACCTTTTGTTCCTCTTCACCTCTCATCGACTTTTGTTGTTGTTCCAAAGGAGTTTTGCGTCGCCATTCGCCGTAGGTCTTCAAGTCCGTCGACGTTCATGGTGTCTGTCTCTGTTCTCATATCGTGCTAGGCTGCTGGCTATATAAAGGTCAGACCTACTATCTATTCTTGTGTTGTCTTCAAGTTTGTGTTATTTGTATAGCTGCTCCCTTAAAGGTCAGACCTTTTTATTTTTTAGATCAATGTTTCCCTTCTGGCAGTGGCTTGGTTTTTATCTTCAAGTTCATGTTATTTATTTGTATAGTTGTTGTCTTCAAGTTCGTGTTGTCTGCTGGCTATAATTTAGAATTAATGATGAGGTGAATGTTATATGTTTATCATGCATTTTTATTATGATTTCTCTTGCTATTAGAATCGACATCACATTCAAATCTGCTGAGAAAACAAAATAAAGCCACTTGGTCACCTTGCAAATTGAATAATGGGGGCCTAGAAAAATATGAATTTAACAAGTTAAAGTTGAAAATTACGGAAATTATTATCAACGGGCAATGATCAAAGAATGAAAATAAGGTCCAATAAATATTGCTAACAATAGAAGATAGTTGTGAACCTTATTTAAAATTCTGATGCTTTTCCTTTTATCTTTCTTGAAAGGAGATTCTTTAATGAGCTTTCAACTATTATGTTTTTTTTTTTTCAAAATAGAAAATCATGAATGCTAATGGGATTGCATCAAGATCCCTTTTAATTGTGTTAAAAAGGTGAATTTTTTTGTTGTGGCTGGAATTGAAATGAGTCGAAGAGACAAGTTAATGGAAATTTGTTTTATCTCAGTATTTAAATTATATTGTGACATTTTCTCTTACTCTTATTTATTTGGTTGTGGCTTTATTGTTCTATTTTTTGACGTTTGAATGTTATGTTTTTGTTCTTCATTGTAGCTTTGATTATTAATCATATTGGTGCTTCTGGCTTGGTATCTATCGTGGTGCTTTTGGCTTGGTGTCTATTGTTGAAAGGGTGTTTTTTGTTTTCTTTTTGGTTTGTTAATGGAGGCCAAAAATGAATGAACTGATAATACTTCCACCCCCAATCCTGAGTCTAGTAACCCTCCTAACAATAGTGAACCCCAATCGCAGGCATTAGGGAGTGTAAAAAAAGTCTCCTGCTTAGGAATATGTTTCTCTAAAGAAAGATAGGAAAGTAAATGTTTTTACTTGTCTTTTATGTGCTTCAAGTTTTAAGGGAGGTGGGATAAATAGGTTGAAGCAAAATTTGGCTGGTGTGAGTGGTCAAGTAAGTTCTTGTAAAAAAGTCTCCTATGATATACAAGGTAGAATGAAAGAATCTTTGATAGAAGGTTCAAAGAAAAAACCTGTTGGGAATGAAAATGTAAATGAAGCTAGAGAAGTTGAAGATAGAGAAATAGAGGAACCAATTGCTTCAAGAAAAAAAGTCTCACATTACTTTGCTCCTAGGACAACTCCTAGTGCCCAACTAAGCATCAAGAGTGCATGGGCAAGTCAAGAAGCACAATATAATACAAAAATGGGTTTTAATTTGCTCATTGGGCTTATGTGAATTGTATTCCATTTAATGCAATGAGTTGTCTCTTATTTCAAAAAGCTATTGATGGTGCTACTACAATTGGTCCTGGGTTTAAAGTCCCTAGTTTTCATGAGTACAGGGTTAATTTGTTGAGAGATTGTAAAAAAGAATGTCAACTACTAATTGATAGCCATAGAGCTAAATGGAAGGAAAATGGTTGCATACTCATGGCTGATGATTGGACTGATATTAGACACCGAACTTTGATTAATTTCTTAGTCTATTCAGTACATGGCATGGTATTTGTGAAATCAGTCGATGCTTCAGATTTAGTTAAAGATGCTAACACTTTCTCATTGTTTAAAGAAGTCATTGAGTGGATTGGTCCTACAAATATAGTCCATGTGGTGACTGACAATGTTGCTAATTATGTGGCATGTGGAAGATTGATAACAAATAAATATAAAACAATTTATTGGTCTCCTTGTGCAACTCATTGTTTGAATCTTATTTTGAAGGACATTGCATCCATGCCTCATGTGTCAGACCTTGCAAAGAATGCATCTTAAATCATTGTATTTGCATACAATCATTTGGTCTTCTTGTCATGGTTAAGGAAAAGACCAGGTTCGAAAGAAATTGTTCATCCTGGCGCAACAAGATTTGCCATAAACATGACTTACAAGCTTTGGTTGTTGATCAACATTTTGTGCACCACAAATTAGCAAGCACTGAAGCTGGGATAACTTCCAGTGCAATCATTCTAAATCATCGGTTCTAGAGTGATTGCTTTGAAGTTGTGAGGCTTGTGTCTCTGTTGATAAGATTGTTGAGGATTGTCGATTCAGATGAGAAACCTTCAATGCCTTATGTCTATGAAGGCATGCAAAGAGGAAAAAATGTAATCAAGGACATGTTTCAAAGGAAGAAGAAATTGTACAAGCCCTACACGAATATTATTCAAAGTTGATAGGATAAGCATTTGAAAAATGACCTTCATGCAGCGGCATATATGTTAAATCCCGCATTCTTGTATAGTCCTAACTTTGTTAGAAAGCATAGACTAATGGATGTTGTGGTCAATTTGTTTGAGGCAAACTCACCTGACGATGCTGATCATTATATTACAATGATGCAACAAGTTTCTACCTACCGTGAACGTAAAGGAACATTTGACAAGGTTTCATGCAAAAAAACAGCTCAAAAACTAGTCCCTCATAAATATATTAAATTTCATATATTAAAGCACATATTATGATTATTAAATATTAATACATACTAAATGTATTTTCATTTTATTTTGTAGATGAGTAGTGGTTGTACTATGGGGGTTCAATACCGGAATTGCAACAAATTGCTATCCGTGTTCTTAGCCAAACTTCTTCTTCTTCTAGTTGTGAAAGAAATTGGAGTATATTTGAGTGTATCCATTGCAAAAGAAGAAACAAATTGAAGTATCAAAGGCTAGATGATTTGGTTTTCACAAACTACAATCTGAGGTTAAAGTTTAGGTAATCTTAAAAGTCATGACTTTTGAACTGTTGTTTTATGGTTTAATTAAATATAGTAATATACATTTATTAATGTTGATCTTTTATCATGTTGGCATTATAGGAATCAATTGAAAAAGAAGAAAGAGAATTATGATCCTATTGATTATGAATCAATTGATAAAGTAGACTTTTGAGTACTTGAAGAAGATCCAACTCCCGAATTTGATAATGTAGAATCGACAAATCTTTAACTTGAACAAATGGTAAGGAATTTTGAAGGTTTCTAACTGTGTCTTCTACTATTTGAAATTATATTTGTCTCACACAAGAATATTTTTGTTCTTTACATAACTATTAATTATTCTATTCATTTCATATATAGGTGATGATGATGTTGTTGGAGCTCCATCTTTAAATGATGATCTTGTTGCTCCTACTTCTACTTTTCCTCCTACAATTCCACCTCCAAATGTCTCAACACCTAGAGAGTTGATTGATCTTAATGATGATTATCATGTTGATGATTATTAGTTTAGTGATTGAAGGTGTGAATATTTTGTTATGATTTAGGTGGAAATATGTTAATCATATTGGTAGAAATATTTTGTTATTATATACTTGTTTTTTGGTATTTTGTTATGATGAATATTTTTGTAATTTCATTACAAATTCAAGTGTCATTGGGTGGTATATGATAGTGCATGTGATATAAATTTGTATAGAAAATATTAAAGAATATTTGACAAGTACATAAATTATTTCTCAATTTTTAATTCCTCACTGGTCTGATCCTGGTTTGGTCCTGGGTTAACTCCGGTCTGACCCACTAACCCTTAATCCAGTACCCCGGCTGGTTCACTGACCGGTTCGGGTTTAATTACCTTGGAAAAAATAGAAATAGAACGAAACAAGACCTATTTTTTCTATAAATATGATTCGTTTTGATATTCCAAAATCAAACTCTATTTTACGTCATTCTAGTACAAGCTCAGATGATCTTTGTTAATAGTCAATCAAAACCAAAAGACCTATAAAAAAAATTAATATTAATATATTAACTATTTTTATTTTTATAATTCTAATTTTAATAATTTTAAAATTGTCCCATTATGTACCTATAATATAAATATGTATTATTTAATAAAATTCATGTCGTTTTCAGTTATTGTATATCGAAATTTACTTTATATTAATCATCCAAACAAGTTTCATTTCATCAAACTAGCTTTTACAAAAGGTAGTCCAAATATAAAACATAATATATTTAGTTATTTTTACTCTAATTTAAGTTTGCAAAAGTCAAATTAGAAAAAAGAAATACTTTTGTCACTACTAATTTATATATATAAACAAACCTACAATTATATTGTGTCGGTTAATAGCAATAAATTTGTCAAAATTGTAATCCTTCCTATATTTTCTTGTTGACCTTGAACCCTTTTTTGATTAAAATAGCCTTTTTTACGAGGAGATAGAGAATAAAGAAATTATTGTAATAAAGATAATTGTAGAAGACCATGCCTTTAGGGGCTATGAAAATTTAATATATTAACATTACATAGAATAATTAAATAAGGGTAAAATAGGAAAGTAACAAGGACATAAGATATTTTCTAAATATTTTCTTATAAAAATAAACGGGGTATGTGTAGCGTTTATTTTTTATATAAAGGAATTGTGAAGCAATATTACTTTCCTTGCTTTTGCTTTTGGCAGTCCTTTCATGACTGATTAGCTTAATTGAACAATATTACATTGGAGGATACTATTTGATAGTTTGAGAATTTCTTTAATATTTATTCATATATTTAAGGAAAAAAAATAGAAAAAAACTATCAAAATTGGTAAAAGACAAATAAGTATATTGATTTCAATAATTCTAAAGAAATTGATTTGAAAATTTAAAATGTTGTCTTGTATAAAAAAAATTATGAAATGTTGTCTTTTTTAATAAAAATTCCTCAACCCCTTGTTGGCTGTTGGTGACTGATGACAGGTGCCATCACTAGAGCTCTATTAACCTTGCAAGCGGTTGTTGATCAAAGCTCTATCGGCCTAATCCATTTTTTAAAAAATTCTTCAAGTAAAAGATTTTAATGTAGATACTTAGGTTGTTAATAGCGATACTAAAGTTGTAAACAACGGCCCAATAGTTTTTTTTTTTATATCTCATGCAAAAGTTTTTGATATGGATGCCTATATTTTTTTTGTAAACAAATACCCCATTTACAATTTTAGTATCTATGTTAACAATTTAAGTATTAATACTAACAACTTATGTGTAAATTTTTTTAAAAAATATATTAGTTTGTCATTTACAACTATAATGTTATTACTAACAACTCAAATATCTATATTGACAACTTTTGCTTGAGAAATTCAAAAAATATATATTAGGCCACTGGAGCTTCAATTGCTTGTGTTGGAGCTATGGCAGCTAGTCGCTGGCTAGGTCACCAGAGCTCTGATGATGGTCACCAGCGTCGTAGCTCCTGCAGCTAGCATAAGGGGTTGAGGGTTTTTTATTAAGAAAACTATGAATAATTAAGTAATTTTTCAATTTTTGCAACATTTCAAAATTCCAAATCATTCCCTTTCGAATTATTGAAATTCAATATATTTATTTGTCTTTTTCACCAATTTTGATTGTATTTTTCTATCTTTTCCCCTTTTTCAATGATTTTGTTGATAAAAATATAATTCTCATGTGTAGATCATTAGATGACAAAGGAGTGGGTGTTTTACAAGGAATATGTCCCACTTTACTTGGAATTGTGGGAGGCTAAAAGGAGGAGTGGACTCGCACAATAATAAGTTGAATTTGGTGCTTTCACGAGGGGAAAGAGAAAGTAATGATCATGAGAAAATACAAAAGTACTCCAAAAGACTTAAAGTGTGTTTGATTTGAAGAGAGGGGATGGGAGGGAATGGAGGACTTTTACCAAATTGCCGTTAATGAGAAGAATATTCTTTTTCATTGATAGTGTATTTTTAGAATATTTAATTTTTACAAGAGTAAGATAAGATAAAAATCATATTGTTAATGTGATTTGTGTTTGAATTGAGGGTGACAAAAGTGAATTTGTTCCAAATGAAAACATATTTGGATTATTATTTGAAAAATCAGTTGAAATGTAAAATGACTGAAAATGGTATGAATCTTATTGAATGCTACCTATAATATTAGTTGTATATATTACAATGAATGAAAATAAAAATTTATTTATATTTAAAATTGAAAAATGAAAAATTTATATAATCATTAAAAAAATTTTATGGGGCATGAAAATTTAAATTTACTGTGTGTTATTGGTGCTTATGTCACTAACACTTGGCATGAAAAAACTCCATATTTTTGCTGACATGCTAAAATTATTATATGCAATGATCATCAAGAAGTATCAGATATGCAAGGTGCTTATGTCACTAATGCTTGGCATGAAAAAAACTCCTTATTTTTGTTGACATGCTAAAATTATTATATGCAATGATCATCAAGAAGCATTAGATATGCAAGATCATCAAGAAGAAGTATCAAATATGTATCAGATATGCAAGATCATCAAGTATCATATATGTATCAGATATGCAAGATCATCAAGAAGTATCAGAAGTATCAAACAAATGCTTCACTTAATCAAATGCACTCACATAAACGTTGTAACATTTCAGCATCACACTTTTGATATTGTCCACTTTAGGGTCCATCGCCTCTCATGACTTTAAAACACATTAAAAAGAGGAGGTATCCAGACCCTTACAAGGTGTCTTTCGTTTCCCTCCCCGGCCGATGGGGGACATAACACTCCACCCACCTTTAGGCCCGACGTCCTCGCTGGCATATTAACCCACATCGACCCGAGCCTGGCTCTAATACCAATTGTAACATCTCAGCACCTCACTCTTGATATTGTCCGCTTTGGGGCCCATCCCAAAAGGTGGTATCAATGTTATTTGAAATCCAGAACTAACATTATCCTTACGATGACCGATATGCAAATGGAGAGCAATACAACTAAAAAGAACATATATGGGTTTTATACCGTTATCAACCCAATAACAAAAGGATCTCAAGTTTAGAATTTATCCACAATTACTCCATCCTTAGAAATCAAAGGCCAGATTTTTTTTCCTCCCTCAAAAATAGGAGCGAAACAGAGTGGAATAAACCTGAAATAAGGAACAACGATAATGGATTAGGCAAAAAACAAGGGAGTTAAAATTTGGTCGATAACAAACGCTAATGGCAGAGAGATCAAAGAACAACGAGCACCAACTGGCTGGAAAGGACGAAATTGAGGTTGGGAATTTATTTCCCATTAAAGACAAGTAGTCGTGGTGGGAGAGGACAACTTGAAGCTTTCAAGTCAGGCTGAGAGAGAGAGAGAGGGCAACGAGCTGAAGAACAAACCTACTAGGGGGAGAGGGAAAGAGAGGATGATGAGAGGAGATGTGTGTGTGAGACAGGAAACTCATAACGATCACTAGGAGAGAGAAAGAGAGAGAGGACGATTAGAAGAGATGTGGGTACGAGACTGGAAACTCAAAACAGTCACCATAAGATGTGGGTGTGAGATAAGAAATTAGATCCAACATGTAGCCTCAACGCTCAGTCTCATGGCTATAAGTTTAATGGTTTTTTTTCATAAGCCCAAAAATAAAAATGCTTACCCAAACACCTACTCAAAGGACTTTCTTTTCACTGGCCTTTTTCCTCATACAATTGAGCTTTTTTTTCTAGGGAGAATTCCATATAAAGACAGTTGAATTACCTAAATTCAAATTTAGGTCACTAAACTTAACAAATTATAGATGAGGTTATGCGTCACAATTAAGGATTTAAAATTTGGGTCAAATTACCTCCATATCCCTTAGTTATTAAAATAGCTAAATTAAAAACATAAAAACAACACAAATTGCTCCTCAATTTGTGGACGATTAATACGTGGGATTTAATTCCCTCTTAAGCCCTTCTGGAATTTAATTATGCCATGAATAATTACCCTCTTCCTGTCTATCATCCTGACTAAAGATGTAATATTCACACCGTTGAAACTGTTTCAAAAATTGAAAGTGAACATCAAAAGGCATTTACTATACATGAATGATCTATAATTTTAACCCCTCAAACCACAAAACTATTGGAAAAACCTTTCAATGAATTTGTCAACATGCTTTAGAATTTTCTTATTTTAAGTAGCTTTATATATGATTTCCCTAATATAAACCAATAGATCTGTGGTTTGAGAGATTTTTGCATACAGATTTTTTCACGGTTTTTTGGGATACTGTATTTGTTTATCTACTATGGTCAAAAGGTAATCAAGAAGAAGATGGAAATTGGGAAATTTAACAGATAATTGGTCTATTGTAGGTTGACTAGCATTATTTGATGAACTAATATAGGTACTTTCCGCCGAAAGGTTTCTGGGAGATACATCTGTTGGGGAGAAAATCAACTATTGAATGAATTTTTCTCTTGGCTCACTTAAGTTCTTTCAAATTAAATGAAAGGTTTTTCCAATAGATCTGTGTATGGGGGGTTAAAATTTTAGATCATACATGTACAGTAAATGCCTTTGGATGTTCATTTTCTATTTCTGAAACAAATTCAATGGTGTGAATACTACATCTTTAGTCTGGATGATACGCAGGAAGAGGGTAATCATTCATGGACAAATTAAATTTCAGAAAGGCTCCAGAGGAAATTAAATCCTACATATTGGTCATCCACAAATTGAGGAGCAATTTTTGTTGTTTTTATATTTTCAATTTAGCTATTTTAATAACTAATGGATATAGAGATAATTTGACTCAAATTTTAAATCCTTAATTGTGACGCATAACCTGATTTATAATTTGTTGAGTTCAGTGACTCAAATTAAAATTTGAGTAATTCAATCGTCTTATATGGGATTCTCCCTTTTTTCTAGGTGGTAAATGCTTACCCAAACACGCAGTTTAATGTCCATTTGGGTTAGCAGTAGGAGAAGTGACATATTTTCAATCTGACTTTTATAGAAGTAACATAGGATAAAAGACAAATTTTAAATGTGATGTGTTTGGATTAACGATGACAGAAATGACTTGTTTTCAAACTGAAACATGTTTGTATAATTATATGAAAAGTCAATTGAAATAAAAAATAACTGAAAAGGGGATGAATCTTATTGAATATTACACACACACACATATTATTTTGATAATTAAAGATAAAAATTTACATTTAATAAAAAAATTTAAATTATTATTTTAAGAAAAATAAAAAACACTAAAGTGCTTAATTAAATACATTTAATGGATAAAATCATATATTAATTAGAATGCATACAAATGTGTATAAATATGTTGATAGTGGATAATAGTATATTGTTTATTGAATTACATATCTATAACAAGTTGGTCTTTGATTCTATCACAAATATGATTTATTTGACCTAATTTTACTGATATGTGTGGCACATGCTTTGCCACATCATCATCATTTTTTATTTGAAAATGATGATTTATTTGCAACATGTTTTGCCCATCTGTTCTAGACACTTCTTAACACACGAGGTGATATTGGGCCTATATGGGTTGAGTGTTAGCAGCGGTGCGATGAGAGTTTTAGAGGAGAGAAATTTCAATGAGAAAAAAGCACGATTAGAGGTTTTTGGGTTGGCTTATTTCTGATTGGGTTTATACTTAAAAAGTAACTTTTCCATTGTCACTAGGGATGAGAGCGTTGGCGTATTTTGGGCTAAGCTTCTGACTTTTCTACTTTTTTGTAGCACATGGGAGAGAGAGAGGGAATGGACAATTTTCCCCCAATAAATATCTTTATTTTGTTAATTAAGGACTTTTATTATTTATTAATTTTTTAATAATAATTTAACTTTTTTCAAATTTAAATTTAAATTTAAATTTTTATCTTCAATTACTGTAATATATACAATAATATTATATGTAATATTTAATAAGATTCATATCATTTTTAGTCATTTTTCATCTCAACTGACTTTTGAAAATTGAAATAATAATATAAAACTCGTTAGTTTAGGGAAAAAGACTACTTCTGCAAAAGCCAAACATGCAAATCCAACCACAAATCACATTTACAACATAACTCTTTTTCTATCGGGTTTTTGCAAAAGTCAAATAAAAAATAAGTCACCGCTCTCATGCTAACCCGAACAGGCCTAAATTGAGAAATAAAGGAAGAGAGAGAAATTTTAGAGTTAAGTCACTATAGTCCCTCTGTTCTAGACTCTCCAAGACCTCTTCGCCCTCAACCTCCTTTGACATCAAGGTATGCTACCTCCCAATCTTTGGTACTTAAGTCTAGGCTCCTCTTTATCTCCCTCTTTGCCCTCTTCCTTTTCTTCTTCACCCTCCTCTTTTTGCTCATTGTTTTCTTTGAACAAAATCGACGCCACTCGAGGGAATGATTGAAAGAATGAGTTGATATGTGAGGTGAGCAGGTGTTGTTTTTGGCAAAGGTGAAGAAGATAATGGAGAAAGCAGAATGTATGGATGGGTTAGCATCCTTCAAGGTTAAATACAAAATGCTCGAGCGTCAATGCTTGGTATTTTGACTTCTCAAAGAATGAGCTTTTTTGGGAGAAATCCAGCTACCTAAATGCTTATCTCATTGGGTTTTCCTTCTCACTAAGCTTTTTTCCTTCCCAAATAATTTGTTGTTAATAAAAGTATTAAAGGGAAAAATTAAATAAGAAAAATCGAGGGAAAATTTGAGGAAATGTCCCACATTAGAAATATAATTGGTGAGAATAACCTCATAACTTTTTATACACGTATAGTACTAGTGCTTATCAAATTTATGTTATTTTCAATTATTTTTTATATAAACTTCATTGTCACCAATCACACAAACAAGTTTTAGTGGTCAAACTAACTTTTTTTTTTAATTAAAGACAATTCAAATACAAATACAAATCACATTATATTAATTGACTTTTACTCTAACTTAAATTTGTAAAAATCAAATACAATAAATGTCACTTATGCCCAGCTAATCCAAACACACCCAATGTTGCTTCCAAAAGAGAAGTGTTACCCTGAAGAGAGAAGAGAAACACCAAAGAGGAAAGAAACAAAGAAAGAAGCAGTCTCACATACTTTAATAATAATAAAAAAGATAAAACTACTCCAAAAAAACCTAATAATTTAATGTTTGCATGAATTCCCTGAAAAGGAAAAAACTTAACTAATAAGATTTTATAATGAGAGTTCACTTCAAGTCCAAATGATTTCCATAATTAATCTTTAAGTAATCTCTAAAAATCTCAAAAATAATATCCTATAGCCGTGTTTAATACAAAGTGGGACACCAATACTCGTGCATAGGGGAAATCCGGAAATTTCCCCTAAAAAATTAATTTGACAACTGAAACATGTAAAAAACTAAATTTAAATATGTATAACAAGTATTGGTGTTCGTGTATTGTATAGCCAAGTTCATATCTACGTGATAACTAATTAAAATAATTAGGTGTTTTTAGTATTTACAATTTTTCTAATAATGCATTAATTATTTTTGTTTTTATAATTTTAATGTTCTTACTTCTCTTGAAGGTATCAAATTATGTGTGTTTAATATAAGTATTTTAATTCTAATATTCCACTTGAAATTATCAAACTATATGCAAATAACATAAATAATTAATAAATATAGAGTTGATCTAACGATGTAAAGCCTCATTAGATTTCTTTGGATCTGAAATTCAAGTCTCAATAGCGACACTTATATTGGAAGTGACAGAATGACAGCTACGTAACCTAAGCAGGATACCGGATGATAAATATAAAAAACCATAAATATTTAATACTCTCTCTAGTCTTTTTATAAGAGCCTAAAATCTAAATTGTCTTGATTCTTTTTAAAAGAACTAAAAAGAGTTGTTTGAATATTTAATAAATTTTTATTTTTATTTTTACCCCTCATTAATTAAATGTATTGCATTAATTAAAAGATTGATAATACTTATATTTACTTTATTTTTCTCTCATAGTTGCCTTTCATAAATAACGGCATACGTGAATTTTTTTTTCAGCCAAACTTATTATTTTTAACTAACTTTAACCTTTTTTTTAAGCATGTAATTCATTTATGAAACTCTAATAAAAATAACCAAAGGGAGAATTTAACAAAATTCATGCATTTTTTAGTCATTTTACATTTAAACCTAATTTTTCATGAATTATTCAAACAAGTTTCAATTTATTAAACTCACTTTTTTACAAAAAAAAAAAATCTATACATAAATCATAGGGTTAAGGTGCAAAAATACCCTTGAACTTTTACTTCAAGAGCGTTCAACACCATATGCTTTTTTAAGGTGTAAAATTACTCATAAACTTTTAAAATTGGAGCAAAAATATACATTCCGTTAACTCTCTATTATGTTGACTTTTAGTTGACTGAGAATGGATACATGGAGCTGACATGGTATCATAGTTTCTTAGTTGGCAGATAGTGGGAAAAAGTTACATATCTTTAATATTATTAATTTATTATTAAAAAATCTGCCCTAAATCTCATTGAACTCCTCTTTCCTTTCGAAGAACACCCCCCCTGGTCAATTAGATTGCCCGATCCTTCGTAGCCACAGATCATCAAAGCGCACACACCACCTTCTGCTTCTCTGTACCGGTCCTCTACTTCAAAGGCCAGTAAGCTCTCCCAAAATTTTTTTACAGCTTTTTTAATCTATAAATTTGTTCCCTTTTTATTTTATTGATTCACGCCATGATTTTTCTGGGTTTCAGTTTAAGTTTGGCTTTCGGCGTTTGCGGATTCTTCAGTTACTGGGATTTACTTTCTCCCCACCCTTACACCTCTTGTCGGCAACCCATCCCTCCTCCTCTCCGACTGGTTCGAGAACCTGCTTTCATTTTCAAAATGTTTTCGACACCATGCTTCTCCATTTCTCTTTTCCCTTTTCCTCATTATGGATCTGGTTTGATTGCTGGGTTTTTTTTTCCCTTTTTCGATTTGATTAAGATTTGTTCTGGGTTTGTTGAGGGGATGATATTGTTGAATTGATTTTCGACTTGGCTTTTGGTGATTTATTACATTTGAAATCGTAGCTGCCACCGATGGTTTTGCTATCCACATACCTGCACCTTCAATGAAGGGAGATTGATAATGAGATGCGATTTTCGAGAGTTGAGATCAGGTGATTTATGACTGTGAGAATTTGGAGCGGTGGCCGGAGATTGTTGACTTTACTAGTCCGAAGAGAGACGCGATTTCTGAGAGGGTTTAGAGCATGCGAGACTGTGAGAGTTGAGATTGGGTGCGGTCGAAGATTGTCAACAATACCAGTCCGAAAGAGATGCGACGATTTCTGGGAGAGAAAGAGATGCGATTTCTGGGAGAGTTGAGAGCTTGCAATGTGTGACTCTGAGAGTTGAGAATGGCGATCGGTGATTTTCCCAGAAGAAGCTTCAAGATTCTGATTCATCTCTTTCCCACTTTCCTTAGTCAGCAATGAAATCTGCCAGCCAACTAGGACATTTGCAAGTCCAGTCTTCATCAACGTCACCCTTTTTGGTCAAACCAAGACTTTTTTAACGGTCAACGTTTTAAGACTTAACGGTAAGTGTATTTTTGCTCCAATTTTGAAAGCATATAAGTAATTTTGCACCTTAAAAAAAACATATGGTGTTAGGCACTTCTAGGGTAAAAGCTTATGAGTATTTTTGCGCCTTAACCTTAAATCATATTACACTAACTAATTGCAATGCTATTTTTTTGTTGAATTGGCACTGCTAATCAAAACACGCGGTTTTGTGTTTTGAGAATCAATTTTAGATGCGTTTATGTTGATATATTGGACAATATATTTTTGGGCCTATTACTCTGATTTTCCGGCCTTTTTGCTAAATAACAATAGCTGAAATCCACTGGTCCAACATTTTGTTAAAAGTAACTTCTGTTGATATTTATTCCCAAGTAATATTTGACATATTTTTCCAGGCGACCAACGTAAGAGACGAATATTTCGAGTGAATATGCATGACTTCTATAAAGCCCCAATTATGAAGCCTGACGTTTATATTGGCCTTGAGAGAGTTTAAAGTTGCTTAAAATCACAAAAAAGCACTAGTAGAAAAAAACTTTAAGTGGAGTATTTCAGTAGAACTTTAAGTTCAGTTGCTTTTTTAAAAAGAGCTTATAAAAGTCAGTTAAGGAAAAAGCTTCACATGGTAGCTTTTTTAAAAAACCTCTCAGTTTTTTGACGTGAGTCTTGCCACTTATATTATCATCAATCCAAATGCAAATCATAATTACAACTTGTCTTTTCTCCTATTGAGCTTCTAAAAAAGTCAAATAGGAAATAAGTCACCACTCTCACCGCTAACTCAAAAAAACCCACTATTAGACTAAGGCACAACCAACTCCCACCACTAACCCAAAAAAACCCACTATTAGACTAAGGCACAACCAACGTGCTTTATGCCCATTTAACTTAAAAAACACTTTTTTTTTTTTGAAAAAAAAATAAAGTTAAAACAATAAGTTCTTAATTTAATACATAAATTATATCAAAATTAAATTACAAAGAAATAAAATTAAAATGACAAGATGTTATGGATAAAATTTTCAACACTTTACACATGCATATTTACACTATCACACATGAAAATTATTACTGGTAACTACATGGCAGTAAATTTATATATTTCTTTAATGAAAAAACAATCTTTATATGTATGCACACCTAAGAGTTTATCCTAGGTGATGAGTGAAGCTTCAATGTAATAATTGCATCAAAATTTAACTCTTTTTTTTAGGACTTGTATTTATATACTATATGCTCATTTAAGTCTTACAAATTGCAATCTTCATTTTAATTTAAATAAAATTTACTTTCAATTTTTACAATCTAGTTATTATTTTGCTTTGATTTGAGATAAATGTTATTAAAATTTAAAAAATTCTAGTTAAAACATTATTTAATGTCCGAATTAGCCTTTTTATAGTTTAAATGAACAAACAATTGTGGAAAACTAAATAAATCACACCATTTTATAAAAAATCAATTTCTTAAAAAAGATAATAAGAACTAAATATTTGTAAGATGATTTATAATATAAAATTCTATTATTATATAAACAATTTAGAAAAATAAAAATATAAGTGCCTAAACGGGCCTGCCCTTTAAGTCCTTATGCCCATTAAAGTAGACTCTTTTTGGTCCTATTGCAATTTGAAGGACAAATATTCAAAGCCCGATTCTCGTGATAAAAGGTTCCAAAAAGATCAGCTTGACAAACTCGACTCGTTTTTCCGACTTTACTATTACAACTTAATAAAAACTTGAACTATTGTACCCGTATAGGGACTAAAACTAATGATTTGAAACTCGAGGGTCTAAAACTAAAATTATGGAAAATTTGAAGGTCTATGTTATATTAACTCTATTATTAATAATTGAAATTTTTGGCTATTGTAGTTTCATTATTCATGTTTCCACACTCAGCACCTTTTTGAAAACTATAATTTTTCAATCAAGTTTATGAAATTTAATGTCATCATGCATGTGCTACATGCCTATAATATTTCCCATCTTTCATTCAATATCCTCACTACAATGTCAAATTCCGAAATATCACACACACAAAATATTATCATTATTGAGAATTTAATGATTTTTTAATACACACACTTCAACAAATATGGCTGACAGGTATGCTCAAAAAGGAAATAAGGCTGAGAAGGTTTTCCTATATGATGTTAGTGCGCATTATTGGTTAGAGAATGAAATGGGAGGCAATATTATTTGACTAAAGGTTCTTACTTTATTTTTTTTTTGAAGTAACTTTTAGAGATATGATCTCTAAGGAAAATACATCTGCATTTTTGGAAGTATTCATATCTCTAGAAATTACTTTAAAAAGTTCAATATGTGTGATGAATAAACTAGTTTATGTGTATCAACAAGAGGCATACATTAACAAGCTTTGCGAATAAAACAAGCTTTGTGAATAAACTAGTTCAAGTGACAATACTAGGGTTTTGAATCGGAAAAGAGGGCTCCGCCGCCCACTGTGATGGAGAATATGAGTGTCTCTTTCGATGGCTCATTACGAGGAGGGGAAGGTGAGAGGATGCTAGAGGATGAAAGAGATGATACGAATTAGAGGAAGCAAAAAGTCCGATTACTTATAGAGGAATTCACAGGCGGTGAAACTCTGAAGAATCACGAGGAAAACTGGATTCATCCTGATGGAACAACTGCAACACCAAAGTCGTATACAGAATCACTACTAAATAATGTCAATTCAAGAGTTCGCTGGTGGGAGTAGTCAAAGAACGAGGAGGAAGAAGAGATTGAAGATTATGTCATACGTACTGATTTTGCTAAGTTACTGAATCCAGATGATGGAATTTCTATGGATTTCTCTAATCCACTATGTCTAAAGTTTCTGTTTGAAGAAAAGGAAAGAGAAAGACTTACAGGACCATTTCGGAGAACAGTGATCGTGAAGCTTATGGGAAGGAATTGTTGTGTGGTTTTATGGTGAAGAAATTGCGTTAGCTTTGGGGAAGGAAAGGCAGTATAGATATTTTTGAGCTTGAGAATGATGTCTTCCTAGTTAATTTCCAATGTATGGAGGATTATATGGAAGCTTTGATAGGAGGGCCTTGGGTAATAATGGATGCATATTTGAATGTGGCTTGATAGCATCCAATTTTTTGTTCGAAGAATGATAAAATTGATTTTGTTGTAGCATGGGTTCGGTTGCCTAACTTGCATGCACCCCTGTTCGATAAGAAGTTTCTCTAAAATCTAGAAAATGCAATAGGTAAAACCATTAGATTGGATGTGCATATGGTGCAAAGAGCAAGGGAGAAGTTTGCCCATATGTGTGTGGAGTTAGACCTAAAGAAACTACTCATACCTGAATTTAATGTAAAGGGCCATGTATTGAGTGTGGTGTATGAGAATCTAGGTATGGTGTGCAAAAAGTGTGGATGGTTTGGGCATTCTAAGGATGCTTGTGTTGAGTTCCATAAGAAGAGGGATGCCATGAAAATGGAAGTGAAAGTATTGGAAAGAGAGCAGAAGGTGGGGGCTAGGTGTGAGGAAGAGAAGGAATTATGGAAGATTGTACAAAGGTCTAAGTATTTGAGAAGGTTTCCTATGCAACCACAGAATTTACAAACGGGTTCTAGGTTCTTTGTTCTGGTTCATAAAGCAGGGGAACAAAGAAATATGAAGGCTATTGATAATGGTTAGATGCAAGCCACGAGGGAAAAGTCTTTAAAGAAGGTGCATAAATAAGGGTTCCAAAAATAACAAAGGAAAATGAGAGTAAATAGGAGCATATGGGAAACAGTAATGGCTTAGTTCGATCAATGACAAGCAAGAAGGACATTCCATTTTTTGATGGAATGAAGGACAAATTAGAAAAGGTAAGTAGTAAGTCAAAAGTAAGCAAAGGAAGATGAGATAATTGATGTTTAAGGGAATGCCATAATGTGTTATATAATGATGAGTTTGTCCCGGAAATTAATTTAAAGTCGCATTAAATGGTAAGGAATAAGATTGGTTGATAAGGAGAATTTGCATCCTAAGGAGTATTATGAAAGTAACAAATAATAAACCAAATCATAAAATTAAGGGTTATGTAGCAATTTTGCTCCAGAAGTATCTGCCCAGCAGCAATGTTGTATTGGAAGTTTTTTTGGTCTCAATGTCACCTTGGAAGTCCTAAAATATAGTAATGTTGCCCTTGGCTAATTGTGAGACTAATTGGCGTTTGCCACATAGGATAAGGTGACACGTCAACCACCATGTAGAGAGCCATGTTGGAGTTCACATGTAGATCTTGCACCACCACCTCGTCATCTTCTTCCTTCCCTTCCTTTCTTCCTCTTCCTTGTCGTTGGACCTTGCCCCACTACTATGGCACACCTCTTCCTCCTTTTTATCTGCAGGTTTGGGCTTATCGGAGCACTACTATTCTTGAATCGGTGACTCTAAGCGGAATCCACCACCTCCATTGCTGGCTTTCACTGGTTGAAAGTCAAAATGCTTGTATGTTGTCCAAAAGTCCATGTGTCAACCTTTTGTCCCATCTCTTCCTGATCATTGATCACCCCTTTGGGGGGTGTGTGTATATAAATCGCTCCCTCTCAATTTTGAACAGAAGGCCACAGACATTTCTAGTTCTCTTCTCTTTTCTCTCTCACGGGTAAGATCTCTCTTTGCGCTATTTCTGAAGCCATTTTCTCTTCATGCTCAATGTCTCTTGAGCCAAATGGTGGTTATTAACATAAGCATATAACTCAAATCACACCAGTTAGGACTATTATAATTTGAAATTGAATGTATAGCATTCATTAGGCTTGTTCTATCATCTGAACTTCGTGGGAATATCTTGGGCAAATTTTATCTTGCCAGCTTCTAAATTTCTGATGTTTGATTTCAATGAACCACAAGCCACATACAATATCTATCCTATATGTATTCAACCGCCTTTAATTCTACATAATTTTTTTCCTCCCCATCTCCTATTCAATTAACTTGAAATAGAGCTAAAACAGGTTGCATAATATGTGTCACGCTCGAGTGAAATTATGCATACTTGAGTGCCATAGTGGAAATCTCTGAGGAAAAAATGCTTCAAACGTTCTCATTCTGTGTACACTCAAGTGTACTTGGAGACGTCCACCACTATAAAACATATCACACTAATGTTATATATGTCCCCACCATTATAAAACATATCACACTAGAGTGTGATTACATTATACTCGAGTAAACATCACACTCCAGTGCAATGGCGGACCTACATCAGTGTCAATGTGGGCAAGTGCAGACACAAAATATATATAATTCAAAAGAAACTAATCACAATGTATATAAGTAGTGTAGTGGTTAACACTATAGTCATTCATGAGGTTGCGTGTTCGAGCGTTGCAAAGCCTTTTTACCCCTTCTTCTTTTTTCCCCATTTCCTTCCCTGCACGAGATCTCTCGTTCTCTGCCCTCTCTCCCTTTTTTTTCTCCATTTCCTTCCCACTCTGGTCTCGTTCTTTGCCTCTCTGTCCTCTCTCCGATATTCTCTACCTCTCCACCTCCTCCGTGGCTCCGTCGATCTCATCTTGTCAAAGCGCAAATTTCAGGTCAGTCTTCTCTTCTCTTTCTCGTCTTCCCTAGGTTTTGATTTTGATTTTACTGCCTTTGTTGGGATTTCTGGAATTTCGACGAGGTTGAACATTAGAATACCGCAAATTCACAATCACACGCGATTTGAAATTGGACCGTGTCTGATCCGTCTCTTGTTTGAGTGTTTTGATTTGTGGGGCCAGGCCAAACTAGCCTCATTACCTGAAACTTCTTTCGCATATGGAACGCAGAGTCTGCTAAGAATTTATGCATTTCGTGTAAACTTTTGGTGCTTTCCAGTAACTCATAATTTTAATATTTTTGATATTTTCATATCAGGAAGGCATAACCTTTCCCATTTGGAATTCTTGCCAATATTTGCGCAATAAAATTTGAGACACGCATCTTTATTCTTTAGAGAATCATTAACACCATAAAGTCTGAAATGTTCATAACTTGTGCAATAATTCTGTATATAGCTTGATACCTATATGACATGAGATTCTCCCAGCCTTTCTGCAATTCCCTTGTTTCCTCTTGCAGTGTGGTAGACTCATTCACATAGCGTTTCCCTGCTATTAATTGTTTCTTATAGTAATTTGTTGCATTTTAAGCTTCTACTCTACTGGTTTCTGAACTAACCCCTTTTTTCTTTTCTTTTTTTGTTGACTATGGTTTCTGAACTCTCCTTAGGTATTTGGAATGAATTCAAATTAGCTGCTTTATTGTTATTGAGAGATTTACACTTTGTTTATTTGTTTGACCATTTATTAGTATCTTATTTTCATGCCTTTAGCTTTTAGTGCGTCCTCTGTTCTCTGTAGAATATTTTCACTAACCCCACTTAAAGTATCCATTTTGTTTGAAGTTTGAATAAGGACAAGTCTTTTCTTCAGAATCTTTAATGGTGATGTATATGTGCGATTTAGTCTGGGGAAAAAATCTTCATCTAATTTCCTCTTTCAATCTTCCGAAGCCGAGCTTTGTACCTCACTATTAGCAGTAATAGTCAGGTAAAGTTGAACAAGGTCCAATCCAAAAAAAAAGTTGAACAAGGTCCAATCCATTAAGTATATCTGGTTCAACTTAGTCAAAGCCAAGTCAAAAAAAGAAAAAGACCATAATTGATGTCTATTTCCTATTTTTCGTCAAAGTATCATCATATTTAAGTGTGAGACTAGGTGGTTTAAGTGTCATTCGTAGATGGGCAATATGAATAGAAGTTGAAGTGTGATTAAGTAGCATTATCTCTGTTGTTTCTGTCTTGCATATTTGCTTTTTCCTGAAATTATCTTAACTTTAAATTATTAGGATTAGAACTCCTTCATGTTAGATACAAGTTATATGATTTTTACTGTTTTGTTTGTAGAAAATGTCAGAGATACAAGCTTATTTCAAACGTCTAAAACCCACAAATACAGAATCCGAAGAATTGAAGAATGCTTTTATAATCGAAAAATGCTTTTATAATCGTTCTGATGTAAAAGTTAGTTGACTTTTGATTATTATTTTTCTATGTTAAGTTAAAGTTTTTTTTTTCTTTAATTGTTTATATTCTTTTGTTTTCTAATGCGTTTAAAACTTTCCTTAAAAAAAAATTTTAGGGGTTAGCCCCCAAATCATACTACTAATTTTACACCCATAAACTTAAAATCCTGCGTCCAACTGCTTCTACCCATAAACTTAAAATCCAGTGTGATAAAGTGTGATATGTTTTATAGCTTATACCCACCGCCTTAAGACCCTCTATTCTATTGCTTCATTCTATATTTGACCCCTAAACCCCTGAACTCAGACACACATGGAGAGAACAGAGAAATCGGATGTCGGTGGCTTACTTGAGAACAAACATGCTGGCAGCGTAGACCCAAAACCGAAACCGGGCTGATCCACTACATACAAAGGATGACGAGCTAAGATGTTCAAAATCCGACGGACCTAAGGCTTCACGATCTCAGGCGCGTCACCTCCTCCTCTGACAAGCTCAGGCATTTGATAGCTACCTACTCGTCGGTTTCACAATCTTAGGTGTGTTGGCGGCATCCTCCCATTTTCTTCCAAAATCCCGGTATCTTCCCATTTTCTTCCTAGTTCTTTTTAAATCTAATTTGTGCCTCTTTTTTTGGTGTAGGAGAGCTTGCTTAAGGAGAACGCTTTCCTTTCCAATACCATGAGGAAACTCAATCGAGATGTCTCCAAGGTGCCTATTTTCCTAGCCTTGTTATGGAATTTGATTTATGAATCCTGATTGTAACTTTTGGCTTCAAAATTGGGTGTTCTATTTCAACCCTATGGCTGCGATTGTAACTTGTAGCTTCGATTTCTGAATCCTGTTTCTAACTTGTGGCTTTGATTTCTGATGCTTGATTGTAACTTGTGGCTTTGATTTCATAGCATTAGCTACAGCTTGTGAATTTATAAAAGATTTTGAAAATACTGTGTACTAGTTTGTCATTTTTATGATAAGTACGAACACTAAGCACATTCTTTGAGATTCATGTGCCCAAGGTATTGTTATTTTACAATCGAGCAAAGTTTTCATGGTCCAATTAAGTATTTTTATTTTATGCTATTTGATTGCATCATTGCCTTGCCACTCTTATTGTTGTTTTGGTGTTTTAACCGATTGAACACAAATTGAGGTCTTATGTCAATTATCTTGAGTTCTAAATTTACAGTGACTCTTGAATGTCAGTGCATTTTGGTTTGGATATTCTTGTTGCCATGTAGTGGATGAGCTATGATCATCCCTGCGGCAAAGTGATAAGCCAAATTTTAGATTGGCTCCTTTTCTTTTCATGCCAGAGGCGACTCTAGCATCAATTACGAGGTTAACATCTACCTAACCTTTATTCTGCCTTTTTGCTTTGTTGCTGATGTCTTCTTTTTCACACACTCACGCATGGGGCACAAAGTGAAGTTTTTTATTCTATAAATGAATCTGCAGCTTTACTTTATGATTGAACTTTATGCATCATGAGGTATACTTTTGTATTAAATTTCTAAAATTGTTTGGCTTGTTCTTCATTTTGTAAGTATTCATGTATCTTGACTTCATTAGTATAGTCAATTTGATAGAGACTTGTATTATGCAATATCACCTTTTTGTTTGGTAAAAAATTTTAAGTCAACATTGTTCATCATTTTCTTTATCATACTAACCCCTTTAATTTATATATTCTCAGCTTTTCTCTATTAATTATGGCCTGCTTAGAATGTTTAGAAAGGCGACGAATGTGCTTGTGATTTTCTTTTTGGTATTGAAGAGGATAAGCAATGTTCAACTAGGCTCACAGCTTGGTTCCATAACCCCAAGAACTATTTTATTGGTGGAACTTGGTTTTTGGTTGTCTCCAAATTCCTTTAGATTTGATTTTCTACTTCATATGGTTTGTCATTTTTGTGTATTTGTAATAATAAATAAGGTAGGAAAATGAGGTAAAATAATTTTACCCTTATAAAATATTATTTTAAACATGCTCTATCTCTCTCTCGTGTGCACTCCAGTGCACAATCGAGTATGCACTAGAGTACACTACAGTGCACACTCAAAATTAAATTTGAGTGTGCACACACTCAAATTTGAGTGTACGCTTGCACACTCACTTCTCTTCCTTGGTTGGGTTCCCTATCATGGAAATCACCTTAAATCAAACCTAATAAAAACCCATCTTCTCCTTTCATCCTCCGTAAGGATAAGCATCACACTCAAGAGTTTAAGTTGAGTGAAACATACCTACATATGGGAGCCCAATGTTTTGTTTAATAGAGTATTTTGTGTGTGTAAGGCGTTCCATTCAGTTTCCACTTGAATCAACTATGTGCATGTAATTGGTCATTCGACCGGAGCTTGTATTTCCAAAATTGCTTGCAAAGAGTTGCAGTCCAAGTGAAAGCTAGCAGCAGAGGTGTTGGATTCCAGCGTAGAGTTACTAGTTGAAGAATAATGGTGCTCCGGTAAGCCCAAATTTGTAGAGAAGAAGGAGAAAGAGGTATGTCAGTCGTGGTGGTGGGGCAGGGCCCAATGACGAGGAAGGAGGAAGGAGGAAAGGGAAGAAAGAATATTATGAGTGTGATGATGAGGTGGTGGTGCGGGTCCATATGTGAACTCCAATGTGGCTTTCCACCCGATAGTCGACGTGTCACCTTATCCTATATGGCAAACGTGTGTTAGTCTCACTGTTAGTTGAGGGCAACATTACTATGTTTTAGGATTTCAGGGGCGACATTGAAACCTAAAAAACTTTCAGGGTAACATTACTCCTAGGCATGTACTTTTAGGGAAAAATTGCTACTTAACTTTAAAATTAAAGTATAATTATTATGTATTTGTAATTAATTGGATAAATACTTCTATAACAAATACAAAATATATATAAATTAGTAAATGAAATGGTCAAGTCAAGTTAACGAAAAAAAAAATATTTAAAAGGCCTAACAGGCCGACCGTATAAGCAAACTTTATTTAGAAGCTTCAATTTACAAGCTTAGCTCTTGAAATGCCAAGGCATAAACAAGTTCCCAGCTCTAGCAAGAACACACCCCTCACATTCTAAATATGAACTACAATACCTTCTATAAAATTGTTATGATCATAAATATTAATTAAGGAAAATTTCACTTGCCCCATGGATTTAATTTTATTTCAGTCAATCCCCAAAAGATTATGAAATTTCATTGCACCCATTAGGTCAAAATAAAATTAAGTTTTGTAAATGAAAATATAATAATGCCCTTACTTTATTATTTTTAGATCATTTTCAAGACAAATATAAGTATTTACAAGATAAAATAAAGATATTTACCAAAAAAATAAAGGGATTCAAAGAAAATGAAGGAGTTAACAAGAACATTTTGGTATTTTACAAGAGAAATAAGAGAATTCATAAGACAAATAAAAGCATTTAAAAGATAAATAAATATATTTGAAAGAATTAAGGAGTTTAAATATTTAGGTTATTCACAATATAAATGAAGGAATTTACAAGACAAATATAAGCATTTACAAGACGAATAAGGGAATTCAAAAAATAAAGCAAAGACATCATTATCTTTTCACCCATAAAACTTAATTTTGTTTTGACCCATGGGATGTGGTGAAATTTTCGAATTTTTTGAGGGCTCACTGAAATAAAATTATTTTCATGGGGCTAAGTAATATTTCCCTATAAATTACCTTGCAATAAGTTGACAATATTAAATTCTTATGTTCCAAAAATTCCTTTATTTATGGTATTATAGAGAGATTATCTAAGAACAAATTAAAAATAAGGCTAAATTATATAAAACTCCTATGAAGTTTGGATCAGTTGCATATGACTTCCCTAGCATTTCAAATGTTTTAATTTATATTAACCTCCTTAATCATTAATTGTTTTTTTTTTACTATGAACCTCCTAAGATGAATTCATTGTCACTACTTAAAAAAAAAGGCTTTTTAGACCAATTAAAATTGATCATTTAGATCAGGTTTAGGTCTGGACTTGTATAGACTAATTTTAAAAGTCCACTTTTTAGACTTGGTATATTTTAAAGTAGGTTTAGAAAGTCCACTTTTTAGACTAGCTATACAAACCAAGGTAGTTAAGATCACGATTTTACTTAAGATCGGAAAGGGGTAGCAATATCGTAAATTATGGGATCGGCACGGATCGTAAAGATCTTATTATTTTAATTTTTATAATAATAAAAAAATATATGCATATAAAATAACACTTAACTCACAACTTAATCCTAAAAGACAATTCAATCTTCAAATGAAAATATATAGCATTCAAAATAACATTTCATAAGTCCTAAAAGACAATTCAAAACATCAACTTAAGCCATAATTCCACAAATACAAAATACCAAAAGATCAAAACCAAAACAATCTAATATCAATAGAGAAATACATATAAACATATGAATTATGTATAACCCATTTTCTGAAAAACACATAATGTCATTTTTAAATTAATGCTTAACCCATTATTCACACATAAATGCAACAGATAATTTTGGAGGAAAAAAAATCAGCAGCCAAACAGTACTGTATAAGTATATATAATTAAAGAAGAACAGAGGAAAACATTTCAGAACGAGAACAGACAGCCTATTGTATAGAACGATAAACGAAGAACAGAGGAAAACGTTTCAGCGAGACTAGGACCAGCGGCGATGAACGAAGAACAGAGGAAGGGCAAAAGCTCAGAGATGAACGAAGGAGAAGGAGTTCTAGAAGCTCAGAGATGAACCAGCGATGAACGAAGAACAGAGAAGGAGAAGCTCAGTCGCGCGCTAAAGGTTTCCAGGAGGTCAGCATCGATCGCATTTTAGGTTTCCAGATGGCTTAAACCGGGTAATGGGTTCTGACAGTCGGGTTAATGGGTAATGGGTCACAAGATTGCCGATCCCCTGCGATCTTACGATCCTGCATCGATCCAGCACGATCTTGAAGGGGAGCGATCATGCATGGGATTTGGATCGTTTTTGGCTGGAAAACTCGCGATTTTGGCGATCTTACGATCCGGATCGCCGATTTTGACTACCATGATACAAACATGTAAGGCTTAAAACTTCCATATAATTCCACAAAGCTTAAGTAGGGGTAACAACATGATTAAATTGTTTAACAAAATATCCTACCAAAAAAGTCTATCTTATAATATCGTCTTGTAAAGTTTCAAGTCACATCTACTTCATGCTTGGAGTGGTATATATAATAACACTGCACAAAATTTGTGATATATGACAGTTATTAACTACGATACATTACGATTCTGAGCCTTCATAAATGTAGGTGCTACATTTGCTTAGCGAAGATACATTATGGTTCCGAATTGTAATTTATTCTGAATCAATTATAATGGTTCTAATATAAAAACCATTATATATTGAGATGTGGCGAGGCCATGCTATGCATAATGTTCTCATGATAATAAAATGAGTTCACTTAAACAACCATTATATACACTGTAATGCTGGCACAATAAATAATGGTATCAAGTAAACAATTATTATAAACTTTGTAAAATACATAACAGTGCTTTTAAAATAATCGTTATATAAAGTTTAGTGCATGTAATGGACGTTATATCACAACCGTTATTTATCTGATATAAATGCTAATGGGTTTAAATAAACAACCATCATATATAGTGCATAAATATATAACATATTTTATGTAAGAATTGTTAAGTTTTGAGGTTTTTTTTTTAATGGGGATTGTCCTTTCAATATCCCTCTGGGTGCATACAGAATGAAATTGTACACAAATTTTCATATTACAGAAGCTCACATGTCAAGTGCAATTTAGGATGGATCAAGACATTCTTGATTTTGTGGTTAGGCTCAATGGAACTCCTTACCATAAAGGGTTAAAGGGGTATGCAGCCTCAAGAAGAGTTGATAGAGAATGAGGGGTTAGATCTATAATATGCCATATGCTCCTTCACGTTAGGTTGCATTTGAAGTTCTATAGATCTAAGCTCTGCGCCTCTATCAAGTCTTGCTCGAAGATGCATACCTCTTGAGCCCTTTATGGTAGGGAGTTCTATTAAGCCTAGCCACAAAGCCGAGAATGTATTGATCCATCCCAAATTTCATGGTTATACTCGATGTGTAAGCTTCTATCCTATTATACAATTAAATTCAACAAGCAAAGCAAAAGCAGAAACTCTATATATATGTATGTGTATACAAGTATGTGTGTGTACCTATATATGTATGTATGTATATACAGATATATATGCGTGTGTATTTATATCTATATCTATATATGTATGTATGTATGATGTCATCACACACGCACGCACGCACACACGTCATACATACATACATATTGTGTGTGTGATAAGACAAAGGTATACCTTTTTTGTCATAGAGGTGGTTATGCCAAGCAACAAGTTCAAGCACACAACACAAGCACATATCCTCACACTAGCATTTATGGTGGACACTAGAAGAGCTAACTTGGATTGATGATGATTTCTAGATCTCTAGGCTAACATGATTCTAAGAGACAGGCTAGTTGTGAATCATATTCCCCCTTTATAGGTTATACATGTGGCTTGTAGAGACATTTGTGAATTGTGTTCTCACCTATAAGTTATACATGTGGCTTGTAGCTACAAAACATGAGCACTACTTATGTCAAAGCCTAACTACAGAACACAAAGTGAATAAGAATGGAGAATGGAGAAGGGAATCCATACCTTCATACGATTAGAGATTAGAACAGACGACCAAAAGAAAAAAGCACTTGACTATTATTAACCCTATTTTTCTAACGGAATATTTCAAATCTTTTTTCAATTAATGCGTGGTGCTTTCAAATCTTTTTTTAATTAACGCGTGGTGTGCGTGCTTAGGAACTACAAGGCACAAAGTGCTAACTGAACACATTGGTCCACTCTACTGACTCTATTATAGAAAGTATTTGCACTTTGCAAAGCAATCTCGACAACCAAAAGAAGACAAACGAGATCACTTGGACAAAGTGGAGCTATTTCCAATCAGTCATATGAAATCAACCTCACCCTTTGGCTCAACAACAATCTCCGAACTCACCTTCCCAAGAAATTGAAGTCCTTTTTCTATCATTCTTGCTTCAAAAATCTCCATCCAGGAACATGCTACTACCGATTTTCTTTCACAACCCAATGGATTCCATAAACCAGTGGGATATTCACACACTCCTGTTTCTTGCTCTCTGGAGCATTTTCTCTGTCACTTGGTACACATGGATCTTCTTCACCACAAATCCAATTCCAACCTACCTCCAGGTCCACCAGGCCTTCCCTTGTTCGGCAATCTTCTATCCCTTGATCCTGAGCTTCACAAATACTTCGCCTCTCTATCTCAAACCTACGGCCCAATCTTCTCGCTCCGGCTCAGCACCAAATACAGCGTCGTCCTCACCTCCGCTTCAATGGCTCGTCAAGTGCTTAAGGACCATGATGTCATTTTCGCAAACCATGACACTCCTATTGCCGGCAGGGTGGTCACCTACGGCGGACACGACGTAGTATTTTCCCCTTACGGATCTGAGTGGCGGATGTTGAGAAAAGTGCTTGTGCAATGGATAGTCACCATCACCACCTTGGGTTCCATCCATATGCTCTGTCGCAATCAAGAAGTCCAAAAATTTGTGGGTAGGTCTCCGTTGGATCTTGGGGAGCAAATGTTTCTGACGGTTTTGAACATAAACACAAATATCATTTGGGGTGGGACGGTGGAAGGAGATGAAAGGACTGTAATGGGAGGAGAGTTCAGGGAAGTGATGACTCGTGTTATGGAGCTAATTGGGAAGCCCAACTTATCAGACTTCTTTCCTTGGTTGGCTTGGTTTGATTTGCAAGGCTTGGAGAAACAAATGCGTTTACAGGTTCAGAAGTTTGATCAGATTTTCGAGAAGTTGATTAAGCAGAGGTTGAAGAAGAAGAAGTGATAAGTGGAAGCGAGGCTGTTGATGAAGAGAGTAAGGACTTCTTGGAGTTATTGTTCAAATTGAAGGATGAACAAAAAGATTCTGAGACGCCCCTTACCTTGGCCAACATCAAGGCCCTTCTCCTGGTATCTTACTTTCTACCTTCAAATTGTTTTAAATAAAAGTTAGGGAGGTACCTAAAATACTTAAAATCAAAATCATGCATCTAAATATCTAATCAAGTCTTTGTTCTATTTTGAGATTTTAGAATGCTCGGTATTTTGCTAATTTGTCCCTAGTTTTTCTTTAAAAAAATTTCAAAGCCACCTCTTCCGGCACTTTGCTGCCTCCCTTGCCGGTGTCCAAAGCTCCCAACGACGGCCAGAACTCTGGCAACAACTCTTTAACTGTTTTTTTTTTATGGGAAAAGTTAATTATTTGATCCTTATAATTTGACCAAGTTTTTGACTTATTCACTGCCACTCAATTCTTATACTTCACTCTTTTTTCTCGCTCCACTTGCTTTGTCCAGTTTTTAAGCACATGAAGGATATTTTCCTTCTCTTGTTCACATCATTCACAATGCTTTGTTTCTCCTCTCCACTTGCTTGCCACCGATTTAGTTGTAAGTCTTCTATTACAAACCAGCCACATAAATTCTCTCACTCTTTCAGGTGCTTTAAATTTCAAAATTCCGTCTTCTTTAATGCAAATTCTATTATAAGAATAGTTCTCTGTTTCTTCTTTAATCAAAATTCTGTAAGTAAAATAGTGATATGTTTATTCTAATTTTAGTCCTAGATCTCGATTTCTCTGTCTGCTTCTACAGACCAGATGATGAGCGTACAGGTTGGCCTGAGATGCTCAGTGTTATATATTGGTTTACATGAAGGTGGATTGAGTTACAAACAGTTAAAGCATAAGGATTGAGTTACAAACTTGATCAAATAATTAATTTTCCTTTTCTTAATATATATGTCAGACAAATTTTCTTAACTTTTCATATGGACAGGAAATGATGATAGGTGGGACTGACACAACCTCCAACACAATAGAATTTGCAATGGCTCACATAATAAATGAGCCAAAGGTGATGAAAAGAGTTCAAGAAGAGTTAGATTGCGTAGGAAAGAATAAAAAAGTTGAAGAGTCACATTTTCAGAAGCTACCATATTTGCTCGCTGTCATGAAAGAAACCCTCAGGTTACATCCTATTTTTCCACTCTTAGTTCCTCATTGTCCAACTGAAACCACCGTTGTAGGAGACTACACAATCCCTAAGGGTGTGTTTGGTTTGAGGGGAGGGTGTGATAGGGGAGGGTAGGGAAAGAAAGGAATTGACCAAATTGCCATTAATAAAGGGAATATTCTTTTTTGTTGAGAGTATATTTTAGGAATATTAAAAAGTTTCTATGGGTCTTTTTGTAAAGAAGGAGGTAAAATTTTTCTCTCTCCCCTCCCCCTCCCTCAAACCAAACTAGCTCTAAAGGCTATCGTGTGTTTGTGAATGTGTGGCCGTGTGGGCAATGCTTAGAGATCCTTCCATTTGGGACAATCCTCTTGAATTTGATCATACAAGGTTCTTGGATGGTCAATATCATTACAAAGGGAATGACTTCAATTATTTACCATTTGGGTCTGGATGAAGAATATGTGCAGGGATGGACATCGCAGAGAGGACCTTTCTGTATTGTGTTACAACATTGATGCATTCATTTGAGTGGAAAGTACCTCAAGGCTAGAAGTTGGATATATCAGAGAAGTTTGGTGTTGCACTGAAAATGAAAATGCCTCTAGTTGCCATCCCCACTCCACGATTATCAAACCCAGCTCTTTATGAGTAGTAGACTGCATGTGTATTATATTAAATGCACAATTTAATGGTCAACATTTAGTAGGAAAATTGCAAGTAGGTCTAAATTAATAGACTTAATGGCAATCAGGTCTCTTGAAATTTTCAAATTGTAGTGAAGTCTCAAGAGACCTGGATGTTATTAATTCTAAACATGAAAGTTCAATTTCGCCCTTGTTAGTAATGATAAGTTTAGAGCAACCAATGACAAGTAAAGAGCTATTAATGACAAGTTTAAAGCATTCAATGATAAATTTAAAGCATTCAATGACAACTTACATGACAACAAGTGACTACAAAAAAATATTAGTTAAAAAAGCAAATACAACTTACGTTGTTCCTCTCTTGTATCATCATTTATTGGTTGTGTATTGTCATCTATATTGTTTCATACATATACATGAACATTTTCTCTATTGAATTTTATGAAATATTCTACTCTTTCATAATTTACAAGGTCCACAAAGGCTGTTGTATCAAAGGTCAATGTGAATTTCATAAAAAATCTACTATTTTCTTTTCTAACAATTGATACTACAATTCTTTTCAACTTCTCAAATATAGTGCCTTCCTTTATGGATTTTGTTCCAAGGCTACCTCCCACATATTGTAAATCATATTCTTCCCCATTTAAAAAATGTCCCATTATATGCAAGAAACATAATATATGTTTTTTAGAGAACTCATCATCTTTTTTATTACCTTGTAGAATAAAGTTGTTATTAACATCAACGTGAGTAATATTAACAACTTTAGAGGAGTATATTGACAGCATAGTTTGAAATTGCATAACAAGTGTTATAAATACATAAAGTTTCAGCATTTCCATTTATCCATGTCTAAGCACAAAAGAGAGCACAATCTGTGCGGCAAAAATTCATACCCTCTCACACACTCAATGAAACAACAACAAAAATCATAAAGGTAACATACATTTAACAATAATTGGATACTCTAAATTTGTCACTGGTTGCTTAAAACTAGTCCTTGGTAGTAGCTCTAAACTAGTCATTATTAACAAAGGGAGAAAATTGTATTTTCATTTTGAAATTAATAACACCTAGAGCCCTTGGAACTTTACTGCAATTTGATGATTTCAAGGACCTAGTTGCCATTAATTTTGTTCATCGGAACCAACTTACAATTTTCCTTTTAAATATTTCCTTCCCATCATTCTCTCCATTGTAATGATACCTTATATAAAATATTAAATGTGGACCATTGATCTTGATTGAATGGTCATGAAAAGGGTAAAGGATATGAGCAGATGAAAATGGAAAAAAAAAAAGAAAAAGAAAAGAGAAATTAGGTATATCGGACACCATTAATAATAAATGATAACTTTTAATGCCAATCATTGGGAAAATTAAAGTGAACTACCTAAAGAAAATAATATTTATTAGAAAGGGTCATAAAAATCATAATTATTTAAAAGGACTAAATATAATGATATAAAATTAAAAGGGTTAAATAGCAAATTCACCCCGGAAGTATAAGCTCAAGAGCAATGTTGTCTTAGAAGTTTTTTTTTTTGTCTGAATGTTGACCTAAAAGTTTTAAAACGTAATAATGTCGCCATATTCCGTTAAGAAACTACATTGACCGTAAAAAAATTAATGTTAATCATTAACTTGGTAACGGAAATAGACAACTTTGTTACATTTTAAAACTTTTGGGGCAACATTGAGACAATAAAAACTTTCAGGGCAACATTGCTTCTCAACAAAAACTTCTATGACAAATTTACTACTTAACCTAAATTAAAAACACCAAATTGCCCTTTATGTATTTCTCCATTTTCGTGCTTCTCAAACCCAGAAACTGGCATATAACTATAAATCACAGTTATGTGACTCATCAAGGACAAATCCCTCAGCACTCCTTGAATCTTTTTTACTCCAAGGATCTTCCTCTCAACAGTGATTCTCGTGCTGACAAACCACTTTAGAGCCTTGGATTCTATGGGTCCTCTGGCATCCATTGCAGTAGAGCTGTTTTATAATATAAAAATCTAAATCAAGTAGGATAAATAGGTAGGTCGGTCTTTCCATTCATATATGTTAAGGGGTTAAGGTGCAAAAATACACATATGTTTTTCCTTTAGGAGCGCCCAACACCATATGTTTTTTTTTGTGTGCAAAAATACACACGTCGTTAGGTTTTAGGAGCAAAAATACCACTTCCGTTAGTTGACCATTAGTTTACCGTTACCTGACCGTTAACCATAGTGAAATTACTCTTTTGCCCTTAACCCTTTTCTTTTTTAATTATTTTAAACTAAGGGCAAAAAGGTAATTTCACCATGGTTAACGGTCAGTTAACGGTCAACTAATGGAAGTGGTATTTTTGCTCCTAAAACCTAACGGCGTGTGTATTTTTGCACAAAAAAAAAAACATATGGTGCTGGGCGCTCCTGGAGGAAAAACATATGTGTATTTTTGCACCTTAACCCTATGTTAAGCCTCAAGTCCTTGATTTTATTTGGCCAGGAAAGAAGGGAGTACTTATTAGGAAGGACCATAAAAATCATAATTATCTAAAATGACCAAATATAAAAATAGAAAATTAAAAGTATTAAGTTGCCCTCCAGGCTTCTCTCCCGTATTCTCTTTATTTTAGGTTAAGCAAGAATCTCACAAACCCAACTTAACGTAAAGGGTCCATACCTAACTGCAACTTGACTAAAAATTGTAATTAGATTTGTCAATGGATTATATTTATCCAAACCTAGCGAGATAAGGGAAAGATTGACCAAGTCCATTAATCTACAAACAGAAGGGAATGACAACATCTAATTCTTTCCTATGGACTTGGTCAATCTTTCCCTTATCTCGCTAGGTTTGGATAAATATAATCCATTGATAAATTTAATTACAATTTTTAGTCAAGTTGCAGTTAGGTATGGACCCTTTACGTTAAGTTGGGTTTGTGAGATTCTTGCTTAACCTAAAATAAAGAGAATACGGGAGATAAGCCTGGAGGGCAACTTAATACTTTTTATTTTCTATTTTTATATTTGGTCATTTTAGATAATTATGATTTTTATGGTCCTTCCTAATAAGTACTCCCTCCGATCCTAATTATAAGACAACATTTGAGAGTTGAGCTTGGTCCTAATTATAGGACAAAGTTATAATTTTTTTTTTTCAATTTCTTCCTAAAATACCCTTATTGATACTTTCTCAATAATAATTAAATACAATGATAATTTAATAATGCATACATATATTCTATAAAGTAAGTAATGTTTGCAACTCATTAATATAATATACACCTCAATTCTATGTTTTTTGGTTAATTTCTCCCTAAAATACCCTTATTGATACTTTCTCAATAATTATTAAACACAATGATAATAACATGTAATGATATATTCTATAAAGTAAGTAATGTGTGCATCTCATTAATGCCACGTACACTTCAATTCTACTGTTTCATCAATTAATTTAATAACATGCTTATATTCTATTAAGTGAGAGATTCTACTTTCTTTCTTTTTTTAAATAAAATAATTTTAAGATCTCTTTGAAAATATTTTTCTTTAGATCTTTAAAATGGCTGGCTGGCTTTATTTTTGAGGGATGGGTCCAAATTGCTTGGACGAGGGGCGCCCAACTCTATCCCGCAGTGGCACACCACCAACAATATAGTAAGTGTGCCCTTTTGGGTTTTACCATTGCAACGTTGTACGATTTGAATTAGGCCCAATATAATAGCCAAGAGATTCTGAGGGCATTTTAGGAAAATAAATCTAATTAACTAATTTAACTCTTATTCTTAATCTCTCCAAAATCTAGTAAATTTGTGCTATAATTAGGACCGGAGGGAGTATTATTTTCTCTGGGTCCTCACTTTAATTGTACCTTGATATATCAACATTTGATAATGTTTTGTCAATATATAAAATTTTAGTGTGAGCAACTTTAGTTATGTGCTTAGGGCTAGAAAACTGTAAAATTACTTTATAAAATTAAGGAATTAAAATGAAACTTTGTTTAAAGTTAAATGATTAAAGTTGTATTTTTACTTAAAAATTAGGTAAAATGATAGAAAAATATCAATTGAACTTCAAAATCTTATTGACAAAAATAGTAAAGGGATTAATAAGAACAATAACGTAATTAACAACTCGTTTGCTTGAAAAATCACCTATTTAAAATTTTGAAGTTCAAGTGACATTTTTTAGGATTTTTCCTAAAAATTAACCATAGGAAATATTGAAATTTATTTATTTATTCTGATAATATGGATTATTAAAAAAAACATAATTATACATGGGTATTTGTACGCATCACTTTTAATAATGTCACAGTACAATATCTTTTTGCGTGAATTTTTTAAAATATTATTGACAAAACAAGTAATACTGATAATAAAATTTACCACATTATTGCTATTTATTATTGTCATTATAACTGAAAATTTTGAAAATTAGTGTGTCCTTTACTCCTTATATAAGTTATTTTACAGGGAAAAAAAAAAATTTGGGGCTCGATCTCCTGATAAATAAATCAGAAATCTTTTGGGAAAATCCCATATAAAGCTATTTGAAATAGGGAAATTCTAAATGAGGTTGATAAACTAAATAAATCTCTAACTAAGTTATTGATCCAATTTAGGATTTCAAAATCTAGATTAAATGGCGTTACTGCCCTCTCATTGTCTCCTCTCTTCTCTTAAAAAGGTTTCAATGCTTTATAACTTATTTTTACAATAAGTGAAAATACATATAAACATTAATATATACTTAGATCAAAGAAATTTTATGTTTTGTGGAAGAATGATAAGGAATAATCGAAAAACAGTATCAACACCAATATTAATTAAATGATTTCTAGTTTAACATTGAGAATAAAAAAAATATTTTTTACTTGGTTTTTTTGTTCAATGAGAAAAAAAATTTAACTATATTATTTTTTTTTAAAAAAAAACTTGCGTGATATAGCAAACTCTATATCAAAGATTTTCATTAATGATTTTTTTCTTTTAAAAAAGATATTTATTAACGTAAAAAAACAAACTATGTATCACATAGGAATTGTGTGATTAATGAAGATTGATTTCAAAATATTTAATAAAAACATTTAATTTATATCGTTGCTATATATGCTTTTCTTTTTCTTTTCTTTTTTTTTTACTCAAAACATTTTTAATCATTCTTCCTTAACACAAAAACTCCTTTGATTTAAATGAATCATATTTTATTTTATTATATATTAATGTTAATATATATATATGTGCGCGCGCGCGCATTTATTAAAAAACTAAGTTAAAGAGTAATCAAATTCTTTTAAGAGGATAGAGGAGACTAGGAGAATGTAATAAAGTCAATTTACTTATATTTTGAAATCCCAAATTAAGTCTATATATAACTTAATTAGAGGTTTGTTGGGTTTAGCAACTTGATTTAGAATTTCTCTATTTTAAACGGCTTTATATGGGATTTCCCCAAATCTTTTCTACGCAGAAAGTTGGAAAAACAAATTTCTTTTATTCTTAACGATTTTTCCCTCGTAGGGATCCGGACCCACACACGTCTCCTTGTATTTTTGGCTATTCGGATATGGAACCTCCATGAGAGGTGTGAGGTACTACTAATTTTAACTGCTTATATTTTTTTTTAAAATTATGAGTGTTTCATAACTTCGATATGGACAGGATATGATGATAGGTATGACAGACACATCCTCTAACACGACAGAATTCGCAATGGCTCATATAACAAATGAGCCAAAGGTAATGAAAAGGGTCCAAGAAGAGTTAGATTTTTTAGTGGGAAAGAATAACATGGTTGAAGAGTGTCATGTTCAGAAGCTACCATATTTGTTTGCTGTCATGAAATAAACACTAAGGTTACATCCTACTGTTCAACTCTTGGTTCCTCATAGTCCAAGTGAAACCACGTCCATTGTAGGAGACTACACAATCCCAAAAGGCTCTCGTGTGTTTGTGAATGTGTCGGCAATACATAGAGATCCTTCCATTTGGGACAATCCTCTTGAATTTGAGACAAAGGGAATGACTTCAATTATTTACCATTTGAGTCTGGACGAAGACTATGTGCAGGGATGACCATGGAGGATAGAACATTTTTGTATTGTGCTGCAACAATGATGCATTTATTTGAGTGGAAAGTGCCTCAAGGCAAGAAGTTGGATATATCAGAGAAGTTTAGCGTTGCACTGAAAATGAAAATGCCACTAGTTGTCATCCCCACTCCACGATTATCAAGCCCAACTCTTTATAATCAGTAGGACATGTATATATTAATCATGTTTATGTTGATATATACGAGCATACTTGAATATTTTTTTTGGTAACATGCACACTTGAATATTACAAGCTAAGTTAATAATCATGTTAAAATGGCCTAGTCTGCATTGGTCGATTAGACCCTAGATCATTTAGTTTGATCCTAGAATACAATATACAAAGTTATGGGTTATCATATGCATGTGATATCCCCATTTGCTTTTGAGGGAGAGATTTATCGACATTTAGTTAAAACTCTTTACTCACTTGATAATTCTTAGGCACATGTGTATCCCAGCTTTCTTCCTCTTATGATCATTTCATTTGTTTTGTATCAACATTCGAGCCAGTCAGTGTGATCAGTTCTCATGTGGGCATATGAAAAAGTCAGTTGCACACAAAATACGGCCCGAAAATCAACAAATCCTATTATACATATTTATAACATGCAACTTTACTATCCATGATTGAGCTGATTAATAGAAAGGGTTTTGGTCAATTAAATACAAGTACGATATGTCTTAATAAACTCAAATCTATGTTAATGCATAAAATATATTTGGAGAGCTACCCCAATTGGCTTAACTCAACAATGTAATGTTCGAATATGATTAACTCAGATATCTATATATAAAAAAACAAGCCAACTTTTATGATGAAATTTATTCCCAGTGTAAGTGGTAATAGAGTGTACGTCCTACAACACCAGCATCAAGCTTTAATACCAGTGTGATGTACCACAATTTGTTTTTGGGAGAATGATGTATGACAACCATTGAAATAGGATATTGACGTATTAGTCTTGTGAAATGAGCTAATTACGTACAATGGAGCCATTAGTTCTTTTCTGACATTAAATTTTATTATAAAATTATCATATTGTTCAAAATGTGAAATTATATTGGAGCTCAATCAATGATAAGTTGTCCATCAATGATTTGGAATTTTGATTATAATGATAACTATAAGTTCAACAGTGATAACTTCTTTTCACTTGCGGAGGGTCAGTATCGTAATTTGATTAAAAAAAACGTAAGAGAAGTCCTTAACTACAGTATAATTCCTTCATTTTCGTGGGACCCATATCCCCCCCCCCCCAAATTTTTTTTTCCTCCAATAAGACTTTGATAAAGAATGCTTTCTTATCTGGGTGATTGAAAGTTTGAAACACCATTTAGTTCAATTACACTTCCTTCATGGAGTTGATAATGATAAGAAATGTGCGGCATTAAATGAAGCTTAATTATGAAATGTGAAAATGTATTTTATAAGGAAAATCTCACCCTGAGTGCAATTGATTCCAAACATGAAAGTATAATTTTTCCCCATTGAAGAATTCAAAGTAATCAATAACAAGTTTAGAGCATTCAATAACAAGTTATATGACAACTAATGACAAGTTTAGAGCAACATGTGATAAGTTATATGACAACTAATGACAAGTTTGAAGTAACCAGTGACTGGTTATATAGCATTAGGTAACTATATAAAATATTAGTTTAAAAATCAAATACAATTTACACATGTTGTTCCTCTCTTACTTCATTCTTTGTTTGTTGTGTATTGTCATCTAAATTCTCTCCTACATAAACATGATCACTTTTTCTATTGAATTTAATTAATAAAATGTTCTTCTCCTTGATCTTTTACAAGGTCCACAAAGGTTGTTGCATCAAAGTTTATCGTTTCATTGAGTGTAAGGGAGCGTTTGGATTTATGCTCTATTCCTATGGAGATTGTGCTATCCTTTCTTGTGTTTAGAGAGAGATGAATGGAAAGGATAAAACTTTATGTGTTTATAACCCCTAGTATGCGATTTCAAAACATATTGTCAATACAGTGCTCTAAAACCATTAATGTTACTCATATAGTTGCCAATAACAACTTTTTCTACAAAGTATAAAATAGATGATATAATGCATCAAAAAAATATATACTATATTTCTTGCATATAAGGGGACAATTTCTAAATGGAGAAGAAGGTGATTTTCAACATGAGGGGCATAGTGTTAGAACAAAAACTATAAAGGAATTCACTTTGTATGGAGTTGAGAACAATTATCGCATCAATCGTTAAAATAGTGAAATTACCATGAAATTCACACTAACATTTATTGATGCAACAACCTTTGTAGACCTTGTAGATGAAGAAGGAATAGAACATTTTATTCATTAGTTTCAATGGAGAAAGTGATCATGTGTATGTAGAAAAGAATGTAGATGATAATACATAGTACAACAAAAAAGGGATAATGCAAGAGAGGAACAACATGTGTAAGTTGTATTTAAGTTGTCATTAGATATTATAAATTTGTCATTAGTTGCCATGTAATTGTTATTTGACTACTCTGAACTTGTCATTGGTTTCAATGTAATTTGTCGTTGGTTGTTCTAAACTTGTTATTGGTTACTCTAAACTTGACATTCGGTCAAAATTGCATTTTCACATTTGGAATTAATAGCAACTAGGTCTCTTAAGACTTCACTACAATTTGATGATTTCAAGAAACCCGATTGTAATAAATTATGTTAATTGGGACCTAGTTACAATTTTTCCTATTTGATATATGATAAATTAAATTGAATTTTGAGATTCGATAAATATTAAGTGGAATTCTAAATGGGGGGAAAAAGAAAAGAAAAAAGAAAGGAAAAAGAAATACGGTCTTTGGTTTTTTTACCTTCAAGTTCGGTCTTCACTGATTATGTTTATACATTTATAAGTGTGCGTGTATATGATAATTTGTTTTGAATAAAATATATTATGTTTATTGTGATTTTAATTTATATCATGATTAAGTGAAAGTTAAAAATTTAATTATTGAAGGCTCGTGCGCGGTTTCAATTCCTAATGTAATTGCCATGCCATCAAGCTCAAAACTCTTTCTTACTTGGCCACATATAAATTATATTTGGCACTTTGATTTAATTACAGGAGAGGTAGTGGTTAACAATTTGATGAATTAAATGGTTGAACTTGTGTGTGAATAATGGGATGTAAACCTTAGGGTTTAAGTTAGTAATTTTATAAACAACGTGAATTAAAAAAATAAAATTAAATAGGTTAGGTCTATAGGCTTGTAAGCTAAACCTTATAAAAATATGTAACATCTCGATTTTTATTCCTAAATTTGTGTCACAGGAATTGATACTCAAATTATATATATATATATATATATATATATATATATATATATATATATATATATAGACACACATATATGCGTATACATATATTATAATATATGGTGAAATAAAAATTAATAAGAGTAATAAAAATAAAAGTGCATGAATGGAATAAGAGGGCAAAAGAAAAGGGGGGGGGGGGGGGGGAATGAAATAATTGGGGTCTTTCGTTGTAATCCACCCCTTAAGTATTATTGAAATACTTCTTCCTTTTCAGCTAGAGTTGAGAATAAACGGTTGACCCTGCATCTCACACTTTTGCGGGCTAGAAAAATGCCAACCTTAATAGTGGCAGGTTGTTGAGTTAGCCCGCAAGCCCACGTTCTTTAAAATAAAATCTTATTTTCTTAAGATGGTTGAAAGTCTGAAACACATATATATACGAGTTATTAAATTTTCCTTCATAGCATCAATCATTCCACTTATTGTAATACCCTAAAAAAAATTCTACTTAGGATAAGTATCATAATTTAGTAAATAATATCTATTGAAAATAAATGAATATGAGGTCTCAAACACCTTGTATTAAATTTACCTTATTATTAGGACAATTTCTCCTAAGATTAAGTAATGTGCGAAAAGGGCCCTAAAACATTAGATAATTTACAAATAGGTCCCTGAAATATTTGTGGGTCATAAAATACCCTGAGAAAATTATGATAAAATCCTAAGAGGCAACTAAATATTTATTAAAAATTAGAAAGTATGTTGTCTCTAATTTAGGTAATTTATGAGATTATTTTCCTTGGGAAATAATGAGGCAAAATTAAATATCATTTTGGGGAACATAAATTGCCCCATGGTTTTTAATATTTTGCATAATGCATAAATTATCAATTTCAGTAAAATAGTTGTGAGAAAATAATTAATCATAATTAAGAAAATTGTCAATAATTAGTAGGTGATTAAATAAGTAATTAATTGTTGATTGTTTAAACATGAATAAAAGGGGATATCCAAAGTTAATTATATGAAACTCCTAATTTGATATTAATGACCAATGAAGGGTCAAGGTTGGCATAAAGAGTATTGCTAATTAATTTAGCATAATTAAGAGGTATATTAAGTGAATTACAATTATCCTCAACAAAATAATCTTGCACTAATTGAGATTAGTTGCATAATTCTTCAAGATGATTAGAGACAAATTAAAAGAGGACTAATTATATTTAAAAATAATTAAGCCAAAGAGAATGAAATAATATCTCAAGAAATTAAGTCTAAATCTTCATATAATTGAGTTAGCTAATGACAAAATATAATTAAGGAGCATGTAAACACTTGATTAACATGATAATTAAGAATTGCTAATTAGTGTTGAAAAGTCAACAATGACACCTAAGCCTTGATTATGTTATCAAGATGACATCACAAGAGCACATGTGTATGTTGTGAGTGTGTGTGTGCCTAAGTGTTGTGCATGTGTGTGTGTGTAGTGGAGGAAAGAGAAAAGATGAATCTAGAAAAGGGGGGAGGTGGCATTTTTGTAGGAGGTGTAAGGGCTAGATTTAAACTTCCTAGTTAAGTTTAATCTAAGGGTTAAAATAGAATGAAAATTGCTAGGAAGTTAACCAAGGATTGCCTATAAATAGAGAGCTCTCCTCTCTTCATTCTTCACACCAAACTCATACCAAAGATTGAAGAGTTTAAGAGGAGAGTGAAGCAAGAAGGAGGAAGGAGTTCAAGAGTCTTCAAGAGGTAAGTTCTAGCATTTAAATTTCTAGTCTTTAGTTTTTATAAGTTCTTAGTATAAATGTTAGGTTAATCTAGAAAATTAGAGAATGAATTCCTATACTTGTTTTTAGGCCTCATTGCATTGAAAAATGCCGGAAGAGGTAAAAACATGATAGGAAATAATGTTTGGGAGTCCTTAGATTAAATTTGTAAGAGTTGCAGAATTTTCGGTTCTTAAGTCCTTATCAGGCAGCGAAAAAGATGCTATGATTTTATGAAGCAAATGAAGTTATAAAATCATGAAATTTTCCAGAAATAAAGTAGACATGTAGGGCTTTCCAAATATATAAAATATGTAACATTTTGATCTCTGGTCAAGGAGATATGAATTTTTGAAGTTAAGCCATTTTTGCTGGAATAAAATCTGGGCAACGTTGAGAAAATTTAAAACTGGGAATGATTCATGATGTTCTAGGTTCTGGGAATATTTTTCCTTGAAAATAGACATGCAAAGGGTCATGAGGAATTTTACAGCACCTCAAAATGATTTTTCTAGAATTAGTTATGATTTTTCAAAGTTACCGAAAAATCTGCCCATAAAATACTGCACCGCGTTTTTGAATAAATGTAAGGGCAGAATTGTAAATAATAAATCCACCAGGGGTAAAATGGTCTTATATAGCCAAAATATCTCTTGAAATAATATTTTTGAATTAATAGAGATGATATTACCATTATAGGATATCTATGATCGCTTTCTGTCGAAACATACCGAAAGTTATCAACGAAGGTACGTTCGCGTACTGTAACACTAACTCTGATGTTTATGTTATGCATATATGTGATATGTGTGTTGTATGTATAGAGTGTTTATACTGTGAAATGCATATAAAGGTTAGAGGGTATCTGTAATGCTGAGGGCGATATGTCTATATGCTGGGAGCGATATGTCTGAATGCTGGGAGCGATATGGTTGCATGCTGGGAGCGATACATATGCATTGATTGTGATGGATTGTTTGTATATGTTGTTGATGTTATAGTATATGTCATCCACATTTTGTGTATGTAAGCATGAGGTTAACCCTTACTTGGGGTCCGTATGTATGGAACCTCAGCTCTTAACATAGCATCAGGGTCAGGAGAATGTAATACCCCAATTTTCATAATACATGTAAATATTAAATTTTGATAAATGACACCTATTACAATAGGTGAATATGTGGTCTCAGAACAAGTGAAATAATTATCTTATTTTCTGAAGGTAATTTCTTATGAAATTAGAGTAAATGAAGAGCTAAAATCCCTAAGTGAATTATGGGTCATAAAATACCCTAAGAATATTATGATAAATCCTAAGAGGCAACTAAATATTTATTGAAATAGAGAGTATGTTGTCTCTAAAGTTTTAATTAATTTATTATTATTATTAGGAATTACACCATTTTAACAACTTAACATCATCAGAGGATGATAAAATCAATTAGAGGAAATTAGTAACAATTATTGGGCAAGTGAAATTGCAATAATTGAGGTACTCTATTAATTTTTGAAATTAGTTAATGATTAAGTTTTTAAGGTCATAATTTAAGACCAAATGATATTGATTAGCATACAAGGGGTTGTAATTATCAAAATTGAATTAGAAACCTTGTCAATTTTGGTAGTTAAGCCTAGTAACCCCTAAAACATGATGTTAGAAATTAAAATTGGGATTTAAAATAAATATTCCTAATTTATTTCTATGGGACGAAAATTCTTGTTTAATGTTAAATAAATGAAAGAATTAAAATTATATTAACCATGAATCCAAAATCTAAGTGAACCAATGAGGGATTTTCCTTCTTAAATATGTGAAAACATTAAAACATAAAATTGGTAATGAAAAGATTAATGGGGGACGTTTTTCTTGCTTGGGCATCAAGAGTAGATAATTGTTTTTAATACATAATTAGAGTTCTAGAAGAGAAGACTTTTGAGGCATAAATTGAATGGATTGGAAGAGGATAAGGGAAGAGTAATTAAAACATGAAAATCAATAATTGAAATTAAGGGGAAGGGGGACGGAATTTTAGAAGGAAAAAGAAGAAGAAAAAGATGATTATAAATAATAAGTCAAAGGTGTGTAATAGAAGATTAGTGAAACTTGGGAGCCAAGTTGTATGTCTTTGGGAACAGGAAATGGTTTATTCAAAAGAAATTAAATGAGAACCTATAGTAATTAAATCATAACTTGAAATATGGGAACTAAGTATTGAAAATAAATACATATTTGGAATCAGAGAATTATGAGCTTCAACTTGGCTATTCCCAAAGTCATTTTCGGTTACGTATGAGATTTATATCTAAGTGTTTTGGGGATTAAAAATCATCATAAATCTACTCATAAAATTAGGATTCCAAAAGTGAAATTGGATTTTGAATTAACACACTCAATTACACCTAACTAAATTAGGATTTGGGGATTTATAGGATAACTTGGGAAGGAAGAAGAGTGTCTTGGGGCCAAAGCAAAAGACCTTCTTGAAGAAGGAAGAGGGGAGGACGAAAATGGGAAGGTGTAGGGCTAGGATTTATGCTTCCTCACCAAGCAAAACTCAAGGGCCAAGATCAAATTGAATTTCTTGGTGGCTACTCCTTGATTTGGCTATAAATAGAGACCCTCTCTTCACAATTTCCTCACCACTTCCTCAAGCTAGGGACCCAAAATATAGAGAGTAAGGGAGAGTGTGGAAGAGCTTCAAGAAACAAGAAGCAAGGTTCTTCAAGAGGTAAGAGAGTTTTTAGTTGTAGTTTAAGTTCATAGTTTATGAGATAGAAATGCTAGAAATGTTGTTTTGATCTTCAATCTTCCAAATATAGTTTTATTTTCATGTTTTTATGGTTTCCATTGCATTTATTTCGAAAAATTGATAAAGAAGAAGTTATAGCAAAATTTTTGGAAGATTAGGATCAAAATAGCGAAGCTCTGGCGAAATCTCCTCCTCAAACAGTGATTTCTGGAGTCAGGAGTAAAAACATCAGTATTTTATGATAAAGATGATGTTCTAAAATTCTGAGAAAATTCATGATGAAAGTAGACGTTCAGGGCTTTCCAAATCTATAAAGAGTGTATCATTTGAACCTCTGTGCAAAAAGATAAAAATCTTAGAAGTTAAGCTACAGTTTCTGGGCGAAAATCTGGACAGCGTTTTGAAAACTGGAAACTGGGAAAATTACGTGAAATCTGGGTAAATCCCAGTATTTTTCCTCAAAAGTAGACTTCTCAAGGATTCCGGAAAATTTTACGGATCCTCATTTTGATTTTTCTAGAATTAGTTATGATTTTTCAAAGTTACCGAAAAATCTGCCCAGGAAATGCTGCACTACGTTTTTAAGAAATGTAAGGGCAAAATTGTAATTATGAAGCTACCAAGGGTAGAAGGGTAAATAGAGGTGAAAATATCTCTTAGGATATTATTCTAAGAAATATGGTGATATGTTAGGATATCCGGGAAGTCCAGGATCGGATTCAAAGGTCGGTCATTTGACGACTATGCGGTAAAAGGTACGGACACGTATTGTAACCTTAACTCTTATGCTTATGGTATGGTTATATATGGTAGTTGTTTCACATGATAATACTCTGTTTTGAAATTTGCTCATGAGAGTTGAATTGTATACGGGTTATAGTCTTGATAACACCGTTGAGTTTTCCTAGCGCTGAGGACACGATGGGCCGTCGTGGCACTGGTTATGTGCAGACTGGGGTAACATACATATTGCAGTGGCTGTGTTATGTTATTGCCTCACATGTGGTTATGTGTTTTTGAAACTATGATTATGTTGTATATCTGTGATAACTGTCATATATTGTTTACATAAGCATGAGGTTAACCGTTACCTGAGGTCCAATGGACATTGGACCTCAGTCTTAATGAATAGTACAGGAAAGAAACCGGGATAGAAAAGATGCCGGTGGGTAGAGCCGTGAAGAGGCAGCAGTCAAAGGCAAAGGTCGGTAGAAGTTATTAGGACTTAGCTTTTGACTCGAATTTAACAAGGTTACTTTGAGCAGTTTGGTGTCTAAGGCTGGGTTAATCTATGTGGGAAGCCAATCAGTCGCTGTATAAGTCGGTGAGGCCCCCATGATAGACCCCTACCTGGCCAATCTGTTTAATTAACTGATGTTAGGTTCCAAGTCATGGGTTTAGTTTAAAACTTTCTTTATCAGAGGATTGTATTTAACCTCTGTAAATTGTATCACATGAATATTCCTTCGGGATATTTAATATATCAGCTTATGTCGGGCATCATCATATGTCTGGGCATTTTTATATCAGATACTCGTTGTCCAGATCTTAGCGCACGCTATCAATTTCCGCAGTACTCTAAGCTGTAGCATCTCAAACTCTGTTGTTTTTCTTAAAACTAAGTGTCGACCGACACGATTTTCGAACCTGGAATTTGGGATGTTACAGAGAACCAAGGACGGAGGAGAGGGGAAAGCAGCACGCTTAGAGACCCGGTTAAAGATTTCATTTTGACGTTCCGGCGGAAGCCTTCCTTTTGTTATTTACTTCACTTTTGAGCCATGCGGTTACTATACCGCTATTGTATCCAGACAGACTTATGGCATTTTGAAATATAAGTATCAGTTACTCTTCCGCTCAAATGCTCTACTGTGATGATTTGAAATGATTTTAAATGATAAAAAATTTATTTCGCTTTTGAAAATTGGGATGTTACACTTATAAAAAGTCAAAAACATAATCCACAATTTGAGAAATAAAGTTATCAAATTTGCTAAAGTTTATAAACCAAAAAATAAAAATCAAAAATCAAATCAACTTCACGCAATCAAGATATAATAATTTGGTTTAAAGAAGGAGGATAGAGGTTGAGATTTTTTCTCTTTAGGATTAAGAGGTACCAAGGTGAGAGAGTGAGACTTATATGTTTGTGATATTATCATATCCAAAATAATTAGTGCAGGCCAACTTGTGGGCCATCAAGAAACTCCCAACCTAAACCTAGCCTAAACCTATAGGCTTGCAGGGGTTGAGCTCGTATTACTGGCTCTACCTTCAACCCCATCAATAACATTTTGTTTTTATCGCTCATACTTTATGGTCAATGATATAACCATTATTTTGTGTTTTTACTGATGTAAGGTTGGAAGGCGAATTGTTTGTAAGTGTTCTATAATGGTTGTTTCAAAAGAACCATAACTTTTTTCACTAAATAAATGATGATTATTAACTACAATCATACTTTTTATGTTTTCGTACATTTTGCCTTGCAATACATGATGATGCGCATAATTAATTGTTACTTTTAAGTGTTATATATCCCTGCACAACCTCCATCTTAACATACATACATTTATTAGTTATAATTATTATGCATTAAGCATTATAAGTGCATAAATCTATAGTAGTGAATGTGTGAACTCCACACAACCCATTGAAGCATAATATGAGATGTCCAGTCCCATATTATTAGTTAAAATAGTGAGAGATGAAATATATACCTTAATTAACGTATCATCATTAAGTTAGCTAGACAGTAAAATATATGTTTTCTCGGACTCGTCAAACTTGAAAGTTGAACGAAAATATAGGTTGTTGGCCAAAAAACAAAAGGAACGAAAATAGGCTGTTGGCCAAAAAAACAAAAGGTTCGAAAATACGTTGTTGGCAAAAGAACAAAAGGAACGAAAATAGGTTGTCATGGAAAATATATTAAGACTTAACTGAGAGAGCAATTACGTACGTATATTTTTAGAGGCTTGAAGAAGAAGAAGAAGAATATAATGGACAATTTTTCACAATCCCCATGTATATATACGAACAGTGTATACTTTGAACGAAACTTCTCACTCTCACGTGTGGATTGCTTTTGAGTGAACTCAAGATGTTATTGTCAATTTTAATTTATGACAATTCTTTTTTTCCCCCAGAAATTTACCAGATTTATGACAATTTTTGTACTTATTAATATATGTTTTACGTATTTTATTTCTAAAATCAAATGTTGTTATTACTACCTTCATTATTCTTTATTATAGGATCCATTGACTACATGGTGATATTAAGAAAATTAAATACACCACTATATTATAACATATATTACATAATCTTAAATGTGTATAGTTAGATTATATACTAATTTATAAGTAAGGAAAATTAATTTAAAAATAATAATAATAAATATAAATACTTTAAAGTAATTTATTTAGTTTTCTTAATCTCCTCAAATTAATCAACTGTGTCTTAAATTAAAAACTTAGGGTAGTATTATCTTTTAATCGACTAATCATTACAGAACTGTTTTTCCGAATATTCTTCTTAGGAACGAGAGAGTTGAAACTTGAAACCTAACCACACACATTAATATTAAGGTAATTAAGGTCGGTCTTGGCACATTATTAAGAAAATGTTAGTTTGTTAGGAAAAAATTAAAGAAAGATAAAGTGTGTTGGTTTATATGCATAATACATCATTAGTGGCCAATAATTATTGGCCATGGGATGACATGTGATGAGGATGGGGAGTGACCAGCTCCTATCACCATTTCCTGAGTTGTTTATGGCATAGTGGGATTATAATATCCGATAATTAAATTAAATTTATTACCGACATTATTATCATCTCCGTGACTTTTTTTTCCTTCTTATAAAATGTCAACAAAAAAGAGTTCATAAAATATAGTGAAATAGAACATGGTCGGCCCATCTAATCCTTTCCTTTTTCAAGTTTCGTTTTAATTAATTTGTGGCTTACATATTGATTCAAGCCGATGAACATTGGGTTTATCTTTAATTAAATTATTTAAATTAGATTTAAATAATCTTTATCACATCAATACATTGTATTCACCTAGTTCCTAATATGGAGGACTTAATTCAGAGAGTTCATCTTATCCCTAAAAGTAAGATTTATTCTTTTATATTTGTCAAAAAAAAAATTTAAAATTACTCTTATATTGGTATTCCCTCAATAATAATTAAGTTAGAAAAAAATGATGAGAATCAAAGAAGATAATTAATGTATTAAAAAGCATGTTATACTAATTAATTTAACTAATTTCTTTAATCTAATCAAATTTAGTAAATATATCTTATATTTAGGATAAATGAAGTAATACATTAGATTATGGCCTCCCTTTGTATAAAATTGATAAAGTAAATTGCATTATATACATTATAAGTAATGTGATTTTCCAAATTTAATCCTCACATTTCTCTCAATTTTCCCTTGCTTAGTTTCTCACGAAAGAATATAAAAGAAAAGAAGCCATTTTTATCCAAAAGAAAATGTGGCCGGATTATCAACCAAAACGAAAAAAAAATGGCCGGATTAAAGTAATACTTATCCATAAACGCTCCATTCAAACTCTTTTTTTTATCATTATTTACTAGTTTACTTAGTTGTCATCACGTTCATAAACGAATAAAAATGAAAACAAGTCCACAAACTATAAATTAAAAGAAGAAACAAAGTGAGGCTAAGAAAAATAACATAAAGAACAACAAAAACGAGAAATAGGGTGGCATTCAATAATGCATTATTATTCAACCACTCTTTGGAGGATCCGTTTGGACGGTGCCAATTGTCTTCTCTTTTCATAAGCATTCTTTGTTTATATATAAACCATAGCAAAAGAACTCTGATCACAGAAACTTGAGTTTAAGAGAAACTAATCAAAGTAATTAGGGTTAGTTTCAAAGTGTGACAGAAAAAAAAAATGGTGAAGATAGCTGTGGGTAGCTTCGGTGACTCTTTTAGTGCTGCTTCCATTAAGGCTTATGTATCAGAGTTCATTGCCACTTTGCTTTTCGTCTTCGCCGGCGTTGGATCGGCCATAGCGTATGGTGAGTCCCTATCATTTTAATAATAATTATTTTTAACATATTGAAGAAGAAGCGAACGTTGGGACTGATTGGAACATACATATGTAGGAGCCCTTACAAAGGATGCCGCGTTGGATCCGGCGGGGCTTGTGGCAGTGGCGGTGGCGCATGCATTTGCCCTGTTCGTCGGGGTATCGGTGGCGGCCAACATCTCCGGTGGCCATTTGAATCCAGCTGTCACATTTGGATTGGTCATTGGAGGCAACATCACCATCCTTACCGGTATCTTCTACTGGGTTTTCCAACTGTTGGGATCCTTGGTCGCTTGCCTCCTCCTCAAATTTGTCACTAGTGCCCCAGTATGCCTCCTCAAATCTCAACTCTTAAGATCTCGTCTTTTTGTTTTGATGTTAAATAGAAGATTCTAATTTACTTTTTTTTAACACAAATTTATATACATATACATATATATATATATATATATATATATATATATATATATATATATATATATATATATATATATTTAAACTATCCTCATTGATGGCACATAATTAAAGGGATTTCCATTAAGTGGTAGGTTTTTTTTCTTATCGAACCATTAAGTGGTAGTTTCAATGCAAATAATTAAAAAGAATGTTTTAGCTAATTTATGTAAATTAGTTATCTAAATCTAGGTTATATTAAAGGTGAAATATAAATAAATAATATAAAAATAAGAAACACTTAATTGGGATTATATTAATCAACCAATGATGCAAATGACTGGGAGTTAAAATCCCCAACTCTTACATATGAAACAAATTAGTTGAGAGAGACCAATCATTTACCCTCTGTACTAAAAAAAATCAAAACTTTTTTTTGTGTGTGTCTCTTATCACCTAAACTATTATGAGCCAAAATAGAATCCTAAAGCATCTTAATTTCTCTAATTTTCTATCTCTTGTTATTGTGACATTTGCTCCTTTCCTCTCCTCCATGTAATCTTTCCATCTAAAGAGGGATAAGTGATATTCCTTTGGATCCTATAAATAAGATAAAATTGACTTTTTTTTAGAAGATTAAGAAAGCTAAATAAATTATCTAATCATATCATATATTATATATCATTAGATTATATATTAGTTTATTAGTCAAAATAATTAATTTTGAGGAAAAAATAAAAATACTCTAAAGCAATTTAATTAACTTTCTTAATTTCTTCAAAAACATTCAATTATGTCTAATATTTAAGATCGGAGGGAGCAATATTATCTCTTTTTGATTTTTCTTCTTGCTATATTTTCTTTCCATTCAAACAAAGCGATAAAGTATATTATGCTTACATGGATTATTATTTGTAAACTGATTATGAAATTTACAAATGGTGCAGACCATTCCAGTGCATGGACTTGCTTCAGGAGTAGGTATTGGTGAAGGCATAGTTTTTGAAATTGTTGCCACTTTTGGACTCGTTTACACTGTGTATGCCACAGCAGCTGACCCCAAAAAGGGCCCATTGGGCACTATTGCACCCATCGCAATTGGTTTCATTGTGGGTGCTAACATCTTGGCTGCCGGCCCATTTAGCGGCGGCTCAATGAACCCAGCCCGTTCGTTTGGGCCCGCTGCTGTATCTGGCAACTTCACCAACTACTGGATCTACTGGGTTGGCCCATTGATCGGCGGTGGTTTGGCCGGTGCCATCTACGGCAGCGTCTTCATTGGCTCATATGAGGCAGTTCCTACCTCTGAAAACTACCCCTGAGTAGTTGTTATTTTGTGATTCTAGTTTGCTCATCATTAGCTGTACTGTGTCTTGTTTGGTGTGTGTGTGTGTGGAAGTTGTGTTTTTAATTTTCCACTCAGAGAAGGGGCTTGCTTTGATTTGGCTTTTGGGGATAATAATGTAATCAATTGGGAAAACTAAAGTTGAACAAAGCTCTATTTATTCACCATGGTCACATTGAACATTGAATCTGCTCGTTCTCATGAAATCTACTCCTCTTGTCACATATGTTAGGCACTTTTAACATGTTTCACGAGACTAAAAAAAACCTTAAACCTTATTAAATCTTTCATAAAATTTAACAAATTTCCAACTTTGACTTTGTTTAATACACATTTCACTCTATAGAAATTAAACAAAGTTCAATACAATAATAAATTAAAGATAAAATTATATATTCATATAAAAGTTTTCTCCCTCTACCCTATAAGTAGGACAACAATTTTTCTTCTCTCTCTGCCCTATATGTATAAGACAAGAGGAGTATACAAAAATCTGAGCAGAAAATGAATAAAATATTTTTACCTTTGAAGCTGCAAGGTTATGAAGATTAGGGGAATCAAGCAATTGACTTTTGTGTTAAAAATACACTTAAAATAGGAAAAAAAATTATTTTTAGGAGCAAATGGAATACACATTTTGTAATGAGGCTCCTAGAACTAAAAGGGAAAATTGTTGAGAATCCCCAACAAAATTTATTGTGTAAAGGTATCTAAAAACCTAGATTTTTAAGTGAATGCAACTCTCCTTCAAATGTGTGCAGTATATATTTAACTATATATAAATAATATATTCAGCTATGTGCAAAAATATTTCATTTTACACATAGCTAAAAATAGATTGCACACAACTGAAAAAAAGTATCAACCATTGAAGGTAGGTTCCACCTAAGCACTTTAACAAATTTCATGTACTCTTAGGCAATAGATTTTGTAAATGGAATTTTCCAACAAGCTTTCGAATTTAAATATCAATAAAAGATATTACAGTCTTCTTACTAATTTTGGGCTTATTTTCCAATGGTTTTTTCCATATCTTGTAAATTGTAACTTCCACTTCTCAAGTCTTAGGTTTGGATGCCCTCAAAATCCTTTTTCTTATTTTCTTTTCAGTATTTGAGCTCTACCCTTAGATTTAAAAAAAATAGATGGTCAAGATTTAATATTTTATAAAATTATTATTTTGAATATGAATAAATAAATTTAAATTGTTAAATCATGATTTACATAATTCATAATTGTAATATAAAAAAAATTAATAAAAAAAAGGGTTAAGTAACAAATTTACCCCGGAAGTATACATCGAGAAGCAATGTTGCCCTGGAAGTTTTTTCAGGTTCAATTTCACCCCGGAAGTCTAAAAGTGGAGTAATGTTGCCCTTTTCCGTTAAAAAGTTAACGGTCAAATCAATTTTTTAACGGTCAATTTTTAGTTTTTTGACAGAAAATGACAACATTGCTCCACTTTTAGACTTCTGCAGCGAAATTGAGCCTGAAAAAACTTTCAAAGCAATATTGCTCTCAAATATATACTTGCGGGGTGAATTTACTACGTAACCCATAAAAAAAATTAATGTATAAAACATTACCATAGTTTTAGAAAATATTATATCTGAACCGTCAGTTTTTTTCATTTAAGGGTGGAAATGAGATTTCAAGAAGAAAAAGAGAAAAGGGATTCTGATGATATTTGTTCCCCAAAAGGATTTTACAAATGTTGTTTATTTTGTTAGGCCTTCTCGTTGACTTTAAAACCCTTTTTTTACTCAATCTTCAAGAATCTTATATTATATTGATTCTCACTATAGTTCTACAATAAATAAATAAATAAATAAATCATTATAAATTTGGTCAAATAGAAATAAAATGACTATAATTTTGAATCATATCGTTGGATTTTTTCGTATGACCTAACTTGACCAAGGACATTTTAATAGTTAATCAACAAAACATAATTTAATTTTTTATTCGGAAATTTCTTCCCTCTTTTTCTCTCTTTCCTCTCCTGCTTGCCTCTGTATCTTGCGCTCGTCTTCAACTCTTGCTAGCGGTTTGTGATGAACAAGCCGCCGGTGAGCCTATTTTTGGTGTCACATACAAGACAGAGATGTTTTGGAGTCCAGATCTGTTATTTTAAGTCCTCTCACTTTAAGTTTTGTCGGTTGTGGCTTTCTCTTATCCTTGTGGTGAGTCCTTTTCTCTCCTTCTCCAGATCTGATCTGCCGAGATGAGAGTTATTTGCTTTCTATTTCTTTTCTTGTGGTTTTGGGTTTTGTGGTAGTGTTCTTATCTCAAAAAATAATCAGATCTGTTAGATTTTCTTTTAAATCCTCTTGGTTGGATGGCTATTTGAACGTTATAAGGTCTGATTATCTCTTGGTAGCTTGGATCTACATTTTTAGAGGAAGATCTAAAGAGGTGTTTTTTGGTGTGTCGTCAAGGTCACCAGACTTGTTTAGTCAGAGGAGTAGATGTGTTCTTCAGGATATTAAGGGTCTTCTTTCTTCTGAGGTTGAGTTTGCTGGTTTCTTTACCCTAAGATGGGGTACCCAGTTAGCTGATTTAATTGCAGCTATTGCTTATAAAATTGGTGCCCTTTGGGTTGGTTTTTCAATCAACACTCTCTTACTCATCACTTCTAACCTTGGGTTTCGAGGAGGTCGATTATGTCCATAATTCTACTTCAGCTTTTATATTTTTAATGTACAGTCCTTAACTATTTTTGTATACAGTTTATTTTATTGTTATTGTTGTTGTGTTTATTGTTTTTGTTTTAGCTTTATTTGTGATTGTTTTTATGTATTGTATCTGTTTTCAATATTAATATGTATATTAGAGTTGTCAGAAAAAAAAAACAAAACATAATTTTACTTTTTTTTTTAAATGTTAATATGTTACTTCAACTGTCGTTTATTGATATTCTTATTTTTTTAAAAATGAAAATTGCATACAATTATCTTAAAAGAGGTTTACAAAAAACATGAATCCAGCATATTAGAGGTGGGGGATCAAGATTACAAAAAACACCAACAAGAGAGACATCATAGCGTTTACTGATATTGTCTCTTGTTGATGCATGCAACTATTATATTTATTTAAAAAAGAAAAACCTTCTAAATCATTGAAATTTTGAATAAAAATCTACATGTAAGGACGTGAGGATATTTTACTGGGAGAAAAGGATTGTGGATGTCCGTATCAAGTGTCACTATCTTCGCCATTATCCCCTACAGCCCTGCTTTCAAATTTGATATTACCTCCACTTCAAGTATGTAATACATATTGCATTTACAAACTTAATTCTATAGTTAGAATTAGAGAGTACCAATTTTTTAACAATAATTTTCACAAATTAAAAGTGTTAAGATTTTTTTTTTTAATTTTTGACAATAATTATTATAATTTTTAATAGTATTTATTATATATATTTTAGTTTAACAGCAATCACGTAAATAACCAATGGATCACAAAATATATAAAATAAAGCTTTTTAAAAGTGACAATGCATTGGAAAATATATTTAGTTTTATAAACTTAAAAACAAAATCAATTTTAAATAGCTTTAAGATTCTTTTTCTTATTCTTTTGCCCGAAATTGCATTAAGATTCATTAATTTAAATTCCCGTTTTAATTTTTTCCAAATCTATTCGGCTATTCCTATAATCCTATCTTCAGCCTTTTCCTGGGTTGATCCTTAGCCACGAACTTTATGATTATCTGCAAGTTTATAATTCTGTGAATCAGCAATTGCTGTATCGACCGACGGCGATTCGATCGGAAGCCATATTAACGAGCTTGTGCTTCAACTTCTCTCGCAAACCAACACCGCCAAGCCGGCTTCATCGATCTTTTAGACACAGAAATCGAGAGGGAAGCTTAAGCAGAGGATGGCATTAGCACGTAGAGTCTCTTGTAGACTCCCTCAAGTTCTTGGATTGGCCATTAGGTCTTTTAATTCCTTGAAATTCCCTGACGATTCTGTTGAGTCCCCATCCTCTTCATTTCTCACCCATGGAATCCACGTATTTCAATGCCCTGTAAGTTACATTCTCATTTCGCCATGACTTTTCTTTTTAGATGCTTATTCGCGCTTTTTTAATTTTCGTTGTTTCCTTCATTTCTATTTACTGTTGATGCCAAATTTCGTAAACGGGTGGGAGGGGATTCAGTTCTGGGTATTGAATTGGTTTTGTGATAGGATGCGGTGGGAATTGTAGCCAAGCTGTCGGATTGTATTGCTTCTAGAGGTGGAAACATTATCGCTGCTGATGTTTTTGTACCTGAAAATAAGCAAGTCTTCTACTCTAGAAGGTAGCTCCAATGTCTTGTACGTGCATTTCAAAACACAGTCTATCGTGCTGGTTCATTTTTATTTCAAGTGTGCTTTCTGATCATTTTGCGTGTCAATTTGCTTTGTTTATGGCTGCTAACCTATTAGGCTTCAAAATTCCAGATCCAGAATTTTATCGTACTTGATAAGACACTTCAAATTACATTCAAATACTGATACATGTCAAATGCAGTCAAAAACCCGTTAGTATAATGATATTTAGCTCCCAACAATGCAAGTTTTTAAGCCTTCAGAGATAAAAAGTATCTCTTTCATTCACTAATGTGGACTGTGCTTAGTGCTGTAAAGCTTACATTTTTGTAATTTTAGGTATGAGGGACACTTCTTAGAAATTATATGCTCCCATCAATGCCAATAAAGGTTGAACCTCAGACATGCGGGTGTTGGTGTTTTTTTTTTTGGGGGGGGGGGGGTTGTTATCTTCTTGCCATTTATCCTTAGAGCAGCCTTTTTATGTTGGGGAAAGCACTGGGAGCATAACAACTTTGTTGTGAACCTTTTCTCTCAGAAATTGAAGAGGATGCCTTATATTCAGCAAATTTTTATTTCTATTATTTTTCTAAGAAACTTCTTTTGTGACTAGAAAAAGCCTGCGCCATTTTTTTTTTTCGTTTTGTTATGGGGCACAAAGACGGTGAGCCTTGGCACTATGGTAAGGTTGTTGCCATGTACTTGGAGGTCATAGGTTTAAATCCTGTAAACAGTCTCTTCCCTTGCATACAGCTATCTCTCCTTTAACTCCACTTGGTGGGAGCCTCTTACACTGGTTCACTTTTCTTGCTATGGGGCACAAGAAGCTAATGATGTACTTTTGGTTTACTGAACCAATGAATGAAGCTGCACCTTGTGCTGATCATTGCAGTGATTTTGTATTTGATCCTGTTAAATGGCCACGCGTGGAAATGGATGAGGACTTTCTAAGGCTTTCAAAAGGATTTAATGCAATGAGATCTGTTGTAAGGGTGCCAGCGCTGGATCCTAAATATAAGATAGCAGTCCTGGTGTCGAAGCAGGTATACGTTGTTATTTCTCTTGTGACATTGCCTAGTGGTTTTTGGGTATTGAAGCTTTCTTTCTATGCCTGTAGGACCATTGCCTGGTTGATTTATTACATGGGTGGCAGGATGGAAGACTTCCAGTGGATATCAAGTGTGTAATTAGGTAAAGTTTTAGAAACAACACCTTCATATTGATATCTCTCATTCATTTGGTTTGTTTTATTTTCCCCTTAACCTCCTCTTTGATCTAAATAATGTCCTCAATGGCACATTTGCAGTAACCACGATAGGGGTTCAAATACCCACGTTTTTCGTTTTCTTCAGAGGCATAGCATTCCTTATCATTTTTTAAGCACAACCGAAGAGAATAAAAGAGAAGGGGAGATCTTGGAGCTGGTTCAGAATACTGATTTTTTAGTCCTTGCAAGGTATATGCAGGTAAATAACTCATCTTTTTATGTTTGGTAATTGCTCTAATGTGGAAATAACTTCTCCACATGTGGGGGTAAAACTACGTACATCTATCCTCCCTAGACCCCATTTGGTGGGAATTGGGCTGCCTTTAATTGCTCTAATGTTTAAGAGAGGGGTTTGAGTAATTGGTTCTATTTTCTGTTTTGCAAGAATTGGCTGTTCGTTAAAAGTTATAAGAAACTGAGTTGGGTATACAATTACCTTTCTGTTATGTTTGTCTAACAATATCTGATGCATAATATTGATTGAAGAGTTCAGCTTCTTTCTTTCCTTTTTCTATTGTTTTATTTTGTTCTTACTATTCTAAGGCATGTGGCATTAAATAATCTCTGCAGGTTCTATCTGGCGACTTCTTAAGAGGCTATGGGAAGGATGTTATTAACATTCACCATGGTCTGTTACCATCATTCAAGGGTGGCAGTCCATGTAGACAGGTTAGTTGCTGACTCTTGATCATTTTTGCTCTTTGTTGCTTTCCAATCACTCATGAATTTTAAATCATTTGTGCTCTTTGTTGCTTTTCAATCACACATGAATTTTAAAACATTTTGTGCTCTTTGTTGCTTTCCAATCGGACATGACTATGTCGGCAGGCATTTGATGCAGGTGTAAAATTAATCGGGGCAACGACTCACTTTGTAACTGAAGAACTTGATGAAGGGCCCATAATTGAACAAATGGTGAACTCAAACATTTATAGCTATTTAAGTTTAGCTTACGTTACTCGCTTGGTTCACAACAACTTGTAAATGGTAACATTGATCTGAATTTGGTTATAGGTGACAATGATAATGTAAGTACCATTAAATTTATTTTTGTGTCAAGTTTGATTAGCAGTTAGACTTAAATCATCCCATTGACAATAGAAACAGATGGTGCTGCTGAGAAATCTGTGTAGCCTAACCTACTTGGGCTTCTGTATCAGACTATCAGTTATAGGCACTAAGATATATTGCCAAGTGTAAATGAAGTCTGAATAAATTGTGAAGGTGCATGTTATATCCTAAAACTTAGCGGACACAGCCTAGAGTATGTCGCTTTCTTTTTCTTCTGTGAGTAAAATGGCTGAGTCCTATATTTGCAGGTGGAGAGAGTATCCCACAGGGACAACCTGCAGAGCTTTGTGCAGAAATCAGAGAATCTTGAGAAACAATGTCTTTCAAAGGCTATCAGATCTTATTGTGAGCTTCGAGTATTACCTTATGAAGAAAAGAAGACAGTTGTATTTTAATGGGGATAAATGCAAAATGAGACAGAGTTATATTTGTTGGGAAGAGATTGCCATAATCTTTTTTTTCCCCTCCTGGTTTTAATTTTTAGTGTAATGCTTTTTTTGGGTATAACAATATGCACCAAAATGAGGTGCATTTACTTGTGAATTCACTATATGGTGAGAATTTTTTCCTAAAATGTACATTCAAACTTGTTCACTCTACGAATGATCTATAAAATCAATGTAACCAAGAGCCTTTTTTCCCCCTCTGTATTGTGTCATTCGTATAATGGAAATTCATCCTGAATTGAACAATTTTAAAACCTCTTCACACTTTATTTACACATGAAATACTCTATCTTTTTTCATTCAAGAGATAAATATTATTATTGTCCTGGAAGTTTTGGTTGAGAAGCACTGGACATTTAAAAGTATTTTTTTGAAGTAATTTTGTCTCAGAAATTAATGAAACATAGTAATTTTACCCTTTTGTTCATCTTGCTTGTCAATATTTGTGCTACATTTTGTAAATTTTTTAGGTGAAAATTGCTCCAAAAAAAAAAAAAAAAAACTTCCATCTATGCACTATTCTTCAATAAAAACTTCATAAGCAATTTTACTCTCAAAAACTTTCGGTGTCCAGTGTTCTCAGTCAAAACTCTTGGGACAAAAATGATAGACAATTTGGCCAGTGCATTTTTTTTTAACATAGAGTAAGGAAGGGGCATGAACCTTCATAATAATTTCATATTTCTGTGGTCCTTCAAAATAAAATATTTTTAAATTTGGTGTCTGAACATAATCTTTTTTTCAAATAGAAATGCTAATGGTAGGTCAGTAAAAAATGAAACGCAAAAACGCCGATCTATAGTCCAATCCTCCTCTAATCCCCAACGTTCTGGATCGATACTTGAGAGTTGAGAGCATATTACCGTACTTTCCCCTCAATTCGATCCCCTGCTTTGCCCGATATGCCTGTAGTAATTCCCTCTCCCTTTGACTTTTCTGTAATTGAAATTAGGTTTTCATGATCACCTCATTTTCTTCGAGAATTTAATCATTTTGGTATTGAATTTCTTCTTGTGTTCATTTTCTCCGGCGATGCAGGGTAAGATTTTCCTGGAGGTGGAACCTCCAAGCCCACTCAGATATTTAATGGGAGCCGCCGTTATGATGATCGGAGTCGTATTGCCCGTCGGTTACATGATGTTCCGAAACAAGCGCGTTCCCTCATCTTCTTCCTATTCCAAACAGACGTAGGTGTGCCTTTGTTTTTCCTAATCATTTTTAGTATCTTAGATCTGCATTATCGACATATTTTTGTTCGTTTCTTTGTTCAATTTTGGAATATCTTGGTTGGCCATAAAAACTTCTTTAGTTTTTGAATGTCTGATTGGTGGATGTTTGAAAAGAAATTAATTATTATATCCAGAATAGCGAACTGGCAGTATCTGATTGAAGAGTGCTTTTGGTTGAGACTTATTTGACGACTTGTGTTGTTCTTTCAGGGACAAGGTTCTGATATAGAGACGTAACCAAGTGAGAGAGCTGCGATTTACTGGATCTGGATTTGTCAGGTTATGTTTGAAGTTGATTCATAGGAGATTTAACCAGATTCAAAGTTAGTTCAAATGTAGATGCAATGAGATCCTATATCTTGTTAATGGGTTCTTCTCCAAATTCTGAACTCCGACATCAAGGAATTATATCAGTGGGACTTGCATTCCATTTTTTTGTCTCGGATCTAAAATCTTGTGTAGCTCACTCATTTCTATTACTGGTTTGGAAATATCACAACATGAAATGTCTTTGCTCTTTTACATTTTACCCTGAAATGAAGCAGAAAGATCTGGCTCTTGTTGGTTATTTAGTATTCAGTTTCACTATCATAATTGATCACTTGTCTTTCTGGGTGAGGATTCTAGTCTCACCAAAGTGTCTAGCAACTTTAGTGTTGGATGCTATGTTTCTCGTATTCATGGATGTGAAATGGTGGTTCAAAATTTTTGTACCTAGTGTGATTGGATCTCAATTGATTTTTCATATGTGAGCTCATGCTGTTGAAGTAGTTTTGTTTATTTGTTTCATGTATAAAACATACAGAAATTCTGGATGCACCAATTGTTTAAGTATATGGGACTATGGAAGTCTGTTTTTTTTTTTTTTTGGTGTTTTAACAATGAAGGACATAAAATTGTAAATTATTGATATCCACAAAAAGTAACATTGCCTATGAAGTTACAGAACCAGTAGAGATACTAAAACCCATGGTAACAGGCAATAGTGTTCGTGACTACAGACAAAACATTGGACACAATGGTAAAAATGTAGTCAACACTACTGTGAAATTCTTCTTCTGCCAGCAGATTTTGTCATTCAAGAGAATCTGAAGACTAAACAATTATTGGAGGTGAGCACATACAGGCCGATGAAGAATGATGCGAATATTGGGGATACTGTGAATTACTGTAAAAAATTGTATTTATCTTTTAAATAGTAGTAATTTACGATATGGAATCTTTTTTATTTTTTAAAAAATTATAAATACGCAAGATATTCAATTTGTTTATTATGAATATTGGTGGTGTCTCCACAAGGATCACACTCCATCAATAATCAATATCAAATCAATCATCAACAATTTCCATGAAATTTTTTTGTTATACTGTTCATGAAGAATTGTTTCAGCAGTAGTTTGTGTTTTTGGCCCCCTGTTCATTTTATTATGCACTTATAGACTGTTTTTTTTTTTTTTTGGTGATTGTCTTTAAAGTTTTATTTATTAGTTAGGGTTTCCTGTAGTTAGGATTCTTTCTTGAAACCAGTAGTTTGTTTAGATTAGTAGTGGGAAGAATAAATTTTGCATAAAATTGATTATAAAGTTGATGTATCTCAATTGATTATCACAAGTTTCTTTGCATAGCTTAAGAAAAGGGTGCTTGAATCATTTGTAACAAAATCAAGGTTATGTAATATAACTGATTATAAATTCAAGCCCGCCAAATACATATATATGATAAGACTAATCATTACCACAAAAGCAAACACGTATATGCGTGCGAAAATTAATTATAAACTTTAAAATCATGGTTAAGATACCAAACACTCTACACGTCAAAATTAATTGTGAACCAAAGATTATGGTTATATGATAAGCTGCCATTATGAGCTTTTCAATCTCATAATTTATAAAGGTCAAAGTTAATTATTTATTTTAAATGAAATTTATCTTCATTAAAAAAATAATTTATAATTATTAAATAATCAATTACAAATTACTTAAAAATTATTATAATAATCAGCTAAAAAAATTCAACAACAAAAAATCAATTATGAGATTGAAATTATTTAATAATTTATAATTATTAAATGATAAATTACAAATTACTTACAAATTATTATAATAATCAGCTAAAAAAATTCAACAACAAAAAATCAATTATGAGATTGAAATTATTTAATAATTTATAATTATTAAATGATAAATTAAAAATTACTTAAAAATTATTATAATAATCAGCTAAAAAAATTCAACAACACAAAATCTATAATTGTTTTTGTAAAAATTTCAGAAAAATACCTTTCAAAATCTCAAATAAGTTTTGTTTTATACAATTGTTTAGATATTGACTATACTTGATTAGTAATTCACAATTCATTTTAATAGGAAATGAATGGTTTGAGATATTTAAATTTTGAAGGTATTTTTCTTAAATTTTTCATGATTTTTTAATTATTTCATAAAATTAACCGAACATAAGAAATTAAAAGCACGATGCCGTTGTTGGCCAAAAAAAAAAAGGTATTACCGTTGATAACCACTCCGGACTCCTGAGTGAGGTGATACTACCAGAGCTGAAGGCTGAATGCTGAATCAGCTTGCAGTGATGGGCAGTACGGTGAAGTACGGAATCATAGGTGTTGGAATGATGGGCAGAGAGCATCTCATCAATTTGTACCATCTTCGCACCGAAGGCGTCGCCGTCGTTGCCATAGCCGACCCTCACGTTCCTTCCCAACAGCACGCCCTCGATTTAGCTCAGTCCTTTAACTGGCCTCTCGAAGTAAGATTCTGCTCTCTATCCATTGTCAATTGTTTCTCCTTAATTTCATTTTATGGAGTTGGATTGGGGTTTTGCTTTGATGATTCGTAGTTTCTTCGGTGATTATGCGTATATAGGTTTACTTATTTCAAATTGCGCGTGGCATATTGTATTTGCGATCAATCAGCTTAGATCAGAATTGTATGGAGTGTGATTAATGAGTGGTACGTATGAATTTGAGTTACAAATCCATACAGAAAGTATACGGTCATGAATGAATAATGTTGCCTTGGAAGGTTTTTTTTGTCTCAAAACGTAAAACGTAGTTGCCAATTTCCGTTAAAAAACTAAAATTGATGTTGATCATTGACTTTTTAACTGAAACGGGCAACAGTAAACTTTCGCAGCAATATTGATGCAAGAAAAACTTTCAGGGTGGTCCTCAGCGAAAACTTCTGGGGAACCCAATTCTAAGGCGTATGCTGATATAATTTACAATTAACAGGACAAGAGTTTTAGATTGTGCTTTGCTTAAGAAACAGTACTGCATTGCAAGGAGTATTTTTTTTTTTTTTGGCCAAAACATTGCAAGGTGTATGACCTTGAAAATTTTTAAGGTTTTCGAAGGGCACAAGGAGCTGTTGGACAGAGGACTCTGTGACGTTTTGGTAATATCGACTCCAAACATGACCCATTACAGAATCTTAATGGACATCATCAATCACCCCAAAGCACATCACGTTCTGGTAGAAAAGCCATTGTGCACCATGGTCTCGCACTGCAAAGAGGTCTGTATCCTCCATTACATGGGAATGTGTCTACTCGTCACTTACTGTATTAGTATCACTTTACAATAACTACAAAAACGATGGCTTCCATGAGAATTATTTTGTTTTTACACCTTCATTTCAGTGCTCTAAAATTAACAATGAGATGCTGACAATACTTTGGCATTGCCTTAAAACAAGTGTTTTGCAAATGCTGAGTTTTAATGGTAGGACAAAGTTCAATTTGGTTGGAACATGCTATAATAAGATGGAAAATGCTGGCTGTCAAAACAAGGATTGCAAATACTGGTTTTCTTCTTGTGAATGAATAGCTTATATTGTTGTATTAGAATGGATTTAAATTAAATTGAGCAAAATCTTAAAGATAAATTTAGTACAACCGCCACCCAACACCAAAAAAAAAAAGTCATCAGCATATTTCATGCCTACCTTTAACAAGTGTGTTTTTTGCACTTACTATAGTTAAAGAGGTGAAGATAGCACAGACTTTTTCCATTCTTCCTCATTAGTCAACAAGCAGGATCTAGGAGCATAACATTATGCATTGTTTGGTTAGTTATCATAATTCTAGATTACATAGCAGTAATTAGTTATTTGACTTGTATTTGTTATTCCCTTAATGCCTTGCATTTTGGAATTAGGTTGTTCATGCTGCTAGAAAGAGATCAGATATCTTACTACAGGTTGGACTGGAATATAGATACATGCCACCTGTTGCAAAACTGATAGAAATAGTCAAGGGTGGAAGCGTTGGACGGGTCAGAATGGTGGCAATCAGAGAGCACCGGTTTCCTTTCTTGGTTAAGGTCAGAATATACAAATTAAGTTCAAATGTTTGGGTTGTAGCAGAAGCTAATGTGAAACAGTGATCAATGTCCCAGGTGAACAATTGGAATCGGTTCAATATTAACTCAGGGGGGACTTTGGTAGAAAAGTGCTGCCACTTTTTTGATCTGATGAGGCTATTTGCTGGTGCAAATCCTGTTCGAGTGATGGCTTCTGGAGCAATCGACGTTAATCACAAGGATGAAGTATATGATGGAAAGGTAATTTGGATACAACAATTTTAGTTACAATAATATCACACTTTGATCACCAATCTTTGTAGTTATTTATACGAGTCCTTTTTTGAGATTGAATATCATTTCTTGAACTGATCAGGCGTGGCATAAAATTTATATTGGGTGATGCAGTGATCATTTAGCAGCATAGAAATGAAAGGCTTAATCTATTAACACAGCATTTTTAATATATCTTATGTAATCATCACTCCCGTGTTTTTAACGTGTAGTTCCTTGACTTGCTGATTATGACTCTTTTGCAATGCAAGACTATGGTCTATTCTGTTGCAATAGGTTAAAAAATAAGGACATTGCTTCTTATATGTAATATTTAGTGGAAAATGTGTATGTTTCTGTCCGATAGCCGCAATTGCCATGAGTTCTCTAATCATCATTGTTCTATTATATACAACAACAATAAACCTTATTTCACTAGGTGAGATTCTATTCTGTCCAGTGTTGAACAATTTGGCTTGGGCAGGTGCCAGATATCATTGACAATGCATATGTTATAGTTGAATTTGATAATGGTTCTCGAGGAATGCTTGATCTATGCATGTTTGCTGAAGGGAGTAAAAATGAACAAGAAATATCTGTAGTGGGTGACATTGGAAAGGTAAGAATTCACTTTAAGTAAATGCCTCTAGGGAACTAACCCAAGTTTTGCACGCAATTGATTTTTAAATGAATATATTTTCTTGGCTTGCTTTGTTCAAAACAGGGGGAAGCTTTTGTTCCAGAGAATATTGTTCGGTTGGGCAAACGAGAGGGAGGGCGAGATGGTGTCCAAACATTGAAAGCTGAGGATCACAGGATAAAGTGGGTTATACATGCGTATGCTTATCATCACCTTAGCATATACTCTCCAATCGCATTTATTAGGCACTTTCAGCATGTTTCACACACACCAAGAAAAACCTTAAACCTTGTTAACCTTCTTATAAATTCAACAATCTTTCCAACTATAACCCTATTCAATATATATTATACCCCATCAGAACAAAGCCAATACAATAATAAATGAAGGTAAACTATACATTCATATAGAAATTTTCTATGCGGCCTATAAATACAATAACAAAAGCCTTATCCTATTAGGTGAGGTCGGCTATATAGATTGCAAGATGTCATTGTGCTCAATTGAAAATTAAATCTTTAGCCAGATTATTAACCAATAGATCCTGTTCTATAACTTCATTGAGTGTTCGCTTCAGTCTTTCTCTACCTCTATTTAGAGGGCTCCATATTGCTTGATCAACCTTTCTCACCGGTGCACCGAATGACCATCTTTGGACGTGTCTCAACCACTTCAGACAATTTTCTCCTTAATAAATGCCACTCCAACTCATTCACGTATATGATCATTACAAATCTTATTGTTTCTTGTATGACCATATATCCATCTTAACATCCTCATTTTGGCTACTCCTACTTTATGTTTATGTTGTCCCTCTAAAGCCTAACATTCACTACCATAAAACATTGTTGGTCTTATAGCAACTTTCGTGTCACAAATAACTCTGGTAGCGTTTCTCCATTTATACCACCCGCCTGAATTCTATAATTTACATCTTCATCAATTTCACCATCTTGTTATATAATTGATCTCAAATTTCTAAACTTTGCCACTTGTCAAATGACTTGTTCTCCCAATTTAACCTTCACATCATTTCTCACTTGTCTCTTATCAATCTTGCTGCATATATTCTATTTTGCTCCTACTTAGATGAAAACCCTTTGACTCCAAAGTTTTTCTCCATATGTCAAGTTTAGAATTAATCTCCTCCCTTGATTGAGCCAACATAATGATATCATCAACAAAAAACATGTAGTTAGGAATATTTTCATTGATAAGCTCAGTTAGAAAGTCAACTACTAGGTTAAATAGATAAAGGCTCAAAGTTGATCCCTCATGTAGACCAATTCTTATAAGAAAGTCCTTTGTCTCACCGCCAAGTGATCTAACACTAGTTGTTACCTTGTCATATATGTCTTGAATGGCTTTGATTTATACAACAAGCACGCCCTTCTTTTCTAAGGCTTTCCAAAGTACGTCTTTTGGCACACAAACATATGTTTTTTCCAAGTCAATGAAAACTATGTGTAATTCCCTTTCTTTGCTCCGATATTTTTCCATTAGCCTCTTTAGTAAATAAGTCGCTTCTATAGTGGACCTTCCCAACATGAACCCAAATTGATTCTCATAAACACCAATCTTCAGCCTCAACTTGTGTTCAATCACCTTTTTCCCACAATTTCGTTATATGACTCATAAGTTTAATTCCTAAGTAATTTGCACAATTCTAAATATCTCATTTATTCTCATAAATAGGGACCAAAGTGCTTTTTCTCCAAGTATGAGGCATTTTCTTGAATCTTGGAATCTCATCATATAACCTAGGAAGCCACAGCACCCCCCCCCCCAAAAAAAAAACCAAAACCCAAACATTTCCAAGTTCAAATAGGAATACCATCAAGTTCAAAAGCTTTACCATTTTTCATTTTCTTAAAAGATTTCTTAACCTCACCAACTCAAATCCTATGATAAAATGACAAATTGAGCTCACCATCCTAAGTTGTCAAATCCTCCATGTCACAAGTCGACCCTCCCCTTCATCATTAAACAACTTATAAAAGTAGGCTTCCCCCTATTATTAATATCTCCATCAGTAACCAAAACTTTTCCTTCTTCATCCTTTATACACTTCACTTGGTCCAAGTCTCTTGATTTTTTGTCTTTATTCCTTGCTATCTTGTAAATGTTACGCTCTCTAGCCTTTGTCCCTTGTTCCTTATAAAATTCCTCATATGCTTTGGCACGAACTTGATTCATTGCCTTCTTAGTCTCCTTTTTAGCCAAACAATACCTTTCCAATTCTTAGCACCATTACACAAGTGTATGACTTTAAAATAATCTTTCTTATTTTTGACTTTCTCTTGAATAGACTCATCCCATCACTAAGTCTCCTTATTTGGATGACTAAAACCTTTTGATTCTGCTAAAATTTCTTTAACAACCTTATGAACCTTAGCCATATTCTCCCACATGATATTAGCATTTCCTTGTAGTTCCTACATTCCCTCCTCCAAAAGATTTCTCTTGAAAATTTCTTGCTTCTTCCCCTTTAATTGCCACCACTTGACCCTTGGGTTTATTTTGATAGTGCTTTTACTTTATATACTTAATACGCACATAAAGGACCAAAACCCTATGTTGTGCGGTCACGCCATCCCCAGGGAACACTTTGCAATTAGTATAAAGTCTTCTATCGGAATTTCTTGCCAAAAAGAAGTCAATTTGTGTCCTTCCTCCTCTACTCTTGTGTGTGATTAAATGTTCCCCCCCGCTTCTTAAAGCAATTGTTGACAACCTTGAGGTTATATGCCAAGGAGAAATCAATAATTGATTGACTCCCCAAAAACCAAAACCACCACCACCATGAGCCCTTGCATGTAGTCCTGCTGCCTTACCAACATGTCCATTAAGATCCCCATCAATAAAGATATGCTCTCAATCAGCCACTCCATATGTTCCCAAAACTTTTACTTAAGATGCGCTTCTACCCCTACTTGAGGTGCATATGTACCGATTATGTTGATAGTATCCTTCCCAACCATCATTCTTAAGGATATGATTCTATCCTCAATCCTCTTAATTTCCACCACATTCTTCCTCCATTTGTTATCAACGATGATACCAACACAATTCCTTGCATTTACATTTCTTGTGTACCAAAGCTTGAAATCATGAATTTCCTTAGACCCCTCTCCCTTCCATTTAGTTTCTTAAAGGCACAAGATGTTATTTTACAATCTATCATTACCCCCACCACCTCTGTAGACTTGTCATTCAAAGATCCAATGTTCCAAGTATCAAATCTCATCTTGCTCTCATGAACTAGCTTCTTTAGCCGCCTCCATTCAAAAGAGAGTGGTAACCCTTGCTCATTTAACACTACACTCAGAGCAATAATGCAGCAACTCGCACTCATTTCTCACTGTACTCAAGCCATGCAGCACGTTACTTATAGGCAACAACCTAGCATTAGCAAATTTCTTCGTTGATCCATGTTCATAAAAGACTTAACAAGGTTTTACGTTAGTTGTCAGGGGTCAACACAATCCTTCTCCTTTACTCGGGCTTGGGAACGACTATAAAACATGGGTGGAGTTATAATCCTAAAAGAATTTTCTTCTCTCTCTACTTTACAAATAGGATCAGAGGAATACTTGGCAAAATCAAATATAGCCTCAGGTCCCTAAATAAGAGCAAGACAAGGGATTTGCTTTGGCCCTAAGACCACAACTCACTTTGTCTCTAAAATTAATAATTTTTTCCTCAATGTATCCTTATAAATTGCATATATTAAATGAGTTTCCATTAAATCTAGTTCTAATGCATATGATTAAATAGAGTATTTTAAATAACTGAACACTAATTTGTTATAAATAACTAATTTGTCAAATTTTTTAATATTTGAACATTAGTTATCTAGCTCTTAAATTAAATTCAGAAGATGGTAATAATTGGTTAGAATATTATGGTGTCTTCAGGTATGATGGGTTGCACCATGGGTCTAGTTATCTGGAACATCTTAACTTCTTGAGTGCAATAAGGACTGAAGGTGAAAAGGCTCCTGCCGTAGATCTGGAGGATGGATTGATGTCTGTCGCCATGGGAGTTGCAGCACAGCTCTCCATAGAGATTGGCCGATTTGTTACTATCAAGGAAGTTATGGAAGGATGAACTCTGTATGTAATGCCCAATACTTGTTGCCTCTATCGACCCTCGTTCTCATGTGGGATAAGTGGGCTCTTGTTGCTTGTACTTGAGAAATACAGTATTAATTTTTTTTTTTTTATCAAAAAAAATGGAAATTTTTTTTAAATAATTTGTAAAATTCAGGCATTATTATAAACAATTTGAAAAAGGGAAAATCCAAAAAAAAAAAAAACAGCTCCAAATTTTCAAATTCTCGATTCGAGTTTGTTTCCTATAATTGGTAATTCTTGATAAGAAATTCATAATTCATTTTAATAAGAAATTATTGATTTGAGATTTTGAAATTTTGAAGGTTTTTTCCTAAGATTTTTCCTTTTAAAGAAATTCACTTACTAGCCTCCTCTATTTACTGTTTATTCTCTGCATATCGAAATTCATAGGGGGAAACAAAAATAACGTTTCAAAATACGATGTGTCCTTTTACTCCTCTTTTTTTTTTTTTTTTTTTTGCCTGCAATACGATACATCCATTTCACAATTAGAAATTTTGAAGGAGATAACTTCTCCGTTCATTCTAAAACATTTGAACTGCAAGGAGAATTGTTTTCATTTTATTTATTTATATTTTTTCCCCTCATTACTGATTCTCTACATTGGATTGTGGTATTGAAACTATTTCATGAAATTATGCCATAGGGTAGCCAATTTGTTATAAGGTAAAGGGAAAGTTTTATTCCACAATTATAAGACAAATAATACTATATAGTAGTGTGAATGTTGAAATTTAAAGGGATATCATGAACATAAAGTGAGGACAGCCAAGATGAAAATGTTGAGATATGTGTGGTTATATAATAAAATATAAGATTCGTAATGAGCATATACGGACAAGTTGGAGTGACATCTATTAAAGAGAACATGGGAGAAAATTGTTTGAGGTTGTTTAGATATGTTCAAAGAAGAAAATTGAGTGCGCCAATCCAAAAAGTTCATCAAGCAATAAAGCTCTCTAAAAAGAAGTCAATACCAAATCCATCAAAAGAAAGTCGCATCGACCTTGTTTTATTATACTCCCTCCGGTCCTAATTATAGGACATATTTAACCGATTTTGGAGAGATTAAGGAAAGAAATTAAATTAGTTAATTTTACTCATCTTCCTAAAATGCCCTTATATAAATTTTAAATGACATCAATAAAAGTACATCAACAACAATTGCGACATGTCTCTCCGGCTTAGAATTTTCCTTTCTATACGTTCTAATTGAAATGATGGTCTTGTTATATATACATATATATGTGTGTGTACACATTCATGTATATATGTATTTATATATACATATATTTACACACATACACCCCAACAGATACACACTCATACATAAATACACACACAGATAGATATATATGTTTATATATGTATGTATGTATAAGTGTGCGCGCACACACATGCATAGATATGTGTGTGTACACACACATATATAGACACCAACACATAAACACATACAAAATATATATATAGACACATGCACACACATATTTATATGAGTATATACATGCGCATTATGTTGTGTGTGCACACACATATATAGACACCAACACATAAACACACACACATAGATATATGTATGTTGTGTGTGTACACACATATGGATACCAACACACAGTGAGTGTGTGTAGAGGCAGATTAATATTAGTTAATCAATCAATAAATTAAAATCTAATAATTTAAAAGTTTTATTAACTGAAAGAGTTTTTGCACCTACATGTATATATTCATAAAAAACTAAACACATTTGAGAGAATAAAATAGGGGTATTTTAGGAAGAAATTGACAAAAACTAAAATTTTGTCCTATAATTAGGACCAAAACCAACTCTCAAATGTTGTCCTATAATTAAAACCAGAGGGAGTATAAATATTTCACAAGAAAGATTGAATTGAGGAAGTGATTTGAGTTAGATGATTTCCTTAAGGTAACCCGAGGATACACAGACGAAGTGGCTAATTGGTGAAATCAAAGAATAAACAGAAAAAGAGGCCATACAGATTTACTGGATGAATAAGGACCTCGAATTTCAAATTCATGACTTTACCACCCAATATACCACTCACATTGTTATGGCATGATAGAAGTGAACTATTTGCAAAGTACTGCTGACTTGTATCAGACAAGGGGAAAGCTATTTGTTCGGATTTGCATGGCAAAAGTTGCTGAAACCTATAAAGCTGAAGTTTCAGTCAGCATAATCCAGAAGCTTGAGGTCTATTTTAAAACATATGGCGTCAAACAAGATCTTTATAATTGCCGCAAAAGAATTCAATCACTAGCATGGCCAGGTTTATTTCCCCATGAGAAAACAACAGTTACCGATGCAAAGGAAAACAATTATGCCTTTACCATCCACCTTTCTTCCCCGTGACCAAACAGGAGGAAATACATTTTCTATTATAAATGAGATAGATAACCTGTCAATTACTTCTTTCACAAACCATGACAGGAATCTTACAAAAGGGGATAAAAAGTTCATACAGCACAAGATTCGCCAATATCTATTACCGCAAAAATTAATGGAACTAATCCAAAACAAAATTTGACATTCCCTAGTTCATTAGATCTTATACGAAACAATTCACGCAAGAGAATTTCAATTCATAGATAATTACCATGTCCTCAAAAATATATAAAGATAAGTGGAGCCGCAAACTAACTCTGGTGAGATTAGCGATAGCGACGCAAGGAAAGAGTATTGTTTCTCTTCCAGGTAGCCCTGCGGGATGGGCGAGCTTTGTGGTTGCGGTGTCCTCTTCCCCGGAGGCCTCTGTATTTCTTACCAGCAGAAGTTAGGCCGCGCAGCTCCCTGTGTTTGTGGACAGGATTGCTGAGCCAGTTGATCCTTGGATCATTTCTGATGGCATTGTGAGCCACATCCACCAGGATGATCTCATAGTACTTATATGTCGAGTCCTGTACCAACATTGTACCAGCATTAGAACTATGAGCAGGTCATTTAGAACCAAGTTTCAATGTCAGGACCAGTACGAACGAACCTCATTCACCCAGTAAGAATTGAGGACCCTAAGGCCACCAAGCTTCCGTCCAGCACGCTCCTCAGCCACTGACCTCTTGCTCCTCTGAAATTTCAGTTGGGTAACACCCTGGTTTGTGGGCTTACCATATACAATACCTTTAGGAACTGGTCTCTTCCTACCACCCCTTCGAACACGAACACGGTAAATCACGTAACCCTGCAAATATTGTAATCTCAAGCATTACTAGATTATACAATTGAAACATGTACAGAAGTAAAAGACTTCCTTTAGTTCCTTATCACCATAAATAAAAGTAAATAAAAAACAAGATTAAATATTAACTAATCCTTAAAACACAAGGAACGCTTAAATTCAAATGAAAAACAAGATGTGTCAGATCGAGACAAAAGCAAAATTGACAAGTGGACAATTCACTCGGTCAGATGATCTGACTGTTCGCTTGAATATAGCTGGTCTTAAGAAGCATCCAATCATCATACATATGCAACGATGCATATGCATCAAGGGGCAGATGAACCAGCATCATATCAAGATATACCCACAAAAATTAGCTCATTCATCTGTAGAACTTTTATATGGTTTCATGACAATACTGAGGGTTCACACCACAGAGAACACAACACTTTCTCAGATAAGTGATTGAAAACATCGGAATCTGAATTGCTCCTAACAATTGGCAAATCAGCAAATCAAGGGGTTGACGCAAGACAATTAACATCTCATTTAATGGCAGCAAAAATCAAAATGACCAAATCCACTTAACTGATTGACACATCCTAGAGGCTGCTTTTGACCATTTTTTTGTATTTTTTCTTTACCATTTAGCATGCTTTGCGAGTTAAAATTGGTTGAGATTAGTTTTCAACACTCCCAAATTCCAACACTCTGTAAGGTATGAACCAGGCGTTCATCAGACAATGACATCAGACAAGGGAATAATCATAATAAGACAGACACTGCAAATCATTTCCATAAAGTCAACTGTTCATTACCTGCTTAGCTTTGTAACCCAAGCGACGGGCCTTGTCAGGACGTGTAGGCCTTGTCAAACGGACAATGGAGGGTTGCTGCCGATACTCCCAGCACCTCACCCTCTGCAGGAATTTCATAACATCGGACTGCTTCTTGCGCCAAAGCTCTGAGACATACTTGTAGGCACCTATAGCCACCAAAAGCAGAAAAAGGAAAACCAAATGAGACATATGTTAGACAGTCACCACATATTTTTTAACAAAACAGCTAAACGTTATCATAACATCCTATCCACCCTAATAATCAAACACCAACTTTCCAAGGACAAAGTTCATATGAATTAATCACAACAGGACCTAAGAAAGACTTGGATGTTGTTTACTAATCCATCATTCCGTCACTTTTCAGGGAAAAGATATTCCAACCGCCAAATAACTAATGGTTTGACAGTACCCATGGGACCGGTAACAAATGTAGATAATCAAATTACATTAAAAAAAAAAAACATAGCTATTGATACTCCTTTTCCAGAACAAATATTCATACTCTACTATTTCCCAGTGATGAGTTGCATACATAAATTTTACTGAAATCATTGCTAAGGAATATTTATCTCAATATCTACCAATTAAAAAAAAATCAAGTGAATCAACTGTAAAACGAAGCCAATATTAAAAAGGGGGGGGGGGGGGTCAATATATTTTCAGATCAATACTCTCCATACAATAATCATAATTAGATTTATAATATTTCATAATATTTGATTCTAGTGTAGTTAGTAGTAAAAGAACAAGGTCTTGGAAAGACCTGGATGTTTCATACTGATCGTAATTCTACCAAATTCTCATCGTTCTTATTCTATCTCAAACAATTTTTCATTTCTACATTTTCTCAGGAACATGTTACATGCATAATTTAAACAAAAACATTACTCAACAGATTTTATCTCAAATCCAATAAAAATCATAGTATACCAACTCCTGAACGAAGTAAAGAAAGACTCCAACGAAATGAAGCTTACTATAACAAATCCAACAAAATGAAATTCTATGTCGAAAATCCTTGATGAAAAAATAAATGTTGACGAAGCAAGTGATGTTAACAAGCGAACTTGAAGTAAGATTTGACCGAACTAAAATAATGGAACAATAAGCATTGTTTCAAAACCACCGTTAAAAACAAAATCAAAGCGAGAATCAAGTTAAGTAGAAAAGAAAATATGCAGCACTAAAGAAAAGCCAAATCAATAAGGATTGACAAAGTAGAGAAAATCAGCAGCTCTTCGCATTTCTTAATCAATAATTTGATACAACGAGAACATAAAACAAAGAAACGCGAGAGGAGAATACAAGCCATACCCATCGGGACAAGGTGAACCACGACAACGGCGCTCAATTAGTCAGAGAAGAATTAGGGTTCGGAGGCGATGGTACGTTAAATAGAGATATGGTAGATAGATGGATTGGGCTGGGCCGTCTCGTAATGGTGGGGATTACTTTGCCCTGTAAATTTTGGGCTAATTTTATACGTGCTATTTTATATTAATTTTGATTTAATATAAAAAAAAGATTAATTTTTGTAGAATTAATTTAAATAGATTTGTGTTATAGTGGCAGGCTAGAAGCATGCGATGACATTTGGGATGCTGATATATTAAATTTAAATTTTCTTAAAAAAAAATGACAATGATCAACACACAAATCGTTTGTAAGACATATATTAAGATTTTTTTTTGGCCACATGATACATACATATTCAGATTAAAATATTAAAAAGATATTTTATAAAATTAGAGGGATAAAATAAAATTTTTTATTAAGTTAGAGGATCAAAGGTATAGTTTTACCCTTTTTTTTCTTTTGTTAAGTTTCAGATCGATATTAATATCTTCAAATTTAATTTTAAACTTTTTGAAAAATTGGATATACATTGAAACATTATCTTCACAAGTAAAACAAAAATGAAAAAGATAAATAAATACCTTTAAAACTCATAAAGCCATGAAAGATTACTCAAATTTGACCAGGGATAAATGAGGGGTCAAGGATCAAAAGGAATATGAATATTTAGTCTCAAGGACTAAATTGCCCTTGACCAGGGATATTTCTTCCCTCTCTTAATCCGGCAAACATCAACCTACGGGTTTCATTTTTCTTCTTCATGTATTTCTTTTGTGGGTAAAGGGGTTTTGTAGTTGGAGAGGGTGCTAATCGTATGGCATGATATTAGACACACCGCCTTCAACTTCTTGTGCTGATTCTTTATTTATTTTTGTGTTTGTAATTTTAAAAGTTTATGTGGGTGTGTTTGTTGCTGGCCTAAGGTTTGAAGCGATTATTTTTTGGCGATAGAAGGGTTTGTTTGGTGATAACGTGTGTGTGAAGTATGAGGATGAAGAAGAACAGTAGGGTAGAGTTTATTGTCAATACCTAATGCAAAATTGTGAAAACTTAATTTGAAGTTGTCAATGAATGAATTGTTTGTGTGTTTGTTATTCATTATGAAAGTGATGGATTCTCATTGTTAGGGAACTAAAATTATGGTCATCGCTCACTTCTTTGTTTCAGGTTAGCATGCAAAATGAAAAACAATATTGGGTCAACATCTTCAAAGAAACTTTTGTTTCTTTTCATGTAGGTGGGAAATTTGTAGACAACACTAAAGGTGAGCTAAATCTAATGGTGGCCATGTGTGGATGAAAACGGTTAGAAATTATGCCCTAGGGGTTAATCATTTAGACCAATTGAGATATCGTATCTCAGATTTGATTTATGAAGATAGATATTATATCTCATATTTGATTTATGAAGATAAATCAATGATTTGATTTATGAAGATAGACATCATAACTCAGATTTAATTTATGAAGATAAATCAAATCAAATGGTTTTTAATTCGCATTAAATAGATAGATTAAATTAAATCAGTTAGACAGATTTAATTTCCAATTCAATTTCATAATTAATAAGATTGATTTTGAATATTTAATGTGGCCCATTAAGTTATAAATACCCTTAGGTTGTGAGTAATTTGATGACACACAGAGAATTGAAGAGCCACAAAAGAACCCTAGAAGAGAGACATGAGACAAAAACTTTAAGGCGCTAGCACGCTGCCGTTCGTGTTCGAGTGTTGTTCGGTGTGGATATCGATAGAGGGAGTGGATTCGTAGAGTCGGCTCATAGAGATTGATCGACCAAGAAGATGTTAGCCCACAAATTCGCAAAGCACGCACACAAGTTCGCATAGATACGATTCTTAATTACTAATCCGATTTAAACGCTGTTGTTGATAGATCATCTTCTTGGGATTCGTAATTTATTTGATAAATTTTATTCCACTGTGTGTTCAAATCCTAACAGTGGTATCAGAGGCAAATTAATTAAGCGTTTCAATTTGGTTTATATTCTTAATGTAATTATATAATTTATTGTTAATGCGTTAAAACTCACATTAGAGTTCTAGACGCAATTATATATTATATAATCACAAAATATATAATATAATATTTATGCATTAATATAATATAAATGAGTTTATATATATTATATTGTAAGCACGTTTAATCAAATTATTACATGTTATTATAATTAGAAATATAAAACGTTATACTTATTTTTATTATAATGTTATGATATAAGTATTCATTATAATAACGTTATAATGAATACTTATATAAGATATATATTTTGTATTCCAGTTATAATAATTTTATGGTAATTGATGGGAATTGGGAATTGACATCACGTTATAATAATTATTATAATTATTAATTGATGGAGAAATCATGATATTTTCTTTCATATTATATGAATTATTACCTGTTATGATTTACTTTCAAATTGTTTGAGTGTGGTAAATAACATGGCTTTAGTTTTTTACAATGGTTGTAATATTTAAATATGGTTTGTGTGCCATATCTTTTCTCTAAATATTCTCTATGTACATTCTCTTCTCATCTCACTCCCCTTATATATTTAAACGAGGTTTCTCCTGATTTATTTTTTTTTCTTATTTAGAAAAGTCCACTCATTGGCTTGAGAGGATTTTAGGTTAAAAGAGCCATGTTGTGTCACATTTTAATTGTGCTTTTGATTAGATTATAGCATGTTTATTTTGTGTATTATACGTTATTTGTATGAGATACAACTATCATTGCATTCACATAAATAGAAGTAATTAGATTGAACCCTCTAAATGAAATCTTAAGTCGTAATGTCGTCGATCAATGAATACTTGTCAAAACCTAAATCACTCTTTTGTATTTCCATCAAAGTGGATGCACTTCAGTTATCTTGGTGAGACAAGCGCGGGTAATGGTGATACTCATAACATTCATTATTGTTTTGACTTAATTGAAATTATCAAAATGGTTTTGGATCTTAAGGCATTAGATGGGATTAAACGTGCTGGTCATATGATGATCAAATCCCATAAAGATCTAAGAGTTTCATGTGATGTAATTGGTAAAGAGGTTGCCTACCTAAATAATTTGACTTTAAGCGTCTCGTCAAAGCGGACTTAAATTTGACCAAAACATGGATCTTAGCCCACTAATAATATTGAGGGTTATTAATTTAGTAAGAGATTACTAACCAACTTTGCATATTTTAATTGTAGAATCATGTCGACTAGTAATATCACTACATTATCACTGTGATCAGTCCTTAAGAAGGACAAACTTAATGAGACAAACTTTCTTGACTAGTTTAGAAACTTAAGAATTATTCTCAAACAGAAAAGAAAGATTTATGTCCTCGATGAACCCATTCCTGATGAGCATGTGGCCAATGCTCCAAGAGCTCAGAAAGATGCTTACACGAAGCATCAGAATAACTCTGTGGATATAGGATGCTTGATGCTTGCTACCATGATTCCATAACTCCAAAAAAATCTAGAACATATAGAGGCTCTTGAGATGATTATACATCTCAAGGAAATGTTCCAACAATAGGCAAGGTAAGAGATGTATGAGACCTCAAAGGCCTTACATTCCTGCAAGATGGTTGAAGGTGTATTAGTTAGTCCTCATATATTGAAAATGAAAGGCTACATTGATCACCTTGAGAGGCTTGAATTTCCCATGAGTCAAGAGTTAGTTATAGATATGATCTTGAATTCACTTCCGAAAAGTTATGACTAGTTTGTAATGAACTACAACATAAACATCATGGAGAAATCAATTTCTGAACTGCATGTGATGCTCAAAATTGCTAAGCAGAATGTCAAAAAGAGGCCTAGCACTGTTTTGATTGTTAAAAAAGGAAAGGGTATGAAAAAGAAATGTAAGGAAAAAGAAAAGGGTAATGGCTCAGCTGGTAAGACCAAAGAGTCAAAACAAGCCCGAAACTAAGCCTGCAACCAAGAAGGCAAAGCCTTCGAAAGATGAGGTCTGTTTCTTCTACAATGAACCTGCTCATTGAAAGAGGAACTGCAAACTCTATCTTGAAAATCTGAAAAGAACAAGAAGGATGGTGGAGCTGTTGCTTCAGATATTTATGTTATAAACATTCATTTTTCTACTTCTTCTACATGGGTATTAGATACTGCATGTAGTTCTCACATTTGCACAAATGTGGAGGGTTTCAAGGACAATAGAAATTTGAAGAAGGGCAAAGTAGACCTACGAGTTGGAAACCAAGCAAAAGTTGTTGCTTTAGCTGTAGGCACTTATAAATTAGTTTTGCTCAGTGAGCTTTTGTTAATTTTGAACAATTGCTTTTATATTCTTGCTTTGAGTAGTAACATTGTTTCTCTTTCTTATTTGGATAAGAAAGGTTTTACTTCCATTATTGGGAATGATAAATGTTCTATTTATCATAATGTCATTTTTTATGCTGACGGTGATTTGCATTTTGGTCATCATTCACTAAATTTAGAACATCCTAATAATGGACATATCTATAACGTGTATACCAAAATAATTAAGTCAAATTATTTAAATTCAATCTACCTATGGCATTGTCGTCTAGGCCTTATAAATGAGAAACACATTTCAAAACTCTATCAAGATGGATTTCTTAACTCTTTTGATTTTGAATCTTTTGATACATGTGAGTCTTGTTTATTGGGAAAGATGACAAAAGCACCTTTTTTTGGGCATAGTGAGAGGGCCACTGATTTATTGGGCCTTATACATACTGATGTGTGTGGACCAATAAATACATCTGCCAGAGGAGGTTATATGTACTTCATTAATTCATAGATAATTTTAGTAGGTATGGGTATATCTATCTAATAAAACATAAATGTGAATCTTTTGAAATGTTCAAAACATTTCAAAATGAAGTGTAAAACCAACTTGACAAAACAATTAAAGCACTTCGATCTGATCAGGGTGGTGAATATTTGAGCCAAGAGTTCATTGACCATCTTAGGAGTTGCGAGATCATCTCACAACTAATTCCTCCAGGAACGCCACAATGGAATGGTGTTTCTGAGTGAAGGAATCAAACTCTATTAGATATGGTTCGATCCATGATGAGTCAAACAGATCTCCCGTCTTCTTTTTGGGGCCAGGCCCTAGAAATAGCTACGTTCATACTAAATCGAGTTCCATCAAAGGTAGTTGAAAGGACATCATATGAGATATGGATTGGGAAGAAACCTAGTTTGTCTTTTCTTAAAATTTGGAGATGTGAGGTTTATGTTAAACAATAAGCCTCTAATAAATTATCATCCATATTCTCAAAATGCCTATTTGTGGGGTATCCTAAGGAAACTAAAGGATACCATGTCTACAATCCTACCGATCACAAAGTGTTTGTTATCCAAAATGGTGTCTTTCTGGAGAAAGAGTTTACCAGTAGGAGTAAGGTGAGCCTTGAAGAAGTTCGAGAGTCACAAAACAACATAGAACCACAAATGGAAAATGGAGAAGACTCACAACAAGTTGATGAGTCTACTCTAGTAACACAAGGCCACGAAGGTCCAATAGAATACGACAAAAGACTCAAAGATATATACTTCTGATTACTTGAAGTCGTGATATCTTACTCATTGAGCAGAATGAGCCAACTACCTATCGAGAAGTCATAGTGGGATCAAACTCCGAAAGATGACTATATGTCATGAAGTCTAAAATGCAATCCATGTACAATAATAAGGTATAGGCCTTAGTTGATCCACCTGAAGGTGTAAAAACCATTAGGCGTAAGTGGGTTTTCAAGGAGAAAATTGACATAGATGGCAAAGTAAATGTCTTTAAAGCACGACTAGTTGTAAAAGGATTCACTCAAACACATAGTGTGGACTATGATGAAAGGGAATCAATAACATATATTATAGGAAACCATGAGAAACGTTAAAAATTATATGGTAAATAGTGTCTATTTAAGGTGTCAATCCCATGTTTTGGGGAATTCAAGTTAATAAAATAAAAGAATAATAATAATAATAATAAAAATGTGTCATCATTATTAGGAATCAGGAAATAAATAAAAATGGAAATAACTAATAAAGGGGTTATTATTTAAATTAGTATATTTTTTTATTATCAGTTATAATTCTGGATATGTGGAATTTTAAAGATGTTATTAATTGTTAGAAAATTAATTTGTATAGATTAAATTGTTGAGTGTATTTGAGCCCTGGAATTAGGAGCAGTGTGAAAGTAGTTAGCTCGGGCGAGAGGTAACCACTTTCCACTTATTATGTTATTGATGTGCTGCTTATGAGTATTTGTTGAATTAATTATGATTGTTTTAAATAAAATTGTCATGTGGAATTTTTATAAGTTGAAATATATGCAAATTCCCCTATTAAATTATTTTGATAATTTTGGGATGGGAAGAATTGGGAGAAGATGATAAAGTTATATCCACCACGTGGTGATGCCTCAATTGGTGCATAATGGTTGACTTTTTATTGTCCCACTGGTTTAATAAGGGACTAGCCCACCAGTTCAAGAGGATTTACAACGCCTCACTAGGATAAAGTGGGGAAAAGACCCATGGTCTGGGCTGGTGCTCTGAGGATTTTGGTCGGTCCTCATCAATTGACCAGTGAGCTTTTGGAGTAATCAGTAACATGGATATAACGTAGGCCATGGGTCTAGTCGGAGGAAATAAGGCAGTTCGGTTGGATTAATGGGAGGTATTTGGGTATTGAATATGAACAGAATTGTGACACCTATTATGATGCTTATTATTATTGTGAAAATGAATTGTGAGGATGTTGATGAACGGTTAAATTTTGGAATGCATTGTTTTAGTCCACTTGGTATCTCACTGACACATGTTAATATTCATAATGAGCTAGACTGATGGTTACAAAATTTTTCCCAAGTGACCAGTTAGGTCCGGGTCCTTCAGGGAACCCGACAGAAGCATAGTGTACTGTAATCAAGTAGGGTTTCTGTTTGTTTTTGTGTATGAATGGGTTAATGTATATTGCCACATTCTAGGGTTCATTATGCATATTTTTGAATATTTTATTTTCTGCTTAGTTCCGATGTCGTGACTACTCTGATTCATAGGCGGACCCAAGTAATAGACAAGGGGGCACATGCCCACTCTTGTTGCTTTTTAATCTATGTTTTTTTTAAAAAAAAAAATCTAGGTGAGAAGGTTCATTCATTTATCTATGTTTTTTTTTAAAAAAAAAAATCCTCTTCTATGCCTTCCTAACACGCATATCTGACTCTATTTCTTGCTCTTCCTAACATGCATGTCTGACTCTATTCCTTGCTCTTTTATGACTTAGCAAGATAGGGAAGTGTTCCCCTTTGATTACTTAGTGCCTTATATTGAAAAAGATGTATTTGATAATAATGAACCAATTATGATAGAATTCCAAAAAATAAGACCTAGAAGGATGATATTGTAATTATTGTAATAAACTTTTATTATTATAATATATGTACTTGAATTTATTTAATGTTTAGCCTTACTATTTCTAATTGCACTTAGCCATATTTTTTCCTTTATTTTTTTTGTTTTAATGAATCTAAAACTTTGTTAAAAAAAAAAAATTTCAGGGGCGCTGCCCTCGAACCCCCGAATCCCTCCACCAATGGCGCTCCCTCTTCAATTATTTTCTGGATCCACCCCTACTCTGGATTAATATATGTTTATTTTGTTAATAATACAGTGATTGTTTCATCAAAAGTTACCTTTGATCAGGTGGTGATAAAGGCTTCGATCGGGTGATGAGTTTTTTTTAATCTTTTATCATTCTAATGTGCAGTTCATCTCAACATGGAAAGGAGGGGAAGACTTATTACGAAGCGAGTAATATCCAGTTCCACCTTCGACCAGCCGGTTAGTTAAAACTCTTGTTAAGATAACATCCACATTCTACTTCGATTTCTTCTATTGTCCCCTGTTTTCATTGTCTTTGATGAGGCGCAAGATTGCTGTCATGGACGAGGATTCTGTGCTAGAGCATTCTGCTCCTGCGTTTGTCAAAGAACAATGCGTGGGGTTTGGTTGGCAAGTTTAGTACCGTACATAACCTTACAATGTTCTAACTTTGTACGTTTAACTTTCAGCAAACCTTTCTTCCATGCGCAGTGTCTCTGGTATTTCTTAAAACAATGGTTTAGCCATGTATGGGTCAACCCAGAGGGATATACTGCAAATGCTGTTGGAGGATAATGGAGTTTTGGCCGTGGAGCAAAATTGTGCGAATATAAACACTTAAAGCTCGTGTTGTTTGAATCACGAAGGTAATTTTTGCTACAGCTTATCCTTATGCATTTGTTAATTATTTACTTGGTCGTCCCTTCAGAGAAATCAACTTTCCTTTATTGACGGAATTTTCTCTTCCCTATCTCAATGTCAATGATTTATACTTGGTTACTTGATTTTTTCCATCCTGATTTTTACTAATGAACTTCACAGTTCGATTCTAACCGCATTGTAAGTTTTTGGAAAACTGAGGTTACTGTTGGATGGCAATTTTTACATCTTCCTGCAACTATACATATTTCCATGTTATCCTTGGACTTTGCAAAGTTTCTTTCATTTATATCACCTATATTTTTTTTTATAGGAGCAGAATTTTGTGATACTATTTTTATAATAATTTTTATTTAATATAAATTATAAAATGGGAAAATGACAAGAAAATATCACTTGAACTTGAAATCCTAAATGCTCCTCTGGTTTTTGACATAAAACATATTTTGAGGATTAATCTTTATCCTAATTATAAGACATAGTTTTCATATTTCAATGTTATTGATGCTCGTTCAATAATAATTAAGGAGGAGAAAGAACGAGAAAATTAAGGGCGATAACTAAAATGTTTTAGAAAATATATGTCATATAACCAACTCAACTAGCTTCCTTAATCAAATCAAATTAGATAAAAATGTTTTATACTAAGGATTGTAGGGAGTAGGTGGTTTCTTACTAAAATAAGTTGTCAATTTTTATACTTTTATAGTTGTTCTCATATTATAAAAAAATAAAAATAAAATAAAATAAAACTAATTTTTTTGTCAGTAAAAAAATAATTAATATATCACTAGAATAGTAATATAATAAGAATTACAGAAAAATTTAACTAAATCTTGTAATTATTAATTTCGCCCAATATATAATTTAATTAAAAACTCTATTTTACATATCATTCTCCAACATTTTGCATAAAATGAGACATGTTGATGGTTAAATTTTCCCAAGCACTTAAATCAATTGCCGTGGATTGTTGTTTCAGCTAAATCGATGATTTCACATTCGAGCTATATGTATGCAGTTGTGATAATTACTTAGAAGTATTAATTTAAAAACTTTTACCCGATTTCTCTAATTAGAGAGTTGTATATTTTATCTTTCATATCTCTTTAATTAATATTTTAAAATATTAGTTTAGGACTTGTTAGTGTAATTAGCGGAGTCTAATAGGAAAAATAAAGGCTCTTTAACTAAAGAAATGAGAGGAATTAAATTTTAATAAATTAAAATTCGAAAAACATGAGATCGTAAGTAGAATAGGCGTTTAGTATGTTGAAAAATTAAATAATTGTACTTCATGTGAAATATATCATAAACCATATTGTGTGTTCATTTTGTACGGAATTGGTGTTGGTGAGCCTCAACACCTCACCATTCATGATGGGTGCGTGCCAGAATTTATAGAACATTTATTTTTATTTTATCAACGTTTCATATTATTAGACTAGATATATAGTTAATTAAGAAATTAATATAAAATGAACTTTCATAATATTTTACTAATTTAAATATAAAATATTTATTTCTGTCAACAATTTTATATCCAATATTACAATTCATTATGCGTGAATATCTATATGAGTTCATTTTAAATGAACTAAACTTAAGCAAACCTTTTATAGCGGTCAAGATTCTTGGATTGTATTTGAAATTTGATTCCTTTTCTTTAAATTTTCTTCCCCAGAAAGTTATTCATCTTTGCAGAAAATTCATGTAATGCGTTGAACTTCTCTTTTGTGGAGAAAAAGTTACGTCTCCTATAAATATTAATCCGATGAAAATAAAACTAACATTGCGAAGAGAATTTAAATTGGCTGAAGAAACTGGGAAAAAAAAAAATAAAACATATAAGGGATCAAAAGGGCTGGAATAAGTTACAAAAACATCAGCTTCTTATATGAAAAATCGAAAGTTGAAACAGACTTTTTTTTCTTTTTTTGGTTAAATAGAACTGACTATTTTACAGCAACCAAATTATTACATGCTTCTTCAGCCGCAGATCTGGTTTCTACAATTCGATCGAGACATTGTTCGACAATGTTCGCTCCCTCTCGCTGCTCGCTTCGCCTTCTGATTCCGGCAGTAATGGTGAGTATGAATCTACTTGTGCCTGCGCTTATGCCTACCTTCCTCCTCCCAATCTGCCTGTGCCGGCGGCGGCGACGGAGATGGCTCGTACCTTGACGGCCTCCGTTTGAAATGCCGTTCGTCGTCACTAGATTCATAATCGACACTCTTCTTCCTTCCGCCACCTGTCGAAATGACCTTCCCTACGCTCGACGATTTATAACCGTCATAATAACCATTCGACCCTGACTTGTGATGCGCCGGAGCCGTCGATCCCGTGGCTGGTTCTGCAGGAGATGACGTGGCGAGCTTTCTCTTCTTGGAAACTTCACCCTCAGGGAAGCTTATGCGAGAGAAGACGCTGGCCTTGAGCTTGCGATCTGCAGCTGCCGCAGCCGCTGCCACGGCGGCGGCGGAAGATGTCTTGCTCGCCGGCTCAGATGAACGCCTTGACGAGGACTCCGAATGGCGATGATGATGGCGGTCGTGATCAGGGTAACCATGGTCTGGATCCAAATCACGGTCACGATCGTTGTAATCACGATCACGATCGCGATCAAGGTGGTGCTCAGATTTCCTTTTGGAGGATCGTGAAGGTTCGACCTCCCGTGAAGATCGATCTGGCGATGGCCGATCCAAACGAGTACGGTAGTGATGGTTGTACGCGGTACTCGACGAGGGAGGGATAGGTTTCTGCAGAAAAAGACAAAATACTACAAGTGTTAGCGGCCGAGAATGTTCTAGAAACTCGGATTTGTGTGTGGGCGTGGGTAATATCGTATTTTCGCGCGCGCACACGTATTCTATTAGCCCTTTTGTTCCTTACAAAAGGGCAGCCCCCCAAGTGTTAGTTTAAAAAGAGTTTTCTTTTTCTTTCAACTTCCTGGGAAAATTATAAACGGCAGGTTGTTAGTGGCCCTAACGAATGCAAATGACTATTTTCTGTGTTTATGCTGAAATGCAAACGAATGGAATTGACTATTTCGTGTAACTTTAATGTAACGCAAACGAATGCAATTGACACTTGGAACACTTAAATGTGCTTCCAACTTCCACCTTGTGCATTTTTTTGCCAGAAAACTTTCACCTTATGCTTGCTTTCACCATTTGAAAATTAATTAAAGCCCAGTTTGATGCATTGAATCAAAATAATTACAAAAACTAGAATTTTCAATATAAAAAAAAAAAGGTTCTTGTAACTTTATTTTAAAGATAAACAAGAGAATAATTTTTTAGATAAAAATAAAAGAATAATAATTACACCAACGCATCAAAACTTTTAAAAAAAATTAAAGCGTTTTTGTACCCCAAGAATAACCAAGCTCCTTTTGAAGATTCCTCCAGGCCTAAGGCCTTGATGAAATTAATAATTAACAATATAATACAGGAGGAGAATAAAGCAGGCACAAATTGAGGATCAGCATCCCAAATTTGCTGCACTAGTTCACTCTGTTAGCTCAACAACACAGGCGGAGCAATAGAAGCCAAGGGCTGTATAGAGTGCAGGAAGCCCAGCTATCTCCACCGTCGCAATTATCATAGTAGTACTAATTTTAACAACGTCGAGGTTTTGTTTCAACGGACTTTTAAACCATTTGTTGGTTGTCGTTGACATCAAAACTATATAGGTTGTTACTCCCTTCACAACATATAACCACAAAGCAACCAAAACTGAACGTGACGTAGTACTACTATCTAGTGCAATCGGTGTTCTTTCTGATGGGTTGCTTTTTCTTGCAAAGCTTTCAAAATAACTACTCAAAAAGGGCAAATGCCGCATCAAAGTCCACAAGAAAACACAGAAATTACAAAAATTAAAAACACGTACAGATTTTGATTTCATCGGAGGAACATCCCCACCACTGTTCACTTCCCTACCAATCTCCCGATCTTTGGCTATGTCCCTGTCTCGTGATGAAAGAAGCAAACTTGTTAACGAGGAGAACATATTACAACAACTTAAGACAAGATGCACAACCATGACAATCATTAAAAAAATCTTTTCCCAGTCCATAAAAGAAAACAATGTTTTAAAAAATTGATGAGACAATATCGCAGTGAACAACAAAGATATATCCTGCACAGAAATATTTAGGAATGAGTTGACCGAAATTCACCAAGTACCCTAGTCCATTATTAAGAGACAAAGGAGTGAGTGAGGTACACAAAAAAGATCTATGGGACTATTTCATAAATTAACCACCATTTCAAAACCATTCAGACATCCTCTCACATCTATAATTTCACTTTAGGAATTTGCTAGAATGTTCATGCTGCAGATTCTAAAAGTACTGCATGAGCCAAGTGGTTGAGATTTGAGACTTCATTCAGAAAATTAGTACTCCACTGCAAGTAATAACTTCTTGACATGATACTGCTACTTTACAAAACTGGATAAACCATTTAGTCATAAAAATGAAACAATTAAAAATCATAAACTTAATCACAATACCAAGAGCAGGCAACAAATATAAACAAATGAAATAAATAGCTAAACTAGCAAATTCCATTTGTAGTACCTTTCTCCACGTCTCTCAATTTCACGCTTCCTCCTGAGATCAGCTTTCCGAGCTTCAAACTGCTCTCTACTCAAAATCGGAGGTGGAACATTCATGGGATTCATGGCATTCATGCCCATACTGAAGTCCGCAAGATCCCTTAATATGTAACAAGATATGTCTCATGAATTAGAATTATAAAGAATGCAATTTTGCAACTATACATATAATAAACATATGCATGTGGATTTTCTAACAACCCCCCGCCCCCCCCCCAAAAAAAAAAAACTCCAGTCTACCCTTGAAAGGGTAAGATTAGGACGAGAAAGTAATGCCATTTGCTCACAATTTTATGTCAACTTGGCATGCTAATTAAATGCATAGTACCAACAAGCTATAATGCCCTAGACAAAAGTAGCATTCACAAAATAAACGTACCCATATGGGATGGGTATTTGATATGTCACGCATATTGTACTACATTCATATCCCTATACCTTTTTTCCAGTATGTTTTGCAAGTTGCAACGATTTGAAAATTGAAACACACCTATGTGTTTTGAAAGACACAAAAATTACCCAAGAGATTAATATTGTTAATTAGTTGGAATTAGAAGTTAGTCTTGATTCATTCTATTCCTTCGGGTAATTTGCTATGACCTTTTTTGTTTCATATTTGAAATTTTCATTAAAACTCATTTTTCTCTAACGTTGTTTACTTCTTTTCTTAGTTAACGTACCTCTCATATCTTAAAATTAAAAAAACTGGTACATCCCATATATTGTATGATGTCATATCTTACAAATATATTGATATCATTACTTCTAAGATTGGGAAGTGAGTCTAAAATACCTTGGAGGTGGAACAACAGGCATCATATAGTTCTGCATGCCAAAGGGATCATGAGGCATAACACCCCCAAAAGGCATGTCTAAGGGGCCTAAACCATAATTCATCATTTGCATTGCACCTGCATATGGTGCCACAAATCCATCCATGCCAGGTTGCATCCCATTCCAGTATGGATTATAGCCTGGAGGTGGGCCCATAGGTATCATATAGTTATCAGCTCCAAAGTCTTGCGGAGTTTTCCACTGAAAGTCTGCAAGATGTATCCAAAATTTAATTAAAAAATGATTTGCACAATATGTACAAGAGGTACAAGCTTTCCATATTTTCCACTGAAAATTCCACCTTTACGTGCACAAGGTCTCAAAGGAAACATTCCAGAAACATGTCAGTACATGAAAGAGAGAAGAGAGCAGCAGATTACCATTTGTGGGGACACGAGCTTTCTTCTTTTTCTTTTTCTTCGCTGTAAAAAATAAGAGGAAAAATACTGATAAAACTGGCACCAAAAAAAGGAAGATAGGTTTGTCTGTCCTACTCATAGATGTCTTCTTTATTATTGCCCCCGCATTATCATCATTATTCACAAAACCTACCCATAACCACCCTTTCTCTCTTGCTAATTCTAACAAAAGATATAAAAACAACTTGGCACCAAATTGCATTACCTGCCTCAGTAGGAGCCAACTTTTGTTGCACTTCTTCCTCAACCAGCTGAGCACTACCTTGTGAAGCTGGTTCCTTTACAGTCACTGACTCATGAGTAGCTTCAGATACATCAGCAGCTCTTGTGGCCTTTACTTCTTCAGACATCTTCTGTGGCACAGACAGAGCCTTTCTATCCTCAGCTACCTCCTGTACTTTTGTTTTTCCTTCATCAGAAGGGGACACCTTTTGTTCTCCTTTAGACACAGCAGATGAGGTTGGAGAAGGAATCTTGGGCTGTGGACAGCGAGCAGACTCCATATCTAAAAAAAATCCACAACCAGGGAAACAATGTAAATAATGACAAGTTGATGACAAATAATAGTTAAGAGTGGCACATCACAACAGTTTCAATAACCTTGCACTTGAAATGCGCTCCCAGCATTTTCAGCACTGGTAGTTCCTGTCTCCATTATGCGACTAATTAGGTCTCTTGTTGTCTGATTTGGTAAAAGATCATCTGCAAGTATATTAGCTGCACCACAAACACAAACGGATTTGGAGATAATGTAGTCCCTGATACCTGGGGAAAAATTTAAAATGACAATTAGCATCAGCTGATCAATAAGATGCTCAACTTTAAAAAATCAGACAATATAAGTACATCAAAACTTACATTTGTCACAAAAACTTTTAAAACAACACTTGCTTGTTAGTACAGCATCTTTCATCACATCCTTGCACAAGGGGCACCGGAGCTCAGGTGGTATATCACTGACAGAGCGTGTTGTTGGTAAGCCTTCTATCTCTTTTTCAAAAGCAGCCCTTTTATAAAGGAAGATGGCAATTAATTTCATCCCTACAAATGAATGAAATAATGGATCATAGAAGTGTCAAACCACTCACTCGTTTGGCTTCAAGACAGCTACATCACCAGTTGGTAAAGCATAAGAACCATCGGCGGCTGCCATAAGCATCGATCTTGGAATGCCAGTGGGTGGCTTCACCCTCTTAAGATCATAATTTGGATCACCGTTTGTAGGGCAATGCTGAATAAAATGCCCTGTACAAGGAAAAGCAAGTATTCTAAGTACAATGGTATTGCTACCCACAATTTTACACAAGAAAATTTTTTAAATACATACCAGGCACTTTGCATCTATGACACACGTAGCCTGGTGGAGGCGTTTTCTGTTGCAACCCTGCTCAAACCAGCAAGAATAAGTGAACATCACAGGATTTTAAGCAGTAGGCCGCCAAAAGGGGGAAAATCAAACATAAGCTAGGAAAATTACCAAAACCACGTCCACCTGCCATTCGTCCACCCATGCCCCTTCCAAAACCTCTACCATAGCCATCAGAACCTTGTCTACACACCCAAAAAATTTATCGATATCAAAAAAAAAAAACGGTAGTGGTATTTTGAGCCAAAGAAACATGGAAACTCACCGTTGCCAATCCAAGGCTGGAGTGTCAATCAAGGCCTTAATTTTACTGTCTTCGTCAGCTTTATTTGTAGTTGGAGGAGCCTCTGGTGTTAAGTTGCTCGATTGAACATGAAATACATCAGGAATTGCATACAACTCATTGCCAAATTCATCCCATTCAGAGTCTTCAGGCTGTCATTAAGCATTTAATTTCCTAAGAAATGCAGCAGAAGTGATTGAGAACAAAAGAAAACCATAAATGAAGACACTTACATATTTCATGGAAGAGGCATCAACAGTTGGTATGCCACTCATTTCAGGCTCAGTTTCCATCACCTTATTTTCCACTTTTTGCCTGCAAAATACAAAACAAATAGCAACTCAAGAAAAGATAAAATATCAGAAGACTTTGCAAGGAAAAAAACAGTATTTTGTGCAGATTGTGCCAAGTATGATATGAACTGCAATAAAATGAGAGTTTTGGGAATTGATACTGAATAACAAAATGCATTATCTATCATAAAGAATCTAACAGTTGAGATTTCAGGTTTGAGATAGTACTCTTGTTCAGTAACTATTGGTAAACGTGGCCGTCCAGGAACTCGACGAATTAACACTGAGGAATTTTTAGGAATCAACATTGCTTCATCAAGATATTCTGAAATTCCAAAGAGATAGAGACACTATAAAACACTGCAAATATAATGCACAAAACCATACTAAAATCCCGCAAAGTTGGACGCATGAAATTCCTATCAGTAGCTTGCAGCCTAATTATATTCGAACATCCTGACCAACAACCCATGCCACTTATCTCAGTCATTCCCTTTTCTTTTCTATTTAACCATGGTACAAGACTTTGAGCATTGTACTTTGAAAATAGATAGAATTCTATGCGTTTTACTTCAAATATATAAAAGTAACAAGGTAAATACGGTAACTTGAAGCATGAAACATCCTGCTGAAAACCAAATTACACAGCTTAGAGTATACAACAACAGCAAAAAACCCAGATTGTTTAAATTTAAAATTAATCATTGACCCCATAGCCCCAAGATAATAGTTTAATTGAAATCAGAACCAACCTTCATTGGTCTGGGCGTTGGTGACCACGAGGTCGAAATCAGTACCCTTGCCTAAATGCTTTGATTCAAAAATTTTATCTTTCAACGTAGCAACAGAGATGAAAGGACCGTCCATAGGAATTGAATCATAATCTTTTGCACTCTTAAATTTATAATACACCGCCATGGTATATTTCTCTTTCAATCTAAAAAAAGGATAACAGTAACACAATAACTAAAAAACAAATAAACTTTAATCAAAGGCCTCGATAAACTGAGCGCCTGAAATCAAACTCCTAAAAAATCAGTACAATATCGCAGATCTTTTTTTCTTTTTCCTCCTATCGTCAATTACTCAGATAGGATCGGACAAATCGAACCGCCCAAACGGTGAGCTCTCCTTGATGCATTTCGTGCAGCCAGATGCCGAGACTGAGTCTTCGTCTTCGTCTTCGTAAGAAATTGCAACTTTTAGATTCAAGAAAATTTAAACTCCGTCTAGCGTCGTAGTTTAGAAGCCTCTAAAAGCACAAATCAGTGTGCTGAGATCGTCAGTGCCGATGGATCGGATGAAAATTAGAGGGATCTAGAGCGCAATCAGCCTCTCGAATTAGTAGCCGCAACAATCTGAACAGAAAGGAATAATCAAAGAGATCTGGGATCTGCTTCAGAAGAAATCGACCCAACGATCCAGGAGCATCGAACCAAGGAGCGAATCTGTATCTGATAGGTGAAGATCGAACCTTCCGATGAGAAACGCAAAACTGCTCCGCCGCGCGCCAGAGAAAATCTGAAGTGATGCGGGAAAAACACCCAATCAATCGGAAGTAATCATATCATGGCGAAAATTGGCGAACTCTCGATGTTGAGGTCTAGGGTTGGGAAAGTTGATAGAAAACTTAATGGGGTCAGGCGAGCGGATGCCTATTAATATATTTCATTATTATTATTATTTAAATATCTGCCTTCTATTTTGCACTTTTTTTTCTTGGAAAATTATAATATAGGACTTAAAGAAAAATAATATTTATTAAGAAGGATAATAAAAATAGTAATTATTTTAAAGGGTCACAAATTAATACATTAAAATAGAAAAACTAAAGGAATATGATATTTTTATTATTATTTTTTGTTATTACCAATATTACTACCATTTTTTCATTGTTAGATCAGAATCTTATCTATCTTTATCATTTCCCTCTCCTATTGAAATTCTGATCTAACAGTAAAAAAATGATAGTAATATTGGCAGTAACAAAAAATGATAGTAAGATTTTCCTATCCCAAAATGAAATTGTCCTTAACCAGATTTTTTATATTTTCTCTAACTATATCGTATTAGAGTGATTGATAAATAATGACAAATCAAAATTCACTCAACTCACCTCCCAGTTATGACTAATCAGATTTCTTGGTTCATTGACTTTTGCTCTTTCACCTGATAGCTACAGATAAAAATTTATTCTCCTTTTTTGGCTAATAATTATTGAAATATTTGATCGATATATGCCAAACGTTGCTTATGTATGAATGTTAATGATTGTATTGTACTGCTGTTTGTTGAAAAATTGGAATTTTCTGTAATTTGACCATCTAATTTGCCGATTTAGGAAACTGTAGCTACATTGTATGGGAAATTTGCCATTTTAATTAAAAAAAATAAAATTATCAAAATAAGCCACAGTACAAAAAATTTATCAAAATAACCTACTTGATAGTGCCACGTCAGCGGACGTCACACGTGGCGCCACTGCGCATGTGGCGTGTCACGTTGGCACGCCACATAAGTAGCGCCATGTCACTTTAACAAATTATTTTTTTAATTTTTAATTATTATAAATATAAATTATTATATTTAATATATATTAAATATAATATATATTATTTTATATAATATATATTATATATAATATTTTTTTTCAAGAAAAAAATTAAATAATATATTATATTAATAAATTACATATTAAATTATATAATCTAATATATATATAATATTAATATAATATATTATTATATTAATAATATATATTATATTTTATATAATTATATTTTTAATTTAATTATATTTTTATATTATTAAAATAATATTTTAATTATATGCTTATATATATGATTTAATAATATATATTATATTTTACATATTAAAAAATTTAATAATTTATTTTAATATATTTTAATTATATCCTTATATATATAACTTAATAATATATATTATATTTTACATATTAAAAAAATATTTTTTTACATATTATTTTATATTATTATATTATTAATTTAATATAATATATATTATATATATATATATATAATATAATATATATATATATAATATAATACATTATTATATTATGACTCGTAACTGGGGTCATCAGAGAGAAAAGCAAAAAAACATAAAAACAACAGGATTGTCGAGGAAGATGATGTTGCAGGCAGCAATGAAAAGTAAGGGAGTACAATTGTTGAGAGGGCAATTGTGGCTCCAATGACCAGCTTGACTGCATCGGAAGCAAATATCGGAGAAACGGTGAGTACTCTGGACCGATCGGTGATCTTGCTGAACAGGAGTGTTAGGCGAAGGGACTAGAAAAAGGGGAGACGATGAGAAATAGTAAGAAGAGACGCAGCTTGTAATGGGTATTGCGAGGTTCGAACGGCCAAGAATAATTGTTAGTAGCGCCACCATGGTTTTAAAAACAATAGGATTGTCGAGGAAGATGATGTTGCAGGCAATAATGATGGGGATGAGCAAAATGATAAAAGTGAGATTGATTGGAAAAATTGAAGACTGTGCTATGTTCTCTTATCAGATGCATACCATAAAAGGAATTGGCAGAGGAAGACGTTGCATGGTATATCCTGGTAAAGGGGAAATATGGGCAATATTTAATGGCTGGTGATGAAAGAGATGGTGTTCCTGGTGGATCTTTTGAACTTGATCCTACTGGTTTGCCTGTTAATCTTTTTGGAGTACATTATATTAAATATATATGAAGATTTAATTCATATAATATGAAGATTAAAAAAGTAATGATTAAATCACACTACGAACAGTTACAATTTAATCGCTACGATTTAATCGTGTTAGAAACAATCAGCCGGAACCCTACAGCTGGAATGATTTAATATTATATATATATTAGATTATATAATTTAATATGTAATATATTAATATAATATATTAATAATATATATTATATTTTATATAATATATATATATATATATATATATATATTATATATTATATTAAATTAAGAATATAATAATATAAAATAATATGTAAATTTTTTTTAATATGTAAAATATAATATATATTATTAATTTATATATATAAGGATATAATTAAAATATATTTATATATAAATATATATTAAAATAAATTATTAAATTTTTTAATATGTAAAATATAATATATATTATTAAATCATATATATAAGGATATGATTAAGATATTATTTTAATATTATAAAAATATAATTATATAAAATATAATATATATTATTAATATAATAATATATTATATTAATATTATATATATATTAGATTATATAATTTAATATGTAATTTATTAATATAATATATTATTTATTTTTTTCTTGAAAAAAAATATTATATATTATATATATTATATAAAATAATATATATTATATTTAATATATATTAAATATAATAATATATAATTATAATAATTAAAAATTTAAAAAAAATAATTTGTTAAAGTGGCGCCACGTGTCGTGGTGCCACTTATGCGGTGTGCCAACGTGGCACGCCACATGTGCAGTGACGCCACGTGTGGCACTCGCTGACGTGACGCCGCCAAGTAGGTTATTTTGGCAAATTTTTGTACTGTGGCCTATTTTGATAATTTTGTTTTTTTTTTTGGATTAAAATGGCAAATTTCCCACATTGTATTATACTATCATCAGCATTCATACATAAGCAAAGTCTAACTTATATTGAATTGCTCAGAAGCAAAGCATTGTGAGATTTATCATATCTAATGATCAATTGACTTCAGCTTCTTCTTACACACTAATGAACAAGGGAAATTCCTTCCCAAATGCAACCAAAATGGCTTGATAAATCATAAATCTACATATTTGGTTATGAAGACAAATCACATGGGAACAAAGAGTAGGGTTTTCATTAATTTTTTAAAGACTCTCTTAGAACATACAACATAAGATTTCTGGCTTTTCAAAGCTTCACAAGCAAGATCTTCTTCGCGTTTCTGAAGAGCAAGTTGTGCTTTCCAGTACCTATATATAGCAATGCAAAGCATAACACTGGTATTTGAACACTAACAATGTAAGAAAACTAATTTATCAATTACTCCAGATTCTGATTTATTATTATCCATAAATTAGTCCAATCTGATTTAATTATAGAGAACATAGAAAATCTAGCAAAGGGCAATAATTCGAAGAGCTACTTAACTCAAAAAATTATAATATATTGTATTGAAGGTTGAGAGGGTGAAACTGTGAAAAGGGGAGAAAAGAGAACAAAGGAAAGGAGGTAGGCAAGAAAAAAAAAATGAAAGGGAGCATTTTTGTTAAAAGATAGTGTAATAACATAAAAACTTGCATTTTTATGTTTTACTGAAGTGATAATGTTAAGATGCGAGTAAAAACGTGTAAAAACGCCACTTAAATACTTAAAAATAGTAAAAACGTACTTAAAAGAAGAAGAAATTGTTTAAAGCAAAAGACTATGAATGAGAAGCAGATTTTCTCATCTTCCTTCCCTCCTCTTCCCTCATCTCAGTCGTTGATTTCAAATAAAAGTTAATCTGAGATGGAAGAGGAGAGAAGATGAACGGTTGGGATGAGAGATACTGAGAGAAGAGGAGAGAAAGATACTGAGAAAAGCCAGGTCCCTATGAATGATATTGTTTTTATAATGGCCAATTCAAGATTGGGTAAAAAAAAGCTCAAAACTCCCATGCATATAATTTTGATGTTCTTCCATTCTGATGAGAAAAACCTGATTAAAGGTGAAGTGAGGAACTTATGGATGATTATGATTTGGAAATTCCAAGTTTTGCAACAAAAAAAAAACTTGTTATAAGAGCTAGAGAAAAGAGGACATTGAGGATATGTAATTGATACAAGATGATATGTTTAATTTGAATCAACTGATATAATTTGGGAATTGTTAAACTTCATTCTTTTGATGTTTTGAAACTTGAGTATATTTAAGTAGTAGAAACTTTACGTTTTGTGCCAGTTTCTATAATTTATGTTTCTATCATCCTTCCGTTTCTATGTAGAAACTTGATTTTGACAATATAGGGGAGTACTTGAACATTAATTTTATTCTTTTTTTTTTAATTACAAGATCAATATATTATAAAAGATATTATAAGTACATAATCGAGGATAGCATATCACATAACCGAAAAATAAAGTCATTTTATGGTCTGCAAAAGAAAATGATGCTATTTTAAAACAGAGAAAGAGTTTCAAAGAGCTTCCAAGTCACTGAACACTGCCAAAGGGGATTCTCTGAGAGATTTCATGCTGAGGTTGAGGTTCAGTTTTTTTTTTTTAAAGTCCAAATTTCCAAAGCATTAGATCCATGATAGAAAGGAGTTTTGGCTATCCACATGAGGGATACTCTTAAAAGTTTCCTGAAGAAGAGATCATCTCCTTTTTGCATCATAAAAAATTTCAAAGATTTTATGGATTGTCCCTAGTAGTTGTTAGAATTTGAAGGATTAGAGTAGATAGGAAACAAAGCCTTTAAATATTATTGAATCATTAATACTTAATCCTTAGTACATGCAAGAGCCTTTATTTAAGCAAATATATATTAATCCTATAATCTAATAAATTTAATCAAATAATAATATCCACATAAGCTATATAATATCTTAACATTATAATATATCAAATATTAATATAAGATATAATAACATCTTAACACCTTACATTCAAACGAAGAAGCAACTATGGCAGTAGGAGGACTAAAAGGAACATCTTAGAGTAAGTGTCGATCTAGACATAATAGAAATGATGTCAAGCTAATTTGGATTGAACCAGAAGATCTTTAGGTCTGGGTGGAACCAAAACGGTCTTCGGGATGTACGGAAGACCTAGATAGTATTTGAGCTTGGGTCGAACTAAATGGTCAAAAGATCTAGGCAGAACTAGACGGTCAAAAGATCAGGACAAAGTTATGTGATAGAACCATACACTCACCAAGGAATGGAAGATCCACTACTACAAAAAACCTAAAAAACATCATAAATAAGACCCAATTAATGTCATTTTTTAAAAGGACGTCTATGTGGGGATAGTAAAATATTCTAATTTAAGGCGTCCTGAATAGATTCAGGGCACCTTAATGCCTTTTTTTTAAAAAAAAAAAAACCCAGGCAAAGGCTCATTTTGGTCATACACAACCCACGCATGTAAAACTAATCTAGACGCAAGAGAAAGTTGGAAGGCAGAATCAGAACACAAAGACAAGACAAAGATTGAAAAACAAAAATTAAATCCAACAATTACAGATATCCCAGAAAGAAAGAAAGAAAAGTAGAATCTATGCTCTGAACTCGAAAGTTGAAAATCCCTCACATGCAAGTAATCGCTTCAACATTCTACTCCCTTTCAGCACGATAGATGGAGAACAGAGTTTACAAACAGAATAGAAAATAGTGAAGAATAATTAGAACTTTCTTTGGCATTTTCGGTGTACCACTTGGCTCTCTTTTTTTCCCCTCAACCAAACCCTTAAACACTGGTAGAATTTATTTTCGACCCAAATCCTTCAGTTAACTTCTAGAATTTAAACAAAATTTAGAAAATTCAAACATGAAAAAGTAATATTAACATCCTACCTTTTCACATAAACACTTTCAAATTGTTTATCTTCCCCCAAACTCTCATAACCCTTCAATTTTTTGTGCGTGTGCATCCAGAGGAGGATGGTAATGAGAGGCTACGGAGACAACAACAAGTTGGATGACAACGTATGATGGACGGCGTCAAGGGGCACGACATGAGAGGGACTGAGTATGAAGCAGAGGACGTTCACAATCCGTAGATTGTCTCGACTTAATCACTCCATATGATTCTCCACATGAGTTTCTTTTTGGGAGGCTTGAGACTACCGAGGTAGATGCTGTGGCTGGATTTTGGGCGATAGGCTAGGGTTTTGTCGTTGGTGGTGTAGCAATCTTTGTTGAGAATGAAAGAATGAGAATGAGATTTAAACTTAAAAAAAAAAAAAAAGAGACTTTGGGCGTCCTGATTTTAAATATAGGGCGCCCAAAAATTTTCACGCGCCAAAAAACTCTCTTGAAGTTAAAAAATTTTACAAAACACGCCAAATATTTAATTTTTGATGCCCTGAACCTTATTAAAGACGCCGAAAACCTTATTTTTGGCATCCTTAACCTTATTCAGGACGCCTAAGTCTCAAAATTTAGCCAAATAATTACGAAAATGCCACTACTTATACTTCATCTTTTAAAATAAGGACGTCTTTTAGGGAAGTAGTATCCACTTTTTGTAGTAGTGATTGTCTGGGCAGAACTGGAAGATCTAGGCAGAATTAGATGGTCAAGAGGATAGAGCTCTAGTATGGAACCATACACTCTCCAAGAAACAAGTCTGTGAAAATGGTTGGCAAATTTGGACGGAGCTCTAGGATGGAATGATACACTTTACAAGGAACGAGTTTGCGTAGCTAGATAAGGCTCTAATTAAATGGAACCAGATAGTCTGCAAAGGAAAGAACATGTCATAGCGGCGCCCACTATGCATAGAATAATGTGACTGAAGTCAAGAACTCTTTAATAGGATGAGATGATCGAGAGGGCGACGGACAGAGGGTTCAGAAGTGTTCTATTTGTGGGGTTGAGTTTGCTTCAACTTTGGCTTTAGTCACATGAGAAGGCATAAAGAAGGAATGATAGTGAGACTAAGTCCTTCTCCTTCTCCTTATCCTCCTCAATACTTAAGAGGAAGTACAACAAATAAAGACAAGAAAGAAGTTCTTCTTCACCATTAGCTAGAGCTACTTTTGAAGGATTAGAATAGAGAGGAAATAAGAGCCTCTGAATATTATTGAATCTTCAATACTCAATCCTTAGTACAAAGCAATTGAGCAAGAGCATTTATATTGGCAAACCTAGACTAATCCTATATAATCTAACCTAAATAAATCAAATCAAATAATAGTAACAACATAAGATATATAACATTCAATACCTTAGCCTAGGGTTGGGCAAAAAACCCGTGGTTTGGTTGGTCCTGTCTGATCCGGTTCGGCTCGACCCGTTCTAAGGCAACAAAAATCTGGTCCAAGACAATTTGACCAAACCAGACTGGACCAAATTGTTTGGGTTGGACCGGACTTCAGTCCAGAGGCTTAGACCTCTTGGATTGGTCCGGTCTGACTCGATGTTTTTTTTAAATTACCACCTTCGGACGGCGGCGACGAAGGTGGCCAATGATCGTCGGCGGTGTTGTTGCGGTGGTGAGCCCCACCAGCGGGGGAGGGGTTATTTTAGTTTTTTGTTTTTAAAAAAAATTATAAAAAAAAAGTCGTTGGAGGAGGTTGTTGGTGGTGGGCGGAGAGCGGCGACCGACGGCGATGTGGCCGGTGGTGGGGCCTACCAGCGAGGGAGAGGTTATTTTATTTTTTTTTTAAAAATTATTTTTTAAAAAAAAAGCCGTCGGAGGTGGCCGCCAGTGGGTGGAGGGCAGCCGCCGCCGGCAGGGAGGAGTTATTTTAGTGTTTTGTTTTTAATAAAATTTATTTAAAATTAGGGACAAAATGGTAATTTCAGCTTAAAACTATGGGCAAAATGATAATTTCAGCGGAGTTATTGTTCATTTCAGTCAGATTTAATGGTTAACGTCGGTCAACTAACGGCCCGTGGTGCTGGATGCTCTCAAAACGTAATGTTATGTGTATTTTTGCTCCCAAAAAAAGATTATGGTGTTGGGCACTCCTCGGGGTAAAGGTTATGTGTAACATTGCACCTTTACCCAAAATAAAAAATAAAAAAAACTGGAAAAAAAGGGGGACTGCTTGGACTGGTCTAGGCAGTCCGGTCCAGTCCAACCCGACCTCGGGCTGGTACCGAACTGGACCGGACCTCGGGTTAAGTTGTCTAGCCCAAGGTCCTATCGAGCCTAACCTTGGGTTGGCCTCCAACCCGATCTGACCCGGTCTTTGATCAACCCTACCTTAACCTAACCGTAGCAAATCCATGATTCATAGCGGGATATTTGATAAAAAAAAAGGGGGAAAAAAGATCATCCAGCCATCATCATGAGGTATCTCTAGAGCATTCGACGTATTCTGAGCATGCACCTTGTTACTGAATTATAGTTCTGCATAAGGCTATTTGACAGAAGTTAGTCCTGGACAATATCTCATTCGTTGCTTGTAGCGGCTCTATAGAGTTTCCTTCATGCATGCAAAATCCAATTTCTCCATATCCGCAAGGAATTTATCAGAATCATAATTCTGTTGACAACACAAACATACCATCATCATGCAACTGAAGAAAGGTTTTTTACAGCCCCGTTTGGAAAGCATTAAAATCTGAGAAGTCAGTTCTAATCCCACAGCATGTAAACCATTTTGTCCGAGCAAAAGAACAAGAACACAAGATATGAAACAAGGATTCCTCTTTATTTCATCCAAAAACTGATACGTGTCCAAAGACAACAAGATGATGATGATTGAGAACGTCTATGGATGGGATGACATCCACTTGAGTAATTTCCAAATGAATAGCAAGTATTTAACCGGCAATGATATAGCCCAAAAATACTTCCAAAAAGGATTGCTATCAGAAGACATACAAATGAGAATTAGAATGTGCTAAGGTGCATTCATAGACTTTAACCCAATCATAAAAATTAAATGCACAAGTTAAAAGAATTAAATACAAATATTTTACCACTAAAAAAAAATTAAATTTCTGACGAAATTTCATGCGAAACTTTTTTTCCGACGGAATCCATTGAAGACCACCCTATCTCCGGTGGCCACCACGTGTCAGCTTCGGCATCCACCACCCCATCCCAGCGGCCACCACGTGTCTTCTTCTTAAGAGGCAATTCCTAAAAATGTTTTCTTGTCTTCATGCCATCTCGAACCAGGACCTCAAGTCCCCGCGCCAGTTGAGTCGAAGAGAACTTGTGAAATATTATCACATACATACATATAGTAAAAAATAAATAAATAAAAATTCGAAATAATATTTATATATTTATTATAATTTTCAATAAAAATTAATTTCAAATTAAACAAATTTCAAATATTTAATAAATCTTCTTATAAATATATTTTTAGCCAATTCTTTGAAATTGAATTTCATTTTTAATCAACATTAATTAATAAATAATAATATAATAGTATAAATATTATTTTTAATACAAAATTTTAAATTACTTTTCATAACTAATAATATGATGTTAATAACTAAAAAATTATTTTCAATTATCATTAATTAACAACTAATATTTTAATTTTATAAATTTTATTTTTAATGTAACATTATGAATATAATTTTAATAAATAATAATATAATATTAATAACTAACAATTTATTTTTAATTAAAATTTAAATAATAACTAGTATTATAATATTATTTTTTATAGAAAATTTATAAAAAAATCTAATAATTTTTTTTCATGAAATTCCGTGAGTAATTTTTTCACGGAATTTTTCCATGGCTAATTTAGCCATGGTTCGATGGAATAATTTTTGAAAAATTTTATGACGGATTTAGCCATATAAACAAATTCCGTAGCTAATTTTGTTAGAAATTGACTGTTTTTTTTTTCGGTGTATATATCAAGCTCGACTAAAAACGATGTCCTAAAATATGATAATAAATAAAAGGGTTACAAAGAAAACAAAATGTTCTAAATCTTAAAAATTTATTAGGTGTATGAAAACTGAAAATTAAAGGAGGCGCATTTCTGCCAATTGTAAATGCACATAGAAGAGATAAACGTACACATATCCCTGTTTCATATATGTGAAAAGCGAAAAGGACTTGTGCATCTTTGTTCTGAAATTAGATTTTGAGTCATATTACTCACTTATATATGTGTGTATTGTTTTTTTCTAACATTAAAATTGAGAATAACACCACCTTCCATTACATAAAAAGCAAACATTAGACGACGACGAGAAAAATTTCACCTTTGATAATTCTATCTCTATATTTTGACAATTTCATCTCTATGTTTTGACAGTCTATTGTTTTGGCAATTCAATTTTCATGTTTTGACAAATCTATGTCTAATTTTTGACTAGTTCATAAACCTAATTGCACAATAATCACAAAATATAAATATGATTCTTTGAAACTCTTCATGGGTTATACCCTCTTTTATACATTTTATTCTTGCCAAACCACCAATATATTGACTTTCATCTCCTCCACCTATATAATTTTTTTGAAAATCCTCATATATGTTATGCCCTCTTTTATACATTTTATTCTTACTAAACCACCAATAGACTTCCATCTCCTTCACCATTTACAAACTTCCCTCCACGTGAAAGAATTCTTCCCCAAAATGCTAAACATCTTTCATGAGAATCTGCAACATACACTTTATATTAACAAGTGAAATAATTATATTAACAACTACGATTGCATGCATTAACACTACATTTTTCATATCTCAAATCAGCGTTTTAATAGCAAAAAAAACCTTCATCGCAGAACCTGAGAGCTAGAAACAGAGTACAACAACAACAAATACACTTTCAGAGAGAGCTTCAGCGTGGCGAACTGGTCGGACCTTCGTCATCGTTCTATCCCCACAGGGCCACCTTACCACCATCATTCTATCCCCTTTCATTATCGTAGTCCGAGCTTGAGTTTTGGAGAGACAGAGCTTCATCTTCAATATTAAATCTCTCTTCTGTTAATTGATTTCAATGGTTGGGTATTTACATCAGGCTATGGTATGCTTCTTATCTTTTGTTGTTGTGCTCTATTTCTAGCTCCTCAAGTTCTGTGTCTCCACCACGACTCTCTGTCTCTGGTCTTCTTTGCTGAAGCTTGGACCTGGGGGGTGGAATGGTTGCAAGTTGTCAGCGACAGTGAAGTTTGGAAGAATGAAGGTGATACAGATGGCCCAAGTCGATTTGGTTCTGTTCTTTTCTCGCTGCGCTCTGTAACTCTCCGATCTGTGATGGAAGTGGCGACCTATGGTGTTGAGGGAAGAAGCTCGCTGGTAGCCTATGGCGGTGAATGATGCAGCCGGCGAGATTGGAAGAAAGCGAAGGTGATAAGTTGCATATTAGGCAAACTAACCATCAAAATTAATTTTAAAAAAGGGCGGCTTTTTCAGTTTTTTGTGCGATAATTTTAAAAAAAATTCAGTTAATGTTGCCAGTTGATTTTGGGTCTGTTTGGTTTGAACTTAAATTTACTTAACTTAAAGCTCAAAAACCTCGTTAAGGAAAAAACTCCACTTCTTAGCTTTTTGACATGGGCCACTTCTACTATCATCAATCCAAATACAAATCATTATCAATAACCTGACTTTTTTCCTATCAAGCTTTTTATTTTAAAGTCACATAGCTTTTAAGCCACCGTTCCTACCGCTAACCCAAACAGACCCAATATTTATGGTGTAACATTGAGTCACAAAAAACTTTTAGATCCAACAACTTCTTCACACAAAGTTACATGATAAAATTGAACTTTAACCTTATTCAATTAAACAAACAACAACATTGGACCACAGTTTTCTAGATACCACTGTCTACAACAGTCACAGTTAACATTGGTCAATACGCCCAAAAGAAGGAAAAGAAGACTTACTTATCTTTGCCCTCCCAACAAATAAGACTTCAATTCAATATCAGATACGTGTGGTGTATTATATATTTGGGGAAAACATTTACTCTATACAAACGTAGTGGTTTATGTCTAATATCCCATTATTTACATAACCTTTGGTTTTGAAACAAAAAACATGTGCTTTTCTGGTTACAGTATTGGGAGGAAAACTTACAAAAACGAAAGCTGGGATATGTTTATATGACATATGGTCAGGGGGCTGACCTAAGAATTTTAACGAGGAGGGGCGAAAATCAAAAATATTATATCATCATAAATAAAAGTACTTGAAATATAATACAAACCTAATATACAAAAAATTGAAAGAAATCTATTACAGAAATTAAGATTATTTCACTTGATTCTTAAATCACATATTTTTATATTGTTAAACTCATTTATAATTGAATTTATGTTAAAACTCAAAACAATTTATTTTTTAATATATGTAATCAAATAATTATCAAGAAATTTATCTTCCATTTTATTTCAGAGCATGTTCTTAATTATCTTCATAGTAGAGAAAGATCTTTCAGCAGTTACTGTCGAAACTAAAAGAATGAATACAAGTCTAATAACTCTATCAATAAGAAGGTAAATAATGGACTTTTCAGTTTTTACTAACCCTTGACATATTCAGATATACTTTATAAATTAATTAAATCTGAATGTTTAGGAATGTCATGCTTAAAATGTTGTAACTTCATCTTTAAATATAATTCAATTTTTCCTATTTTGTTAAATCTTTAGAATAAAATTTATCGATAAATTTATAAATATCATCACTATTAAATGACTTGTTTCTATTTCATGGATCTAAAATCAAGCCAAATTTTTTTTTAAAGATCATCACTATTACAAGGTTGTCAACAATTGAACTTGGATGTTTCTTTGGATGTAAAGCTACTTGGAAATCATCAACATTAATCATTATATATAATTTTTTTTTTAAAAAAATAATGGGGGCCACCCCTAGCCCCCCTGGGTCCGCCTATGTGTATGGTATTGATCTTGAGAGAAAAAATTCAAAAAGTTATTGTACAGAAGCATAAAAACAATCAGAGAGTACATGAAGGGGCATATGAATCTGAAATACACAGAGAAAAGTTTTTGGGGAAGGAGATAAACACTATGATGGTGGAGAGAGGTGGAGAGAGTACATGAAGGATGTGAGAGGAATGGTGGCGTTGGTTTGGAGGTGGTGGAGAGACGATGGAGTGAGGAGGTGTTGGTAATCATATTTTTTTCATCATCTCTCATAATCTTTAAATTACATTTATTCAATCAATACAATACTATTTTAACTTTTCTTTTATTTTTCTAATCAATAACCGAGATGAGGCCAATCAGAGAAAAGAAGAAAAAAAATAAGGAGAGAATCTCCTTCAGTGTTGGTAGGTGAGGAAGGTAATTAGTCAGATATTGATCATTGCCACATCAGGGTTGTTAGTTTAAGTTAACAGCAATTGTAAACGGAAACGGAAGGACCACAGCTAGCAGAGGAGGAAACAATAATAATAATAAAAATATACAAGTACCTGATTCAAAACCTGGTGAAACTATTTGAACTGTCAAAATAATTTTCCATCCCTACCCAAAAAAAAACTTTATAGAAACATTAAGGAATCAAATGAAATATACTGTATACAATTAGAGGACCGAAGTTACACAATTGCTAATTATCAATGCTCTTAGAAGACATGTTGGAGGGAAGAAAAAGCTTTTAGAAGACATTAACGTATCGGTAAAAACTGCTTTTATAATGTGAATTTATGGTGCATGAAGTAAATATATAAAATGTATTTATTTCAACTTATGTGAACGTATTTATCAAATGCTAACTCAAATAGTTTATGATATATACATATTACTTACTTTATAGATTTCTTTTTACATTAAAATTAAAATTGAAGCCAAAAGAATAACACCACCTACCATCGCTGAAAAACAAACACGAGGAAACAAGAATAATTGACTTTTGAAACTTCAATTAAACAAACACCAGCTTAGGCCACAGTTTTCTAGATCCCACTCTGTACAAAAGTGACAATTTCCATTATAGTCAATACTCCGATCGAAAAGAAGGAAAAGAAGACTTACTTATCAAAATCATCAGAAGAATCCACCAACGTACTCTTCTCTGGTTTCGCTCTTATTAAAGTTTTACCGTTGAAAAATATTCTGCCTTAGCCCCCACACAAAGTCACAAACCTTTTTCTACGGAAGCTTCCCCTGAATTATACATTTCTGTCCTCTGTCTCAGAGACACATGTCCATAAATATTGCTCCATAATAAGCCATTCTATGCAATAATCATTCACAAACCATACATTTTCTCAAACAAACCTATAACTCACCATAATGCATAAGAGTGCTTCAGGTTCCTACTTGGGTCCAGGAGGCTTGGATCTATCCCAAGCCTTCTTCAAGTCCATTCTTCACACTGCTCCTCCTTCACCCACCAAGAGGCACACCAAGATCTCCGTCATCGGAGCTGGCAACGTCGGCATGGCCATCGCCCAGACCATCCTCACCCAAGACATAACCGACGAGCTTGCCCTCGTTGACGCCGTGCCAGACAAGCTCCGAGGAGAGATGCTCGACTTGCAGCACGCCGCCGCCTTTCTCCCTCGCACCAAGATCAACGCCTCTACGGATTACTCCGTCACCGTCGGGTCCGACCTCTGTATCGTCACCGCTGGCGCGCGGCAGAGCGAGGGCGAGTCCAGGCTGAATCTTCTTCAGAGGAATCTCGCCATGTTTAAGAGTATCATTCCTCCGCTGGCTCGTTACGCCCCAGACTGTGTTCTGCTCATCGTTTCAAACCCTGTGGACGTGTTAACCTACATGGCATGGAAGCTTTCCGGCTTCCCCTCAAACCGAGTCATCGGATCCGGTACCAACCTTGACTCCTCCAGGTTTAGATTCCTCATCGCCGATCATCTCGACGTCAACGCTCAGGACGTGCAGGTCATTAATTATCTTTTATATCTATCTGCTATGCAACAGTCAGTTGATTTTTTTGAAGTGGTTAAGTAAGTTAAATAAGCTAGTCAATAATTACCTAATTACATATTTTGTGTATCTTTTGACCTTGAAAAGATTTAAACTTTTGCAGGCTTATATAGTTGGGGAACACGGAGACAGTTCGGTAGCTCTGTGGTCGAGCATCAGCGTCGGAGGAGTTCCGGTGCTGAGCTTTCTGGAGAAGCAACAGATAGAATACGAGAAGGAGACGTTGGAGAACATACACAAGCAAGTGGTGGAGAGTGCTTATGAGGTGATTCGTCTGAAAGGCTACACATGTTGGGCCATAGGCTACTCAGTGGCTAGCTTGGCTCGAACCCTTCTGAGAGACCAGAGGAAGATCCACCCTGTCTCTGTGCTCGCTAACGGATTCCATGGCATCGACGACGGAGGACAAGTGTTCTTGAGCTTGCCGGCTCAGCTCGGAAGAGGAGGCGTCTTGGGTGTCACCAATGTTCACCTCACTGAAGAGGAAGCTCACAGGCTGAGGGACTCTGCTAGAACCATCCTTGAGGTTCAGACTGAGTTGGCTATTTGAATTTTCTATTTGAGAGTACATTAAAATTTGTTGCCCTCTATGATTTGAGTCCCTCTTTTGTTATTTATTTTGTTTTTCAGTTTTTATTTATTTTTTATGCCTATCATTTTCATCATGTGCTGTGTCCTGAGATGCGTATTAATTCCCCCCCCCGGGAAAAATAAGATAAATTGCTAATTTTCTATCATTAGTACTGCTTTAATTTGTATTATCTTTTAGGCTCAACTAACAAATCCATCCCGAAAGTATACGTCGAGGAGCAATGTTGCCTTGTAAATTTTTTCAGTTTCAATTTTGCCCCGGAAGCCTAAAAATATAGCAATATTGTCCTTTTTTCCGTTAATAAAAAAATTGACGTTGACCGTTAGCTTCTTAACAAATTAAAAAAGGGCAATATTGCTACTTCTTTAGATTTCCAGGGTAATATTGAGCTTAAAAAAATTTTCAGGGCAACATTGCTCTCGGATGTATAATTCTGGGATGGATTTGCTACTTAACCCTATCTTTTAACTTTTTGGGAATTAATTAAAAGCATAAATACACCACAATCTGCAGATCATGGCTTCTTCTTCTTGTCCCCCAACTTTTTCAAGGGTTTTTCAAATCCTATACTCTATTTTGATGGGAAGAAAAATTAGGGGGAAAGAAAATAGGAGGAGAGAAAATGAAAAGAAGAGAAAACCAGGGAGAATATATCATCATCTCTCTTGCTTGGATGGATGAGAGAAAATAGGGAGAAAAGGAAATGAGAAAATATCTAAATGACGAAATTATCCTTGTCCTGATATCAAAATGTAATATGTTTAAAATCAAATTAAATATCACACTAGAATCATCATATTGATATTAACATAAGCAAATAATTTAAAATCAAATTATTTGGTGAGGAGAATTTACTCAAAATAAGATTAAATTTCAAGGAGTTAATCTCAAGCCATGATTTTAAGAAAAAAATAATGTGGTTAAGTAAGAATAAATAAAGATATTTAAATTAATTCCTCACAAAAAATATTTATTTATGTATTATAGGAGATGATTTAAATACTTTTAGAGCAATATATGAATTTATGAGGGCAAGAGAATTTAACAAAAGAAAAGAGAGAGAAAATGAGGTGGTTTTCGACCTCATAAATTAGGACTGTTTTTTGCCTGTTTAAAGTAATTATGTTTTCGCCCTATTTAAAGTATGCTTGTTTTGAGGTGAGACGTGTGATTTGTTAGACTGTTTACAAAATTTTTAAAATTACAGGCTTCCTTAAGAGGCCACAGGCCAGGTCAAGCTAAGGTTCAAAAAAAGGCTTGTAACAAGAGGCGAATTTTAGGGGTAGAGATGGCCCCGTAAAAATTACAGAAAAGAACTCAAAGTTTTAAAAAATTATCTTTCAGCCCCAAATTTTTTTATAATTTTCACTTTAGTTCTTCCATATAAAGTACATGGAAAAATAACAATTTTGAAATTTTTGGGGCTTAAATATAGTTTCATAAACATCTGAGTGCTATTCTGTAATTTTTTCCAGACCCAGAAAACGGACGTTAGCTGAAATCTAACGGTGCCGTGCAGATTTTACATTTTTAAAATTTTGTTGATTGTTTTAGTCCACTAAAGAGTATATTATACTAAGTGCTATTGAGTCAATAATTTGTTGGTAAATTTGCTTCGTAACCCTTATTTAATAAAAATGGGGCAACAAACATCAATCAGATACGCGATTAAAATATTGAGCAGACAAAAAAAGAAAAAAAAAAGTGAATAAATTTAGAAGTTAAAACCCAAACCTATAGGTCTCTACCTTTGTTTTTATTATTCTGTTCGGTCCTCTAGTTATCCATACGCATGGCACGCACAGATAGGGGTAGAAATGGAAAAAGATATTTTCTCTCCCAAATCTCCCTAAACGTGGAGAGAAGAGTTGGGGAGAAAATATGGTGAGCTCACACCCCTTTTTCTTCTTCCTTATTTTCTCCCTCATTAGAGGAAAATTCGGATCCAACCTATCCTATCTAGGCTGTTTAGGTGAGATTTGGATAATCTATATTTGATTTTTTTAATTTATATTTTTTTTTAAAAAAATTATTTTAATGAGTAGAAAATCAAAAATCAAAATAATTTTTTAACCAATAATTTTTTATTAAAAAATCACTATTTTAAAAAAATCAAATCTAAATTAGTTAAATCTCATTTAAACGATCTAGATAAAATAGGTAAATAGTGTATATCATTTGGATAGGTACGAAAATTTGAACCCGGAAAACCCATCACTCCACCCATTTCCCTTTATAGTTTAAAATATATCAATATATTATAAAATAAAATTGATGTATTCAGGCGTCACATCACCCTCCAATCTCGAACCCATTTGTGCCGAAGACCATGTCGCACCCAAATTTAAGTGAAACAGCCTTGCGTCCAAATGAAGGTAAATAAGAGAGATCTAACACCCAAATCGATAGTAATCAACTCTACCCCCAAATCGCCAACACCCACACACCACTGCAAGCAAATCAACCTCAATTTTTTACACCCAACTGCAGTACACCCGATTCCCATGTCCGTAATCAGTCTGTGAGGTTACAGAACAAAGGATTATATTAAAAGGGATATTGTTCCCAAATGGGTGATGACGATTCTGGTCGTTCATAGGGGAGAGGGAGAGATTATTTAGGATGACTTTTGTTTTTAGCAAGTGATTGAGGGAAGTGGAAGAAAGAAATGCCCTCGTTGCCGTCTTCGGGAGAATCCAGACGTTGAACTCTTTGTTCCGATTAGTCTGTGAACGCTGGTGCATCACTGATACGGCTCATACTTCGCCTTCTGTCTCTCCGGTGATCTGAATTGTTACTCTTCACAGAAACTTTTTTTGTTTTTTGTTTTAATTGAATAATGATGGTGGTGATGATTACCTCTCTGGGTATAAGAGTCTTGGGGATCACTGTGCAACAACATCACTAATCAAAGAAAGATTAGATGGAAGATGCAACGAAGGGCATGAATGCAATTTGGCAGAATTTATAAATTATTAATTGTGTCTCATGCCCTAATTTATAATTTGTTAAATCTAGTGACCCAAATTAAAATTTGATTAATTCAACCATCCTTTTATAGGATTTACCCTAAAAATAGTCTAACTCCCTTTATCACCATCTTTAGATTGAAAGGTGGGCAGTGATCAAAGACACAATAATTACCTATAATCCAAAGAAAATGCTTGGCAAGCTGATTCGTCAGGAAGATATTCTTTTCAGCTGCATGGCGTATGTAAACCTGCCATTACATGCAAAGAAGTAACCCAGCCTCTTTCATAACATTTTTGGAGGGGTAATTATAATCACATGCCCTAATAGTGGCGAACCTCTTAAGATAAATATTTTGGGGGCCAAATGTATATTTATTAACTAATTAAAAAAATATTTAAGAGGCCAATAATGTATAAAAAAAAACCATTTTACATTAAATATTTAGGACAAAATTTTTTTGGGGGCATGGGCCCCAAATGCCTATGAGAAGATCTGCCACTGGCCCCTAATCAACATGTTAATGAGAGCCCCTACTCATTCTATTTTTAAATGTATGAGCTAGTAATTCAAAAAGGTTTATTTTGTTCATAAATATAATTTTTTTTGTCTTCAAATAAAATATTTGAATTGTCATTTGCTCATTCTATTTTTAAAAAGTTTATTTTTTAAAATAGGAAGAGTAAGTATCCACATTTTTGTTTGATCAATTTTGAACGGGAAGTACAACTTCCAATTCTTGATATAAGATCTCACTTGTTATGTAAATCACACTAGTTATAGAGACATCATATATTAAGGATCAGAGGTAGAATTAAAAAAAGGAAACAAGTTGTCATTGATGGTTAAAGATGTAAATCATCAATATTAAATTTTTAATAGTCAATGTTAGTTTTTAATGGTTAACATGACTTTCTTCATCTTTTAATACTTTGAAAGTAAAATTGATCCAACAAGAACTTACGGATACTCACAATTCTACCGGAAAACTTATCCAAAATTGGACCTTATTCAAAAAAAAAAAAACTTGGACATAAAGCTTTCTTTTAGGGACCATGATACCTAATTAAACTTGAATTAATCCATACCAAATCTAGGAAGCACTACTAGAAAAAAAATCTTTTTAACCGGTTACAATTGGTCATTTAGACTGGATTTAGATATGATCTTATATCAACGGGTTTAAAAAGTCGACATTTTTTAAACCGGTTATACTTTCTTGACCAGTTATAGATTACAGTCAATCTAAAATAGTAGTTTTCTTTTAAAAAAAATATATAGGGAATTTTTGTAATTGGAGGTCCCAAAGAATGCCCTATTTATATTTCATGCCATCATCACTAAATTTTAAATAAGCTACAAGAACGATAAATAAGTCATAAAAGTCACAAATTACATGATAAAAACTTGACAATGATTCATTAAAAACATCTTAGTATCTTCATCACAATATCAAAACAAACATAGAAGATTTAAATCTTTTATACAATTCCACAAAGCTTAGGTGGGAGTAACAACATGATTAAATTATAAGGTTAAGGTGCAAAAATATACATAAACTTTTTACTTAGGAGCAAAAATACACATATACTTTTTGGATGAGCAAAAATACACACGTGGTTACCATTTTGAAACAAAAATCACATCCTACCGTTAAGTCACTGTTCACCACCGTTATGTTACTGTTCACTTCATCTCTTTCTTTCTCATCACGGTGAATAGTGAATTAATGGTGGGATGCGACTTTTGCTCCAAAATGGTAACCACGTGTGTATTTTTGCTCCTCCAAAAAGCATATGTATATTTTTGCTCTTAAGGAAAAAGCTTATATGTATTTTTGTACTTTAACCCTAAATTATATTACAACATATCCTACCAAAAAAAGTTTATCTTATAATATGGTCTTGTAAGGTTTAAAGTCGTATCTACTTCACACATGGAGTGATATATATAATAATAAGATGTTCGAAAACAAACAATTATAAAATAAGTTATTCACATGTTAAGACATTGCATTTTGAGTAGCTGATAAGAAAAATGAACATTCATAAAACTAAGTAGCAATTAATTAAACCAATACTTCTGGGAATAATCATAAAGAAAACAAGAAACTTTTGCTTTATAAGGGCAAATCAACTTAGGGAATGAAAATTGTAAAGAACTCCAATTTCTCCACTTTACATGCCACACAATATACATTTAGGAGACAAATTAAAGAATAAGACAATATATTTTCATCTTCAAACCTTGAAAAAGGCGTAATTTGTGGCATATCATATATTCTAGTTAATTCATAGATTAAATTAAACTCATAAGAGGAGAGCGTTTACCAATGAAAGCAATACATGCTAAGATATTGCATTACCAACACCGTACAGCTCCCATGTAGTTTTTATTAATAAAAAATATTGACAGGACAAGAAACTATTAGTAAATTAATTAGAGAATAACTTAAGCACAAATGAAGGTTGGGCATGAGTTATGATTGTTGTTTATATAAGAGTATAAGATACATAATATTTGTGTGTGTGTATAATATAAACTAATATTACCTTTCTCTTCTCAGCAATCGTTTTCAATTGTGATTGCAGATTTGTGATTTATTACCATTTTTCATTTAGTTAAGTTAATTGCATTTTATCATAACAAAGGACTTATAGATGAGTTTGATGCAACTCCAATTTTTGTAAGGGATGGTATAGAGTGCAGCGAGGGCTTTAAGATTGCAAAAGGAGAATCACAAAGCTAGAACAATTATAGTATTAATCTTTTTGAAGTGACATTTTTAAAAGAAAGTTGGTTGCAAAAGAAATTTGTAGATAATTTAGTCTCATGTTTTAAAACATATATAGATAAAACTAAATTTTTAAACTATGAATTATACCCGTATAGAAAAATTAGCAGCATAAATGACTACTATTCTTGGCTAAAGATATAAATTAATAGAAGATAGAATATACATATACACACACACACACACTTACCACATTATAATTGCAAAAGGGGTCTCTAGACTTCCCCAATTCCTTTGAAAAGCTCCAAGTAAATAATTTCAACAAGCTATAAAGAAAAACAAATATCTTTAAAAGCTAGAAGAAATTGATCAGTATTTGTAACTAAAAATCTGCCAGCTTATGTTTAGTCATGTACTATATTTCATTGCAAAGGCAACTCGATAACAACACTAGCATTCAAAGCATTTGGAGGAAAAAATAATTGTAATGTTTATAAAAATTTTAAAAAGAGAAATTCTTGTTAAAAAAAAAAAAAGATACCTCCTCAAGCTGTTTTTGCTTAGCTTCTACATGTAAATGATCCCTATAAATGAAAATATTTAACTACATGAATCATCAATATAGCACATTGCAGTTTGAAAAGATTTAACTTCATGAATCTTCAAATCGCCGGGGAAAGAAAGATAAAATGAAGAGGAGAAACAAATTAAACCGTGCAGTGAGGGAACAAGTCATGGTCAAGAATCTTATTAAAGGTTGTGAAGCCAATTGCATTAGAACAATATCCATTCTCTTCTAGTACATTTTCTTGAGCATGTTTGGAATTTCCAGGCTTCATCAATCAAAACTACAAGTTTACAATAGAGAACAAAGAAGCTGAAAATACAAAAAACATATTTCTCACCATGAACACGATTTCTCTCACACAGGGCCTCCAAACAACGATCCCACCATTGAAAATCACAAACCACATGCTTTGAACCAGATGACCAAATTTCAGCCTGATCCAACATGTAATGAGTGAGCAAATGCTGATTTATTGAGATCGCCTTGTGAAGTTGCGTTTTTTGCTTTCTCTATTCTTTTCTCTCATCATATGGCTGTATAATTTGACCTAGATACGACATAATGAAAAAAAAATAGAATTAGATTTAACCAAAAGCCAAAAGAAAAGTGAAAAAGGAAAAACAAACAAAAAGTTGCCTCATCTTCATCGAACTTTGGGGGAACAAAGAGCATCGAATAGCTAGGATTGCTCTATCATATTTTCACAAAGGCACTGTGTGAGAGTGAAATTGGCGATGATTCCACAGCATGAGTCTTTGATTCCAGTATTGGTGATGGAGAAGAGGAGTTGAAAGGAGAGTGAGTCAATGATGTTCCACTATGAGTAAGAGTTGAGAGACCGCAAGAGCGAAGATTATAAAGATTTTAGAGTTAGCAGCAAATTATTTTTATATAAAATAAAAGATATTAAGTTTTTTAGAATTGGTGTGAAAAGCATTTAATCTAAAATAAATATTTTAGAGCTTATCTTTTGTGATTGGTCTAAAAATATATTTTAAATGTCATTTTTAATACTTTTTATATATGTTGCAAAAACATGTTCACAAAATATATTTTAGACCGGTTGTAAACAGAATTAATTTAAAGTTTTATATATAATTACAAAACTACCAATGGTCACATTTTTTATACCATCTCCACTTAGAGAGGTTTAGATATGGTGGTTTTATATGTTTTTTTTTTAAGTAGTGAAGATGTAAAGAAAAAAAGAAAAGAAAGGCTAAGTTCATTTTTTGCGAATGTTTTTTTTTAATCGGATTTTTTTTTTGAATGTTTGACTACAAACATCTTCAACTACAACAAAGTAAATACGGTACCAACTATAGACCACATATTTGCATATATTCGTCGTAGGACAAAAGCAACAATTACATTCATCATAAGTCAATGTTACAGAAAGAAGGAAAAAGCACTTGCCTAACCTTATCAGGAATAATCCACCATCCCATCTATATATATTTCTCTGGTTTTGTTTTGCTTGAAGCAAAATCTAATGAATTTCCCAATCCACATGGGAGGACCTACGGTCTCCCAATTAATTCAATTGCTGACCGATCATGTTGAAATTAAAACATTTCAAACAAATTATATATATATATATATATAAAATACTAAAGCAACCCCATTAAGCACAAATTAAGCTTCACGTTAATGAAACGCACGTCGCAGTCAAGAAAGTTCGACTCAATTCATTAGAAAACCCTTTTGTTTTCCTCAGATTGGCTTAACTTGCCGTTGAATACACAATATCCTCTACCTTAGCCCCCTCACAAAGTCTCAAACCTTTTCTACGGAAGCTTCCATGATACATCTCATTTCTGTCCCACGTTTCAAAGACATGTCTATAAATATACCTTCATAATAACAATAAGCTATCCGATTAATGCAATAAAACCTTTCAAGTAACACAAACATGAATAAGAGCGTTTCAGGTTCCTACTTGGGTCCAGGAGGCTTGGATCTATCTCAAGCCTTCTTCAAGTCCATTCTTCACACTGCTCCTCCCTCTCCCACCAAGAGACACACCAAGATCTCCGTCATCGGAGCCGGCAACGTTGGCATGGCCATCGCCCAAACCATCCTCACTCAAGATATCACCGACGAGCTCATCCTCGTCGACACCGTGCCCGACAAGCTTCGAGGGGAGATGCTTGACTTGCAGCACGCCGCGGCCTTTCTCCCTCGTACAAAGATTCGAGCCTCGACTGACTACTCCGTCACTGTCGAATCCGACCTGTGTATCGTCACTGCCGGCGCCCGGCAGAGCGAGGGCGAGTCCAGGCTGAATCTTCTTCAGAGGAACCTTGCCATTTTTAAGGGTATCATTCCCCTGCTGGTTCGTTACTCCCCAAACTCTGTTCTGCTCATCGTCTCCAACCCTGTGGACGTGTTAACCTACATTGCATGGAAGCTTTCCGGTTTCCCCTCCAACCGAGTCCTCGGATCCGGCACCAACCTTGACTCCTCCAGATTCCGATTCCTCATCGCGGATCATCTCGAGCTCAACACTCAGGACGTGCAGGTAATTAATTATCTTTTACATTTATCTTCTATGTAGTGCATCTAGTCCTTAATATAAGATAAGAGTTAGTTAATTTTTTTAGAAAGGTTAAAGAAGCTCAATAAATAAGGTAGTTAATCATGACATATATTGTGTATAATTTGATTTTATATAAATTTATTAGAGATTAGTTTCCTTGATGTCAAAAAAAAAAAGGTCAAGTGAATTTTATATTAATGAGTGAGGTAGTACTATATTTTCTCATAGCAGCGCTTTCAATCTTGAATAGATATAAACTTTTGCAGGCTTATATAGTTGGGGAACACGGAGACAGCTCGGTGGCTCTGTGGTCAAGCATCAGTATCGGAGGAGTTCCGGTGCTGAGCTTTATGGAGAAGCAACAGATAGAGTACGAGAAGGAGACGTTGGAGAACATACACAAGCAAGTGGTGGAGAGTGCTTATGAGGTGATTCGTCTGAAAGGTTACACATGTTGGGCCATAGGCTACTCAGTGGCTAGCTTGGCTCGAACCATTCTGAGAGACCAGAGGAAGATCCACCCTGTCTCTGTGCTCGCTAACGGATTTCATGGCATCGACGACGGAGGACAAGTGTTCTTGAGTTTGCCGGCTCAGCTCGGTAGAGGAGGCGTATTAGGTGTCACGGATGTTCATATCACAGAAGAGGAAGCTCAGAGGCTGAGGGACTCTGCTAAAACCATCCTGGAGGTGCAGGCTGAGTTGGGCATGTAGATCTTCGATAGTTCGAGTTATCTCATGGTTTAATTTTTATATAAGTAATGATAATGATAATGTTGACTCCTTGTTTATTTGGTTCAGTTTTATCTTTTACTGTGATAGAGTATTTGGTTATCAGATAAACGGATCTCAGCTGGATGTTGTGGTGAATGATCATTAGAAGAATTTCATTTTCGTTTCTTTTATACATTGGGAATGGAAAGCAATATATAAAGCAACAAACTAAGATGCAGCAACCCTTAAAAAATTCCATCAGCTACTCTGCTCCAAAAATTTGCAAGCAAGCCTTCATTTAGTGCTTTTCTTTTTTTTTTTTTTGTAAGATGATCTATATAAGATTATTATCCTTGTCTATAACTTGGAACTCATCAACTTGCAAATTTCGCCAAATCATGTTCTTAATCTCTGAGAGAATCACCCAATCATTATTTGATTCAAGAACCTCCTTCGTGACCAATTGTATTACGTTAGCCGAGTCATTCCTCAAGATTAATCATATTCTTTGCATCCCGATCATTCATTTTTGTTTTTGTTTTTAATGAAGGGCCCATTTTTTTATTTAATTTATTTCTCTGCACTTTTGCCTTTTGGTTCTTTTTTAAAAAATAAATATTGATTTATTTACTTATGTTTTATTTATGCAGTTGTGGACTTTAGTGTGCAGAGTCGGTCAGATCATTCTAATTCTGTTCTAATTCTTATATAAAATGTCGTATAAATCAAAATAAAAACCACTTAACAGATACTAAGACAATCTCGTAGCAAGCGAGAACTGGTCCAATTAAATAAGTGGTCAAAGCAGGAAACTGTTTTCTCCACTTCTCAAGTTGGAACCTACATTAACATGGGTTATTTGGTTAACATATCTACTTGTTGCTATTCTGTTCTTATCAGTGTGGTGAACTGATGAACTTCAATTTCATGACAGTTTTTTATATAAGAGGATAATTCATTCCATATAGGGTATTGTGTTTTCCTAATATCATGCGAAAATGCTAATTAAATCCTAAATTTAAGCCTAATTAGAAATTTTTGAATATTGTTAAAAGTATCGAAATAAAATTAAATTAAGGCGTAAGTCAGATTTTGATTTTGATTATTTCATTATATTAATAATATTTTAATTTTAGTTCATTAAAAATTAATAAATATATTATTTACTAAAAGGAGAAGGAAGAGTGTTCAAAAGTGATAAAACTTTGTGTTCTTCAACCTCCCGAAATATATGATCTTATATGGATCAATCACAAATTTACTGAAAAATGATAGAGGACATGCCTCAAATAATGGAAATCTGTAACGATTTGATTCTAAAAAGTAGTAATTTGTAAGAATTTGATTCTCAAAAGTAATTGACAGATAGGAAAAAATAGCAAAAAAACAAAACAAAACAAAACAAAACATAAACATAAACATAAACCAAAAGGAGTATTCTATGAAAATCATCCCACACATCTTAAAAAAGGGGAAAGCAATAAAAAACCAACCTCATTTTGGAAGGCAGTTTTAGCACAGTTATTAAAATGTTGAATGATGCCTAAAAGAAGGGAAGACAATGATTTTATTTGCAGGCTTGCGGATGATTAACAAAGGCGGCTAAATACGTTCCTCTCACACTTATAGGGAAGGTGATATAGTAATTGATTGGCTTGCTAGTTTGAATTGAGGAGAAGATCTACGCTCTTGTTGAATTATATATTGAGCTTATTACTATGTATAAAGCTTTGAATGAGGACTGACATTGGAGGGTTAGGACTTAAAAGGGTTGACATTTTTAAGCCTAGGTAAGAAAAACATTTGTTTTTCAAGATTTGGTCTGAGAGCATACGGGCCAGGTCCAGAAACCTTTTTTTTTAATTTTAATATTTTTTTAAAGAAATATAATTAGTAAAATACAACCATTAAATTTTTAAATTATCAAATAAATGTTATTAATATTAAGTTCTAAACAATATGCATCATGCAATAAACAAACACGGTTACTATTTCATAATCAAAAGTAAACTATTATCAACAAATAACTTACACAAAGCATAAGACGCTTACCACTAATCAACATGAGTATGATGGCTATCATTTTCATTTTTTTCATCAGTATTATCAATTTCAAAGACATTTGATTATACTTTACTTCAAGTAGTAGGTTTTACTTCATGGGTAAAAATATCAAGAATTTCTTCTCCCGCATTATGAATACATACATAATCTTTATCTGCAACAAATAATAAAGTGAATAAAAAAATTAGAGTATATTTATTATGTATTTGTAATTAAATTGATAAATAACTCTATAACAAATATAAAATACATATAAATTAGTAAATTACCATCATATGTGAATATATGCATCCAATTGTGAGTACAAATAAAAGCTTGAATATTATATGGAAGAGTGAAACTTCTATATTTTGTTATGTGAATCAATATTGAAAGCTTATTCACTGGCTACTATAGTAATTGGAATGCTTAGAATATCAATTGTCACCTTTGATAGAATTGGAAATCTTTGTTGATTATTCTTCTACCAGTTCAAAACATCCAATTTTTTCCAATTATCAAGCCTCACTATTAGTTCTTTCAAATAAGTTTCTAATTCAAACTTGTTCATGGAAGAATGATATATACTCACATAAATATCTTTACAATCTTGCATCATTACAAAACATTCAATTAAATACTAGTTGGACACACAACAAATTCAATTGACACTAAAAGTAAAACATACATCAAATGCATCATCAAAGGTGGTTACTGAAACACTTGAAGTCTGAGAAAAATGATGGGGTGTCAGTGTTGAAGATCTAGTGATTGATGTACCTTCAAATCTATGAGTTGGAAGAGATCTCCCCACATTTCAATATTCATTAAAAATGAAATTCAGCCCGCTCCTTATATTGAAACCTTCTCATTGCAAATCATAGGGTCAACCTTTCCATAGAAATATTGTATAATATTGAGCTTCCATCGAGAATCAAGAACCACTGCAATGACGCTATAATTATGCCAATATTTGTCAAACTTCTCTCTCATTTTCATAAACTCTTGAATCACTAGGCCAGGGCTCACCATATTTGTAGTAAGCAACATCTTAGTTTTTGATATTTTCTTAAAATAAGAATTGGAAGTTGGATATGATGACCCATAAATCAACTTTATAAACTTCTCAAATGGCCTCAAGAAATTGCACATTGCCTCTGCTCTATTCCACTCATTTTGTGCCAGAACAAACTTGAAGTTTGTATCATCTAAAGCCATTTTTTGCAAAAGCATGACGCTATTTAATACCAGCATAAGTGGAGTTCCATCTAGTGGCCACGTTTAATCGCATTCCCATTGAAATGTCAGTGCCACCAACTTGTTGAACACATTGCTTGAGAAGATTCATCTTTGCCTTAGATGCCTTGACATATTTAATACTCTCTCTAATCTTATTCAAAGTAAAACTTGTTACTTTTAAGCCCTCTTGAACTATTAGATTGAGGATGTAGGCACAACACCTCACATGAAAAAAAAAAATTCCCCATTACAAACCAAGCTTAAGTTGTTTTGTATGAGTAGCCTATCTTTTAATAAGTCTTGCAAATTATCATTCATAGATAAAGCGAGTATCTTACTATTTAGTGTCCCCTTTTCATCAACAAAATGAGCTATCAAACATGTATATACTTCATAAGTCACAACAGTCCAACAATCAGATGTTAGACGTACATATTCTACCAATACTGTTTTTCAATTTTTGTTTCAAAATATCCCTTTGTTAGTGAAATAATTTCTGCATATAAGCTGTCATTTTTTTCTAGTCATGAGCCTTACATTAGGATTCAATGTCCTTAGTAGTTCTTTGACCCATTTATATTCAACAAATGAATACGAAAGATCATGTTCAATTATACGTAAAGCAATAATGTCCCTAATACATTGATAATCAATTTTCCTACACCTTATTTTGCCTTCTTTATCCAACATCATCACCCAAATATCATGAAATTTGTCTAAACCTTTACAATTCTTAATATGGTGATTTAGATGTGAGGTGCCTTTATCCCCACCCTCTTACAAATAGACCTTGACAACTATTACACTGTGCCTTAGCTACCCCTTAAATATCAACTCTACTAAAATACCTCCAAACATCAAAAGTCAAATGTCTTGCTTTCTTAGGCTTTGCTTCATCAGTCTCTTGAAGAGAAAATGCCTGCCTTTAGACGTCATAGCTAATTATTCATCGGTCCCTTGAGTTTTTCATTGTAATTTTTGTGACTAGGGCTGCATCAAAAATCACACTTGGTCAAAACTTAATCCCACAATATAGTATACGGTGTAGATTGTCATCCAGAGTATACAAACATATCTGATCAACATAATAGACTCAGCAAAAAATAAAACTTATCGTTCTGGGGAATGCGTTATTCAGTGATAAAGGAAAGCACACAAGGGAATAAAATTAATCATAATTCACAAGAATTTATGAGGGACAAGAAATCAGAACCAATACTTCAATTCTTCTCTTCCTTATATGGAAAATAATCAGAACCACATGAAACGTGGGAGTCAATAATTCAAGCCTCTTATAAAAAGTTGTAAGCATTGTGCTATGAAATAGTTTTGAAGCATATGTCGATAATCCTAAGGGTTGATATAAAACTATATATGCAAAATCATCGAGATCGATTTGTGGGCCAGCTGTATATGAATTCCTAGTACATTGTTTGTCCATATATTTAAATCATAGATGCCTTAAGCTGATATAAGCTTGTGGCCTCAAATAATATAGATGGAACAAAACTACAAATTATAACAAAAAAATATCAACACTATAAATCATTCAAACATTATTCGAACAATACATCGGCGGAGTAGCAGAAAAGCTTGGATCCTTTGACTCAGAGACTATGAGAAACCTTTGACTCGTTAAGATTTGCAGTCTATGAGAAAAGCTTGGAAGGTCAAAAAGGAAGGGATTGATGAACAGTTGTTGGCAGAGTGGCGGACTCGGGGACCTTCGACCGAACAAATCTGAAACTGTGACGAACCTTCGAAAGGCCAGAGTCACAGTTTCTCGGCCCCTCGACAGAGTAGCGAACTCGGCGAACTTCGAATGAAAAGATTCGAGACTGTGATGAACCTTCGAAAGGCCAAAGGAATAGTCTATCATCGCCTCGGTAGAGTGGCAGACTTTGCGAGCTGAAGCAGTGAAGCTTGAGTGTGATATTGATTCGTGAATGAGTGAGAGTTAGTACTGAGTAGTGACAAAGGTTATGAAACCCAGATCGAACCAACCGATTCATATAAAAAACCAGCATTGGTCCGGTTTGGCATAGAAACTGGGGTCTCCCCTTGACTCGGATCTGACTCGGTTGACTCAGGGTGACCCAGCGAGACCCGGCTGAGCAAAGCAAGTGACCTGGTATTTTTTTTTTTAAAAAAAAAAATTAAGCTAAACTGGCCAAAAGTCTAAAACTAAAACCCTTTTTAGAGAAAACAGATAGGATAGGCTATTTCAGGTTAAAGATCAAGTTCAAGAGAATGAGACACGAAGTTCTCGTCTCTATTCTTGGGGACTGAGAGAGTCTCTGAGCTCAAAAATTGTTGTCGCTTCTCTTTCCTTGTGCACTTCATCACTGTCGAATCTCACCCTCTCTCACAAACAACAAGCGTCTTCATTCCCCTCTACTTCTTCTTCCTCTTCTACATGCTCTCTTTTCTCTCACCTTCCCTCTTCCATGCTCTCTTCTCATTCATTTTTCTCCTCACGCCTTCCCTTCCCATCTATCCCTAAATCATCAGAATCTAAGACCGCAGAGGCTGAGCCTGAATATCTGGTGGCTCTGGTTGAACCTCAAGCACTGGAGCTTGGAGTCTCGAATCTGTCTCAGCCTCCCTGCAAGAGCAAAAAAGTTTTTCCTATTGTAATGTTGAGTTAAAATTGTCAAAATAAATAGTTTATTCAATGTGGTTTGAAATTGTTGATGAATGATGGTGACCTCTGTAATTTTGTTGGTATTAAGTTTGTCCCAATATCATTTTTCTATTGATTAAACTATCTATTTGGTAGCTAGATTGTTAGGCCCATTTGGTTTTAATCTCTGGAAATAAAGTGTATTTAGTCCTTGTGCGAAGTGGTAAGAATGGCAGAAGGAATGTGCAACAAATTTATCATTTTTAGGATTAAGACATGAATATGTCCTTTTTCTTTTTTTTTTTTAAGTCGTAATATTGTGTTACATATATATCTGCTTTTTGATATTTTGTTATGATCAATATTTTGTAATTCCTATTTACAAATTCAAGTGTCATTGTGTAATATATGATATTGTAATATCAATTTGTAAAGAAAATTGTAAAGAATATTTGACAAGTATATAATTATTTTGCTAGTGATTTAAGGTCTTGAAATGATATATAATATTTGAAATTATAGATCATATGATAAGAAATTAAATTATTTCTCAATATTTTATTTCTCACCGGTTTAATCCAAATTGACTAAAGTCTATCCCACTGACTTTTGACTAATTACCACGGCCCAATCCGTGACTGGTCCAAGTTTAATTACCTTGTGAGTGATTGAAAGTTTGATATCGAGACACTTATAGAGTGATATAAGAGGGCCAAGGAAAATGCTGAATTTTTAGGGTTCACGCCTTCACGGTTGGTCACTCAGTTTCGGTCAAAAAGGGCAATTGGTCAAGTTAACGAAGAAATAATAATTAATGGGCCGACCCTTGGCCCCTACATGGTTGACCCTTTTAAGCCCTCAACCCTACAAGGCTATCTCTTTTATACCCAACTTCATTTGGAGGTTCCAATAATTTACAAGGTTGACCCTTAATTAATAGGGTTTAAATGGATCGGTCCGACGGGTTCGACCTGATTTCCCGACTCTAACTATATATAGTTAGTTAATTTTTGTGCTTGTTGCTCCCTTTATTACTAAAAAAAACCTACTACCCCACGTTACATTCAAAAAAATAAAGGGGTATTGCATGAGCTCTAAAGTGGAGAACAACAGGCAGTGCTTCATGATTTTCCTCTTGGCGGCAATATTTAAACTTGATAAGCCAATCTCGCTATAACATATTGTGACTCTCCAAGATCAAGTCCAATTAATCATGCATATCATCGTTCCTGTATCTAATCAAGTAAACTGCATCCATGCAATCATTTGGTAGAAGCGCAAGTCGATGTTCCCTATCTTAAGACTGAAAAATTTACACAGTTCACACATTTTTTTTAACAGATCAGATAACTATTTTTCTTTTGTCCTTCGGATAAAATACTAACTTATAACCTAGCTAATTTACTTAATTTTCATCCATCTGGTTCTTAATATAAGATATTTTTACCTAATTTAATTAAATTAAAGAAATTCGTTGATATAACATGTATTTTCTAAAATATCTAAATCATTTTTCTTAATTTCCTTATTTTCTATCTTTCTTGATTATAGTTGAGGGAATATCAATAGAAGTAAATTAAGAAAAAATTGACAAATAAAAAAATATATATCTTATATTTAAAACTAAAATAAACTTATCCAAAGATATCTTATATTAAAGTTCCAAGGAGTTTTAATTAGTTAAATGGAGTGTGAATTGAAATTTATACTCCTATACTATTGCACCTATAAGTCAAAACTCAAGGGGTTCGGCTTTTCATGAATAAGATTTTAGGATAAGAATAAAAAACTTGGCGATCGAAAGCTTTCTAGGGCCCACGATATACTCCAAACTGAATTAAACCATAATAAATCTAGATATATAGCTGTAACCAAGAAAATAGAGAGAGAGAGAGACTTTGTTCATGTCTTACAAATGTTTGACTGCGTGAAAAAATCGTTTAACTAAATAATCAAACACCGTTCCAGCCTAAGACCCACAGATTTGCACATCCTCGTGGCAGGACAAAAGCAACAATTACATTCATTGGTCAATATTCCAGAAAGAAGGAAAAACACTTGACAATATCTGGAACAACCCACTATCGCATAAATATATTTCTCTGGTTTTGTTTTTTCTTGAAGCAAAATCTAATGAATTTCCCAATCCACGTGTGACGACCTACGGTGATCCCTATTAATTCTATGGCTTACAGACTCATCTTGTCGAAATTAAAGCTTTCCAAAACAAATTATATAGAGTATATTAGCAATCCCCATTCACGCTAATGAGAAACATCGCGGTTATCAAACGACTCATTTCTTTTGATATACCCTTCTGTTTGCCTCAGATTTGTTGTTGAATCACAATATCCTTTACCATAGCCCCCTCTCAAATTCTCAAACCTTTTCTAGAAAAGCTTCCACGATATTTCTCATTTCTGTCCCAATCTCAAAGACATGTATATAAATATATTTTCATACTCCTTTTAATCTTTAATATAAGACATATTTAGATACTTAATTTTGATCATAAATATAAAATATATTTTTTTATATTTGTTATTGTTTTTTTAATTTACTCTTATTGGTGCTTCTTCAATAATGATTGAGGAAAAGAGGGAATCAGGGAATTGTGGAAGCTCCTAAGGTACTTTAGAAAATACTTATCATATCAAATAATTTAACTAACTTTTTTAATATAATAAATTAGGTAAATATGTTTTATATTAAGGATGTTGTAATAACTAATAAGCAATTGCCCAATGCAATAAGACATTTCAAGTAATTAACGTGTGGACGTGTTAACCTACATTGCATGGAAGCTTTACGGCTTCCCCTCCAACCAAGTCCTCGGATCCGGCACCAACCTCACTACTCTAGGTTTGGATTTCTCATCGCTGATCATCTCGATGTCAATGCTTCAGGATGTGCAAGTCATTAATTATCTTTTATACTTAAAAGCTCTATACTACACAGTGGCGGAATTAGGAAAAAAAAATGTTAGGCGGCGCCAAAAAGTAAATATATTAAACTATTTACTAAATAATATTGTATAACATTAAAAATATAAATACATAATAACCGATAATCATAAATCATAACAAGAATTTTACTTTACAAACTAATTAAAATTAGCCATATTAATCATCCTCTATAAATAAATAGTCATCTACTGTCAAAACTCAAAACTCTCTCATAATCATAACCCCAAAATTTTTACTAATCAACACAATATTACCATCATTAGAAAGAAAAAAATAGATAGAATAATTTTCATAAAAGGATTGAGGTGAAAAGAAGTGATTTTCAATACTTATATAGTATTTAAAATGAAGATAAACAGCGCGCTGGAGCCCAAAAGTAGAAGAAGTTTGACGCTTCTTGACCATCTCATGCACACGACGAAAATGACAAAGGAAGGTGGGTGTATTTGATTTAATACTCCTTCCATGTGCAAATTAAAGGGTCACAGGCCCTTCAATTATTATTATCGTTCATTCTTTTAATAGGCCACAGTTTTTTTTTAAATCAAAATAAAATATAAGATAATACTAACATTTTCAATAGGTATCTCAAACAAAAATTTTACTTTCTTTTCACAGTACAAGTTATGAATCAAACATTGTCTAAATAAAAAAGGAAGTGTAACTATAAAGAAGATAAGACATTGGCTGACGTCAAATTATTGACCAAAATAAAATAGTATATAATACATATATATGAATACATAAAATAAGAGAAAGTTAGCTGGGGCCTTGGTAATTCTGCCATTGATACTACATCTAGTCCTTGATATAATATAAGAGTCAGTTAACTTTTTTGAAGAGGTTAAAAAAGTTAAATAAGTCGGTTAATCATTTATATATTTGTTTATAAATAAAAAAATTAGTAAAAAAATATAAATTAATTTATTTAACTTCCTTAATTTCTTAAAAAAAAGTTAACTAAATCTTATTAAAGTCAGAAAGAAAGTAATACTATATTTTCCCATAGCAGTGCTTTTAACATTGAAAAATATAAACTTTTGCAGGCTTATATGGTTGGAGAACATGGTGACAAGTGGTGGAGAGTGCTTATCACGTGATCCATTTGAAAGGCAATACATGTTGGGCCATAGGCTGCTCGGGGGCTAGTTGGCTCGGACCATTCTGAGAGAACAGAGGAAGATGCACCTTGGTTTTTTTTTTTTATAACAAAGGAAGGGCCGGAGCCAAATTTACAATGAAAAGAAATTAGCTATAGGGGAAATTAATCTCAAACACTCTTGATCAATCCAAGATTTTAAGAAAAAAAGGAGACTCTCCAAAAATATCCGATTTGGATATACCTCCTTTAACTAAAGCATCAGCTACTTATTAGCTTCTCTGGGAATGACCCTAAAGCAAATCTGCCAATCTAGATTAGCTAGCTCCCTGATTTTACATACAGTAAGGCTGACCAAAGTGTTACTAGAATCAGCTATCACTTTAATAATCTCAGCGGCATCAGACTCAACCATAATATGATTCAAACCCCAATCTCTAGCCAACTGAAGACCCTCCAACAGGCCCCATTCCTCGGCATCATGAGCTTGGCAGTCCCCAATCATTTTAGAAAATCCAAACATCCATCTGCCAGTTTCATCATGCATCAACCCTCCACAGCCTGCCTTAGCCAAATTAATCATCCTAGCACCATCAACATTAAGCTTCCACCACCCACTAGGAGGGCGTTCCCACTAGCCGAATTAAGATGCACCTTGTTGAATTAATGATCTTTGAGTCATCATAAGGAGCTGGGAAAGGGTTAACCTTTTAGAGTCGAGGGCTTAAACATATTGACCTTGCAGAGCTGAGTTGGCCCATTTAAGCTCACCAATTTTTTTTTAATTAAATGACTAAAAGTTAAGTTTTGCTTTGAGGATAATGCTTTTTTAAATTGGACATGTTTTTAAATCATAAGTGTTACTTTTAAATGAAAAATGGATTTTATTATTATTAAAAAGCTAAAAGAAACTGGTTGATAACATTATAGTTGGTTAAAAGTCTTTTAATTGATTTTCTTAAAAAAATAATTACTTAATTTTTAAGAATCTTTCATTTGGTTTTTAATATTTCTACAAAGAAATTTTTTCTTATAAAATATTGAAAGATTTTTTTTTTATTGAAGTAAGATAAACAAAGAGAATAATTTTTTTAATTGTATTTCAAAATATCCAAATATTATGTCAATTATATTAAAAAGAGAAATTAATAACATACATTGAAAAATGAAAAAGTAGAATCTCTATCTCATTACTAATTTTCTTTTTAGGCAAATGGTCACTTATTCTATTTACCAAAAAATATAAAACATTTAAAAAATTAAAAAATTTGTCTCAAATTAAAATTTTTAGTATTTTAATTTAATTTCTTTTAAGAAAATAAGAAATTGTTTTTTGAAAAATGGGCTTGAAACCCACAAACTGGTCCGAGCCCGTGAGTAAATGGGTTGAACTTTAAAATAATGACTTTTTAAGAGAGTTAGACTAAACTGGCGAACTCGTTTCCACCTTTATTTGTGAGTTATTTGAAGAAATTCTTTTTTGTTTTTTTAAAAGGAGATGAACTGGTCCATTTTTAGTCATTCTTTTTAATACTTTTGGTGCTTTTATTAAATAAATATTGATTTATTTACTTTTTTTTTATATATTTATAAGGTGGTCAACTTTAGAGGAGAGAGTCGGTCAGATCATTATAATTATTTTATAAAATTTCGTAAAATTAAAATAAAAATCGCTTAAGAGATAATAAGACAATCTAATAAACAACTTAGAATTGGCCGAAATAAGGCCCAAACAAGTGTCCCGAAGCCCGAAACATGAAACTGCTGTCCCCACCTCTCAGAACCTTCATGAACATGCGTTCCTAATGATTTGGTTAACTTATTTACTTGTTGCTATTCTGTTCTTACACGTGGCAAACTGATGAACTTCCATGGTTTTTTTCTTTATAATAAGGATAATCCATCATTATTATGGAGTATTTTTTTTTTTATTGATATAAGATAAACAAGGAGAATAATGTTTTTACTTGTATTTCAAAATGTCCGAATATTTTGTAAATTATATCAAAAAGAGAAATTAGTAAAAATGAAAAGTAATATTACCCGTAGTCATTATTTTATTGGATTTACTTTAAAGAAATATAATTTATTATTATTATTATTATTATTATTATTATTATTATTAATTAATTAATTAAATAGAAGTTAGAGAAAAATTGACAAAATAATAATTGCATTCACCCCTCGAAATTAGCGAAATTAGGGTTTATCAGTAAGTCTTGTTCTTTGCGGGGCGCCCCTCTTCATTCGCCTTTTCACTCAACCATGGAGGAAGTTCCTGTAGCAGCATCACCTTCATCAACATGCAGAAGCAACATAGTAAAGAGCCAACAACCTCCGAAGCCCCTCAAGACAATGCTCTCCCAACTGGTCGAGTTTTCGTGGAGAGCTGCAAATCCTCCAATGGCATATCAGTGGCTGTTGTTGACGCTAATGCCATTATTGCCGATGGCAAAAGGCTTCACAGCTGTGCCAACAACTTCGCCTTCACAGCTGTGCCAACAAGTTCGTTTCTATTCCAGAAGTCATGCAAGAAATTCTCACGGTACAGGCTTTCATTCATCCCATGTAACATCGAATCCATGGAACCCACTATAGAAGCCATCAATAAAGGTATTTATAATCCTGTCATATATAGGATGATCTTTATGTTTTTGAATGTTAGTAATGTGGAGAGATTGGCTTATTTGTGGAAAGAGTGATTCTGTCCACCTTTAGAAAATTAATCACAGTATGTGAGCTGTCATAATTGCGGCAAACGAGTTAGATAACAAAATTGTCAATCTTTGTAACACTATTATGGAAGATCACTAGTGCAAAAAAGTGTTTTAAGACCGCCTCATTTGCAGCAGATTATCAACGCCCCGCTCTTAAAGAAATGATCGATGGCAATTTTATAAATATAAAGAACTTCTTTACCCACATCAATTTTTAAGACCGCCTCATTTATAACGGATTATCAACGCCTCACTCTTAAAGAAATGACAAGTGGCAATTTTGTAAATATAAAGAACCTGCATCAATTTTTAAAACTACCTCATTTATAGCGGAGTTTCTAGGCACCGGTCTTAAAGATATGAGCAGTGGCGATTTTGTAAATATAAAGAACTTCTTCAAATGTATAAATTCTTAAATATAATATTCAGGCCGCTTAAAATAACCAACTGCTCTTAAAAATGTTAAAAAGGGAAATTAAAATATGGATTACATTATAGAGAAAACTCGTATATCCCGACTCATATTTTCTGCGGTCAATAATAATAAGGAAATATTTAAATATAATTGTATTAAACCTTTAAGACCGACATACATAAATGACAGTCTTAAAGGTAATAATTTTAAGAGTGGACGTACCAAATACCCGGTACTAAAAATTTAAAATAATATTTTATTTCCTTTAAGAGCGGACATAGATAACGGACGGTCTTAAATGTTAAATTTTAAGATCGATGTTTTAGTTACTTCGGTCTTAAAAATGGAAACATATACCTCTTTGCGAGACACCTTACTTACGACTTACGTCTTATTGTCTGAACTCTAAAACCCCTGTTCTCTTTGCTAAACCCCATTTCCTGTTGCATTACGTCTATACTCCTCCTAATGCTTCATCCCCTCCTCTAGTTCAATCCCCTCCTAATAAAGTTGCATCCCCTCCTCAATCTCCATCCCCTCCTAATAAAGCTGCAACCCCTCCTAAAGCTGCATTCCCTACTGCTGAGTTGGGGGCCAAGGATAAAATATCTCAAATGCTATCCAAAGGAGAATTTTTATGTTAGTCATGGGATATACAGGAAGTGGTATGGGTTCCTCATGAACCTCAACCAGTTTTCTTTGACACCGCTGATATAAAGTCCTTGCTGTTTCCTGGACAGGAGATTACATCAGCAGTTATTCAAATGTGGTATAGGTAAGTATCTTATTTTATGAGTACATAATTTAGACACACATACATATATACTAATTCCCTAATCGATGCCATTATTGTAGGTTCATGTATCAAGATTTGGAGCAACAGGGTAGAATCAATGATTTTGGATTCTTGTGCCCAGTATATGCAAGCTACACCCCCAGGAAAAAAGACAGCAGTACATATCAAAGAGGTTATGTGAAGTGAGAAGGAAAGTGTACTTGTTTCCATATCACCATAGGTACATATCCCAATCGATCTCTTGTTGCAATTCATTTAATTCTGCATAATATATTACTGAGTACTTTACTGCTGTGAAATTTCAGCGCCCACTGGCAGTTGCTCGTCTTGATCATGGACTCGAATACAGTGTTATTCTTATGCTCCACTCACGGCCAACCAGGGGTTCTGTTGAAGGAGATCATCAATAGGTAAGCATGTCATTTTGATTCTCTTGTAAGAAATCTCTGATGTGAATTTCCAGCGAACATTATTGATAAATTTATGATTTTGATGATAGTGCCATGAAGACCTTCCTAAACCAGGTCAGAAAAAAGCGAGGGAGTGATTTCAAAGATCCTAGATGGCTCACACTAAAGGTTAGTACATATTTGGACACTGGCATACTGCCTTGTAAAGTTGGTCAGTAAGCTATATATGTAACATCCTGAAATTTTCAATATTTTAGGAGAAGTTAATTTATAGTAAATAAAATTTCCATGAAATTATTATGATTAAATTTTCTATATATATATGTTAACTTGAGTGGTAGATAGTTATGTAGTAGATAAGAATGTGATATTGATCAGTAGATAAGTATAGAATAGTTAGATGGTAGATATACATGTGTTTTGTAGTTAGATTGATCGTTAGATAAGTATAGGGTAGTTAGATGGTAGATATACATATGTTTGGTAGTTAGATGGTAGATGAACTTATGTATGGTAGATGAGTAGTAGATAAACATGTTTATGGTAGATGAGTAGTAGATAAATATGTGATTTTTGAAAAGTGGTTGAGACTCAAAATTCTATAAATAGAGCTTGAATTCCTCTTCATTCTTCACACAAAAAATCAATACTAATCAAGATAGAGAGTAAGGCAAGATAGGAGCAAGAAGAAGAAGGAGTAAGAACTTCAAGAGGTAAGTTCTTGAGTTCTAACTTATAGATTTTTCGTAAAATTATAGTTTAATCTAAGAAATTGTCAAGTAAATTTATTTACATGTTTTTAAAGTCTATAATTTGTTTAAAACGAAAATTAGAGTGAAAGCATGATGAGAAATGATTTTTGAGATCAAAGGATCAAGATTGTGAAAGTTGAGAAAATTCCCAGATTTTCAGTTTTTTTGGAGTCAGTCACATTGTGGGAATTATTTTAAATAGTAATGATCTTTAAAAATCATGAAATTTTCCAGAAATAAAGTAGACATCCAGGGCTTTCTTTTGATATACAAATTGTAATTTTTCAAGCTCTGTGGAAGGAGATATGAATTTTTGAAGTTAAACCATTTTTCCTAGAATAAAATCTGGGCAACATTGAGAAACGTTAAAACTGGGAATGACTCACTAATTCTTGGTGAAAATGAATATTTTTCCTCAAAAATATACATCCTAAGGATTCCGGGGAATTTTACGGATCCTCATTTTGATTTTTCTAGAATTAGTTATGATTTTTCAAAATTAGTGAAAAATCTGTCCAGAAAATCTGTAGTGGCGTTTTTCAAGAAATGTAAGGGCAAAATTGTAATAAAGCCATCAAGGGTAGAGGTAAATAGAGGTGGAAATATCTCTTAGGATATTATTCTAAGTGATATGGTGATATGTTAGGATATTCGGGAAGTCCGGGGCCAGATTCAAAGGTCGAACGTATTAGTAACTATGTGGTGAAAGGTACCTATGTGGTGAAAGGTACGTTCGCGTATTGTAACTTTAACTCTCCTATGACTTATATGGCATTGATATGATTGATTGAATCATGAGTGTTTATATTCAGTTGGATGTGAATTGTTGTACTTATACGATAATGTTGCATACTTGTTTTCTTAACGCTGATGAACTTGTGACTAGATCATAAGGCATTGGTGAGTTCTAATAATGATACATATGCTATAAGCCATTGTAGTCATGTTCCGATGTATTTGCTGAATATTAGTGATTATCTATCATATATTGTTTATACTTTTCATATGAGGTTAACTGTTACCTGAGATTTAATGGGCATTGAATCTCAGATCGATTTTATGGTTAAAGAAGAGGCTTAGATTCAAGGAAGAATACTGGATTTGAGTAAGCGATACGGATGATGTAGATGGAACTGTGAAGAGGCACCGATCGAGAATAGAGTTTGAAGAAGGTTAGTCCATGACATGAATTCGATAAGGTTATATCAAACCAATTGGTGCTTAAACTAAGAAAGGGTTTGTCGGTGGGTTGTTACAAGTCGCCGTGAAAGACGGGGAGACTCCCATTAGACTAAATACTGATCTGGCCAATATGTTTGATTAACTGTGTTGGATTCTAAGCCATAGGTCTAACTAAAACTTGGTTTGGTAGAGAGTTGTAATTAAAACTCTGTACATTGTATCACATGAATGTTCTTTCGGGAATTTTAATATAACCAGTTCATTCCCGGGCATTTTATATCAGTTACTCATTGTCCAAACGTTGTGCTAACACTATTCCGTTATACACTGATATGTACATGGTATAGAAATTGGGGTGTTACAATATATGCTCGATCTTATATATATTTCTTGTTCTTTTCAGACCGGTTGGCAACTAATCAGATCCAACTTATGTGCCCTGTACATAATGAAACACGTGTATGATATTATCACTCAACCAGATAATAAACTCACTGCAAAGGTAAATGTATTTGATGTTATATATTATGGCTGAATTCAGTTTCTGTCTTAATTAATGTTACATATAAAATATGCACGCCAATTAATTCAGCTTCTTTCTTTGATGTTACAGAGGTTTGCCTCTGAGACTTCCTTTTCTGCTGATGAGGTGGACCACATACGCAGTGTGTTTTGTCAACATGTTACTGACATCTTAAAGTAAATACAACAATCACAATACTAATTCATTTGTAAATATATGCTTATAGAGCAACAATTGTAATTACAGTACTACAATAATTTGTAAATTTATTCTGTAAATGAACAATTTTACAATTTGTATAATTCTTTATATAATAAATTTATTTATTATTGCGAACAATTTTCTTAGCCTGTGTAATTTTTGTTTTCTGAACGTATATTGGATGGTGGATATTGCTTGAGTTTTGGAGAGTTGTAACTAGTAGTATGAGATTTTGAAAAATATTCTCGACTTTTAGGACCATATATTTATTAAAAAGACAATCCTAAAGGTCTTTGTCTTTTTTTAAAAAATAATCCTTGATTTTAGAACTGTATGTTTAATAAATCTCCAGTCTTAAAAGTCTTAAAAAAGTGACGAAATTGTTAGGAACACATGTTTATTAAAGAGATGCTCCTAAAGTCTTTGTTTTTTTTTAAAAAAATAAGCCTTGATTTTAGGACCGTATTTTTGATACATATCCGGTTTTAAAAGTAACTTTTAAGACCGCATATTTATTAAAAAAACCGCTCCTAAAGGTCTTTGTTATTAAGACCGCACATTTATATAACGTCCGGTCGTAAAAGTCTTCGATAATTCTAAATTAAATATGTCAAGATATTTAAGACTGTCTATTTGTTAAATGTCTGGTCTTAATAATCTTCCTATAAATAGAAATGATGACTCATTTTTTAAGACAAATAATTAGGGTTCAAGAACACTTCGAGTTCTTGGCGTTCAGCTCAAGCTCAGGACCCTCGTCGTCTTCAGTTTTACCTCTCCAGAAGTTGAAGAGCATTGTCAGAAAAGAAGTAAGATAATGGAAATTTTCAACTCTGGGTGTGGTAAAACTGACGGCAACTGTGGTCCAGGCTTGAGAAGAGTTGTCACTGTGTTTGTTTTTATTCTTAAAAGGTAAAAGTTGTATTTTTTCGCTTTGTTTTGTATGTTGTTAACTGTATTCTGTGAACTTTTATCGTTAATCACATTTCAGTTATGGTTTTGTTTGTTTCCTTTTTGTCTGAAACAACTGTGTTTGTTTTTATTCTTGAAAGGTAAAAGTTAACTTTTTATTCATTTTGTATGTTGTTAACTGTATTCTGTGAACTTTCATCGTTAATCACTTTTCAGTTATGCTTTTGTTTGTTACCTTTTTGTTTGAAACAAAATTGAGATTACAAAAGTATACGATACTAACAGACAATCGAAATGGAAAAAAAATTATTTATCATTTTTTTCCTGCCCGCTGTGGGGCAGGAAGAGTACAGACAAAAAAAAACATAAAAATATTTAATCCCCCCGTCGTTGTCGAAGGGGAGGGAGGGATTGGAGGAGAGGTCAGAGACGTTGTCGTCAAAGAGATTGTACTCGACATCATTGGCGTCGACTAACATGTTCGGCTTGTTGTTGACGGTGTGGTAGACCTGAAACATTTGGCCCATGCGTTGGTCTATATGAGCGACGCGGGCCAGGAGGTGATGCATCATCTGTCGGGCGGAGGGGTTTAGAGGCAGTGGAGGAGGGTACGAAGGTGGCTGTTGGGGAGGAGGAGGATTGTTGGGCGGTGGTGGTGGTGGAGCAGGAGGACGATTGTTGTGCAATCTTGGTGGTGGTGGAGCGGCCATTATGGAGGTTGTAGAAGTGACTGAGAAGAATGTGAAAAACGTAAAGTAACAACGGTTTTAAATAGAGAAGCCATCTTGAAGAATTTGAAACGTAGGAACCGTTACCTAGGAGACGTATTGTTCATCAGAATACAAGGAGACGCCTAGTTGGGAAGTTTATCTGGAAGTCGAAGAGACTCTAAATCATTCATTTGAACATAGTGTAAGGATGCGACTTTGGTGTCTCTTACTTAAGAGTTGAGAAGAATGAACTTTTAATACCACATATTGTAAGAGATCCGTTCTTAAATGTATTATTTTTTTTAAAAAAAAATTAATAGACTTTTAGGACCGGTTATAAGATAAATGGTTGGTCTTAAAGGTAATTAAATGGAAAAATATTAATAGACTTTTAGGACCGGGTAATAATATAAATGATCGGTCTTAAAGTTATTTTAATGAAATAATAAATAATAGACTTTTAGGACCGTGGATTTGTTATATGACGGTCTTAATACACTTTTGAGTATTAACTACTGTTGTCCTGCCTTTATTATCATCCACACGCTTCCTCTCTGTCCTTCTTAAGTCCTCATTACCTCGTAACTCCACACTACATAGCTCTCTACCCCTCCTTCCCCAACTACTCAAACAATGGTTAGATACAAGATAACCCCTCGCAGGAGTACTCCTGAAGCTCGTGCACACGCCAGATCTCTCGTAGGTTCTCTTCCAGTGCATCTTTCCATTCCGACGGAGGAGTCACGGGTCGTTGGACCCTTTGTTATTTCGGATGATGAAGAGGTTGATGGCCCCCTCCAGCCTTCAGACCACGAAGAGGTTCCCGCTCCCCCTCTCCAACCTCCTAGTCCCAACTCTCCTATGGTTGATGATGATAAAGTGAAACTGAGGCTCATAATACAGGAAATTGCTGATATCCGGTGTGAAATTGCTGCTGCTGAAGCCTCCATCTCCAAGACATTAGATGATACCAAGGACTATGATTTTTAGTCACATTATAATCTTGTATTTGTTAATTTTCAGTTTGTTGTTCTTATTTTCCTTTTGTACTTGCATGATGTCATAGTGATCTAAAAATTAATAAGAATGAAGATTATATTTTATTCTCCATTCTCCATTGTTCTTTATTTTCATTTAATTGCTACAACAATTTTTCTTTTTAATATTAAAAAGTATTTGACTTTTAAAACCGTAGTTTTATAAATCATACGGTCCAAAATTAAAGGAATTTTATGACTGCAGTATTATTAACCTCCGGTCTTAAAAGTTCCGATATAAAATTTAAATTAAATTTAGTTTAGGAACGCAGCTTTATAAAACTTCGGTCTGAAAAAGTTCAACATAATTTAAATATATCTTTAGGACCATATTCCTTTTAATTGACTGGTCTTAATAATATCTCAAATAATAAATGTCTCTCTCGTGCCACTCGTGCGGAAAAATTAAATTTCCCTGTATAAACTTTTCTCATTTAGCCGAAAGTGATTACTTAGGTTCTGTCTCCAGTGTTTGTGTGTTGCTTCGTCGCTGCTTCGCGTTCCACTCTCGACGATAACTTTCTGGTTCCTTAGCTCAGCATCTAAAGACCAAGCTGTACGGATTGTTTAGACTATATAAGTGTATGATTTTCCTACTTATCGTTCTGGGGTTTCCATGGGTTGACCAAAATCGATGAAATCTTCTTTTGGGACCTACCCAACTGACCAACAAGTGTTTTTAGGTTACTCTTACTGTCTGCAACATTAACATTCGTGGCAGGAGAAGAGAGACTTAGCAAATGCATTTGACCTTATATGCTACAGGTGAGTCCACAAGACCTACTTGCGATGCGTTTAATTTGCTCGTCATGCATTTATTTTGCTTCTTGATTCAATGTGACACATTTATGACCATAAGACAGAACCGGCATATAGCTTATATACACATTTGTAGTTGGCTTATTTTATATGCAAGTTTCAGTTTTTACGGAATATGTATGTTAAATCTTTCCGTCTATAGGAATTATACTATGGATCGCAGTTGGATAAATGCTTTATAGACGAGTGTTGAATATCAGAATGGGGTTAGGGAATTTATAGAATTTGCTAAACAAAACACCCATGATGATAGTGGGAAATTTTATTGCCTTTGTGTACGATGTTTTAATGAGAGGCGACTAAATCCTGAAGTTATACACACACATTTGTGAGACACTGTATTGATGTCATGCATGTAGAGAAGAACGTTTGTGATAGTATTGTTGGCACGCTTCTCAACATACAAGGTAGCACAAAGGATGGTGTGAAGGCAAGATTGGATTTGCAAGAAATGGGAATATGCGAAGACTTACATCCAAAGCCATACAATAACAGAACTTATTGTCCCCTGGCTTCTCATACTTTGTCTAAGGATGAGAAACGTAATTTTTTGAGTGTTTGCATGGCACAAAAGTTCCATCGGGGTATTCTTCAAATTTTAAGAGGCTTATATCGATAAAGGACTTGAAATTGGTAGGCCAAAAGTCTCATGATTGTCATGTCTTGATGCAACAGCTACTCCCAGTAGCTATTCGAGGCATAGCCGAGTATGATCTTCGACACATTTTGACTAGGCTTTATTTGTTCTTCAATGCTGTTTGCAGTAAAGTGTTCGAGATCGAACAATTGGATGAATTGGAGAATGAAGGATATCTTATCCTGTGCCACCTTGAGAGGCTTTTTATTCCTTCATTTTTTGACATCATGGTTCATCTAATTGTTCATCTAGTGATGGAGATCAAGTTGTCCGGTCCTGTCCATTTATGGTGTATGTACCCAATTGAAAGATCTATGAAATTCCTAAAAGGGTACGTGAAGAACGCATACCAACAAGAAGCATCAATTGTTTAGAAGTATGTATCTGAAGAGGCCATGAAAATTTGGCCAATGTAAGACATATCGGGCTTCCAAAACGTCAGCATGCTGAAGGGGGTAGACGGGGGGCCTCAGTAAATAGAGTGGATCCTGATTTATTGTCACAAGTCCACTTGTACATCTTGAATAATGTTGATGAAGTTCAGGCCAACATAGTTGCCCATAAAGAAGCTATGAGGAAAGAAAATCCCCGAATGACTAAACAAAGGTTGATTAGGGAGCATAACAGAACATTTGCAAACTGGTTCAAACAAAAGGTTGAGGGAGAGGAATCTGTTTCTGAGACAATGAAATGGTTAGCACGTGGTCTTGAAGTTGATGTCGTAAGTTGGAATTCATATGTGATCAACGGTTACACATTTTACACGAAGTCCCTAGATGAGAGGAGCACCGTCCAGAATAGTGGTGTAATGTTAGAGGTTGAATCCATACACTTCTCCAGTTCGAAAGACAAGCGGCCTAAATTGGCAGTCATGCCATATTATGGGGTTATTGAAGAGATTTGGGAGGTGGACTATGTCTTCATTAGATTTCCCATTTTCAAATGCAAGTGGGTTAATGTCAATAGTGGTGTTCAGATCAATCGGCTCGGATTTACGTTAGTCGATCTCAATAGTACAAGTTTTGGAGATGAACCTTTTATTATGGCAAACCAGGCGAAACAAGTTTTTTATATTATCGGTCAAGCAAATAAAATGTGGTCTATAGCTCTCCAAGGTAAAAGGGTCATCGATATTGATGAGGAAAGTCATGCAAATTATGGTCTTCCTGACAGTATTCTCTTTTCAAGGGGTCTACCGGACATGAACGAAGAAGATAAAGCGGATAATGAACCAGGCATAAGAAATGATCATCAAGAAGGGATATGGGAGGATATCTCTTTATAAAAGAGTCAATTCATAAGGTAATATTCATCTGCACAATTCTTTAAAAACTATAAGGTTTTAACTGTATTATATTCCTTTTATGTTTTTAACCGATGTCACTGACTCTATGAAGTTTGTTCTTGTTTCATGTTTGTGGCAGCTGGATCTGATCCAATGCTCTCAGCCGAGGGAAGCAGTAAAGCTACAGAAGCAATATCTTGAAAATTTGGCCCTCAAAGATCAATGTTAAGGTAAATTTTCTCTAATATGTAACAACCATCTTAATCAGTAACGAATTTTATTATCTCTGGATTTTTAATATTTAAGTGTTGATTATTGTTTCTACTCAGTCATAATATTTAAAATCCCTCTTATCCCCTTCCATTAAAATCCCCTCCCCCTTTCGTCGAACCAAACAAAGCCTAGAGGGGAGAGTTGATCATATCATTATAATTCTTTCCTAAAATGTCGTCAAATCAAAATAAAGCCCGCTTAAGAGATAATAAGACAATCTAATAAACAACTTAGAACTTATTTACTTGTTGCTATTCTGTTCTTACACGTGGCAAACTGATGAACTTCCATGGTTTTTTTCTTTATAAAAAAGATAATCCATCATTATTATGGAGTTTTTTTTATTGACATAAGATAAACAAAGAGAATAGTTTTTTTAATTGTATTTTAAAATGTCCGAATACTATGTCAATTATATCAAAAAGAGAAATTAATAAAAATGAAAAAGTAATATTACCCATAGTCATTATTTTATTGGATTTATTAGGGGTGGAAATAGGTTAGAGGTCTATTAAAGGCTTGCGGCCTGTTAAAAGCCTGATCAGGCTTGACCTATCAGGTTAAAAGGCTAGAACATTGCCTTTTGTAAGGCCTGTTTTGTTTAAAAGGCCAGGTCTCGACCTAATAAGATGCCTTTCAGGCCAGGTAATATTGTAATTTTTCCATCTATCCTCCAATGAGAATGTGACACATATACATGAAGAAACCCTAAAATTTTCCAAGGGAAAATTATAATGAAGGACCAAGACGAAAATATATTTATTAATAAAGACCATAAAAATTATAATTATTTAGAAGGACCAAATAAAAATAATATGAAATTGAAATTACTAAAATGCACCTAACAAAATCTTCTGCATTCTTTCTTAGATTTTTTCCCACATTCTATTTTTAAAACTAAGACAAAATTATAAATTTTACTAGATTAAACAAAAGTCTCCTCAATTTTCATTTTTGAAAGCTTTCATAGATATTTATAGGAAAAAAATTACACCTTCTTCAATTTTGTAAAAACTATAATAAAAAAAATTAACAAAACAATTAATTAAAACTAAAATATATATAATTTTAACAAAACTCAAGCTATTCTATAATTTATTATATATTTCACACCAAGAAATTTTATCTTATTTATTTTCATTTTAGAAGAAATTTTATGTGTTAAAAAATTCATTTAATGTTAATAAAATTAAAAAATGTAAATAATTTATTATATCTAAACAATTAAATGATATATTGATTAAATGAATATGAAACTTGGTTTAAAACATTAAAAAAAAATGAGTTTAATTTTTTTTAATTAAATAACGCATTAATTGCGTGGCTTCAGTTTTGATTGTATTTATTTTTCAATTATGAATATAAGAGATAATGGAGAAAGTTTAGTTAGGGGGCAATTTAGTAATTTAAAATTTATATTATGATATTTGGTCCTTTTAAGCAATTACAATTTTTATGATCCTTTATAATAAATATGATTTTCTTCAGGTCTTTTATTTTAATAGAGGTGAAAATAGGTCAGGGATCTATTAAAGGCTTGCGGCCTGTTAAAAACCTGATCTATATATTAAAAGGCTAGGATAATGCCTTTTGTAAGGCCTATCTCAACCTAATAAGAAGCAGGAGTAATATTATAATTTTTCCATCTATCCTCTAATGATAATGTGACACATATACATGAAGAAACCCTAAAATTTTCCAAGTCACAATTTCAGCCGCTCAGCTCGTCCTCGTCAGTCGCCACTGTGGTCTGTGGTTCTTGAATCTCAAGTTCTCGATCTCGACACCCTCTCCTTCTCCGGTTTTCAATCCCAGGCTCAGCTCTTCTCGTCTTCCGGCAATCGTCCCTCTGTCTCCGACGCCGCTCAGCTCGCCTCTCGATCTCGACGCTCCTCTGTCTTAAATCGAAATCCTCTCGATCTCGTCATTGAGGAAGCCGAGTCCGTCGCTCCTCTGTCTCCGACGCTCAGGTAGTCTGTCGCTCCTCTGTACTAATATGCGCTGAGCTGCTGATACATGTGCTGATATGGTTATAGAGCCTAATTAGAGAGAGAGGCCGTAAATTGCTTGACTTTTCTGTACTGCTTATATGTGATTTATGAATGTCTATCTGATTATCTGTGATATAAAGACACTGCTCCTTAATGTTTTGCCTGAGTGGCTTGTGCTATCGACTGGATTCCCCGTGTTTTGTAAATAGCATGATGCCATTTGTGGGGGATATTCCAACTTTTGGTCTCAATCCCACAGAAAGCTTTACGGCTTTCTTAATTGAGATCAACGGTTTCAAACCTTTGTATATTTGAATTGAGATCATAAGTTGTAACAATAAGGTTTCAATTCAGTGGTTTATTTACCGAAATTGAAACAAGGTTCACCCAGACATGGTGTTATGGATTTTCAAAGGCTTACCAGTTTTAGTTTCTGTGATAAGTATGTGGTAGTTCAATATGCTTTATTCCCACAACCACAGCAGCTAAGACAGGTTAACGACAGTGTTTGATGAGAATCAGCTAAGACAGGTGATGGTAAAATATATAAATTAGAAATCTTTCTTCCGGTCTCTGTATCATAGAGGTTTTCCTTTGTGTACCATCCTTAGTCTGTAGCATTAATTTTTGTGTGAATGCACATACTCGACAAAAATTTTTGATTATAGAATATGTATTTTGCCCTCTGCATTTATATCTGTGATTATCTGAAAAAAAAACCTTTAAATTGTATTGCATTGAGCCATATTTCAATCGATGCTACTTAGAATTCATCTCTTTAGACATATACATACACTAACTGTGTTGCATTGCTGCAATAATGGTGCCTGGTTTCTGCATATTTTTTTCTTTTTTAGATTTTATACATTCTAATGTCTATTTGATAATCTGATTTTGCACTATATTAATCCTATTGTCCAAAATTCAGAACACCCTTTGAAGGGAAACCTTCTATATGCCCTCGAAAGAGTTCTCAAGCCTTTTGTTCCAAACTTATATGTGTGGCTCTGAATGTTCTACTGTTTTTTTCACCTTTCGTATGTGTTATGTCCTTCATCTGTCTTTTAGCTTACCATGTCTATATATTGACAAATAATTTCCACCTAGTGATATTTACCCATGAATAACTAGTGTTGATGGGAATTTCTAGTTAATTCTGATACATGTACTCATGTGATTATTGTCATCTAAAAGATATGCTTTAGCAAGTCTCGTTCTTCCCTGGGCACCCCTCTTCATTCGCCTTTCACTCAATGGAGGAAGTTCCTGCAGTAGCTGCACCATCATCGACATGCTGGAGCAACATAGTGAAGAGCCAACAACCTCCGACGCCCCCTCAAGATAATGCTCTCCCAACTGGTAGAGTTTTCGTGGAGAGCTGTAAATCCTCCAATGGCATATCAGTGGCTGTGGTTGACGCTAACGCCATTATTGCTGGTGGCGAAAGGCTTCACAGCTGTGCCGACAAGTTCGTTTCTGTTCCAGAAGTCATGCAGGAAATTCGCGACCCTGTTTCACGCCACAGGCTTTCATTCATCCCATGTAACATCGAATCCATGGAACCCACTCCAGAAGCCATCAATAAAGGTATTTCTAATCATGTCATATATAGGATGATCTTTATTATATAGGATGATCTTTATGTTTTTGAAGGTTAGTATTGTGGAGAGATTGGCTTATTTGTGGGAAGAGTGATTCTGTCCACGTTTAGAAAATTAATCACAGTATGTGAGCTGTCATAATTGCGGTTTTGAGTATTACTCAAGTTAAAGCATTGTACTGAAAGTACTGAAACGACAGTGTCTTATATTTATAATGTGATAGATAGACAATTCACTAAATTAGGCCCAAAGGGATGAATTCTATCCCTGAGCACTGTTTATCAACAATAAGCTTTAACTAGTCATATAGTTTACTTAATATTATCTTGAGAAGTGTTTTGAATTGGCTAACAAGTTAGATAACAAAATTGTCAATCTTTGTAACACTATTATGGAAGAATTACAACTACAATAATGTTGAATTGAGGTGTATGTTGCTTAGTTTGCTACTCACTATTTTGCAATCTTAATCTGTTGCTCTTTAGAATCATGTTATGACTCACTTTTATGTTAGTGACTGTATTTGTTGTCCTCTAACTTCAATTCTCATATAATGTTGATACTTGACAGTTATAAAATTTGCAAAGGCTACTGGTGATCTACAGACTCTATCAGATGTTGATCTCAAACTCATTGCTCTAACTTATGCTTTAGAGGCTCAAATCCATGGAACAAAGCATCTCAGGGACATCCCACCGCCTGTCTATGTGGTTAATGTCAAGAGATTACCTGAAAAAGACTTGCCTGGATGGGGTTCCAATGTTCCCAATTTGGAAGAGTGGGAAGCATTAGAACATGAGACTGAGGACAAATCAAATTCCAATTCAAGAATCCTTCCTTTGCAAGACTTGAACTTGGTTCCTCAAGATAACCATTCTGAAGATCGTTCAGCTGAACATATGAGTGAACCTCCTCCTGAAAATCTAGAGGGTGGCGAGTATGGCTCAAGGAAGCCTAGGAGAAGCTTCCCTGAGAAAAAGGAAATAAGCATTGAAGGGAATAAGATGGTTGCTGATGGAATTGATGCCTCACAAGGAGAGTTTGATGATAATGCTGGTGATTGGATGCCTGCTGTTAGTAGAAGTACTCATAGGAGATATCTCAGAAGAAAAGCTAGACGTGAGGCATTGGCCCTCAGTCGTGATCAACAAGATTTGGAAGAAAACATCGATGATTCTACTGAGGATGGTAGAAGCTCAGATCAGCTTGTTCATCAAAGTGATGAAACAAGTCATGTTGAAAATGTAGATTTTGACGATAACAAGTTGGTGGAAGAGAAGGAAGGAAGTGAAAACCTCCCTGCAAGTATGAAGAAAATGAGTCTAGAAGAAGGTTCATTGGAAGATATTGATAGAAAAAAGGGACTTAATGCATGTTCTGAAGAACTCGAGGCAAGTAATTCTAGACTTGCAGAAAATGCTTCTAATGGTGATGTAACCATGGCCACTAAACCATGTGAGCTAGGTACAATAAATGATGAATCAAATCACTTTGAGGTTATAAGTAAGACTAGCGAAGCCTGTGACTCTACATATGTGGATGATGGTAGTAGTGAGCAGAGTTGGACGGTTAGGTCTTTGTCTGAGTCAAGTGTAGCCTGTGTGACTGGTGACTTTGCAATGCAAAATGTTCTTCTCCAGATGGGTTTGCGTTTGCTAGCACCAGGAGGAACACAGATCCGAGAGCTGCACAGGTCAGTTTTTGTTTCCTCAGTACAAAAAATGTTCACTAAGAACTACTCTTGATATGATAAACTCCTCTAGCCCTTTCACAATCTGCAGAAAGGATGTTATATAAAGAATAACTTATGAAATAATTAATGCCTAACCCTAACTTTTAATTATCATTTTGTAATATACTAAGTAATGCCATGGAGAACTAAGCGAGTATATTGGGAACCATCCTCAAAAATCTAAATCTGCTGGTATGGAGAACCATGCCACTTTATCTAACATAAGAGTTACTGGGAGCTAACCAATATGGGATTTTAGGCTAATGGCATGCTGTGTTAGCTGTAATCTTGGTAAGTTATGCAGCATTGCATTATAATTGTGCAATAACAGCTTATCTTTATTTTATATGTTTCAGATGGATACTTAAGTGCCATGCTTGCTACACTGTTACTGCTGAAATTGGGAGAATATTTTGTCCTAAATGTGGCAATGGTGGCACCTTACGTAAAGTAGCTGTTACAGTTGGTGAGAATGGAGTTGTTTTAGCAGATCGTCGACCAAGAATTACATTACGTGGCACCAAGGTAAGCACAATCATAAGAGATAGTGGTGGGCATCAGTTCTGTTTTCTTTTGCCTGTTACCGCACCATTCATTATGATGTAAACATTTGTATTTATCTTTATTTTGTCTGCCTTTGTATTCATTTAGCTTGACTCATTGGTTCATATGTATATACAGTGTGATATTTATGTTGTAGTTGATATCTTTTCTGAAGATTTATAGGATGGGATGGATGGTCGTTGCCCTTACTTTTTTTCTATGAAGTTTTGAATTTGCTGTTGTAATTTGTGTGTAATGTATCCAAAAGATGTTAGAAGGCCCAAATTATGTTATCACTATTCTATTTACATTTCAATTTTCGAGAATACTCAGTAGTGTATTTCTTTTGATCAGTGCTGTTAATTTTATTTCTTTTAGAACTTTGGAACTTTGCTGTTTTCCGTTGACATGACTTTATGATATGTCTGCAGTTTTCATTGCCTTTACCCCAAGGTGGAAGGGATGCAGTCACAAAGAACCTCATTCTGCGGGAAGATCAGCTCCCTCAAAAGCTACTCTATCATAAAACAAAGAAGAAAAGCAACAAACAGGTAAACTTTATGTTGTAACTCCCATTGAATTGCTGTTCTTTCTTTAGATTAGCTTATTTCAAGTTATTTTGCGCTATACTAGGTAAATACATGAGAGGAGTTTTGTCTCATAAAATCCAGAAGAGTTTTTTAGAAATGATTCTCGTGTTTCCCAAACCAGCAGGACTAACCAGTTCTGTTCACACTCTGTAGGATGATGATTTCTGCAGTCATGATAATATCTTCAGCCACAACACAGATAAGAGGGCCCCTTTCCAGCCTCCTGTAAGGAAAGCATTGGCAGTTTTTGGTGGAAGGAGAAATCCTAATGACAATCATTATTCACGATCTAAGCATAAGTAGTGGACGTGTAACTGTCTAATTGAAATTTTGGTCTGCTTTTCTGATTTTTTTTTAATGTATCCTTCAAAATTTATTTTTACCCCCTCTTGTTGGACGAAGTAACCGTTTTGTTATAAAAGCGTATTTTTGAAGCTGGACTGTTATATATATATATATATATATATATATATATATATATATATATATGAATGAATATTTTATCATCAATCATTCTTTTGATTTGCATAATCATGTTCGAGGGTAATGCTTTCTTTGGCAACACGAGAAGACATCTTTGCATTTCAACTTGTTTTTTATGATTTCAGTACTCGAGTGCATTCTGATCATACAAATATATTTTTTTAAAATTTAAAAATCATTACTCCCTACTTTTGTAATGTTCTCTTTTCCTTCCTGTTCCTATCAAATGGATGGAGTTTTATTTCACTCAACTGTTGTAAGTCAAAAGAGGAAAATCACTATCAGCCCAAAAAATCTCACTAACAAGGGAGCACTAATGACAAGTTCTAATGCAGGGATGATTTGTCACTATCATGTTCATTTGTTATTGGGATTTTTGTTATTACATTTGGGGCTTTGTATGATTTTCCCTAAATCTTGAGACATTTCTTGCTGCTGCGAAAGTTCTTGCAAAATTGGTATTTGTTGGAAGGTCGCATAATTAATTTAATTTGCATAAAAAAAATATAATTAATTTAATCAAAATACGTGTGCTTGATGCTTTTTTCTTCTTTTTTTTTGGAAAATCATGGTGAAGTCATCACCAATTGAACTGATTTTTTAGGAAATAACACACGAATTTGGTGTGCCTGTTTTTATAGCGCAAATGACATCTACTCAGATAAATTTGTTAGGAAAAATGTCCCTAAGGGCCCAAGTAATCAAGATATTGTCAAAAAAGGCCTAGAAAAATCACATGTAAAAAAAAAAAAAACCCTAATTGTTAACCTGTACTGATTTAGTTGTTAATATTATATTGATATAATTGTTAACGTATGCTGATTTAGTTATTAAAATATAATTGTTAGCGTGTACTAATTTAATTGTTAATATTGTGCTAATATAATTGTTAACATTTTAAAAATAATACCCAAAAAGGCTCTAAGGTCTTCTTTGATATGCGGCTTTTCTTTAAACCCTTTTTGATAATATCTGTTATTTGGCTTTTCCCAATTTTTTTATCGTGGAGTCCTTTAGATTTTGAGGCAGCGGTCCATAAACATTCATTCTTCAGCGATAGGCTTAGAGTCGTAGTACTACCGAACAATATTGTAAAAAGCTCTTATTAACTAGCAATCCAATTGCACGGGATATTTGTCCACCTGAGCATTTGAAATTAAAGTCTCTTTGCTTTCTGCCTTTGAGGATCTCAGACAACCAAAATTTGCCAAAGCATGCCTTTGCTTTTCTTCTAAAATCGTAGATGTTGGCCAACAATTAGGCAAAAGTAAACAAAAGGTAACACTAATAAATATGAGGACCTCATATATGGCAATATATATACCTAGCTTTGACTTAGAAGCTGAAAGTTTTAATTTCTATTCATAACCTTCAGACTCGAACACTATTTGCAATGTTTTCGCATGATCCAAATCAATCTGATTCAATTCAACTCAGTCACTCAATAGTTGACTTATCTATGAAAAATAAACACAATACAAAAACATAGTGAAAGATGAAAGAGGACACATCAAATTGCACGTGTAAACAAGGATATAGACCAACTTTTTAAGCACGAAGATCAGAGGTAGGAATTCAAATATGTTATAATTTGAGAACCCTATGAATATCTAAATCATAGCATGTTCAGAGCCTGAAGATGAAATGGTCACATATCAAGTTGCACACACATTAAAGATGAAAGAAAACATTAAAAGCACAGACACATCGTACAAATTGAAGAAGTAGCACGCTGACAATACAAGAATGAAAGAATATTGCAGAAGATAGGAAAAAAAACACGAATCGGACTAATACAAATTCCATAAGTAAATGGAAACATTGAATGCATAAAAGTGATTAAGCATTGAAGATAATATAAGCATAACCCTACCTACAGCATTAAAGAATGCCTATCTATCAGAATAATATGCATAAATTCAATCAGTGGACATCACATTTGAGCAATTTGTATGAGATAAAGAATGAAATCATAAATGATGATAACCCTTTATTAATAAAAAAAAAAAAGCCTCACTTTTTGACTAAAAAAACCGTCCCATAGGAACACTAGATATGAAACACCAAAAAACACGCCAAGAGTCACTGTGAGGTTCAACCACCAAAAGACAACACATTAATGGAGATACAATTTAGGAACCTTAGAAATATCAAATATACCTGAAAGCTTGGTGACCCCGAACAAGGTAATCAAAGAGGCGATACTCGATCATGAAACAACTAAAGATATAGCTAAATATGCACAAAATAACCACAGTGCTAGGGATATAGCAAGCAATGTTCAGGATTTTCGCTGAAAGTAAATAAAGAAGAAATATAACTCAAACAAAAAGCTGGAACATAAAAGATCTGCAATGTATAATTAAATTAAGGGTGAAGGTGTAAAAATACACATATGTTTTACCTCCAGGAGCGTCCAGCACCATATGTTTTTTTTGGAGCAAAAATACACACGCCGTTAGGTTTTAGGAGCAAAAATACCACTTCCATTAGTTGACCGTTAACTGACCGTTAGTTGACCGTTAACCATGGTGAAATTACTCTTTTGCCCTTAACCCTTTTCTTTTTTAATTATTTTAAACTAAGGGCAAAAAGGTAATTTCACCATGGTTAACGGTCAACTAACGGTCAGTTAACGGTCAACTAACGGAAGTTGTATTTTTGCTCCTAAAACCTAACGGCGTGTGTATTTTTGCACAAAAAAAAACATATGGTGCTGGGCGCTCTTGCAGGTAAAACATATGTGTATTTTTGCACCTTAACCCTTAAATTAAATAGGAAATGCTTCAATCGTAAACCATGAAGAAAACAAAATCTGACCACAATATCAACCAAAGAAAAACAAAGAAAATCTCACAGATACAAAGTTATTACAATATTTGGTCCTTATAATTTACCCTCAATCTGATTTTGGTCCTACAGTTTCCAAACCATATGTTTTAATCACTCATATCAAAATATAGGGACTAATATTCCAAATAGAAAAAACTTAAGGGACCAAAACTGATAGTTTGAAACTATGGTCTAAAACTAAAATGAGGACACATTCTAAAGACTAAGCATTGTATTTACCCAAAAAAAAAAAATAATAATCAGCAATAATAGCTTAGTGACTGAATTGGTTCAAATACAAGTAAAATAATAGATCATAAATTCTACGAAAGAATAAAAACAATATATCATGTCATGGAAAAATTAAGGAAGCTGTTATGAATATACTGATTATGTGGATGTCCATTGACTCCCGGTCTCCAAATATTACAAGATGACATGGGACCCACGTGCATAGTATCACGCATAGTAATTTACTATTTGGTGGGACCCACACACAATTATACAATTGCTCACGGGATGCTTCACGGGTTGAATAGTTTTGATATTTGGAGAATATTACACCAAATGACCCAGAGGTGAGAATTACACTAAAGGCCAATTTTTCTTCTATAAATAGAGGTCTTCTGTAACTATTCAACAGTTAGTGAAATGAGAATTTCTCTCTCTACTTTCTCTCTTTATAATCTCTTTTATTATTTTCATCAGTTTTATACCACGTTATCAGCACGAGACTCTAACCAATTGAGTTTGTGTGTTATAAAACCCATTCGGTCCATATTCCTTACCTTCTCAATCTCCATTTCTCCTTTTTCTCTTCGGTCCAGCTCCTCCATATATATACCAATCGGTTTACATATATGTTCCTTGCCTCTTTGCTTCTTTAATTATCCAAGTGGTAGAGCAGCAAAGTTAAGGGATGAATGGAGGACGGATAGAAAGCTCTCTTGTATGTCCTAGCCGCCACTTGCTTCTTTTTCTCTCACCTGCTTCAGCTTTTGTTGATGTTCATTCCAGATATGTAGAAGGTAAGTTTTAGGTGGGCATAATTTCGCCTGGGACTACATATTTTTATTACTTTATTATATTTAAAGAAAATTTGGAATGGAGAGAGTCACGGGGTCGTTGAAAAAATATTTAGGTGGACATAATATATTATAGAATATAAATATATTTAAAAAAAAATGCTTCTGCCAATTCGGATGCTTCTGCCGAAAGATAAAATATATATATAATATTAATTATATTATTTTTATTGTTTTAATCTAAGATTTTATTATTGTTGTTGTTAATATGACTTCATATTGGAAGTCTAGATTTAATTTATTTTTTTAATTGTTTTAATTTGATATTTTATTGTTACTAACTTTACTAACATTTATTTTTATGTAACTAACATTTATTTTTATGCATTTATTTTTATTTAATTCTTATTTTTCATGGAGGCACACTAGTATATATATTAGTGGGCACCATTTATTTAATTTAATTTTACTTTTATTTATTTTTCATGGTAGCAACACTAGTATAGTGAGCTCCATTTATTTTTATTTATTTACATTTATTTATCTTCTATGGTAGCGACACTTAGTGGGCTCCATTTATTTTACATTTATTTTAATTCTTTATTGCTTTATTTATTTTTCATGGTGGTGACACTAGTATAGTGAACTCCATTTATTTATTATTTATTTACTGTTTTATATCCCCCTTCTCTTTTATTTTCATTTATTTATTTACTGCTTTATATATCCCCTTCCCATTTTTATTAGTTATGGCAACCACACTATTAGTGAGTTCCATCTATTTATTTTATTATGCTTATATTTTATTTATACTGAAGATAAATTGTTAAAAAGCCATATGTATCATGAGATCAAAATGTCATGGAGATATGAGGCATAAATTGGCTAAGAGATAAATTAGCTTGAAGCTAAGAGGCAAGTTAGCTTGAAGCTAAGAGGCAAGTTAGCCTGAAACTAAGAGATATGTTGGCCTGAAGCGAAAGAGACAAATTATGAAACAAGATTTGATCCATAATTTTGTATGTCATCAATTGTATAAAGGTCTCAAAATTGTATATTTGGCATTAAATACTCCCTTAAATTATAAGACAAGGGATTGTATGATCATTGTTGATTGTAAATAAATATATCCAATTTGCTTTTGTAGTAGCAATATTGTGATTAAGTCAAGAAATATTGTAGATTAATTTCTTGCCATGATCAAATAGATCAGTGAGTTATGGATCATGAATTTTATCCAACTTCATTCCCAAAAATGAATGAAGCAATAAATAAATTGTGATTATAGTTATTTTACTATTGTTTTGTGTTTAGATAATTATAACAATTTTTGTAAATACGAGAGAGGAATATTCATAAACAAAATAATTAAACAAAAGGCAATATTATTTCAACAAAGTTTAACGAGTGGTTCAACTCCATTACAAAGCTTAATCATCTCATTCTGAAGATATTCAATGTCACCTTCTTTTTCTTTTCTTGAGTTGGGATCAAGATGAGATAAAGCTCTTTTTAATATAAAGATCTGCCTCATAAGTTTTTGAAGCTTTTTGTATGGCCACTCTGTTAACCCTCCTTTTTGATAAATCTTTTGGATGGTGTGAGTACTCATATTTAATTGTTTACTCGCCTCATTGAGGGTTAAGTAAAAATAATTTCTTAAATCATGGAGCTTTGTTCTCTTTATTTTTTTTCTCGTTGCTCTATAGTTAACCTATATAATTCACCCTGTTTAAGGGATGAAGTATCATATGGAATATTAACCGCGGGTTGTTTTCCTTTATCTAATGGATTTTCAATGTTGGTTTGAAATGAACTCCCGCGGGGTTCATTTGGTTTATTTGTCCATTCCGAACCAACACAAAGGACCTCATAATAGGCTAATACAGGATCACGCACCAAGTTATATCCTGATACTTGTAAATCTATACAATACTGTGTGAGAAAATGTTTGATTTCTCCTAAATTTTTATTAGTAAAATCAAACATTGGAAGCCTGTTAGTATTGTAAGATTTATCCTGTACATTTTCAAATAAAACTGCGTGGGAAATCATACATGTTCTCCTTCCGTGAACTTCAAGTTTATGACATTGAAGTCCGTTGGTATGTATGATCTCCCGTAAAACATCACAACAACTGCATTCCAATAAGGAAGTAGTTGCTAACTGGCTGGTAGTCACTAGCTGACTGGTTGTAACTAGCTGGCTGGTTATTGTTGGTTGAATGGTTGTTGCTGGCTGGCTGTAGGTTGCTAGCAGGCTAATGGTTGTTTGCTGGCTAGTAAATGCTGGTTGATTAATTGCTGTCACTATTAGCTGAACTGAATTGGTAGACTCCATCAATTCTGCCATAGTTCTACACCTCTTAACAGGCCTCCTTGAAGAACCTGCTTCAGTTGTACCTTCAATCCTTTTCCGTAGGTTGTTCATTCGTCTTCCTCCCAAGTCTTCGAAATTAAAATTTCTTCTTTCCATTCAATGGCAGAACATTATTTAAAAGCATGTGGCTGAGCATGCCTTTGCCTTTCTCCCACAAAATCATAGATGTTGGCCAAACATTTGGCAACAGTAATTCAAACGCTCATATCAAGATACAATGCCTATACACCTTTAAACATTAAATTTACATCAGGAATGTTGAATCCAATATCCCAGATGAATGCTTACAACAAGTATGCACACAACTGGGCAAAACAGAGAGAATATTTATTGATAAAAAAATAAGTCTTACACCACATGTCCAAAATGAATCCTAAGAGCCTATTTATACAATACAATGAGCAACTAATATAACTACTACACTATAACTTCCTAATGGTACCAAAACAGAATGACCTAACAACCTAATAAATAAATGAATTAATTAAATACAACTTGCATATATCTCAACACTCCCCCTCAAGTTGGGGGTGTAAACAAGTCAACAGTCCCCAACTTGCTCAGCAATGTCCGTTGCACATCTCTGGAGACAGCTTTCGTCAATAAATCAGCTTATTGTTCATGAGACCTGATATGTCTAAGATCTATCACTCTTTCTTGCCACTTATCACAAACAAAGTGACAATCTACTTCTATGTGTTTGGTCCTCTCGTGAAAGACCGAGTTAGCAGCTATATGTATAGCCGCAACGCTGTCACAATGGATTGGGACTGGTCTGGTCTGTTTGATGCGCAGGTCATGAAGCAAGCTTAGAGCCCATACTGTCTCTGAAGTAGCCATGTTGAGTGCTCGATATTCAGCCTTTGCAAATGATTTGGAAACTGTAGTTTGTTTCTTCGTTTTCCACATAACGAGGGAGCCCCCAAATTTCAGCAGATACTCGGAGACCGAGCGCCTTGTAATTCCACAAGAAGCCCAATCTGAATCACAAAAACACTCCAAATCAATATTAACATCAGAGTTTAATCTAATTCCAAGACCAACTATGCCCTTCAAGTATCGAATAACGTTCTAGCTGCAGCCATATGTGCCTTTGTTGTTGCCTACATAAATTGACTCAAGTTCTGAACACAAAAGGAAATATCAGGTCTAGTCATGGTCAAGTAGATTAGTTTACCAATCAAACGACGATATTGATCTGGATATTTACACAAGAATTGAGGATTGTCTTTGCCTTCTTGAAAAGGCATCAATTTTAAATTTTGTGCCATTGGAATCGTTAGTGGCTTACATCCACTCATTCCTGTTTCAGACAACAAGTCCAATACAAATTTCCGTTGAGACAAGACCACACCTGTTTCAGTTCTAGCTACTTCTATACCAAGGAAATACTTCATGTGTCCTAAATCCTTAATCCTAAAATTATCATGCAGCAAACCTTTGACATAATTAATACCTTCTTCAAAACCACCAGTTATAAGCAGATCGTCAACATAAACTAAGACATATATAACATGATCACTCTAATTTATAGTAAACAAAGAGTAATTACTTTTACTTTGAACAAAACTGCCCTTAACGAGGGCTTGGGACAATTTGAAATTCCATTGTCAGGAAGCCTGTTTAAGTCCATACAAGGACTTTTTGAGTTTACAAACATTATGCTCCCCCTGGCTTTCAAAACCCAGAGGCAATTTCATGTATACCTCCTCTTGGAGATCACCCTGCAAGAGAGCATTATGTACATCCATTTGATATAGATTCCATGAATACATTGATGCCAACTTCAAAACTAGCCTAACTGTCAACATTTTTACAACTGGGGAGAAAGTTTTATGATAATCAATCCCTTCACGTTGACTATAACCCTTTGCTACCAATCTAGCCTTATATCTATCTATAGACCCATCAGAATTATATTTGACCTTATATACCTATTTACAGCCAATTGATTTTTTATTCTTTGGTAATTTCACAATTTCCCATATGTTATTATCTTCTAATTCTTGCATTTCAGCCTGGCACTATATCAATTGAAGATAAAAAAGCCAAATGATCAGCAGTTACATTATCATATGAAACAGATCAATTTATGGGATAAGAACACTTGCTCACATCTATCGGACTAGTTTCAGACATTGCAAGTGAACATACATAATCAGTTGACCAAATAGGTGGCTTTCTGTGTCTAGAAGGCTGTGGCTGACCCATATCAGTTGGACAACCAGTAGCAACATCAGGGGAATCCTGACTGCCCTATTGATCGTCCATGGGTGGAATAGGATCATGCTTATCATTTGTTGAGGCTAGTTGGTTTTCTGGTTCAAACCAGAACATTTCTTGGAGTGTAGGGCTAATTTCCTGTTCTTGCCGTGACTGGTTGCTTCTGAAAGGGAACACTTGTTCTACAAAACTAACATGGCGACTTATAAGTAACATATTAGTTCTTTAATTCAAAAGCAAATAACCCTTTTGATTGTCAGGATAACCAAGAAATACACAAGGGATAGCACGAGAGTGAAATTTATCAAGGACTTTAAAATTTGTGGCATATGCAAGACATCCAAAATACTTTCGTATATTTCAGTTCTGGGTACTTTCCATAAATTCGTTCAAAAGGAGTTTGAAAATCAAGGATTTTGGAGGGCAATCTATTCACTAAATGCACTGCAGTTTTCACTCACTCACCCCAATATTGTATGGGAACATTAGATTGCAACATTAGACTCCTCGTTACTTGCATTATAGTCCTATGTTTACGTTATACGACTTCATTTTGTTGAGGGTCCGCTATCCCGATCATGATTTTCCTACCCCCAGAGGGAAAGGTCCTTCCCTTTTTGGCCGGTTGTGGGCGAGGAGGGATTCGAACCCCCGACACTGTGGTTCGTAGCCACGTGCTCTAATCCTCTGAGCTACAGGCCCCACCCCGTCTCCACTAGATCTATTCCCCGGAGTACCCTAAAAAAGGGGAACATTTCCTCTCCCCAGCCATTTTCTTGAACAATACCCTTTTCTTGAATGAGCGTTTTAAAAGAACTACTAAGAAACTCACTCCCATTATCACTTCTAATCCTTCAAATTTTTGTATCAAATTGAGTTAATGCATATGTAATGAAATTTCGAATATAGGTAATTGAATCGGATTTATGTCTCATCAAGAATAACCATGTAGCTCTTGAAAAATCATCTACTATTGTAAGAAAGTACGTAAAACCTTGATGAGTGGGTTTCCTATATGGACCCCATATATCTATATGTATCAACTCAAAGCATGCTACAGTTTTAATACAAGAGGATGAGAAAGGAAACTTGGTTTGCTTAGATTGAACACATATATCACACCTGTGATTGATCAATTCTGTGTTATCAATTACAAAATGCAAATGCTTCATTACAGATAAGGGAGCATGGCCCAATCGCCTATGCCACAAGTACACATCATCCAACTTATTATGCAAGGTATTGCTATGTTTTTGTGCAACATTTATGAAGTGAGTATGTTTAGATTTTGAGAGCCTAAGAACATATAATCTGTCTACCACTCTACCAATCAGCTTCGTCTCTTGACATCGAAGGTCCTATACAACACAATGATCAGGAAAAAAACAAGCCATACAATCCAATTCCTTAGTGAGCTTAGATACTGCTATTAGGTTAAACTTTAATTTCGAGGAATACAGTACTCCATGTAATATTATTTTAGGTGCTATAATGATTGAACCTATGTGCATAACTGGTATCCTCTGGCCATCTGGAATCTTAATTGATTTTATAGGACCGTTATAAACCATATAGTTATCTAACAAGGAGATATCACTCACTAAGTGTGTGTGGCACCCGAATCTAAGACCCACCAAGAACAAGTTGAATAGTCAAAGGGAGATAAATTCAAACATGTACCCGTTAAAGCATGTACTGTTGATTCTGAATCCCTCTACAACATCTGAAGAAGCCATTCATACTGTTCTTGAGAGAAAGAGGGAGCCACGATGGTTGTAGTATTGACTTGTAGGTCTGGCTCACCCGTTGATTTAATCCCTATCTGACCAAGTCCTGTTGATTGCTTTGACTTAGGCCCCTTAAACCAGGATGGATATCCTATCAATTGGAAGCATTGCTCATGGATGTGCCCCTTTCGATTACAGTGTGTACACTCGGCTGAAGAATCTCTGCGGCCCCTTCCTTTCCCACGTCCTCGAGTTTTGGTGAGCATGGCGATACCTTCTGCTGGGTGCCCTCTGTCCGAAATTGTTCGTTGGGTTTCATCTTGGATAATCATTAAGTAAGCTTCGTTCACTGTGGGCAGTGGGGCCATTAGCAGGATTTGCCCTCTAGCTTGATTATAAGTCTCGTTCAATCCCATAAGAAATTGAAAGAGCTTTTGTTCTTGCATCAGTTCTGTGTAGGCCTTTGAAGTGTTGCATGTGCATGATGGAAGTGTAACCAAAGCAGATTGCTCCTCCCACAATTCTTTCAATTTAGAAAAATAACCAGAAACCGAAGAAGTACCTTGATGATGCATTGCAATGTCGCGATGCAGGGCAAAAATCCGTGCGCCATTTCTTTTATCGAATCTTTCTTTCAAATCAATCCAGACTTGATGAGCACTTTGATAAACGATCACATTGTTAGCCAATTCTTTCGAAATGGAGTTGATGAGCCATGAGAGGACCACGGCGTTGCACCGTTCCTATTGTGCCTGATTGGTCGGATCTTGATCTTCTTTCTAGCAGGAACCATCGACGAGGCCTAATTTGTTCTTTCCTAATAATGCAATGCGCATTGCACGGCTCCAAACGGTGTAGTTCTCAGATGCGGGAAGAACATGCTGAATGATCAAAGCACCTTGAGTGTTTGAAAGATGCAAGAACAGGGGATGGGAGAATGGAATGGATTCGGCGGTGACGGATATGGCTGTGCGTGCAATAGTCGATGTTTCTTTGGATGTTTCTTTCTCAGCCATCTCAGAAGATTTCCTTAACAATCCGTAAAATTGAATGGCAACAATGGGGAAATTTACTTCGGCGAGAGATAGGGATCACGGTGAGAATCCCTTTCGTGTTGGTCGTATCACTTGCAAGAATCTATGGAAGTCTCTCTTCAATTTCCCTGGGCCTCTTCAATCACCAAGCCTGCCCCTCCCTATGGATCTTGACTGAGTGCCGCGATCTTGGGTACTCAAAGTCGATCGAGGGAATGTATTGATCGTATCCCTGTAAGTCCAACGAGAGAACAAGAATAATGGGCCTATTTTCTTGACTAATGGGCCTCAATTCTTGATAATTAGGCTACGTATTACAGGGTGATTATATGGTGTCATAAAGATAAACCTGCTCTGATACCATGTTGAATCCAATATCCCAGATGAATGCTTACAACAAGTATGCACACAACTGGGCAAAACAGAGAGAATCTTTATTGATAAAAAAATAAGTCTTACACCACACGTCCAAAATGAATCCTAAGAGCCTATTTATACAATACAATGAGCAACTAATATAACTACTACACTATAACTTCCTAATGGTACCAAAACATAACAACCTAACAACCTAATAAATAAATGAATTAATTAAATACAACTTGCATATATCTCAACAAGGAAGATAAAAAATGATGTTTAAGGCATTCATCCATGCATATAATTGAATTGAAATATGCAAAATAGTATACTGCTATTTTTCTCAAATGTTTGTTCTCTATGTATTTTGATGATAACTGATAATTGTAAACTCAGTATGAAGTTCGTCTTTGATAAGATGTAAAACTCATTGTTAAAGGCAAACTCGAGTTTGGGTAGACAAACTCGAGTTTGGACTAGACAGAGAGTAGCTCAGATTTTTGCAAAAGAAGCCAAACTCTAGTTTGCTTGGAAGATACAGAGAGCACTCAAAGTTTTGACAACAAGACAAACTCGAGTTTAGACCTCAAGACTCGAGTTTAGACTAAACAGAAAGAAATCAGAAACTTCAGTATTTTCACAAGTTTTGTAAACTTCAGTCTTTGTCTGCAAACTCTAGTTTGTCTCAAAACAGAAGAGATTTCAAAGTTTCAGTTTTTGCGAAACTCGAGTTTACATTTATAAACTCGAGTCTGAGTCACACAGAGAGCTCAACAATATGTCTGATTTGAAAACTCCAGTTTATGTTTCTAAACTCCAGTCTGGAAGTTTTTGAACTTAGATATTATCCTCGTAACAAAGCTCAAAACTCGAGTTAGTCACTAATTGACTCGAGTCTAGGCATATGTCCTAAATCACATTCAAAGACCAGATCCCGACAGTCTTCTCTGTAAGAACCAAACTCAAGTCAGCCATTTCTAAACTCCAGTTTAGGCATTTGCTTAACACTCATGCTTTCTGGATGAACTAAAAACTCGAGTTTGGGATTACAAACTCGAGTTTGTATCAGTGATTTTAAAAAACCAGATTGTGTCAATCTGCGAAATCTTTATGGGTTAATCTAAAAATGTTTTATCATATGATACTATTGCTTCTAACATCTTTAATGAAGTTTTGAATAAATTTCAGATAAGTTCAGCTAAGATCAAGATGGAATCAGATCTGGAATAAGTGCAATAAATGAAGAAACAAGAACAGGTCTGATCTTTCTCCTCTATCCTAATGGTTCAACACAGACCGTTATGGATCAATTAAATCACCCTCCAATGGTCTAATAAGGGTTATGGAATGACTGAATATCTGGAAAACCATCCGCATCAACAAATTCCAAGATTCCAACTGAGAATTGAAAGAACAAAGGAAAATATGCAATTGTCATTTTCCTGATTTGCAGCTAAACGTTAGAGAAGAAAATGCAACAGCTAGTTCTCCTAGCAAGCCTATAAATAGCTATGAAGACTTAGAATAAGAAAAAAAATACAACCAAGCTACAACTGATTATATTTGCAATTTGAGTCTGTATTGTGTTTTTGATTTGATCTTCACTGTTTATCAATATTTGTTCTTTTGAAAGTCTTGATTCTTTAAAATCATTTTTCAAATAGTTATTGGTATAAACTCAGGGTTGTGGAAACCTGTGAGTTGGGTAGCTTAATTACAAAGTGTAAGGGGGAACAAGTCCTAGGTAAAGGTTAAGACCAAACCAATATAAATTTTGTGTGTCTTACTTTTCTACTCTTACACTTTTGTTATTTGCTTTTCAAATTTTGAAAAAGAGTTCAGAGATCTTTCAAAAGAATTTTTGAAATCCCCAATTCACCCCTCTCTTAGTGATTTCTTCCATTTTCATCAAAGACATTCATGATCCCATTAAGATACATACATTTAGAAAATAATCACCAATATCAGTATATAATATAAAAGCCGCTCTGTTTATAAAGCATGAGCAACATACTACTCTACACACCTAATTTAAAAATAAAGCATTATAGCCCCTTTAATCTCAGCTTACTTGAAACTGGAAAGAAAAGGGTTGAGGGTCGATTCTGCCCAAGCCAAAGAAGATGCCTTGAGCTCCGAAGTTATGGATGTGTCGATTCTGCTCTCCAGAATACTACACAACTCTTGCATCCCTGGGCGTCTTGTGGGATCAGATTTGATGCAGAGATTTATTACGTCACATATTACTTTCAGGTCTTCGTCTCTAAAATGTTTCACTTCGGGATCCACCAAAGATGTGGTTTCTTCTGGATTTTCAAGATGGTCCATCGCCTACACAAAAATACACGTCCAAAATTAACAATTTAAAAACAGTAAACACTTTCAAGGTTGTCCTAATGAAAAAATAAAGAAAAATAGAATTGCAGAGATCGAAGAAAAATTGATGGAGTTTCCTACACAGTTCACCAAGTAACCCTTGTCCTTGCAATAGGGAGATCTTCCGCTGACTATTTCAAGTAGAAATACCCCAAAAGCATATATGTTTCCTTGGATATCAAGATGGCGTGCTTCAATGGAATTTCGAAGAACACAAACGGCACCTTGGCTGCCAACAGAACCAGAATTCCTTTCTGATCTTTCCAGATTGTTATAATGGACCCTTATTGTCTCAACATCATCATCATCAGAAGTAAAAGTAAAGTAATTACCGTTATAGAATTTGTAAATACTATTAGCAAATTGATAATTCTCATCATAAGATTTATTATAATCTACCCTTATTTGTTATTTCATGAGAGATACTTATGAAAAAATTGACGAAAACACTAGTAATCACTGTTACAAAACTTACAAATAACATTAACAAATTTTTTAAAAGTGTTCGAACCTACCCCCTTTACTTGCATTAAATTTTTTTTTTCTAGGTTTAAGTATACTTTTAATCTTTTAAGTTTACATGAGGTATACTTTTGATCCTTTAACTTTATAAAGTATACTTTTAGTCTTATAATTCTAACACCGTTAATTTTGCTAATGAAAAATACAAACTCAAGAAATAATGGTGTAAATTTAAGTGATGACTATGTAATTAAATGATATTAAGAATATGAGTAAATTGAAGAATATATAAAATATGTGTAATTAAATGTCATTAGTCATCACTTGAGTTTGTTGCGTCAGCGTTTTCCGTTAGCAACATTAACTGTGTTAAAATTTTAGGACCAAAAGTATACTTTATAAAGTTAAGGGACTAAAAGTATACCTTATGTAAAACTTAAAGGATTAAAAATATATTTTAGCATTTTTTCTAAAACCAAAATTCAACTCCCCTACCAAAAAAAAAAACCTCACCAGATCTTAGCTACTAGCTATCGGATCCGGCGACCCGCGGTTGCAAGCCATCTGGTGGCTCTCTGCCGAGGGTCATATTTCTTTTTTTCTAAAAAAAAATATTTAAAATCTAAGGGTAAAAAGGTAAATTTACCTGAATTTGTATATCCCTCATTGGTCCATATATGCCTTCTTAGTCTTTTAGCAAATTTAATGGGCTTCTGGGGGTTTTGTAAATTCAAGGGGTATTTAAATGAAATTTTCCCAAAATCTTTTAACTAAATAAACAAACACCGTTCCAGTCTTAGACCCACAGATTTGCATATCATCGTGGCAGGACAAAAGCAACAATTACATTCATTGGTCAATATTCCAGAAAGAAGTATATGTGTATTTTTCTCTGGAACAATCCACTATCTCATAAATATATTTCTCTGGTTTTGTTCTTGTTGAAGCAAAATCTAATGAATTTCCCAATCCACGTGTGACGACCTACGGTGATCCCTATTAATTCTATGGCTTACATACTCATCTTGTCGAAATTAAGCTTTCCAAAACAAATTATATGGAGTATAATAATACTATAGCAATCCCCATTAAGCCTCTCTCTCTCTCTCTCTCTCTCTCTCTCTCTCTCTCTCTATATATATATATATATATATATATATATATATATATATATATAAAGCTTCACGCTGATGAGCAACATCGTAGTCATCAAACGACTCATTTCTTTTGATAAACCTTTTGTTTGCCTAAGATTTGTTGTTGAATCACAATTTCCTTTACCCCTATCAAATTCTCAAACCTTTTCTCCAAAAGCTTCCATGATATTTCTCATTTCTATCCCAGTCTTAAGGGGATTTGACTTTCCTCTTATATCCCTTACCATTCTTTTCCCTCATTTTCCTTTTTGTACCGTTGGATTAAGATCTCAATGGCTTAGATTTATCATATGATTAAAATATTGTTATAAGGGAAAATTATGATAAAGAAATATGATAAATTTGAGCCGTTGAGATCTTAATCCAACGGCACAAAAAAAAAGAGGGAAAATGATGGTAAGGGATATAAGAGGAACTAATAAATTCTATTAAACTAAACAATTAAATAGATAACAATCATATGCTACAAAGTCAACAAAAAAAAGTCATGCTTACAAATAAGTACAAGAGGCAAAGATATTATCATAACATAAATTTATCCCAAATTGTTGAATCTAGGGTGTAGTTATATTTTCAAATACCTGTGAACTTTTTAGAAATATAATGACATTCAATTCCACCCTAATTAAATATGTAATTATAACTATCTACATGTGGGTAGAGAATAATTATAATCATATATTTAATTAAAATTGATATTCTATAATATCATATGTGATTATTATAACATCTCAAATTTTGAAATTTGAAATTTAGATATTTTAGGAGAATTAATGAGGTGATTTTAATTTAAAAGAATTATGAGATCAAATTATTGTAAATTTAGACCTTTTTTTTCTCGACTTACTTTGGGAAAAGAGTAATTAAAATAAGGAATGATTAGGCCTGAAATTTTGGAAGATTAAGTTGCAAAATTTTCCTAGAATAATTATCAAATTAATTATGGGAAATTTTAAAGAAATAAATAAAAACCCACACACTCATGCAAAGCACAATTCTACCAATCATATTATTTTAGCCCAACTCATTATTATATCTCATGAAGCCCATCACGTAAAAAGACCACCAGCTGAAAGCCCAATTACTATTTTTTTCTTTCAGCCCAATACAATCCTCCATTACTCCCTCCAATCACAACGTGTGAGCAGGCCCAAACCCATTATTCTTTCTGTCCTTCTTGGTCTCCACGGTCCACACCACAAATAAAACATATTCTTATTCGCTCTCCATTTAGCCAGCGCATAGACATACTGCAGAAGCCTAATATCAAAACCGAGCCATGTAACTATCGGTAATTGTCATTTTCCTCAATTCATTATCCGCCAGAAACCTCAGCAGGCACGCAAGCTCTGGAGACATCGCAAGAAAAGGGGGAAAACTGATCGGCACCCATGCTTCTTCTTCTTCTTCTTGTTTTTTTTTTTTTTTTGTCTTTTCCCTCACGCCTCGAGCCCAGCGCTGCTTAACCAGGGGATCTTCTCCTCGAACCATTGTGGACTTCCAGCATATATATATTATGTTGTTGCCTTGCGTTGTCATTCATCTTCTTCTGGCTTCACCGAGAACAGAAATAGAAACGCAGTGGGGATGGAGGGTTTGAGAGAGAGAGAGACGAAACCAACCTTACTCTGCCCGTAGCACTGGAAAACAGAGGAGCAGCCATCAGCAACCATTATCATCAACAAGCTTTTCCTCTGAAGTTTTCGCTGCTGTTCATCACAACAATAGGAAGCTAAAGACGCTGAGACTGAAACGTGAACCAGGGGAGGTTTCAAAATATAAACGTTGCCTCCCTTTCTCTTTTTCCTTCTGTCATCGTTTTTCTGTTTGTCTTGGTGTGTGAATCCAAGTAAATATAGATATAAGGGAAGAATGCATTCAGTAGGTAAATGAGCAACGAGTATATTCACACGCGAGAAGGCATGCAGTAGGTGACTGTTAGCATCTTGCATCGGGTTCCCTTTCCTTGCTGCATGTATGTTCCTGCGTGTGTGTGTGCACGTGGAATGGAAGAAAAGATAAGTGTGTGTATAAAATAAGTTACTGCACGTGGAATAAAAAGAGGAAGGGTTGCTGTTATAAAATGAATAAAGAGAAACATTGAAGTCTTTTCCCCTACTGTCATGATTCGCAGCACCTGAACCTTAAGAGAATAAAAAGGGAGCTTTGTTGTTTCTGTGCATATATATATGTTCGAGTATGTCCACGTTGGGAGCATATTTGGACTGTGTGTGTATGCATAATTATCCTGGTCAATGCTTGAGTTGCTGTGTGTGTTGCTACACGAGAAGGATCAGAGAAAGACGCTACTGAGTACATACTGATACATATGAATATATACATCCTCATACCGTGAAGCTGGATGTTTAATAAATATATGCATTTTATAGGTTTGAAGAAGGACGTGATTTCTGTTTGATAAATAAGAGAGAACTCGTGATTTCTGTTCAAGGTAAGGTTTGTATTATTTTTCTATGACTCACAAGTTTTCTTTATTTCTGAACTTTTTGTCCAAACTCTAGACTAATGGCCAGATGAGGTAATCTTCCTGCACAAGATTGGCATGAGTATTTGTGATGGCTTTTTTTATATAAGTATTGTTTTAATTTTCCTTAAAAAGAGTGGCTTGGGAGATTTAGAGTAGTTTGTTTGGAGTTTTTCAGGAGGATTAGATGCCCCCACTTGTTGGTTTTTTAACCATCAATGCATTGGCTTTGGCTAGAACTTAAAGGTGTTGTGCTATGTTGCTGGTCTGTGATGTCTTTGGGTATGATAGAATGTGAGACTATTAAATCTATAGTGTTTTTAGCCTCTCGAAAACATTAAAGTTTGTGCTCATGATTTTCTTAGCGGATTGCCTTGTGGACATATGAAGTGGAACATTATTTTGAGCTCAAAAGTTCTGTAATGTTTTCCTTTTCTTGGGAGGATGACTTGTTTTTTTTTTTTTATTGTTCTCTTTTACATTATATTGTTTTTTCCATCTAAATTTTTTTTTGATATTTTCATAGATATATTTCACATTGTGGTGCTTGTATCAAGAATTAATTGTTTGACTTTCCTCTAGTCTGCATTCTCTTTCATGCCCCTTCTTGAACCACTTGTCATTCAGTTGTTTCTTGAGAAATTTTATTCTTCCTTACTTCCTGCAAGGGTTTGTATTAGTGAAATATATATTTTTCTACTTGAAGTGCTATTTGTTAGTCACATGTATGCTTTCCGTCTATCTACAATAAATGTGTTATCCAACTCATAAAATTTTTCCCTCTTCTCCCATCAAAATCCATAGTTCCAAACATTTCCTAGAATATCAAGTCACATTTGATATAATTAAATATTTTATCTAGCTTCTTTAATTAACCCAAACTAATTAATTAGCTCTTAAATTAAGGATTATAATTTTGAATTCAATTATGGAAGAGAAACAGAGTATAAACTATAATATATGGAGCTCAAATTCAAGAACTAACCTTGACCATATCCGCATCCATGTGCTGCAGTCTTGCCCAACGCACAGCCTCAAATAATTGTATGAGCAAATTCAAATTCTGGAACCTCAAATGAGTAATAGTGGCAACAACCAGCAACGAATGAAGCTTAAAACCTCGACTTTTGATTAATGGATACAGAAATATTCATGATTAAAATGGGCATTAATCATACTAATCTAACAGAAAATTAGGAAATCACGCTAAGAAAACAAAGAAGGGGAGGAGGAGAGGAACGTACTAATTAAGTACATCTCAGATTGATTGGGTTTCTCTCATCGACCTCTTTTTTATTTTCTTCTCATAATCTCATATCTATCGTTCAGATTCAATATTTTATAAAATTATTTTTATAAACATAAATAAGTAAACTTAAACTTTTAAAATATGATATATATATATACACACACACACATATATATATATATATATATATATATATATATATATATATATATACGTAATCTGTAAAAAATAAATAAATTTTAATTTATAAAATATTATAATAATAATTTTATAAAAGGTTAATATGCAAAAATACAATTGTGGCTTTCCAAAAATGCATCCAGCACAAGGTTTTTTTTTTTTTTGTTTTTTTTTTCCGTGTATAAGTGAATATGTGGTTATAAAAGTGGAACAAAAATACACATTGACCGTTTGTTTGACTTTTTCGTATTTTTAAGACTGAGATCGATGATGACTTAGCTAAATTTTATACTAGCTAGTAGTAAAAAAACCATAAAAAAATTACAGAAAATGACATAAATATTTTTGAAATTACAATTCAGTCATTCTTTCTGTAACTCCCCTTCTCTCTCCCAATCTCAATATTACCCCTCGGTCCACACATCTCTGTCTCCTCGTCGTCGTCGCCACTTCTCTGCTTACTTATCTGTCTCCATTAGAATTTATTTTTGGGAAAAATATTAGTGAGGTCCCAAGGAAGAAAAAATATATAAAAAAAGTCTCAACCTTAAATCCCTTCTCAAAAAAGTCCCTAGGGACTTTTTTTATATTAATCATGAAATACCTCTTACAAAAAAGTCTCGTTGTCAAAATAACTTTTTTTTTTGTTGTCAGAACGGTTTTTCTAATTGTTAAAATGTCTATATAAAAATCTTGTTGTTAAAATGGCTTTTCATGCCAAAAATTTTCCTGGTTTCTAAAACTTACACGTGGGGAAACACTCGGAAAATTTTTTACAACATGAAAAGTCATTTTGACAACAAGATTTACATAGGAACATTTAACTACAAGAAAAGACATTTTGACAATGAGGCTTTTTTAATATTGGAATTCCGTAACTATTTACAATTAATATAAAAAAAAATCCCTAGAGAGGGGATTTGGGGTTGAAACTTTTTTGATATTTTTTCTTTTCCTTGGAACCTCACTGATATTTTCTCTTTTCCCCCCTTAACCTCAATCCTTTTGTCCTTGCTTTTACATTCCTTCAAATACATGAATATAATCTTTTAATATTGTTTACAATTTTTAAATGTTTACTATTATTTATTTAATTTTATGTTTACCTATACTTATATTTTAATTTATTCAATGCATCTAATTAAATAGTTTTTAATAATTATATTTTTCTAATAATATATTAACTCTTATATTTATTTTCATTTATTATTTTTTAAAAATTTATCAAAGTATATATATAATATAAGTTGGAATATAAACACTCATATCTTTTAAGTCATTTTATATCTAAACTTGCTTTTCAAATAAGTGTTACTTAGTAGTTGCATGTTTTTCTCAATAATATATCAACTATCAAATTATATACATTTAATAAAAAATCATGTCATTTTCGATATAAACTTGCTATCATGTCACATTTTCATAAGTAAAATTATAGATAAGTCACTTTTTCCACTGTTATCCCAAACACACTTTATTGAGAAAAAGGATAATGAGAGTATCATCTTCCGTATATCTGAGGCGAAAACACCTTTATTTATTTATTAATAAGTTAATGGTGAACAACATATTAGGAATGCGAGATCTCTTCATTTTAGAAATCTTTAACTACTCCACATTTCAGGAAACCATATATTTCTTTCATGTCTCTCAATTGCCTATCATCATAAATATGAAATGAAGCAAATTTTTTTTATTTAGTAATATAATAAGATGATAAGCCATAATTAAATAGCCTGCTAGGTAGAAACTGGGATAAAGGAACAACTAGGGTTTGATTATATATACAAATACATATATGCATATATAAATACGTACGCATGTAGTGGTATTTTTGCCTATGGCGTTATCTAAATTAATTTTGATCGTTAGTTGAGCAAATATGCAGAGCTGACAGTCCACATGTTAGTCACATTATTTTTGTTAAGGTACAAATTTGCTTCAAAAGTTATCATTTACTTCATTTTATTTCAAAGTTAGATTTAAAATTTTTGAGGAAACTTTACAGCTCAACAAAAATGACGTGTATGATATGTGGACTATAGCTCAATATATTTAGTTAAGCAACGACCAAAATTAACTGAAATAACGGCCATAGCACAAAATCACTCCATTTTTTAAACTTCTAGGACAAAGTTTCCACTTAATCCTATGTGTGTGTATCTTTATTTGGATTTGTAATCATCCATTAGATTTATCTTTATTACTTTTAAGATTATTGTTCGGATATATGATTTAGATCAAATTTAGGATTTCTGGTTAAAAACAAGATTAAATCCAGGGTTGTTTTATTATTATCTAAATATTTATAGCTCCCTATGAATAGAACCAGAGTTTTCCATATTTGATTTTTGAATTTAGGTTGTCAGTACTTTTTAGTTTTAAAACTTTTTTCTAATACCGTAATACGTAGTCTTTTCAGTTTTCTCTCGTGTCTCTGATCCTTCCCTCTTCCCATTCTATGTCATTGCCCCATTAAGGGCGTGTGGACCAAAAGACCAACAAATGGAGAAAAAGAAATAATCTAATGCAGAGAGCACAAACTTTGTAAGTAAAAAGGTGGGTGAATTCGGGTCACAGACTAAGGAAAGCAGAACAGGGGGGGAAAACAGAATGGAAAACACTCACTAGTGGCGCAAAATTTTAATGTGTTTAATTTTTTTTAGAAAATTAAGTGGAGATAAAAAATTTATTTCCCACGTGGAGGGTTTGCTTCATTCACTTCACTTGTTTAATACTACTACGACAACAACAATAACAAAGTATTATCTACTACGTGAAGGGGTTGGCTTGTTTAGTTAAACTTGGCAGGCATGAATGTTTTGGGTGTTCAGTTATTTAAAATTACATAACTCTTTTTATAGCTAATAGAAAAGTTCATTGGTTTGAGTCATCACAAAAATGTGAAAACTAGTACTTCGGCAAAGAAAAAAAAAATTACGGAAGCTTCCACATGTACTATTTAATCTCTAGCTGGATTAGACGATAGAATCTTGTAACTGGATTAAATGATTGGGTATTATTCTGCAAGCGGGGGATTAGATTAATGCTCAAAGGACCAAAAATCAGCTAAACGTGGCAGGGTAGCATTAAAGCATAACAACAAAGCATTCAACCATTGAGGATGGGAAACGTGAGTTCAAATGTGCCTGAAACATGAGTTCAAAAGTGCCAGGATTTAGAATGGAGCACTTGGGGAGTAGTTTTAATGCACAGAATAATGAGTTTCTGCCAATATCAGAGCTCCAGCAAGCAACAAGTCAAAATAATTCTTCAGTTCTCAGATGAATCTGAACCTGGTCCTTGTCCTTCCACATGGGAACCATTTTGTGTTGGCAAGTGAAAGCGTTCTGGTTCTCTAATAATGATCTCAGTTCCATCCCTATATATTATAGGGATGGGAATGAATGACTACAAAAAGCACAAAACAAAAAACAAATTAATGTACACAAAGATTTTAGAAAAATTTAGAGTGAAAAGATGGTGGCAACCTCATCGGTCTTCTTCCAAATCTCTTCATTCTGAGATGCGAGGAAGAATAATGTGGCGGCACCATTTTCCTCATCTTCTTGCTGTATGATAGCCTCTAGGCAGGCAAACATATCATGTTCGTGCTCTATCTCACACCTAGACAAAGAGACACAGACAAAATTGTAAAAAATTAAGCTGTGATCCTACCTATACAAGTTTACAGAAAGTGGTAAAATAGAAGCCTGTTTCCAATCATATTCCACTAATAGCTGAGTATTCGATTGAAAACTCAACCAACCTAACTTGAATATCAATATAATGATAGCTGAGACAACTAAACAAATTAATAAGCAACAATGCTGTACAAAATCAACATGTAGGATGACAAATCATCAATCATTAGAGAGAGTTTCCCCTTACTGTCGTTGGTCTCTATCACATTTGTTGTATGAAAAAAAAAAGAAGACACAAATTGAAACTATGATTGTAAGTATGTTTTTCAAAGACTACAAACCATATCTCTGCATTGATTTTGATGTGATCAATAGAACCAACCTTTCAAAAAAGTCTCCTAGACTCATTTATGGTTCCTCTGTTATGAATTAAAAATATATATACATCAACTTTAAGCATCAGCTTGTAAGACTAATTTTGAATCTTGAGAAAAGAAATTTTTTTGATGGTAGGAAAGTGAAGATAGAGACAGATTGCCAGGAACTTCATAACAGATTGAAGAAGATGGAGGTGAAGGGGTGTGAGTGGAAGATATTATGGGGAAGCGCATGGGATTGCTATGGTCTACTCAAGACTGGTCTGTGTCATTTGTTGCAAGATCAGGTAATCAAGCTGCAGCTGAGATATATACTTTGTAAATGATGAAGGATACACCAGAAATGAGAATTTAAGTGAAATGCTAGCGATACAGCTCAGAAAAACCCAGCCAAGTACACAATCTCCCTAAGTGAGGAACCAGTTCAAACGCAAACAAGACCAGAAAATGCACCAGATCTAACTCATGTTCCAGTTTGACAGAAAGAAACGAACTCGCTTTTAACAGTCCAAGAAGAGTCTTACCAATCAAATATACCAATGCGTCGCGATTAAACAAATTAAACTAAGTTCACAGCAAACCACAAATTGTAAGGCATATTACCTCTTCTCAGTATGGAGAAGATTAACAGCTCTGTTCGCGACCTCTTCAGAAGAGGAGTTCCTAACGATCCTCGCCAGGCATCTGCCAACAAAACAGAGGTTCAACACAAACCCTATGCAAACTACAAAATTAGCTTGGAAGAAAAACTTACGAGCTGCTCCAGATAAACGCTCCATCGCCAAAAAATTCATTCAAAGCTTGGCGCATGTCAATGCCGCGCTGGTCGAAGTGATGAAAAAACGATGAATCGATGAAAATGCGGAAGGGCCGATTGTAGCCATGTCGGTCACAGAAGTACAGTACGCCTGCCTTCCTGACTTGCAGAAGCAGCTCGCTCGGCGGAAGTTCGGCAGCGATCAAATTATCCATCAGTAGGAGATGATCGGAGAAGCGGAGCAGATCGGAGGAGAAGGGAGAGAGAAGAAACTTGGGAGGGAAGAAACGCGAGTGGTGTAACTGTTTTCGAAGGGCGAGCCTGACAACGTTTTGTGGGCTCCATCTCTGGCGGGAATTTGAAGATGCGGTAATTTCATTTTTTTGTTTCATTTTTTTTTTAATACGTTATTTTCCCATTTTCCCTATTCAGTTATTATCCATATCGTTTGCTTTTTCCAGCACACATCCTCTCTCTTATACATATTGAATTACTCCTCCAATATTAATTTCTTTGTTCTCTCTCTTTTACCATCCTTTTTATAATAATAATTTTCTTATTTCTTTATAATATTTTAATATAAGAAAGAGTAGATATAAAAATAATAATAGTGGAAGACACACACTCCCATATAAATAAAAAAATACAGTATATAAAATAATAATAATAATAATAATAATAATAAACTAGATTTCAAATTCAAATGTATAAAAAATTTTATAGAGAAAAAGATAGAAAATAACTTTAAAATTAGAACATTTTTAAATTAGGTGTTTTTTTTTTTTAAAAAAATGAGTTATGAATTGATTGTCAAGTTTTATCATTCCCTTATCAACTCTCGATAACAAACCTGATTTTGGATTTTACAAATTTAAAGTTTTTTTTCCTGTCTTTTTCACATTTTTTTTTTAATTTCCTCTTAACTTTTTTAAATTTTCAAATATAAATCACTATTAAAGAAGCTTATGCGGCATTAAGGTGACAATTCACGACACACAAAGCAACACAAGCTTGTAGGTGGGTCTAAATGCTTTTGGTTCGGCCCACTATTGTGAACCGTCAGACTCATCGAACGATTGAGAATAATATACCAGAGGATAATGCAAACATCTATGGGTACATTGAGCATTTGCCCCCTCCTCTCACTCGCACAAGCGCAACCCATGTTCTCAATCATTTTTCCTACTACATATGTCTCCCATCCTTCGTTTTTTTTATTTCAATTACGTTCTCATTTCTTTTCCCTACTACATTTGTCTCCAGTCCTTCATTCTTTTATTTCAATTTTATAATAAGAATCTTAGGTGGAAGCAAGTGATATTGTAACAGCTCAATTTTCTGGGACTTGAATATTGGAATATTATGGAAGTTTAAATTTGGAAATTTGGGCTAAAAATAATTATGAGAATAATTATTGGGAATTAAGGCCTATATTTTCCCTTAAATTATTTCAGGAAAAGAATAAAATTCAAAGAATAATTGAAAATGATAATTGGGCTTAAACAACTATTGGGTTAATAATTTTATGGCTTAGGGAATTAAGAATTTAATTTCCTTGGAATTATGGAATTTTTGCAATTAAAGAAAATTGCAAATATAATATTGTAAAAAAAAAAAAAAGAAATAATGATAAATGAAAAACGTATGGACACAAGGCCAATTTGTGGCCATATATGTAAGCCCATCTTGTAGCAACAAGGGCCCATTATGCTGCAGATTAAGTCCAATCTTATTCTTCCTTCCACAAGCCCATCGTGTTCTCTTCATGACCCAACACTTTCAGCCTATATTCAGTATATTTAGCGTCAGCGTTTCAGAAGCAGATCACGTCGTTATCGGTCAAACCCGTAAAGCAGCACCAAATCCTAATTATACAGCCCAAATAATCTCCACTTTAAGTCTGGACAAAATCCTATTCATCCTTATATTTAGTGAACTTCCAGACGCAAACTGAGAGAAAGAACGCAGTCTTCACGCAAAATATCAGATGATCAGCGTGAGTTGCGCTGCTGGATGATCTTCAGACCATACCTTCCATCTTTCTTGAGCCTTGTGCCCATGGACCGATGGGTTTTAGCCTGGACTGTTGGTTTAAATCTGAACGCTGAGCCTCTATAAAATGACCTCCCATTCAGTCCATCGTGAGAGCTTGAGAGAACTCTTCAGCTGATGAGTGCTTGGTCTTAAGTTTCAAAAACAGAGGGAAAGAGTGGTGAAAAAGAGAGATCGCAGAAGAGAAGGAGAGACCGAAAGAGAGAAGTGAGAAGGGAAGCAAAACAACTCTGTTTTAGGTGACAGAAAAACAGAGGAAGAAATCAGTCGCTCTTCTCGTCCTTCATCGTGAGTCAGCGAAGGTGAGCCTTCTAGCTCCAACTGCACGTTGGTTTTTTTCATGTGTGTACTCTGCTGTAAGGAACTGAAACAGAGGAAGTTTAAGCAAGTTTCTCACGTCTAAAATGTCTGAATAACCATAGGAATCATTAGAGCATAAAGGAGGATGCTTAAATGGTATATATGCATGTGTGTATAAGAGTTATACGCATGAAATGATAAGCTGAGGTGATTCTGAAAATTGAATACTTCAGCTGGAACAGTAATCTTTGAGTGACGAAAAATCAGGGTAAACCGTGGTGTTTATACATGAAATTTTTACAGTAGATAGAGGACATATTAATCTTCAAACCTATCCAAAGAACAGACAAAACCAACGTCTAGATTGAGAGAAATGATTTTTCAAAGTTTAGCCACAAACACTGAAACTTTGTGTTCAGAAATGCACAGTTATTTTCGGGCTCCATTTTGGAATGGCAAACTTTTGAGTTTTCCTCTGAAAATTTTACAAGAGATAGGGCTCTCCTTAAACTTGAAAATGAGCTTTGTTTCACCTCAAACCGAGGTCCATAGCTCAAGTTATGATTTTTGGAAGCTAAGGTAAAATCTGGATACGTTTTGGGTAACAATCTGGAGTAGCAAAATGACGTGGCATTTCGTGTGGGGTAAACAGATTTCATAAATTATGAAATTTTCCAGGTAAATATTAGACACATAGAGCTTTAATTCGGTAGGTAATTCATCGAATTTCAATAAGTATACAAAAAGTTATGAATTTCGGAAGTTGGGTTACAATTTTGGAAGTGATTTTGGACAGTAGTTACCTTTTTGCTATCTGGGAACGGAGGACATTTGATAAAAGGAATGAAACTAGTTTTCATAGAAACTAAACTTAATAAGGAGTTTATAGAATTTGGAATCACCTAAATTTGATGTCTAGAACTCCAGATATGTATTTTTGAAGTTTAACTACGAAAACTGGCAAGTTTCTGTTCCCACATTAGGCAGAGCTTATGTTTTTCAAAATTTTGGAATTTTTATTAGCCATGAATCAACTAGGTGACTTTAATTTATGAAAATAGACTTATCAAGGAATAAATAGAAATTGGAATCACTCCATTCGGAGTTATACTGACCAAGTTATGTATTTTCCAAATACCCGTGGAAATTAAAGGTCAGATTTTGATAAGTCTCAGAATAGTCACCTAAGTTGTAAATTGAGAAAGAATATAGAGTACAGGATAACCGACTGAAGTAAATGAAAAAGGTATAAATACCGAAGGAAATAATGTGGTGATATTATTATAGGATATCCAGGAAAGTCAATGATCAATACCGAAAGGTGAACGTACCGCTAGCGATAGAGACTAAGGTACGGACACGTATTGTAACTCTAACTCTTATGCTGTTTGTTTGCTCTATATGTGATGTGATGATTCATATAGTCATGAACAAGACTGGGTTTTGGGTCATGGAATGTGGCTAAGATTGGGTCTTTGATCACTATTTGAAAAACATCCAACTTTGAATTAAAAACGGGTTACAGTCTTGGTAATACCGTATGGATATTTTCCTAGCGCTAAGGACACGCTCCGGGACGTGGCACTGTTTTATGTGCAAACTTTGTGGACCTTACATGGTCTGTGTGCTATGTAGAGGTATTGTTGTAATATAAACTATGACATGTGTTGTGTGCTATATATAGTTATATGCTGAATTGTAAATGAATATCTGTCATACATATACTGTTTATACTTTAGCATAAGGTTAATTGTTACTTGAGATTCAATGGGCATTGAATCTCAGAATTTACCCTAGCTTCAGGATCAGGAGGATCGGGAGCGGGGGGCGAGGGTAAGCAACATGTGTAAAGACTCGTAAAGAGTTACATTTTGGTATAAGGATATGCACCAGTTTGGTTGAACCTTTCGGATTACTGTAACCTAACACGTCAACCGAGATCACCGCATTGAATGTAAGTTGTATCACGCTTTTATTCCTTCGGGAATTTTAATTAACCAGCATATGTCTGCGCATATGAAATTAGTTACTCAGTCGTCCAAACGCCTAAGTACGCTCTCTGCTGTGATCCACTCTAATCTGTTAAACGCCTTCACTCTAATAAATACACACAAAGTAGTTTAATAAGAATCCTAGGGTCATAATTGGACCTCATAATGGACTTAGGAAATAGGGGCGTTACAGATATAATCTATTTTGATGCATAGGACGACTCAAAACTAACCGACATAATAATAAAACAAATTGAAAAGATGAGGTTTTATTGAGTTATAAGCGAATCAAAAGTTCAAAAACTAAGTTACATCGAGTCTAATTTTACAGACTAATAAGTTATAAGTCAGTTAGAAGTTAAAGAACTAAAAGATTTACCTTTTTTTTCATTTATTCTCTATTATAATAATAGTTTTATAAGATATTAAATCTAAACCATCTATTTTTTAATCTAAAAGTATATATGAGATTTTGGGAAGGAAAAAAAAAAGAGAGAAAAAAAAACAAGGAGAGAACTTGCTTCCATCCTTTTCTTATCCCATTGTAAGGATTTAAAATTTGTGAAGGATTAACACATTCTGCTAAACTCGTTCCCCATTGGCTTTCCCATAAATAATCTTAAAATGAATTCCACAAATTAAAATGAAGTAAGTCGATCATAAGAAAAACATATGCTCTTGCATTATCCTTCTAATAAATAGTGATAATTTACGATTTTATGCACCTTTTAGGAAAAAGCATGTCTTCATTTCCCTTTCTCTCAATATGCTCTGCCCTACAAGAACTAGCTATCTAATCTTAACTATATAAAAGTATAGCAGTAAGCATTTATCTGACTGACACATCAGTAAAATGACAGTTTCAAAATATTAAAATAAAAAGCAAAGCGGTTATGAAAGATAGATAATGGAGAAGGTAATTAAACAATATTTTGTTAATTAATAATAAAAAGCAAGGCAGTTAAGTATATATTACTAGATTATATATTAATGTATGAATTAGGTAATTTAGTTTCAGAAATCAGTATATAGATTGCTTCTGCTGGTAAAATAAAATGTATCCTGATTATTCATTATTTGACCAACCTCCCCACCTAATCTCCCACTAACTGGTGCTTTAACTTCAACCTTGCTGCTACCACACTCCACACATGAATTTAAAAAAAAAAAAAAAGATCGATACGGTTGATAAAAATATGATTTGTTATCATTCGTAGACTCAAATAAAAAAGAAAAACTAACCATGATCATTAAGAACATTCATGCTGCATATCTCTGCCATACACCATCTAGTTATTAGAATAACAAGTTGTTTTCCTGCTTAGACAGAGACACAATTAATTGAAAGTGCATAAGAAGCACTCTCCAAACAATTCAAATAAAAGGTGATAAACTCATGGTAACAAGATGGATAAATAAGAGTCATCTCTTCCAACTCTACACAATGTGTCTTGAACATCCCTATCAGAAGAATCATCGAGTAGTACATGCTTCTCATTTTAAACTTCAGTTTTTTCACTCCCCTTATTTCCTTCCATTTAGTTCTTTTTTCACACATTTTAACAGCTCCCTTAAATATATATTCCTTGGCTTCCTGAAATACCACAACAAAAGGTTCCATATAAATTTTTGAATAAATAAACTGAAATCATAGAAATAATACATCAAGTATAGGAAAAATGCAAACACGTACCGCTTTAGAATCGTGAAAAGGGTCACTCACAAAGGTTAGAGTTTCTAAATTTGACAATCTTTTCAGGAAAGTAAATAGCACATCTCCCACATTGTCATAGTCCTCCTCTTTTGGACTCGGATTGTAATAATAGAAACATTGTTCAACACATATTTCAAAGTGACGAACATTTCCAAACGAAATGGATGGCTTCCCATATAAATCCTGCTAAGCCAAAAAAAAAAAAAAAACGAAAAGAAAAACCATTTCACTTCATTTTTCATATATATTGTGCGCTAAAATCCATTGTTAAGATACTCATGTCACCAAAATATTCCGGCATTGATAAATTGTACGGTAAGAAAAATAAAATTATACATTTAACTTGATCCCTCCTATCTTTAAATTATTACTTATCCAATCCTAAATATAAGAGCAAGCAAAGAGATTGATCAGAGTCTTAGATATAAAATCTCAATCCATTTTATCTATAATATCTATCATTATTCATCAAACTAATTGATCTAACTCATATAATAATATATAAATTAATGTACTATTAAACAAGAGTATTTTAGGGAGATCAAGTCACATTTGATATATGTTAATATAGAGGTTGTAACCTTTCTGGAGTTGTAACCCTTCTGCAACTAACTGTCATTCGTGTCTACACACACACACAATATGCTATTGAAATGTAAGTGGAATACGATCAATTCAGATTAGGTTTTATCTAACTTCCTCAATCGACTCAAATTAATTAATTAGCTCTTAACTTAAAGGACCAGAAAAGCATTACTTTTAATCTTTTTGCATTCACGTTTTAAATGGAAGAGAGACAAAGTAGAAACTATAATATATGGAGCTCAAATTCAAAAACTAACCTTGACCATATGCGTATCTATGTGCAGCAGTCTTGCCCAACGCACAGCCTCATATAATTGTATGAGCAAATTAATGTTCTGGAACCTCAAATGAGTGATAGTGGCAACATGCAAACTCTTGAACGTCCTTGCATCATAACAAAGTCTTGTAGGAGCACCTTTCCAGCAAAGGCTTTTTAGATTAGGTGCAGAGACCTCAAACACAATCTCATCATCCTTTTTCGCCATATCATAATGATGACCGCAGTGACCAGGAAAACAAATGCCATAACTCAAGTTTCGTAGGTTCTTGGTGTTGATCCTCACAACTTTGAAGGCGCAACATTCATCCATGGACAGAACCTCCAAACATGAGCTTTGTATTGTAAGTTCTAAATCTTCTGTTGAGCTCATCGCCACCTTGATAAGACTAAGGAATAAACTTTTTAGGAATGGGAAACTCTGAGAAACCCACTCACCAACTGAATCTTCGGTTTCAATAAATTGCATATAAAGAGTCTCAAGAGAAGCAAGTTTCATCACAGGAAGCTTTACCCAGACGAGTCCCCTCATTTTGAGTTTCAGAACCTTCAGGGACTGAAATCTAGAGAGGCTTTTGAAGATGGAAGGCAGATGGTAATAAAGATGAAGTTGGTCAACATGAAAAGTTTGAAATAATTTATTGATCCACTCGTCATGAAGACTACGGTGTTCGTCTATCTTGCAGTACGATGAGAAACAAAGTAGGTTGATTTTGAAAGCATGAGGACGATGTTGGGGAAGAGTGTTCATGAAATTGAAGACATGTGGGCATGAGCAGTTGCGAATACGAGGATTAAGAGGGCGTTCATAAAAGAACAAGGAAGGGGAAGTTGTGCATAGAGTTTGGAACCTTCTAGACAAGACTCTCAATCTCGCTATGTTTCTAATATTGAGGAAAGAGAAAATGTGTTGAAGAACTTCATCTGGTAAATTGCTCAGTGAGCATCCAGCCTCCACTTCCATTGTGTTAATCCCTGTGAGTATCCACAGCCAACAACGAATGAAGCTTAAAACCTCGAGTTTTCATCAATCGATGGAGAAGTATCCATGATTTAAATTGGCATTAATCAGATTAATCAAGCAGAAAATTAGGAAACCATTCACAAAATTTGACTGCCTAATAATCGTGCAAACCTATTTTCATGTTCTCTCTAATCAAAAGGCCCCTTAAATTGGGGGAATAATTCAAATATAGCAAATCGGATATGATATCATTTAGTATGAGATGAATATTGTCCCCAGATAAGAATTTTTCAATTATTCCATACCTAAATTAAAGATTTCCTATCAGAATCCATGACTTATGCCCATCGTAGGGAGATAAATTCAACATAAACAAAATTAATTCGTTATATAAATTTAGAAATAAAGGACGTATTTGATCTACACCTGTTATTTCTTTTCTTTTCTTAATTCAACGTAGTTTATATATCGATTTCCAGAGGACTTGGTAAAAACGTTACAAAGTATACATTATCTAAAAATTAGGGAAAATAAAGCCTCTAATTAAAATATAAACAATATGGAAAATAAAGGTTCCACGAACAATTACTTCATTAGGATGATAGTTACCTTTCTCTCTAAATCAAATTATAGATGTATATTTATTGACATAAGGTGTTGACAAAAAAAAAAAAAAATTGACAAAAGGAATTGCGTTTAATCCTTGATAGGTTTCTCTACTACCTGTTGGAAATTATATCCTAGGGCTAATCGATCATTATATAATTAAAACTAATTAATATATCGAATTTCATATTTGATTTATAAATATAAATCAATTATATATCTGATTAGTTAGATATATATCTTTTCTCAGATTTAACTTATAAAAGATAAATTAAATCTGTAGGCTTTTAATTTTAGATTAAATAAATAGATTAGATTAGATCTATTAGATAGATTTAATTAATGCTATTTAAATCTAAAATTCGAATTCAAGATTAATTGAGATTAATCTTGAATATTTATTTCATTTAAATTGAGATATAGTATTTCAGTTTTAATTAAATAGATATATATCTTTTATCAGATTTAATTCATAAAGATAAATTAAATCTATATACTTTTAATCTCGAGAATCTTCTTCCTCATCCCTCTCCATAGCGGATTGCGCTTTACTCTTATCTCAACCAAATCAACCATATATGTGGAGGTGGCTATCGATGAGAGTGAGCAAAGCTTCTATGCTCTCAAACTCTCGATCACTTCTTCACTCCGAGCCCTAATCCTCTCTTCAAGCTCATTCTTGTTCACGCTCAACTTTATGTTATTTCCACTCTTGGCCTCGCTGCCTTGGGTATTATCTTCCATTTTCTCTTATCGATTCTTGATTCTGATTTTTCTTATCGATTCTACTTTCCGCCGTTTTTGAATTTGTGGATAGTAATCTGTAATTGCATTGTTCACAAGAGCTAATGACGTTTTGCCCCTTGTTGATGCAGCTTTGAAAGGAACGGCACGCTGCACAGATTGTTGAAAAGGTCAAAGAGCTTTGCATCAAGAAATTGGTAATTAGTAATCACTTCGAATGCAGTTTCGTTCAGTTTTGTTTCCTCCTTTTGCGATTTGAATTATTCTTTCAGTAACTTCAGGTTTTTTATGAACTGAAGTGACTCTAGCAAGGATTTCGATAATATTTATCATACTAGGAAGAAATGAAACTGAAAGGGAAAAGTGTCTGGATTAACAGAGATTTGCAGCTTAAGAGCCAACCTGGCTCTCTTCTCGATCTGTACAGGATTGTAAATATTTTGGAGTTGACCTCAATCACAGATGCTCTTTGGTTAATATTTTCAGTGATTTTACCATTACTCTGTTTTGTTTTTTATTCTTCCCCTTCCTACGATGAATTGGACCTGAACTCTGAATTGTTTATTGGTATTATTTTGGTACAGAGATGAGAACCTGTATGTTTAGGGTTGGTAACATGTCCACAAAGCTGATAACTTTTTAACATGTTCATGAAGCGGGTAGAAACCACCGGGTCCAGAAAAGCTGATAAGTATTACTGATTGTTTGATAGGTTGGACATATTCCTGTGAGCCTGCCAAAGTTTTCTTTTCCCAAAGCCTTTAGTCATGCACTGTCCTTAATTCCGACTGCATTTCTCATTACTGGTGTGGCTATATAGGTAAAGATCTTTTTGCCCCAACTATTTTAGTTGGTCAATTAAATTGTTGTTTCGCAACTTGTATAACATTGGTATATACTCTGAAACTTCAGGAATCTGTGGGGACTGCGAAAGCATTAGCTACAAAAAATGGGTATGAATTGGATTCAAATCAAGAGGTATGTTTCTATCTAAGATACGACTGCAATAGCCTGTTGGTTGCTGTTTATTTACTCTTACCTACTGACGTGGCATTACATGATGTGTATGAAACTTTGAATAGACTATTAAATTTTAAGAAATGAAATAACTCCAAGCATGAAACTCTAGCTGAGAGCTTCAGCACATTTGCCCTCTTTTCTTTGTCCATGATAAGTCCGCTGTTTTGTATCTAATAAAATTAAGCACAGTATATCGTACCTAGTCCTTGAAGTAGCAACCAACTCTTGAGAAATGCTTGTGTAGAAATAGAAGTTACTGCTGAAGAAGCTCATAAATTAACAATTGAGTTGCCTGTTAAATGTAAAGACTTGCCATAGTTTGAAAATTCTTGGGAGGACGCTGAGATGATTTCCAAGCAATTCCCTAACTTTTCCCTTGAGGCGAAGATGAAAATTCTCAGGTTCGTTTCTGTTTAATGAACTCCGGTAGTTGCTGTGATAGTTTTGGAAGGAAACTGGGGCTCTATTTCAGGTATATACATTTGTTGCATTACAATAGAATGCCTCATGCACCATAGAAAGTTAACTGTTGGTGGATTTGTGACATGCTTGAATGGTCAATCAAAACTTCCTAATTTGTTTTGGTGCTTGTTAAATTAAAGTTTAATCTCATTCCTGCTTCTTCTAGCTTTTTCTTTTTGGTACTCAATCTTACATTAGATACCATCATGTGACAGATTTTAGGCGAGAAGATAAAAGAGCAAGAAAGTACCTTAACTTGCTGTTTGCGGTTACTATTTTCAGTATAAACAAGGCTAAACCTAAATGCTTACTTGGTACTTTAAGATCGTTTGGAACTGATGCAAATCTGAGGGACTGAGTAAAATTGTATGGATTTAAGTTTTGATAAGTCAAGATGTCAAATATTATAATGGTAATTTTACTCAGCACATGCATGATTTAGTTGTGTTAGTCATATTTTTGGTGTAGAACGTCTGGTTAATTTGGTCAGTGAGATTTTAGGATTTGGCATCTCAGTCACAATTAATCGATGTTGCCTATTTTCATGTTAATCAATGAGGAGAGACCGATATATCAATCTGATTCCTATAGATACTTTGTGCTGCAGTCTATTTTCATATCTAATGATTATTCTCTTCGTTGAAAAATTTGATTTGTTCATACATATTCCTTTCTCTGAATGTGAATATGTTTTATGGATAATTTTCTTCTTGTTTTCCATTCTCATGTCCTATCCTCCTTGTCCCCTTGTGGCCTGCTGAATTATATATATTATATATATATTGAGTACGCCTTAATAGGCTTCCTCATATATATATGAGGAAGCCTATTAAGGCGTTCTCAATTATAAGGCGTCCTTATCAATATAAGGACACCTTATATAAGGCGTTCTGAATTAATAATAGAACGCCTTTTTTAAGGCGTATTTAAAATAGGACGTCTTATCCCTATTTTTATAACTACCCCTCCTCAGACGTCCTTCTCAAAAAAGACGTTTATTACCTTTAATTTAGGACGTTTTTGACGTTTTTTGTAGTAGTGACCCCCCACATACACAAACGGTTAAGAACCAGAGGCACCAATTTATGCAAACGCAAGCCATGCATTTAACCATTATGTATTAGATATTCATTCCTTCTCATTCCATGACAGTAAAATATCACTTCAGCATTCTTTCTTCTTTGACTTTTTGAATATTAATATATGATTTATTTGTGTATATGTATGTTAATATCAGCTCACCTAAGGATACAAGGTAGCAGCCTTTTTCTTTCTTATTTTTGTCCTTTCTAATATATACATCTACACACATGCAAAGACGCAAGGTAACAGTGAACATGGGTATGTATATCTATATAGGACTCAACCCTTTTATACATCTATCAGCAAAAGCAAACTTCTTAACTTCCTTTCTTTAGCATCATTTACAATACTCCAATAATCTAAAAAAAAAAAAATCAGTAAGGTCGCGGCACACACATGGAATAGCAAAAGCTTGAGTTTATATTTTATATACTTAACATGCACAACAAAATTCACATGAGTAGTCCTTGAGTTCTTGCATGCAGAAACATATTTATATATTACATGCGCATAAGAATTGTCTACACATGTTTATTAGACTAAGCTCCTCCAGTAACATGCACACACTACGTCTTCCTTTCCTCTTTAATATTTATTCTTGTTTTACAGGTTAAGGTGCAGAAAACCAAAACTCATACAATCCAGAATAAAAGAAACCGATGACAGTAAATACATATATGGTTCAGCGTCTTTTTCTTTTTCTTTTAACCTTATTCACACATACACCTACAGATCCATATTTATGTTCAATAACTCATTTAACCACCCATAAGTTTCGGTATGACAGCAAAATATGATCATAATACCATGCATGACAGCAAAAACCAACATTTCATGCGACCAAAAACCGAACCTAAATGCAGAAAACTAAACATCTAAAGCAACCCAAAACAACCCCTGTTTTTTTTTCTTTTTTCTTTTCTTCATCCATTATATATACATGCAACCACATTTCTTCTTTCATTATGAAACCCAGTCCCTGTTTTCTGTTTCAGTTTTCAGTTTTAACTCTGTTTTCGGTATTTTAAAGTTTTAATCTCTTTAGGTTCAGCTTTATCTTTCTCTTTGACGGCAACAAGAAGACTTAAGGTAAAGAAGGTCTATCACTTACCTTAAGTTTTTGGACTTGAATGACAGAAAACTTTGCTGCTTGCTCCTCTGTTTTCCGTCAGCTGTACAAGGGAAGATGATTCGAACTCCTCTCCTTCCTTTGCTTAAGTCTCTCAGTCCCACACTCGGTCTCTCCCTCTCTTCTTTGTCTCAGTCTCTCTCTCTCTCTCTCTCTCTCTCAATGTTTTCTCTGCTGGGTGAGTGCCGAGAGCTGAATGAAAGAGGCTGAAGGAATGGGTTTTTAAATGTTAATGAAGGACCGGTCAAGGCTAAAATTCGCTGGATCAAAGGCTCATGGCTCGAGAGTTCTCTGATCCTTCTGCTACTAATAAATGCGATCTATCTGATCTTCCTGCCGTCATTCGTGATTTGTGTCTGATCTTTGCGTGTTTGGAAAGCAGGAGAAAGACGGGCTGAAGTAGGGCCAAAAAATGAGATGGTCATTATGGCCCAAAATGAAACTGCTTCTGCGTGTTCGCCGTCGGGTCTAGAGCTGGAGGAATGGATGGAACTCATTTTGGATTATATTGCTTCTTACGTGGCTAGATCAGTTGCTTGTTCTCTCTTTCAGTGTTTTCGGTGGGTTGAAGCATAAGGGTTAATTATTGCTACGTGTTGGGCTTTAACATTGCATTTGTTTTGTTCTTTGTAGATTCTCACGGCCTATATAATTCTTTTGTTCTTTTTTTTCTATAATACTATTTTATTATATCTTATTAATTAACTTATCATTTAAATTTATGGAAAATAAAAAAAAAATTATTTCCCATAACTCTTCTTCAACCCAAACTCAATCTCATTCCATGAAATATTAAATTTTAATATTTCAAATCCCAAAAAAATTGGATGTTACAAAATCGAAGCCCATCATTGTCATTAGGCCAAAGCATCAAACTTTCAGACATGACGAACAAATGAAGAACAGAAATAATGGAGCTAAATCTCCAAATGACAGAATTAAAGCAACAAACTTCCTGATATAAATCAGAGAAAACTGAAAATCACAGAAATTCGTGGATAAAAAGAAATCACATAAAATAGTGAGCTCAAACTTGTTACCAACATCTTCACTGACACAGAGAGATGATAGAAGGGAAAAAAAAAAAAGATCGGTGACTTTGAGTCACAAACTAAGGAAAGCAGAACAAGACAAGGAAAGAAGAGAAAAAAAGAATGAAAAACACTCACCGATGGCGGTGACGACGATCTGATTTGTACGACAGCGTCAAGGATGCAGGACGGCGTAGGTCACTCTGGTCGCTCGGCCACAACTCTTGACGGGTTGTGGATGGTTCTGATCGTTAGGCCCGGCTTGGTTGGAGTTTTTATATCTCATCTTGACTAGATTACCCGTACTGCTTTTCCAATATTCCCTGCGTACCCCTCTACAAAAGGGCTAGAGTTGATAAAAAGGGAACCAAAAGGTTCATTGTAATCAGGTTTCTGAATTGATAAGAATTGATCTCTGCCGCTCTCTCTCTCTCGCTCTGCCCTTTCTTCTGTTTCCCTCAATTTTTCTCTTTTTCCTACCCTTATTCCATAAGAAAAGGTTTTATAAAATTTGATCTTTCATTACGTGCCAGTGCCACTCTGTGGAACTCTTTGCCCTTCTTCTCATTCTTCACCCTGCTAATGATAACAAGACCCATTTTCAGATTGCTTTGCTAACGGTGCTATTTTGTGGAATGAAGGACTAGACCTTCTTTGCTTACATACAAGTTACAAAACCTAATGCTCATGGGAAGCTTATTTTCTATTTTGTAGATTATTTTCTCTTTGAATATTCGGACTTCAGAATGTTCAGAAGTTCCCGTGAACTTGCTGTGTGGGTTACTATCATAGAAGTACTCGCCCATAGTACTTTGATGATCAATGGGAATTACCAAGGAGATGATATGTCATCAGAATTATAGACATGAGGATGTGATTAGTGAACTATATATGACATTAATTCGGTTAACTTGTCGAATTTCAATTTCCTTTCACTTGATACTTACCAATTCTCTTTTGGGTGGTTTGAGCAGCAAGTTATTATATGATATACCGCACAGGGAAATTGAAGCCTGGGAGCTGGTATGTCTTCCATTTTCTTTTTTAAGTGGTGATTAGTTGCTATTAAGACTTGCTCAACTTGACATATTTGCTTGGAGCTCCATATTTTCAGGTTAGCACCAACATATTGCGCAAGTACAGTGGACCCATTGATTTCTGGTTGTCCATGTTTGTTGCTATGCTTCATTCAAATGAAACAATCCAGTTCTTGGTAAATGAGCATCCCTATAGAAGCTTTCTTGCTATGGCCCAACACTCAAGTCGGTGGGTCTGGTATTCATGCTTTTCCTTATTACAAGGAAAAAACACATGTCGCAAAATTTGAAGCAATAAAAGCTAATCCTTTGCTAAGAGAAAGCTGTTGTCTAGCAGGCTCAGCCAGAGTGGGACAATGTTCAATAAGAAACTCAATATGTACATGTAGATGCAAGAAACAGCAAGATAGTGAATATGAAGTTTACAGGAAGCAACAAAAGAGAAAACCAGCCCATTATTTTAAGCATAATATATGGTTGCGATACAACAAGTCTTATTCCACTAAGTGGGGTCGGCTACAGGATGGCACGACATCATTATACTCTATCAACAACCAAATCTTTAGATAGATTATTAATCAAAAAATCTTGTTCAATAATTACTAAAATGCTGGGAAACCAACAATTCCAAGATAGTACAGTCAAAATTTCACAGTCATTGAAAGGCTTTATTACAACCAAGCACAACTTCTCAATTACAAGCGCCAAGGTGGAATTAGTTATAGGACCATTTCAAATGAAGCAAGACAACAAATGGGGAGGAAAATGAACACTAGTACATTGGTCTCCTTCTCACATAGAAAATAATTTAATATTAATATGATGGGAAACAATTTAGTAAACACAAAAGGATAAAACATAACAGTGAGAAACATAAATAGCAGCATAAAAAAATGATTGGAGTGACAACCTGAGCAGCAAGAGAAAGGAGAAAAGTCCAAGTAGCCCTTCCAAGTTCCTCTTTAGTCACTGGTGTAGCAGATTTTACCTATAGAAACAAATGATGAAAAGTGGAGCAGTCAGTGCCTCTCTTGTATGAACAAAAACACACTTTACATAGAAAGAAATGAAAAAAGATAAATTGCACATCTGAGTCTGAATCTTTGATGAATTTTCATTTCTTCTTAATAAGTTCTAGTTTCAATAGAATAGATGAAAAGCTTCATATGATTACGAAAAATGACTACCTTGCACACAGGAACTCCAATAAATATATTAGATAAAGAGAAATTCGAGAACATACAAGCTGTACTTCAAGTATAAGAATTCAATCATAACTTTGCATATATCAGCCATTGGATAAACCTTTTGTTTATAAACATTCATAAGACGCATAATTTATTTTGTGAGGAAATAAGAAGGAAAGACTATAAATTCTAACACCCAAATTAAGCAGAGACACAAATTCATAAGACGCGTAATTTATCATTTTTGACCTATTTAATGACACAACTTCCATTCCTTGGTTTGTGAGAAATGATAGTTGGTGCCTTATAATAAGGACCAGAGGAAATATAAGATAATATTAACCTTTTTTAAAAGTATCTCAAATAAAAATTTTACTTTCTTCTCACACAATAATAAGTAATGAACCAAACATTGTTCAAATGAAAAAAGAAGTGCAATTATAGAGAAGATAAGAGATTAGTTTATGCCAAATTATTAGTCAAAATAAAATATTATATAATACATATATATAAATACATAAAATAAGAGAAGGACAACTGAGGCCTTGGTAGTTCTGCCATTGGTACTACATTTAGTCCTTGATATAATATAAGAGTCGGTTGACTTTTTTTTTGAGAGATTAAGAAAGTTAAATAAGTCAGTTAGTCATTCTATCATTTGATTATGTATTTGTTTATAAAACAAAAAAATTTGTTTGGTTAAAAAAATATAAATATTCAAAAGTAATTTATTTAACTTACTTAGTCTCTTGAAAAAAATCAATTAAATTGTATATTAAAGACAGAAAGTAGTACTATATTTTGCCATTGCAGTGCTTTTAACATGAGATAAGGTGCAATTTTGCCAACAAACTATTGGCTCATGAGCAATTTCGCCAATAAAATTTCTAGTGAACCAAAATTACCAACAAACTTTTAAAAACATTAAAAAATTACCAACGTCGTTAATTGAGCCTAACGCCGTTAATCTGCCTTCATGCAAAAATTACAAAATAGGACCCAGATGTTTATGAAACTATATTTAAGCCCCAAAAAATTTAAATTTTTTATTTTAGTCCCTCCACGTGCTTTATATGGAGGGACTAAAGTAAAAATTGTAAAAAAAATTTTGGGGTGACAAGATAATTTTCTAAAACTTTGGGTTCTTTTCTGTAATTTTTGTGGGGTCATCCCTACCCCCAAAATCCGCCCCTAGTTACAGGCATTTTTTTGAACCTTAACCTGACCTGGTCTGTGGCCTATTAAAGAGGCCTGTAATTTTAAAAATTTTGTAATCAGTCTAACAAACCATATGCCACACCTCAAAACAAGCCTGCTTCAAACAGTGCGAAAACATAATTACTTTGAACAGGCCAAAAATAGACCTATTTCAAACAGGCTGTTAGATGTAGGTCTGTTTTCGGCCTGTTTAAAATAGGTCTGTTTTCACTCTGTTTGAAATGGGCTTGTTTTGAGGTGAGACCTATGATTTGTTAGACTGTTTACAACATTTTTAAAATCACAGGCCTCCTTAATAGGCCACAGGCTCAGTCAGGCTAAGATTCAAAAAAAGGCTTGTAATCAGCGGCGGATTTTGAGGGGTAGGGATGACCCCACAAAAATTACAGAAAAAACCCCAAAATTTTAGAAAATTATTTTTTTACAATTTTCACTTTAGTCTCTCCATATAAAGGACGTGGAGGGACTAAAATAAAATTTTTCAATTTTTTTAGGGTTTAAATATAGTTTCATAAACATTTGGGTCCTATTCTGTAATTTTGCATGAAGGCAAATTAATGGCGTCAGGCTCAATTAACAGCATTAGTAATTTTTTAACGTTTTTAACAGTTTGTTAGTAATTTTGGTCCACTAGAGAGTTTATTAGTGAAATTGTTCTTGAGCCAATAGTTTGTTGGCAAAATTACACCTTACCCCTTTTAACAATGAAAAATATAAACTTTTGCAGGCTTATATAGTCGAAGAACCTGGTGACAGTTCGCGGCTCTGTGGTTGAGAATTAGTATCGGAGGAGTTCTGGTGCTGAGCTTCATGGAGAAGCAACAGTTAGAGTACGAGAAGGAGACGTTACGGAACAAACACATGCAAGTGGTGGAGAGTGCTTATGACGTGATCCATCTGAAAGGCTACACATGTTGGGCCATAGGCTGCTTGGGGGCTAGTTTAGCTCGGACCATTCTGAGAGAACAAAGGAAGATTCACGAACTAATGATTTTGACTCATCATAGGGAGTTGGATCTAAAGGGCTTACCTTTTAGAGCAGTTTAAATGGGCTACCTTTGTAGAGCTGCACCTATTTAAGCTTGTCAATTTTTTTAATTAAATGATTAAAAGTTGAGTTTTGCTTTGAGACTAATGATTTTTTTAAAAATTGGACAGGTTTTTGAATCATATAGTGTTATTATTTGAAAGCTTCTAAATGAAAAAATGGATTATATTATTATTAAAAAGCTATGAAATTGGTTGATGACATTATAGTTGGTTAAAAGTCTTTTAATTGATTTTCTTAAAAAAAATAATTACTCAATTTTTAAGAATTTTGCATTTGGTTCTTAATATTTCTATAAATAAATTTTTCCTTATGAAATAGTGAAAGAATATTTTTTTTATTGATATAAGATAAATAAAGAGAATAATTTTTTTAAATTGTATTTCAAAATGTCCGAATATTATACAAATTAATCAAAAAGAGAAATTAATAACACACATTAAGAAATGAAATTGCAGAATCTCTCTAATTTTCCTTTTAGGCAAATGGTCACTTATTATATTTACAAAATATATATATATATATATATATATATATATATATATATATATATAACATTTAATAATTTTAAAAAATTGTCTCAAATTAAAAATTTTAGTATTTTAATTTAATTTCTTTTAAGAAAATGAGAAATTGTTTTTTGAAAAACGGGCTTGAAACCCACAAGCTAACCTAAGCCCATGAGTAAATGGGCCAAACTTTAAAATAATGACTTTTTAAGAGAGTTAGACTAAACAGGCGGACTTGTTTCTACCTTTATTTGTGAGTTTTTTGAAGATTTTTTTTTTGTTTTTTTACAAAGGAGATGAACTGGCCCATTTTTAGTTAATTTATTTTTTTTCATTTTGGTGCTTTTATTAAATAAATATTGATTTATTTACTTATTTTGTAATTATGCGGTGAGGGTGGAGAGTTATCATTATAATTCCTTTATAAAATGTCGTAAAATCAAAATAAAAACCACTTAACAGGAAGACAATCTAATAACAACCTAGAGCTCACCGAAATAAGGCAGAAACAAGTGTCCCTAAGCATGAAACTGCAGTCTCCACCTCTTGGAACCTACATGAACAGGGGTTCCTGATGTTTGGTTAACTTATTTACTTGTTGCTATTATGTTCTTACATGTGGCAAACTGATGAACTCCCATAGTTTTTTTTTTTTTTTTTTTTTTAAGGATAAACCATCATTATAAAAAACCATTTTTACATTTTATTGTGCCTCTTGTTTTTTTTTTTTTTTTTTTTTTATAAAAAAGATAACCCATCATTATAAAAAGCCATTTTTGAATTTTATTGTGCCTCTTGATATGCCTAAGCACTCTTGAAGTTATCATAGGTATAAAATAAAGTGACACTTGTTTTTTTTTTTTAAAATAATTGGTTCCTCAGTTTCTCTAGCTAACCTTTTGCCAACTATTTTTTCATGGGTTAAGATACAAAAATACACATAAGCTTTTTGTTCATGAGCGCCCAGCATCATATGCTTTTTTTTTGGAGTAAAAATACACATGTGGTTACCATTTTGGAGCAAAAGTCACATCCCACCATTAAGTTATATTACTGTTCACCTTATCTCTTTTTTTCTCATCATGATGAATAGTAACTTAACGGTGGGATGCGAATTTTGCTCCAAAATGGTAACCACGTGTTAATTTTACCTTTAAAAAAAACACGTGGTGCTGAACGCTCATGGGGAAAAAATTTATGTGTATTTTTGTACGTTAACCCTCTTTTTTCTTTCATTCTAGCTTTTGTAAGAACTATTAGTTATACTGTATGTAGCCCTACATATATACTGTATGACTCATGGTCTCTTGCCATGACAGTTACTTCTATCTGCATTAGCATTTTTTCAGCTTGGCTTGCTTTATTTCATAGTTAACAGATCATGTATATACCAGAATAAAAATTGGGAATACACTACGTAGGTTATTCTTTCACTAGTTTGAAGCAGGTTTTGGCTTTAAATTAATTTAATTTGAGCCTCCTGACTATTATTTTTATTATCTCTTTGGTTTTATAGCCGGTTACTAATTTAATTTGAACCTCTGGCTGGCTATTATTTTTATTATCTCTTAGGTGTCAAACCACCGGTTATTGTTACTTGTTTTAGCCGGATTAATGTTAACTCTATTGATTTGTCATGCAGCAATGTCCTGAATATAATGACCACATTGTAAAGAATTACAGAAATGGAAGATGGGGTTGTCCCATGATGATAAAGTATAATTTTAAATCAACAATTTCGGCCACAGCTAGTTTAATGAACAACAATTTCGGCGTGCCACTATTTAATAGCTATGATTTCAGCCACATATAACAGAGCAACGGCAAACAACTTAATCCTAATCAACAAACGAAATTCAATTTAAATAAATAAAAAAGAAAAAGAGGGTGTGGAAGACTTTTATGTAGATTTTTATAATATTTTTTTCTCTTATCTCCCCCCGCTCTCTTGTTTAGTCATATCTAATTTTGAATTTCTTATTGCTGGCATAGAATGTTGCTTTTTATAACCAGAAAAATCTATTTTTCTATAATAAAAAAATGGGCAAATGAAGAAAAATAAATTAAATTAAGTAATAAATTAAATTTTTTTATTAAATTAAATTTATTTATCTATTTATATATATTTTATTCTATTTTTTTTCCTTAGTATTTAAACCATGAAGCCATTAACATAAATCAAATGAAACTATAAAATACGAAGGAAAATGCTACAAAGATCGGGCTCTTCTTCTTACACAGTTTACTTTGATTTTTGATTTCCTTAAGAGGAAAGTGAAAAGTTTTTTGGCGCCATGGAAGGAGCAGAGCAAGCGATCGTGTTATATATATATATATATATATATATATGACCCAGTTTCTCTAGCTTTTTTCTTAAATTGCCCCTTTTTAGAAAATTATTTACCAAAATGTCCTTCTTTTGAAACTATTTCCCATTATGCCCTGTTTAGGTTTAGTCGACTAAACCTTAGGGATTCAAATTTTTTTAACTGCCCCCGACATTTAGTCGGCTAAGTCACAGAACTTAGTCAACTAAATATCTACATTGGATTATTACTTCTCATGTTTTGGTTTGTTTTGTTATCTTAAAATTTATTTGGAATTTGAATCCCTATATTATCTCTAACTACATCTCATATATATACTCCTTGTTTTATAAAATAAATTTTGAAAATAAAATATTATCTCTAACACAATCTCATATATAGGCTCGTTGTTTAGTAAAATAAATTTTGAAGATAAAATATTATCTCTAACACTAACTCATATATATTATCTCTAACACAATCTCATATATATTATCTTTAACTACATGCTCGTTGTTTTATAAAATAAATTTTGAAGATAAAATATTATCTCTAACACAATCTCATATAAAATAAGGAATTATCTTAGTTAATTTATTTGGAATTTGAATCCCAATATTATCTCATATATTTTATCTTCAAAATTTATTTATGATTGCCTTGATTTAATCGACTAAAGTCACAGGATTTAGTCGACTAAATGTCGTGGGCAGTTAAAAAAAATTGAAGCCCTGAGTTTTAGTCGACTAAAACTTGGTTTAGGGTTTAGGGTTTATCGACTAAACAGGGGCACAATGAGAAATAGTTTATAAATAGGGGCATAATAGAAAATAATTTTAAAATAGGGGCATCTTGAGAAAAAACTATGTAATGTAAACCCGTGACTAAAAGAATAGAATATCAAATCCATTGCCATTCAAAAGTGCGACCAGTAAAAGAATAAAATATCAAGTACATAGTGCTACCATCAACAAAGAAAGTAAATACCAACAGATAGTATATAGTAAATTCATCTCATCCCACCAAAAAGTGCAAGGTAAAATACTATAAAATCATAGTAAATAACAAATTCATCTCATCCCACAAAAAAGTGTTCAAAGATGAGAAGTAAATCTTGATCGTCTGTGAAGATCTGAGAAACCTTCTCATATAACAAATTCTTAGACCCCGAAAAGTTGATCATAACACAAAGAAACTGCCTGTAATTTTCCACCTTAAACCTCCTCTGAACCTCATTCAGAAAATCGATCGCTTCTTGGACCCAAGCTAAAATGCTCTCTTGTGGCTGCTCCTCCATCTTCAACCTTTTGAACCGTCTTCAAATTTCACTAAGCATGTCTTTCGGATTTCCCACTGTTTCTATTTATAGTTTTTCTTCAATTTTTTTATGAGATCTTGGAAAGAGTAAAGGGATATTCTATGTAACTCACGGATTTCTCGATAAAATATAATATGATTCTTAAATAAATTCAAACCTTTAATTGTATCTAAATGTTGGAAAGGGTCTGTGTGTTCAAGTAATAATTATCATTATGGATAATTATAATTCTTATAAAAAATTTAAAATTCTAATTAAGTCTAAATGAAATACTAGAATCAAAATCAGGCCTATACCTTTAACAAATTCCTGATTATGCGTATAATTAGAATTCCTAATAAGGTTTATAATTAGGAATTTCTAAATGGTGTTAAAAAATTAGAATGCCCCTTTGTAATTAAAAAGGAAAATTAAAGTGAGATATAGCCCTTATTTGGGGTTTTGATTATCTCATTAAAATTAACATTATATTTTTAAGAAATTAAATCACTAATATTTTTAATACCAATTAATAATATATTTTAAATGAATTATTAAATTAGATAATAAATATAATTAATCAAATTTTTGGGAAATTATTAATACGATTATTTAAATTTAGAATTTTTTTTTCACCAAAGAAAAAAACATAGAAATCCTCTAAAACGGGATAATATATACGCTCCAAAAGTTTGATAGAACTTTGGTTCTGAAAAATAATTATAATCATAAATTAATTTGTTTGGGAACTCGTTTATTAAAAGTTACTTGAAATACGATATAATCAATAGACTTTTTGGGAAATTATTAATACGATTATTTAAACTTAGAAATTTTATTCACAAACAAAAAAAAACTTAGAAATCTTCTAAAACGGGATAATATATACGCTCCATAAGTTTGATAGAACTTTGGTACTGAAAAATAATTATAATGCTTAAATTTGTATGGGAGCCCTTTTATTAAAAGTTACTTGAAATACCCAAATTTTAATTTGGGTTATTAAACTTATTAAATTCATAATCAGGCATATGACCTAAATTGTAATATTGAAATTTTGTCAATTTACCTTAATATACCTCAATACTTGTGTATGTTATTAGAAAAGGAAAAATGAAATCAGTTGAAATTTCTTGTGAATATAGCTTAAAACTCACCTTAGATTAAAAAGCTGACAAGGAAGCTTGGAACAAGCAATCGTATGAACTTTAGATTGAAGAAGAACCACTTTCCCTACCCATCCTGGATGGGTAGGGAGAGCTCCTCCCATCTGGATCGTTCAGATGAGATCTGAACGGTATAGATTTAATTTTTTTTAACTGTCATTTTTTAAATGAAAAAATTATGTTTTAAAAATATGTTAGTTGAGAGATTATCTTTATTTTAGATTTTCTACCTATTAAAATATTTTTTTAAGAAAATAAAAAGTAAAAAAAAATTAAATCTGGACGGTCTAGATGGGAGGAGCTTTCTGTAGTTCCAGATTGAAGATTGCCAGATCAATCAATCGTGTGAATTTTACACTCCCCTCCCCACTCGTTTTATGTTTTTCACTTTTTCCAAGCTACGTTAAAATTGTGATCAATGCTTTATCACTTCTGATTTAGGCATGCTATATTGACTCCTCGATATGCTGGGTAATTAGTTTGTTGATACACATCATAAATTAAGAGCATCACCCCATTTTTAATTCTGATTTTATCTGCGTAGTCGTCAAAATTAGATATGCTTTATTGTATTTGTATAAATCATAATCTCACTTGATAAGAATGTTTAGACAGCATCCCAAACAGAAGATAGTTACTAATTATCTGCAAACACATTATTGGTTATCAAGAACGACCTTCACATATAACTGAAAAAACCTGATAGTAAACACCTGTAGGGCTTCATCATATATATCCCCAGACTGCTTTAAACTCTATTGAAAAAAAATGCGTAATAGAACGTTGTTAGAATGTGTATTGTTTTAGTATAAACCAGTTAGTTACGTTTATTGTGAGTTAGTTATATTTGTTGTGTTTTGCTGTGTATATAAATAATGCTTCAGGTCTGTCAAGTGGTTGTAATATTACATTCTTTACTATTAATAAAATGTTCCTTTCTTCTTTGCTGGCTCTGTATTCGTGGTGAGCCAGAAGATTTTGATCATTGAGATTAATTAGTTAACATGGTATCAGAGCCTGTAACCACCTTCCTGGATTTGACTCAGATAGCTTGATTTACAGCCCAATTATCAAGAATTGGGCCAAGATTCTCAGGTCCTCAAGAGGGTACAGGCCCAACCCGAAGAGGTTCCTGGCTTGCACAGTGGGTTTTCTAGATTTGAAGCCCCGATCCAGATTATCTCAAGACCTGTTGGAGCCATCGACAGAGACTTTCAGTTCGATCTGGAAGCTTCTCTCACATTCTGATCTTGTGGACTCCTGATCAATTGATCTTGAAGAAAATTGACGCAGTCGATTCTTCCCATGGCAGAAAGAGATGCTTCCGCCAAGACAAAGGATTCCGGCGCTAAGATCTCACCAGGTTCTATTCCTTTCACCCATCCCTTATATCTCCACCCTTCTGACACCCAAGCTCTTTCCATTATCCAGCACACGCTCACAAGCTTCGAGAACTACACCGTATGGAGCAGAGCAATGAAGATTGCACTTCTTGGCAAAAATAAACTCGGTCTTATTGATGGATCTTGCAAGAAAGACGATCAAGAATCTGAGATGGTCTCTCAATGGGAGCGCTGTAATGCGGTGGTTCTCTCCTGGATTCTCAATTCAATATCCAAGGACCTAGCTAATGGAGTTATCTACTTCCAAAACGCTGATCAAGTGTGGACAGATCTGAAAGAGAGGTTCGATAAGAAGAACGGGGCTCGCATCTTCGGGCTTCATCGGGAAATTACCATGCTTCATCAAGGTTCTTCTTTTGTTTCTGTTTGTTTCACCAAGCTGAAGGAATTGTGGGAGGAGCAATCGGCGTTAACTGTTCTTCCTCCCTGTACATGTCATGCCGCAAAGGCATACACAGAAATGGTGCAAGAGCAGAAGCTCTTGCAATTTCTGATGGGGCTCAATGACTCATATCACCAAGCACGAGGCCAACTTCTCATGAGTCCATTACCTTCAGTAAATGAAGCGTACTCCATGATCATTCAGGATGAAACTCAACGATCACTCTCTGAGCATGGCTACCCAACCGAAGGCATCGCTTTGGCCTCTAAGGGACATGGCTCTGGCAGAGGCAGGGGTCGTGGTGACACATCCGTTGAATGTAGCTACTGCCACAAGAAAGGGCATACTCGTGAACAATGTTACCAATTGATCGGATATCCTCCTAATTTTCGGGGAGGAAAATAGAAACAGTCAAAGGAGACCAACCAATTAGGCATTGAATCAAATGGGGATCCAGAAATGCAGATCCACACAACTAACACAGTGGGACCATCTTTTTCAAAGGAGCAGTATGATAGGCTTCTCGTGATGCTACAGAAAGATGCTGATTCCAGTGTACATGCCTTAAGCGGTACAGGTTTGAATGTATCTCCCTCTGGCAGTTATTTGAATTCTTATTGGATTTTAGATTTAGGGGCCACTACACATTTAGTAAGTGATGTTGCATTACTAGACAATTATACTACATATAGTGGGCCAATTAAATCAATTAAGATTCCAGATGGACAACATATACCTGTTACGCATATAGGATCTGTGAATATTGCACCACATATCAAATTAAATGGAATGTTGCATTCTTCAAAATTGAAATTCAACCTTATAGCTGTCTCTAAGCTTACTAAAGAACTAAAATGCATGACTTGTTTCTTTCCTAACCACTGTATTGTACAGGACCTTCTACATGGAAGGACGAGGCTGACTAGTAGGATGATAGATGGATTGTACATCCTTAAGGTTCCAATAGTTTCTCATACACTAAATGTAGCACACACTCACAAATTATCAAAAGCAATTAGTTCTTTGACATTTGATGATGTAAACTTGTGGCACAAGAGGTTAGGACATGCCCCTCTATCTGTAATGAGGCACTTGAATTTTTCAATCAATGATAATGATTTGAATGATCATAAATGTGACATATGTGTTCAGTCCAAACAAACAAAATTTCCTTTTTCTTCTTCTTGTATTAAATCCAGTCGATGCTTTGACTTATTGCATTTGGATATATGGGGACCATATAGGACTCCTACTCACCAAGGGTATGCATACTTTCTTACAATAGTAGATGATTACTCAAGAGCTACATGGATATTTCTTATGAGACATAAATCTGAAGTTTTTACTTACATACGCAATTTCATTATGTATGCCTTAACTCAATTTAACAAGAAGGTTAAGAAAATTAGGAGTGACAATGGGAGTGAGTTCATGTCTAACACATTCAAAGCATTCATTCAAACAAAAGGAATTGTTCATGAAACTACATGTCCTTACACTCCACAACAAAATGGGGTTGTGGAGCGTAAACATAGAACTATTATGCAAGTGACTAAGAGCCTTATGATACAATCAAATGTTCCAACTGAGTATTGGGGTGAGTGTGTTAAGGCAACAACTTACTTAATAAACAGATTGCCCTCTAAGATCATTGATTATCAAACTCCATTTGAAAGAGTCTATGGGGATAAACCAGATTTGCATCACATTAAGACTTTCGGTTGCCTTACATATGCCACTGATCTAAAAATACATGATAAGCTGCAATCACGTGCTATCCCTTGTGTGTTTTTGGGATATCCGGAAAATCAAAAGGGATATTTACTATTGAATTTGAAGTCTGATCTATTATTTGTTAGTCGGCATGTCAGCTTTTCAGAGAATGCTTTCCCACTTATCAACAAATGTTCACAGCAACAACTTGAATCAGATCCCATCTTGAAGGAAATATTCTGGTTTGAGCCAGAAATTCCCTCATTTCAATCTGATCCAATACAGAGTAAAGTTGCTGGTTCGGAAAGGCAGAATGAGACATTGTTAGATCCGGATGCTTCTGGACAGCAGACAGATGCCTCTGATCCAGATGCTTCTGAACAGCAGACAGAGTACCTCAGTAACAAAGATTCTTCTCGGCCTTCAAGGGACAAGAGGCCACCTATTTGGTCAAGTGACTATGTGTGCTCACTTGCAATTTCTAATAAAGCACATGTCACACGTTGTACTTATCCCATGCAACAATATGTCTCTTATGACCTTGTTAATGCTAACCACTTAGCTTTTTTGTCCTCTATTGATGTAGTCACAGAACCACACACTTACAGGGAAGCCGTGAGGAATCCAGAATGGGTTAAAGCTATGAAGGCTGAGGTACAAGCTCTTGAGGATAATAAAACGTGGGAGCTCGTGCCATTACCCAAGGATAAAAGACCAATCTGTTGTAAGTGGGTGTACAAGGTTAAGTATGACTCTAATGGTAACATTGATAAGTATAAGGCTAGGTTAGTAGCCAAGGGATATAGTCAAAGGGAAGGCATAGATTACTATGAAACATTTTCACTTGTTGTGAAAATGCTTACTGTTAGAATAATATTGAAATTGGCAGCAATGCATTCATGGAATGTTTATCAAATGGATGTATATAACGCATTTTTGCAGGGTGACCTCCAAGAAGAGGTATACATGACATTGCCTCAAGGGTTTGATGGTAAGGGGGAGAATGTAGTGTGTAAGCTAAAGAAGTCCCTATATGGGCTTAAACAAGCTTCCCAGCAATGGAACCAAAAGTTGTCACAGGCTCTTGTAAAGGGTGGTTTCGTACAGAGTAAGAGTGATTACTCATTATTTACTATGGAATGAAATGATAACATGATATATATTTTGGTGTATGTTGATGACTTGCTTATTACTGGTGGTTCTGAGGAGGGTATTAGATATGCTAAGGAGTTACTACATGATAACTTTAAGATAAAAGACTTAGGATATATGATATATTTCCTTGGCATAGAAGTATCCAAATCAGAGACTGCTATTGTTTTATCACAACGGAAATTTGTTTTAGATTTGTTGTCTGAAACAGGTATGAGTAGGTGTAAGCCACTGACTATTCCAATGGCACAAAATTTGAAATTGATGCCCTTTCGAGAAGGAAAAGATAGTGTTCAGGCTCTATACAATCATCCAGAACGTTCTCGACGGTTGGTTGGTAAACTTATTTACTTGACAATGACAAGACTTGATATTTGCTTTTGTGTGCAGACCTTGAGCCAGTTTATGCAAAGGCCGACTAAGACACACATGGCAGCAGCTAGAAATGTGCTTCGTTACTTAAAAGGCACAGTTGGGTTAGGAATTAAATTAAGTTCTAATGGAAGCCCTGACTTAGAATGTTTTTGTGATGCAGATTGGGCATCATGTGGAATCACAAGAAGATCTGTGTCTGGATATCTGTTAAAGTTTGCAGGGTCACTTGTTATGTGGAAAACTAAGAAGCAAACTACGGTGTCCAAGTCATCTGCAGAGGCTGAGTATAGGGCCCTTAGCATGGCCACATCTGAGATAGTTTGGGCAAGGAGCTTATTACGAGACTTGAGGATTCCATGCATGAGACCAGTCTTAGTCTACTGTGATAGTGTTGCTGCAATACACATTGATGGGAATCTAGTGTTCCATGAGCGGACAAAGCACATTGAAGTAGATTGCCACTTTGTTCGTGATAAATGGAAAGAAAAGGTGATAGACCTTTAACATGTACGATCCCAAGAGCAAGAGGCTGACTTGTTGACAAAACCAGTCTCTGGAGATGTGCAACGCAAATTGTTATGCAAGTTAGGGTCTATTAATATGTTTTTGCCCCAAACTTGAGGGGGAGTGTTAGAATGTGTATTGTTTTAGTATAAACCAGTTAGTTAAGTTTACTGTGAGTTAGTTATATTTGTTATGTTTTGCTGTGTATATAAATAGTGCTTCAGGTCTGTCAAAGTGGTTGTAATATTACATTCTTTACTGATTAATAAAATGTTCCTTTCTTCTTTGCTGGCTCTGTATTCGTGGTGAGCTAGAAGATTTTGATCATTGAGATTAATTAGTTAACAGTTCCACGACAAGAAACTTACTTTAGTAAAAATAGAAGAATTTTATCCACAAATTAAGTTGATTAAGCACAAGTAGCCATTAAGACACTAAGAATTATATTTAGACTTGTGTTTCAATGACCGAACTACCTCACATTACTACAAAATACTCTCAATAGTTGTAATACATTAATAGCCATTGGCGGAGCTTCTAATTAAGGAACAAGGGGGGCCATGACCACCGCAAAAAAAAAAATTTGTTCAGAATATATATATTTTTTAAAAATTAATATGTTGAAAATAAAGTTAAAATGGGCTGCATAAGAAATTTGGCCCCTCCAAATTTTTTTAAAAACATGTTATATTAATGAACTACCTCACATTACATTCTTCTCATTGGCTTGAGAGGATTTTAGGTTAGGTGAGCCATGTTGTATCACATTTTAATTATGCTTTTGATTAGATCATGACATGTTTATTTTGCATATTATGTGTTGTTTGTATGAGATACAACTATAATTGCATTCATATGAAAATAATTAATTAGATTAAACCCTCCAAATGAAATCTTAAGTCGTAATGTCGTCAATTAATGAATACTTGTCAAAGCCCAGATCGCTTATTTGTATGTTCCACCAAAGTGGATGCGCTTGAGTTATCTTGGTGAGACAAGAGTGAGTAATGGTGATACTCAACATTCATTATTGTCTTGACTTAATTGAGATTATCAAAACGGTTTTGGATCTCAAGGCATTAGATGGGATTAAACGTGTCGTTCATATGATGACGAATCCCATAAAGATCTAAGAGTTACATGTGATGTAATTGGCAAATGGGTTGCCTACCTAAATAACTTGATTTTAAGCGTCCTGCCAAAGCGGACTTAAATTAAAGCGAAATATGGATCTTAGCCTACTAGAAATAATATTTAGGGTTATTAATTCAGTGGGAGATTATTAATTAACTTTACATATTTCTTTTAATTGTAGAATCATGTCGACTAGTAATATCGCTACATTATCACTGCGATCAGTCCTTGAGAAGGACAAACTAAATGGGATAAACTTTCTTGACTGGTTTAGAAACTTGAGAATTGTTCTCAAGCATGAAAGAAAGGTTTATGTCCTCAATCAACCAATTCCTGACAAGCCTGCAAGTAATGCTCCAAGAGCTCAAAGAGATGCTTACATGAAGCATAAGGATGACTCTGTGGATGTAAGATGCCTAATGCTTGCCACTATGGTTCCAGAGCTCCAAAGAGATCTAAAACATATGGAGGCTTTTGAGATGATTGTACATCTCAAGGAAATGTTCCAACAACAGGCAAGGCAAGAGAGGTATGGGACCACAAAGGCCTTACATTCTTGCAAGATGGCTGAAGGTGCATCATTTAGTTCTCACGTGTTGAAAATGAAAGGCTATATTGATCACCTTGAGAGGCTTGGATTTCCCATAAGCCAAGAGTTAGCTATAGATATGATCTTGAACTCACTCCCGGAAAGTTATGATCAATTTGTCATGAACTATAACATAAACAACATGGAGAAATCAATTTCTGAATTGCATGTGATACTTAAAATAGCTGAGCAGAGCATTAAGAAGAAGCCTGATACGGTTTTGATGGTTCAAAAAGGAAAGGGTATGAAAAGGAAAGGCAAGGGCAAAAGAAAGGGTAATGGCTCAATTGGTAAGACCAAAGAGTCAAACAAGCCTGAAACTAAGCCTGTAGCCAAGAAGGCAAAGCCTTCAAAGGACGGGGTCTGCTTCTTCTGTAATGAACCTGGTCATTGGAAGAGGAACTGCAAACTCTACCTTGAAGATCTGAAAAAGAACAAGAAGGATGGCGGGGCTGTCGCTTCAGGTATTTATGTTATAGACATTTATTTTTCTACTTCCTCTACATGGGTATTAGATACTGCATGTAGTTCTCATATTTGCAGAAATGTGCAGGGTCTCAAGGACAGTAGAAAATTGAAGAAGGGCGAAGTGGAACTGCGAGTTGGAAACCGAGCAAGAATTGCTACTTTAGCCGTAGACACTTATGAATTAGTTCTGCCCAGTGGGCTTTTGTTAATTTTGAACAATTGCTTTTATGTTCCTGCTTTGAGTAGCAACATTGTTTCTCTTTCTTATTTGGATAAGGAAGGTTTTACTTCCATTACTAGGAATGGTAAATGTTCTATTTATCATAATGACAATTTTCTATGTTGATGGTGATTTGCATTTTGATCATTATTTACTAAATTTAGAACATCCTAGTAATGGACATATCTATAACATGTCTACCAAAAGGATCAAGTCAAATGATTTGAATCCGACCTACTTATGGCATTGTCGTCTAGGTCATATAAATGAGAAACGCATTTCAAAACTCCATCAAGATGGATTTCTTAACTCATTTGGTTTTGAATCATTTGATACATGTGAGTCTTGTTTATTGGGAAAGATGACAAAGACACCTTTTACTGGGCATAGTGAGAGGGCTACTGATTTATTGGGCCTTATACATACTGATGTGTGTGGACCAATGAATACATCTGCCAGAGGAGGTTATATGTACTTTATTACATTCATAGATGATTTTAGTAGGTATGGGTATATCTATCTAATAAAACAAAGTATGAATCTTTTGAAATGTTCAAAATATTCCAAAATGAAGTGCAAAGCCAACTTGGCAAAACAATTAAAGCACTTCGATCTGATCGAGGTGGTGAATATTTAAGCCAAGAGTTTATTGACCATCTTAGAAGTTGTGGGATCATCTCACAACTAACTCCTCCAGGAACGCCACAATGGAATGATGTTTCTGAGCGGAGGAATCGAACTCTATTAGATATGGTTCGATTTATGATGAGTCAAACAGATCTTTTGTCGTCCTTTTGGGGCCATGCCCTAGAAACAGCTGTGTTCACACTAAATCGTGTTCCATCAAAGGCAGTTGAAAAGACACCATATGAGATATGGACTGGGAAGAAACCTAGTTTGTCATTTCTTAAAGTTTGGGGATGTGAGGTTTACGTTAAACAACAAGCCTCTGATAAATTATCATCCAGATCCTCAAAATGCCTTTTTGTGGGGTATTCTAAGGAGACTAAAGGATACTATGTCTACAATCCTACCGATCACAAAGTGTTTGTTATCTAGAATGGTGTCTTTCTAGAGAAAAAGTTTATCTCTAAAAGAACCAGTGGGAGTAAGATAACCCTTGAAAAAGTTCAAGAGTCACAAAACAACGTAGAACCACAAATGGGAAATAGAGAAGACTCACAACAAGTTGATGAACCTGCTCTAATAACACAAGGCCCACGAAGGTCCGATAGGACATGGCAAAAGCTTCAAAGATATGTACTTTTAACTACTAGAAGTCGTGATATCTTGCTCATTGAGCAGAATGATCCAACTACCTATCGAGAAGCCATAGTGGGACCAAACTCCGAAAGATGGCTAGATGTCATGAAATTTGAAATGCAATCCATGAACGACAATAAGGTATGGACCTTAGTCGATCTACCTGCAGGTGTAAAAACCATTGGGTGTAAATGGGTTTTCAAGGAGAAAACTGACATGGATGGCAAAGTAAGTATCTTCAAGGCACGACTGGTTGTAAAGGGATTCACTCAAACTCATGGTGTATACTATGATGAAACCTTTTCCCTAGTTGCAATGGCCAAATCAATCAGAATCCTTCTTTCCATAACAGCATATTATGACTATGAAATATGGCAGATGGACGTTAAAACAACCTTCCTTAATGGAAATCTACTTGAGGATGTGTACATGACACAATCTGAAGGCTTTGTGCGTCCAGAGGAATCTGGTAAAGTTTGCAAGCTTCAAAGATCCATTTATGGATTAAAGCAAGCATCTCGGAGCTGGAATCATCGTTTTGATGAAGTAGTCAAAGAGTTTGGATTCATTCAAAACATTGATGAACCTTGTGTTTACAAGAAGGTTAATGGGAGCACAGTTGTATTTCTGGTGCTTTATGTAGATGATATCCTACTAATTGGGAATGACATCCATACCTTGTAGAGTGTCAAGTCTTGGTTAGCACTACTAGAAAATTGATTTTTTGTGGCGGAATTTGCGATGGAATTTTATTTCGTTGCAAAATTGCAACAGAAAAGTTCAACCGTCGCAAGATAGCAATTTTTGCGGCGGAATTGGATATTCCGCCATAATTTACGGCGGAACCTATTCGGCCGCCGCAAAATGCGGTGGAAAATTCATAACCGCCGTAAACTACGGCGGAGCCGGAGTTTTTTGCGGCGGAAAAATTGTTTCCGCCGCCAATTTGCGAAGGAAACTCACGTTCCGCCGCAAATTTGCGGCGGAACCGGTGTGTTCAGCCGCACTTTGCGGCGGAGCCTGAGGTTCCGCCGCAAGTCGTCGGTGGGCAGATGCCCACCGACCAATTGCGGCAGACCCACCCGGTCCGCCGCAACTTTTTGCGGCAGAAGCCACTGGTTCCGCCGCATAGTGTGGCGGAACCTGATGTTCCGCCGCAAACTTGCGGCGGACCCGGAGTGGTCCGACGCAAGTTGTCGGTGGACAGATGCCCACCGACAATTTGCGGCGGACCAACCCGGTCCGCCGCAAATTTTTGCGGCGGAACCGGTGGCTTCTGCCGCAAAAAGTTGCGGCGGACCGGGTGGGTCCGCCGTAATTTGTCTGTGGGCATCTGCCCATCGACGACTTGCTGCGGAACCGGCGTGGTCCGCCGCATGTTTACGGCCCGGCTTCCGCCGCAAAAAGTTGCGGCGGACCGGGTGGGTCCGCCGTAATTTGTCTGTGGGCATCTGCCCATCGACGACTTGCTGCGGAACCGGCGTGGTCCGCCGCATGTTTGCGGCGGAACCTCAGGTTTCGTTGCAAAGTGCGGCGGAACACACCGGTTTCGTCGCAAAAATTTGCGACTGAATCTACAGTTTCTGCCACAAAGATTCCGCCGCAAATTTGCGGCGGAACTTGTGGGTTCCGCCGCAAATTTGGTTAAACCCCCCCCACATTTTCATTTCACTGATGCAAAACTCTGTCTTGCTCTTCCTTCTTCCTCTCTGCGTTTCCATCGTGCGTCGTTCAGTCTAACCTCCAGTTCAAGCACCCCGGTGAGCCATCCTTGCTCTTCTTTCTCTACTTTAAGATACCCTTCAAGAGGTATGCATTCTTTCTCTTCTCCTCCTTGACAAACTGCTCTTATTTCTTGAATTTTTTGAAGCCGACAGTACATATGCGTTTTTTTGTCTGTGTGGATCTGGATGATATAGCTTTATGGACTACTTTATATGCTGATTGCTTGTTTTAATATTGAAAATATATTCTTTTATTTTTAAATGAAAAATGCGAATATGTGTTAAAATTTGGTATATAAAATTTAAATTTTTATAGTGATATGGAGAATATTTAAGGTAATTGTTGATTTAAGTGGACTTTGTTTGTGGGTTATTCTTTTTTTTTTTATTGTTATATATGTAACCATTGCGAGTGAAGCTAATAGAGGCACTCAATAAGATTGATAGAAATATGTAATTTAGCCTATATTATTACTCAATACTAGTTAAGTGATTAACATTATTTTAATATAAATTATAAATACTAAATATTGTAAATACAACTATGTAAAATTAAATATAAATTAATGAGTAATATTAGATGTAATATAAGAAATTCATATATTTATAATTTTTTGAAAAATAAATAAATAACTTATACAGTAAATTTATTTTATGTTGTATATATAAGTTAATTTAGATAATATAAACTAAATATACGTTAGGATATATTTAAGAAATTTAAGAATTACGTTAGAATAAATAATATATATATATATATATATATATATATATATATATTTAATTTTTTAATTTATGTATAATATATTTAAGAATTACATTTTGTGTTAATTGTTACCAGATATTATTAAAAGATATATACATAAAATATATACATAATATATATTTACATTAAATTAATTGTTACTAGATATATAATTATAACAACAATAAAAAAATTATTGGAGTTTGTATATATTTACATGTTGTGTCTTTAATTTACTAATGAAATAATTTTACCATAAAATATATTTAACAATATTTACATATGAGTAAAATTATTCCATTAGTAAACAAAAAGTTGTAAAGTTACAAAGTCCCAGGTCACAACTTTACGTCTTTTATATCTTTATTTATTGCCTCTAAAAAGATAATTATAAGATTGCGTACATATTAAGAATGGGCCTGCAGTCAAAAGGTAGTTTTAAAGTATAAAAAAATAAATATGTTATCTATCACTTAGTTTTAATATGCAGGTATTCAGTGTCAAATTTTCAACTTAGTTTTAATATATAAAAAAAAATAATTCATTTAGTTCTTAAAAATTTAATGCTTATGTTATCTATTACTTTATATTATAATTATTTGTAGATATAATTTGTAAGTTTGACACAAATAAGAGTAAAAAAATTATGGAGAGAATTAGTTAAGTGGCCAGTTGTATTTGTCACTTAGGTTAGTCGTTGAATTAATTAGTTAGTATAATTGTAAAGTATCCGTGCAGGGTTGGGTTGGGGAAGTATGGAAGGCAATCGTGATAGGAGTTGGATGTACAATCGTCTAACTCAGAAAAACGACTTACTCGAGTATTCTTAGACGGTTTGGAAGAGTTCATCCAATTTGCTTTGGCGCACACAACTAATTCAAGTACCTCGATCAGTTGTCCGTGTGCGAGATGTAGGTGTTTGGAATTTCATGACGCAGGAACGGTCAGAATCCATTTGTGTAGAAAAGGATTCATGAGGGATTATGAATGTTGGGTGCATCACGGGGAAGTCTAACAGACACCAAGCGGTTATTACGGAGACAGTACTCATCGAGTCAACCTTAATCAATATCAGCAGTTGGTGATGGATGCGGCGGGACCGTCGATCGGCCAATATTTTGATCCCGTGACTCATGCTGGACCTTCATGCATGGAAGAGGAGACCGATATGCATAATCAACCATCACACATGGGAGAGGATCCTAATCCGGAGGCCCGTAGGTTCTATCAAATGCTTCAAGATGCCCAACGTCCTTTATGGGAAGGTTGCGAACACATTGAAAACAGTGAATATTCTTCGCTATCGGCTACCCTACCAACATTAAGCTTGAAGACTGATCACCATATGAGCGAGAAGAATTACAATGAAATGATGCAGATCATGAGTAAGGTTTCTCCCAATGACAATAATTTGCTGAAAGATTTTTACCAAGCAAAGAAAAAGGTGAAAGAGCTCGGGCTTAGTTGTGAAAAAATCCATTGCTGCCCCAACGGATGTATGCTCTAGTACAAGAATGATGCTGAGCGGAGTACTTGGAAATTTTGTTCACATGATAGGTACAAGAAGATTAAAGGGAAAACAACCACTCAACCATTAAGCAAGATGTGGTACTTCCCCCTCGTGCCCAGACTTCAGAGATTGTATTCGTCAGAACAAACAACTGCTCACATGAGATGGCAGCGAGAGCATCATAGGGATGAAAAATTTGTCACACATCCATCTGATGTCGAAGCTTGGCTAAAATTTGACGAGGCGAATCCATCATTTGCAGCCGATCCCCGTAATGTCTGTCTTGGTTTATGCTTAGATGGGTTTGCTCCTTTCAACCAAACCGGCAGGGTTTATTCCAGTTGGCCTGTGATTGTGACTCCGTACAACCTCCCACCATCCATGTGTATGAAAAGAGAGTTTTTTTTCCTCAACGACTTAATCCCTGGGCCATCCAACCCAAAAAAGAAAATAGATGTGTACCTCAGGCCTTTGATAGACGAGTTGAAGATGTTGTGGAGTGAGGGGGTTCTTACGTACGATGTATCATTGAGTCAGAATTTCATCCTGCGTGCTGCCTTAATGTGGACGATAAATGATTTCCCTGCATATGGGATTTTGAGCGGATGGCAAACGTCGGGGAAGCTTGCATGTCCGATATGTCTTGAATAGAACATGGGGTTTAGCCTGCCATACAGTCGCAAGGTATCTTGGTTTGACAGGCACCGACGATTCCTACCCCTCAATCATCCGTTTAGAAGAAACAAAAAAGACTTCAGCAGGAATATGGTTGAACGATTAGCTAAACCTCGTCGTTTAAGTAGGCAAGAAATATGGGAGAGGGTGAAGCACATTCAAAGTGTTGAAGAAGGAGCTGCTTACAGTGAGCCTGAGGGATATGGCGTTCAACATCATTGGAACAAACGTAGTATCTTTTGGGAGCTACCATATTGGAAAGATCAATTGTTAAGACACAACCTCGATGTCATGCATATTGAGAGGAATGTGTTTTGTAATATTCTGTACACCGTCATGGACACCAAGGGTAAGACAAAGGATACAGTCAATGCAATACTTGACATACAACAGATTTGCAGAAGGCCTTCGTTGCCTTTGGTAGAGACTGCCACGGGTCGAATTTCCAAACCTAGGGTGCCGTACACCTTGAACAAAGAGCAGAATTTAGAATTGTTGCAATGGGTTAATAGTGTTCAACTACCGGACGGTTATGCATCAAACTTCTCAAAATGTGTGGACTTGAACGAGGCGAAGTTACGCGATATGAAGAGTCATGATTATCACGTTTTCTTTTAGAGATTATTGCCGTGGGCCTTCAAGGCACTACCGAAGCATGTATTAGATACTCTGATAGAGTTTTCCTTCTTCTTTACAACAATTTGTGCTTCTAAACTTAATGTCGACAAGTTACGGCAGTTGGAGGAGAGTGTGCCAAAAATGCTATGCAAGTTAGAGATGGTGTTTCCTCCTAGCTTCTTTGACTCAATGGAACATTTGCCCGTTCACTTGGTGTACGAAGCAAGGGTAGGAGGTCCGCAACAATATAGGTGGATGTATCCGTTTGAAAGGTAATATATATTTGTTTTCGTTGTGATTAATTCAAACACACTGTGACATAGGTTATAAATACTCTCTAATTATCCGTTGTAGGTTTTTACGCACATTGAAATATAAGATCAAAAATACAAGATACGTTGAAGGATCTATTGCAGAAGCGTATCTGGTCGAAGAGGCCACCAAATTTGCCTCATGCTATTATCCCCCTGAAGTTATATCAAGATGGAGGGGGGTACCTCGCAACGATGATGGCAGTGAAACGAGTGGTCAAATATCAATATTTAATTATCCTGGCCGGGTCATTCGACCAAATTGTAGGTCTACTCTGGAAGGAAGCGATAAGAAAGTAGCGGAGTGGTACATTCTAAACAACTGTGAAGAGGCTGCCCCGTACTTAAAGTAAGATTTCATCTTTTCAGTAATTGCTACGGTTTAAAGTATTAATTTCTTTCTTTTTGTTACAGATACTTCTCACAATAGGTCCGATCAATAAATCCTTTGATCTCGGATTCCGACCTCGATGAATTCATGAAGGATAAATTTCCTCATTGGTTACGAGACAACTTCGCGCAAAAAACATGGAGTTCAGCTTATGCGTCAGCTCCCCATGATGTTGTATGGAGTTTAGCTTACGGATCTGCAACAGCTGTTACCAGGATCAAAAAATATGTAATCAATGGGTATCGGTTTGTAACTGTTGATGCTAACGGAAATACGGAAACTTGCAATTACGGTGTATGTTGTCGAGGTGACCAAATTGACGGGGTGGAGTACGACTACTACGGCAAGTTAATTGATATAATTCAGCTGGATTACAAGTGGGACAAGTCAGTGATTCTATTTAAATGTGAGTGGTTTGATAACAGTCCGCGTGGTACAAAGGTGGACAAATATGGAAATGTTGAGATCGAGTGGTCACGGAGATATGTAGTTAGTTATGACCCATTCATTCTTGCTCAACAGCGGAACAAGTGTATTTTACATCATACCCTACATCCCGTCAAGAGTGGGTGGAAATTATCAAAACCAAAGCACGAAATATTATACCTACTTCAAAAGAGTCAGACGACATGACTGAACCCTTCCAAGCGGATGTGGAACATGTACTTGCCGTAAGTAATGTCGAGGATGATGTACCTTGCAATGTCTTTGATTCCACTGGAGACTTAGAGCTGATTCCTATCCAAATTGAGAATGCGGAATCAGACGATGAGGAACAAGTGGGTTACTCTACTACTGAATCTGAATTCGACGATTATAAGACGTTAGAGGAAGAACAGGAATCGTTCGATTGATTTAAGTTAGTTATTTATGACGATCTATTATATGTGATACTCCGTTGCTTAGTCATTATTGTGTTAAGTAAATTTCTTATAATTATATATATTTTGACATCATGTTTATAAGTGTTCAGAAATGGAGCATCTAGGAGGCCATTCAGGTAGTGGATATAGTAGAGGTAGTGGCCGAGCCCGTCCTATCAGAGGGGGTAGGCCGACATCATCTACCCCCCATGTAGTCGAGGGCTTAGCTCTTCCCCGGAGCTTCCGCCTCTTTATTTTTCATCTTCACCGCCTACTACCGACTCTGTTATGGGCGATATAGGTGAACCTTTCACTTATACATATCCACCACACCATCAGGCAGAGCAGGTTCAGTTTATGATTTCTGACTGAGTTACATATATTTTGTTAAAACATCTATGTTCTACATTTTCAATATACTTATTCTTTCAGTACACCGCATCGCCTCATAGCCAGGGCGGGCAAGCTAGTTCCTCCAACGACACAGTCTGGGGATCCATTGATCCTACGACAGGGAAGATATGGATCCGTCCTGTAGGGAGCACCGAGTAAGTCATGTAATGTTATGATTTTTTACCTTTAGTTTGTATGCTACTATTTGCAACATTCTCTTTTTTTTTTTCAGGTTTGATCCTTATAAGCTGGTGGCGGATTTCATGGCCGAGCAAATATTTCGTAATTTTGATCAACCTTGGGCCACATGGAAAGCGATTCCTCAGAGCAAGCGAGATGTTTGGTTCACTGAGTTATTGGTAAGTTATGTGATTTATGGTTATTAATTTTTTATTCTCATCAAAATGCAAACTGATTAACTACTTGTATAATTTAGAGCACTAATTGTTTAGTATTGTTTTTCAGGAAAAGTTTAGCTGCTTGCCCGAGCATCTCCCAAATTTAAAGAAGGCTTATAACTTCAAGGGAGGCAAGTGGCTGTCTAATAAATTATATAAATTGAGACATGAAAAGGGAAAAAAAACTTGGATTCAGCCTGAGGTCGCAGGCCAGTTATTTGACAAGTGGGCCACCGACGAAAGATTTTTGAAGCAAAGTGAGCAAAATAAATTAAATAGGTCCCACATGGATGGACCGTCATATGCTGGCGGCAGCATTCCAGTTAGTGAGCATCGACGAAAGATTGTAAGTATACGCTATTTTCTACTTCAGCTTTCAATATTTTGTACTTAATCAATAATTAATGAATGATTATCATTTGTGTTTGCAGGCAGCGTCTGGAGAAGTTCCTGCAGATTTGATTCCTTGGACCACCTTTGAGCGGACCCATACCCAGCCGGTTGAGGGTCAAGGCAAGCGTTGGATTAACGCCAAGTCCCAGCAATTCGCGGTGAGATATTAATTACATTTATTATTTGTTTCAAACAGTAACATCTTTCTTTCATTTTATATGCATTATTTGTGTTGTATGTTTGTGCTTGTAGGAGACCTATTAGCAGCTGACGCAGGAGAGAGACTCATAGATTCAGAGCGACCCGTCGTCCTCTTATTCCGATAACGAGAGTATCTTCCTTCAGGCTGCAGGCGGAATGGACAAGAAGGGGAGAGTCTTCGGGATGGGTGCTTCTGCCAGCCAACTGAAGTCGACTTCGAGGCGCTCAACTGGCAGTAGTAGAGGTGGTCCTGAAGGTAAACTTATACTTTTGCTATCAATCACAAACCATTACTCTCTCATTCATTTAAATGAAGTAGGACAAATAAATTGACTTCATAATGTTGGTTTTGCAGAAAGTAATAGGGTAAAGGCGTTAAAACAGACGGTAAGGGAGCAAAGGCAGATGATTAGTGAGATGTGAGCACTTCTCCAGTCCCTATTGAAGGACAAAGGCATGGGGCAGCCTCCTGGTGGTGACGACGATACTGGTGGTGACGATGACCAGACTGCTGCTGTTTAGAGTTTTTTTAAAATTTATTTTGGAACATTATATTTATAATATTTTGTTTTTGTAATGTAAACTCGTATGATGATTGTACAATTTATTTTTATGATATACAATTTATTTTTTTTTTAATAATTTTTTATGATTTTTTTTATTTTTTGGGATTTTTTTATTTTTTTAAAATAATTTTTAATTTTGCAAGGGAAAAATTTTCCCTCGCAAAATCCTTCGTTTTGCAAGGGAAAAGTTTTTTCCCTCGCAAAATATAATATTTTGCTAAGGAAATTTCGCCGCCGCAATTTTTAAATTTTGAGAGGGAAAACACATTTTCGCCGCAAATTGCGATGGAAAATTTTTCTGCCGCAAAATTGGAATTTGCGAGGGGAAATTTTTTCCCTCGCAAAATGAGAGATTTTGCGAGGGCAAATTTTTTCGCCGCAAAATTTCAATTTTTCCGTTGCAAAACTGATTTGCGAGGGCTTTTTTTGCAACGGACACTTTTCTGCCGCAAAATCTGCCGCAAACTATTTTTGCGATAGAAAATGCTTGTTTTGCGACGGAAAAATTCCGCCGCAAAAAATCAATTTTCTAGTAGTGTAGGAAAGTCTTTTTCAATGAAAGATTTAGGCGAAGCCACTTATATCCTAGGGATCAGGATCTATAGAGATAGATCCAAGAGGCTGATAGGCCTAAGTCAGAGCACATACATAGACAAGATACTGCATAGATTCAGTATGCATGATTCTAAAAGGGGTAACATGCCTATGTCTCATGGCATCCATCTCAGTAAGGATCAGTGTCCTAGTACACCTGATCAAAGAGATCGTATGAGTAAGATTCCATATGCCTCTGCCATTGGATCTATCATGTATGCCATGTTATGTACTCGACCGGATGTCTCATTTGCCTTAAGTATGACCAGTAGATATCAACAAGACCCTGGTGAAGGTCATTGGACTGATGTCAAGAATATCCTGAAGTACTTAAGAAGGACTAAGGACTCATTCTTGGTATATGGTGGCTTGGAGGATGAGCTCTGTGTGATTGGTTACACAGATGCAAGTTTCCAAACTGACCAAGATGATCTAAGATAGCAGTCAGGATATATATTCCTGTTAAATGGTGGTGCGGTAAGCTGGAAGAGCTTAAAGCAAAGCACTGTAGCAGATTCTACAACGGAAGTTGAGTATATAGCAGCATCAGATGCAGTTAAAGAAGCTGTTTGGATCAGAAAGTTCATTACTAAACTAGGGGTGGTTCCTACCATCTCAAATCCAATAGACTCGTTTTGTGACAACAACGGGGCTATTGCGCAGGCCAAGGAGCCTAGGTCACATCAAAGGACCAAGCATATACTCAAGCGTTTTCATCTTATCAGAGAAATCAATGATAGAGGTGACATAAAAATATGCAAAGTACCGGGAGAAGACAATGTTGCTGATCCTCTTACTAAGTCGCTTGCACAGATAATACATGAACGTCATGTAAGAACAATGGGAATTAGGGAAATCAATGATTGTGCCTAGTGCAAGTGGGAGTTTTCTATTGGAAAGGCTAATCATCGTACTTTAAACATTACTGTTATTTAAAGTATTTCTCCATTTTGTTATCATAACATTTGCATGTTTATTATGATGACTGTATCCTTGGATGTATCTTAAAAATTGTCCTAAATGTCCTTGGTCGATCATCTATGCGGGAGCAAAGATGAAATAAGATCAGTATGACTTCGATAAGGTATAGAGATACGAATCAAAGTCATAGGCACTTGTAAGAGTACAAGGTGTTGAACCGACCCACTATGAGAAAGCTGCATGGATTAAGTCATAAGCTTTTCTCATGTATAACTACGTCACAATGCCCTTTGACTTGAGATCATCATGGATTCCTACATGAGAGTCGTTGATCTTTGACCTAGTCAAAAGTCACCTTTAATCGGGTGATGATAAATGCTTCGATCAGGATTAGTGGTTTTCATGTAGAGGAATATGAATGATCAAGATGGAATTTGTCCCTCACATTTGTAGAGAGATAATACTGGGCCCCTCGATGAGTGAGTCTAAGAAATATATGGCCATACTATGATGGAAAGCAGTTTCCATTTCAATTATTAGACTACTCAAGAATCGAGAAAGTAATGGTCAAGAAAAGGAAGTTGACATTATCCATGCCTCATCCTTGACCAAATTATCGTGTGACAAAAGGGACGTGACATGGTTGTATGATAGGTTGTATCTGAAAATGGAAGAAATCACCAAGAGGGGGGTGAATTGAGGATTTCAAAAATTCTTTTTATACTCTTTTTCAAAAAACTTTGAAAAGTAAATATGAAGAGAGTAAGGGAAGAAAAGCTTGACACACAGAATTTATACTGGTTCGGTCTAATCCTTGACCTACGTCCAATCCCCAGATACCTTCTGGGTATTTTCACTAGTTCAACAAGCTTTCACTACAACAATGTAAACAATAAGCAATCCTATTCACTTAGGACTTGCTCCCCCTTACACTTTGTAATTAAGCTACTCCACTCACAGATTTCCACAACCTTAAGTTTATACCAACAACTATTGATTTCAAAAATCAAGACTCTCAAACATAGTAGATAATGATAAACACTGAAGAGCAAGTTAAAAATCACAATATAGACTCAAATTGCAAAATATAATCAAAGTAGCTTGGTTGTGCGTCTTGCTTTGAGTCTTCATAGCCTTTTATAGCCTAGCTAGATGAACTAGCCGTTGCTATTTCTTCTCCAACGTTCAGCTGCAAATTTGGAAAACGACAGTTGCATATTTTGCTCTGTTCTTTCAATTTTCAGCTGGAATCTTGGAATATGTTGATTCAGAAGGTCTTCCAGATTTTTAGTCATTCCATGATCTTAATTCGACCGTTTAAAGTGATCTTAATGTGTTGCAACGGTCTGAACTGAACATCTGGGATAAGGGGGAAAGATCAGCCTTGTTCTTGGTTCTTCATTAAATGTACTTATTCTGGATCTTGATTTCCCTTTGATCTTGTGATGAACCTGTCTGAAATTTATCAAAAACTTGATCAATAATGTTAGGAATAATAATACAATATGATATGATAATTTTAGATTAGCCCATAAGGATTTCGCAGATTGATTTAATCCGGTTTTTCAAATTTACCGATGCAAACTCGAGTTTGTTCTTCTAAACTTGAGTTTGAGGTTCATCCAAAAAGTATGGCTGTTGCTTAGTGGTCTAAACTTGCAGTTTGTAAAGGCTAACTCGAGTTTGGTTTTTCATAGAGAGATCTGTCGGGCTCTGGTCTTGGGATGAAACTTTGGGCATGAAGCTAAACTCGAGTCAATTAGTGACTAACTCGAGTTTGGGTCTATGTTAGAAGAATAGGCCTAAGTTCACGAACTTCCAGACTAGAGTTTAGGATCATAGACTCGAGTTTGTAATGTAACCAAATTGATGATCTTTCCGTATGACTTAGACTCGAGTTTGGAGAGGCAAACTTGAGTTTCAGTAAGCACTGAAACTTCTGAGATTTATCTTGGTCAAGTGTAAACTGGAGTTTGGAAATGCTAACTGGAGTTTGCAAGACTTATGTAAAATACTGAGGTTTCTAGGTTCTCTTCTGTTTAGTGTAAACTCGAGTTTGGGGGTTTAGACTCAAGTTTGTCTTGCTTAGAATTCTGAGTGCTTTCTGTATCTCCCAGACTTCCAGTTTGAGTTTGCACATTGGAGTTTGGCTTGGTGTGAAAAACTTGAATTACTTTCTATGACTCCTCAGACTCGAGTTTGTCCAAGCAGACTCGAGTTTGGATTTCTTGCATAGTTGAGCAGCTTTTCTTTCAAGTCTCAAACTCGAGTTTACATACCCAAACTCGAGTTTGCCTTTGACAGTGAGATTTTCATTTTGTCAAAAACAAACTTCATACCAAGTTTACAATTATTTGTTATCATCAAAACATATTGAGAACTAACAGTATCGAAATTCGATCCTCATGTGAATTGGGTAGTCGCAATGTCTTGCTAGAGGCTGCTTGCGACTTGTGGGCTGGTACAATATTAGCCCACTGCCAATCTCATGTGAGCCTACAAGGTCACACACAAGAATAGCCTAACACGAGCAATAATGTCCAGATTCATTGAATCTAAGATATGTCTAAGATTTAATGAATACAATGTTTTATCTAGGGAGAATATATATCTAATGATTGCACCTAGTGCAAGTGGGAGTCTGTTGGAAATTATGCCCTAGGGGCTAATCATTAAATAACTTCCTAATTTGATTTATGAAGATAAATCAATGATTTAATAGATATCATATCTCAATTAGACAAATTGATTTATGAAGATAAATCAAATCAGTTGGCTTCTAATTTGCATTAAATAAATTGATTGGATTGAATCAATTAGACAGATTTAATTTTCAATTCAATTTCAAAATTAATAAGATTGATTTTGAATATTTAATGCAGCCCATAAGGGTTATAAAATACTCTTAGGTTGTAAGTAATTTGATTACACACATAAGAGAATTCAAGAGCCACAAAGAATCCCTAGAAGAGAGACGTGAGACAAAAGCTTGAATGTGCTAGCACGTTGCCGTTCGTGTTGGAGTGCTGTTCGGTGTGGATACCGGTAGAGGGAGTGGATTCGTAGAGTCGGCTCCTAGAGATTAATTGATCAAGAAGGTGTTAGCCCACGAGTTTGCAAAGCACGCACACGAGTTTGCATAGGTACGGTTTCTAATTACTAACCCGATTTAAACGCTGTTGATAGATCCTCTTCTTGGGATTCGTAATTTATTGGATAAATTTAATTCCGCTGCGTGTACGAATCCTAACAGAACATAGATAAATTTCATTAAAATGGTAGAATAATGAAAACAATATGGCTTAAAAATTTTATTTTGTGATATCGAGAATCAAAACATAGATACATTTTATGAAATGTACGGACACACACACTTCCCCCCTTTTTTTTACTTAATGCAATTTATAAGAAAAATTAGAAGTATTTGAACTCATAAACCCAAGTATCCGTACTTTAAATTTAGAACAATATTACTTTGTTACTTGGAGGGGAAACGATGGCAAGCTCCCACCCTGTTGGATCAAGATCAAGCATTTACATTTTTATTTTACAATTCCTTTCTTTTACGTAAAAATCTCATAAATTTTTAAATGACATGGCATATAATAAAAAATATAAAAATTATGATATGACAAAAACAATTATGATAGTTTTATACAATTTAGCCTAAAATCATAGTAAAACCACTTAACTATAATAAGATAATATCGTAACAACCCAGAGTTGGCCCAAAATAGAGCCCAAATAAGTGGCCCAAACCATTAAACTCTTTTTAACAGCTCTCAAGTTGTAACCATATTAGTCCAAGGTTTCCAACTTGCGGAACAACCCACATGAACCTGCGTTCCTAATGATTTGTGTAACCTATCCTCTTGTTGCTATTCTTTTTGGCAAACTGACCAACTTATATTGTACTCATAAAAAAACCATATTATTTGCTATTTGAGTTGATGGTTTTAGTCTCACTGTTTAGTTTGGTTCACCCCCATCAATTTTCAGGTCTTTCAATAAAGTCGTTAACCACATCACTTCTCCTCCTCCTTTTGACTCAACTATCAAATATATTATCATGGGAATGGATAAACTCGTATGAGAAATCAATAACTCAACTATATTTCAACTCCTACGACACTTGTTCATTTAATGTGTATATTTATTATGGTATTTAGATCCATTCTCTTCATAGTCATTAAGTATCCTTCTATCTCCATCAATATGACACTTGATAGTAAAGTAGAAAATGTGAGATATCATTGCAAAAAAGAAAACAAAAAACAAAAAAAAAAAAAACTTGTAAATCCATCCCAATTTTTATTATGTTTTTTTTAATAATCCCATCCAAAATTACAATTTTATATGATAAAATAAATAAAATTAAGTAATAGTTATGGTTTTAAGGAAGTATACCTTTTTCAAGCCATAAAGCTCTTTTTTTATAGTTTTTTTTTTGTCTAATTCCTATTCTCATAATCCTCTTCTATTTTTTATATGAATGTTCGGATAACCATAATTGAGAAAAGTCATCTTTTAATTATATTTGCAATCTTACCATGCCTATTTTCCTCTTCCAAAACTCATAAATGATCTTTGCATGAGTGAATTATATTAATATTTTTTCTTTCCCACGTTTGGATAAATATCAATGTTGTACAATTTTCAGAAATAATGTCTTATTAAAATCTTAAACAAAATAAATTTTAGAAAATAATTAAAACATATTATTTATTAATTATCGTCAAAATCACAACTTTTCATCATGCATGATTTTCGGGTTAACACAAAAGACCACTTTGTCCATAAAATATGCTCTCTATATATCAATCCATTGTGTGGTATTTATCTGGTTGATGTGCCATTCCCCACATCTACTTTATATTGTTGTAAAAAACGATTATAAAAACGTAAAAACTTACGTTTTTACTAGAGTGATAGGTGTTAAAATGTAAGTAAAAACGATCCTCATCAAAAATAGATAAAAATGCTGTATAAAAACACAAAAACAGTTATGTTTTTACCTACAACAAAAAATTAAAAATAAGAAAAACAAAGCTAAAAAATCCCATGCATATAACCTAGATGATCTTCCATCGGATGATTGGATAGTAGAAAATAAAGAAGATGAGGAAGATATAAACATTTTTAATGTTGATGCCTATGACAAGAAAAATTTGATTCAAGTTGAAGTAAGGGAACCTATAGATCATGATTTGAACATTCTAAGTTTTGCAAATGAGCTTGTTATAAGAGCAAAAGAAGAGGACATTGAAGACATGCAGCTAGATAATGCGAGTTTGATTTGAATCAATTGATATAATTTAGGAATTATTAAACTTTATTTTTTTGATGCTTTGAAACTTAGTTGTAAAAGTTGTTAAACTCTTTTTGTGTTTCTAGGCTTATGTTTTATATAGTTATGTGACTTATATATTTTAAATATAAAGTTGTTGACTAAATTTTGAGTAGTGATTTATGTTTTTTTTTTTGGCATGCACACGCACACATATTATTCTAATTTTAAGTATTAAAAATTTTATGTTTCGTGTCATTTTTATGATTATATTTCTACTATCCCTTCCATTTTGATGTAGAAACTTGGTTTTGACAATTTTGACTATACACCTAAAGAGGGGCAATCCAATTAGTTTCCTACTCTCTCTCCTTTTTAGTCAGTCCTTCAACCCCAATTTTCTGTTAAAAAATATAATTATTTTTATGTAAATAAACAATTTTTTTTTTTTTGGTCATAATGTATTTAGTCTTCCCTGTCCGCTTGCCGACTTGTGTTTATGATTGTACAGTAGCAAGGCATGTTAATAAATGAAAACAATGAGGACAACAAGATCAAAATTAGTTAAAAAAGTGAATGCAAACTGTATATTATTCCAATAATCTCATTATATTATTAAGGATGTGTTTTAATTAGAATATATAATTATAACATTTTTTTGACTGATGCGTTGTTTTGGAGCCATATTTTTAGTCGGTGAAAATTGACAATGAAGCATGGTTGAAAAAATTCCAAGGGTTTTGACCACAAATTGAGTTCCGCTATTTAGTCGGAATTTTGTCCAGGCTTGTTTTTCAAAGACAATAAGAATGTGACTCTTTGGATTACTGGAATAATTTAATTAGAGTTGTCATTTTCTTAGAGATTTCGACGAAAATAATGGCAGCTTTTCTGACTTAAAAAGATAGGATCTTAAGTCATTCACACTCAATTTCATATATATTCACAAGAATATATATGGAAATATGTATGAAGGTTGTGTTGATTTCTTAGTGCTTCTTTGCCTGTTGTTCAAAATAATAATGAAATCCAACTTGTGTGCCATTTTGTCCATTAGTTCCACGATATGATCATCATTCATTTGCATTCTTTTTGGGCATTTGGAGTTGAATCCAAATGAATGATTAATGGCTTAAAGACTAACTATAGATGAAAATGATATGATGTAGACAACTGGCAGCTAAATCAAAATATATAGAAAACATTTTTTATTTTTTATTTTTGAATTAAAGAGGCAGGCAATGGGAGCTCATATTATGCTCATCACTTTGATGAGTAAAAATGTGCTCATCACCTATATTCACCATTAGTTTGATTGTGAAAGGTTCATATTTAATTTAATTTTTATATTTTAAATAAATTTTTAATTTAGTATATGTAGAATTGAAAATAAAGATAATTTTATAACTATAACTTTCTTTTTTCTTCATATTTTTTTTTGGCTCGAATTGGATTGAGCAATAATTTAAACTCAAATCAGTATTAGATAACATATAATTATATGATAACAGATGCTTCAGGTAGCCAATAAAGACTGATCTAGTTGGTAAGGATGCTACTCATATCACATATGTACGTGATGTGGGGACATTATTGTTGAGTGATCTGTAAATATAACCATAAACATTCTTGTAAGTTTTGAGGCATTCCTTTAACTTAGTCAGTTCTCTTTTTTTTTTTTGCTCAGGATAACTTAGTCAGTTCTCAATTCATATGAATTTTTGATATAACATTAAAAAAAAAAAATCATGTATCGTTTACCAGAAAAATAAAAATAACATTCAACACTGAAGGTACTATATATTCTCAAGTGTTTACTAGAAGAATCTAGTTAGAGTTGTCATTTTCTGTAGATATTTCAACGAAAATAATCGCAGATTTTCTTCCTTAATAAGATAGGATCATAAGTCATTCACACAACGTGATATTAAGGAATATAATTACATGAATATATATATATATAGAAATATATGCAGGTTTGTGTTGACGTACTTCTTAGTGCTTCTTTTGCCTAGTGGTTAACAATTATGAAAGCCAACTTGTGTGCCATTTTGTCCATTAGTTCCACGAGATTTCATAATTCATTCGCAGTCTTTTTGGACATTTGGAGTTGACTACAAATGAATGATTAATATTTTAAAGACCTAACTATAGGAGTAAATGATTTGATGTTGAAGAGTGGCAAATAAATCCAAATAGATGCATGGTTTGGGTAACTCTGAAATTGTGGTTTCAAAAACATTTTTCTGTAAGTCTAGACAAAACTCCCACATGCTTATCTTATAAATCGTGAAAGCTATTATCTAAACTCATGCTTCTTAATTTACTCCTATTTCACTCCTTCTCAAAATAGATGCATGGTTTAGATTAAATATGAACTATTTTTCTTTTTTCTATGTAAGCAAATAATATGTATTTCTTGATCTATTCATGTATAACCATTGTTGTCAAACTCGTGAGTTTACTCTATGATTTTACCGTTTTTACGTTTCTAGCTTACGAAAACGAGTCGAGTCACTAGTAAACTCGTATCACTTGTAAACTTGATTAAACTCACGAGTTTATGCATTGAGTTTATCTGTTTTTATGTTTCTAGTTTACAAAATTGTGTTAACTTACCCTTAAACTCGTGTTAATATTTTTTATTTGATCATGCTGAACAACTTTAAATAGAAATTTCTTTGTTAAATATGATAAATGATGAATGACGATGGATTTAATTTAATTTAAAATATATTTAAATCAAATTGTTGTCATTTTCATATTTTAATTATTTAATTATACACTAGTAATACATATTTAATAATAAAAGTAAACTCTTACGAGTTTACATCACCGTCACGAGTTTGCTTAAACTTGTGAGTTTGACAACCTTGTGCACAACTGATTTGTATATATACAAGTAGAGAGAGCCACACTCTTAAAGACTCATTATGGTTAATTATGATAAACTCTGAATTATGGGGATCATGATTGATAACGTATATTACCTAACATTCTTCATGTTGTTTTTTTATTTTGCCAAAATTGGATCAAACAAAACTTAAATCGGTTTTAAATACTCCCTAGTCCTAATTATAAGTCAGCTCCAAATCTAGCATATTTCATTGGAACCAAGAAAAACCCTGAAACCTTGTTAACTCTATTTTAAAATTCAACAAATTTCAAATGTTATCCTTATTTAATATAGTACAATACCTTATGAGAACAAAGTATACACAATAATAAATAAAGGGTAAAATTGTACATTCAAATAAAAAATTTAATGTATGGTCTTATAAATAGGAAAAATTAAAAAATATTTTCTTTTTACCTTATAAATAGGACTAGAAAAGTATCATATAATTTATTAAGGAAAAAAACTCCATGTAGCAAATAAAGGACTTGTTATTGAGAGATCAATGAATATCTCTATAAGTATTTTTTGAGTTTTGAGATATGTCTTGGCCTTTGTAAGGTCTTAGAATCCAACTAACATAAACTTCTAACAAGGCAAAAAATTGTAATACCCCAATTTTCATAATACATGTAAATATTATATGTTGATAAATAACACCTATTACAATTGGTAAATATGTGGTCTTAAAACTAGTAGAATAACTACCTTATTTTCTAAGGTGATTTGTCATGAAATTAGAGTAAATAAAGAGCTAAAAATCCCTAAGTGAATTTATGGATCATAAAATGCCCTGAGGATGTTATGATAAATCCTAAGAGGCAACAAAATATTTATTAAAATTGGAGAATATGTTGTCTCCAACTTTTTAGTTGATTTATTATCATTTTTAGGAATTATACCATTTTCTAAGCGATTAAAAACATCGGAGGATGATAAAATCAATTAGAGAAAATTAGTAACAATTATTGGGCAATTGAAATTGCAATAATTGAGATGCTCTAGTAATTTTTGAAATTAGCTAGTAACTAATTTATAAAGATCATAATACCAAGACCAAATGGTAAATAGAAGCTAAAATTGGCACACAAGGAGTTGTTAATTATCAAAATTAAATTAGAAACCTTGTTAAATTTTGGTAATTAAGCCTAATAACCCCTAAAACACTATACTGGAGATTAGCATGGGATTTAACCAATTATTCCTAACTAATCTCTATGGGATGAAAATTCTTGTTTAATGGTAAATAAAAGGAAGAATTAAATTATATTAACCATAAATCTTAAATTTAAGTGGACCAATGAGAGAATTTCCCTCTTGAAATTGTGAGAACATTAAAAATGTAATTGAATAAGTAAAACAAGAGGGAGGGGACAAATTTTTCAAGAATTAGGGAAAATAATAAGTCAAAGAGTATGGAAGAAGATTGAGCAAACTTAGGAATCAAGTTTTTAAACCCTCTTGAAATTGTGAGAACATTAAAAATGTAATTGAATAAGTAAAACAAGAGGGAGGGGACGAATTTTTCAAGAATTAGGGAAAATAATAAGTCAAAGAGTATGGAAGAAGATTGAGCAAACTTAGGAATCAAGTTTTTAAAACTTGGAGAGCAAGAAAGTGATGTAATTAAATAAAATTAGATGAGAACCTATAGAAATTAAATCATGACTTGAAATATTGGAATTAAGTATTATAGATAAATACATATTTGAACTCAGTGAATTATAAGCTTCGATTTGGCTATTCCCGAAGTTATTTTCGGTTACTTTTAAGATTCATACCTAAGTATTTTGGGAATTAAAAATCACCATAAATCTAATCACAAAATTAGGATTTCAAAAGTGAAATTAGATTTTGAAGAAAAACATTAGTTGATGCTTAACTAAATTAGCATTTGGGATTAAATAGAAGATAAAGCAAAAATCTAAGGAAAAGGGAGAGAGAGGGACGAATTGGGGAGGTGTAAGGGGGAGATCTTTGCTTCATCACCAAGCAAATATCAAGGGCCAAGATCAATTTGAATTACTTGAAGGCTACTCATAATTTTGGCTATAAATAGAAGCCTCCTCTTCACAAATTCTCACCAATTCATCAAGCTTCAATTCGAAAATTTAGAGAGAAAGGGAGGGTGTGGAAGAGCTGCAGAAAAATAGGAGGCTAGTGGTCTTCAAGAGGTAAGGGAGTTTTTAGTTCATAGTTCAAGTTCTTAGTTTATGAAGTAGAAATGCTAGAAATGTTATTTTGATCTTCAATCTTCCAAATATAGTTTTATTTTCATGTTTTTATGGTTTCCATTGCATTTATTTCGAAAAAAATGATGAAGAAAGTGTATGGCAAAAATTTCCGGAAGATTATGATCAAAATAGCGAAGCTCTGGCAAAATTTCATTGATTAGTGTTTTCTGGAGTCAGGGGTAAAAACGTCAGTATCTTATGAAGAAGATGATGTTCAAACATTCTGAGAAAATTCATGGTGAAAGTAGACATCTAGGGCTTTTCAAATATATAAAGAGTGTGTCATTTGAAGCTCTGTGCGAAAAGATAAAAATCTTAGAAGTCAAGCTATGTTTTCTGGGCGAAAATCTGGACAGCAGTTTGAAATCTGGAAACTGGGACTTATCCATAAATTCTAGGTAAGTTCCAGTATTTTTCCTCAAAAATATACTTCTCAATGATTCCAGAACATTTTACGGATCCTCATTTTGATTTTTCTAGAATTAGTTATGATTTTTCAAAGTTACCGAAAAATCTGCTCAGAAAATGCTGCATCACGTTTTTGAAGAAATGTAAGGGCAAAATTGTAATAATAAAGCCATCAAGGGTAGAATGGTAAATAGAGGTGGAAATATCTCTTAGAATGTTATTCTAAGTGATATGGTGATATGTTAGGATATCCGGGAAGTCCAAAGCCGGAATCAAAGGTCAGATGTTTGACGACTATGCGATAAAAGGTACAGACGCGTATTGTAACATTAACGCTTATGCTTATGGTATGGTTATATATGATAATTGTTTTCACATGTTGATACTCTGTTTTGAAATTGCTTATGGATTTGAGTTGTATACGGGTTATAGTCTTGATAATACCGTTGAGTTTTCCTAGCGCTGAGGACACGATAGGCCATCATGGCATTGGTTATGTGCAGACTTGGGTAATATACATATTGCAGTGGCTGTGTTATGTTACTTGCTGATATGGTTTTGAAAGTTATAAATGTGATTTTATCATTGTGATATCTATCATATACTGTTTACATAAGCATGAGGTTAACCGTTACCTGAGGTCCAATGGACATTGGACCTCAATCTTAATAAATAGTACAGGAAAGAAACCGGGATGGAGAAGGCGTCAGTAGATAGAGCCGTGAAGAGGCAGCGGTTAAAGGCAAAGGTCGGTAGAAGTTATTAGGACTTAGCTTCTGGCACGAATTTAACAAAGTTACTTTGAACAGTTTGGTGTCTAAGGCTGGGTTAATCTATGTGGGAAGCCAATCAGTCGCCATATAAGTCGGTGAGGCCCCCATGATAGACCCCTACCTGGCCAATCTGTTTAATTAACTGATGTTAGGTTCCAAGTCATGGGTCTAGTTTAAAACTTTCTTTATTAGAGGATTGTATTTAACCTCTATAAATTGTATCACATGAATATTCCTTCGGGATATTTAATATATCAGCTTATGTCGGGCATCATCATATGTTTGGGCATTTTTATATTAGATACTCGTTGTCCGGATCTTAGCGCACGCTATCAATTTCCGCAGTACTCTAAGCTGTAGCATCTCAAACTCTGTTGTTTTTCTTAAAACTAAGTGTCGACCGACACAATTTTCGAACTTGGAATTTGGGATGTTACAAAAATCATGTACTCTGATATTTAATATAGGATATATTACCTAATTTAGTTAAATTAAGGTAGTTGTTTAAGTTAGTTTATATAACATTTATTTTCTAAAACACTATAATCATTGTTTTTTTTAATCCCCTCATTCTCTCTCCTCCTTTACTTTTACTATTGTTGAGGGAGTGTCAATAAAAAATTGACGAATATAAAAAACATGTCTTATATTTATGACTCATATCATTTCCCTAAATATGTCATATATTGAGGACCGGAGGGAATACAATTTAACAAAAAATAAAAATAAGAACCTTCAAGATCAAAGGTGCTATTAAGGTTATTAAACCTGGACTTACCACTATTGAATCGATTGGGATACTGGGTTATGGGTTATGAGTTATGAGTTAGTGAGTTATATTAGAGTTAAGCCAAAGGTAACTAGGGGTTAAACTAGTGAGAAATTGAAGATTTTATGGTTATTAATATGAAATTGTAAAGAAAATAGAAAAAATAAAGTTTTTTTTTCTTAAAAATTAGACCGGACAGTTTCTAGGCCGAACTAGCTGGTCCGGTTTGGGTTTAATAACACTAGGGGCTATATTCTCCAGTGTTTACCCCACACCTATGACTATGCTTTTATTTGTTTACTTACTTTCTTACTAATATAACCATGTAGGTGTTCGTATGTAGACATACTTGTGTTTGGCCATTCTGGTATAATGATTTATTTAATACTTGAAAGCTATATTGATTGATCTTTTTTTTTCTGGTCCCTATATAAGCAAACCGTATCAAGTAACATTCTAGGTTTTGAGTTCGAGTGCAAGAGAAGACATATGCGTTGGAAGGAGAACCCATGAATCCTGAAACTGAAGTGATCGGTTGTTGAAATACTTGGTAACAGGATCTAGAAAGAGTACGTGCGGTTACAGGTTGAAAGTATAAAAAAAATATGGATACTTGAAGAAAAATGACAGATACATGGTAATAAGATCTAGAAATGACGTCGGATACCAATTGAAAGTATTAAAAAATATATATACTTTAAGAAAAATGATAGATACCTAGTAATAGGTTTTAGAATGGACGCCAGATACCGGTTAAAAGTGTCAAAAAAATTATGGATACTTTAAGAAAAACTTTTTAAATTTGGAAGACAAAGTAGTTGATTGAGATATTATATTTAAAACTAAATATAACCCCAACTAGCTAGTTCCTATATTAACGAACCGGAAGTTGTATGGCCATAATCAATATAGAAGGATATGTCCATGTGAACCTTGTGGAACACCATTTACAGCACACACTGTGGACAACTCTCTCGTATAACTAATTTGAGTTCACATTTTAATTAGAGCACCTTCGATTTTATGTTTCCCGGATTCTGTATTCCAGGCTAAGAGACAATTGTCCTCGCTGTCAACTTTCACATGCATGTCAGTGTTGTCTGAATCTTCTTCACAATCACAACTCCATTATTATTAATTTTTTATATATGAAAAAAGCAACTAACCAGTTTGATCACAAGAATAAGATAGATGTCTCACGACTTAAAGATCACTTGTAGAGATATTATCCCTCAATTGTTTGTCAATAATGTCGTCCTCACATCAACATCTCTAGCTGGAAAGAAGCTTAAGGCATGTTATTTGGATCCAAAAGAGTATCATACAAGTTTATCAAACCCGGACAATCCACTAAATTGATTGGGGTAGTGGGTCAATAGTCAGTGGGTCATATTAGAGTCAAATTGAAGCTAATCCGAGGTCAGATATATCGATGAAAATTGAACTTGAACAATGCAAAATGAAGCAGTTCCTAATTGCAATACTCAATTGTAGCATACCAAATTTTAATATTGAGGTTTAGAGTTAAATACGATTTAATTATTGATGAGATTGAGGTATCTAGAGATGGAATTTGGATGTTTGAGACACTTAAGACAATGACTGGAAATTATATCTCTAGGCTTTTCGAATAGTTTTAGAATTTAAAAAATTTTTAGGATCAAATAATAATATTGTTGGGTGATTCTTTTTGCATTAGAAATTAGACATCTCAAGCTTTGTATAGAGTCCTAATTTATAATTTTTAAAAATATGTAGAATTATATATGAATTTTTGAAGTTATGAAATTTTGAATAACCGGTTGAACCAATCTGACTGGATTAGTTCTCCAGTTTTGTGGTCGAATCGGCCAGTCCAGTCTGGTTTTAATAACCATGATATTATATGTTATGGAGATATTAATAAGCTTTCTATTTGATTGGGTTCTGAATGAACATGTGTGTATAAGTAGGTTTGACATCACATCTTGACACGATACCCTAGTGTTGGTAGCATAGAAGAGTTTTTTTTATTTTTTATTTTTTTATTTTTATTTTTTTCTGGAAGTGAGAATGAAAGTATCCAGAACTGGAAGTGAAAGTAGCTTCCTAAACATGTTTGGCATGTGAATGGTGTAATACCCGGATAATTATTTATCTTAAATATCATATTTCCATAAATAATACCTATTTTAAATAGGTGAATATGTGGTCTCGAATTTTAGTGTTTTATTTATTTTTATTCCTAGGCAACTTTCCCTAGAATTAGAAGGCCTAAAGGCTAATTTTTCTAAGTCTTATTAAGGATCATAAAATATCCTAAGATTATCATAAATATTATACCATTTTAGCAATTAAAATCATCAGAGGATGATAAAATCAGTTAGAGGAAATTAGCAACAATTATTGGGCAATTGGAATTGCAATAGTTGAGATACTATAGTAATTTTTGAAATTAGTTAATAATTAATTTATAAAGGTCATAATTAAGGAAATATCAATTAAATTAAGGACCAAATGATATTTAGAAGCTAAGATTAGCATACAAGGAGTTGTTAATCAACAAAATTAAATAGATATTTAAAGAAATTAAATGTATAATTATTAAGGAAATTTATGCTAAAATTGCATAAGCCTATTAAAAGAAAAATGCCTAATCAAATTTAAGTATTTTCAATTTGATTAAAGGCAATTAAAGACATTAATTAAAGACTAATTGCAAGATGATTTGAGATAGTTAAATCATTAAAATGGGCTGTTATATATTCAAAATATCAAGGGATTAATTGATGAAATTAAAATGTCACTACTAGAAAATCCATTTTTTGCGGCGGAAAAGTGTCCGTCGCAAAAAATGCCCTCGCAAATCATTTTTGCGACGGAAAAATTGATTTTTCCCTCACAAAATTCAAAATTTGCGACGGAAAAATTTTCCCTCGCAAAAACTTGCATTTTGCGAGGGAAAACCATTTTCCCTCGCAAATTTGCGAGGGAAAAGCTTTCCCTGGAATTTGCGAGGGAAATGCTGACCCTCGCAAATTCTAATTTATTTTTTTAAAAATAAAATAAATTCAAAAAAATAAAATAAATTCACAAAAAAATATGAAAAATTAGAAAATAAAAGAAATTGTATATCATAAAAATAAATTCTACAATCATACGAGTTTATATAGCAAAAACAAAGTATTACAAATTATAATGTTCCAAAATGAACTTAAAAAGTCTCTAAACAATAGCAGTATGGTCATCGTCACCACCAGTATCGTTGTCATCACCAGGAGGCAGCCCTGTACCCTTGTCCTTCAATAGGGTTTAGAGAAGTGCTCGCATTTCACTAATCATATCTCCTTGCTCCCTCACCTTCTGTTCTTGCTCGATTACCTTTTGTTCTAACGTCTTTACCCTCTTATCTTCTACAAAACCAACATTACGAAGGATTATAAAAGCATACCCCATAGAAATGCTTAAGGTTTCGTTGACTACTCTGCATTAGCATTAGCAAAAACAATCAAAGCTAATAACATCTTCCCCTAGAAATTACAGATATAAGAAGAAGGAAGATCAACCAGAGCATAAAAGTGAGACACGCACAAGATGGTAGCCACATAAAAATGAAGAAATGGAAGCCACTAATACATGCTGCAATGAACGCTTCCAAGAAGGTTTTCCTTTCAAGCCATGAGGAGCGAAATTCTTCCATTAGTAACAATATCATGAGAACAAATTTCTAAATTGTATTCATGAACTAGAGAAAAACAAAAATGCAGATTTTCAAAATTTTCACTCCCATTAAAGTTTGTAGACTTTCCTAGATATAAATGGTATGCCTGATCTGTTTTCTAATCTTATGTGTATGGGTGCACATTGTTTATATCTATTTCAAATAAAAAATGACAAGCTCATAAACATGATGAATTGTCAAACTTGAACTCTACTTTGAAATTAATTCTCATAAGCATATGTAAGTACCAAAACCAATACATATCTGTGGGCATGAATTTTCAGGAAAATAGATCAATAGATCTAATGATATTTTTTTTGAATTGATGGTCGTAGCGTAGCCTCTTTTGGAGCAACCATTTTATTTATCCATTTTCTAATCTAACCCCAATAGTTCGTTTAAGATGCTGTATTCAACTCTGGTTTTCTAATCACTGATAAATAATCACAAAAAGTACTTCTTCCACACATAATAGTGCTCCCAAAAGCCAATGATTCAAACTGATACAAATTTCAACAGATGATTGTCTTTATTCTCTTTTAAAAGTTAAAGAGTTTATAGATAACAACCAAAACTATATATTCATCACTATCAAATTGCATGGATTAAGATAAACAATTGAAAAATAAATATTGTGATGCAAATTTACCATGGTCAAACAGCTCCCCTAATGGGCTTGAAGAATTTGTCCTTCTAGCTTGCTTCCCATCCACAGCATCTAATGTTTAGTATTTATTTTAAGAAAATAAAAAATCAATAACATAATATGGTTTGAAAAGTCCAGTAAATTCTTCTTGGAAAAAAAATCCAGTTTTAAAATATAGATTTTTGTACAGTACATTCTTCTATAATAAGAAATAGGATGTCAAATCTAAACATGCTTCAAAATCAAAATATTCTAATACAACCCCCCCCAAACACGTGGACACACACACCCAAAGCCATCAATAATTAAAACCTTAGGTTTCATTAAACTCAAATAAGCACATGAAAACATGACATCATGATATTCACAAAAGCAGATAACAAATATACGAAATGAGATCAAGGCAATGGATTATGAAAAGTAAGCAAATTTTATTAGGTTAAAATCAACAAAGCAAAAAGAAAAAAGTAGCATGCGATACTGCTATATGAGCAATATCATGACCTAAGCTGACCTGATATAAAAACAGAAGTAGTTTATGAGCAAAATGAACCCAATTAGGTGAGTATATCTGCATCAATAGTTAATAAGGAAAAATTAGCATGGTTTGATGATTCACAGTTCTAACTTTCAACAAAGCAATTCACAGGATTCAAATTTCCTTCCATGAGCATATCAAATGTAAAATTGAACTATTCTGACAATGAAAGGTTCTATGAAGGCATCCAAAAAACATGAAATTAACCAGCAACCATATCAAAACCTAGTGTATTTTTGAGTCCATGACCACCAAAGTAAGAACTGTCAAGTGATAGACCAAAAAAGCAAGATTAGATGTCAAAACCTAGTGTATTTTTCATCGACCACTTGTCTCCTCCTCTCACTTTTATTACCCATCCTAAAACCTAGTACTTGTCGGATAACAGTTATTTGGATTCTCCAAACAATACGAAACACTAACAAATATAGTAATCCACTAATAAAGAACATTCAAAACAGATGAGAGAAAGGAAACTAAATTAAATCCAATGATCCATTCATAGTCTGGTAAAACTTAATCAATTCACAATGTATCTGTCTACTATAATATTAAAAAAAACATACAAGTTATTTTTCAGGACCCCTCAGGGAAGGTAACAAGGAAACATTCAGGACAAATCACGCATCATAATTAACATCACTCTGATTCTCCCAGAACCAAAAGCAGCTTGCCTAGTCAAGTGAAGCTTGAATCTTCATTAAAATGCAAGGGTAGAAGTGCAGAACATCCTAGAAATATAATTCTATCCTCTACGCCACCCAAGAGGGTTTTGGTTTACAGACTACGTTACTGTAAAAAAAACAGTTTTAATAATTTCTGGCTGCATAAAAGAATAAGCGGAATATGGGGCTTTGTACTATAAACAGCGAGCAAAAGTATTTAATCTATAAAAAAACTAATTCTGCCTATCAAGAGAAATATAAACATTGATAATTCACAAGCTATGTATAAAATTGATCACTTTTTCAAAGGAATGATAGAAGAAAATTACATTGCCCATGAATCTCTGGAGGTTCTTTGTATTGTTGGCAAAAGCGTACAAAAGAACGATGGGAACAGTCACATAGATCCCAAACTTAGCAATCTCCAGGATTCCCTTTGATGTGCCAATCGAAGACATCTTAGGGGAAGATAGAACTGGAAAATCAATAAATCTTCTTCCGTCAGAAATCAATAATGAAAGAAAAGGGCGTAAAACTCAAATTAAACCTAAAACCATCCACAATCTGCAAATGAAGGTAATGAAAACCAAGCCGAAGCAGTGTGACCGCAGTGGGGCAACGATAGCGGCAGTGACGTCAACAGGGCGAGCGCGTGAAACTTCTTAGGGCTGAGGAGACCTGCGTGCGTGAGAGGTGGATGGGGCACGGAGGTCGTCTGACGGTGTGAGAGAGGAGGGAAGGAGGACGGTGGAAGAGAGGACGGAGGATGGCGGAGCTACGGCGCGGGAGGACGAACGAAGCGACCGAGTGAGAGATTGGAGGAGGAAGACGGAGGAGAAGAAGAGGACGGGAGATGAGAAATGCTGCAGGACTAAGTTATTTGATATGTTAAAAGGTAAATTTGTGAGGGAAACAAGTCCCTCGCAAATTTAGTTTGCGAGGGAACATATTTTCCCTCGCAAAATTACTTCATTTTGCGAGGGGAAATAGTTTCCCTCGCAAAATGACTTCAAATCAACTGATTTTGTGAGGAAAAATAGGTTTTCCTTGTAAAAATAAGTCATTTTGTGAGGGAAAATAGTTTCCCTCGCAAAATTACTGGATTTGCAAGGAATTTTTAGTTCCGTCGCAAATATATTTATATTTGCGAGGGAAAAATATTCCCTCCCAAATTCCGCCGCAAATTTTATATTTTCTAGTAGTGTGTCTAAATCCATTTAAGGGCCTAAATTAATTATAACCTTAATCCTTGTGAAATTGAATTGACCAATGATAAATTAAGGAAATAGTCTTAATCTTCATGAAATTAATTAGACCAATAAGGGTTAAATGATAGGATATGTGAGTCAATGAAAACACAAATTGGAAAGAGAAGGAGGTGTTGTGAGTATGTGTGTGTAGTATAAAAGTTGTGAGTGTGTGTGTCTAGTGAAGGAGAGAGAAAAGATGTGTAGATATGTATGTGTGAAAAGGGTTGTATAAATGGAAGAAAAAATGGAAAAGTAGAAAGATATTTGTGTGTGTGTGTGAGATGTGTGAGTTGTGAGTATGTGTGTGTCTAAGAGTTGTGTATGTGTGTGTGTGTAGTAAAGAAAGTCAAGAATAAACCAAGATGAATTTTGGATTGAAATCCAAAGTAAAAACTTAAGAAGCAAGTTTAGTATTTAATCAGACACAGGTAAATAAGAATCCATAGAAATTAAATCATATTTTGAAATATTGGAACTAAGCATTAAATATAAGTAGATATTTGAAACCGGTAAATTATAGGCTTGAGCTTAGCTATTCCCAAAGTCATTTTCGTATACTTTTGGGATTCATGACTAAGTGATTCAAGAAGTTTCAGAGGGCCATTAATTAAGTCATAAAATGAAGAATTGTAAAATGAAGTTAGATCTTGAATAAAAACACCAACTTACACTTAACTAAATTAACATTTGGAGTAATTAAAAGATGAAGCAAAAATCTAAGAAGAGGGGGGGGGGGAGGTGGCGTTTTTTTAAAAAGGTGTAGGGGCAAGATTAATACTTCTTTACTAAGTTTAATCCAATGGTTAAGATCAAGTGAAAGTTGTTAGGAAGTTAACCATTAATTTGCTATAAATAGAGGCACATACTTTACAAATTCCTCACCAATTCACAAGCTAGAAACCGAAATTAGAGAGTGAGGAAGTGTGTTGAGGGGCTTCAAGAACAAGAAGCAAGGTTCTTCAAGAGGTAAGGAAGCTTTCAGTTTTAGTTCTAGTTCTTAGCTTATGTAGTTTTAGTAGAAATGTTATTTTAATCTTTAATCTCCCAATTATAGTGTTATTCTCATGTTTTTATGATTACCATTGTCTTTATTTCGAAAAATTGGTGAAATAGAAGTTATAGCAAAATTTTTGGAAGATTATGATCAAAATAGTGAAGTTCTGACAAAATTTCATCGGTTAATGATTTCAGGAGCCAGTAGCAAAAATGCTAGTATTTTATGAAGAAAATGAGGTTCTAAAATTCTGAATAAATTCATGGTCAAAATAGACATATATGGCTTTCCAAATATACCCAGAGTGTGTCTTTTGAAGTTTTGTGCAAAGAGATAAAAATTTCTGAAGATAAGCCACATTTTCTGGGGAAAATTCTGGGCAGAGGTTGGAAACTTCAAAACTGGGAATTATTCTTAAATTTTGGGTAAGTTCCAGTATTTTTCCTTGAAAATAGAGATCCCAAGGATTCCGGGAAATTTTACGGATCCTCGTTTCGATTTTTCTAGAATTAGTTATGGTTTTTCGAAGTTAGGCAAAATTCTGCTCAGAAATGCTGAACCAACGTTTTTTTTCCGAAATTTTGTGGGAATAATTAAAAAATAAATCCACCAAGGGTAAAATTGTCATTTGTGGCCAAGATATCTCTTGGAATAATATTTATGAATTAATAGAGGCGATATTACCCTTATAGGATAACTGTAATCGCATTCCGACCGTCAAAACGTACCGAAACTCATCAACGAAGGTACAGACGCGTATTGTAACTTTAACTTTTATGCTTATGCTGTACTTATATATGATAGTTGTACTCACATGCTGAGACCCTATTTTGAAATTGCTCTTTAAATATTGAATTGAATACGGGTTATGGTCATGATAACGCCATTAAGTTTTCCTAGCGTTGAGGACACGATAGGCCATCGTGGCACTGGTGAATAGTGCAGACTGAAATAGCATACATATTGCAGTGACTGTGTTTTGTTATTGCCTTACAGGTTGCTATGATTGTGAAATTTGACTGTTTACTTATTATGTGATACATGTCATATACTGTTTACATAAACATGAGGTTAACCATTACCTGAGGTCCGATGGGTATTGGACCTCAGCTCTTACCATAGCTTCAGGTCCGGGGAACCAAGGACTGAAGATAGAAGTAAGCAGAGTAAGCAGAACGCGTAAAGACCCGACTGAAGATCCTATTTTTAGACGTATACCGTTATAACATCACTCTGATAAATGTACTGTACATTATAAACAGACGGATATGCCACAGTTAATGATATATCAGTTACTCACTCTTTTACTTGCTCCGATACTCTACTCTGATAAAAAGAAAAAAAAAATTTATTCCGCTTTTGAAAATTGGGATGTTACAAATGGAGGTGCACATGTATTTATTTTATTAAATAATTGTATTTTATTATGTAGAAATTACCAATCTCTCCTCACCCAAAAAATCACAACCCCAATCCATATCTCATGATTGTGCACTCACCTTTACCAGAGGTCTCACACAAACCTTCGTTGGAAGAACAAAAACTAGGGAAATAATATAAATCAAAATCGAAGAAAAAAAGCTACCACACATGAACAATTAAAGAGCTAGATGTGGGGCGTCCTCATATCGTCATATTGTCATTGTAACTCACCGTGGCCGTAAAAGAGGGAGAGGGAGGCTATTGAGTCAAACAGTGAAGATAGAGACGAAACGATGTCATAATGCAACATGAGCATAGTTATCAATCGATATGATGTATAGGGTATAAAGGTTATTTCCATCGAACGACCTATCTCAATTTCATAGGTCTACTTAAAGAACCCACTTTCGTCAGATCATATGATGGAACCACTTTCCTTGAGAATTCACTTTACACGTACCAAACACACAAATGAGTTCCTTCACTTCCATTTCCACCTCTCTCCTTTTAATTTACTGCTATCAAACAAAGCATAAAGTATTAAATAGAGAAGTGGAAATGAAAGTGATGGAACTCATCACATATTCGAAGAAAGGACACATGACCTTTGTCGCATAAGAAATACAACGTTTATAGGAAATAGGAGATTCCATATTGATTTGTCACCCCAAGGTGTCGCTGAGCACGAATGAGGCAGCTCTTGTGACTTTCACAAATTCACACTTTCTTTGAGATGCATCGACTTTAGTGCTAAGTATCAAATACAAACAAACACGCTATGAACGGTTAATCTTTTGATGGCCACAAATGATAGGAAACAAACTAGTGATTAATAGGTGAAAATAATCACATAATAATTGAAATTTATGATTCAAGCATATCTAATCCTTAAGTAATATATTACTAAAATAGCTCATACGCTATGGAATGAGTTACAATTCTCATCGCAATTAATTATTAGATCAAATAAATTATCACCATTGCAAAGTGTTCAGATCTAACTTGAATGGTTCATATTGAATTTTTAACTTTTACTTTTAAAAAAATGATTTTAGTGTTTGCAGAATCTAATGCAACGTTAATTTTTTAATTGTCAGTTTCTTTAAAATGATTTTTATTTTAAATTCATTAGTTGAAAATCTTAAATTTAGACCATTGATATTATATTTAAACATTGCAAATTTCACTACCGTGATAAGCTCTTACTGCTCATCAATACAATGAGCACTGAAATTGGTTCCCATATGCTATGTTTTTTGTTTTCTTTTATAAAAAATGAAAAACAAATATAGCAACGATCCGAATTTGAGAGAAAACAAAGTTACAATTCGGTATTGTGGCGTCGTGACATTGCGGTGCCAGCTTGTCATGATGATTTTAATTTTCATCCAACTAGCGCTAACGAGAACTGGTCTAATCAATCAGTTATCAATTATATTATTTAGTTATAAAATGATGATTAAGTACATAATTTATTTGATTTTATTTCAAACTTTAATTTGATCCCTATAATTGAAAAGAAGCTGCGCTGCTCTTCTCTACTTCTGAATAATCTAGTGTTTATAAGTGTTCCTTACGTGGTAAGGTCATATCCTTAATATAAGATTTTGAATGTCTAATATATTTTTCGGTATTACACCTCTGTATCAACAATAAATATTATATTTCAGTGCTACAGATTTGTCAATGTTTCACGGTTATTCTTGGTATACTTAATGGTTTTCGACCATTAAACATATGAGCGCTAAATATTTATATTGGGTTAAATATCAAATTTGTCACGGAAATTGTGTAAATGGAGCGTTCAGCACCCGAAAGTATTCGTGGTACCAAATTTACCCCGGAAGTATTAAAATGGTACCAAAATTACCCGGAAGTTTTCAAAGGGGACCAAATATACCCAAGACTGACGGAACGTCAAACGTTCGTTGGCCACGTCGGAAATGTTTTTTTCGGGTTACAGTCCAAATTTGCCACTGAAGTTTTTCGAAAGGAGCGTCCAGCACCTAGAAGTTCTTTTTGAGTACCAAATTTACCCTGGATTTTTTGCCACATCATATAGACACGTTAGTTTTTTTTTTTTAGTAAGCTTCATTTTCTCTGGATCCCAGCACCATTCTTCTCGGCCCATACATCCAATCCATATACTTACTGATCTTCTGTCATCCTCACTCCCTCTCGTTTTGACCCAACAACTTTATGTAAACAGATCCAACGCCATTACGTGAAGCAGATCCAACGCCATTATGTGAAGCAGAGTAGATCACGTATCAGTAACTAAATTAGCGGAGATCAAGGTGAAACACAAACCAACCAAACGCGCAAGAGCAGCTGATCTGCGATGAGCCATACCTCTCGAGCCCTATGCTCTTTATTTGAAAGTTCATGCGTCTAGACCCTTGTGTTTTATCTGGCCGATGAACTTCTATTTAAAGGGGTCTCTCTCTTGTCTCAGTGCCATTCGTTAGGCGTTCAAAATGAATCCGAAAGCAAAGCTAAAAACTAAAACTAAAACATAGGGTTGTTTGTAAGCTATGTTTTTTGCATCCGTTTGCTGCGTCTGTTAATGGTACCAAATTCACCCCGGAAGTATTAAAATGGTACCAAAATTATCCGGAAGTATTAAAAAGGGACCAAATATACCCAAAAATGACGGAACATCAAACATCCGTTTGCCACGTCGGTTTTGGGTATATTTGGTACCATTTTAATACTTCTGAGGTAAATTTGGTACCACAAATGTTTCCGGGTGCTGAACGCTCCATTCGCAAAACTTCCGTGGCAAATTTAGACTTTAACCCTATTTATATTTATTGGTTGTTAATCATTAAATATAGGATCATATATTTCATGGTTTTTTAAATACAACTGTTATTTATTCAACACTATATTTCACTGTTCCAAGTCAATGACTATTAAATATGGAAAACTATATTCAACTGTTGTTAAATAAAACACATGAAATATATGACCAAACACATTATGGTTCATATAATAAGTGTTAAAGTATTTTACACTGGTTTTCGTTATCGGAAAGGTGTTTATGTCATGGTTGTTGGTAAATAACCATAACATATATTTATATACCTAACTATTTGATAAAACCATGATATATCTCTCAATACATTACATTTGTTAGTGAATAACGGTCAGTAAGTAATTGAAATTACCCACGGAATTCCATGGTTAATATCTTCTCCCACATTTTTTTACGATGGATGTTTTCTGTGAAAGACTCAATTATTGACAAAATTTAGGTAATTTTTGATAGAATTTTTTCCATCGGTAATTCTGTTCCTGATTGTAACATCCCATTTTAAAAACAGCGGATTTTTTTTTAAACGGTGATCAGAGTAGAGCTTTTTGACCAAAACGAGTAACTGAACCTTGATAAAACATAACCATAGTGTAATTGTTCTATTACAGTCTTCTAACATCCGAAGGAAAGTAAAGTATATAACTAGAGACATAACAAAATAAAACTCCGCCTTGGGTCCTACGCAGCCTGCTTGCCTCTCTCTTCCGACCTTGGTCCTCCCGACCTTGAAGCTACAGCTGAGATCCAATTCCCGATTAGATCTCAGGTAACAGTTAATCTTATGCTCAAATAAGACAGTATATGGATAACAGCATGTACATAATCACATAACAGCAGTATATCACTACATAAGCACACAGCAGATGCATGATCACATATTGGCAGAACATAAGCACACAGCAGTATGTAAAGCCCCACATAATGTTTGCACATAACCAGTGCCACAACGGCCCATCGTGTCCTCAGCGCTAGGAAAACCCAATGGCGTTATCAAGACTATAACCTGTATAAAGCTGTATGTATACCGACAACCCTAGACAGAGCTTCAGTATATAAGCATGTCTATCACATATAGTATATGAGCAGCATAAGTGTTAAGGTTACAATACGCGTCCATACCTCTGTTGACGATTCCGGACACTTTAGTAGGATTGTGGTACGCTTGACAGCGGTACGACGGCGGTATGACATCGGAGACAGCGGAAACAACGATTCGTGATTTCGGGTATCCTATAAGGATAGTATCATCGATGTGAGCATTTAAGATCATATCAGGTAAATTTCGGTACAAATTACCATTTTGCCCCTAGATTGACTATTTGGTGGAATTTTGCCAGTACTTCGCTATTTTGATTTTAAACTTTCAAAATTTTTGCTATGATCCTTCCTCTAGCATACTCTTAAGATAAATATCATATTTTTTTTCCTAAAAACATGATATCTAAGCTAACTTAAGAATTAAAGACTACTTTAGCAATTCTACTATAACTACCGAAAGAACTACTTAAGCTAAAGACTAAGGACTGAAGAACTTACTCAGAGTTTAGCTATGAACTTCTTACTCCTCTTTCAGAGCTCCTCTCTCTAACTTCTCTCTAGGATTGTGTAATACCCCAATTTTCATAATACATGTAAATATTAAATTTTGATAAATGACACCTATTACAATAGGTGAATTTGTGGTCTCAAAACTAGTAAAATAATTACCTTATCTTTTAAGGTGATTTCTCATGAAATTAGAGTAAATAAAGAGCTAAAAATCCCTAAGTGAATTTACGGGTCATAAATACCCTGAGAATGTTATGATAAATCCTAAGAGGCAACAAAATATTTATTAAAATTGGAGAATATGTTGTCTCCAACTTTTTAGTTGATTTATTATCATTTTTAGGAATTATACCATTTTCTAAGCAATTAAAAACATCGGAGGATGATAAAATCAATTAGAGAAAATTAGTAACAATTATTGGGCAATTGAAATTGCAATAATTGAGATGCTCTAGTAATTTTTGAGATTAGCTAGTAATTAATTTATAAAGGACATAATTAAGGAAAAATCAATTAAATTAAGGATTGAATGATATTTAGAAGCTAAAATTAGCACACAAGAAGTTATCAATCATTAAAATTAAATTAGAAACTTTGTCAATTTTGGTGGTTAAGCCTAGTAACCCCTAAAACATGATGTTGGAAATTAAAGTTAGGATTTAAAATAATTATTCCTAATTTATTTCTATGAGACAAAAATTCCTATTTAATGGTAAATAAATGGAAGAATTAAATTATATTAACCATAAATCCTAAATCTAAGTGGACTAATGAGAGAATTTTCTCCTTAAAAATGTAAGAGCATTAAAAATTGTAATTGAATAAATAATAACAAGAAGGAGGGGACGGTTCTTACTTGGAGTAGGGAGGAAGTAATCTCATTTTATCTAAATTCAATTAAACAAAGCACATGGGGTAATTAAAAAGAAGACTTGTTGGTTAAGGGGAAAAGATGTGTAAACATATTCCTTGGTCAAAAATTCCTCTTGGATTTCGAAAATAAGGAGGAAAAAGAAGGGAAAATAATAACTTCAAATGCAAAAACATTAGTCAAATAAAGTAGTGTATAGAAGGAGCTTCAAAGACTTGGTGAGCAAGTTGTCTAGCTTAATGAACAAGTTGTTATTAATTAAATAAAATTAGATGAGAACCTATAGAAATTAAATCATAACTTGAAATATTGGAATTAAGTATTATAGATAAATACATATTTGAACTCAGTGAATTATGAGCTTCGATTTGGCTATTCCCAAAGTTATTTTCGAAAACTTTTAGAGTTCATACCTAAGTGTTTTGGGAATTAAAAATCACCATAAATCTAATCACAAAATTAGGATTTCAAAAGTGAAATTAGATTTTGAAGAAAAACATTAGTTGATGCTTAACTAAATTAGCATTTGGGATTAAATAGAAGATAAAGCAAAAATCTAAGGAAAAGGGAGAGAGAGGGACGAATTGGGGAGGTGTAAGGGGGAGATCTTTGCTTCCTCACCAAGCAAATATCAAGGGCCAAGATCAATTTGAATTACTTGAAGGCTACTCATAATTTTGGCTATAAATAGAAGCCTCCTCTTCACAAATTTTCCACCAATTCACCAAGCCTCAACCGAAATATAGAGAGCAAGGGAGAGAGTGAGGAGCTTCAAGAAGTAGGAAGCTTGTGTTCTTCAAGAGGTAAGAGAGTTTTTAGTTTCATAGTTTAATTTTTTAGGTTATGAAATAGAAATGCTAGTAGATGTTATTTTGATCTTCAATCTTCCAAATATAGTTTTATTTTCATGTTTTTATGGTTTCCAATAGCCTTATTTCGAAAAAAATGATGAAGGAAGTGTATGGCAAAAATTTTGGAAGATTATGATCAAAATAGCAAAGCTCTGACAAAATTTCAGCAATTAGTGTTTTCTGGAGTCAGGGGTAAAAACGTCAGTATCTTATGAAGAAGATGATGTTCAAAAATTCTGAGAAAATTCATGGTGAAGGTAGACGTCTAGGGCTTTCCGAATATATAGAGTTTGTGTCATTTGAAGCTCTGCGCAAAAAGTTAAAAATCTCAGAAGTTAGGCAGTGTTTTTTGTGCTAAATTCTGGGCAGTATTTAAAAACGTGAAATCTGGGAATTATCCATGAGTTCTGGGTAAGTCCCAGTATTTGTCCTCGAAAATAGACTTCTCAAGGATTCCGGAACATTTTACAGATCCTCATTTTGATTTTTCTAGAATTAGTTATGATTTTTCAAAGTTACTGAAAAATCTGCCCAGAAAATGCTGCACCTCGTTTTTGAAGAAATGTAAGGGCGAAATTGTAATAATAAAGCTACCAAGGGTAGAATGGTAAATGGAGGTGATAATATCTCTTAGGATATTATTTGAAGTGATATGGTGATATGTTAGGATATCCGGGAAGTCCAAAGCCGGAATCAAAGGTCGGATGTTTGACGACTATGCGGTAAAAGGTACGGACGCGTATTGTAACATTAACACTTATGCTTATGGTATGGTTATATATGATAATTGTTTTCACATGTTGATACTCTGTTTTGAAATTGCTCATGGATTTGAGTTGTATACGGGTTATAGTCTTGATAACACCGTTGAGTTTTCCTAGCGCTAAGGACACGATAGGCCATCGTAGCACTGGTTATGTGCAAACTTGGGTAACATACATATTGTAGTGGCTGTGTTATGTTACGTGCTGATATGTTTTTGAAAGTTATAATTGTGAATATATTATTGTGATACCTGTCATATACTGTTTACATAAGCATGAGGTTAACCGTTACCTGAGGTCCAATGGACATTGAACCTCAGTCTTAATAAATAGTACAGGAAAGAAACCGGGATGGAGAAGGCGTCGGTAGATAGAGCCGTGAAGAGGCAGCAGTTAAAGGTAAAGGTCGGTAGAAGTTATTAGGACTTAGCTTCTGGCACGAATTTAACAAAGTTACTTTGAACAGTTTGGTGTCTAAGGCTGGGTTAATCTATGTGGGAAGCCAATCAGTCGCCGTATAAGTCGGTGAGGCCCCATAATAGACCCCTACCTGGCCAATTTGTTTGATTAACTGATGTTAGGTTCCAAGCCATAGGTCTAGTTTAAGACTTTCTTTATGAGAAAAATGTATTCAAACCTCTGTAAATTGTATCACATGAATATTCCTTCGGGATATTTAATATATCAGATTATGTCGGGCATCATCATATGTCTGGGCATTTTTATATCAGATACTCGTTGTCCGGATCTTAGCGCACGCTATCAATTTCCGTAGTACTCTAAGTGGTAGCATCTCAAACTCTGTTGTTTTTCTTAAAACTAAGTGTCGACCGACAAGAATTTCGAACCTGGAATTTGGGATGTTACAGATTGTTAGTGAATTGGTGAAGAATGAAGAGAAATGAGAGGTTATATATAGAAAAAGGGAGTGGCAATTCTGTAATTTCGCTGAACTTGTCTGGTTGAATTCTGACCGTTGGATCGCACTTTTTTGAAGTGGCTTGATCTTGGCCATACACCTATAGGCCGACCTCCCCCTCCCACAAGAAGACAAAATTGATGACATCATCATGCTTATGTCATCTTGCTTTATCAGATGAAATTCCTGGTTCGGTGTCCTGATCGCGAAATTTTTTTGTAAAATCTTAAAATTCCGGGAACAACACTCTGAAGGTCTTTTCTTCCTCTTCAAGAATACTGGATTTTCCTATCCTTATACTCTCATTAAGGACATTCTGTTATCTGCCGAAAATCCTCAGTATTCGTGACTGGTTACCGAAATGACTTCGGTTGGTGCCAACTTCTGGACAAAAATTCACTGATCAATAATATACTCTGGTTCTTCCCAACTTATCCCCGGAATCTCGCATCCGAATTATTTTCTATCAGTTCTCATTTTGACTATCTGCTTTAATTCTATAGAACATCTTCTTAGCCTGATCTCCAAAACACTCCATCGGTTACAGAAATGACTTCGGAGACAGCCTACTTCGAGATAAAAATTCACTTGTTCCTAATATACTCTGACCCTAGCAACTTAGTTCAAGGTTTTCTGGATAGAATTTTATTTCTATCCGTGGTCATTTATCCTGTTCATTTTTTATTAATATAATATTATTAAATCAACACATATCTTAATCTTATATTATTATTATTTTCACATCCTTATCTCTTCCCACTCCCAAAAATTTCGGCACACACACATATAAATATATATAATTAATTTTTTTTTCCATTTATCCTAATATCCTATTTATCTTGTATTTATTTTTCCCAAAATTTTCCCAAAATTTCTATAATCTTATAAAATTCCCAAAAATTACTTAATTAATTCCTTAATACTTTTCAATAATTTTCTTAATTAAAACCAATCATTTTCTCATAACAATTTTATTGACATTAATAATTCAAGCTCCCTGCAATTTATCAAAAATCATAAAGTCAATTTTAGTCTCAGAATACTTTTTAATTTTCCTTCTTTTTATTTTTATAGGAAATAATTTATTAAATTGTCTAAATTAAGAATAATATGCTTTCTAAATTTTTAATAATTATTCCATGCCTTTTAGAATTTTTTCTAATTCTTCTCAGGATGTTTTATGGCCTTAAGACACATTTTTCACATTTCCGATATTAAATTTCCTTTAATTTTCTTAATATTTTTCTCTGAATATATACTAGTTACATAACATGTTAAGACTAAAATCTTCGTAAATAGGCATTTTTATTATTGTGACATAATATTCCAGATAATAGTTATTCGGGTATTACACTGATCGAAGTTTTTTTTTTTTTTTTTTTTTATAGCGTCCTATAAATTTAATTTACCTCGGATGCTCTATGATGTTGTGATTGTACAAAAGCAGCCCATTCGAGATGTTTGACAATTTCCATTAGCGGCTTCAAAACCATCGACACATCTACAAATTAGGGTTGCAACAAATATTTTTTTGTCACATATGATCAGAACAAGCGTAGTACCCAGCCAGTCTTCCCAAGCACATAATCCTTATGATCTTCATCTATATGGAATCCAGACTACAAAACACACAAATCAACTTGCTAGTGTTAGGTATATTGGTTAACAAGAAATCACTATGTAGCATCATATCTTACTGATACTTCATCCCAGATAGCCTTCTTCATTAATTCGGTAGCCCTTTTAATTTCCTGTTGCTCAAAGTGATAGGCACGTTGGTTTTTTCCGCCCATCTGAGATAGCTAATGAACTTTTCAGATTAAACAACTTGACCTTTTTTTGTTCCATTTCATATTAAGTTTCCTCCATGCACCTTCTTTACTTTTTGGACACCCTTAATAACAATAAGACCATTCTTCAATGCTCTTTCCTCTTAATAAAAAAATAGTCCTGGGTTTCCCAGGACACATTTTGTGCTTATCACTTTGATGAGCATAAACATGCTCATCATCAATCTATAGAGTTATATTAGTTTTGGATGGTCTAGATTTAACTTAATTTAACTTTTTTTATTTTAAATAAAATTTTATTTTAACATATTAAAATTTAAAATAAATTTAATCTTATAACTATCACTTCTCATAAAAAATAAATGTCTCATTTAAAATTGAGTTTAATGTTTCTGCTTCTGAACAGAAACATTTTTTCTGCCGCACTCATATATAAGTGAGTGGAGCCCATTTATTTTCTCTCTCTCTTCTTTTAATAATGGGCCTCACTCACTTATATGTGAGTGTGGCAGAGAAAATGTTTCTGCATCAGAGGCAGAAACATTAAACCCTTTAAAATGTACTAATTTGGACCATGTAGATTAAATTTAAATAGTTTAATCTCTTGATAGTGACGAGGAATAAGTTGGTCATCACTATGATGAACACTGAATGCAAACCTGGAATAGATCTCCCTTGGATGCTCCATTCAAGGCAGGGTTTCGATTTAAATATTTTAAATTTATATTACTTAAAGGGTTAAGGTGCAAAAATGCACATGTGCTTTACTCTAAGGAGCGCCTTATACCAAGTGCTAAGATTATTTGATTACTTACTTAAATATAAAATTATAATATTAAGAAGACTATATGCTTTGCTAGTGTTTAGTTTTATAATCATAACTTAAATTTGATTACTTACCATTTTTTCGTTTAATGAAACTAACAGTGTTAAGATTTAATTATAATTTATAAACTTAAAAGACTTAAATGAACCTTGATGCAAAAATAAAGGACTAAACATATATTATAAGTAATATATTATTAATAATGTTTAGTACGTGATCGCGAAAAAGTTTGTGGTATATTTACTCACCTTTACAAGAAAATATTGTGCTATAAAAATATTAAAAATAATTGAATGTCATTTTTTAAAAAAAAAAAAATAATAATAATAATTATTATTATTATTACAATTGTTGAAATAAGGTCAACTATACAATTAGAATATTTTAATTTTTTAAAAATTTATTTGATAATTGGATATTTTATTTTTCACGCGTATTAATATATAGGTATATAATGTTATTTTTAATTTAATTTATTTGATATTAGCTTCTCTGGCTCGACATTCTATCCAGCTTTTAAAACTTTGGTTTCATGATCTTTGCACAAGTGCATTATATTATTATTTTTTCTTTCCCAATGTTTGGATAAATTTCAATGTCTCACAGTTTTCAGAAATAATGTCTTATTAAAATCTTAAACACAGTAAATTTTAGAAAATAATTAAAATAATTATTTATTAATTATCATCAAAATCACAGATTTTCATCATGCATGATTTTCGGGTTAATACATCGAATGCCATTTTTTCTGGTTGATGCACCTTTTCTTAAAAAATATTTTAAGAAAATAAATTAAGCTAATTATTTTCCCACCTTCTTTTAAGCCTTCAACACCATAGTTTTCGTGTTTGTCATCATGTATTTAATTAGTCTTCCCGTCGACTTGCCCACTTGTGTTTATGATTGTATAGTAGCAAAGCATGTTAATAAATGAAAACAATAAGGACAACAAGATCACAATCAATAAAACAAGTCAATGCAAACAGTATATTATTCCAATAATCTCATTATTGTTATAAAACTGAAGGAATTTTAGAGAGAAGTCAGAGGAAATTCTAGAGAGATGAAATCCATTCAAGTCAAATGAATAGTTACAGGAGACCTCTATTTATAGAAGGATGCAAATAGTAGATTACTATGCGTATATACCATGTCATCCTGTATTTGGAGATTATAGGTCAATGGACATCCACATAATAAGAATATTCATAACACTCCCCCTTGGATGTCCATTTATGAATGTGCCTCGTTAAAAACTTTAACTAGGAAAAACCCAGTGGGATAAAAACCTAGCCAAAGAAAAGAGTACAACATTCATTGATACACTGTTGAGTTTTGCCTCATTAAAAACCTTTCTAGGAAAACTCAGTGGGACAAAACCTAGATAAGGAAAAAAGAGTACAGCGTGTATCGTCTCCCTCTCTTGATTACATCAGACTTACTCCCCCTGATGACCACATTTCTTCATTGTTTTTCTATCATCAAGTATTCATTGTATACCTGCAAGATCTAAATCTTTCAAGTAAAATCATAAATATACATGTGCATAAATATTTATTCAGATAATAATATCACATGCACGATAAATGCTTCATGCTACATATAAATTCACTTAATTAATTATTCTCGAGAATTTGATGCTCCTAGCATCTTGAGTCCTTCAGGGACTTATTCTAGCGCCTTATGTACTTCAGGAACATGTGCTTCTGGCACACACTAATATAGTATGACTCATGATCCTCATTATCATCATTACAGCATATGCTATCTTATAAACATAAATATCATCAATGTCGACTTTATTTTTCGGTCCCATCAGATTTCATTCATAATTTATTGAGATCTCATTATATTCACATATATTAGGTACCTGGGTCTCTTTTTAGACCACAATACACTCTTCTTGTAATATCTCTTCTGGAGATAACATTTCTTCAGGAGATGGCTCTTCTGGAGCTTTTCTTACTTATCCTCGACTTGATCATCTATATTTTATTACTCCTTTTCTCTTTTGAGGATTTTTATCTTTTAAAACAGATGGACCTGCAACGCTTCAGGAGTGCTTTATAACAATTCATATAGGAGCATTTGCAGTTGAGATATGTGACTTTGTCACTTTCTTTAGGTCAGTAAATGCTTCTGGCATTCGATTAACTAAACTCTGAAATTGAATTATCATTTTGAACTTTTAGTGCACAATTCCTTGTACGATGATCAATATGAGCCAATGATAATTCATTCTAGTAAATCTTTACCCAATCTGCTTATTTTTCTCCCCCTCATCAAATCATCAATTTTCTTTGTATATCCATCTATGTGCATTGAAGTAGATTAATAATCATTGCACATTTAAAACATTTTAAGATGGAATTATTCTGGCTCCTGACCAAAAGCCAAATTTTAAGGGGAGAATTCTGTTGGCTTATATAATTGCTGCAAATATACACAACATATAAATTTTGTTCTCATAATCATTGATCTATCCATTCATGGATACTTTAATACATTATTTCTGGATCATTCAATCTGGAAATTGCGCGCATAATATATTGCAAACTTCTGGTTGCAAACATCACTGCAAACTTTGCAGATTTATAATCTCATATGTAAACTTTCAATTTGATATATTTCCAGAGATCCATTTCCAATAATTATTTCTATCTGAGAACAAGCAGCACATAATATATGACTCGGATGATCAAACAAGTCATGCCAACTTTCCATATGATTTATCATCAAATCTAATATTCATTTTGGGGGAATCAACATAGAAACATTCACAAAGAATTATCACATAAATATTCACACTTGATATATATATCATTCTCCCCCTCAAGTGTGAGACCTTAAAAATTAATTCATGGAATTTCCATACAATATTCCATGATAATAGCATATATGATAATTAATGCATTATCAATGCATAATTTTGTTACTTCGGGTAACAAAATTTCCATTTTCCAGAATCAACAAACAAATATATATTAAATACAAAATCATCAGGTGTATAATTGCAGATTCACGAGCGCAATACTGTATAATCACAGGCGCATCACTGTGGAATCACAGGCGCAACAACTCAGATTGTCGTATGCATATAAAGTCAAAAAGATTCCAGGCTCGTGCTTTATAGGAAGCAGATCTGTAAAGATTCAACAGGACTGCGCATATCTGCAGAGATTCAATAGGATTTAATTCGGCTATAAATAGAAGAAGGCAAACGAACATGCCTCACAAACATTCAAGCATCTGATAACATTCACTACCATATACTAACTTATCATTTTTCTTCTAATCGCGTATATTATTGCAATGGCAGGTCCAAGTAATTTTATCCCAGTTTCTGATACATCTGACACAGCATTACTTGATGCTTTGTTGTATGATGATCAGACAAACCTGTCATTTACCTCTTTATTATCTCCTAATCCTTTTGAGATGTTTATTCCTCCTTCTACTATTCCTCCTTCTGCTTCAAATATACCTACTTCTCCCCCAAGAACAAATGTTCTTCCTCAATTTAGAAGGAATGAAGGTACAACTGAAGCAGGTTCATCAAGGAGGCCTGTTAAAAGGTGTAGAACTATGGCTGAACTAATGGAGTCTACCAGTCAAATTCAACTAATAGTCACAACAATCAATGAGCCAGCATTCATAAGCCAGCAAACAACCACCAGCCAGCCATCAACCACGATCCAGCTAGCAACAATCAGCCAACCGACAACCATTAGCCAGCCAATAACAATTAGCCAACCAACAACCACTAGCCAGCCATCAACTACAAGTCAATTAGCAACAACTAGCTTATTGGAATGTAGTTGTTGTCATGTTTTACGAGAGATCATACATACCAACGAACTCCAGTACCATAAACTTGAAGTTCACGGAAGAAGAACAGGTATGATTACCCATGCTGTTTTATTTGAAAAAGTACAGGATAAATCTTATAATACTGACAGGCTTCCAATGTTTGATTTCACAAAGAAAAATTTTGAAGAAATCAAACAATTTCTGACACAGTATTGTATAGATTTACAAGCATCAGGATATATCTTGATGCGTGATCCTGTATTAGCCTATCATGAGGTTCTCTGTGTTGGTTCGGAATGGGCTATAAATCCAAATGACCTCCATGAAAGTTCATTTCAAACCAATATTGAACACTCATTAGGCAAAGGAAAACAACCTGCAGTAAGTATACCCTATGATACTTCATCCCTTAACCAGGGTGAATTATATAGGTTATCTATGGAGCAACGAGAAAGAATAAAGAAAACAACGCTCCATGATTTAAGAAATTATTTTCACTTAACCCTTGATGAAGCGAGTAAACAATTAAATATGTCTACTCACACCATACAAAAAATCTATCAAAAAGGAGGGTTAACTGAGTGGCCACACAAGAAGCTCAAGAAACTTATGACGCAAATCTCGATATTACGAAGAGCTTTGTCTCATCTAGATCCCATCTCAAGAGAAGCAAAAGAAGAAGACATTAAATATCTTCAGAATGAGATGATTAAAGTTTGTAATGATGTTGAGCCACTCGCAATTAAACTTTGTTGAAATAATATTTCTTTTTGCTTAATTATTTTGTGTATGAATATGCTTTTCTCGTATTTATAAAAATTGTTATAATCATAGAAATCACATAACAACCATAATAATATATTTACTTCATTCACTTCTGGGAATGAAGTTGGATAAAAATTCATGATCCATAACTCACTGATTTGTTTGATCATGGCAAGAAATTAATCCACAATATTTCTTGACTTTACCACAATATTGCTACTGCAATAGCAAATTGAATATATTTATTTATAATAAGAATCATGATCATACAATCCCTTGTCTCATAATTTGAGGGAATATTTAATGCCAAATATACAATTTTGAGGCCTTTATACAACTGATAACATACAAAATTTATGGATCAAATATTGTTTCATAATTTGTCTCTTGTTATCAGGCTAACTTGCCTCTTGGCTTCAGGCAATCTTGCCTCTGAAATTAAGGCTATCTTGCCTCTTAGGCTCAAGCCAATTTAAGCCTCATCTCTCAAGCCAATCTATGCCTCATATCTCTATGGCATTTTGATCTCATAATAATATATATAATCTTTTAACAGTTTATTTACAGGATAAATAAAGTATAAGCATAATAAAACAAATAGATGGAACCCACTAATATGTATATATTAGTGTCGTTGCCATAAATAATAAAAAGGAAGGGGGATTTATTTAAAGCAGTAAATAAATAAATAAAAATAAAATAAATGACTGGAAATAAACGTGCTAAATAAATAAAAAGAAGATGAAATAGGAATGGTAGTAAACTCACAGCGAGACCTATCTCATCCAAAGGTAAGAAAGAAGATGCATATGCAAATGCAAATATATATATATAATATATAGAAAACAGTAAATAAATAAATGGAGCCCACAGTACTAGTGTCGCTACCATGAGAAATAAATAAAGCAGTAAAGAATTAAAATAAATAAATGGAGCCCACTATAGTGTTGCAACCATAAGAAATAAGTAAAACAGTAAATAAATAAATAAATAAATGGAGCCCACTAATATAGTGTTGCAACCATGAGAAATAAGTAAAGCAGTAAATAAATAAATGGAGCCCACTATAGTGTTGCTACCATGAATAAATAAAGCATAATAAAATAAATAAATAGAGCCCACTAATAGATACTAGTATGCCATCATAAAGAATAAATAAATGTAAAATAAAATAAATAAATGGAGCTCACTAATACATACTAGTGTTTCCCCATGAAAGATAAATAAAGTAGTAAAGAATTAAATTAAATTAAATAAATGGAGCCCACTAATATGTAGTGTGCTTCCATGAAAGATAAATAAATATTAGGAACAATAAAATTAAATATGTAAAAATAAATGTTAGTAAAGTTAACAACAATCATAAAATATCAAATTAAAACAATTTAAATAGAAAATTAATCTAGACTTCCAATCTGGAGTCAAATAAATAATAATAACATAAAAGTCAAATTAATTGACTTACCTCAATAGCTTTACCTTTTTTTTTTTTTTTTTTTTAAATACTGTTCTGCCGACACCTTCCCTTCTTTTTTTTTTCGCAGTTTTTTTTTTAGTATATAATAATCAATCTCATTTAATCATTTAATTATTACTTAAGTATCTAGATGCATGTCCGTGAATATAATAAAACAAGGAAAAATGAGAGCTTATTACTTTACCTCTCATCATCAGCTAGTACTTTGTGGACACCACCATTTGCATTATTTGCTCCATGATCGAGGCTTATATCATTTCACACAATCAACTCCTTTGTCATCACTTTTCCGTTCTTTTTCTTCACACCCAGTGAGACCCAACCGTTTGGCATCTTGGGAGACAAGAGTAACTGTAGCGTACTGATGATCGGGTTCGATCTCTTCATCACTTTCGCAAGTCAATTTAATTGACTTCTGAACGTCGTCAAGATTGAAGAAAAACAGGGGGTGGTGCTGTGACGGCGTCTCTGGCGGCCGATGCAGCGGCGATGATCTTTGTCCAGTGAGGATGCGAAGAAAGAGGCGAATGGAGGAAGAGATCCGGTAAGGTGTGGAAGTGGAAGCAATAGGAGAGAGACGAGAGTAAAGCAAAAGATCAGTTTGCTCTTCCACTCTCCGATGAGGACTTTGAAGAAATAATGAGACATGGTCACTGAGCTTTCTTCTCTGACGAAGAAAAGGAAGGAATCTCAAAAGCAGTAAAGGGAGTTTAAGCTCAACGGGCCGATTCAGTGATACTGGACAAAAAGGAGTTCAGGTACTGAATCGGAGAAAGCATAGAAAATAAGGATCAAGGGAAAGTGAAGACTGAAGATGCATATTAAATTAATTGGAAGAGAATGAATCTGGTGGAGAAAGAAGCAAAATAATGAATGAATCACACGTAGCTCAGTTGATTAGAGTTTCGTGCTGATAACGTGTTATAAAACTGAAGGAATTTTAGAGAGAAGTCAGAGGAAATTCTAGAGAGATGAAATCCATTCAAGTCAAATGAATAGTTACAGGAGACCTCTATTTATAGAAGGATGCAAATAGTAGATTACTATGCGTATATACCATGTCATCCTGTATTTGGAGATTATAGGTCAATGGACATCCACATAATAAGAATATTCATAACAATTATATTATTTAAGGATGCGTATTAATTAGAACATATATTTATGTCATTTTCTTGATTGGTGCGTTGTCTTGGATCCATATTTTTAGTCGGTGGAAATCGACAATTAAGCATGGTTGAAAAAAAATTCTAAAATTAAGGGGTTTTGACCACAAATTGAGTTCAACTTTTACAACGGAATTTTGTCCAGGCTTGTTTTGAGAAAGACGATAAGAATGCGACTCTTTGGATTATAGAATAATTTAATTAGAGTTGTCATTTTTCTTAGAGATTTCGACGGAAATAACGGCAGATTTTCTTACTTAAAAAGATAGGATATTAAGTCAATCACACTCAATGACTCCATGTGATATTAAGGAACATAATCACATGAATATATATGGAAATATGAAGGAAGGTTGGGTTGACTTCTTAATGCTTCTTTTCCTGTTGTTTAAAATAATTATGAAATCCAAATTATTGTGTGCCGTTTTGTCCATTAGTTCCACGATATTTCATAATTCTTTGCAGTCTTTTTGGACATTTGGAGTTGAATAAAAATTAATGATTAATGGTTTAAAGACTAACTATAGATGAAAATGATATATATGATGTAGAAAACTGGCAGGTAAATCAAAATATATAGACAACATGCTTCCATATATATATATATATATATATATATATATATATATATATATATATATATATATATATTAAAGAGGCACACAATGGGAGCATATTTTATGCTAATCACTTTGATGAACAAAAATGTGCTCATCACCCATTTTCACTGTTAGATTGATTTTGAATGGTTGAAATTTAATTTATATTTTAAATAAATTTTTATTTTACTATATGTAGAATTAAAAATAAAGATAATTTGATAACTATCAATTCTTATAAAAATGAATTTATCATTTAAAAAAATCACAAATTTTAAATTTGGACTGTACATTTAGATCAAAGTTTAAACGGTTAAGATCTCATCACAATGGTGAGAGATTAATTGCTCATCATTGTGATGAGTATGGAATGTGAAGCCCAGCCACTAACAGCCTGAGGTTACAAGCAGAATCGAACATGCAACTTCTCATTTAAAGCAGAGCTCTCATACCACTTCTCAATATGTGCATGGTTCAAATTATATGTGAATTATCTTTCTTTTTTCTTCAAGTTCTTTTTGCCCGAATTGGATCGAACAATAATTTAAACTCAAATCAGTATTAGATATCATATAGCTATATATATGAGAACAAATGCTTCAGGTATTCAACAAAGATTGATTTAGCTGGTAAGGATGCTACTCATATCACACAACTGATGTGGGGACATTATTGTTGAGTGATATGTAAATATCTCCATAAACATTCTTTGAGTTTTTGAGGCATTCGTTGACCTTAGTTCTCCATTCATATAAGTTTTTAATAACATTAAAAAAAAAATTCATGTTCCGTTTACCAGAAAAATAAAAATAAGAACATTAAACACTAAAGGTACTATATATTCTCAAGTGATTTCCAGAAGAATTTAGTTAGAGTTGTCATTCTGTAGATATTTCGACGAAAATAATAACAGGTTTTTTTCCTTGAAAAGATAGGATCATAACTCATTCACACAATGTGATATAAAGGAATATAATCGCAAGAATACATATGGAAATATATGTAGGTTGTGTTGGCTTCTTAGTGCTTCTTCTGCCTATTGGTTAACAATTATGAAAGTCAAATTGTGTGTCATTTTGTCCATTAGTTCTACTAGATTTCATAATTGATTCGCAGTTTTTTTGGACATTTGGAGGTGAATAAAAAAGAATGATTAATAGTTTAAAGACTAGCTAACTATATATAGGAGTAAATATCCGATGTAGAAGAGTTGGTTAGATAGACTATCTAATTTGGTTAGATTAAAAAATGTTGGTTAAGTTAGTTTATATGACATTTATTTTCTAAAACATCATAGTCATATTTTTTTGAATTCCCTTCTGCCCTCTGCTCCTTGATTGTTGAGAGAGCATCAATAAGGTATATTAGTATAAGATTGACAAATATGAAAAATATGTCTTATATTTATGACCAAGTTAGCTCATTAAATATACCATACAGTAAGGACTGAAGTGAGTACTATTTAACATAAATTAAAAATAAGAACCTTCAAGATCAAAGGTGTTATCAAGGTTATTAAACCCAGATCGGCCATTGAACATGGCCGGGGTATAAGGTTAAGGGCTAGTGAGTCAAAGAGGAGTTAACCCAGGGCCAAACCAGTGAAAAAGTGAAGATTTTAGGTTTATTAACATAAAATTCTAAAAAAAAAAAATGGAATAATTGATTTTTTTTAAAAAAAATTTAAAAATGGACCAGGGTGACGCCTAGACTAAATGGTGGAACTAGCTAGGGGGGCTAGGGTTCCCCCCCCAAAAAAAAAAAAAAAAGAAAAAACTTGAACACATTGCTGCAGACACTGTTTGGAACTCGGCTGCCTGCCAGAATTGGAGGGTCTTACACCTACGTTCCAGCCACAATCTCAATTATACTAGCTGGTCGATTCAGTGATGTTTCAGATCCTATAGATGTCTTGTAGATCAGAATCCATTTTCTTATGTTAAATGGTGCATGGTTGATATGCTTGTTATATCATTTAACGCGGTAATATAATTAGATGCAACCAATAAGCAAATTGCCATATGGTTTGTAATAAAAATTGTTTTATCAATTATAGCCTAGGTTTTATCTTTCATCAGAAGATTAACCTCTAGTGTTCAGATCCATTGGAAATAAGGGCATGAATTTTTGTTCCAGTCCCAAATCAAGGGCTTCGAAGATTATATGTTTATTTGATCAAAATTGTCTATTCACTTTTAATTTTTGTATCTATATTTTTTAAAAACTATATTCAGAGATTCAAGAGGATAATGCGGGCAATCCAGGGGCTCTTATTGTTGCTTCAACTCTTCAAATTGTGTTAGGCTTTAGTGGCCTCTGGCGTAATGTTGCAAGGTCAGTCTGAATTTATTTGTAGTAAGTTGATGGCTTATGCTTTTTTATTTCTCAGTCTTCACATATGGGTAAAAATATCAATATTGAAATATAAACCTGATTCATGGTTTTCTAGTTCCCAAACAAGCACATTTGACTTTGTCTTCATATTTCACCTTATGAAAGAAATTATGGGTATTAATGAAGTCATTTGTCAAGCTTTGCAACGTGAATTTTAAGAAATTTCAAATGCTTAACATTCAGTTTCAACTACAAAGAGTTACTTCATAAATTAAGAGGGGTTGGTTGTGATGCTTTCTTAATTCATATTTAAGAATTTTGCATAAAACATGACATTGACATTCTAGATATAAGTGAAAACATATTAGAAGGAGAGGTCGTGCTCGAAATGAACAATATGATTTTTCTACTAAAAAATTTATAGGGTAAAGATTTTTGAAAAAACACATAAAGTAAGAGTCAAGTGAAGTGATCTTAATTTTTTAATAGATTTCTTTCAATTTTTATTAACTCTAGATTATATTTCAAGTACTTTTATTTATGATATAGTATTTTTTATTCTCACCCCCTTATTAAAATTCTCATGTCCACCATTGCTTGTACCGGATTGGTCCATCAGTCCGGATTTAATAACACTGGGTGTTATATTCTCCAGTGCTTACCCCACATCCATGACTAAGATTTTATTTGTTTACTTACTTGCTAATATAACCATATGTAGGTGTTCGAATATATAGCCGTATTTGTTTTCGGCCACTCTGGTATAACGATTTATTTAATACTTGAAAGCTATATTGATTGATCTTTTTATTTCTGGTCCTTATATAAGCAAACCGTATCAAGTAACATTGAAAAACTTTAACGTTCATTATTTTTCTTAATAAGACTAGCTTAGTACGTAGGATCATTAACCTAGTTAGCTTCAAAATAACTTTTTAAACTTGCGATGAAACGCGTTTTGAGAGTTGAAGTGCCTCCCTCCCTCCCTCTCCCCCTCCCTCCCTCCCTCCCGTACTAAATATAAGTAAGTGCTAGATAACTAACTGGTAAATATTAAAGAAATTAATTGAGTTAATTATTTGTAATAAATATGGGTTAGTTGTCCTAAAATGTTCTTTTTAATCATAACTTCTATTGGTTGGTAACCACCTTACTATGTGTAATCAATATCAATACTTTAATACCAATTAACATAGAATTAGCCTAGCGGTGTAAGGCCTCACTTTATCATTCTAGGTCTTGAGTTTGAGTGCAAGAGGAGACACCTATGTTGAGTGGAGAAGCCAAAAATCCGAAAGCTAGAGTAATTGGTTGCTCGGAATCTTGGTAATAGGATCTAGAAAGGGCGCTGTTTATCATTTGAAAATATCAAAAAGTATGGATGCTTTAAGAAAAATGATAGATACCTGGTAATAAGATCTAGAAAGGGCACCAGATACCATTTGAAAGTATAAAAAAATATGAATACTTCAAAAAAAAAAAAAGATGGATACCTAGTAATAGGACTCAAATTTGACACCATACTAGTTGGAAGTATAAAAAAAGAATATGGATACTTTCAGATTTTTTTTTTTTTTGAATTTGGGAAATAAAGTATAGTAGATTGAGATATTATATTTAGAACTAAATACAACCCCTAACTAACTGCTATATTAAGTAACCGTAAGTAGTATGGTCATCATCAATATAGAAGGACATGTCCATGTGATCCCTGTGGACACCATTATATTTTATAGCACGCACTGGACAACTCTCGCGTATACCTAATTTGAGTTAACATGTTAATCAAAGCACCTTCGATTTTATGTTTCCGGATTCTGTATTTCTCCGGCTAAGAGACAATTGTGGTCGCTGTCAACTTTCACATGCATGTCAGTGATCTCTGCATCTTCGTCACAATCACCCAACTCCATTATTGTTATTTTTTTATATATGAAAAAACCAATTTGATCACAAGAATAAGATAGGTATCTCATGACTCAAAGGTAACAAGATTGTTCGTCAATAATGTCGTCCTTGCATATCAACGTCTAGCTGGACAGAAGCTTAATGCATGTTATTGGGATCCAAAAGAATATTATATCATGTTATTATACTACAAAAAAATACCGGATTAACCACGGAAAACCCACGGAACAATTCCGTGAGTAATTTCTGTGGCTAATCCAGGTGTTTTTTTTTTTGTAGTAACCCGGACCGGCCATTAAACTAGTCAAGGTAGTGGATCATATCAGAGTCAAACTGGAGCTAACCGATGTCAAACTAGTGAAGTAATGAACTTGACTGACGCAAAATGAGGCAGTTGCTAATTGCAATACTCAATTGTAGCATTCCAAATTTTAATGTTGAGGTTTATACTTGAGTAAGATTTAATTATTAATGAGATTGATGTATCAAGAGGTGGAATTTGAATATTTGAGACTCTAAGGACAATGATTGGGAATTATATCTTAGCTTTTTGAATAGCCTTAGAATTTTAGAGGATCAAAAGATAATGTTTTTGAGTGATTCATTTTACGCTAGAAACTAGAGATCACAAGTTTTCTATAGAGTTCTAATTTGTGATTTTTGAAAACATGCATGTAGAATTAGATATGAATTTTTGAAGTTATGAAATTTTGAATAAGTGTTGAATTGATCGGACAAACCAATTAGGTGACCGGTTCTTTGGTTTCGTGGTTGAACCGGCCAGTCTGGTTTCAATAAAAATGGTATTATATGTCATGAAGATATTATAAATTTGCTATTTTATTGGGTTCTGAAAGAACATGTGTGTGTATAAGTAGGTTTGACATCTCATCTTGACACAATACCCTAATACCCTAATGCTCCGTCTCGTAGCATAAAAGACTTTTTGATGGAAGTAAAAATGAAAGTAACTAGCTCTGGAAGTGAAAGTAGCTTCCAAAATATGTTTGGTATGTGAATGGTAGTGCGCATGTATTTATTTTATTAAATAATTGTATTTTATTACCTACTTGAAATTACCAATCTGTCCTCACCCAAAAAATCACAACCCTAATCCATAACTCATGACTGCACACCCACCTTTACCAGAGGTCTCACACACACCTTCGTTGGAAGAACAAAAAATAAAGAAATAAGATAAATCAAAATCGAAGACAAAAATCGACTAATCATGAACAATTAAAGTGATACATATGGGGCGTCCTCATATTTTCATTGTAACTCACCGTGGCCGTAAAAGAGGGAGAGGGAGGCTATGGAGTCAGAGTTAAGAGATAGACGAAACATGGTCATAATGCAACCTGGGCAAAGTTATCAAACGATATGATTTATAGGGTATAATGGTCATAAAACTTTATTTCCTTCGAATGACCTGTCTCAATTTCACGGGTCTACTCGAGGAACCCACTTTGGTGAGATCATATGATGGAACTACTTTCATAGAGAATCCACTTCACATGTACGCACTCAACACACAATCATGAGTTCCTTCACTTCTATTTCCACTTCGGCCCTCTTAATTCACCGGTATCAAACAAAGCATAAAATCTTAAGTAGAGAAGTGGAATTAAAAGTGATGGAACTCATTACATATATGAAGAAAAAACACATGACCTTTGTCGCTCAAGCAATACAACGTCTATGGGAAATAGGAGACTCCATATTGATTTGTCACCCTGAGGTGTCACTGAGCACGAATTAGGCAGCTCTTGTGACTTTCACAAATTCACACTTTCTTTAATATGAGATGCATCGACTTTAGTGCCAAGTATCAAATACAAACAAACACAGCAATATCAACGGTTAACCATTTGATGACCACAAATAATAGGAAACAAGCTAGTGATCAATAGGTGAAAATAATCACAAAATAGGTGAAATTTATGATTCAAGCGCATCTAATCCTTGAATAATATATTACTAAAATAGCTCATGTGCTATGGAATCAGTTTCAATTCTCATCGCAATCATCAGCATTAAGAACTTATCACAATTGCATACCCGTTCAGAGCTAAGTTGAATGGTTCAGATTGAATTTTTTAAATTTTACTTTTTTAAAAAAAAAATTGATTTTAGTGTGTACAAATGTAAGGTTAATTTCTTAACTGTCAGTTTTTTTAAATGATTTTTATTTAAAATTTATTTGTTGAAGATTATAAATCTAGATTGTTGAAATTCTATTTGAACTATGTAAATCTCACCATCTTGATAAGCTCTTTCTGCTCATCAATACCATGAGCATTGAAATTGGTTCCATATGCTATGTATTTTTCTTTTTTAAAAATTGAAAAACAAAAATAGGAACGATCCGAACTCTTTTTAAGACAAAATGTCACAATTCGGTATTGTGGCTATTAGAATTCAAGCATTGTCCTAATAAATTGTAATAGGATAATATTTGAAAAGATGAATTGATTACTCACTAAGTGATTTATATTTGGAATCATAAATTTCTTCTGACTAGGGAGTATTGAAACATTCAAATAATCTAATTAGGGCCTGTTTTTAGAAGAATTAATTTTAATGAAAGGGAATGGACAAATTTCAGGCTCGGGATCGTTTGGTATACAAAGGAAGGGGAAAAAATGATTAACCAAAAAAAACAAAACAAAAAAACACAATCTACCCAAAACGCTCCTATCGGTAATATAATAATGTGTCCAAATAAATATAAAATCATTATTTTAAATATTGAAAATATAAAATTAACATTTTAAAGATCGAAAATATTAAATCTATCATAATTTCATCTCAGTTTTGATTAGGTGATTGTAGATTTTTTTTTTTCCAGTTTATAGGGTCCTTAAATTTTCACAACTACATAGGTCCTTATACTCATAATTTATTAATTTGTAAGAGTTTAGTTGCTCATGACCAAGTTGATCATTCCGTTCAATGGGGAGGAATTATTTAAGTTGGTCTTCTCTCGCCTAGGAAAATATGTTTCCATCTAAGATGGAAAAAAACCATTTTCCCATTTAAAGGAAAATTGGTTCCATGCATGGAAGGGAGTCTATTTCTTCTCTTCCCCTCACATGCATCCTCTCCGCTCATCTTTTTCTAACCGTTTGATAGATATTTCAATCGTTCATATTTTAATTTTTTAATAAATGATTATTAAAATATTAAATATAAATAATAAATAATAACATACAAACTATTATAAAATCAACTACTTAAACATGTTTTAAGTAAATTTAAAGATATTTATAAACGATTTAAAAGTTAAAAATCTGAACGGTTGAAATATCCGATCTGATATATAGTTAAAAAAAAAGGATGAAAAAAAGAAGGGTGAGAAGGAGGGGAGGAGAGGGGTGGAGAGAGAGACCTTTCTCCATGCAAGAGCAATTATTTGTACCAAATGTACCTTGTGGAAAATCTGTCATTTTCTTTTTCCTTTCGTGAATTTTCATACTACCAAACAAGAAATGTAAGACAACGATGTATCACAAATTAAAAGGGGGAAAAAAACTAAAAAAGAAAGAAATAGAATAAAATAAAAAACAAAAAGGGGATCCTCTCCCTATAAAAGCCCAATCATATCTCACAAGCATCGCACCAATCAAAAGCCAAGTTTCACAAAACACCAAGTTCATAGAAACTTGAACAAAAACATGGCCTCCAAATCTGCCCTTGTCCTCTGTCTCATCAATCTCCTCTTCTTAACGGTGGTAACCTCCACCTACGTCCCATGCCCTCCGCCGCCACATCATTCCGAAAGCCCCAAACAGTCAACACCATCGTCTCCCTCTACAAAGCCACCATCTTCTCCTTCCTCATCTGGAGGAAACCAGCCAAGTTGCCCTAGTAACGCCCTTAAGTTAGGTGTCTGCGCCGACGTGTTGGGTCTCATCAATGCCCAGCTTGGCAACCCACAAAAGACCCCTTGCTGTTCCCTCATTCAGGGCCTCGCCGACCTTGAAGCCGCAGTCTGCCTCTGCACCGCCCTTAAAGCCAATGTCCTAGGTATCAACCTTAACATTCCCATTGACTTGGGCTTGATCCTCAACAACTGTGGCAAAGGCGTCCCCAAAGGCTTCCAGTGTGCTTAACTCAATTAATAATCCTCATTATCACATCACTATCTCCATTATTACTCTAGTGTGCCTTTTCTTTTCTTTGGGAATACACGGTCAAGTTCTATATAGTTTGTGTTTGTAATGTTGTTTTGGTTTTCCTTCTTGATATTTTGTTGTATTACTATTGCTGATCTGATGGTTGGAAGGCTCATCGTCTTCCTCCTCCTGATCAGTCCATTATGTAATCTCTTGAATTCTTGGTGATAACTTAATCGTATCAATAAAAATGTTTACGTTATTATATTCGTGTACTGATCTAAGAGTTAATATTTTTTTTTATCATTTTAATTAAAGGTATTTATGGTTACCCCAAAAGAAGATGCTTTTTGAATGATAAATTAATCAGCTGAGACCAGGACATCATATGTGTAATAGAACTGCATATCGCAGTTGAATCATCGGTTTTCTTTTTTGTAATACCTGATAATTATTATCTGAAATATTATGTTATAGTACTAAAAATGTCCATTAATGATGATTATAGTCTCAAAATATTGTATAATTAGTCTATTTTCAAAGGAAAATACTAAGAAAATTAAATGAAAGTTATTACCAAAAATGTGGAAAAATGCATTTTAGAGTCATAAAACATTCTAAAAAGAATTATGAGAAATTCTAAAGGACATAAGAATAATTATTAAAAATTAGAAAGAGTATTGTCCTTCATTTAGATAATTTAATAAATTATTTCCTTTGAAAATAAAAAGAAAAAAAATTAAAAAGTATTCTGGAACCAAAATTGACACTATGATTTTTGATATTTTGCATGGAGCTTAAATTATTAATGTCAATAAAATTGTTGAGAGAAAATGATTAATTTTAATTAAGAAAAATATCAATAATTAGTAAGGAATTAATTTGGTAATTTTTGGGAATTTTTATAAGGTTACAAAAATCTAGGAAATATGGAAAGAATTGTTAAGCTCATGGTTAAGGTGCTAATTAAACTTGTAGAATCAAATTAAGTAAATTAAATAATTAACAAAGGTTAAGATGCAATCTTGAAAAGTAAAGATCAAAGGCTTAGGATTATTTAAGTAATTCTAGAAGCCTAAATCCATGTAATTCTTATGGACCAATAGGGAAATTTTGTGAAAAATAAATGCAAGTGAAATAGGATAATATAGTTAATAATAATAAAAATATATATATGTGCTGGCCGAAAATTTAGGGGGAGGGATAAGGATGATGCAAAAGTGATATTAAGATATTTGTATAATAATAATATTATAAGATAAGTTAAATAATATTATATTAGTATAAAGTAAACAGGATAAATGACCACGGATAGAAAATAATTCATAAACTAGAATCCAAGGATGAGTTGAGAAAAACCAGAGTATATTATTGATTAGTGGATTTTTATCCAGAAGTTGACGTCGGCAAACGAAATTTCCGTAACCAACAGCGTTTGTCTGAAAATGTTCGGTAGGCAACGACATGTCTTTAATGGAATCAAAAATTTAGATAACTCAAGTATTTTGAAAGAGGAAGAAAAGACCTTCGGGGCCTTGCTTCCAGAATTTTGAGATTTTCCACGATTACGCGATTAGGACACCGAACCGGGAGCTTTATCGGATAAAAGCCCATAAAGCAAGATGACATAAGCATGATGATGTCATCATTTTATCTTCTTGGGGGAGGGGGAGGTCGGCCAAATAGGTGGATGGCCAAGATCAACCCATTTCAAAAAATGCGATCCAACGGTCAGAATCTGTCCAGACGAAGTTCAAAGAAATTACGAAAACGCCATCCGTTTTTTCTATAAATAGCCCCTTCATTTCTCTTCATTCTTCACCAATTCACATACAATCCTAGAGAGAAGTTAGAGAGAGAAGCTCTGGAGGAGGAGTAAGAAGTTCATAGCAAAGCTTTGGGTAAGTTCTTTAGTCCTTAGCCTTTAGTTTAAATAGTTCTTTCAGTAGTTATAGTAGAATTGCTAGAGTAGTCTCTAATTTTTCAAGTTAGCTTAGATATCATGTTTTAGGAATAAATATGATATTTATCTCAGAAATTTGTTAGAGGAAAAGTTATAGCAAAATTTTGAGAATTTAGAGTCAAAATAGCGAAGCTTTGGCAAAATCCCACCAAGTAATCAAACTAGGGGCAAAATGGTAATTTGTACCTAAAATGCTTGTTATGATTTTAAATATTTATATCGGTGATATTATCCTTATAGGATATCCGAAATCACGAACCGCTGTTTCCGTTGTCACCGCTGTTGTACCGCCGTAATACCGCTGTCAAACGTGCCAAAATTCGACGAAAGTGCCAGATATCATCGACGGAGGTACGGACACATATTATAACCTTAACACTTATGCTGCTCATATACATATATGTGATAGGCATGTTTATATACTGAGGCTCTGCCTAGGGTTGTCAGTTATACTTATACATATAGCTTTATACGGGTTATAGTCTTGATGACGCCGTTGAGTTTTCCTAGCGCTGAGGACATGATGGGCCGTCGTGGCACTGGTTATGTGTAGACATGCTGTGGGACTTTACATACTGCTTTGTGCTTATGTTCTGTCAATATTGTAATCATGCATCTGCTGTGTGCTTATGTAGTGATTTACTGTTGTTATGTGTTTATGATTGTTGTTGTCCATATACTGTTTTATTTGAGCATAAGGTTAACTGTTATCTGAGATCCAAATAGAAATTGGATCTCAGCTGTAGCTTCAGGTTCGGGAGGGTCAAGGTGTGAAGATAGGGGCAAGCAAACGATGTAGGATGCAAGATGAAGTTTTTATGTTTTTAGTTTATGTATTTGCCTTCTTTTGGATATTAGATGACTGTATTAGAACAATTACACTATGATTATATATTTTTAAGGTTCAGTTACTCACTTGCTAGAATGCTTGACTCTGATCACTGGTTTTAAAAAAAAAATTTACGCTGTTTTCAAATGGGATGTTACTTTTTCTGTTCCACCAAAATTTTTCTTTATAAAAAGAAGACAAACGATGGGATTGATAAAAATGAAAAAAAGAAAAGAGTACTTAACTTGGTTTCTCTAGGTTTTTCTGCGATATTTTTTAATTAGACAATTTTTTATGACATTTCTCTACGTTCCAGAAACTTTTATGTGCCAAATTTCCAAGAAATTAACGACTCGCTCTTCATTCCTCTTGACCCATAATGACGCACAGAGCGCGGGGTCAGAGTAATTGAGAATGCTATGGGCACATTTGTACCTTTAACCCAATAATGTATTCTGTTCCATTTTTTTTTATAAAGAATAAAAGCTAAAATTATGCAATTTAAATGTTAGTTAAAAGCAATAAACAAAGTACTATTTTCAAAATGTTAGTATTTTTTATAATTAAGATGTGTACTTTTTTTTTCTAAATATACTATTGTTTATAAAGAGAGTACATGAGAGATAATGGATGAAGATTTATTGCATAGAGATAATATGTGGATACAAGAGACATCATTTAATGAAAGTAAAAATGGAAATACCAATTTAAAATTTCAGATAAAAATTATTTGTTATACTTAGGATCACCCTTTTTAGAGAAATCATTCCTTGTAAAAATAATTGGAGGGGGTATATAAGTAAGTTTGACAACACATTGATTATACAATTCCCATGAGAATAACGTTGTTTAATTTTGTTGAACCATTATGTATGCTCTAAGCTCCATTATTGATTAGCCAATTTTGGAATTGAAAAAGCAAGTACATTTGCTGTCAAAACATGTATAAACAAAGATCACATGGCCTTTGTCTCCCACAAAAAAAAAAAAACAAAACAAAAACAAACAAACAAACGTAAACGTTCATGGAAATAGGAGACTCCAGTAATTTGGCTCCCTTAAGGTGGTTAACATTGAGCACGAATAATTAGGCAGATCTTGTAACTTTCACAAATTCACTTTCTTTAATATGAGATGCATCGACTTCAATGCCAAGAATGAAATACAAACAAACACATCAGAGTAATAAGAACGATTAATCTTTTGATGGCAACAAATTGATACTTCATCCAGTTCAAAATATAACTTTAGATAAATAAATAACGTAACTAAAAAAGCTCGCCACTTGAATTAAAGAAAAACTTAGTTAAAGACAATAAATATATATAAAATGTAACTTATTTTAGCGATCAGATTATTATCGATGTATTAAATAAATAAAAAATCCGACTCACACGTTGATCGAATTTATGGAAACTAAAAATTCCCCAAGGATGCAAGACTCACTGTTGTTACTGTTGCAGGACAGACTATATACTAATGAATGGGGGAAAAATTAAAACTTTGGCTTGCATGAGAATATTAGGGGCAATGTTTACTCGGATGTTCACGAAAGCAACCTCCATATGACTCGTCTAAAGAAATATAGATCAAATTGGGGATCTCTTGCGAAGACTAATTTTTTGGAACAGTAACCTCACTGATTTGGTTCAATCTAACCTTGGGAAGAATGACGGGTCAAGCAATGTGTTTTGGAGAGATATCTTTGGAATAACTTGTTTGATCTTGAAAATTAAAGGAGAAATGAAAGGGCTCACTCAAATTCCTGTCCATCTCTTACGGAAAGAATTGTGGAGATTAAAGGCATTGTTAGATGTATGACTCGAGGAGTGAAGGCACTACTCCAATTCAGGATGAAGATGGTAAACATGATAGAGGACGGTGGCATCAAGTCAAGAACTCCATTGTTAGATGGATGGTGCATTTTCTCACGGATTGAAGAGGCTACCAGTTGTGGTGGCATTCTGAAAAACTGAGATGGTTCCTTTGAAGAATTGTTCATGTGCTGAGTTGAAGGAGTTGCTTGCTTGGTTGCAGAGATATGGGTGTATATGGGGACTCCGTTGAGCTTGGGATGAGGATTTCCGTCGTGAGGTTATATTTTGACTCCAGTGAGGTGATTTTTTTTTTTTTTTTACTCTAGTGAGGTGGTCATAATCAGCAGCGTGACATCCTAAATTTTAGATTTAGGAAATTTAAAATATAATATGAAATAAATTATAGAAAATTGGCCTTAGTTATTTTAAAATTAATTATTTGGAATTTAAATGTATATTTTCTCATAAATTAAGGACTAAATAGTTAGGGGATAATTTTTTGCCTAAATATTTTGGAAATAATATTTTATGGCCTAAAAGGAATCAATTGAGGAAGAAAAATCCTTAAATGTGATTGATGATTAATTTCTATCACCTAACTACTATTGACAATTAAATTATTATAGGGTTTAATGTTTCCGCTTTTGTAGCAGAAATATTTTTTCTGTCACACTTACATATAAGTGAATGGGTCTTATTAATATTTTCTATCTCTCTTTTTTTTTAATAGGACCCACTCACTTATATATGAGTGTGACTGAAAAAATACAGCAAAAGCAGCAACATTAAATCCATTATTATAAGACTAAATTACAAACAAAAGCTTTGTTGGAGGTCAAAGAGCATTAACTTGTTATTTTAGTAAGTGGACCCCACAATACTCCTCTCTCTTCTCTTGCATGTGAGATATGTGTACACTCCCTCTATCTTCTAGCGCCAGCTCAACCTCCCTCTCTCAATATAAACATGACAGCACAACACCTATACACCCCTCCCTCATTTATCATTTTCTATTCCGCCACTTATACACACGTACACACACCATCCAATTCTCTCATTCATTTCAGCCAGCACCTGAAATCAGAGCGAGAGTTCGAGATATAGAGAGTGCCGTGGAGCTGGAGCACATCAAAACATAGATAAATTTCATGAAATGGTAGAATAATAAAAATAATATGGCTTAAAATTTCTTATTTGTGATATCGAGATTCATAACATAAATAAATTTATAAGCAAAATTTGAATTATTTGAGCTCATATAAAACCAAGTATCCGTACTTTAAATTTAGAACCATGTTACTTTGTTACTTGGAGGGGTGACGAGGACAAGCTCCCACCCTGAACCCTGTTGGATCAAAATCAAGCATTTAAAATATTTATTTGACCATTCCTTTCTTTTACATAAAAATTCTTAAAAATATTTTTAAAAAATTAAAAAAGCATTTAAATATTTATTTGACCATGTATTTTTTTTAAATAAAAAAGTATCTTATATTTAAAATTATGTGTCAAATGCGAAGTAAATTTTTTACATGACATGGTAGATGATAAAAAAATATATATATAAAAATTATGACATGACAAAAACAATCAACTTTAGTGATAATTTTAATAACAGGCGAGTTGATTGTTAAGACATGAAACATTAGGGTTTTTATTTAAACTTTAAAAAGTTAGAGAGGTCATTTACAACTGACCGAAAATTTATGAGAGTTTTATGTAATTTAGCCTAAAATAAAAATAAAAACACTTGACATATAACAAGGTAATATCGTAACAACCCAAAGCTGGCCCAAATAAGTGTTTAGTTTGGTTCACACCCATCAATTTTTCGGTCTTTCAATAATGTTGTTAATCGTACCACATCACTTATTCTCCTTCTTTTCGCCAAACTATCAAATATATTATTATAGGAATGATTAAACTCGTATTAGAAATCAATAACTCAACCACATATAGCTCAACTAATGCCACACTTATTCATTTAATGTGTATATTTTTTATGGTATTTATAACATCCCGATTTTTACTTTACCAAAAATCCTGTATTTTGTGAATATTCAGAAGGGAATGTCTGTCTCAAGATTAATAATCTATTGATTATTTTTCAATCAGCATTTTCACATTGAAAAAAATTGATAATTGTTGAATATGTGACCACATTATTGGCTAAAGTGTGACATAGAGAAATATAATCATATAAAATAATGGCTACTTCCAATCTAAAGGAGTCAAGAAAGCTGTGAATGGATGGCACTCAGCCAAATTGACACATATGGACAACAAAATTTTGACACATGAACTTGCACCAATAAAGATTAAAGGCTAACACTTTTAACTCCCTAATAGGGGCCATATTTTTGACCTAAGACAAAGAGATAGGGGACAATGAAAGTTATTAGTGTTCGAGGGGAATAAAACACATAAGATTTAATACATCTTATGCCAAGTAACACATGTCAAGCAAGGGATTAGTATCTAACTCATTGATATCCAAATGGTGCATGTGTCTTCAAGCTAGGAAAGGCAATCAAGACCTCCTTGAGGGGCCAATATTTTTGGCCAAGCAAGGGCCAAAGAAGATAAAACGAAGCTTGAAGAATAATACACATGTGCACTTTGGCAAGTCAACAAATCAACCTTACATTGACACTTGTCATCAAGGGACACTTAAGCTCTTGTTTGTGACATCTAATGACTTCATAAATTTGCCCAAGAAGTCATGAATTTCGGCCAGCTAGGTGGAGTAAGGGAGAAGTCAAAATTCAAGATAAGATCACATGGTTATTAAGCAAAAAGCATCTAGAATCTTGTAGAATTTTCTTAAGCCAATGGAGGGACCAAGACCATGGGGAGATGACACATGGAAAAGCAAATCCAAGAGTCCTAAACAAACCACAAATTTCAGCCAAGCAAAGAAGAAGAGAGAAAGATGAGAAAACTTGGAGAGAAAGCAAGAAAAAAGGGATATTTTGTGAGGGCAATTTAGTCTTTTGACATGTGGGGCTCTCTTGAAACTTGTCTTCCAATTATAAAACACTTAGACACTAATCTTGACCTATAGAGTGAGAGAGGACCGAAAAGAAAAGAGAAGAGGAAGAAAAGAAGAAAATAACTCAAGGACACAAGGTAAGTTGTCTTTGTTATTGATAGTTCATCTTCTTATACTTTTCCATTAACCTCTAACCTTGGTAAAGACACTTTCTCATGGCGATTCTATTAGAGAGGCTGAAAGTTGCGAGGAAGAAGAAGAGAGAAAGGTTGTCACAAACCATAAGGATCTAACAAGTTAGTAAAGATCTTAACTTTCTTTGTGATATTTTATGTGGTGGCTTGAAGTGGTGTTGATAATGTTTTCTTGGAATATGGAGGCATGGGTTCCTGAGGGACATGTTGACCAAGATCCTTAAAATAAGATCCAACATCATCAAAGTCTAACAGGCCAAGTTTTAAAGCAAACCTATGGTCAAGATTATAATTTTATGTAAAGTTGGTCAAAAGGTGATTTTTCTTGTTTTTGGCTAATGTCTTGGCCTAAGCAAGAAAAGTGTAATGAAAAATGATTTTCATGATTTTAAGATTACCAAAGGAATTAAAACGAAAAATGGAGTGGAAACATGGTGGAAAATGATTTTTGGAAGTAAAAGATCAAAGTTGCACAAGTTGAGAAATCTACCAGATTTGTGTTTTTCTGGAGGCAGTTGACTTGTGAATAGTTTTTGACCAATTAAATGATATCCAAAAATCATGAGAAGTTCCAGAAATAAAATAGACATATAGAGCTTTAAATGGATAGGTGATATGTAATTTTTGGAGCTATGTACAAAGAGAAAAGAATTTTTGAAGTTGGACTACATTTTTGGAAACCTGACTTGGACAATGGTGAAAAACAAATAAACTGGGAATGTCTCGAATTTTTTAAGCTTCTGGAAATATTTTTCCATGAAAATGGATATGCCAAGGGTCATTTAGGTTTTTGAAGCACATAATTTGGATTTATGTGCATTTAATTATGATTTTTCAAAGTTACATAAAAATTCTGGTAGAAAAGTGAAAAATCCGAAATTAAGGAAAATAAAGTAAAAAGTTGGATAACTTATCCACTAAGGGTAAAAAGGTTGAAAGTGGTAAAAATAACCTTTTGAGTATTAATCTAAGTAACATGGTATTTATTATAGTATCATATAAAATATGGAAAATTTATAATGTGATCGTAATATTATAGAATTTCCGAGTGTTTTGGGATCATTTTTAAAGGACAAGCATTTTATTAACTATACGAAGAAAGGTATGATAATGTACAATAACTTTAATTTCCTATGCTTTGTATGCCTATATATGCTAGTTGAAATAATGATTATGGACTCGTGACCAGGACTGGGTCCTAGGTCATGTGTTTGTTTTTATTTAGCAGCTGTAGATTTATTATTACCTTGTAATAATTTGCATGCTTTTCTTTCTTAGCGCTGAGGGCTCGTGTCTGGGGACATGTGTAATTAAGACTTGAGGGTCTTTTTACAGTTAACTTTACATTTATTTTTCAAATTGTGAATATCTATCATATATTGTTTATACTTGCATATGAGGTTAATTGTTACTCTGAGATTCAATAATTGATATTGAATATCAGACTTAGCTAATACTGGAGCTAAAGGTAAGTAGCACAAGTAAAGCCGTGTGGTGACACAGAAGGGTTTAAATAATTTATTACACTAATAACTATTTAACTAATTGAATGTTTGGATGATTTTACCACTATTATCCCAAAAAGGGACTAACCACGACTAGTTTTCAAATTATAATTCACATACTATCAGTTACTCTTTTGTTCAAACCATTTTGAATGCTCTGCCATGCCATAAACTCTGATGATATAACTAATCACTACATGTTAATGGACATAATAAGTAATATAGAATTAGGGGCGTTACAGTATTTATATTTTGATGACAAAAAAAAACATGATAGTTAAATCCATGCTCTTCATAGTCAATAAATATCCATATGTCTCCATCAATGTGACACTTTGATCCTAAAATAAGAGATTTGAAATTTCATTGCAAAAAATGTATGGGATTCAATCTAAGTACATCATAAATCACTCAAATTTTGTTGTAAATCCATCCCAACTTTTATTATTGTTATTATTATTTTGTATTGTAACAGTAGGATTCCATATAATCCCATCCCAAAATTACAATTTTATATGATAAAATAAGTCACAGTAAGTATTAGTTATGGTTTTAAGGCAGCACAAACACTTTGTATACCTTTATCAAGCAATAAAGCTCTTTTTTTTTTTAATAATTCTTATTCTCAATCCTTGATCAAACCATATTTTTATATGATTTTTTCACAGTAAAATTGGGATTCTTAATGTATTTTGTCATAATTATTGAGCTTAAAATGCCTCACTTGTGATAAATTAAGATTAAGAGTAAATACATTAAATTTGGACTAAAAAGGGCAAAATTGTCAAAATTGTTGTAATTACTCTTATTCATTATTTCTCAAGAAGATTTAATGTTGGTTTGATTGGTTTAAATTGTAGGTGCTTGAAGAAATTGGATCAAATTTGAAAATAGAAGTTTAGGCTCAAATTGCAAAAAGGTTTCAGTTTGGTCCCTCAAAAAAACTTTGGGTAAAGGTGTAAAAATGCCCATGAGCTTTGGCCTCAGAAGTGTCCAGCACCATATGTTTTTTTTTGGAGCAAAAGTACCCACGTGGTTACATTTTAGGAGCAAAAATACCCCTTCCATTAGTTGACCGTTAACTGACCGTTAACCTAGTGTAATTACCCTTTTGTGTAATACCCTAAAAATCCTATTTAGCTTAACCACTATATTTTGATAGAAAATACCTATTTTAAATAGGTGAATATGTGGTCTTAGATTTTGATGTTGTATTTATTTTATTCCTAGGCAATTTTCCCTAGAATTAGAAAGCCTAAAGACTAATTTTTCTAAGTCTTGTAAAGGATCATAAAGTATCCTAAGATTATCATAATTTAGTATAATCATAATTATACCATGTTAACAATTAAAATCATCAGAGAATGGTAAAATCAATTAAAGAAAATTAGTAACAAGTATTGGGCAATTGGAATTACAGTAATTGAGATACTTTAATAATTTTTGAAATTAGTCCATAATTAATTTATAAAGGTCATAATTAAGGAAAAATCAATCGAATTAAAGACCAAGTGATATGTAGAAGCTAAGATTAGCATACAAGAAATTTTTAATCATCAAAATTAAATTAGAAACTTACCAAATTTTGTTAATTAAGTCTAGTAACCCTTAAAACACTATGTTGGAGATTAAAATTAGGATTTAACTGATTATTCCTAATTTATTCTTATTTAATGGTAAAAGAATTATACAAATAAATGGAAGAATTAAATTATATTAACCTTAAATCCTAAATCTAAGTGGACCAATGAGATAATTTACTTCTTAAACATGTGAGAGTAATTAAAACATAATTGATTAAAGAGAGTTTAGGGGTGGGGAACGGTTTCTTGGGCATTAATTAAGGAAAATAAATTATTTCAAGTATGTAAACTTATAAGATAAGTAGTTTGGAGTATGGAAAAAGCCAAGACAAGTGTGTGTGTTGTGTGTGTGGCGAAATGGGTGTGTGTCTTGTGAGGGAGTGTGTGTGGTCAAGAGTTGTGAGTGTAGGAAAAGGAAGTCAATTAAGTTGTGTGAGGAAGAAGATTAGGGATGACTTAGGGAGCAAGTAGTTGTCTTGGGGAGCAAGTAATTACTTAATTAGAAGAAATTAGATGAGAACCCATAGAAATTAAATCATAACTTGAAATATTAAAACTAAGTATTGAAGGTAAATACATATTTGAACTCAGTGAATTATGGGCTTCAACTTGGCTATTCCCAAAGTCATTTCCATGAACTTTTAGGATTTAAACCCAAGTGTTTCAGGAGTTAAAAATCACCATAAATCTAATCATAAAATTAGGATTTCAAAAGTGAAATTGAATTTTGAATTAAAACACCCACTTACACCTAACTAAATTAGTATTTGGGAGAAATTAAGACAACTTGAGAGGGAAGTGGAATTTCTTGGGGACAAAGCAAAGGAATTTCTAGAAGAAGGGGAGGGGGAGGACGGCTAGGAGGAGGTGGAGGGGGGAGATCATTTCCTCTTCACCAAGTTAGATCCAATGGCCAAAATGCAAGATAAGAGAACTACAAAAATGCCATCACCCTTTGCTATAAATAGGGGCCTTCACAAAACTCACACCAACACAAGCAAGAAACATCTGAAAGTAGAGTGAAAGTGAGAGTTAGTGGGGAGCAAGAAGGAGTGGCAAGGTTCTTCAAGGGTAAGTTCTCTAGTTCTTAAGCTTTAGCTTTTAGTTTATAGCTTAAATGTTATTTTAATTTATAATCTTCCAAATATGGTTTTAATTTCATGTTTTTATGGTTTCCATTGCATTTATTTCGAAAATTTGATGAAAAAGAAGTTATAGCAAAATTTTTGGAAGATTATGATCAAAATAGCAAAGCTCTGGTGAAATTTCATCAATTAGTGATTTCTGGAGTTAGTAGTAATAACACTGGTATTTTATGAGGAAGATGATGTTCGAAAATTCTGGGAAAATTCATGATGAAAGTAGACATATAGGGCTTTCTAAATCTATAAAAAGTGTGTCATTTGAAGTTCTGTGTAAAAAGATTAAAATCTTAGAAGTTAGACTATGTTTTTTGTGCGAAATTCTGGGCAGCGGTTTGAAATGTTGAAACTGGGAATTATCCATGAATTCTGGGTAAGTTACAGTATTTTTCCTTAAAAATAGAGATCTCAAGGATTCCAGGGAATTTTACGGATCCTCATTTTGATTTTTGTGGAATTAGTTATGATTTTTCAAAGTTAGGCAAAATTCTGCCCAGAAATTCCGCACCAGCGATTTTTCCGAAAATTATGTCGAAATAACTGAAAGTAAATCCTTCAAGGGTAAAAATGTCAAGTGTGGCCAAGGTGTCTCTTGAAATATTGTTTGAGAATTAATTGAAACAATATTACCCTTTTAGGATAGACTGTGCACGTGTTCCGATGACGCACGTACCCAAAAACCCGTCAAATGAAGGTACGTACACGTACTGTAACCTTAACTCTTATGCTTATGGTATGGTAATATATGATAGTTGTTTTCACATGTTGAAACTCTGTTTTAAAATTGCTCATGAGTATTGAATTGTATACAGGTTATAGTCTTGATAACACTGTTGAGTTTTCCTAGCGCAGAGGACATGATAGGCCATCGTGGCACTGGTTATATGCAGACTAGGGTAACATACATATTGCAGTGACTGTGTTATGTTGCTTGTCGTATGATTTCGAAAGTTATAATTGTGAATTTACTATTGTGATAATTGTCATATACTGTTTACATAAGCATGAAGTTAACCGTTACCTGAGGTTCAATTGGTATTGAACCTCAGCGCCTGTCATAGCTTCAGGATCCCAGGGAGTCAGGAACGAGGACAAGGGTAAGAGGCTAGCGTGAGGACCCTGTAGAGGCATTAGCTTTTTGGATGTTTATGTTTAGGTTTAAATGTTCAGTTAGATACATTACATACAATGTTATTCAGTTACTCTTTGTTTTTGTAAAATATTTTCAACACTCAGCTCTGTATGGAAATGTTTATGAAAATGGGATGTTACATTTTGCCTTTAGTTTAAAATAATTAAAAAAAAATACCCCACCCCCACCTCCCCTTGCCGGTGGACCTTACCGCCGGTAGCCGCCTGCCGCTGGCAAATTGTTTTTTTAAAACTATTTTTAAAATAATTAAAACAAAAACAGTTTTTAAAATAATTAAAACAAAAACAAAAATACCCCACCTCCACCTCCCCTTGTCGGTGGGCCCAACCACCGGCCCCCACATGCCGGCGGCCGCCCGCGTCGGCGACCGGTCGCCGGCGACCACCTTCGGCTACCGGCCGAAAGCGAATTTTTTTTATAACTATTTTTAAAATAATTAAAACAAAAATACCCCACCCCCACCTCCCCTTGCCGGTGGGCCCCACAGCTAGACCCCCATGTCGGCGGCCTCCCGTCGCTGGCGACCACTTCTGGCGACCGGCAGCCGGCGACTTTTTTTTTTTTAAACTATTTTATTTGATTGGTCCCCTGTTGGAAATTAATGCAGTTGTAAAGAAATTTGAAATTAAAAAAAAGCATGTAAAATGGCAAAAGATACCAATTCAAACATCAAATTAGAAGGAATTATTAGCTTTCAAGCATTTTAGCATTACCATATCAATCCCATGGACCATGGAAGGCCGACGAATGGGAAGTTTGGACTGTGATGGTATGCAAATTTAATATGAAATCCTTTTATCTTCCAGCTCATACAAGATTTCATATATGTATTTTAACTAATAAAATAATATAGTTAAAAAAAATATAATATCATAGATCTACCATCTAATTAACCCAATGAAATATAAATCTAGAAGGAAATAAACCATGTGGCAAGTTCATGTCAATAGAAGAATGCCGGCAAGATGAGACAACAGTAGGGCAGAAAAGGAGATTCTGCGACCAACAAGGACAACGAACGGCAACTATTCCTCTTCCATTCTTCCCGCACCAAAACCATTAGCTTTAGCTTCTTCTCCTATGACTCTTCTATTCTTCCCCCACGATCACTATTCCCCTTCTGTACACAAAAAAGAAAAAGAAAACAATGAATCAAGAATAGTTGCCAACTTACTGCAATGGAAGGGATCGAGGTACAAATCCAACAACGAATGGCAAGAATAACGAACAGGCACCATTTTTGTTTCTTTAATTATTTTAAAAATAGTTTTTTTAAAAAAATTTCGCCAGCGACCGGTTGCTGGAGGTGGTCACCAGCGGCGGGCGGCCTCAGGCGTGGGGGGGCCAGCGGCAAGGGGAGGTGGGGGTGGGGTATTTTTGTTTTTGTTTTAATTATTTTTAAAATAGTTTAAAAAAAAATTTGCCAGCGACCAGTTGCTGGAGGTGGTCACCGGCGGCGGGCGACCACCGGTGTGGGGGGCCAGCGGTGGGGCCCACTGACAAGGGGAGGTGGGGGTGGGGTATTTTTGTTTTTTTGTTAATTATTTTAAACTAAGGACAAAATGGTAATTTCACTAGGTTAACGGTCAACTAACAAAAGGGGTATTTTTGGTCCTAAAATGTAACCACGTGGGTACTTTTGCTCAAAAAAAAACACATGGTGCTGGACTCTCTTTAAGGCAAAGCTCATGGACATTTTTGCACCTTTACCCAAAAACTTTTATATTTTACAAAATAGGTCCCTGGTCAAAACTTGCGTTTTGACCAAGGAGTAATCAGACCTAGCACCAGAAACGCATAAGAGAGGCGCTGAATAATTGGATATTGAAGAGAGGAGAGAACGGAGCGGAAAGAAGGACTTGGAGGTGGAATAATAAAAGAAAAGATAGAGATATAGAGAGAGGAGACAGAGCTCCAATGTCGCGACTAGATCTGATCCACCTTCCATTTCTTCTTGGTCGCCGACGACAAAGGTTTCCTTCACTGTCGCTTGGCGACTCCTCCATAGTTGCCGACAACACCCAAGCCAGAGAACGAAGACAGAGACGAGGGCCGACATATCTGAGATTTTTAGGAGAGAACCAACATCACAGATCGAGAACCATCGTCACTCTCCTTTTTCTCAACCACCATTAGCTTTAGGCTATATATAGATGAGGAGTGGTCATACAAGGCTAACTTGAAGAATGGAACACCAAGAGAAAGAGAATGAGAGATTGGAAAATGAACTTGAGCATCTCACTCAAAAATCACAAATGTTAAAGATGAATTTTCAAGAAAATCCTCCTCTTATTTTCATACATACAGAAGAAGTTACGCAACTAGAAGAAAGCAATGAGAAGTTGGTGGAGCAGCTTACACAAGAGTCTTCTAAGGGCCATACTCCACAAGAGTCTCCCCCACCACATACACTTCCATATGAGCCACCTACTCTACCATGCCACGAACATTCATCCCAACCCTCTACTTCTCAACCTTTTGGACTTGATGCTTTCCTTACCTTGCCACATATGGATGCCTTAACCCTTACCCTAAGAAGAATGTATAACCAACTAAAGGTCTGGCATCTACATTTATTTAGGCTCAAAGAGGCTCTTCCTCTTGGGTTCTCTGTGGAAATGGAGGACATTGAAAAATTCATCAAAGAATTTGTTAACCATGTGTTATGGATAAAGATTGAAGGAGAAGAAGGAGCTCCATGGTCATGTACCTCCAATGATGATGGGAAAATCGAAGAAAAAAGAGTCCAAGCTCAAGAGTCAAATGCCACTTCACAAGTGGAAGTTTCCAATCCTTCGACACTTATTCCCACACAACCACAAGTAGTGAAGCAAGTACAAACGAGCATTGAAGAGTCTTGCCTACCATTTGGTAATGATCCTATCCTTATAGAAGTAGACTCTTCTACTACTTTAACTAATGAAGCAATTCATGATTTGAGTGATGATGAGGTGGATGAAGAAATTATTGTTGAATCCCCTCAAATGTTTGAAAATATAATTGCTCAAACTATTAGCTCTAATAGTAGTGATTCAATTGTACTTGTTGATGAGTGTGCTCCTACTTCTTTGTGTGATGCTTCAATTTTTGAAAATGCTTCTCTTCATAGTACTAGGGAAGATTGTGATAAATTGAATGAAATATTTTCATGTTCTTGTGTAGAAGATCAAATATGTGTAGACTGTTATCATTACAAATGCTATTTACTTGTTGAGTTTTGAAAGAAAGCATTTAGTGAAGTGGTTGATTCTACTATTGATCATAATGCACCCTCTTGTACTATTGATGATTGTAAGCATGAGCATGGTAAAACTATTGAATCTTATATGGACGCCACTGTGGTTGATGTGAGTGAGAAAGACCATTGCCTGGAAAAAGATATTTTCCTTGATTCCAATGAATTGCATGATGGTTTAATAAGGGAAGATTCAATTGTTTTGATTGATGATATTACAAATGAAAATGAATCTTTCCATATGATTCTTGTGATTTGCCACCTGATATAGACAAGGAAAATGATGCTTTTGAAAATTCAAAAGTTTTAGATGGTAATCATTTGAAAAATTCTCCTCTTTCTTCCACTCTTTTGCCTTCCATCTCTTGTGATTGCAATGATGATGTGGTGTACCCCAACACTAAGTTGGATTCCATACCTTCCACTTTGCAAACACAAGAGAATTGTCATATAATCATTGATTGTTTGACTCCTACTGATGGGAGTGTCATTGATTTTCTTGGATTTGATAGTTACTTGGAGAGTTTAGAACTTAACATGCCTTTAATTCACTTGAAACCTCCCCATGTTTCTATTTTTGGATGGGATACTGCTAGTTGCTTGTCTTCTTTGCAGACACATTCTTGGAAAGGTTCTTTGTAGTATCAATCTCCATCATACATTATTGAACCTCTTCCAATTGATCCTAAACCACCTCCACCAAGGAAAATCAACGCGGGAGAAGATGTTTTGAAAGACAAATGCATGATTCTCATCTAGGATGAGAACTTCTTCTTCAAGCGACTTAAGATCTTCTAACCAAGGTTGCCTCTTTCCTTATTTTCTTCCAAATTTGCATGATTAATTGGGCTTAATTTTTGTATGAGGAAGATAAGTGTGGAGGAGGGACACAATCTAGTATAAAAATAGAAATAATGTAGTTTAGTAAGTAGAATAAGAACCCCTAATGTATACTTTGCATTTTCTTGGCCACTACCCTACTTAATTACCTTTGTACCTCGCATTTCAACTTCTTTATCATTCTCTTTTGAGTGATTTTTCCACATCAAGGACAATGTGTTGATTAAGTGTGGGGGAGGGAATACATTTTGAATCCCATTAATTGGTTGTTTTAAAATGAGAAAATGCCAAAAACTAGAGAAAAAAATTCAAAATTTTTCAAGAATGACTTACTTGAATGCATTTGCCACTTTGGAAGTGTAATTTGTGAGAAATTCTTTGAGCTTTTCATGAGATCTAGTGATTTGGCAACTTTTTAAAACCATGATTTGTTTTTCAAGTGGATGGGAAGAGAAATGAACCTACAATTGGATTTTTGCTTGCTCCTTATTTTGAAAAAAAAAATTATATATATCATCATTAGTGCTTTTAAGAGTTGAGCATTATTTTAATTGATTGCAATGTTTTCATTAATTGTGTTTGTAAGGTTAACACTTGGAATAATTAAGTAGATATGTTGTTGTCAGCTTACTATGCAATTAATTGTGTTAGAGTGAGCATTAGAGAAAAACCTTGTTGGAAGGATATTTGAGCCTTAATTTCTTTTCATGTGTGTATGTTCATTTGGATTTTCATCTTCTAGAACTTGTTTCACCTCTTTTTCAAAACGATATTTGTATTAGTGTGATGAAAATGATAGAGGCATTCAATTTTAATCCCTTCACCAAACACAAACCTCCATTCATATACCCTTTGCTTATCCTTTTTGAGTCATTCATATATTGTATGCATATCATTACTTATAGGGTTCATAGCATTCTATAAAAAAAAAAAAAAAAAATCAAAAGTGACTTGTCAATAAAAAATTGAAATGCCATGTATATGGAAAAGAATGAAAAAAAAAAGCGGATTGGAAAAGAAAAGAAAAAAAAAAGAGAAAGTGATTTTGTAGATAAAATAAAAAAAAAAAGAAAAAAGAAAAATATAATATATCAAGGAGGCATTTGTTTTTTAAGTTGTAAGAGAATTGACAAAAGTTTGTAAAGTTATTTAGATGTTATGAATTTGGTCATTAACTTTGACTTGCATATCAACTATTCATTTTTCAAATTAATTCATTCCATTTAGCCTTCATCCAACACTAAAAGCCTTTTAAGTCCTCTTGATTCATTACATTAATTGCTATTAATAGTGGAGATGTTAGAGTTGTTACAAGCCTATGGCAAGGTGATGATTAAGTGAGCTAGAGTAAAATTATTGTAACACCCCAAATTCCATCCTACTTATTGTGTCTGGTGACATGTAGCATCAGGAATATCAATAGTATTGACGGTGTACATATCAAAATAAAGCGGAACGGAGAGCATGCATTAACGTTTGAAAGATGAGTAACTAAAAAAAAATGCCCATGCATAAACTGGTAAATTAAATATCCCAAAAGAATATTCATGTGATACAATATACAGAGACTTAAATACAACCCTTCGATAAACCAAGTCTTAAACTAGACCTATGGCTTGGAACCCAACACAGTTAATAAAAAATATTGGCCAAATTGGTGTTTAGTCTAATGGGAGTCTCCTCGTCTTTCACGGCGACTTATGACACCTACCAACAAACCCTTTCTTAGTTTAAGCACCAAATGGTTTGAAATAACCTTATCAGATTCATGCCAGACACTAGGTCTTAATAACTTTCTTCAGGCTCTTGTCTCGATCGGTGCCTCTTTGCGGCTCTATCCACTTCACCTCTTCTTGGCTCCGTTGCCTTCTCAGATCCATGTTGCTTTCCTGAACCTTTAGTCAGGGCTGAGATTCAATACCCATTGAATCTCAAGTAATAGTGAACCTCATGCTCAAATAATGACAATATATATGACAGATATTCAATACATTTAGTATACAATACATAGCACAAAGCAAATGCATGTCAAAACCATCATACATAGCACACAACACATGCATGAATGACCATGTTTGCACATAACCAGTGCCACGATACCCACGTGTCCTTAGCACTAGGAAAAGATACAAACGGTGTTATCATGACTATAACCCGCGTCAAGCTGAAAACCATAGCTACCCTGAATGTCAACAAATATGTGACCTAAGACAGAGTATTAGCCATGGTACATGACCCAAGACCTTGTCTTGTCCCACACTCAACATGAATTAAATAATCATATATAATCATACAAGACACATCAGAGTTAAAGATACAAACGGTGTTATCATGATTATAACCCGCGTCAAGCTGAAAACCATAGCTACCCTGAATGTCAACAAATATGTGACCTAAGACAGAGTATTAACCATGGTACATGACCCAAGACCTTGTCTTGTCCCACACTCAACATGAATTAAACAATCATATATAATCATACAAGACACATCAGAGTTAAAGTTACAAGTACACGAACATACCATTCACTGCGTAGTTACCTATACGTCCATCCGTTGAATCCGACCCCGGTCTTTTCGGGTATCCTATAATGTTACTGTCGGATTATTTCCTTTCCATTAATACCATATTTCCTAGAATAATATCAAAAAGGATATTTTCACCTATTTTGACATTTCTACCCTTGGTGGATTTATTATTACAATTTTGCCCTTACATTTCTTGAAAAACGCTAATGCTGATTTTCTGGACAAATTTTTCACTAACTTTGAAAAATCATAAGTAATTCTAGAAAAATTGAAACGAGGATCTATAAAATTTCTCAGAATCCTTAGCATGTCTATTTGCGAGGAAAAATGTCACCCAGAACTAATGATTCATTCCCAGCTTTAACGTTTTCATCCTTTGTCCAGAATTCTTCCCAGAAAACATAGCCTTATTTCAAGAAATTTTATCTTGCACAAAACTCAAAATGATACTTTCTAGGTATATTTGGAAAGCCCTAGATGTCTACTTTTACCATGAAAAATTTCATGATTTTTAAATTTTATTTGATACATCAAATACCAGCCTCTTTTTGACTGAATTAATAGCTCAATTTTCTGGAAATTTTCACAATCTCTTTCCATAATTATCAACAAATATTTCCTAACATGGTTTCATTCTAATTTTAATTTTAAACCTATTAAAAACCTTAAAAACATGTAAATAACTCTACTTTACAATTTCCTAGATTAAACTATAATTTTACCAAAAACTAAAAGCTTTAGATCAAGAACTTACCTCTTGAAGTTTTTGCTTCTTCCTCCTCCTTGCTCCAAGATTCTCCCTCACTCTTACTTCTTGGAAATCATCCACTTAGAGTATGATTTGGTGTGAAGAGAAATGAAGAGGGAAGGCCTCTATTTATAGGAAAAACCCAATGGCATAAAGGGTAATTATCCTAGAGTTTCGACTTGGCTTCTTTCTTCCTATCTATTAGATCCTACTTGCACCATAAGGAGTTGCATCTTGTAACACCCCAAATTCCATACTTGAAAACCGTGTCGGTTGACACTTAGTTTTAGGAAAATCAACGGAGTTTGAGGTGCTACAGTTTCAAGTAATGCGGAAATGGATAGCGTGCGCTAATATTTGGACAATGAGTATCTAATATAAAATGCCCAGACATATGCTGATGCCCGACATAAGCTGATATATTAAAAATTTCCCGAAGGAATATTTATGTGATACAATCACAGAGCTTTGTATAATTACAATTCTTACATGGTAACTATACAACCTTCAACCAAGCCACAGCTAGACTTGGGGCAATGAACCTAACTTAGTTAATCAAACAGTTTGGCTAGGTAGGTGTCCATCATGGGAGTCTCACCGAGTTCACAGCGACTTATTGACTGACCCACATAGACTAGCCCTGCCTTCGGCACCAAACCGTTTGAGATAACCTTGTTAAATCATGCTAGAATGGATACTCTGAGGATGCTCTTTCGGCATTGGCTTTGACCGGTGACTCTTCCAGCTCTGTCCACCTGTGCCTTCTCACGGCTCCATCTACCGGTACCTTCTCTATCCTGGTGCCTTTCCTGAACTATTCATTAAGACTAAGGTCTAATGCCCATTGGACCTCAGGTAACAGTTAACCTTATGCTCAAGTATAACAGTATGCATGATAGATATTCATTTACAATTCAGCATATAACTATACATAGCACACAACACATGTCATAGTTCATATCACAACAATACCTCTACATAGCACACAGCCCATGTAAAGTCCACATAGTTTGCACATAAACCAGTGCCACGCTCCGGAGCGTGTCCTCAGCGCTAGGAAAACATTCATACAGCATTACCAAGATTGTAACCTGTTTTCACATAATAGCTGAATGTATAAATAGTGACTTAAGATAGAGTCTTAATCACGGTGCATGACCCAAGACCCAGTTTTGTCCATGACTATATGAATCATCACATCACATATAGAGCATACAAGCAGCATAAGAGTTAGAGTTACAGTATGCATCCGTACCTTTCACCGTGTAACTGTCAAACGTCTGACATTTGGATCCGGCCCTGGACCTCCCAGATATCCTAATATATCACCATATCACTTAGAATAATAACCTAAGATATACTTCCACCTCTATTTACCCATCTACACTTGGTGGATTTGTTATTTACAATTTTGCCCTTACATTTATTTAAAAACGTAGTACAGAGTTTTCTGGGCAGATTTTTCGGTAACTTTGAAAAATCATAACTAATTCTACAAAAATCGAAATGAGGATTCGTAAAATTCCCCGGAACCCTTAGGATGTCTATTTTTGAGGAAAAATATTCATTTTCTCCCAGAATTAGTGAGTCATTACTAGTTTTAACCTTTCTCAACGTTGCCCAGATTTTATTCTAGCAAAAATGGCTTAACTTCAAAAATTCATATCTCCTTGACCAAAGATCAAAACGTTGCATATTTTATATATTTGGAAAGCCCTACATGTCTACTTTCTTTCTGGAAAATTTCCTGATTTTATAAATTTATTTGTTACATAAAATCATAACATCTTTTTCGCTGCCTGTCTAAGATTTAAGAACCGAAAATTCTACAATTTTCACAACATTAATCCATTGCTTCTCAAAAATTATTCCCTACTATGTTTTTACCTCTTCAGGAATTTTTCAATGCAATGAGGCCTAAAAACAAGTATAGGAATTTATTCTCTAATTTTCTAGATTAAACTAGTATTTATACTAAGAACTTATAAAAACTAAAGACTAGAACTTACCTCTTGAAGACTCTTGAACTCCTTCCTCCTTCTTGCTTCACTCTCCTCTTAAACTCTCCAATCTTTGGTATGAGTTTGGTGTGAAGAATGAAGAGAGGAGAGCTCTCTATTTATAGCCAATCCTTGGTTAACTTCCTAACAACTTTAATTCCATTCTAACCATTGGATTTAAACTTAGTAAAGAAGTCTTAATCTTGCCCTTACACCTCTTACAAAAATGCCACCTCCCCCCCTTTTCTTAGATTCATCTTTTCTCTTTCATCCACTACACACACACACTCACAACACACACATGTGCTTTTGTGATGTCATCTTGATGACATAATCAAGGCTTAGGTGTCATTGTTGACTTTTCAATACTAATTAGCAATTCTTAATTATCATGTTAATCAAGTGTTTACATGCTTCTTAATTATATTTTGCCATTAGCTAACTCAATTACATGAAGATTAAACTTAATTACTTGAGATATTATTTCATTCTCTTTGGCTTAATTATTTTCAAATATAATTAGCCCTCATTTGATACTTTTAATTTGTCTTTAATCATCTTGAAGAATTATGCAACTAATCTCAATTAGTGCAAACTTATTTTGTTAAGAATAATTGTAATTCACTTAATATACCTCTTAATTATGCTAAATTAATTAGCAACACTCTTTATGCCAACCTTGACCCTCCATTGGTCATTAATATCAAATTAGGGGTTTCATATAATTAACTTTGGATATCTCCTTTTATTCATGTTTAAACAATCAACAATTAATTACTTATTTAATCACTTACTAATTGTTGACAATTTTCTTAATTAGGATTAATTATTTTCTCACAACTATTTTACTAACACTGATAATTTATGCATCAGGCATAATATTAAAAATCATGGAGCAATTTATGTTCCCCAAAATGATATTTAATTTTGCCTTATTATTTCCCAAGGAAAATAATCTCATAAATTACCTAAATTAGAGACAACATACTTTCTAATTTTTAATAAATATTTAGTTGCCTCTTAGGATTTTATCATAATTTTCCCAGGGTATTTTATGACCCACAAATATTTCAGGGACCTATTTGCAAATTATCTAATGTTTTAGGGACCTTTTCGCACATTTTTTAATCTTAGGAGAAACTGTCTTAATAATAAGGTAAATTCAATACAAGGTGTTTGAGACCTCATATTTACCTATTTTCAATAGGTATATTCTATCAATTTATGATATTTACCCTAATTCAAATTTTAGGGTATTACACATCCTCTCCCTCCACCTAGCTTGGCCGACATTCCTCTCTTAATAACCATTAATTTTGCTTCTCATGTATAATTTACTCATAACTTTCTATTGGCTAGTTTCTTTTATTGACTTTTCAAAGCTAAGCTTGTATGATTATATGATAAATCATCTATTTTCTTCCTACACAATCAGCTGTCGACCTTCCCATGATTTCTAAGTCATTAAATGATATTTCATGTGGCATTTATCCAATGGCTTTTTGCTTCCAATTGGTTGATTTATTTTCAAGAGGACTAAGCTTAATTTCTTAAGGTAATATCTTGAAATACTTGGCTCACAAAGCTACACCATGTGCTAGTTGCCATTGTTGATTTTGGGGCTGATTTGATTAAGCCTAATTATCTCCCTAATCATGTGCTTAATTGTCCTTCCATTGCAAATGTCATAGGTTAATTGGTTGGCTACTTAATCAAGGTAATTAGACCATTATTAGCAACTTAATTTCATCATTTAATCCCTAGATGTTTTTGAAAACCTTTTTAATGATTTAATTATCTCAAATCATGTTGCAATTAATCTTTAATTATTGCCTTTAATTGCCTTTAATCAAATTGAAAATACTTACACAAGTTAGTTCACATTTGATTAGGCATCTTTCTTTTAATAGGCTTATGCAATTTTAGCACAAATTGCCTTAATTATTATGCATTTAATTTCCTTAAATACCTATTTAATTTTGTTGTCTTCTAACTCTTGTCCTTAGGCTAAATTATAGCCCCTAAATAATATCTCATAATTAACCTTTGGTTAATCAATCCCAAAAGTGAAATTTGGATAAGAATATAATCAATAGATTATAATTCTTTGAGACACATATTCACTTTTGTATTTTGCTAATTTATTTACCAAAATACAATATTTACATGTATTATGAAAATTAGGGTATTACAATTATTCCAATTGAGGCAAGATGAGTGAAACACTAAAATCTTGATAGTTCTCATGTGCTTCATTCTAATATATTGGATTGTGTAGTTAGCTAATTTCTTTACATCTTTTGATTATGACTAGTATTGACTTGAGGAATTTGATTAATTAATTAATTAATTTCTAATTATGAAATTGCTCATATTTTAAATGCATTAGTGATTATATGGAATATTGTACCCAATTGCCTTTGTTTAGGAGTACAAAGGTCTAAGTGTGGGAGAATTAATCGAACCATATTTTTATATGATTTTTTCATAGTAAAATTGAGATTTTTAACGCATTGTCATAGTTATTGAGTTTAAAATGCCTCTCTTGTGATAAATTAAGATTAAGAGTAAATACATTAAATTAGGACTAAAAATGGCAAAATTGTCAAAATTGTTGTAATTACTCTTATTCATTATTTCTCAAGAAGATTTAATGTTAGTTTGATTGGTTTAAATTGTAGGTGCTTGAAAAAATTGGATCAAATTTGAAAATAGAAGTTTAGGCTCAAATTGCAAAAAGGTTTCAGTTTGGTCCCTCAAAAAAACTTTTATATTTTACAATTGAGCAGGGAGTAATCAGACCTAGCACCAGAAACGCGTAAAAGAGGCGCTGAATAATTGGATATTGAAGAGAGGAGAGAACGGAGCGGAAAGAAGGACTTGGAGGCGGAATAATAAAAGAAAAGACGGAGATACAGAGAGAGGAGACAGAGCTCCAACGCCGCGACTAGATCTGATCCATCTTCCATTTCTTCTTGGTCGCCGGCGACCAAGGTTTCCTTCACCGTCGCCGACGACTCCTCCATAGTTGCCGACAACACCCAAGCCAGAGAACGAAGACAGAGACGAGGGCCGGCAGATCTGAGATTTTTAGGAGAGAACCAGCATCACAGATCGAGAACCATTGTCACTCTTTCTCAGCCACCAATCCTCTTCTATTTTTTATATGAACCTCGAGATAACCGTATTGAGAAAAGGCGTCTTTTAATTATATTTGCAACCTTACCATGCCCATTTTCCTCTTACAGCACAAGTGCATTATATTATTATTATTTTCTTTCCCACGTTTGGATAAATTCAATGTTGCACAATTTCAGAAATAATATCTTATTAAAATCCTAAACACGGCAAATTTTAGAAAATAAATAAAATATATTATTTATTAATTATCATCAAAATCGCAGATTTTCATCATGCATGATTTTCGGGTTAACACATTGAAGACCTCTTCATCCATAAAATATGCTCTCCATATATCAATTCAACATGTGGTATTTATCTGGTTGATGCTACTTTCCTCACGTCTACTATACACCTAAAGAGTTGCAATCCAAGTAGCTTAATTTTTTTCCACTTCTTTTTAGCCTTTCAACCCCATTTTTCTACCAAAATAATAATAATAATAATAAAATTATTTTTTATGTAAATAAACAATACGTAGTTTTTTTTTTGGTCATGTATTTAGTCTTCCCCGTCCACTTGTAATACCCTAAAATTTGACGTAGGGTAAATATCATAAATTTGTAGAATATACCTATTGAAAATAGGTGAATATGAGGTCTCAAACACCTTGTATTGAATTCATCTTGTTATTGGGACAATTTCTCCTAAGATTGAATAATATGCGAAAAGGTCCCTAAAACATTAGATACTTTGCAAATAGGTCCCTAAAATATTTATGGGTTATAAAATACCCTGAGAAAATTATGATAAAATCCTAAGAGGAAACTAAATATTTATTAAAAATTGGAAAGTATGTTGTCTCTAATTTAGGTAATTTATTAAATTATTACCTTGGAAAAATTACAGGAGAAAAATCTAAAAGTATTGGGGGACCATATTGGACCCCATGATTTTTAATATTATGCATGGTGCATAAATTACCAATGTCAGTGAAATAGTTGTGAGATAATAATTATTACTAATTAAGAAAATTGTCAACAATTAGTAAGTGATTAATTAGATAATTAATGACTAATTGTTTAGACATAAGATAAAGAGAAAAAGGTGGAAATTACTTAAAATATATATATATATATATATATATATATATATATATATATATATATAAACGAAATTATGAAGAAAAATAAAGAAAAATTAAAATGAAAATTAAGAAAAAATATCTAAGATATTTAGTAATTAAATAATATTATAATTGTGATATTTTATACAGGATAAACGAGAACGGATAGAAATAAAATCCTACCTAGAAAACCATGAACTAAGTTTCTAGAGTCAGAGTATATTATAGACAAGTGAATTTTTATCTCAAATTAGGCTCTCTCCGAAGTCATTTCCGTAACCAACGAAGTGATCATGAGATAAGGCCAAGAAGATATTTTGTGAAGTTAGAACAGATAGTAGAAATGAGAACCGATGGAAAATAATTCATAAACTGGAATCCGGGGATAAGTTGGTAAAAACCAAAGTATATTATCAATCAGTGGATTTTTATCCAGAAGTTGACGTCGGCAGACGCAATTTCCGTAGCCAATGGCGTTTGGCCGAAATATTTAGCAGACAACGGAATGTCCTTAATGAGATCAAAAATTTAGATAACCCAAGTATCTTGAAAGAGAAAGAAAAGATCTTCAGGATCTTGCTCCTGGAATTTTGAGATTTCTCAAGATTACGCGATTAGGACACCGAACAGGGAACTTTATCAGATTAAGGCACACATATCAAGAGATGATGCAAGCATGACATCACTTTGATGACTCAGGATGAGGTCATCATAGTGAGGTGTAAGGCCACGATCGTGCCACCTCAAAAAAGTGCGATCCAACGGTCAGAAACTAACCAGACAGAGTTTAAGGGAATTACCGAAATGCCATTGGTTTTTTTCTATAAATAGCCTTCACTTCTCTTCATTCTTCACAAATCCTAGAGCTTTCTAGAGAGAGATTTTAGAGAGAAGGAGGAGTCTGTGGAAATAGCAAAGTGCCGGGTAAGTTCTTCGGTCCATAGTCTTTAGTTTTAGTGTTTCTTTCGGTAGTTGTAGTAGAAATGCTAGGTTGATCTTTAATCTTCCAGGTATGTTTAGAAATCATGTTCTAGGGGTAATTAAGGTATTAATTTCGAAAATCATTATGGAGTTGGAGATATGTTGAAATTTTGGAAGATTAGAATTAAAATAGCGAAGCTCTGACAAAATCTCGTCGATTTGTCAACCTAAGGGCAAAATGGTAATTTGTACCTAAAACGTGATATCATCCTCATAGGATATCTGAAATCACGAACCGCTATTTCTGCTGTTACCGCTGTTGTACTGCCGTCGTAGCGCTGTCAAACGTAGTATTCCGTCAAAAATACCATATAGCGTCAACGAAGGTACGTTCGCGTACTGTAACACTAACTCTGATATTTATAGTATGCGTATATGTGGTATGTGTGTTGTATGCATGTTGGTGGTGTGTTGTTTGAATACATAGTGTTGTTAAAGGATAACTGTACATCTGCATGCACTGGGAGTGATATATCTGTATTCACTGGGAGTGGTACATTTCGCTGGGAGCGGTACATTTGCATTCACTGGGAGTGACATATTTGGGAGTGATTCATTTGTTGTGTTTATATACCGTATATGTAAATATGAGGTTAACCGTTACTTGAGGTCCGTATGCATGGGACCTCAGCTCTTTACATAGCTTCAGATTGGGAGGTCCGAGGACCGAGGAGAAAGGCAAGAAGCACTTATAGGAACTCGGCTGAAGACCATCTTTTGTTGCCACGACATGGGTAATGTCAGTGGAATACCTCTGTGGTTGTTTACTTCAAAAACTCTCGGTCTTTGTACCGTTTCTGTAATTAGCCAAACTTATAGCATTTTGAATATATGTATCAGTTACTCTCTTGCTCCGATGCTCTACTCTGATGAAAAAAAATTATACTGCTTTGAAAAGTTGGGATGTTACACCACTTGCCCACTTGTGTTTATAATTGTACAGTAGCAAGGCATGTTAATAAATGAAAACAATGAGGACAACAAGATCACAATCAGTTAAAAAAGTCAATGCAAACTGTATATCATTCCAATAATCTCATTATATTATTTAAGGATGTGTATTAATTAGAACATATATTTATGTCATTTTCTTGATTGGTGCGTGGTCTTGTAGCCATACTTTTAGTCGGCAGAAATTGACAATTAAGTTTGGTTAAACAAAATTCTAAAATTAAGGGTTTTGTCCACAAATTAAGTTCACCTTTTACAACGGAATTTTGTCCACAAATTGAGTTCAACTTTTACAACGGAATTTTGTCCAGGCATGTTTTGAGAAAGACAATAAGAATGTGACTCTTTGGATTAGTAGAAGAATTTAATTAGAGTTGTCATTTTTCTTATAGATTTCGACGAAAATAATGGAAGATTTTCTTACTTAAAAAGGTAGGATCTCAAGTCTTCTTTGCCTGTTGCTTAAAATAATAATGAAATCCAAATTGTGTGCCATTTTGTCCATTAGTTTCGTTCCATGATATTTCATAATTCCTTTGCAGTCTTTTTGGACATTTGGAGTTGAATAAAAATGAATGATTAATGGTTTAAAGACTAACTATAGATGTAAATGACATGATTTTGAAAACTGGCAGCTAAATCAAAATATATAGACAACATGCTTCTTGTTTTATTTTTTATGTTTTGAATTAAAGAGGCACGCAATGGTAGCACATTTTATGCTCATCCATTTGATGAGTGAAAATGTACTCATCATCCATCTTTTTTGTTAGATTGATTTTGAACTGTCCAAATTTAATTTAATTTAATTTTTATATTTTAAATAATTTTTATTTTACTATATGTAGAATTTAAAATAAAGATAATCTTATAATTATCATTCTCATAAAAATGAATTTATCATTTAAAAAATCAAAAATTAAACATTTTAAATTTAGATTGTTTAAATCAAAATTTAAATGGTTGAGATCTCATCACAATGAAAAAAAAAAAAAATTAGTTACTCATCATTGTGATGCACATGGAATTAATGTGGAACCCAGGCACTAACTATTTGAGGTTACAAGCAAGATTAAATTTGTAACCTCCCATTTAAAGTGGAGCTCTCATACCCCTTCTCAATATATGCATGGTTTAGATTATATGTGAATTATCTCTCTTTTTCCTTCAAGTTTTTTTTGCCCTAATTGGACCAACAATAATTTAAACTCAAATCAGTATTAGATATCATATAACTATATGAGAACAAATGCTTCTGGTAGCCAACAAAGATTGATCTAGTTAGTATGTATGCTACTCATTTCACACAACTGATGTGAGAACATCATTGTTGAGTGATATGTAAATATCCCCGTAAACATTCTTTGAGTTTTTGAGGCATTCCTTGAACTTAGTTTTCAATTCATATAAATTTTTAATAGCATAAAAAATAATTCATGTACCGTTTACCAGAAAATTAAGAATAAGAACATTCAACACTGAAGGTACTATATCTTCTCAAGCGTTTACCAAAAGAATTTAGTTAGAGTTGTCATTTAATGTAGAGATTTCAACGAAAATAATAGCTGATTTTCTTCCTTAAAAAGATAGGATCATAAGTCCTTCACACAATGTGATATTATGGAATATAATCGCATGTATATATATGGAAATATATGTAGGTTGTGTTTGGCTTCTTAGTGCTTTTTTGCCTGTAGGTTAACAATTATGAAAGTCAAATTGTGTGCCATTTTGTCCATTAGTTCCACGAGATTTCATAATTCATTCTCAGTCTTTCTGGACATTTGGAGTTGAATAAAAATGAATAACTAATAGTTTAAAGACTAACTATAGAAGTAAATGATTTGATGTAGAAGAGTGGCAGATAAGTCAAAATATATAGACATATTCAATCTTCTTAATTTATTCCTATTTTAATTTACTCTTTCTCAAAATATATGCATGGTTTATCTTTAATATGAATTATTTTTCTTTTCTCTTCAAGTTGTTTTTCTAATTTTGCCAGGATTGGATCTAACAAAACTTAAAGGGTTTAATGTTTTTTCCTTTAAGGTAGAAATATTTTATCTTTCTCACTCACATAACATAAAAGTGAATGAGTCTCATTATTTTTTTTTTCTTCTCTTGATGGTGTGACCCACACTCACTTTTATGTGAGAGACAGATAAAATATTTCTATTTTAAAGGTAGAAACATTAAACCCAAACTTAAATCATCAGTATTAAATACTCCCTCGACCTAATTATTATAAGTCAGTCCTAAATCTAGCATATTTCATAAGGACCAAGGAAACCCTCAAATCTCGTTAACTCTGTCTTACAATTTAATAAATTTCAAATGTTTCCCCTATTTAATATAACACAATACCTCATGACAATAAAGTTTATACAATGAAAAATGAAGAGTAAAATTTGTACATTCAAATAAAAAATTATTGAATTGTCTTAAAAATAGGATAAAAAGTCTTCTCTTTTTACCTTATAAATAGAACTAGAAAAGTATCATATAATTGATTAAGTTAGTCTTCTCTCACCTAGCAAAATATGTTCCCATCTAAGATGGAAAGAAACAATTTTCCCATTTAAAGGAAACTTGGTTCCATGAATGAAAGGGAGTCGGTTTTTTTTCTCTTCCTCTCCATTCAAGTCGCTCATTTTCTTTTTCTAACCGTTAGATTGATATTTCAATCATTCATATTTTAATTTTTTTAAAATGATTATTAAAATATTAATAATAAATAATAAAATAAAAACTATTAAAATTTAATCTCAACTTAAACATGTATTAAGTGAATTTAAAAAATACCTATAAGATTTAAAAGGTTAAAATCTGAATGGTTCAAATACCCCGATCTAATATATAGTTGAAAAAAAAAGAAAGATGAGAAAAAGAAGGATGAGGAGAGGAGAGGAGACGAGCGATTATTTGTACCAATTGTGCGTTGTTGAAAATGTGTCATTTTCTTTTTCCTTCCGTAACAAAGAACAGTAAAACAACGATGTATCACAAATTAAAAAGGGAGGGGGGAAAACATTACTCTAAAAAAATAATAATAATAAAAACCAAAAAAGGGATCCTCTCCCTATAAAAGCCCAATCATATCTCACAAAGCATCGCACCAATCAAAAGCCAAGTTTCACAAAACACCAAGTTCATAGAAACCTGAACAAGAACATGGCTTCCAAATCTGCCCTTGCCCTCGTTCTCACCAACCTCCTCTTCTTAACGGTGGTAACATCCACCTACGTTCCATGCCCTCCGCCGCCACATCATTCCAATAACCCCAAACCCTCAACACCATCGTCTCCCTCAACAAAGCCACCATCTTCTCCTTCCTCATCTGGAGGAAACCAGCCAAGTTGCCCTAGCGACGCCCTTAAGTTAGGTGTCTGCGCCGACGTGTTGGGTCTCATCAACGTCCAGCTTGGCAACCCGCCAAAGACCCCTTGCTGTTCCCTCATTCAGGGCCTCGCCGACCTTGAAGCCGCAGTCTGCCTCTGCACCGCCCTTAAAGCCAATGTCTTAGGTATCAACCTTAACATTCCCATTGACTTGAGCTTGATCCTCAACTACTGCGGCAAAGGCGTCCCCAAAGGCTTCCAATGTGCTTAACTCAATTAATACATCACATTATCACATCACTATCTCCATTATTACTGTAGTGTGCCTTTTCTCTTCTTTGCGATTACATGGTCAAGTTCTATATAGTTTGTGTTGGTCATGTTGTTTTGGTTTTCTTTCTTGATATATTATTGCATTACTGTTGCTGATCTGATGGTTGGAAGGCTCATCATCTTCCTCCTCCTGATCTCTTGAATTCTTGGTGATAACTTAATCGTATCAATAAAAATGTTTTAAGTTATTATATTCGAGTAGGGATCTGAATTAATATATATTTTTTTATCATGTTAAATAAAGTTATTTATGGTTACCCCAAAAGAAGATGCTTTTTGAATAATAAATTAATCAGCTGAGACCGGGACACCATATGTGTAATAGAACTGCATATCGCAGTTGAATCATCGGTATTCTTTTCTCTGTTCCGTCGAAAATTTTGTTGATAAAAAGAAGACAAACTATGGGATTGATAAAAATTAAAAAAGAAAGAAAGAAAGAGTACTTAATTTGGTTTCTCTAGGCTTTTCTGCGATATTTTTTAATCAAACAATTTTTCATGACATTTCTCTTTGTTCCAGAAACTTTGCATTGAGCAGGAGGGAAAAATTACTCGTATTTCGTTAGTATTAACGACCACCCTAATTGCCAAGAAATTAACCAGTCACTCTTCATTCCTCATGATCCATAATGACGCAGACGGCAGGGGGCAGAGTAATTGAGAATGCTATGGGAGCATTTTTACCTTTAACCCAATAATGTATTCTATTCCATTTTTTTAATAAGAACAACTACTATGCTAAACAGTTCAATTTTTTAGTTAAAAGCAATAACAAAGTACTATTTTCAGAATGTTAATATTTTTTATAAGACGTGTACTTTTTTCCAAATAAACCCTTGTTTATAAAGAGAATACATGAGAGATAATTAATGAAGATTTATTGCATACAGATAATAAGTGGAAATAAGACACATACATATGAAAGGTTAAGATACAAAAATACACATGTGATTTTCCCAAAAGTGTACCAAACACTAAGGGGGTGTTTGGAAACCTTCCAAAACCTAGATTTTGCGTAGTACGAGGTAAGTATGTAAGAGGAGTTTTGTCTCGGCTTGCGTAAAACCTAGATTTTGGGTGTTTTCCAAACACCCCCTAAGTGTTTTTTTGGGTGCAAAAGTGACTATGTGGTTACAAAAGTGAAGCAAAATACTCATTGACCGTTAGTTGGACTTTTTTTGTATTTTTAAGACTCATATGAACAATAACTAAGCTAAATTTCATTCCAGCTGGCAGTAAAGAACTAGACAAAATTACAGAAAATTACATAAATATTTTGAAGATTACAATTCAATCATTCTCTCTCCCAATCTCAATATCTTACCTATCGGGCCGCCTATCTCCACCTCCTTGCCTCCATTGTCACCTTTTATAATTCTCAAAATTATCTAGGACCTTTTCTATAATTTCTCGAGCTCTCTACTACCGACTGTAATGAAATTTAGCCAAGTCATCGTTTATGTCAGTTTTAAAAATACTAAAAACTCAAACTAATGGTCAACTAACGGTCAATAGGTATTTTTCTAATCATATAGTCACTTTTGCATCTAAAAAAAAATACTTGGTGTTGGATACACTTTTGAAAAAAGCACATGTATATTTTTGTACGTTAACCCTTTTAACAAAAGTAAAAATTGAAATACCAATTTAAAATTTCAGATAAACATGATTTGTTCATCATATTTAGGATCACCTTTTTGAGAGAAATTATTCCTTGTAAGAATAACAGGAGAGGGTATATAAGTAGGTTCGACACCACATATTGATCATACAATTCCAATGCGAATAACGGTGTTTAATTTCGTTGAACCCTTATTTTCAGCTCCATTATTAATCAGCCTAGCTACTTTGGAATTGAAAAGGCAAGTACATTTGCTGTCAAAACATGTATAAAGAAAGATCACGAGGCCTTTGTCTCCCACAAAAAAAAAAAGGAAAAGGAAAAGGAAAAGGAAGAAAAGAAAAAGAAAAAGACGTAAACATTTATAGAAATAGGAGATTCCAGTAATTTGGCTCCCCTAAGGTTGTCACTGCAATATTAACACTAAGCACGAATAATTAGGCAGATCTCGTAGCTTTCACAAGTTGACTTTCTTTAATATGAGATGCACCGGCTTCAGAGTAATATGAACGATTAAGCTTTTGATGGCAACAAGTTGATACTTCATCCGGTTCAAAATATAACTTTAGATAACTAAATCACGCTACTAAAAACGCTTGCCACTTGAATTAAAGAAAAACTTAGTTAAAGACAATAAATATATTAAAAATGTAACTTATTTTTCCTAAAACACCCTTTTAGGGAAGAAGGTGCGTAAAAGAGAAAATGAGTAAAAACAAAGATATGAAAAAGACATAATTAATTAGGGGTAAAAAAAAAGGGAAAATTCCTATGGAGGCCCAAATAAGCAAAAAAACCTCAAAAAAGGCCCAAACAAAACTCTGTGATCGAAAAAGGCCCTAGGGCCCTAATGGGTATTAACTTCAAACACTAAATTACAATTTTACCCCTGTATTAAGAAAATAAAAAAGAAATCTGATTATTCCCAAAGTCACAATCGTTTGCGCGCCTAAAACGAAACACACGAGCAACAGGGGAGAACGAAATGCAGAGAACGCAAAGAACACCATTTTCCTGAAGCTTAATGTCATTTGCTATTGCGTTGATGTATTTTCTGTGGAGTTGAACATATATATTCCCAATCATTCACTGCTGCGTTGATGTATTTGCTGTTGGAGAAGGTTTTTTTTAGTCAGAATGTTGGGGGGGCTGAAAGATTGGAGCTTGGCCAAAGTTATGTTATCATCAAGTAGAAAATAGGTAAGAAACAATAAGGATTTGATCAAGATATCATTATCACCATTGTAGTTAATGTTTACTCATTGGAGGGTAGGGTGGATGCTCTGTTTTTTGCCTTGAAAACATAGGGAAATGTGTGTTTTTTAGTGGGATGATGCTGCATTTGCTTAAAAAACGCTGAAAATGGGATAGTTGTTAACATATACTGTTTTTGTTGTTAATACCTACTGTTTTAGTTGTTAATTTCACTAATATTGTTGTAAATACAACATGAATGTTAAAAGATTATAGGTTGCTCTAGTTTTGGGCATCGAAACAAAGGGAGGTTGTTAAAGTTGTTAATACTATATTTATGTTGTTAATATCTACAATTTAAGTTGTTAATGTGAATGTTAAAGTTGTTAATACTATCTTTATGTTGCAGATCATAATTAAAGATGGCCTCTACTTCAGGGAAGAACCTATTATGTTTCTTCCATGTGGGGGGTAACTTTGTATACGGGGGAGGACAAGAAAGTGATTATATTAGTGGAAAAGTAAGAACAAGATGCATCAAGGAAGGAATAACATATGAGGAGTTGCAAAGAATCATAGCGTTTTTAATTGGGAAAGAAAATACGGAAATTTGTGTGAAGTTCAAACTTAGCATGGATACATCTACATTTGTTGATCTTGTAGATGATGAAGGGGTAGAACATTTAATAAGGTATAATGAAGAATATTGTCATGTGTACGTTGAAGAAAATGGGGATAATGACAATACACCACAACAAACGAATGTTCAAATGGGAGAGCAAGAAGTGTAAGTCTTGTTGTGTTAAGAAATGTAATATGTTCGTATATAAAGTGTTAGTACTTGGTTCTCATTACTTGCACTAATAGTTGTTGTTTGTTGCAGGACTGATACAGATTTTGGAGGTGCAGCTGGGTTATCTTTGTCTTCCCCTCAAATGTTCATCCAAACTGAAGAGTTGTTATCATTACCTTGTTCACAAAGTGTTCCATTAACAAGGCCTGAAATGAATCATTCTAAATGGAAGGATTTGATAATGGGAGAATGACAAATTTTTGCGAATGTTGTGACCCTCCGCGAAACGTTGAACAAATTCAACATCGTACACAAGTTTTTGTAAAAATTTGTGAAGAACAAGCCAAAGAAGGTAATAGTCAAGTGCAATGTTGATGGATGTCCCTGGTACATGGGTGCTTATTCAGCAGGAGAACGTCAACATACTGAGTTCCTAATCATAAGAACATATAGAAGTCAACACATACACCATGCACAAGATAGCCTTATTGTATCACATCCACCCAAGAGTAGGTTGACATCATCGATTGTAATTGATGGTCTGAGAGGTAACATTGACAAGACGGCTCATGAAATTCGGACTGACCTGTATAGTGAGTATGGTGTACGACTGAACTATCGCCAAGCTTTTAGGGCAAAAGAAAGAGCGGTGAGGGAATTGCACGGACGGGTGGAGGACTCTTACAAGGTTATTTTTTGGATGTGTGGTAGACTCATAGAGAGTGATCCCGACACAGTTTCCAAATGGGAAGGCTCACTTGATAATAGATTTGAGAGGTTATTTATTGCATATGGTTGCTCCATAAAGGGTTTTGTACTCAGCCAATACTGTATATAGATGGATGCCATCTTAGTGGCCCTTATAAGGGAACAATGTTGTCCGCTTGTGCGTATGATGCAGACAATGAAATGTTTCCCTTAGCATATAACATTGTTAGCGGTGAGACCTATGATAATTGGGCTTGGTTTCTAAATAATGTAAAGGAGATTACAGGGTCATTGGAGATAACAATTGTGTCTGATCGGAATAATGCAATTATTGGTGCTGTAGGAGATATATTTGGTACTGAGGAACATGCATTTTGTTATAGGCATATGAAGGAAAACTATAGTGCAGAATTCCTCAAAATCACTAAAGGGGTGTCACGTACCTCTGGGAATAGCAAGGAAACTACATTGTACCTACTCGATGGACTTGCATACGCAAGGTTGGTTGAAGACTTCACAATTGCGATGGGAAATTTGAGATTGTTCAATCCACAATTAGCACAATGGGTTGAGACTCATGGGGACGTTGATTGATGGGCTCTAAGCAAGTTTTCGTTCAAAAGGTGGGACAACATAACCACTAACATTGCTGAATCATTCAATGCGTGGATGGTGAAAGAGCGGAAGCACATCGTGTCAATGTTAATACATGAGCATAGGGAGAAGTTGGCTGCGAAGTTGCTTGCAAGTAAAATGGCATTGGTGAATTGGAAAAATGATGTAGGACCTAACATTGAAAAGAAATTGATGCTATATGTGACCTTTGCTGAAAATTTGCATGCCACATATTATGGGGAGAACCAGTTCTTGGTTGAAACTAGACGCGGTGATGCCTTAATTTATGTTGTTGTTGATCTGGCTGTAAAAGAATGCACTTGTTTAGGATGGCAAATGAGTGGACTACCTTACCCACATGCATGTGCAGCAATTAAGGTGCTTCATGGTAATGTGTACGTTTTTGTGCATGATTGCTTTACACTTTCAATCCAAGAGAAAATTTATGCACATAGCATGCGACCAGTTGCAACACATGATTGTCCACGGGTTGATGCGCCGACGGTGACACAAATGCTAACTGAGACTTTCTTGGAGCCTCCAATTACTACAAGGCCGGCAGGTAGACCCAAAAGAAAAAGACGGGAATCTCAGTTTCAGAACAAGAAGGTTTATCACTGTGGTAGATGTCATGAGGCAGGACACTCCGTTAGGACTTGCAATAATCCTAATCCAAGTTGATCATTGATGGTGCCTTGGGTGGATATTTTTTGTGCATTGCGTATGTCACTCTTTTTTTGTATATGGCTTTAGATAGAAATGCACACCATATTATATTATTTTTGGGCATGGTGTGTCATGTTGTCATTATGAATTAGGAGTTCTCATGTTGTTGTAAATGAAGGTTGGATATTGTTGACACAATTGTATCCAAGTCTCATTTATGTACACATATTCATACTGATATTACAAATGCAAATGATGTTGGAAAATTATGCAGCTGGATTTTGTTGTTAGTAGGTGTTGATATTGTTCTTACCAATGACTGATATTGTTATAAGTTCCTACTGATATTGTTGTAAGCGCCTACTGATAATGTTGTTAGGGCCTACTGATATTGTTGTAATTACCTACTGATATTATTGTAAGCGCTTACTGATAATGTTGTTAGGGCCTACTGATATTGTTGTAATTACCTACTGATATTGTTGTAAGCGCCTACTGATAATGTTGTTAGGGCCTACTGATATTGTTTTAATTCCCTACTGATATTGTTGTAATTACCTACTGATAATGTTGTAATTACCTACTGATATTGTTGTAATTACCTATTGATATTGTTGTAAGCGCCTACTGATATTGGTGTTAGTGTCTACTGATATCATTGTTACTGTCTACTATTATTGTTGTAAACAGACCTTGTTATTGTTGTTACTGTCTACTGTTATTATTGTAAACGGACCTTGTTATTGTTGTTAATGGACCCTGTTATTGTTGTAAACGACCCTGTTATTGTTGTTAATGGACCCTGTTATTGGTGTGAATGGCCCTTGTTATTGTTGTTAATGGACCTTGTTACTGTTGTTGACGGACCCTGTTATTGGTGTAAATGGCTCTTGTTATTGTTGTTAATGGCCCCTGTTATTACGTGAAGAAAAATAACAACATAAGCAACAATCTCAGATATCTGCAGAAAAATTAGCTCTTGTCATTGAACAAAAACTGTGAAGTTACCATTAGTAGACAGTTTACACGAGAGCAAATGGTGAAGGTCATATTGTTATAAATACAAAGTAGTCATAACTACAAATTTGTCATCATCTACACTGTTTCCTAACAAGTATTCCCCCTAATGTGTCTTCTTCCGCTTGTGGTAGTCGTCAATTGTAACATCCCAAATTTCAGGTTCGAAAATCGTGTCGGTCGACACTTAGTTTTAAGAAAAAAACAACAGAGTTTGAGATGCTACAGCTTAGAGTACTTCAGAAATTGATAGCGTGCGCTAAGATCCGGACAACGAGTATCTGATATAAAAATGCCCAGACATATGATGATGCCTGACATAAGCTGATATATTAAATATCCCGAAGGAATATTCATGTGATACAATGTACAGAGGTTAAATACAATCCTCTGATAAAGAAAGTTTTAAACTAAACCCATGACTTGGAATCTAACATCAGTTAATTAAACAGATTGGCTAGGTAGGGGTCTATCATGGGGGCCTCACCGACTTATATGGCGACTGATTGGCTTCCCACATAGATTAACCCAGCCTTAGACACCAAACTGTTCAAAGTAACTTTGTTAAATTCGTGCCAGAAGCTAAGTCCTAATAACTTCTACCGACCTTTGCCTTTAACCGCTGCCTCTTCACGGCTCTATCTACCGACGCCTTCTCCATCCCGGTTTCTTTCCTGTACTATTTATTAAAACTGAGGTCCAATGTCCATTGGACCTCAGGTAACGGTTAACCTCATGCTTATGTAAACAGTATATGACAGGTATCACAATAATATATTCACAATTATAACTTTCAAAAACATATCAGCAAGTAACATAACACAGCCACTGCAATATGTATGTTACCCAAGTCTGCACATAACCAGTGCCACGATGGCCTATCGTGTCCTCAGCGCTAGGAAAACTCAAGGTGTTATCAAGACTATAACCCATATACAACTCAAATCCATGAGCAATTTCAAAATAGAGTATCAACATGTGAAAACAATTATCATATAACCATACCATAAGCATAAGCGTTAATGTTACAATACGCGTCCGTACCTGAGTTTGACAGGACTTTTGGGTACGTTTGTCATCGGAACACGTGCACAGTCTATCCTAAAAGGGTAATATTGTCTCAATTAATTCTCAAAAAATATTTCAAGAGACACCTTGGCCATACTTGACATTTTTACCCTTGAAGGATTTATTTTCAATTATTTCCACATAATTTTCGTAAAAAACGTTCATTCAGCATTTCTGGGCAGATTTTCGCCTAACTTTGGAAAATCATAACTAATTCCAGAAAAATTGAAAAGAGGATCTGTAAAATTTTCCGGAATCCTTGAGACGTCTACTTTCGAGGAAAAATACTGGAACTTACCCAGAACTCATGGATAATTCCCAGTTTCCAGAATTCAAGCCGCTGCCCAGAATTTCGCTCAGAAAATGTAGCTTAACTTCTGGGATTTTTATCTTTTTGCACAGAACTTCAATTGACACACTCTTTATATATTTGGAAAGCCCTAAATGTCTACTTTCATCATGAATTTTCCCAGAATTTTAGAACATCATCTTCATCATAAAATACTAGCATTTTTACTACTGACTCCAGAAAATACTAATCAATGAAATTTTGCCAGAGCTTCGTTATTTTTATCATAATCTTCCAAAATTTTTGCTATAACTTCTTCTTCATCAAATTTTCGAAACAAAGCCATTGAAAACCATAAAAACATGAAAATAAAACTATATTTGGAAGATTGAAGATCAAAATAACATTTCTAGCATTTCTACTTCATAAACTAAGAACTTGAACTATGAACTAAAAAATCCCTTACCTCTTGAAGACCACTAGCCTCCTATTTTTCTGCAGCTCTTCCACACCCTCCCTTTCTCTCTAAATTTTCGAATTGAAGCTTGATGAATTGGTGAGAATTTGTGAAGTAGGAGGCCTCTTATTTACAGTTGAAGAGGGTGGCATATTTGTAAATTCTTCCCTTTGCATACAACCATAGGATTTTTCTTGGAGAAGAGGAAATGATCTCCACCCTCCACCTCCCCCTTCTCCTTCAAGTTTCTTTGCTTTGTCCCCAAGGCATCCTCCTTCTTCACTAAGTTATCTTAATTAATCCCAAATTCTAATTTAGTTTGGTGTAAGTTGGTGTTTAAATTCAAAATCCAATTTCACTTTTGGAATCCTAATTTTATGATTAGATTTATGGTGATTTTTAATTCCCAAAACACTTAGGTATGAACTCTAAAAGTTTTCGAAAATAACTTTGGGAATAGTCAAGTTGAAGCTCTTAATTTACTGATTCCAAATATGTATTTATATTTAATACTTAGTTCCAATATTTCAAGATATGATTTAATTTCTATAGATTCTTATCTAATTTTAACTAACTAGATAACAACTTGCTCCCCAAGTTAAAGATTAACTTGCTCCTTAAGTTTTCTTTGTTTTTCCACAAGCATCAATGACCCATGTGTTGCTTCTTAATAATATATTAAATAACTTCTTCCTCCTTTCCAAGAGAAAAAACGTCCCCCTCTCCCTAAATTCAATTATCAATTTGTATTTTATTTGCTCTTACATCATAAGAAGAAAAATCTTTCATTGGTCCAAGTAATTGCACAAGGATTTAAGATTCCAAGAGTTTTCAATTTAATTGATATTTTCTTAATTATGACCTTTATAAATTAATTCTCAACTAATTCCAAAAATTACTAGAGTATCTCTTCAATTGCCCAATAATTGTTCCTAATTTTCTCTAATTGATTTCATCATTCTCTGATGATTTTAATTGCTTAAAATGGTATAATTCCTATAAATTATAACAATTCAATTAAAAATTTAGAGACAACATACTCTTCAATTTTAATAAATATTTAGATGCCTTTTACGATTTATCATAACATTCTCAGGATATTTTATGACCCACAAATTCACTTAGGGATTTTTAGCTCTTTATTTACTCTAATTTCATGAAAAATCACCTTAAAATATAAGGTAATTATTTTACTAGTTTTGAGACCACAAATTCACCTATTGTAATAGGTGTCATTTATCAAAATTTAATATTTACATGTATTATGAAAATTGGGGTATTACATCAATCAAAGACAACACTTTTTGCTGATGAATATTGCGAGGATGTGTGACCAGCCACCACAAGACACCCACCTTCACTAAATAATGGCATTGTGTAGCCATCACCACCGCGTGAACCCCACAAGAGTCCCTGAAATAAAATAGACAGATTGTTAGATCAGCCATGAAACTTCTAATGTTGGATGTAGAAAAAAAAAACACATAATAAAACATACGTGTCCTTTTGGACATGGACTTTAGCCCATGTAACATCCTTAGGGATTTTGTCCTCATCCTTTAACAACTATGGCTTCACTGCCCGGATGATATCCATGAAGTATTTGCGTTGGAAATGAATGTTAATATAGTTATAAACGCTTACAATTTAACCAACAAGTAAACTACTTAAACAGACTTTCAATTTCAGGTTATCTTACCACTTCTCTTGCCATCAATTCCTTTCGATCACGGGCTGATTTTTTCTTTGCCTTTTTCTTTGTTGGTAATTTCTCAGGATGAGAGAGTTGATGTTGTGTTCGATAATATGTAATGTTGTCAACCATGGAGTCAAGGGTGTAGAATACCATCGTTGTTGTATCAAGTACATAGCAAAACTAGTGATTTAGAAAAAGAATCGGGCCAAATAGGAAACGGCAGTCGCCAATGTTGTACCCTACAAGTTCAGGAAGGATTTGAGACATATTGGCCCCGACTGTCCATCTGGGGGTAATTATTTTATCCATAAAGTCGGATGTGAAAATATGTCTCTCGACTACACCACCATCCTCTAATTGATTGGCAACTAATGTCTTTGCCACCATAGTCATCAACTATATATAAGAGAATTAAACCAATGAACATAGGGAGGTCATGTATATGGAACTGTTTGTATAACCAGAACCTTTTGTTGAAAAATATGGAAGCATGAAATAATGAATAATATGAGATGAAACCCCATCAATTGTTGTTGTTTGACCTTGTTATTGATTAAAAAAAATTGATGTATGTATATATGCAGGGACCAGATCAATTAAACTGCATTAACCCTCTTGCATACGATTTATATCAGGAAATGGACAAATAACCAACACAATCAAAATGTAAGGAACAAATTAATTTCTACATGGTAACTTTCACATTATAGGCGATCTATACATATAGTCCACAATACAGTAAGGGTGTTCTCAACAATTCAGAGGTCATATCACCTAAACTTCTATTGATATTGAATAACCACTCTACCACTTTTTTCCTACCATTATGTCATAGAATTTTCAATTTACCCTTCACAAATATTTAGTCAACAGACAAATTAGAAGTTTCTATGTGGGTCGTTCTCAACATATTAATTGATGATATACTTTGATAAGTAAACGTGACATACCCGATCGCCTATCCAAGCTCGTGGTCTTATACATTCTAGATCCTTCCTTGTGAGAAAGTAGCCATGCATGTCAACAAATTCCCTAAAAGACAACATATGACAATATTAATCAATATATGCATTTTATGTAATGACAAGTCAATGCATGTGAAATAGTAAATTCAACTTACTCAACAGCCTCTTCTTTACTCGGTCTCTTTGTGCACAACTCAAACAAAATATCCTTGGCATCGTATGTTCGTTTTCCCTTGGCCTTCTGGTTTATATCAATCCAAGGGGATTTTAAAAACGCCACTAGGGGTGATGACCCTCTGAGATCTCCTCAAATCACCACATATTCCTTTAACTTCTTCCTCATCTGCCCTCATTGTTTCTGGAATAGTAGCATCTTGGACTTGCTCCCTGGCCAAGTCTACATCTATAATATGGTCTTCCTCTTCATGTTCAGGGAGACTGTCAAGATCTACAATCTTTTCACCTCCATCTCCATCCTCTATGTTGTCTCCCTCCTCAATGTCGTGTCCGTCGTTGTTGTCGTCAGACCTCATAGAAGACGATGGCTGGTTGTTGGTTGGGTCATCCTCATGTTGCCCATCTTTAGACAAGCTATCTTGAAGCACAAATATTTCTTGTTGCAAGTTGGAAAGTAGCCGCGCATATGTCCTACGCACAACCTGCAAAAACATATATTACTTATGGCATCATATATCACAACACCAATATTTGTAATGAAAAAACCGAAACAATGTGAAACAATATATGGCTAGAGATAGATTTTTTGTCACACATTACCGGGTGCGTAAGCATTGTATCAAGGTCAAACAAGGATGACGAACCAACTGATGGATGAGGATGTGGCTTACGAGGCTTGACGCGATGGAGGAGGCCTCTTTTACTTCTTTTCTCACCGATCACTCTCTTCTTTATCTTTTCATCGGTCCAAAATACCATGGTTGACTCTTGTTGAGATGCTACAACGTCATCCAGTGGGAAATGTTGGAAACAAAAGAAACAAGGGAAAAACCATTGTTATCAACAGTTATATAGTACGGAGTCCAGTTCACATGCAAACATAATGAAAGACAACTTACCATAAGGAAGTATAGGCAGCCGCCTAGAGTTTTGCTCTGTTTTGTCTTGGACTTTTGGGCATCCTTCTTGAAGTCATAAATCTCTTCACAGAGTTCTTGGGGGATAAAGGAGGACCAATCAAAATCTGCAAATGCATCCTTAGTGGTCGTCATCAGCTTCAAAAGATGATCACTGACAGAAATGGATGCACTGGGCGCCAATAAGGTACCCAAGATAAATAATACAAACAAAACCTCAAAATCTTCAGCTAAAGGACCAACCAACAGCTCTCCAATATTGTTGTACTTGACCTTCTTGTAAACGCTTCTATAGTCCTTAAGAATGGTGTTATTGTTGTCCACATTAACTTTTATGGACTACCCCCCACAGGAAGACCCAACAACTGATGGACGTGTTCAGCCCCTATGACTCGGGTCTCCCCCCTAATGGACACTTGTTTTGTGAGGGGATCAAAACACGTAATATACTTTGCACATAACAATCGGGGAATCTGGCGGCAACTAACATTGATCATGTAATATGTAATACCCGGATAACTATTATCTGGAGTATTATGTTATAGTAATAAGAATGTCCATTTATGATGACTATGGTCTCAAAATATTGTATAATTAGTTTATTTTCAAAGGAAAATACTTAAGAAAGTTAAATGGAATTTATTGCCAAAAATGTGAAAAATGCATTTTAGGGCCATAAAACATCCTAAGAATATGATGACAAATCCTAAAAGGCAACTAAATATTTATTAAAAATTAGAAAGTATGTTGTCTCTAATTTAGGTAATTTATTAAATTATTACCTTGGAAAAATTAAAGGAGAAAAATCAAAAAGTATTGGGGGACCATATTGGATCCCATGATTTTTAATATTATGCATGGTACATAAATTACCAATGTCAGTAAAATAGTTGTGAAATAATAATTATTACTAATTAAGAAAATTGTCAACAATTGGTAAGTGATTAATTAGATAATTAATGGCTAATTGTTTGGAAATAAGATAAAGAGGAAAAGGTGGAAATTAATTAAAATAAATAAATAAATAAATATATATATATATACATATATATATATATATATATATATATATATATAAACGAAAATTATGAAGAAAAATCAAGAAAAATTAAAATGGAAATTAAAAAAATAATAAAAAAAATATATCTAAGATATTTTGCAATTAAATAATATTATAATGGTAAAAAGCAAGTAGGATAAATGACCACGGATAGAAATAAAATGCTACCTAGAAAACCATGAACTAAGTTTCTAGAGTTAGAGTATATTATGGACAAGTGAATTTTTACCTCGGAGTGGCCTATCTCCGAAGTCATTTCCGTAACCGATGGAGTGATCATGAGATAGAGCCAAGAAGATATTTTGTGAAATTAAGACAGATAGTGGAAGTGAAAACCTATAGAAAATAATTCATAAAATGGAATCCAGGGATAAGTTGGTAAACATTTGGACATATTATGAACAAGTGATTTATGATCCAGAAGTTGTCGTCGACAGACGCAATTTCCATAGCCGACAGCGTTTGGCCGAAATATTCAGCAGACAACGAAATGTCCTTAATGGGATCAAAAATTTAGTTGACCCAAGTAACTTGAAAGAGGAAGAAAAGACCTTCAAGGCTTTGCTTCCAGAATTTTGAGTTTTCCCAAGATTACGCGATTAGGACACCAAACAGGTAACTTTATCAGATAAAGGCACATAAATCAAAAGATGATGCAGGCATGACATCACTTTGATGACTCATGATGATGTCATCATAGAGAGGTGTAAGGCCCAGATCAGCCTATTTCAAAAAGTGCAATCCAACGGTCAGAATCTGTCCAGACGAAGTTCAAAGAAATTACGGAATTGCCATTCGGTTTTTCTATAAATAGCCCTTCATTTCTCTTCATTCTTCACCAATTCACAAGCAATCCTAGAGAGAAGTTAGAGAGAGAAGCTCTGGAGAAGGAGTAAGAAGTTCATAGCAAAGCTTTGGGTAAGTTCTTCAGTCCTTAGTCTTTAGTTTAAGTAGTTCTTTCAGTAGTTATAGTAGAATTGTTAGAGTAGTCTTTAATTTTTCAAGTTAGTTTAGATATCATTTTTTAGGAATAAAAATGATATTTATCTTAGGAATATGTTAGAGGAAATTTTATAGCAGAAATTTTGAGAGTTTAAAGTCAAAATAGCGAAGCTCTGACAAAATTCCACCAAGTAGTCAAACTAGGGGCAAAAAGGTAATTTGTACCTAAATTGCCTGTTATGGTCTTAAATATTCATATAAGTGATATTATCCTTATAGGATATCCGAAACCACGAACCGCTGTTTCCGCTGTCACCGCTGTCATACCGCCGTCGTCCCGCTGTCAAACGTACCATAAATCGACAAACGTGCCAGGAATCATCAACGGAGGTACAGAAGCGTATTGTAACCTTAACACTTATACTGCTCATATACATATATGTGATAGACATGTTTATATATTGAGGCTCTGTCTAGGGTTGTCAGTTATACATACAGCTTTATACGGGTTATAGTCTTGATAACGCTGTTGGGTTTTCCTAGCGCTGAGGACACGATGGGCCGTCGTGGCACTGGTTATGTGCAGACATGTTGTGGGACTTTACATACTGCTTTGTGCATATGTTCTGTCAATGTTGTGATCATACATCTGCTGTGTGCTTATGTAGTGATTTACTGCTGTTATGAGTTATAAATAACTGTTGTCCATATACTGTTTATTTGAGCATAAGGTTAACCGTTACCTGAGATCCAAATGGTAATTGGATCTTAGCTGTAGCTACAGGTTCAGGCGAACCAAGGGGTTGAAGATAGGGGCGAGCGACTGGCGTAGGATGGCAGAAGGAATTTTGTGGCTTTAGTTTTATATGCCTAGATAGGTGTTGTTCCCTTTTGGATAGTAGATAACTGTAAAAGTATACTTACACTGTGGTTATGTAATATAAAGGTTCAGTTACTCGTTTTGTGAAATTGCTCTACTCTGATCAACGTTTTTTTTAAACAAAAAAATTCCGTTGTTTTTAAGGTGGGATGTTACAGATCAACCTATCAAACCCAATCGCCTTAAGCCTTTTCATCGCCTCGGGTCTTCCCTTCAATATGATGCAAACTTGGCTGAATGTGTTAGGTGCACATCTAGTCATGAAGGGCACCATATACTTCTTCACTTTCACCGGGGCTCTAAGTTGTTGAGCCCTCTTTGTGTATCCGGCCTTTTCTTGTGCACTTAGTCTTTTCCAAGCTTTTCTCATCTATACACTCAATGCTTTAAAGTCAGCCTTGCCCTTAGATTAATCGAAGAATTATTCTGTGAATAGGTTGTATCCAAAGAATTTGGGATCCCTTTTTGAAGATTTCTCCATGTTGTTGCTTATTATACAACAATCAATTGTAGCTCGTGTACCTACAACAATTGTAAATGAAGTTCAGAATACAAGTTATCGCTTCTATTTCACTGTTCTGTTCTTTTAAAGATAAAACAAACATACAAGGAGTTCATTTCCCATGTAAAACAAACAAACATACAAGGGGTGGGAAGCAATCATTCAATATTATTCACCTTCAACACTTTTTTTCAAAACGAAAAAACTAACTAATAAAGAGTGAAAATAGTAGGAAAACCAATCATGTAGCTACCTTTTCTTAAACTACCAGAAAAGAAGTTGAAAAGACACATAAGTAGTAAGAGTGTGTTGAAAATTGAAGAAAATTTATTGAACTAAATCAGCCCAAACTGAACCAACAGTGAAATGATACTTTTTAATTGTAGAATTGGTATTCCGATCTTAAAATAACATAAAATGCCAATCAAATTAATTTAGTGATATAAAATAATTATCTAAGAAATTATAAAAAAACACCCAAAATAAAATATATCATCCATTTTTATAGAACCAACTAAATCAATTTGGTATCACTTTCAGTTCAAAACTGAATCAAACCCAGAAACACACAATGAGATTTGGCTTAGTGATCACTTTCAGCTGTCACTTTCCTTGCAATCCTTTCGACAATAATAGAATAAGAATGACTTTAAATAGAACATACATCTAATATAAAAATTAAACTGTTCAAGCAAATTATATCACATACATCCAATACTTCCTTTGTCCATATAAAATAAAACATACCGTGTTTGTATGCTCATTTCAAGTCTGAAAAATGGTCTAGTGGATCCAAGTTTGATTAGTGGTATGTCTTAAGAAAAACTAAAATAAAACATGTTTGTATGCTCATTTCTCTTATAACTTTATACCTTCGTAAATAAATTAAGTATCCCAAAAAATCCCAACAAATGAGCTGATGCACAGCTTGTATGAATATGAAAGCCCATGCAGTAACCTGAAAAGTGAGATATCCATGGATACAAGCAAAACCCACTACTCTATATACTATCAATAAAAAATATATATTTGTGTTCCTGAAATATATGGTTTTTTGCATTAGGATTTTTCATATCTGATAGAATCATGCATAAGGGAAAATAATGTGTATATATATATGACTAGTTAGATTTTGTAGATTCAGCCGTCTATATATCTTGTATATGGAACCTGCCTTTTCTTCCATCAAGTTGATGTGTGTGTAAATATATCTAGCCTCAATATCCAAGCATAGTTCAAGAATAGGAGCAAGATCATCGTTACATGTATTGCAATTTTTAAATTGACTTTTGATAGTTTTGTTTCTAGTTCATTCTATGAGTACATCTTTCAATCCAAGGGCTAGATGGAAATAGGCTAATAAATTACTTGTATCAATCTATGCCTATTTTATAGTTGCTTAAGTACATTTGCATAAACTAAGATACAACTCCACTCACATATTAAGGCTGTATTTGGAATGATAATTAGAGTCTTTAAAAGCTTTTTAATTTCAATAGTGTGATTTACAATGTAGAAAATATGTACATGAGAAGAGATTTGTCACAACTTCTATAAAAATGATTATGATAAACATCTCTAAATTAAGCAAACAGTTACCTTATATACATTGAATCATTATTGAAAAACTATTTTTGACAGCTCTAATTATAATTCCAAACAACCTCAGACATTAAGTGATTTAAATATAACAACCAAATCTATATACGTTTGAATCAAATGGTGTGTGTGCGAGAGAGAGTTAGAGAGATTCAATTGTTTTAAAATAAAAAAAAGATACAAGCAGAACCCACTAATATTGTTGTTAGAGAGATTCAATTGAATTAATTTTTTACAGGAAACCAGGCACATCCCTTCCAAAAATCATCAATCCAGCAACAAAGAAGTAAAACCCAAGTGACATTTTACTCACACTGTTGAATTCACCAGCCAAGTTGTATATGCGCAAGTCAACGAAATGCAACACCAAAAGGAGAAAAACGATGAACTAGAAAAAAGTCAAGATTAAGCAAATTACTTATTTCTGATTTTAGTGGCTATTTTCAAATTTCTTCTCCCACTAATAAATTACGCAATATAAATGGAGGGCAAAACGAGTAACTCCAGAGATACAGAAATGAAAAGGAAATCGCAAAAACCAGAGATATAGTTAGAACCATAGATACCGTTGTCTTTGGTTGGAGGCCAAGAAAGGGTCAGAGAAAACGCAAACTTGCCCCAATCGACAAAATACTGCATTTCATACCACCATTCTAAGTTATAACTAACAATGAGACTGAGGGTGTCAACGGAAAAAAACCCTAATCCCTAAAAATGTTAGTACCTTCAGATGATTGCAATAGGCGAACCGACAACGAGGACGACGAACTATCTGCTTCAGAGTGTTGACGGTGGCTGACGAGGACAAGCTTGACAATAGCTTATGAGAACGGGATTGACGGTGCTTGACGGGAAGAGAGTGAGACGGTGCTTGACAGGAAGAGAGTGAGAGCGAGAGCGACAGTGAGAGTGAGAGTGAGAGGGACGTCCAAAAGGATTTCAGCAAAAAAAAATGGAGGGAGAGTGACGGGAGTCAAAGTGAAATGAGGATTTGACCCAGAAAAAAGGAGAAAAAAGGAGGGAGAGGAGGACGAAATAGTGACTATTTTTCCAGGCTTTTCGGTAATTTCTCAAAACAATTCCATGTCAGAAAAGGCAAATAAGGCCCAAGAAACAATTCCATGTCTAACATGGAATTGTTTCTTGGGCCTTATTTGCCATTTTGTTGCATATTTGGGCCTTGGGAGGCATTTTCCCAAAAAAAAAAAGGCATGAAATGATTATACTATTAACAATGCATTAAATAAAAAAAGAAAATCAGACTCACTTGTTGGTCGAGGTTATGGAAACTAAAAATTCCCTAAGGATGCAATACTTGGAAGTGGTTACTGTTGCAGGACAGATTACTAATGAATGGGGCAAAATTAAAACTTGGCATAACTGAGAATATTAGGAGCAATGTTTGCTCAGATGCTCGCGAAAGCAACCTCCATATGACTCGAGATTATATGCAGTCTAAAGAAATATGGATCAACCTCCATAGCGAAGACTAATGTTTCTGGAACAGTTTGGTGCAATCTAACCAAGTATATCTCTTATATGTCTAATATATGCCCATCTCTTATATGTCTAATATATGCCCATCTCTTATGTGTCTAATATGTGCCCATCCCTCTCTAAGAGGGATGAGCATATTTTTTTTTAATTTTTTATATATTTTATTTATTTATATTTAAATTATATACTATTTTATGAATTTTTTTTTCACCTAGTATCTCAAATTAATTAGTTTTCATGATACTGGTATTACAAATAAATAATACTCAATGTACTGGAAACTAATTAATTTGATATACTGGATGACAAAAAAATATTTCAGAAAGCAACATACAATTGAAATATAAATAAATATAATAAATAAAAAAATTTAAAAAAATATGTTTATCCCTCTAATAGAGGGATAGGCACATAAGAGATGTGCATGTAACGTGGACTGCAATCTAACTTTGGGAAGAATAATGGGTCAAGCAATGTGTTATAATATGTATATGTATGTATTAGTGTGGTGTTGTGACGTGGGGTCAATGTATATTATATACGTGGTGTGGTTGTAAACAATGTTTTTCTAGAATGGAATAGATATTATTTTGCTTATATGGTGCTAGAGCCTTCTCAGAGCACATGGTATTTTCCTTTCCGTTCGATTGGTTCAGTGCTCACTTTCATGCAGCCCAGATTCCAATTTGAGCCTCCAAGCTATTTGTTCAAGAGGATCTACGGCGGACAAGGCTCCTTTTCAAGATTCCCAAGATCCACCGTCTATTTTGCTTTTTGGTCCTTTACACGGGTTTTTTTCAGTCTCGCACCCTCGAGGCATTTTTTTTTCCAGAGTTGTGAGCCCTCTTCTTCAATTTTCTGTCTGGAATGCCCTAGAAGCCCATATTGTTGATCGGGGCTCTGATCTTGTTGCTTCTTCCACCGGCTCTCAGGCGAGGGTTGTTCTTTCCCAACTCATCGTGCTTCAAGAACCATGCTCTAGCTTCGTTCAATCTATAAGGATCTCGCCAACCCTCTCTTGTCTTCTTTACTGTAACATCTCAATTGAAAATGCCGAATTTTTTTTTCTTTTAAAATGAACCGTGATCAGAGTCGAGCATTTCGATTAAACGAGTAATTGAATATTTAGAAGTGCATAACCATAGTGTAATCATTCTTATACAGTCATTTGTTGATTCCAAAAAGACAATATCTAAATAGTTCAAAAACTAAAACATATAAGCTCTTCCAATCCGCCTACATCGGCTACTTGCCGCTCTCCTCCACCCTGGATCCTCCTGAACCTAAGGCTATAGCTGAGATCCAATTCTCAATTGGATCTCAGGTAACGGTTAACCTTATGCTCAAATAAATCATATATAGGCAACGAATAGTCACAACAACATAACAGCACATCAATACATAAGCACACAGCAGATGCATGATCAACAATGGACAGAACATAAGCACACAGCAATATGTAAAGCCCCACACTATGTCTGCACATAAAACAGTGCCACGATCTCCCATCGTGTCCTCAGCGCTAGGAAAACCCAACGGCGTTATCAAGACTATAACCTGTAACAAGCTGTATGTATGACTGACAACCCACGACAGAGTTTCAGTATCTAAACATGTCTACCATATATATGAATATGAGCAGCATAAGTGTTAAGGTTACAATACGCGTCCGTACCTCTGTTGACGATCTCGGGCACTACGGTAGCGTTGTGGTACGTTTGACGGCGGTACGACGGTGATTTGACAACGGTGACAGCGGAAACAGCGGTTCGTGATTTTGGGTATCCTATAAGGATAATATCACCAGTATAAATATCTAAGACCATAACAGGCATTTTAGGTACAAATTACCATTTTGCCCCTAGTTTGACTTTTTGGCAGAATTTTGCCAGGGCTTCGCTGTTTTGACTTTATGCTTTCAAAATTTTTGCTATCATCTTCCCTCTAACATATTTCTAAGATAAATATCTCATTTATTCCTAAAACATGATATTTAAACTAACTTGAAAAATTAAGACTACTCTAGCATTTCTACTATAACTACTGAAAGAACTACCTAACTAAAGACTAGGGACAAGAGAACTTACTCAAAGCTTTGCTATGAACTTCTTACTCTTCTTCCAGAGCTTCTCTCTCTAACTTCTCTCTAGGATTGTAAGTGAATTGATGAAGAATGAAGAGGAATGGAAGCTATTTATAGAAAATCTCAATGACATTTTCGTAATTTCCTTGAACTTTGTCTAGTTGAATTCTGACCGTAGGATCGCACTTTTGCTAGGTGGTTTGATCTTGCCCTTACACCTATTAGGCCGACTTCTTCCCCCCCTAAAAGACAAAATTGCTGACCTCATCCTAGCTGCATCATCAAACCTTATCCTCTTACTTTATCTGATAAGTTCCTGGTTCAGTGTCCTGATCGCGAAATTCCGTAGAAACTTAAAATTCTGGGAACAACACTCTGAAGATCTTTTCTTCCTCTTTCAAATTACCTAATTTAACTCAGTTTCTGATCCTGCTGAGGACATTCCATTATCAGCTGAAAATCCTCGGTATTCGTGCCCGGCTACAGAAATAACGTTGCCCGGTGCCAACTTCGAGACAAAAATTCACTGATTAACATTATACTTTGGTTTTTCCCCACTTATCCCCATATTCCCACAACGGAATTATTTTCTATCGAAACTCTTTTTGGCTATCTGCTTTAATTATACAAAATATCTTCCTATTCGGATCTCCAAATCACTCCGTCGGTTACAGAAATGACTTCGGAGACCGGCCATCTCGAGATAAAAATTCCCTCGTTCACAATATACCCTGACTTTAGAAACCTAGTTCACGGTTTTCTATGTAGGATTTTATTTCCATCCGTTCTCGTTTATCCTGTCCACTTTTAATTATTATTATATTATTACTTATTTATCACATGCTTAAACCTATATTACTATTATATTCAAATATCTTCTTCATCCTTATCTCCCCTAAAATTTCGGCCCCCACCATATATATATATATATATATATATATATATATATATATATATATATATATATATTTTCCTTAACCACATATATTATATTTATCCTATATTCATTTTCCACAAAATTTTCCTATTGGTCCATAACTAATTACTTGGATTTAGGCTTTCATAAATTCTTGAAAAATCCTAAACCATAGGTCTTTACTTTTTAAGACTATATCTTAACCATTATTATTTATTTAATTAGCCAAAAATTTCGGTCCTTAATAATTATTATTTATATTATTTTTATTTTTTTTATGTTTTCCTGAATTTCTCTAATTTTATAAAATTCCTGAAAATTACTTAATTAATCCTTTAATAATTCCTAATAATTTTCTTAATTAGAATTAATTATTTTCTCACAACAATTTCATTAACATTAATGATTTAAGCCCTATGCAAAATATTAAAAGTCATAGAATCAATTTTGATTCTAAAATACTTTTTAATTTTCCTTCTTTTTATTTTCATAGGAAATATTTTATTAAATTGTCTAAATTAAGAATAATATATTTCCTAAATTTTCAATAATTATTCCATGTTTTCTTGAATTTTCCAAAATTTTTCCTTAGTACCTTCCTTTGAAAATAGACTAATTATACTCTATTTTGAGACCATAATCATCATAAATGGATATTTTTATTATGGTAACATAATAGTCCAGATAGTAATTATCCGGGTATTACATTTACCCTCCAGCTTCTTTAGAATCTTGACGTCGGTTCATCCAAATCTTGCAAAAAGAAGATTCTGGTGCCCATTCTCAGTGTTTCTTGCTTGTTTGCTTATTTGACCGGTGCTTCAAGCTCCGTTGGGTTCCACGTTCATGACTCTGGAGGTTCACGATTTCCCTTCTTATCCTACGATTTTGATGCATCGTTTAGTTATTCTACCATGGTGATGTTGCTCAGGTTTGGTCAATTTTGTGGTTCGTTCTGTAATACCCTAATTTTTATAATACATTTAAATATATATTTAGACAAATAATACCTATTGAAAATAGGTGAATATGAGGTCTTAAACACCTTGTATTGAATTTATTAGGACAATGTCTCCTAAGAATAAATAATTTACAAATAGGTCCCTGAAATATTTATGGGTTATAAAATACCCTGAAAATATTATAAAGAGACAAATAAATATTTATTTAAAATAGGGAAGAATATTGTCCCTAATTTAGGTAATTTATTAAATTATTACCTTGGAAAAATTAAAGGAGAAAAATCAAAAAGTATTAGGAGACCATATTGGGCCCCATGGTTTTTAATATTTTGCATAATGCATAAATTATCAATTTCAGTAAAATAGTTGTAAGAAAATAATTAATCTTAATTAAGAAAATTGTCAACAATTAGTAAGTGATTAAATAAGTAATTAATTGTTGATTGTTTAAACATGAATAAAAGGGAATATCCAAAGTTAAGTATATGAAACCCCTAATTTGGTATTAATGACCAATGGGGGGTCAAGGTTGGCATAAAGAGTGTTGCTAATTAATTTAGCATAATTAAGAAGTATATTAAGTAAATTACAAATATCTTAAGTAATTAAGTCTAAATCTTCATATAATTGAGTTAGCTAATGGCAAAATATAATTAAGGAGCATGTAAACACTTGATAATTAAGAATTTCTAATTAGTGTTGAAAAGTCAACAATGATACCTAAGCCTTGATTATGTCATAAAGATGACATCACAAGAGCACATGTGTATGTTGTGAGTGTGTGTGTGCCTAAGTGTTGTGCATGTGTGTGTGTCTAGTGGAGGAAAGAGAAAAGATGAATCTAGAAAAGGGGGGAGGTGACATTTTTTTGTAAGAGGTGTAAGTTCAAGATTTAAGCTTCCTAGTTAAGTTAAGTCCAATGGTTAGAATGGAATTAAAATTGCTAGGTAGTTAACTCATGGTTGGCTATAAATAGGAGGCTTCATGCTTCATTTTTCTTCACACTAAACTCATACCAAAGATTGGAGGGTTTAAGAGGAGAGTGAAGCAAGAAGGAGGAAGGAGTTCAAGAGTCTTCAAGAGGTAAGCTCTAGTTCTTAAGTTCTAGTCTTTAGTTTTTATAAGTTCTTAGTATAAATGTTAGTTTAATCTAGAAAATTAGAGAATAAATTCCTATACTTGTTTTTAGGCCTCATTGCATTGAAAAATGCCTGAAGAGGTAAAAACATGGTAGGAAATAATTTTTGGAAGTCCTTGGATTAAGATTGTGAAAGTTGTAAAATTTTCGGTTCTTAAATCTTAGACAGACAGCAAAAAAGATGCTATGATTTTATGTAACAATTGAAGTTATAAAATCATGAAATTTTCCAAAAAGAAAGTAGACATGTAGGGCTTTTCAAACATATAAAATATGCAACATTTTGATCTTTGGTCAAGGAGATATGAATTTTTGAAGTTAAACCATTTTTACTGGAATAAAATCTGGGCAACGTTGAGAAACGTAAAAACTGGTAATGACTCACTAATTCTGGGTGAAAATGAATATTTTTCCTCAAAAATAGACATCCTAAGGGTTCCGGGGAATTTTACGGATCCTCATTTTGATTTTTGTAGAATTAGTTATGATTTTTCAAAGTTACCGAAAAATCTGTCCACAAAACTCTGCACTACGTTTTTAAATAAATGTAAGGGCAAAGTTGTAAATAACAAATCCACCAAGGGTAGATGGGTAAATAGAGGTGGAAGTATATCTTAGGTTATTATTCTAAGTGATATGGTGATATATTAGGATATCCGGGAGGTCCAGGGCCGGATCCAAAGGTCGGACGTTTGACATTTACCCAGTGAAAGGTACGGACGCGTACTGTAACTCTAACTCTTATGCTGCTTGTATGCTCTATATGTGATGTGATGATTCATATAGTCGTGGATAAGACTGGGTCTTGAGTCATGCACCGTAATTAAGACTCTGTCTTAAGTCACTGTTTGTACATTCAGCTATTATGTGAAAACGGGTTACAGTCTTGGTAATGCCGTATGGATGTTTTCCTAGCGCTGAGGACACACTCCGGGGCGTGGCACTGGTTTATGTGCAAACTATGTGGACCTTACATGGGCTGTGTGCTATGTAGAGGTATTGTTGTGATATGAACTATGACATGTGCTGTGTGCTATGTATAGTTATATGCTGAATTGTAAATGAATATCTATCATTCATACTGTTATACTTGAGCATAAGGTTAACTTTTACCTGAGGTCCAATGCCCATTGGACTTCAGTCTTAATGAATAGTACAAGGAAGAAATCAGGATAGAGAAGGTGTTGGTGGAAAGAGCCGTGAAGAGGCAGCAGTCGAAGACGAAGGTCGGTAGAAGTTATTAGGATCTAGATTCTGACACGGATTTAACAAAGTTATTTCAGACCATTTGGTGCTTAAACTAAGGAAGGTTTCATCGGTGGGTTGTCGCAAGTCGCCATAGAGTTGGTGAGACTCCCATTAGATTGAACACCGACCTGGCCAAATTGTTTGATTAACTGATGTTAGGTTCCAAGCCATAGGTCTAATTTAAGACTTTCTTTATCAGAGAATTATATTTGATCTCTGTAAGATGTATCACATGAATATTCCTTCGGGATATTTAATATATCAGCTTATGTCGGGACATCATCATATGTCTGGGCATTCTATATCAGATACTCACTGTTCGAATCTTAGCGCACGCTATCCATTTCCGCAGTACTCTAAGCTGTAGCATCTCAAACTCTGTTGATTTTCCTAAAACTAAGTGTCGACCGACAGGATTTTCGAACCTGGAATTTTGGGATGTTACACGTTCTTTATTCTGTGTTTGTCACACTTGTCTACAATAGCCACCACACCACCGTTGTTCGTCGCTTTCTGCCAATTTTTTTCTGGAACAGATTAAGGCCCCTCCATCTTCATCTTTTCTTTCATTCTTTCCATACATCATCAGCAAAGACATGACATTGTTTCCAAATCTTCTGTTGCCTCCGCCATTGATTTCTCTTATCCCTTACATCTCCAAGCCTTTAACACACAAGCCACAATATTGGTGTCTTAAGTTCTACGTGGTTCCACCAACTATGAGGTCTTGAGCCACTCCATTCGTATTTCACTTTCTGCCAGGAACAAATTGAGATAATTGATTGGATGTGTACTCATAAGGACCAAACGCCAGCTCTTTGTGACTAATGGGATCATTGCAATTCAGTTATTTTTTCCTGGCTTATAAATTTGGTAGACAAACAAATTGCCACTGGGAGGGGCGGACGGTGGTTGGGGCCAAAGACCCCAGCTGGCCTTCTAAAATTTTCTAAAATTTGTTAAAGTATATATATTAATTGTATAATATTTTGTTTTTACCACTAATTTGCCCCCAGCTAATCTCTTATGAGGATCCCAACTTACCTTCTAAAATATTTTAAAATATGTGTATGTATTATATATTATTTTATTATGACCAATAATTTAGCATAATTAATCTCTTATCTTCCCTAAAATAATTTAGTTCGGTAATTCTTTCGGTAGTTATAGTAGGATTGCTAGGATAGTCTCTAAATTTTCAAAGGTAGTTAAATATCATGATTTAGGAATAAATATGATATTTATCTTAGAAATATGATAGAGGAAAGGTTATAGCAAAAATTTTGAGAAATTAAAGTCAAAATAGCGGAGCTCTGGCGAAATTCCGCCGAAAAGTCAAATTAGGGGCAAAATGGTAATTTGTACCTAAAATGCCCGTTTTTGTTCTGAATACTCATATAAGTAATATTATCCATATAGGATATTCGAAACCACGAACCGCTGTTTCCGCTGTCACCGTTGTTGTACCGCTGTCGAACGTGCCGTAATTTGACGAAAGTACCAGAAATCGTCAACGGAGGTACGGACGCGTACTGTAACCTTAACACTTATGCTGCATATATTCATATATGTGATTGATATGTCATTTATTGAGACTCTGCCGAGAGAGGGCAGTTGTACATACAGCTTTGTACGGGTTATAGTCTTGATAACGCCGTAAGGTTTTCCTAGCGCTGAGGACACAATGGGCCGTCGTGGCACTGGATATGTTCAGACTTGTTGTGGTACTGGTTGTGGTACTTGTTGTGTGATTTAGTATTGATATGCTGTGATGTTATTATGAATATCTGTTGCCATATACTGTTTATTTGAGCATAAGGTTAACCGTTACCTGAGATCCAATTGAAAATTGGATCTCAGCTGTAGCTTCAGGTTCGGGAAAACCAAGGGTTGAGGTTCAGGGCAGGTAGCCGGCGTTGGATGGCAGAAGGAGTTTACTTCTGTAGCTCTATTAAATCTGGTTAGACGCTACCCTTTCTGAGCAATGGAAGTCTGTATGAGTACAATTACACTGTGGACATATATCTTTAAATTCAGTTACTCAGTTGATAAAAATGCTCAACTCTGATCACCGTTCTTATGTTTTTTTAAAAAAAAAAATTTCCGCCACATTTAAAATGGGATGTTACATGAAGTCAGTACACTATTTATGGAATTTTTGGAATGTGGACGAATTTTGTGAAATTAAAGAGAAGAATTTGTATAAGTAAATAAATGGATTGTACTTGCTTTATATTGAGGCAAGTATATATCTGGGATAATACCAACGTCGGGAAATTTTATATTTTATCTCTCAGCTATCAGGTAATAGTAACTGCTTACTTATATTCTTTGTGTGGCTCTTGTATGTTTGTTTTCCATGATTGTGGAACCAGGGTTACTTCGATAGCCTATCTGGTGTTTATGTGTTTGGGCTATAGGGCCTAGTGGACTGTGTGTCCTTGGGTCGCTACAGGGTCGATGATGCATTTAGTATAGCTTAGGTCTGAGGATTGGCTGCAGTTATTTTCCTAGTTGTGGCAATGTGCTTACTTTGGTAGTCTGTCTGGCATTATGAGGACTGGGTCCTTACACAGTTAACATTTGCATTGTGTGATATGCTTTGATATGTTACTATGTGTACTGAATGTATGTGGTATATGTTACCACTTTGTTGTTTTTCCTTGTTATGGTTGCATGCATGCACTGCCTATACTAGGTATTTGAGTTTGACAGTTACTTTGGGATTCAATTCTGGGTCCGAGATTGATTTAAAGATAAATGTTGTTTTGGCTAAGTTGATTAGGGTGAAGGTAAGGGCATTGAATTGGAGGTTAAAGAAATAGGGAATGCCCTACTCCTTTATAGTTTATATTGTGGGATTACTATATATTTTACTTACCGCCCGCATAAATATTTTGGATGACTATATCTTAACCTTTCGGGGACTTTACTATGTTCAATGTTTATACTTTTACCAAAATTAAGTAGTTGTCTAAATCGATCATATGCTTTGCTGCGAATCACTCTGATATAAGTTAATTAACAAGTAATAATTAACAATGTAAGGTAATAAATAAGAGGGAAACCCTCTATCTGCCACTTGAAAGGGCGAGGCCGATAGGGGTGTAACGGTTTTCCATCATCATCGATATATATAGCCAAAGGGATTTAGTATCTTTACTCTTGAGATCTCGTCGTGATTCACAGCAATATCAAAGCTAGTAACATTGTATTAGACAGTTCTTTATAGGCTAAAATTGAAACCCCCGATTGAAATTGGGATTTTGAACTTAGATGGTATTGAAATGAAGAATGGTGGATTGGAGTTAGAAGAGGAGAAGAAGGGAAATGAAGAAGAATTAGAGCGTAATGGTGGATCAATGGTTGAGGAAACACATAGTGTGAATATCGTAGACAAAAGTTGTCAAAACCTAATGAAAAGTGGTGAATTTCATAATTAAACTTGTCAAATGGAATGAAAATGTGAAAGCAAAAGTTGTCAAAACCTAATGAAAAGTGGTGAATCCCTTAACAAAACTTGTCAATGGTCTATAATGTAAATGACTACTAATTCCTAGAATTGATACGTATTTACTAGGTTTGGATTTGAAAATAACAACATCAAATATGAAAATGACAACTATGCATTTCAAAATGATCACTTGTGAAAATGAGAAAGCATGCATAGATTAATTCCTAGAATGGATATGCGTTTACCAAGTTTGGATTTGAAAATAACAACTCTGGATACGGAAATGACAACTATCCATTAAAAAATGATCATATGTGAAAATGAGAAGGCATGCATAGATTAATTCTTAGAATTGATATGGGTTTACCAAGTTCACATTTGAAAATAAAAACTTTGGATTTAATTTGGAATGATAACTATCCATTTAAAAATAACAACTTGAGAAAATAAGGTAGAAGCATTGATTAATTCCTAGATTCAATATAGGTTACCAAGTTTGGATTTGAAAATAACAATTTCAAATATGAAAATGACAATTATCCATTTAAAAATTATCAATTATTCCCATCAAAGCTCCAACATAGGCAGCCAATCATCGAAGCTCTAACAGGGTGGCCAGCGACCAACCGTTGGTGGGGTAGGGGTTGTAATACCCTAAAATTTGATCTAGGGTAAATATCATAAATTGGTAGAATATACCTATTGAAAATAGGTGAATTTGTGGTCTCAAAACTAGTGTCATAATTACCTTATTTCCAAAGGTGATTTCTCATGTAATTAGGAAAGATAAAGAGCTAAAAATCCTTAGAGACAATTAAATATTTATTAAAAAATTAGAGAGTATGTTGTCTCTAATTTAGATAATTTATGGGATTATTTTCCTTGGAAAATAATAAGGCAAAATTAAATATCATTTTGGGGAACATAAATTGCCCCATGATTTTTAATATTTTGCATAATGCATAAATTATTAATATCAATAAAATAGTTGTGAGATAATAATTATTACTAATTAAGAAAATTGTCAAAAATTAGTAAATGATTAATTAGATAATTAATGGCTAATTGTTTAGACATAAATAAAGAGAGAGAGAAGGTGGAGATATTTGTGAGTTGTGAGTATGTGTGAGTTGTGAGTGTGTGTGTGTGCCTAAGTGTTGTGTGTGTGTGTGTGTGTGTAGTAAAAAAAAAGAAGAGAAAAAAAATATATAATAAAATAAAATAAGAGATAAGATCTTATAATATAATAATAATATAATTAAAACATGTGTTAATTAGATAATAATATAATAATCAGAGGAAAAATGGACAGGATAAATGACCACGGATAGAAAGTAATTCCGTTGTGAGATTCTGGGAATGAGTTAGGAAAAACCAGAATATATTATTGGTCAGTGGATTTTTATCCAGAAGTTAGTACCGGCCGAAGTTATTTCTGTAACCGGTCGCGAATACCGAGGATTTTCGGCAGATAACGAAATGTCCTTAATGAGAGAATAAGGTTAGGAAAACCCAGTATTCTTGAAGAGGAAGCAAAGACCTTCAGGGTACTGCTTCCGGAATTTTAAGATTTTACAAAATTTCGCGATCGGAACACCGAACAGGGACTTTATCGGTAGAAAACTTCTTGAGAAAGGTGGTGACATCACCTTGGTGACTAAGGATGACATCATCCTTGAGAGGTGTATGGCCAAGATCTTGCCACCTCCAAGAAGTGCGATCTAACGGCCAGAAACTGATCAGACAAAGTTCAAAGGAATTACGAAAATGCCATTGGGCTTTTCTATAAATAGGCCATCATTCCTCTTCATTCTTCACCAATTCACTTACAATCCTAGAGAGAAGTTAGAGAGAGAAGCTCTGGAAGAGGAGTAAGAAGTTCATAGCAAAACTCTGAGTAAGTTCTTCAGTCCCTAGTCTTTAGTTTTAGTGTCTCTTTCGGTACTTGTAGTAGAACTGCTAGATTGATCTTTAATCTTCCAAGTATGTTTAGAAATCATGTTCTAGGGGTAATTAAGGTATTAATTTCGAAAACCATCATAGAGTTAGAGATATGTGGAAATTCTGGAAGATTAGGGTCAAGATAGCGAAGTACTGGCGAAATTCCGCCAATTAGGGGATCAGGGGCAAAATGGTAATTTGTACCTAAAATGCCTGTTATGGTATCAAATATTGATAAATGTGATATTATCATTATAGGATATCAGTAATCTTGTTCCGCTGTCATTTCGCTGTCGTTTCGCTGTTTTCCGTCAAAAGTACAGTATATCGTCAACATATTAAACGCTCGTCAACGAAGGTACGTTCGCGTACTGTAACACTAACTCTGATATTTACAGTATGTATATATGTGCTATGTGTGTTGTATGCATGTTGTGGTGTGTTGTTGAATACCTGTTGTTGTTTATTGTACACCTGCATACACTGGGAGTGATATATCTATTTTCACTGGGAGTGATATATCTGTATTCACTGGGAGTGGTACTTTTCGCTGGGAGCGGTATATTTGGATTCATTGGGAGTGACATGTTTGGAAGTGAACCAATTGCTGTGATTTTATACCATATATGTAAATATGAGGTTAACCGTTACCTGGGGTCCGTATGCATGGGACCTCAGCTCTTTACATAGCATCAGGGTCGGGAGAACCGGTGTCGGAGGAAAAGGGAAAGCAGCATGCTTAAAGACTCGGTGGAAGAATACCCGTCGTTGATCCGGCAAAGGCCTACAGTTTTGTGAGATAAGGTATTTTTAAAACATTATATAACCTTTTTGGTATAGATATATTTAATCCATTTTAATCCAGAAATATGTCCACCGGCATAAAATAACTTGGATGCTAGTCAATCGTTTGTGTTATCTAGTTATAGTAGTCCCTTAGGAAAACGCATCTGAAGACTACTGTATGTTTTGATTAGTAGCAATACCTTTTGGCAAAAGAATCTCAGTTGTATGTCATGACTAAAATGTAACGTGGGTACAAGAAAACATAACCTAAGCCTATCTAGTTACTATTTCATGACACCGGCGTCATCTTCCAAATTTGATTAACCCACGACAAATAATATCTCATTATTTAGGATCTATTCGCACAAAAAAAAAAACCAGAACGGGGAAATATATTTCTAACTTTGACGATAAATGTGATATTATCATTATAGGATATCAGTAATCTTGTCCCGCTGTCATTTCGCTGTTTTCCGTCAAAAGTGCATTTTATCGTCAACGTACTAAACGCTCGTCAATGGAAGTACGTCCGCATACTGGTAACTTTAACTCTGATGTTTACTGTATGCGTATATGTATGGTATGCTTGTATGAGGTAATTAATGTACGTTCGCGTATTGTAACACTAACTCTAATGTTTATGTTATACATATATGTGATACGTGTGTTGTACGTATAGAGTATGTATACTGTGGAGTGCATATCTGTAACGCTGGGAGCGATATGTCCATATGCTGGGAGCGATGTGTTCATATGCTGGGAGCGATATGTCTATATGCTGGGAGCGATACGGTTACAGGCTGGGAGCGATACATATGCATTTGTTATGATAGAAAGTTTGTTTGTTGTTGATGTGGTGGTTTATGTGTTCATATATTGTGTATGTAAACATGAGGTTAACCATTACCTGGGGTCCGTATGCATGGGACCTCAGCTCTTAACATAGCAGCAGGGTCAGGAGAACCAAGGACGGAGGAGAGGGGAAAGCAGCACGCTTAGAGACCCGGCTAGAGATTTCATTTTGACGTTCCGGCGGAAGCCTTCCTTTTGTTGTCTACTTCACTTTTGAGCCACGCGATTACTATACCGCTATTGTATCCAGCCAGACTTATGGCATTCTGAAATATAAGTATCAGTTGCTCTTCCGCTCAAATACTTTACTCTGATGATTTGAAATGATTTTTGATGGAAAATTAATATTCCGCTTTTGAAAATTTGGGATGTTACACTTTGGTATCAGAGCAGAGCATTCTGGCACAGATTTAACGAAATTACTCTGAACAGTTTGGTGTCTAAGGCTGGGTTAATCTATGTGGGAAGCCAATCAGTCGCCGTAAAAGTCGGTGAGGCCCCCATAATAGACCCCTACCTGGTCAAGCTGTTTGGTTAATAGAGTTAGGTTCTAAGCCTTTTTTAAAAACTTATTTTGAAAACGAGTACTGATATAGCCAAAGTCGGTGTACCACCTTACCTCGGTATACCAGTCTACACCGGTATACTATCTTGAACCAGTGTACCACCTTCTGTTGGTGCATTACTCTAACCCAGAGTTGTCATATCCACCATTTGTACTGGTATTGATATCAGTCTCTGATAATCTTGATAACCCTGCTATCAGTCTCTGATAACCCTAATAATCTCCAATTTGTACTGGACGATAATTCTATTCTGGCACAAAGCCTATGTGTGGAGTTGCGTCACGCTAAACGAAATTCTGAGACCGATAAAGATAAATACATGCGGTATTTGACCCATGTTGAGAAATTCTATCGAGGAATTTCTGTTATGTACTTCCGTACCCGTTTTTGAGTGTAAAGATCCAACGAGATTCTGACGAAGGAAATATTGTGGGTGTCTGCTCGTTAGTAGTGTAAAAACTGAGTGCGATAGAGTCTATATGCAGTATAAGTACTAAGTGTGATAAAGTCTGTGATATACTAATCATTGTCTTCCTTGTAAACGTTTTCCCTAATAAAGGAAAAAGAGCGAGACACAACAGAATTAAGATAGTCGATTATGAAACCACTAGGGGGTAGAAACCTAATAGAGATATGAGTTCTTGAAATAATGATACTTTAATTCAGAGACGATTAATTGAAGCTAACTCTACTTATGGAAAGTTTTGATCGGAGAGGGCTACCTATAGGGAGTTCTGATCGAAAAGGGCTACCTACGGAGGGTTCTGACCGGAGGGGCTGACCAGTCAGAGAGGATTGAGTGAAGCACCGCATAAAGTACCGTAGAGTGGAGCCATCATGACGTTGAACTATAGCGTGGAGCCGCCGTAACTATGAACCATGGAGTAGAGCTACTAATGTATTGATTCTGAAGGTAAGTACATTATAACAAGTCCCATATCTAATAGGTTTCTTAGAATAGAGGTTTATGTGATAAACCGAAGGGCTAAGTAAGTCAGGAAGTGAGGCCTGTATGACCAAGCATTAAGAGAGTGGATCAGTGGATCCTGTGTTTGAATACTATACCTGCGTACATGATGATTGAGTTTAGGAAGCTTGCTATGTAAGCATACGTAGAAAAGGAATAAACTAGAAGTATAGATAATCTTTCGAGATTATATAATACATAAACCACCTCTGTAACGTATTTCATGTTTTACTCATTGATATATTCCGACCACGATCGTGTCATACAGTATAAGGTATCTTATGTTGCCATGGTGTATGGGCGCCATGAAAACATTTAAGGTATTTTGAGTTGCCATGGTGTATGGGCACCATGGAGACATTTTCCATATCTAATGTTGCTACGATGTATGGGCGCCATAGTTACATTATATATCAAAGTGCGATATGACAAGATTGTTGTGGTCAAACCAGAACGAATTCTCGATCACCAAGAGGAGCGGCTGAAGGATAAGATAAAGATCTGACGCGTATAATCTGAGTAGGATGGTGTCTAGTTAGTACAAGGTCTACGTAGGTATGGAACAAATTTCGAGGGCGAAATTTTTTTAACGGGGGGAGAAATGTAATACCCTAAAATTTGACGTAGGGTAAATATCATAAAATTGTAGAATATACCTATTGAAAATAGGTGAATATGAGGTCTCAAACACCTTGTATTGAATTCATCTTGTTATTGGGACAATTTCTCCTAAGATTGAATAATGCGCGAAAAGGTCCCTAAAACATTAGATAATTTGCAAATAGGTCCCTAAAATATTTATGGGTTATAAAATACCCTGAGAAAATTATGATAAAATCCTAAGAGGCAACTAAATATTTATTAAAAATTAGGGAGAATTTTGTCTCTAATTTAGGTAATTTATGAGATTATTTTCCTTGGGAAATAATGAGGCAAAATTAAATATCATTTTGGGGAACATAAATTGCCCCATGGTTTTAATATTTTGCATAATGCATAAATTATCAATTTCAGTAAAATAGTTGTGAGATAATAATTATTACTAATTAAGAAAATTGTCAACAATTAGTAAGTGATTAATTAGATAATTAATGGCTAATTGTTTAGACATAAATAAAGAGAGAGAGAAGGTGGAGATATTTGTGAGTTGTGAGTATGTGTGAGTTGTGAGTGTGTGTGTGCCTAAGTGTTGTGCATGTGTGTGTGTGTAGTAAAAAAAAGAAAAAAATATAATAAAATAAAATAAGAGATAAGATCTTAGAATATAATAATAATATAATTAAAACATGTGTTAATTAGATAATAATATAATAATCAGAGGAAAAATGAACAGGATAAATGACCACGGATAGAAAGTAATTCCGTTGTGAGGTTCTGGGAATGAGTTAGGAAAAACCAGAATATATTATTGGTCAGTGGATTTTTATCCAGAAGTTAGTACCGACCGAAGTTATTTCTGTAACCGGTCGCGAATACCGAGGATTTTCGGCAGATAACGGAATGTCCTTACTGAGAGTATAAGGGTAGAAGAACCCAGTATTCTTGAAGAGGAAGCAAAGACCTTCAGAGTGTTGTTCCCGGAATTTTAAGATTTTACGAAATTTCGCGATCAGGATACCGAATCAGGAATTTTACCTGATAAAGCAAGATGACATAAGGCTTGATGATGCAGCAAGGATGACATCATCCTTGAGAGGTGTATGGCCAAGATCTTGCCACCTCCAAGAAGTGCGATCTAACGGCCAGAAACTGATCAGACAAAGTTCAAAGGAATTACGAAAATGTCATTGGGCTTTTCTATAAATAGGCCATCATTCCTCTTCATTCTTCACCAATTCACACAATCCTAGAGAGAAGTTAGAGAGAGGAGCTCTGGAGGAGAAGTCCGGGGAAAATTCGTAGCGAAGCTCTGAGTAAGTCTTTCGGTCCCTAGTCTTTAGTCTTAAGTTCTTTCGGTAGTTCTTAGAGTTTTAGAGTAGATCTTTAATCTTCCAGCATATTTTAGATATCATGTTTTAGGATAGATATGATATTTATTTTGGGAAATATATTGGAGTTAGAGATATGTGGAAATTCTGGAAGATTAGGGTCAAGATAGCGAAGTGCTGGCGAAATTCCTCCGATTAGGGGATCAGGGGCAAAATGGTAATTTGTACCTAAAATGCCCGTTTTGGTTCTAAATACTCATATTAGTGATATTAACCTTATAGGATACTCGGAACACCGAACCGTTGTTTTTGTTGTTTCCGCTGTCGCCGCTGTCAAACGTGCCGTAATTTGACGGAAGTGTCAAAAATCGTCAACGGAGGTACGTCCGCGTACTGGTAACTTTAACTCTGATGTTTACTATATGCATATATGTATGGTATGCTTGTATGAGGTAATTAATGTACGTTCGCGTACTGTAACACTAACTCTAATGTTTATGTTATACATATATGTGATACGTGTGTTGTACGTATAGAGTATGTATACTGTGGAGTGCATATCTGTAACGCTGGGAGCGATATGTCCATATGCTGGGAGCGATATGTTCATATGTTGGGAGCGATATGTCTATATGCTGGGAGCGATATGTCTGAATGCTGGGAGCGATATGTCTATATGCCAGGAGCGATACGGTTACAGGCTGGGAGCGATACATATGCATTTGTTATGATAGAAAGTTTGTTTGCTGTTGATGTGGTGGTTTATGTGTTCATATATTGTGTATGTAAACATGAGGTTAACCGTTACCTGGGGTCCGTATGCATGGGACCTCAGCTCTTAACATAGCAGCAGGGTCAGGAGAACCAAGGACGGAGGAGAGGGGAAAGCAGCACGCTTAGAGACCCGGCTAGAGATTTCATTTTGACGTTCCGGCGGAAGCCTTCCTTTTGTTGTCTGCTTCACTTTTGAGCCACGCGGTTACTATACCGCTATTGTATCCAGCCAGACTTATGGCATTCTGAAATATAAGTATCAGTTAATCTTCCGCTCAAATACTTTACTCTGATGATTTGAAATGATTTTTGATGGAAAATTAATATTCCGCTTTTGAAAATTTGGGATGTTACACTTTGGTATCAGAGTAGAGCATTGAAGAGTGGTGGACCCATAACCCACAGGTCCCTGGATCGAAACCAGGCTCTGATACCATAATTGTAACACCCAGTTTAAAACACCGAAATTTTTTTTTAAAACATGTCAAATTGTGATCAGAGTCGAGCATTTCGAGTAACTGGATATTTAAAAGTACATAACCATAGTGTAATTATCCATATACAGACAACTACTGTTTACAAAAAGTAATGTCAGTATATTTACAAAAATATAAACTTCTTCGCTCCTTCTACGAAGACTGTCTGCCCCTCTCCTCTACCCTGACACCTCCTGAACCTGTAGCTACAGCTGAGATCCAATTCCCGATTGGATCTCACGTAACGGTTAACCTTATGCTCAAATAAACAGTATATGGTAACAGATATTCATAATAACACAACAACATATCAATACCAAATTACACAAAACAAATATCACAAGAAGTTTGCACATATCCAGTGCCACGACGGCCCATCGTGTCCTCAGCGCTAGGAAAACCCCAACAGGTTATCAAGACTATAACCAGTGAAAAGCTGTATGTACAACTGCCCTCTCTCGGCAGAGTCTCAATAAATGACATATCTTTCACATATATGAATATAAGCAGCATAAGTGTTAAGGTTACTGTACGCGTCCGTACCTTCGTTGATGATTTTGGTTACTCCGGTAGTGTTTTGACGGCGGTTTGACAGCGGAATGACAGCGGAAACAGCGATTCGTGATTCTGGGTATCCTATAAGGATAACATCACCAGTATGAATATCTAAGACCATAACAGGCATTTTAGGTACAAATTACCATTTTGCCCCTAGTTAGCCTTTTTAGCGGAATTTCGCCAGAGCTTCGCTGTTCCGACTTTTTACGGCCAAAATTGTTTCTGGAATCGGACACGAAAACCGAGGATTTTCAGCTGATAACCGAATGTCCCTAACAGGATCAAAAATCCAGTTAAAATATGACATTTGAAAGAGGAAGTAAAAAGCTTCAGCATGTCATTCTCGGAATTTTGAGATTTTACGGAAACTGGTAACCTTAACTCTGATGTTTACTATATGCGTATATGTGCTATATGTATGGTATGCTTGTATGAGGTAATTAATGTATGTTCGCGTACTGGTAACTTTAACTCTGATGTTTACTATATGCGTATATGTGCTATGTGTATGGTATGCCTATGTGAGTTAACTGATAGCTCTGTGGTACGTTCGCGTACTGTAACACTAACTCTGATATTTACAGTATGTGTATATGTGGTATGTGTGTTGTATGCATGTTGTGGTGTATTGTTGAATACCTGTTGTTGTTTATTGTACACCTGCATACACTGGGAGTGATATATCTATTAATATAATAATCAGGAGAAGAAATGGACAGGAAAAACGAGAACGGATAGAAATAAAATCCTATATAGAAAACAGTGAACTAGGTTGTTGGTATCAGAGCTAGTTAAGTTAACCATGATCGGGGGTTCTCACAGTCTGATCTGTGGAGAAGGATTGGCTCTTACCCCGACATGGCCAGACGTTGTCCGAATGAGGGACCTGGTTGCACTAGGGGCGTATAAAGCGTACCCTGAGCCGTGAGGCAGTGCGTAAAACTAGCGTCTGAGGTATCCTATGTTGCCACGGCATTTGGACGCCACGGAGACACTTAATCCCGTTGTGAGATTTCTGGGAATGAGTTAGGAAAAACCAGAATATATTATTGGTCAGTGGATTTTTATCCAGAAGTTAGTACCGACCGAAGTTATTTTTGTAACCGGTCGCGAATACCGAGGATTTTCGGCAGATAACGGAATGTCCTTAATGAGAGAATAAGGTTAGGAAAACCCAGTATTCTTGAAGAGGAAGCAAAGACCTTCAGGGTACTGCTTCCGGAATTTTAAGGTGCTACGGAATCTCGTGATCGGGGCACCGAACCGGGATTTCATCAAATAAAGCAAGATGACATAAGACTTGATGATGCAGCAGGGATGACATCATCCTTGAGAGGTGTAAGGCCAAGATCTTGCCACCTCCAAGAAGTGCGATCTAACGGCCAGAAACTGATCAGACAAAGTTCAAAGGAATTACGAAAATGCCATTGGGCTTTTCTATAAATAGGCCATCATTCCTCTTCATTCTTCACCAATTCAAACAATCCTAGAGAGAAGTTAGAGAGAGGAGCTCTGGAGGAGAAGTCCGGGGAAAATTCGTAGCGAAGCTCTGAGTAAGTCTTTCAATCCCTAGTCTTTAGTCTTAAGTTCTTTCGGTAGTTCTTAGAGTTTTAGAGTAGATCTTTAATCTTCCAGCATATTTTAGATATCATGTTTTAGGATAGATATGATATTTATTTTGGGAAATATATTGGAGTTAGATATATGTGGAAATTCTGGAAGATTAGGGTCAAGATAGCGAAGTGCTGGCGAAATTCCTCCGATTAGGGGATCAGGGGCAAAATGGTAATTTGTACCTAAAATGCCCGTTTTGGTTCTAAATACTCATATTAGTGATATTAACCTTATAGGATACTCGGAACACCGAACCGTTGTTTTCGCTGTTTCCGCTGTCACCGCCGTTGAGCCGCTGTCAAACGTGCCGTAATTTGACGGAAGTGTCAAAAATCGTCAACGAAGGTACGTCCGTGTACTGGTAACTTTAACTCTGATGTTTACTGTATGCGTATATGTATGGTAAGCTTGTATGAGGTAATTAATGTACGTTCGCGTACTGTAACACTAACTCTGATATTTACAGTATGTGTATATGTGCTATGTGTGTTGTGTGCATGTTGTGGTGTGTTGTTTGAGTACATGTTGTTATTAAAGGATAGCTGTACATTTGCATACACTAGGGGTGATATATCTGTTTTCACTGGGAGTGGTATATTTCGCTGGGAGCGATACAGTTGCATTCACTGGGAGTGACATAGTTGGTGACATGTTTGGAAGTGAACCAATCGCTGTGATTTTATACCATATATGTAGATATGAGGTTAACCGTTACCTGGGGTCCGTATGCATGGGACCTCAGCTCTTTACATAGCATCAGGGTCGGGAGAACCGGTGTCGAAGGAAAAGGGAAAGCAGCATGCTTAGAGACCCGGCGGAAGACTTCCTACAGTTGTTTTGGCAGAAGCCATCCTTTTGTTCTTGTACAGGCCTTTTGAGATACTCGGTTTTCTTACCGCTATTGTACCCCGCCAGACTTATGGCATTTTGAAATACAAATAACAGATACTCTTCCGCTCAAATGGTCTACTCTGATGGTTTGAAATGATTTTAAATGAAAAGTTAATTTATTCCGCTTTTGAAAATTGGGATGTTACAGGGGTAACTTTTAAAAAGAAATTGTGTAAGGGGAATTTATGTCATTTTCTTTTAATTTCAAAAAAATACAAATAGAGCACTAGCATATTCTAGGGATTTTAAAATTGAAATCACCTTTCTATACCCTTTACCCTTTTCAATGGTCATTATCTATTTTTTTTGCCTAAATTTTTTTATATGCACATTTGACTGGTTAGCTTTAGGCATTATCGAGGATAGGTGGATAGCTCACACAAATTTAAACTTGAGACCTCATGCTTAAGTAATCAAACCCCCTTCTACCAAAAGCTCAAGTTCACATCACGCTTAAAAATTCATTAAGAGATATATTTTATGTATAATACTCTTTTTTGGTACACCTCTATATTTAGTACATAAATATTAAATTCACATTATTGCATTTTGTAAAATTGAAAAAAAATTAAATATTGAAACATTCAAAAATAATATAAGATTATGTAAGTCATTTTTTAACATGGTTCATCAAAATTAAAAAAAATAATAATAATTAAGTAAAACATCCTTAACTCTATTTTGAAATTTAATAACCTTTCAACTTTACTTCTATTTAGCATCTTATACCTATAAAGAAGAAGGAGAAGGAAAGATCAATAATCAAGAGGTAAGTTCTTGTTTAATTTTCTCTACCTCTTCTAAGCTTCTTCTAGTAGCCATTCTTGGCCTTAAAAGCACTCTTTTCATGGTTTTTTTAAGAGCTAGGCCGAAACCCTTAATAACCAAGGAGCAGGGAAAATTCCCAAGAAGCTCAAGACAAAGTTAAGGTGAGTAGTTTCGTAGCCCTCCTTGTTGTGTTTTTGGATTTGATTGTGGTTGGTGGTGTTTCTTCTTGTTTCTTGTGATTTTTAGAAGCCCTAAGTGTTAAGGGGAGATGTTTTCCAAATGTTTATAAAAAGGGGTTAAAGTATGAGTAAGGGCCTAGACCACAAGCTAAAGGTGATTAGGGACAAAACTATGATGTTTAAACTATAAATCAAACTTGTCCCTTGCCTATGATTTTCGGTCAAAAAGGGGGACTTAGGAGGAGTGTGATTTTGCTTATTTTGATGCTTCCAATGTCACTAGTGCAAAAAAAAGCTTTAAGATAGCCTCATTTAGACCGGATTATAGAGAATCATGTCTTAAAAGTATGATCAGTGGCAGTTTTGTAAATATAAAGAACTTTTTAATCCGGTCTTAAAAATATGACTGGTGGCATTTTCGTAAATATTTTGAGAAGACGCCCATCAGAGATGAGTCTGAGAATGCGATGCTTTATTCCTTCGCTTAATTGGAATTATATACATATGCTAATAAGTAAATAATCTTTTGACCTATGAAGTTTCTATAATCTAAGGATTACAATAAGGAATATAATTACGAAATTCAAAAAACCATAATCTGCTAATTTAATTCCTAAAATATCTCTAACAACTTAATTCAGATAATTCCATAATATAATCTAGGAATTACAATCAAAAATATAATTATGAAATTAAAAAAAAACCATAATCTTCTAACTTAATTACGAAAATCTCTCTAACAACTTAGTTAAGATAATTGCATAATATAATTATATATGCTAGCTAATTAAATCTGAACTTCCAGCAAATATATAGAACACTTTTAAGACCGGATGTTTAAAAAGTCTGGTCTAAAAAATCTAAAAATTGAATTTTTTATTTTCCCGCTTTCACTCTCTTAGACTTTTAAGACCGGATGTTTAAAAAGTCCGATCTAAAAAGTCTCAAAGATGAATTTTTTATTTTCCCACTCCAAAAATTGAATTTCACTCTATAAATCTCTAGAAAATAGACTTTTAAGACCTGATATTTAAAAAGTCCGGTCTAAAAAGTATGCTTTTAAGATCGGATGTTTAAAAAGTCCGGTCTAAAAAGTCTAAAAGATGAATTTTTTATTTTCCCGCTTTGAAAATTGAATTTCGCTCTCTTAGACTTTTAAGACCGGATGTTTAAAAAGTCCGGTCTAAAAGATGAATTTTTTATTTCCCCACCTCAAAAATTGATTTTCGCTCTCTAAATCTCTAAAAAATAGACTTTTAAGACCGGATATTTAAAAAGTCTGGTCTAAAAAGTTTAAAAGATGAATTTTTTTTTTATTTTTCCGCTCTGAAAATTGAATTTCGCTCTTAGACTTTTAAGACCGGATGTTTAAAAAGTCCGATCTAAAAAGTCTAAAAGATGAATTTTCTAATGCTACGAAAATTGCTATCGCCTTCTTTGCTCTGAAGGTTTCTTGTTTTGGTTCTAGCTTCTCCAGGTTCGCAATTTTTACTTTATCTTCTTTGATCTATTTTATTTTTGCTTTTATGACTTGGAAAATTTGCAAGCCAGAATTTATGAATTGAGGCCAATTTGGGATGCTGGATGGGTTTATCTTTGGGATGCTTGCAGGAAGGTCTGGAATCACTGTAACGTTCCAAGTATGTCTTTGTTGAAGGTAGACAATATTTGTTTACTTCTTATTTATAGTAATTTGCATATTTATATATATGCAAGAAGAATTGGACCGTCTTGTTGCTAATTATCCCGGTCGTTTCAAAGTATACTATGTCGTGAATTAAGTTAGTTTCTTACTTGCTATATCATTTTAAAGAGAACTTAAGTTTTCATCCTTCATTGAATCAGGATAGCCTAACTTAAATGATGAAATGATGTGATCTGTTCAGCCTCCAGAAGGATGGAATGGTGATGTTGGATTTGTATTAAAGGAGATTATTCAAATTTATCCCTAATATGCTGCTCACCCAGAAAAATTTCTGGTTTCTAGGTTTTTTTAATAGAAAGGGACTTTTAAGACTGGATGTGTTTTCGCAACTGGTCTTAAAAGCCCCTTTTTTTGTGATAGAATGAGACTTTTAAGACTGGATGTGTTTTCGCAACTGGTCTTAAAAGCCCCTTTTTTTGTGATAGAATGGGACTTTTAAGACCGGATATTTTAAAAGTATGGTCTTAAAAGTATTTTTTAAGACCGGTTGTGTATCCGGTCTTAAAGGTAATAGATTTTTAAGACCACCTAGAACGAGACCGGTCGTTGATCCGGTCTTACGATGCCTTTTTCGTATGGTCTTAAAAGCTTTTTTGTACCCGTGTGTATTTAAAATGAAAAATTGTGTAGGTTATAGGTTAGGAAGTGATTTTGGAAGCATTGGAAGTAAATTGTGCAAAAACTCTAAAACCGCCAATGAAAGTTTCTGTGTGAAAGTGAAATTGCAAAAAATGTTTGGGATAGTAAATGATGTCAAAAGGATGTGATATTTTTCAGAATTAATGTAGACCTAATGAGCTTTAGTTTGATAGGTCACTTGTCAAATTTGGATTTGTGTACAAGGAGATATGAATTTGTAAAAATGACCTATGATTCTGAAATGCAATCTGGACAATAGTCACTTTTGATTGAGTCTAGAATAGTATGCATATATTTGGCTACTGAAAATATTCTTACTTGAAAATAGACTCAATAATGATTGCATAGCCTTTGGAACCTTCTCATTTGGACACTTGTACAATGAGTTATGAATTTTCAAAGTAAATAGAAAATTCTGGGAGCTTTTAGCTTCCATGCAAATTTAAGGGCAAAAAGTTGTGAGGTTGAGGCAAATTTATTAGGCATTCATTTTCCATGGCTTTAATAATACAATTATGTATCTAGGGCCATGAGAAGTACGAAAAGAGGAAGAATGGAAGATGTTTCAAACAACACTGATGGTTGGTAGAAGATGAAACCGAGGAAGGATATTAGTCCACAAGGTATTAAACTTACCTTACTTGCATAGATTTGATATGATTGCTTGTGTGTTGATGTGTATGATTGATATGCTTACTTGATTATGTGTAACATATTGAAATGATTTAAGCTTTGTTTCTAACTACAACATGGTCATCAGTATGTTGTATGGAGCATTGAGCATATGCAAAAATATCATTATGTTAACATGAGCCTATGCAAGGAAAGCATATAATGCACTAGCATTTATATTGCTTGCATTGTTTGGTATTGTTTACTATTGAAATTTCCCAAATCTCACCTTTCCCAACCAACCAAGCAAGTGAGCATAGAGAAGAAATGAAGGACGAGATTTACAAGAGAAGAATGTTTAAAGATTAACTAGAAGGAAGAATGGCGGAGAATTGAAGAATGACAGTATAATAAATTTTTCTATCTATAATGTGTATAAACCTTAAGAATACTCTTATTATATAATCATGTTTTTATTGTATCAACATATTTATGCTATTTCTATTCGCCCATTGTGTTGTGCATTGTTACTCTCATAATTATCAAAATATCAGTAGGGTATTACACTCAATTGAATTGTTGGTACTTAGTCTTCATAGGAACGATACTTTTTTTTTATCACTTTATTATTTGATAGGACCTATACCCTTGTGGAATTTTAGGCTATAAGTTTTTCATTATCAAGTTTTTGGCGTCATTGCTGGAAATTTATGTGCCAATACTATCTGGTTGGATTTTGTTGAGTTAGTAGTTTAAGTATGGGTTTGTAAATATCTTGTTCAATTTTCTTGTTTTCTTTTCTTAATGTGTGTAACACCCCATTTTTCAAAAGTGGAATAACATATATTTATCAGAGTAGAGCATGTAATTGAGTATCTGATACATATTACAACCATGGTGTTTCTAGTTAGTCATAACAACGGTACATTTGACTAAATATAATATGCATCCCAAAAGTAGGCATCTTCGGTCGTATCTTCAAACGAGCTGCTTACCCCTATCATCAACCTCCGTTCCTCCAGACCCTGATGCTATAGTAGGAGCTGAGGTTCAATGCCCATTGGACCTCAAGTAACGGTTAGCCTCATGCTCATGTAAACAATATATGACAGGTATCCATATTATAAGTACACAATCACATTTTCAATATCATAATAAGATGTAAGGCAATAACAAAACACAGCCACTGCAATATGTATGTTATTCCAGTCAGCACTATTCACCAGTGCCACGATGGCCTATCGTGTCCTCAGCGCTAGGAAAACTTAATGACATTATCATGACCATAACCCGTATTTAATTTAATTTTTACAAAGTAATTCAAGACAGAGTCTTAGCATATGAGTACAACTATCATATATAAGCATACCATAAGCATAAGAGTTAAAGTTACAATACGCGTTCGTACCTTCGTTGACGGTATTTCAGTACGTTCGACGGAAATGGTATGTTTGACAGTGACACAATAGTGGTACTTGATCATAGATATCCTATAGGGATAATATCACATTTATCAATCATAACAAGCATTTCAGGTATAAATTACCATTTTGCCCTTAGTTTGATTAATCGGCGGAATTTCGTCAAGGCTTCGCTACCTTGACTCTAATCTTTCATAATTTTGACATATCTCTAACTCCATAATTATTTTCGAAATTAATACCTTAATTACCCCTAAAACATGATTCCTAATCATACTTGGAAGATTAAAGATCAACCTAGCATTTCTACCACATTACCGAAAGAAACACGAACACTTAAGACTAAGGATCGAAGAACTTACCCAGTACTCCGTTCCAACTTTCTCCAGAGCTCTTCCTCCCTTTTCTACTTCAAGATTTCGAAATTTTCAAGAGGAATTGGTGAGAAATTTTGCTATGAGTTCTCACCTATTTATAGGGAATTTTGTGACACTATTCATGCTTTATGAAATTGAATCTCAACCATTGGATTTATTTTTTGGTCTTGTACTGATAAAGCTTTCTGTTTTGGTGTTCTACTTGAGTAAACTTAAAAATCCAATAGCAAGGCCCTGTAGGTCTATTCTTCCCCTTTCAAAATATTTGGGATAGCGAAATTTTTGATCCCACTAAGGGTATTTCCTAGCCTATCGAACATTTCGGGCAAACCCCGACGGTTACAGAAATGACTTCTAATAACACCAACTTCTGGATAAAACTTCACTTGTCCGTAATATGTCCTGGTCTTAGAAACTTAGTTCATGGTTTTTGAGTTATGATTTAATTTCCATTGGTTCTCATTTATATCATCTGCCCTTTTTCCAAAAAATATCTTTTTGTCTTATCTCCTAATTATTCCACCGATTACAGAAATAACTTCGAAGACAGCCCCACTCCGAGATAAAAATATACTTGTTCATAATAAGTCCTTAGGTTAGATACTTAGTTCACATATTTGGAGATAGAATTTATTTTCTATCGGTTCTCATTTATCCTATCTACTTCTACAAAATATCCCATTTATATTACTATTATAATCATAAATATCTAGATATTATTTCGCCTAATTCTTATCTCTTCCTTGACCAAAATTTCGGCCAACATATATATATATTTATTTTTTTTCCTACTTATATTTATTTTTCACAAAATTTCCCTATTGGTCCATAAGTAATTACATGGATTTAGGCTTTTAAAATTACTTGAATAATCCTAAACCTTTGATCTTTGCTTTTCAAGATTACATCTTAACCCTTAGTAATTATTTAATTTATCTAATTTGATTTTACAAGTTTAATTAGTGCCCTAATCATGAGTTTAACAATTCTTTTAGGATTAGGGATTTTTATGTACTAAATCTCAAATATTTTTCTTAATCTTTCAAGTGTATTTTATGCTAATTTAGCCACTAATTATTTAATTAAAGGGTTCTCACACAATTAACTCAAATACTCTCTTGATTCATGCTTAGATAATTAGCCAATAATGATTTATCTAATCTTTCACTAATTGTTGATAATTTTCTCATTTAGAATTAATCATTTTCTCACAACTATTTAACTTACATTGTTATTTTATGTCCCATGTAATATATCAAAAATCATGGATTCACACTACTAGAAAATAGTCATTTTGCGACGGAATTTGCGAGGGAATAAAATTCCATCGCAAATTTGTCCCAAATAGCGAAGGAATATTCAATCCGTCGCAAATTAGAAAATTTGAGGCAGAAAATGTTTCTCTGTCGCAACTTTACTGCGGAAGAAAAATTCCGCTGCAAATTTGCGGCGGAAGCAGGTCTTCCGCCGCAAATTTGCGGCAGAATTCGATCTTCCGCCGCAAATT